>OX297853.1:140678019-141943450 GCA_946477585.1 Cheilosia urbana
AATCGAATTTCGGAAATGATATAGGTACCTAATATAATTTCATCACAATGTCAAATACCTTGTAATAATCATTTGTCAATATCAGAAATCCATCTCATGTTATTAATCAGAGAAAAATGAACTAACACGGTTTTTTGCACTTTTGCCTTTTGTTTGTTGATTTTAATCTCCTAACATCAATATTTAAATACAATGTAGGGGAAAAAATTTGTATGCCGTGGGAAAAACATATTTCAGTTTCAGAATATTTTACAATCTGCAATTGATGCGTAAAATGCATACTTACACAATATAAATATGTGCAAGCATGAATTTGTTAAATTCAAAAAATTAATTAAATATTTTATTTTTTTGTTATTTTCCTTTTTACAGACGAGTCTGTGAAAAATAGAGAAAAATTTACATTTGGTTAGTGCAAAGGGTATTAACATGAATTTAATAAATTTGTGTAAACAAAAACTACAATACAATTTAACAGCTGACTTTTAAAACACGCACCACCATAAATGCAAAGAAAGAAAAATCTCGTTTTATGTTCCATTGAGCACAAAAAATCTGAAATCTGAGAGCAAATTCTGAAAATTCAAATGGAAAATGACATTAGTAATTCAAAATAAACTCTATTTTCCAAAAAAAAAAAAAAAAAAAAAAAATTGCAATAACGAGCTACCATAAATTTAATGTCGAGACTGAAATTTGTTAAAAGTAATGCGCTATATCTACAAAAAACGAAGTAGAACGTGAGAATACCTACAATAAACAAAATAATTTGGATTCTCACGATTGAATACGCCAAATCCGAAATCGGAAATTATATCGCAAAATCCAATTAAATACCACATTATTAGGCGTGTTTTTTTTTAGCTTCGATCTCAGCAAACCAAAGTAAGTAGGATTTTCAGCACGCAATTCCAACAACTACTGTGAGTCCTCAAAGTGTCAAATAGAGCGTAGTTGTTGTAATTAAGAGCGGAAAATCATACTTTACTTTGGTTTGCTGAGATCGAAGCTCAAAAAAACAGGCCTATTGTATTTTTGTTAGGAGTTTAAAGACAAAGCTACTTGTATTTTTACGATATTCATACGTTTTTTGTTTTGTTTTTTTTTTTTTTTTTAAATATGAAAAGCATTTGTTCTTATGTAACATCATTCAACACTGTTCAGTGTTATTCAACTACAGAATTTCCAATCGCACTTTGATTGTGTACAAATATGGCGTTAAAACGAACGAAAACAACCAAAAAGCCCTCCACCAGTTGTCAAACTCAAACGCACTTGTATTGGTAAATCTGAGAAAATATCTAGATTCGCAAAAGTGCTCTGAAATCTGAAAAAGATTGTTTTTTTTTTTGTACCAAACGAACATAAAAACTGCTCTGAGAGCAAAAAAAAAGTGCTCTGAGACGGCCAATCGAATACCACAGAAAGTTTACTTTTGCCCTAGTGGAACCCCGGGCTTAACTTGCATGTTGTTAACCTATTTATGGAACAACCCCCAAGGTTCAGCTGCATGAATTCTGCTGTCAGATATGTAATTCATATAAACAAAATTAAAAAGATCTGAAATGTGAATGGATGAACATTTTTTGGAACCGAATATGTATAGAGAACAAGTAAAGCTATATAAAAAACCATACTCAACATTTATTCGTGCTACATTTATTGTTATAAATGCATTTACAAATTGTTTTTAATTATAAAAGTACCACCGGGCGGCCATTAATTACACGTATTCACCGACAGGAAAAATAAGAGCGCGCGAGAGAGCGCTGTCATTCAAAATTTGCGGGGAAAATCGGGTAGGTGCACGGGAGTTGGCTCTCTAGCAGGGATGGAAAAGTTGATACAATTGTATCGAATTCGATACAAATGAGTTTGCTCAGGTACAAAAGTACAATTTGCCTTATTTCGATACAAATTATCTATACCTATATTTCAAATTCTCTTTTTATTTTCCCAAAAAGTAGAAAATCAAGTCAAATGACGATCCATTTGTTTTAAGTTTTACACAGAGCGTTGACTGGATTCTACTTTTCATTAGAAATTCGTCTTATAATGAGTTTCAAGCTCAGGCAGTGTGACCAATTTAGCATATTTTCTGCTAAATTTTGTAGGATATTTTATTATTTTTTTAAATCATGCAAGCATTTCTTTTAGCATAGTTTCATGCTCGATCAGAAAAAGTTAGCAGGATTTTGGTTAAGCCAAATTTAGAATTAAAATAATAAAATAAAATCAAATTAGACTACCCTTCGTGTGAAAAAGCCATTACAATTCTCATTTGACAGTGAACACAGCCATTTAACAAATTCAGCATTCACGAAGAGATTGTTATTCAATTTTGGGAAATATTTATCTTATTTTGACTATGAATGTGGAAAAGGAGAGTAGATAAATATACATGTATATGTTTTTTTTTATTGGGTCACTAATGTTTATTTATGTAAACGTTTAGTTATTATTATTATTAATTTTTTTTTTTTTATGATTTTAAAAATAAAATATCACTTTTTTACACGAAAAAATGTTTTCAATACAATTGGCTCCATTTCAGTACAATCTCACAACAGTTTTCAGTACAACTGGAAAATGTCATTTTCCATCCCTGCTCTCTAGTTTGGATACTCTCTGCTCTTCCACTTCGCGAATGGAACGTTTTATGCCGCTGAAATATTCTACAATATCGCATATGGCTATCGAGATAGTGTGTGATAAATCTCGGTTAGTTGTAGTGTTCCTTAAACATCGATAGTTTCACAATTCGATAGTATCGATAGTTTCGGAATAAAACTATCGATAGTATCGATAGTATCGAGAACGAAATGAATGCCGATGACAACAAGATAATTCTTGTTCCAACAAAAATGCCAGCAATGCCACAACGAAATTTCAATAAAGTGCACATGGGCATATAGGGTTTATGCTGGCATTCGTGCTTATTGTCCGATTACACTATATGCTATTCAGGCATTTTTATCTGTCAAAATCAGCCTGGTCATATGCCCAAGCCCTTATTACATTCGGACCTAGCGAGGTATGATTCGGAACGGACAATTCTCCGCAACGCATACTCTTTCGGAGGCTCAAATTCCCTTCGAGGAACCTAGCTGGCAAAAATCTAACAATAAAATGCACTTCATCGCACTTCAACGTAATTCGCCAATATGCCTTACAAAATGTCGAAACAATTCTCCGAACAGTTGAATCGAAGAAAACCTCGCAGCAAAAATCCTCCGAATTGTACCTATAAAATCGGACAATTTTCTGTACCGACGGATGCCTCGCCGATGGTATGACCATTTTTTGACAGGCGAACTGTAAGAAATTGGCATTTAATGACCACATGGCATACAGTCTAACCTTAACTTTACTTAAAGGCGCCTATCTTTATACGCAGAAAAGTAGTAGGTACTCCTATTACCTACGGAAGTACTTTTAACGTATGAATATCAGTACTTTATTTGAGTGTAAAGGCGCTAAATTTTTTAATAAGTAAGAAAGAGATGAGTGTTTCACGTATTCTTATGTACATCAGGTATATAACTGAGTTTTTTCCCAATCGCCTATCCTTTGTCAGTGAAAACGAAGTACTTCTTTTACATACATGTTTGACCGGTTTTATATTTTATCAGTACTTCTACGTTTGCTTTGAATATGTGCTCATATATGCGTTTCGATAGTATCGATAGTTTTTTTTAAACCATCGATAGTATCGATAGTTTTTTACTATCGATACTATCGATAGACTATCGATGTTTAAGGAACACTAGTTAGTTGGGTCCGCCATTGGTATTTGGGATAATGCTGCACAAGAAATATAATATTAACAACAATTTAAAGAACTTTAAATAGTTAGAAAAGAGTCCTATCCAAAAAAAAAAAAAAATGTTTACACGAAACCAATACACATTTTTCATTCCACTTTTAGACGATTCAAACATATTTTATTGACACGGGACGACTGCAAAGTCGATATCCATTTGTGATTCAATTTGAGCAGCTTACATTGTTGTCGGATAACGCACTAATCCATTTACAAAAGCAGATCAATTTCGTTGCATGTTCCATGAGCAGCGTAAAATCTGAGATCCTGAAAAAGATTTCTGGTGATCGGAATGGAAAACGACATAAAATGACAAAAAATGAATAATCTTTCATATACAAGATGGATGAACGTACGCTAGACGTAAGCAGACAGCGGACGTTGTAAAATGTTTACGTCTGGCGAACGAAAAAAAAATATATTTTTTCCTTTTTGAATGTATTACCCTACTTCTGTTTGTTTTACAAAATACTTTTGCTTGTTATTATTGATCGCGTTGAGATATTCTTCATATTGTGTCAGGGGCGATAAAGTTTCAATTTAAAGCCTACTAAAGTTGTAAAATAATAGATGTACCCTACCTCACATTGGACTACCTATAAAATGTCGGCTGTCAATTTTTTATTACGTAATTTCGGTAAAATGCATCGTTAAAACATATCTCACCAAGGAACAGACCTATTTAACAAAGTGACAGTGTCAAATTAGTTTTGTTTCGAACGCACCCTAGAAGCACGGGATATCAGTCAGATATCAGCCAGCCAGAGCATCGTAGAAGTAGGTATTAAATAGAAAAACATCTTCTCGCGACCATAATCATAATTCGTTTCCGATCTGTATTTTAGTTAGTGATGTGCATATTTGCATTATTAAATAGTACCTCTTCCAATTCCTGCATCGAAATTGGCCTCCCATAACAGTTGACATCAATATTGCGTCATGTTCGCACAAAGATATTGTCGAAGCCTTGCACTTAGCAAACCACATTGCTATTCCCACCTGCTGTCCTCGTTAACTCGTTCAACGATCAATCAAACTAACCGGGGGACAAGAAATCTCTCACCACCAGAAAAGCAACCACCAAATTTTGTCATATCCCTTTGGAAGAAATTGTTTGGGAAGTATCTGCTCGCCACAAATATTATAAGCTCTGGAATTCTGATGGTCGTTGGGGATGTTGCCGCACAAGAACTAGAATACCGCCGTGGTATACTAAAAGAACGTTACGACGCTGCCAGGATGTGTGAGTAATCGATCAAACAATATCAGTTCCCTAGTTCATTCGGATCAGAGATCAGAAGTTATCAATAAGTGATGACACATTCTACCGAATTCATAAGCGGACATTTTAAATTTGTATTGTAGGGCGAATGTTTGTTGTGGGTACACTACAGGGTCCCCTGCATCACTATTGCTACGCGTGGATGGACAAGGTGATGCCTGTGGTGAACATGAGAAACACGGCTAAGAAGATTCTCTTAGATCAGGTAATTGCTAAACTGTAAAGTGGTAAATCGATATCACTAATAATTACATTCTTAGATTTTCATGTCACCAATCTGCATCGTGCTGTTCTTCTATCCCGCCTGTTATTTGGAAAACAAAACCCTGCGCGAGGCAAATGACGAAGTCGTCAGCAAGTTTCCATATATTTACTTAGTAGGTAGTATAGTTTTACCGAGAACCTTCCATAACATTTTCTTTTTAGGCGGACTGGTCTGTTTGGCCGGCAGCGCAGTTTGTCAATTTTCAATACTTGGATACCAAGTATCGCGTGATATTCGTCAACGTTATGACCGCACTGTACAACGTCTTCATTTCGTACATTAAACATGATGAAGGGGGCAACTTTTTAGACAAATTTTCTTTATAATTAAGTGGAGCATTAAGTAATTTATTAGTAAATCCTTTGCACCGAAATAAATGTATAATGCACACGAATTAGGTTATAGACTTAAATTAAAAAACACTGGCATTTGCCGGTTGTGTTGTACTAAATGTCTGCCACTAACATCAAAATTGAGCAATACGAATACGAATCTAATTAGCAGTCTCGCATGCGTCTACCCAATCATTGTAGACATCAATGGGCTCCGAGAGGAAGTTGATGCTTGTCTGGTAATCCTCCATACATACTCGGCAAGTTATTCTGGCCGTATTGCGACTTTTATCCCTAAAAGAAGAAAGAACATCTGCGATTCCATTTTGGTGTACACAATTTTTTTTTTTTTATTTACATTTTCACTTCACAGGATTTCTCGTGGTTGCAGAATGGACAATTGAACTGCAAGTCAAGTGGCTCAATATTCTTACGCTTCGGCGGTGGCTTCCTCTTAGACTTACGACGCCCCATGCTTGTATTTAGTTTGCTTATTTGTTGTTAATAAATGTTAACAAAGTGCTTGCAAAATCTTTTTTTTATTTAAAAATTTCAATCGCGTACAACTTTCGATGCGGAGATATTTTCTTTTGATTTGGAAATGGTTCCAATTCGGTAACGTTTCTGTTTTTGTTGGTAGGTAGGTACATTCACAGGGATTTTTGACTTCTATGACCTGAGTTACCAAGTGCATATTTTAAGGCCTCGGCCCCAGTTATAGCCATACGTAAAATGCAACCGAAAAAGTAGGAACAGTATGAAAATGAGTTTTTTTTTCGTTTAAGGCCCCAGTTATAGCCATACGTAAAATGCAACCGAAAAAGTTGGAACAGTATGAAAATGAGTTTTTTTTTCGTTTCGGCGGTCATAGCGAAAAATCTGCCAGAAAAATGTTTCCCTACTAAGGGCCGGTCTGTTCACAGCTGGTTCTATTTTTTGTTTTTCGGGTCCGTTTGTTTTTGATAAGTAATTTATTTAGGAAGGTATTTTATTAATGTATTTAATTTTTTAAGAACTAAAGAATGAAACTTTGTGTTTGTTAGTCAATGATTTTTTGACAACAAAACCGAAATAAAGCCAAAACCAATCAAATTTATTACAAATTAACAGGTAATATTATATATTCTCTCAATATTTTTCCTAACGCATGTGCTTTATCTCAATTTATGAGAACTGTCATCGGCCAAAAAATGTTGAAAATAATCTTACTTCATCTCTTGCATCCATTATTTTGACGTGTTCAATATAATATGTCAGTTGAAAACCTCAACGAAATCGATGTGAAAGATTTTATTGGTTCACTCCATCTTGCGTTATATATTCCTTTGTTCTATTATTTACATTTTTCTTTTTGTTCAAAAGTTTTTGTATATCAGTTACGTCAAAATACCTACGTAGTCCTTAAAAAATCTTGAACAAACGAAATTACAGATAATCAGTGGTTAAATCTCATTAACCACTCAAAATCGGCTGGTTATCGATTTAACTGATTAACTAACCAAACTACTGATTCTCTGGTTAATATTTTGCTGAACAAATGCATTCGATGGTTATAAGCTGGAATAAAAGATGATTAAAGATAACCAAAATTGAAGAAACCGGGCCTAAGACAATTCCCTACAACAAACCAACCCCCACTGATTGGATAGGGCATTTCGCGAAGCTATCTCTTTCAAAACTTTGCTTTCTCTTTCACTTAAACGTCAAACCAACTTGTAGGAAAACAAACCAAATTTTATATGGCGGGAGATATGATTTGTTTCGTTTGAAGATTAAAAGTTAATAATAAAGTGCAAAATACTACCTAAAAACATTGCAGAATTAATATTGCGTTTGCTAAAAGTTTTGGAAGAGTTATAGTTAAAAAAACAACAACTTTATCGCGCGTGTTGTGGCGGCGGCAATAACGAAATAAAATAAGTTGTTTTTTGTGTGACTGAAATTTTATGATAAAGTGCAAAATACTATCTTTAAACACTGCGGAATTAATATTGTGTTTGCTAAAAGTATTGGCGGCAATGAACATAATAAAAAAAGAAAAATATGCCGACAAATTGAGTCATTAAAAACTGTACGAACAACGCGGTGAAAAATGAAGACATACGTTTTTATATATTTCCACAATTAGGAACAAAACCTGAAATTCGAAATCTGTCCAAGGAGAGGCGCAAACGATGGCTAGCTGCTATAAATTTAAAGAAAATTAATATTAAAATAGCTCGTGTTTGTTCCAGGCATTTTATTTCAGGTATGTTGATATATTTACAATAATGTAACCATTGTGAAAAATATTATATTTAGGTAAATGTGCCAAACTGTGGACGATTTGAATCCGGATTGGTTTCCAAGCCTCCACCTGGGGTACGCCGGTGAATTTAACTCATCTCTATCACCTTTAAGTTTCCAGCGGCACAAACAACGCATTGCCAGAAGATCAAGTAGAAAAATACGAGATCTAAGTTACTTTTAACACTTAATCAACACTGATGTGCTATTCGATGGACTTCTTAGAGCACTTTATTTTGCTCTTGGTCACTTCTAATGTTTGATTGCTACTTAAAAACAACAATCTTTTCCCGATTTCAGAGCATTTACGTGAATTTTTATTAAATTTCAAATTTATTCCTATCTTCCGCCATATAAAATTTCGTTTGTTTTCCTACAAGTTGCTCAGCTGTCACTTTGTTTTTTTTTTCTCATTTGACACTGACGTTGTCGCGAACTACTCTATTCCATCAAAAAAAAAGTTCCTGACTGATGGAACAGTAAAGAAATGAAATACTTCAGTGGAATGATTCGGTTTTCTTTAGGGGAATTGACTGAGAAGTTGATCAGTAAAAGTTTTTCGTACGTAAAAATGAATAAATTATTTTTCTAGAAAATTTAAAGATCATTTACATACTTTGTTTTGATAATCTAATTTTATAATTCATAAGCAACATTTTAAGACCAAGATTGTGTTAAACCACCAAGTTTAAGTGGTCAAAAGAAGCAAAAGAAAATTTTTACGGTTTGGTTTTACGGATTGCTATAACTGGGGCCATAGCCATACGTAAAATGCAACCGAAAAAGTAGGAACAGTATGAAAATGAGTTTTTTTTTTTTCGTTTAGGCAGTCATAGCGAAAAATTTGTCAGAAAAATGTTTCCCTACGAAAACAATTACAACAGAAAAAAAAATTCCTGACGGATGGAATAGTAAAAAAATAAAATAATTCAGTGGAATGATTCGGTTTTCTTTTGTGGAATTGACTGACAAGTTGATCAGTAAAAGTTTTTCGTACGTAAAAATCAATAAATTATGATTCTAGAAAACAGAAAAGATTTTTTTCTGATAAACTAACTTTATAATTCATAAGCAATATTTCAAGACCAAGATTGAGTTCAACCATAAATCTTAAGTGGTCAAAAAAAGCAAAAGACATTTTTTACGGGTTGGCCTTACGTATGGCTATAACTAGGGAAACTTTTTTCTGACAGATTTTTCGCTATGACCGCCGAAACGAAAAAAAAAAAATCATTTTCATACTGTTCAACTTTTTCGGTTGCATTTTACGTATGGCTATAACTGGGGCCTAAACTACCTACCTAGGTATCCGAACATCCCCATTGTATTCGTAATTTCAACGTTCCATTCCATTTCGTTTTTATAGTCATTTTCTATAACAACCCTGTACAGCTGTCAGCTGCTCTGTCCAACTATTCTATTTATTATTTATTTGTTTACGCTAAATTTGTGTAGGTATTTTTTTTTTTTGGAAAAGAAATAAACACTTCTAATTTGCGATGGCAAACAAAAACATTTGCAAGGATATTGAAGAAAATGGTAAGCTTATAGTTCAGTACAAAAATTGTCAATAATTGTCACTAATTCACTTTCATAGAGTTCTATAAAGTCTTCATCGACGAAAAGGCCGACAAGTCACCCATTGCCAACATGACAATATCTACTCAAATTCATGAACTATCCAAAGGATTGGAAACAATCTCCTTTGAGCTACAGTCACAGGTGAGGGAACAACATGGTGCGCTTTTATCCCAAGCCACACACGCAGGTCGCTTGGATGTAGCTCTCAATACTGTGTCGGGCGATGTGGAACGTATTCAAGCCACAGCCCATCGGCTGAAGAGTCAAGTAGATTCCCAATATTCCTTAATTGAGAACCAAACCAGGGTGCTTGGGCGTCTACACGAAGTCTCGCACATCCTGCGTTCGTGTGGAAACCTATTGAGCCTAACACAAAAATTGAAAACCACGAAGGATGTACTCAAACAAGCCAGCATTCACTTCGAATTGGGTAGGGTTGTGATTAAGCATTTTTCTTACATTCCATAGTAGTCAACGGTTTGTTTTTACAGAACCCCTTATTGAGGATACTGATTTAAATAAGATTGAATTCGTTCAGGAGGAGCGCGCCTACGTAATCGCTAGCCGGCAAAAGATCAAAAATCTTGCTCAAATGCAGTTGGTCAACGGATTAAAGGAACGTAACGAGATGCAAGTCGCCAACACACTCAAGGTATAGTAGCCCTAACAACCTTTCGACACTATTTTCAGGAAACTCTTTTCAGATTTTTATAAATTTCCAAACTCTGGACATCTCTCTCGATAATCTGGTGACGACGTTTATAGCTGAAATCGACCAGTCTTTGAAAGAATGCTTTGCAGGAACTGATATATCCACCTTGAACTCGACAACTTCTCAGACGGACTTTTCCAAAGCCTCATCAAGCAATAGATCTCCCGTTGGAGGACAGGTAGCGTCTCACCGTGGTCCGGGTAAAACACCACTTCTAACAACGACACAAAATTTCCGAGCTAAACTCTGGAAGTCGCTACATTGGCTGATCTACGACGAACTCTATGAATATTGCGAGCAAATTGTTCTCTTGCGAAAGTGCCTCGAAGAAGTCATTCAACTGTCTCGAATTGCGGATACTGAAACCGGAATACAGAAGAAGTTTTGGACATCTGTGGAAGATCTGTTTAGAAAGTCATTCAAAGATTGTTCAGCACATATTTCACAAGCGCTGCAAGAAGGTTTGTCAAAACTGCTGTCTTCCGCGCGAGGTTTACAGACACGGCTGGGCTCGCAATTTGTTTTTGACGACAGCATCTTCGAACCCCTTGAAGTCGGATATTTAGCAAAGTGTGCTGCTAATTTAAAAGCATGTTTGGCTGGTGTGGATCTGCCCTCCAATGAAACGGTGGACACATTCATTCGGGTTGCATCGTCGGAGCTAAGTGCAGCCATGGTCGATGATCACTTGGCCAACCTAGTTGCGGGAGTTTTCAACGCATGCAGCAAGGATTTCTGGTCAAAGATGGAGGGTCAGATCAAATTGGGGACCGATTCGAAACAAGTTGTTGGTGCGAACGTTATTTCCATAAAAATATCAAAAGCTAGCTGCTAGCTTTTTCTTTGTTTTTAGACATTCCAAACATTCCGCAAACGCAAAACATAAACCTGGCCAACATTCTTTTCTATCATTCGGATTCCGTGAAAAGAATGATCTGGAATTTGGGTGAAAACTTTTCCAAATCCGCTCCGGCCGACGCAATATTGAAGAGCTTGCACCAAGGCGAGCGATTGGTTCAGGCCATTCTGCAGCAGTTAATGGGTAAATTTAGATTGTGATTTGGGGCGGTTTTATGGAGCTTGGTACCTGAAATGTTTCTGGACGTTCTGTGCAATCAAACGGTTTTTTTTAAGAATTTATTTGGCATTGTGAATGCTACGTTTGACTGCTCTCATCTCCAAAACAAATTAAATTTTAGTTTTGTGGGTTAAGATGTCGTTGCAAGACTGACGACAACTCGTCGCACTGTCTATCGGTTCAAAAGATATCCATCAGGTTCTACCAAACGTTCCAAACCTACCTTAACCTAGTTTCACCACTCAATTTGCACTCACGCACCTTTAATTATTTAAGATTCGATAATATCCACGATTGGTATCATCCTTCTGAGTATGCACCGTGAACCGGGACTGAACTCTGAAAAAATCTCAATCGCTGGCCCCTCGATGTATATGAAGGAACTTCAGGAGTTTATCCATCGCTCGTGGAATAATCATGCGTCACCGTTCCATGACAGGGAAACGATTCGCAAATGGTAATGGGGCGATTGAATGTAACATCTTTTCATAAAACTTTTTTAATCTGCAGTGGTGAACAACTGGCCATAAGGTGCATCGAACTATTCGTCAACAACTTGAGTATACTGCGCCCTTTATCGACTGCGGGTAGAAATCGATTGAAGAACGACTGCATCTATCTGGAAACAGCATTAAAAACCATTGCACCCAATCTTTCTGAACTGGGTAAACCATTCAGGTAATGCTTATACTGCAGAGTGAATTAAAAATTAATGCAGATTTTTGTCATGCAGACTCCTTCGTGCTATGTCCGCCCTGATTCTGCAAAAGCCTGAAGAACTTGTTGAACAGTCGATTGAAAGGGAGTCACCAGTGCCATGCTACATAATTCTATTCCTTTTGTTCAGTCACGGAGGCATGGAACTACAAAGTCCCCATACAACTGCAAATTGGTCGAATGAAAGACTAATTCAGTGGCTGGAGGGACACACATCCGAGAGAGAAAAGTTAGAAGGCAATTGAAAGACAACATGGATTTGTCTAGCTCATATGGTTTATTTTCTGTTACAGATTGGAACTCATTTCGGGAGCATTACAGCGGTACCGAGACGTGGTCAGGCGAAAGAACAGCACACAGTACGATCCGGTCTATCCGTATTTGGCGAGTTACTTTGAAAAGGCACTGCAAAGTCTCCAAAGCTGTTAAATACGTACACTACTAGTGGGAAATATAATAAATTAAAACAACTACATGAGGATTTGAGTTTATTTTAATTTTAGTAAACCGAAAACTCCAAACACGTTTCGTCGTTTTTTATTGCATTTATAGATTTAAGATCGAGTTAGGTCAATTTTGTTGGTGAAGACAGCAAGTTCCAAGATAAAGGAAGTCTGATGAGTCCCTTACGTCGTTTTCCATTGAAAACGTCAGATTTCATGTGCCATTGGCCGCAAAAAGCACTTTTATTAGAGTCAGAGCAATTTTTCGAATCTCGATTTCTGAGCGAGATTCACACCTACTTAAAGTAATCCCAAAAAAATTTGTCTTTATTTTGTAAAACTATGTGTTATTTTACGTTTTAAGAGACGACAAGTCTGTGAAAAACTTAATTTGGCCAGTGCAATGGTCCCTGCGTGTTGGGACCACCTGAAATCTTTTTCAGATCTCAGATCTTACGCTGCTCATTTTCAGATCTCAGATCTTACGCTGCTCATGGAACGTGCAACGATATTGATCTACTTTTGTAAATGGATTAGTGCGTTTTTGACTATAGATTGAATACATTTCTATGAACACAAATTACAGTTTAGGAACAGCTGACTTTTAAAACACGCACCACCACAAGCCCAAAGAAAGAAAAATCTCGTTTTATGTTCCATTGGGCACGAAAAATCTGAAATCTGAGAGCAAAATAGGTAACTGAATATTTCTCCAGAGCTCTTCCCTGGGCTCAATTCCTAGTGTTAACACTAGCAGCTGTGTATGGGAGATCTGTTTCATCGACTGAGTCTCGACCCAATGATGCCCCAAGATCTTCATTCTTCTGCCAGCCAACGCCGCACATTGACACAGTACATGTGCCGCTGTCTCAGATTCCTCCAGGCATAGCTTACAGGTATCATCCTCTCTAAGGCTCATACCCGAAATTACCATATCCTGTTAACAAAGCCACCACCCATTTCAATGTTCCTCGACTCATGCTTAGAACCCTTCTTTGAGTGGAGCAGTTCGGCCACTTAATTGCCATTTTAGCCTGTCTTCATTGTTCCACGGTTGACCACCTTCTCAGGTGTTCTGCCGTAATCCATTTGTGAATCAGCTGTTCTACCATTCCTTTGCCAATTGAAGAGAACGGTTCTGGTCCCAGCAACTTTTCAGTTGACCCCTGTTATGCAAGGCAATCCGCATTTTCCTTGCCTTCGATCCCTATGTGTCCTCGTTAAATAAGTTGAGCTTCTATTCTAGCAAGTGAGCTGCGTTTAGTCAATTACGCACACGCGTTAAGTGTGTTCATACTTCATGCATTGGAAATATCATCGGCCCTAGCGAGGTATCCGTCGGAACGAAAAATACTCTTTCGGAGGCTCAAATTCCATTCGAGGTTTCCGAAATCGGAAGAGAAATAAACAATTACGATGGTGCACCGACTTCGATAGAGCAGCCATATTTGTCCATCGTTATTAACATTTAACAGGGATCTCACTCTACTAAGCCCATCTTTGTAAAAGTACAGTCAACTGTCGATTTTTCCTATAAAACAAAATGGCTTCCGGAAGGGATGAACGTACAATTATTTATTTATTTCGTATAAATGATTGATGAATTGTTGGTTTAATTTACTGAAACTAATTAACACTCTCATTTCACATGTTTTAAATCGGAAATAGAAATGTTTTCATGTGATTGCAGAAATGTTGGTCGCCGGAACTTCCGCTTTACGTATCTATAATTATGGGTAGAACATCCATGACACCTTAGGCGTCTGATTTGTGATCTCATTCCTTCGCCTTTATTAGCATTGACTGCGGACAAACTGATCTCTCTGTCCCGTCTCGTGCAAAAATGCGCGTGCGTGATAGTGTAAATGCGGTTTAACTGGGGTCTTCGGGAGAGAGCTCTTACCGGATCATCATCCAGGATCATCGAAAATGATATTGTCCAAGAAGAAACCCACTCTATTTGTCATAAAATAATAATTAATAACGAAGAAATCTATTTACTGAATAGAATGGCATTGAAAATTATCACGAATATTAGACAGAATTCCGGATACCTTATCGATTTCTAAATAAAGTAATTTTTGGAAATAAATTTCCCGGTTAATAGAATGTCGGATTGTCGAGAGTTGACATAATAACTGTCATTCGGGTTCTGCAAAAAGTATGGTAAGTAAAGATTTGGTTTTCTTGTTCTTTTTTTCACGATCTACCAAGTGTAAATATTGAGTCGACGATTAACTTTTCGGGTCTAATGTCTCCCCGATAGGGTTTTGTTCTTGATGGAGGATCTAATTCGCTCAGATGATAATTACCCCTATCGAGGTATCCCGTATCCGTTCGGAACGGATGACATGTAGCGCACCACACTGTACCACTTTCTTTTGACAGCTACACGGTACATTTTTTCCGAAGCAACTAATTGCTGCGGAATATTTTAATGTGAAATGAACGCGTTTATATGCTTTATTTATTTTGTTTCGAAATGGATACTTCGAACGCAATTTGAGTTCCGATCGGATTTGACTTTCGTATCGGAATTTTTCCGAACGGATACCTCGGTAGGGGTGAATAAGCATGGTTATTTTGACATTCGAACGAATAGCCAATTCTAACGAATGTCTATCAAAATACGCAAAGTACATTCGAACGAATAGAGACATTCGTTTAGAATTGGCTATTCGTTCGAATCTCAAAATAAACATGTGTAAATTCAGAAACGTCAAACATTTGCGCAGTGATGCGGTATCGCTGCTTACATATTTGCTATGCTGATGCGATGCACAGTTTATGCTGATGCGTAGGTGATTGAATGTGTCGTTTGAGTTTTAGAACGCATTGTTTGTGAAAAAAATTAGACCCCTTATTAATAAAAAAATGTGCACAAGTAAGTTAGTTAGCAAACGTCAGATAGCATACAAAAATTGGACATAACTGCTGAGTAACAAGTTAATAACTTTTACACAGCGTTTATTGATACGGGGGTAGGTATATAAAGAGTTTAACAAAAATTTATAAATTTGTCTTTCAAAAGCATAGAAATCTATTGATGAAAATGTTTATTTATTTATTTTTCTTTCACTTCCAGCATTTTTCTTACTTTTTTGCCGGCGAATCAACAGCGCATCAGGTATTTCTGTGATGCTTTTTTGCGTTATGTTTTGTTGAAATATAAACTTAAATATATATTTATTATTAAGCAGGCCACTATAATAATGTAACAAGTGAATTAAAATAAAATATTCATTCAGTTTGTTCTCGTTACATAAAGAGGACTTATTATTCTATTAGGAAACTTCCTTTCCAATAGGTTATGGGCCCAGGACGGCTTACATAGAATAAAAAGGTAACGATAACATAATGGAGAAATTTTCGGAAATAGAAAAACTGAAGGGAAGAGATAATTTTCATCAATGGAAAATTTCAGTCGAGCATGCAATGAAATTGCAAGGATATTGGAAATCAATATTGGGAACCGAAACAGTAGAGGATGTTAAAGAAAAAGCTACATCTAGGTTAGTGTTATATATTTCACCTAATCTGTATTCTCATATTCAAGGAGCATCATCTGCAAAAGCGATTTGGGAAAAATTGAAATCAACATTTGATGACTCTGGTCTGACCAGGCGGTGTGGATTACTGCGAAAACTGACGACGACACAGTTGCTGAATTGTGAAAGTATTGGAGAATACGTAGACGCAATTGTTGATACAGCACAGAAACTGAATCAGATAGGCATGAAAGTAGATGATGAATGGGTTGGTAGCTTATTACTAAGCGGTTTGCCAGAGCATTTTAAGCCCATGATCATGGCTATTGAAAGTAGTAATGTACAAATCACAGGAGATTCAATTAAAACAAAATTACTACAAGATTACGACAACTATTGCACGCAAAGTCAAAGTACAAGTAGCGAGGGTGTTTTCTATGGTAATCGACAAAAGAAAGCTACTAGAACAGACCAGGAAAGACGTATTATATGCTACAAATGTAAAAAGGAAGGACACATTGCAAAATTTTGCAAAGTCAAGCAGAAGTCAGGAACAATATTCAATAAAGACCAACGGACAATGTTAAGCTCATATGCAGCAGTCTTTGAGGTGAATGGAAATAGCTGGTATGTAGACTCCGGTGCATCTTCACATATCGCGAAACATAGAGATATGTTTACAAATTTCAAGAAATGTTCAAGAGAAGAATTTGTAACAGTTGCAAACAATACAAAACTTACTGTTGTAGGAAAGGGAGATGTTCCATTACGAGTATTTTTGAGAGACAAAATTGATGAAGCAATAATCAAGGACGTATTGCTGGTACCGGACATCTGTGCTAATCTTTTGTCTGTTAGTCAAATGGCAAGAAATGGATTAACAGTGAAGTTTTCAAATTAAATAAACCAAATATGGATTAAAGCAATCATCGAGAATGTGGAATAAGAAACTTAGTAACGTACTTTCAAAATTCGGTCTAAGACAGTTAAAAGCTGATCAATGCATTTATATGGATAATGAAAACCCTGATGAAATAATGTTTTTAACAGTTTACGTAGATGATATTTTAATTTTTTGGAAAAACGAAACTCGGAAGAATTTGTTAGTGGATCATTTAAAAAAACATTTTAAATAAAGAAAGAACTTGGAGCTGCGAAATCTTTTTTGGGTTTGCAATTGGAGTATGATTACAAAAACAAAATATCCATACATCCAAAGCAATACATATTAAAGATACTTGATCGATTTGGTATGATGAATTGTAATCCTGTTTCTACACCTATGGATAGTAATATAAAATTTAGTAAAAAGCAAAGTCCATCAAATATTGAAGAAAAAGATGAAATGCATAAAATTCCATATCAGGAGCTAATAGGAAGTTTATTATTCGCAGCGCAATTAACACGTCCTGATATTTGTTATGCAGTTAACTTGCTAAGCAGATTTAACAATAATCCAGGAAGACAACATTGGGATGCTGCAAAGCGTATCTTACGATATTTAAAAGGAACAATTGATTACAAGTTAAATTATGTCAAGAGCGGCAATGAAGATACAATTGGTTACTGTGATGCAGATTTTGCGAATGATACGGATGAAAGAAAATCAGATTCATTCTGATGTGTGTGGACCGATGGAGAATGTATCAATGGGTGGTGGCCGTTATTATCTTTTGTTTTTAGATGATTTCTCCAACAAAGTTTTCGTTTATATAATGAAGAGTAAATCTGAGGTTTCGAAACATTTTGAATCATTTAAACATCTTGTAGAAAATCAGACCGAAAAAAAGATAAAAGTTTTAAGAACTGATAACGGAACGGAATTCTGCAACGCTGAGATGCGAAAAATTTGTGACGAGAGTGGAATTGTTCATCAAACTTCGGCGCCTTACTGCCCACAACAAAACGGGAAGGCAGAACGTATGAATAGAAGCTTAGTTGAAATGGCGCGTTCTATGTTGGCTGATGCGAATTTAAAAAAGTTTTATTGGGCTGAAGCGATAAATACAGCCGCTTACTTAATGAATCGAATCCCACGTAAAAAGATTTATGATAAAATACCAGAAGAGGTTTGGAGTGGCGTTAAAAAGGATATAACTCATTTACGAGTATTTGGTTGTATTGCAATGGTTTTATTACCAAAGGAAAAACGCAGGAAATGGGATCTGAAGTCTATTAAGTGCATTATGCTAGGATATTGCGAAAATAGTAAAGCCTATAGACTGTATGAACCGATTCATAGAAAATTTTACAAAAGTCGCGATGTAAAATTCTTAGAAAATGAGATGTATTATTCACACAAGAAGGATGAACGCAACGAAATTTCAAATCATAATTCGACAAATAATCAAGATTTAGTGACGATATATTTAGAAAATCCAAATTATAGCACTCCAAGATCATCAACAGGAGAGGATGATATCAATACCATTGTCGATGACCAAACAATCGAAGAAGGAAATGTTGATGATATCATCACCGACAATACTCTTGTTGAAGATGATAGTTCCAGTTTTGAGTCTGCTCAAAGTAGTACGGATATCTCAGATAACGAAATTTATGGCAATCAGACAATTCTTCGACGATCAAATAGAATTCGTCGACAACCTAACATGAATGACTTTGTTACCTATTTCGTCAATGATGATGTGAATGATCCGGCAAATTATGAGCAAGCCATAAGTGGAGTCAACTCTGTTGACTGGTTAAATGCAATTGAAGAGGAACGAAAGTCATTAGCTTACAACAAAACATGGAGTATAACAACTTTGCCAGAGGGTAAGAAGACGCTTACAACAAAATGGGTTTTTAAGGCAAAACGAAATGAACGAGGTGATATTTCAAGATACAAGGCAAGACTTGTCGCTCGAGGTTATGCACAAAGAAGCGGTGTAGATTATCATGAGACGTATTCACCAGTTGTGCGCTACAGTTCATTACGATATCTTTTATCTCTGGCAGTTAAATTTAATTTCAAAATTGATCATTTGGATGCTGTTACTGCATTTTTGCAAGGCGTTATGGCTTAGAGGTCTAGAAGAAGAATTTTTTAAAAAAGAAGTAAAAGCTACTGATGTTTTTTGTGATAATCATGGGGCAGTGCAATTGGCCTTAAATGAAAGTTTTCATCAACGAACAAAACATATTGATGTACGCCATCATTTCATTCGGGAAACAATAGCTAATGGACAGATCAATTTGAAAACTATAAAGACAGATGATATGATAGCTGACATATTTACCAAGGCGCTTCCCACCGCAAAGGCTAAGAACTTCACTAATCTTATGGGTATTTTTTAGATTTAATAAATTTAGTTTTAGTGGGGATGTTGAAATATAAACTTAAATATATATTTATTACTAAGCAGGCCACTATAATAATGTAACAAGTGAATTAAAATAAAATATTCATTCAGTTTGTTCTCGTTACATAAAGAGGACTTATTATTCTATTAGGAAACTTCCTTTCCAATATGTTTGCGCATCAGTTTGATCAACTTTGCAATAATGAACATCGGACGTTAAAAGTGATGCCAATAGTTGCATTAATGAACATTTTGCAAAGCATCATCAGCATCATGATGCGAGTGATGCGTTACTGAATTTACACGAAGATCTTTGTCATCCGGCAAACGAAGCTGATATAATATATCGTATCAATATTATATTGAGGTTGTGTAAAGCTTTGTTAAAGTACGCTACTTAAAAAAAATGTCAACTTTTCAAGGCGAGGTCTATGTTCTTCCTTCTTATTTTAATTCGCTTTCCGGAGATTGCGAGATCTATGGATATCTACATCGGCAGCCCTCCCATATGGGTAGAGATTGTGTGCAGTCATTTTACTTGTAATTTAAATAAAATAAAATTAAACGAACCGCAAGCAATTTAAGTAAAGTGAACTTTATTCTTGTAATCAAGTCGTTTACTACAAGTATAATATTTAATACATACTCTTACATTTATTTTATTTTTTTAAGTTATCTAATAATACATCTTTAAACTGTTTTATTATTTCATTTATATATTTTGAAGAAGAAATGAAAACAAAAACACCCTGGTAAACAAAAGGGGGCAGGGGAGAAGACCACATAGGAAAGAAACTAAATTAAGGAATAGTTTAGTGAAGTATAAGAAAGAAAAAAAACATTTAAGTCAATAGAGCTCTTTTTTTTAATGTGGTGTATGATTGTGGCTTGGGGGGAGTGAGCGGTGCTGGTTGATAATTTTTACATATTCTTATTTTGTTTTTTTCTTCTTTGCAAATGAATGTTTTTATTTCTTACGACGATTCAACGTCATCTACATCATCGACAGACGAGGTCGTCTTCTTCTCGTCATCATCATCCTCTTCGTCGTCAACTTCCTCCTCTTCTCCTTCGGATTCCTTCTTCTTTTTTGGGGGGCTTTTAGCTGCAGCCTTTGGTGGACGTCCACGTCCTCGGCCTGTGCCTGGCGCTGCTGATGGGGCTTTTTTAGCAGCAGCTGCGCCGCCCTTTGGGGGTCGACCTCTACCACGTTTGACTGGCGGTGCCGCGTCATCGCCATTGCTTACGGATTTTTTAGTTGGGGTCTATAAAGAAAACACATATGTTAAAGCCGACCAGTAGAACGAAACTCAATGTATTTGTACTCACAGCAACTACTGCTTCTGACTCCCGTTTCTTTGGACGTCCTTTCCTCTTTACCTCGCTATCTGCCATCTTATGACTCTGTAATTAGCAGGTGAGAGCAAAGATTTAGTGAAAAGAAAACTGTTGCACTTTGTTTTTATTTAAAATTGATTTACGTATTGCCTAGTGGGATAACGTGAATATGAAACGTATTGCTAGAATGATTTCTTGCAAAACGAATTAGATATTGCTAGATATTCTTTAATGCCTTAGAGCGAGCGTTCACTATTTTTTTACTGAAGTCTCGTTGAATAGGTATGCTCAAGTATAAAGCACCATTAATCTGATATTTTCTATAAAAATAAAGGAATACGCTATCGAGTCCCCCTCTTCGCACTGCTGCTTTGCCCAAATTTAATTTACCGAGTTCGCGGATGTCACCTACTTGCCCAAAATTGTGCAACTCTCAGACAGAAATTTGGAAACCTTTTTTATCTTATGATTAACATAGGAAACTAAATATTACAATACCTTCCGCTGTCTTGTTGTTGAACATACGAGGTAAACCAAATTCCTAGAAATTGCACATTTGCAGCTAAATGGAAACAGTATCAAATCCAAATAAATTTGTTGAAAAGGTTAACTAGACCCAAACGTTGCATGTACACTGTTTGCATTTTTCAACTCC
Source organism: Cheilosia urbana (assembly GCA_946477585.1). NCBI lineage: Eukaryota > Metazoa > Arthropoda > Insecta > Diptera > Syrphidae > Cheilosia > Cheilosia urbana. The sequence goes on from OX297853.1 coordinate 140,699,325, forward strand.
ATTGCAAATGCTGTAGCTAAATGCAGGCATTCAAAAAATGAAAAACATACACACAATTTGGATCACCATACCAACACAAGTATTATACAGTCGAACCCACTTAACTGACACCCGTTTATTTGAAAAACCAGCTTATTTTAAATTTATAATTAATCCCCTTTTATTTAAAAAAAAAAAAATGCATACAAATAACTCCGCTTTATAGAAGCCCGCGTAAGTTAAAAGCTCGGATATCTGAAACACAATTCCTTTAAAACTTTTCATTGAAAAAACCCCGCTTAAATGAAAGAAATGAAAATGTAAACACACCTACATGAATTGAAAAAAAAAAAAAAAAAAATGGAAGTGAATGCATCCATTTTGTTTTTTGCATTAAACTGCATTTACACTATCACGCACGCGCATTTTTGCACAAGACGGGACAGAGAGATCCGTTTGTCCGCAGTCAATGCTAATAAAGGCGAAGGAATGAGATCACAAATCAGACGCCTAAGGTGTCATGGATGTTCTACCCATAATTATAGATACGTAAAGCGGAAGTTCCGGCGACCAACATTTCTGCAATCACATGAAAACATTTCTATTTCCGATTTAAAACATGTGAAATGAGAGTGTTAATTAGTTTCAGTAAATTAAACCAACAATTCATCAATCATTTATACGAAATTTATAAATAAATGTACCTTCATCACTTCCGGAAGTCATTTTGTTTTATAGGAAAACGAAATTTCGTGCAGTGCTGCCAGATTTTTTTCACCAGATACATACTTTCAAAATCGTGGAAATACGATTTTGTTGGAAATAAACAAAAAACAAAACGAAAACACAGAAGAACGTTATTTTACCAACTTCAATTTACTACAACATACATTATTTTGGACAACATTAACATTTTTCGAAAAATAACAGTTTTAATTTATTAAATAAGAAAAAAACGTACGAGAATATGCATATGTTTTTACTACTGCAATCTACTGCAGTCTACTTTATTACACATTCATACTTGAATTAACTTGATTAAAAATGCTGCTGTTTATATTCAATTGTAGTAAGAAACCTCTTAGCAAATCTTTGGTATGCAAAATTCCATGCAAGTTTTTTGTGGTCAACGAATTCCTTGTTTTCGTTTTATTAAGGTTAGCCGCCGAGAATATAAGTTCAAGTTCAATAATAGCAGATGAATTCGGAAGTGATAAGACTTCAAAAATGATTTTTTTCATTAACGGAAATGCTAAGCTTTTATAACCACGCTTTGTTTGTAAAACATTTTCTAAAAAACTGACATATCTATTGAAGATCGAGGTTCAGAAAAAAGATTTTCAAAATTTAGGTTACTTATCTTACGAAATTCGGCATCGGTGTCTTGAATTTTGTTAATGAATTTTTGTATTCGATAAATTTGAAAAATCGTGGAATTTTATGCTTTTTTAGCTCGAATATCGTGGAATAAATTTTAAGCTCCAAAATCGTGAAAATACGATAAATCGTGGAATCTGGCACCGCTGATTTCGTGAGCCATCGCTATAAAAATATCAACATGCAGAGCTTTCCCATAATTCCTACCACGTAAACAAGATGGCCGACCAAAAAACGTATCACGTTTTTTTGCGTGTTAGGTAATACTGTCCCTTTCAGACGGCTGTTTAGTTTTGGGCACTAGTGCGCACTGGGTTAACCCTAAGGTGTTCGATAAAGCACTGAACTCAACCTGGTACTGAAAACCTGCATTCGACATGACTTCTATGGCGCCCTAGTTGTGCCCTAAACTGACCCCAGTTAATTAGTCGGGGCAAGAACTCAGTGCTGCTTTTCACTGTCATTTCGCTTGCTGTCATTCAATTGTTGTGATATCGTGATAAAGGTAAATACAATAAATTTGATATTCAAAAGTGAATTGTTTGAAAACAACTACGTTTATGAACTAAAATTGTATATTACAGGAAAATAGAACGGAAAAAATCTGGAATCAGAGCTAAATAAATTTTCAAACGCATCATCTACATTCCAAACACTTTTATTAACTATTTGAATTATGGAAATCGCAAGATAAGAAGTAAGTGCGCTCATTTTTAACAATAAACGGACAAAAGTGTTATCTTCTTCATACTTCGTTCACTAAAAGATAAATATTTTTCAATTTCAAAAACTGAGAATCTTTAGGGCAACATATTTCGTGTTCGATATAGTAGCCGAATTTTCAGGTTTGTGCAGGGTTTTTGAAAGACATGAAAATCAGCTGTTACTTTTCAGTGCGCACTAGTGGGCACTAGTGCTAGCCACGTCAAACAAACCTAATGTGTGACCGTGTAAATGCACTATTATTCATTCACCTTCCACATTCCACTTTACCTCTGACAAAGACAGATGTAAAGGACTATTCACATGAGAGCGAATTGCGAACTGCGAACACGCGAATATTCGTGGTTTCTGACACTTCATTCACATGAAAACTTTTTTTGGTCGCAGATACCCGCGTATCAGTTTCATTTTTAAAGGTTAAGTCCGAACGAATTTTTCATTCGTGGGTTTGTGGATCGCGACTGTTTTGTGTGGATTGTGAATAAAGTGTGATAGTTCGCGGCAAGAATTTTCAATTCGCGGGAAAATTGCTTTAATTGTTAATTTAGCTGTTTAAATCAATTGAGAGTCGTGTTTTTTTAGACTGTGATAGAACAAATACCAATTTTCAATTCATAAATACAGTCGTTCGCAATTCGCCTATTCGCAGTTCGCTCTCAGGTGAACAGTCCTATTAATTCGTTTTGATGAGAAACTAGCCCTGGATACGTTTTACTGCAACCATTTTTCAGCTATCCGAGGTCCGCTTAACTGAAACTTTTTTTTGTCAGTTATCCGGGGTTCGCTTAACTGAACAACCCTGTTAATTGAAACTGAATTTAATGTTTTTGGTCATTTTCACTTAAGTGGGTTTGTATGTAGATATATGTTTCTATTTCTTTTTCTTTTAATAGACTCAAAACGTTTTCTCTATCTTCGTCTGTTAAACATCCTCCGTTTCGCAATTGCAAATCAATTTTTTTTTTTTTTTGAAAACAGTGTGATCGGGATCTTTTGCCACAACGACGTCACAGAGATGCCCAACGCTTGAGAACGACGTGTGAGAGACACATTTGGGCTTTCTACAACTGAAGCCTCAGCGACAGCAATATTCTCGACACTGGGGGCACTTCTTTGTCTCACTGGCACGGGAACATTTTGTACTGTGCCTGTGGATTCAAATTTGTTCACTAGACGCTCAATTGTTGATCTGCTAGGACGATTATGACGACCATAAATTGGTTGAGGCCACTGACTCCCAATTTCGGTAGTAAATTTTAATAATTTCGACTCGTTGTTGGCTCGTGGCTCGTATATCTTTCCATCATGAAATGGCAAACATTACTGAAGAGAAATGTCAAAAGAGCGGCAAGAAATTCGGCGTCGTTTGTGGTCCCTGGCGCTCTACTTTTGTAGCGTCCCAGTTGAAAAACCCTATATAAATATTATCATACTAATTAGTTAACATATTAAATAAAATCATATGCTAACAGACACGGTGCGAACTAGCTGCGGGGGCTTTCGGCTCTAGAGATCGAGTTTAAATTTGTTTTATTAAATTTGTTTACCCAAGATAGATTTTTATTTAGATTTGATAAATTATAGGCTGAGAAAGGGCAGTCAGTTGTTTTATTTACCTACATGGGGGAGCGGGGTGGTGACCCTATGCCTTTATTTTTGATTAAATGAAAGAGAATGGATCTTATATTGTTTGAGTTGCTCAAGCGTTTCTGGTTTGTTTGCATAAACCTTGCTTTTCAGATATCCCCACAAAAAGAAGTCCGGAGCAGTCAAATCAGGCGACCGTGGGGGCCAATCACCATTTCTTGAAATAACTTGTTGTGGAAAGAGGTCTCGCAGTAATTCCATTGTAATCCTCACTGAACACACCTGAACACTTCCTTGAGCAGCAGTAATGTTTTCAGACGATCTTGCAGTACTTTGTGGTCCATGCTTGGGCCTATCATCTACAGACCCTCTTTCTTCGAAATCATTCACTACACGATAAATAGTGCGTTTTGTTGGCACGTTGTTTCTCCCAAAAATTTCACGTAACTTTCTCATCGTCATAGTAATCGATGATTGATTTTGATAAAATGTTTTAACGTTTAAAACACGTTGGTTTATGGAATATTTTTCCATAATAAATTTGCCACGAGTGTCTACTTCACGACTGCCAAATATGAACTACTGTCAAGACTAATGTTTAACAAAATGGCGGAAAAACAAAATAGTGTACCTTCCCGGCGGACACCCGTATGTATGTATAGTTAAACAATTTTAAGTTAAGGTAGTCGTGGATTCGTTTTTTTTTTTTTGTGATCAAGAAATGGAGCATGGCAAGTTTAAGAAATGGAAAATTAACATTTTAAAAGCTTATCGCAAGAAGATCTGTGAATAATTAGCAATATTAGCATCAAATTGGTAGAAGAAATAAAATCGGCAATTAATTATAAAATTAATTAACTTGGCAGCCCTGTATAACAAAGATTTGCAGACATGTTGCTCCTCTTCTACCTTAAGTAATCGCCCCATTTTTAAACATACACCTTTCTCGCACTGTAACACCAACACAAATCTTCGCAAGCATAAACAAACACACAAAAAAATACACAAGGAATAGGCAGTTACATTTTAAAAATACGCTCAAACAACAAAAAGAAAATAATGCCGAGCGCGAAAACAACAACCAAGCCAAGCTAGCAATGCCAATGCCCCCTCCCTACTTTTACCCACTAAAATAGGTGTAGAAAAAAAAACCTAATTGTTCTCTGTGCCTGCGTTCTTCCCCCTTCTAATTAAATTTAATATATGTATTTATTAAGCTACCACAAAAATTAATTTTATATTGCTTTTTGGGCAGGAAAAATGTCGCATCATTTTTTTCCCCCAGAGACATTTTCTTTATTTGGTTTAAACTTTTGCGTCGGTAGCCGAACAAAAATAAAGAAAAAAAAAAGTTCAAAATTGGCGCCAATTCCCGCAAATTGCAATTTTTCATAAAAAAAAAAAAAAAAAAAAATATTATATACCAAGAAAAAAATTCAAAAGAATTGTGGATATTAGCAAAACTACATCCAGCGACAGGACATAGGTGAAAAAAAATAAATAAGGCGACGCCAATTGGAAAATACACGCCATTATTATTTTATTGGGTGCGAATATTCCAGAGAAATTTTCTGGACTCAAGTTTAAAATTGAAAAATTGAATATGCAATATTAATCTAAGAACCACTCACTTACCTTAAATTGATTTGATTATAATTATTATAAAAAAAATTAATACACACTTTTTTTCTAAGAAGAGGAGAACTGTACCGCACAACGATTTGAATTGAAATTGAATTACTTCTTTTCTTTTCCAATCAAGAAATTGTCGGGCTGTCGGCCGGTAAACAGAAGAAGTTTGATTTCGCAAACGAAAGACGGGCACCAACAAGCTGATAAAAAAGGACAACTAGTGCTATCGATTAGTTGAATCTTGAATGGTTGCATTCAGAGAATGTAGTTTATGTGCGCCATCAAGCGAGATTTTTTTTTCCGATGTCTTTGGGTTAGGTACCTACCTTTGCAAGAAATGACTGCCAAATCGAACATTAAATCCGAATTTTATTGATTTTTGTGTGTAGGTATTAGGATGGCCGTAAAAATTGGACTGGAAATCCATTTCAATTGATTTTCACACATTTTCAATGACGCATTTCGAAATAATTTAAACATTTTTTTATTTAGCAAATCGAACGCGAAAAGCAATCTCGATTAAATAATAAATAAATAAATAAATAAAATTTATCCAGACCAATCTAGTCGACTTAAGATAACTAGATTCTTGAATGCGGCCAATGTCTTCCCAAGTGGAATTTTATACGGAGAATTGACTGTCAGAATTCAAACTATTCAAACAAACAATGGCCGCATTCAAGAATCTAGTTATCTTAAGTCGACTAGATTGGTCTGGATAGTATGTAACCTGAGCGCAAAAACTAGATTGGTCGGGAACGTCACTTTTTCTATGTCAGCCACATACCCGAACTGTCAACTTAGTACTCAGTCACGAATTTCTTGACTAGATTCGTCGGCTACCCCTCCATAAACGTCAAATGTCACAGGTGCCCACGTGACCGATTAAAACCAATCACAACCGAGATAGATCTAGTCAGACAGCTGTCAGACTTACTAAACTAGATACTTGAACGCCCTCAATCACTTGTGTAGTTCGAAATAGCTATTATTCCTACCAAAGTGTGTGTCTACGAGTTGTTGTTAAGAGTTGTTCTCTCAAAAATAATAATTCATAAACCGCTCATAATTTAAAAGACGCTTCTGAATTAAACAGAGAACAAATTACGAATTCTTGTCGTTTATTTAACTACGCAGAAGAACAGAAAATATGACAGCTAATAAGAACAGAAAATATGACAGCTAATACAGTCATGTCCACAAAAGTCAGCTTACACCTTTAAGTAGGTACATTGGTGTATGGATAAATTGACACAGTCTTAACACAAACAATTCACAGACTTTAGAAAATTACATTGAATTTTCAAAATCTGTTCTGAATACTGAATTTAATCGTACGCAAGCTTCACAATAGCAACAGAGAGCAATAAGCGCGGTAATTTCCCCAACTAAATGAGAGTGTCGAGTATACACAGCAAGTTTGTGAACAGTATTCCTTTTCATTTGTTGCTTCAACAATTTGCTTCCAGTGCTTCCAGAATTCATCTTTCGCCTCATCGTCCAAAGTCCCAAATACATTATATTCTAATGTAGCTAAATCAACACTTATACAAACATACAAAAGATTTATAGGTATCCATGAGGTTCTCTGCAAGGAGAAGCTGCTCTCACTATAGACTAAATTGCATGGAAACGGACATGCACTGCAAACTCCTTTGTGTGCCGCTTATTTTCTATTCATCTCTCCGCTGTTATGTTGCACGGTTCACCGTTTTATGTATTTTTTTAAACTTCATTTTTCAGGTTCAAAGCTAAAACGTATAAAATGACATACCTACATTTGACATACCTATTTCGCTATTTCATTTTCATTTGGGTATACCTCTGCCAAACATCTTGAAAATATAAAAGAAAAAAACTACCCTATGACAACTTTCCCTTTGACTTCCTTTTATTTGATATTTGATATTTATTTAATTCAGAAACGCTGTACATCAAGATAAACTTATAACTAGTACAGGATATAAATGACAATATAACATTTAATGGCAAGAATGCTTAGTTAAAATTAATTAGAATAAAAGAAAATACATATATATATAAATAAATATAGTAAAATTAAATTAAGAGCAACAAAATAAAAGCGCAACCAAGGAAGAGGAAAAGCAAAATGACTTTTTAAAACAAGAAAGTTAAATCAGTTCAAACTGGAGAGGTGTTCGAAACAAACTGTTAGAAATTTACGGCGTTCGATTAAGGACTTCACAGGAATGGGTAGACCATTCCAGAGCTTTTAGCCGTTACATATATAATATTTAGGAACATGCGATATCCCTGTTCTTCGAAGTACATCTGCGTATTCCGTTATAGGTATTTGGGATTGGGAGCGCAACCCGAACGAATATTCCGCACCAAACAATATAGAGTTGGTGCTGTTCTCTTCGTTGGCAGAGTGTTGCACAGACACAAAAGATAAAAGCGCGATACGAGGAAGAACGCGTTGGTTTCGGTGGAGAGTACTTAGTGAAAAAAAAAAACGGTTAAAATTATTTATTTTAATCGGTGAGTTGAAAAAAAAAAAAAAAAAATAATAATAATAAAATATTTTATTGCACGTATATTTGGGTTTACATATTTTACACATAGGTAATTAAATTATGTATAACGGTGTCTAATGAATTAGTTTTCTTGAGATGTAACTTCATCAATAATTTGTTGCTATTCCCATCGCTCATAATTTATTGGGATAGCCTTCCGACCATCCGCCTCAAACTATTAATACGGTAGGTAACAAAAAGCTTTAACAAATCTGTGAATGACCTGTAATGATAATTAAAAAAAAATTGTCTATCTTAAGATACCCACATATTTATTTACCCCGCTAGAGAGTATAGAGAAAAGTAAATCTGAATATCGATTTGAAATTCTTGTGGGAACTGTACCCTTTGCATAAATTTCACAGGTACAATTTTTTTTTTTTTTTTTTTTTTGACTACTAACCACCATCTACTCCAACATGACCATCGTCCATCAATGAGATGAAAGATGAAACCAATTGGTAAATTAGATTCTATAAAGTTCAGTTCAATTTACTAAGATGCTATACATAAATGAACCTGTTCCAACCAATAAAAAAAAAAAGCTGTTGATAAATTTCATCCGAATTTCAATCCCTTCCAGCATCTAGAATAGTCTAGGAAAGACGGGAAGTTTGTTGCACCACGGTGTGAGAGTAGGAGTACCCATTCCCACAAAGTATACCTACCTACAAATATTACCTACTCGTCCTAGCTCCTTGCGGAGAGACGAATTTTGAATTTACTGTTTTTATGTAGGGGTTTGTGACTTGTGGGTATGTCGATGGCGAATGCACAATAAAAGTTTAATTCATGAATTGGGAATCAGTGGCACTATGAGGGGGTGGTTACAGCGAGATGGGTGTTGGTACTTGTTGTAGATACAAAATCTATAAACACAAGGCATGCGCTTGAAGAACGCTCAACGCGCGCGTTCTGGCTGCACACTATTATTATTCGTCTCTCTTGGCTTTTCTTGGGATAAATGTTCTTGATTTTCTAAGGGCAAGTGTATTGGTACCACCGTCAAACATTTTGAACTTAATTTTTAGTATTTGAGAAATGAAAAGGATTTTCTTATCTACAATTCTGTGTAGGTACAGTGCAAAGACTTAAAACTGAATCATCTTTGGTACAGTGGCTAATAAAAATCAATGCCAGATGGTTGTTTTAAAAATAAACAGAGTAGGTATTGTGATTATGACCTAATATTAAAGTGCTGCAATCTAACGAACTTTAATATGAACAATTTTAAGACTTACAGTCCATCTGTAAGATTTGTATAGAAGAATTCGAATTTTAACAAGGTAAATTTATTCACATGGAATGCAGCAACAACATAAGATGCCCATTTAAGCAAATGTCTTAGTGGACTGTTCGTTTTTTACAACTCTGTGGCATGAAATCATCGTAATTTTCAAACACTAGTATAATTGTACTTTTCCTTTTCTAGGACTCTTAATTAAAAGAACATCTGTAATCACTATGTCGGATTCTGAGAACGTTGAAGTTAAAAAGCGAGGCCGGTCATCAGCCGCCGAAAAGGTAAAACCACGCTATACCTACAAATATAAAATAACAACTACAGTATAAATGTACAATAATTTAATATTGACGAACTTTTTTTCAATTTGACTTAAAGACACGGGTTCCTTCTTCTAGAAGATACACAATACTTACATTTCTGTTCAATCTGATTTCATAAAAGGCGTGCTTTGTTGAGAAATTCAACATTTTTCAAACGAACACGCCTAGTTCCATGTGCAAAAAAAAAACTGTTGTTCTCATTTTTAATTTTCATATCCATTTTTGACAGCCCATTCTACGTTTTCAAAATTTCAGTTGATTCTTCAAAGTGTGTATTCTGGATTAAAATACCGTATCGATCGACAGTGAAAAAAAATCGTGAGGAGACTAAAGCTTTTCGCTAGGACTAGGGATAGAGTTTACTTAATTTTAGTGCATTCTAGAACTCTGTAAGAATACAATAACAACGACATTATTATTGCCTTCTTTTTTTCAGCGACCTCATGTATCATCTAATTCGAAAAAAGACGACAAATCCAGTGACGTTGCTGACGGTGAAACACAAGCGAAAAGGGGTCGTGGCCGTCCCAAAGGTACGACCAAAAAGAACGGCAATAAGGCTCAACCAAAGAAAACTAATGGCGGTAAGGGACGAGGTAGACCCTCGAAAAAAAAGGATGACTCTACCGATGATGAAACTGAAGAAAATGAAGAAGATGATGAAAACGAGGACGACGATAATGAATCCAACTCTGATGAATAGAATGCAAAATTAAGAATTCCGATATAATTCGAATTTTGTATAAGTAAACTTAACCACAACAGAAAGAAACAATTCATTAAGTAAAATTCCACATAAGTTACATATTCAAAAACAAGGAATGTAAAAGAAAGTTTTAATTTTATCTGAAGGAAAAAAAAAAACGATGGCTTAACCCGAAATTGAATTTTCTTTTTCTTAAGTGCGAAAAACGTTGCACCGACAACCTCATGGTCATTGGTCATGTTATGTCATTGAGTGGGTTGGTCGTTTAAATCGCTTGCATCTGTTCAAGGAATTGATTCAGTGATAGGAAGCTCGAAAGAAAGTTGAATAAATAAAAATATCAAAAGCGTAAACGGAGTTTGGCCCCCATTTTTTGAAAAGTTATCAAAATGGCCCCTTTTTCAGTTTAAGTAACATTTTATTCTTTATTAAACGAAAAAGAATGCAAACATATGAAAGGAAGTGTTTCGTAATGAGTAAATTTGCATTTTGTTGAAAATAAATTTCTTTGTTGCTCGTTTTTTTTCTAATTAGTATTTTATGCGGATGCCCCTTTTTTCTTCGCTAGCCCTTTTTTTTAATTTTCAACGGCAACGCTGCCCATGATTATTAATTATAATTTATATTATAAGGCCTGTTTTTTTGAGCTTCGTACTCAGCAAAGCAAAGTAAAGTAGGATTTTCAGCACGCAATTACAACAACTACTGTGATTCCTCGAAGTGTCATTAGCATACATTGAATGGATTCTTATAAACACAAATTACAATTTAAGAACAGCTGACTTTTACAACACGCACCACCGCAAATGCAAAAGAAGAAAAATCTCGTTTTATGTTCCATTGGGCACGAAAAATCTGAAATCTGAGAGCAAAATCTGAAAATCCCAATGGAAAACGACATTAAATTTACCTCAGCTAAATTTTGGTTAGAATTTTTTAAGGGAGCGAAAATTTAGCTCGAGAGCAGCGTACCTACTAAGCTTTAAGTTAAGAAAAAACTAACAAATGGTCTTAAAATTTTCTAAAAAAATAATTTGTTAATTTTTTCGTGATCGGAAAAAGTTTTTCGTACAGAAAAATTTATAAATTCTTATTGTAGAAAAGTTAAAGGTAATTTGCTTATTTTTTTTTTCGATAAACAAACTTTTTAATTCAAAAGCAACATTAAGACCAAGATCACCATTTTATATTTAAAAAAAGCAAAAGAACATTTTTACGGTTTCGTTTTACGTATGCCTATATCAGATGACTATAACTGGGGCCTAGGATGTAAGAAAAGTAAAGCAGAATATGTCAGTTCTGTATTTGGCTCGTTAATACTACTTTACGTACATCAGCATTTAAAATGTCGTATGGTCATTCATATAATCAGCTACTCAATTTATAAATCTATTTGTCCTAAAGTACAAACAAATTTCCCGCAAAAATTTAAACTTGTTTATAACGACATTTTAATTACTTCTACTACTGATTAGAAGATAGTAAATTTTAAGTCATTAACATTCGTTATTATTATTATTTGGGGTTAGTGATGAAATATCAATTTCCAAAATCGTTTTTGCACAATCCCCTGTGCTGCGATCCCTTCCCAACTCCAAAAAAAACCTTGAGAGAAATATAGATACTTAGTTTATGTAAAACGTCCACTAGATTTATCGTGACTAGGCAACTTTTTTATTTGGAAAAGGCCCTTCGTAAATTTTGCAAAATTTTCAAACAAGTACATTTATGTGGTATTCGTTTGGGCTTCTTCAGATTCGCTCTGAGATTTCAGATTTCGGGTGGCTAATCGAACATTAGAACGTCGCACTTGCTCTTTTTTGTGATAATATTCGTGCGATTCGAATATGTGTAGCCCTCAACACTTTACAAAAGGTTTTCCATTCACTGGTTAGATTTTAAATTAAAACATTCGAAATTTGCGTCTCGATTGATTTTTAAATATTTATACATAACCAATTTACTAAACTAAATTAAACCCGATGCAATGCCCCTCTTTGCTGTAGAACAAATTCACGAAAACCTAAACGCCATCCACCAGTTGTCAAACTCAAACGCACTATTGTTTTGGTAAATCTGAGAAAATATCTAGATTCGCAAAAGTGCTCTGAAATCTGAAAAATTTAGCTTTTTTTTGTACCAAACGAACATAAAAACTGCTCTGAGAGCAAAAAAAGTGCTCTGAGAGCGCCCAATCGAATACCACATTAAAATGTAATACGGTTGCCTATCACAACACCGATATAGTGGAATGCGAACAAATGTTTGTTAAATATCGTGCGAAAATTCTAAATTTGCAGAGTAGCTTTAGAAATGGCACCTTTTTCTTTCACCGGCCCTTTTTAAGACTCTTCAGAATTTTGCAGCGACCACTCGGTTTTTTAAATTTGACTCTTCGAAATGTCAACTGAGTATGCAGACAGAATTTTCTTGACTAGATTTGTCGCCTTCCCCTCCATAAGCGTCAACTGCAAGAACTAATCACGTGACCACTCTGGGCCAGTAAAAACTGAAATAAATCTAGTCAGACAGCTGCCGGACTTACTAAACTAGGAATCCGAACGTCCCCATTAACATTAAAGTTTAGTACGTTGGTCGCGGTTAAATTAAATTTCCAAACAAAATTAAATTTGAAAAAATGTAAATTCATAATTTACCTTTCATCTAATCCAAACATTTTCAAATGTAGAAACTACGACAACTGACGAATTTCAGCTCGAAGTAAGTGAATTAAACAATTCATTAATTCCTCGCTGTAGATTTTTCTACAGTCTAAAAAGAATGTCGGTTAAATTCTAATGTGATGTGTTTACGCTTGGCTTAACTTTACATTTGTTGGAATTTCATTTGTGAACAATTTGATTTTACCACAGCTAAAAACTTTTTAAAATAAACTGCACCTCCTTCACTAACCATTCTCACACCTAGATGGCACCATACATTTTCGCCGTTTAGGCACTGCATATCCCTGCCGCTTGATCAAATATCTTGCAATTTAGTCAATCAACTTAAAAATATTCTTTATTAATTAATTTTTCTCAATAAAATCACACAAGTTGTTTCTCCCAAAAAACTGCGTCTTTGTGTCGTCGTTTTTTTTTAAAAACCCTTTGGCGTTGAGTGCGACACCTGTATGTCGTTATCGATGCGCAACTATGTCTCGCTGAAGTCGCCACAGTCGAACCAGCGCCATTGTTTTCCTACGGTCAACGCCGCGAACAACTTTGTGTTGGTTGTTTCTGATTGGTCCACTTCAATCCAATCCGAGTATTCCATCTGGCTGCCATGAATGCGATGCTGATTTGCTATATGTCCCTAAATCTATCTCGCTCATTTGTATGGAAAGCCGCTTATTACATCCTCGTTTCATTCTTCGCATTCATGCAAATGCGAAACCGCAAACGACAAACAAGATAAATCTCTTCTCTTTCCTACACATAAAGTTGTCGTACACAAAATATGGCACATACTTCTGATGAGTCTTCTCATCAAGAATTTCGAAACTACATAGACATACCGCACCGCATATGACATTTAATTTAACCTGAAATTTTCCCGTTGTATTTATTCGCTGTCTATCCCTTGAAACGTTAACTCGGTGGGTGTTTTCTCCCCAAAATTGTTCTTAAAGAAATAAATAAAATTATTTTCTACAACAGTTAACAAGGACAATAATAACAAAATGCAACGCACGAGTGCATTATTATTAGTTGTGCTTGCTATTTGCCAGCAAATTAGTGGTGAAGTGTATTTTGAAGAGAATTTCAATGATGGTAAGTTTTTTTTTTTTTTTTTCTTGAAAGGAAATCCTTAAGCAAACGCCTGAACCGAGTGCTGCTGACGTGGGACATACGAAAAAGTCATCTCACTATAACTTACTATTTGTTTCTTTGTCGTAGATGCATGGAAGGATTCATGGATTTATAGCAAACATCCGGGTAAAGAATTTGGAAAATTCGTAAGAAGTTCTGGAAAATTCTTCAATGATGAGGAAGCCGACAAAGGTAAGCCAATTTGATAATAATCGGTTGTAGGTATTAGTGGGTGGGTGTGTGAAATATTTTTGGATAAAACGGCTATTCATCAAAAAACAAAAAGATTTATTTATCTCTCAGTGAGAAATGCAGATGGAGAAGCAAATTTGAATATATAAAAATAGGTCGGTTTATATATTCGGCTGTTTGTGTAGATGTATGTACACATATGCATGCTCTTTTTCCGTTAGTGCGATGACGTGGGGATTGGATCCGCTATGAACCCAGTGAGTTTTGTCACCAACAGTCGTTTGGGTGATAATTTACTTCAATTTGACCGGCTTTTATTGCAAGCAAAGTAGTATATTGTAGTGTCGGTATGCATGGTGCCACGTTCGACTATTGATTTGTTTGTTTCTACTTGCTGTTGTTCGCCAGGGTGTCAATGGACTGGTTACAGTTATTCAGAAAGGGGGAAATACGAGGGCGATGTACTGCAATTGGGAAAGCACCTACCCGCGAATCGAGTTGTTATCACGGTTTAGGTTTAAGTTGTGTGAACTTTGTTACAGGCCGTGGTTATTAATCTTTTGACTTTACGTACGTAGTAGCCATCTTTTTGAAAATGAGGTGGAGATAATACGCTTAACATGTAGGTTGTGAAAGTACGCACACGAGTTCGAGCCAAAGACCCTTAACTCAAAGAAATCGATTACCTATATTACCAAGTGTGTTTGTTAATTAAATTTGTTGGTACTTACTACCTATAGGTAATTCTTTTGCCATGCACTCGGCTGTAACCGTAGAAAAACTTCAAATGACACGTTTGATCGTAGCAATTAACTTGTAAATTTATTATCGCCCATTTCCTAATTGAATTTCACCTAGTTCCCACAGCGGGGTATGAACGTAATTCTTATCTCTTGCCATTGCATGGGGCTGTGCTGTAAAGATAGGCAAATTTGCTGAGAAACCCTATGCCACGCATCGGTATCTTTCTGCAACTCTGCATTCGTATCCACAGGTTTGTAGAAACCATGATTCTTTGCTGGCAACAAATATACCTGGCGACATAGTTTATGCCTAACTGCGAAGCGCTATGCACATTTCGTTCGAAGAATTCCAGTTAAATATACATTAACAGCTTTTTAATCACATGCCGCTGTGGCTCTTTATCTCTGCCAGTTCGATCATTTCTTTTCGATTTGATCTACATTAATTTCAGAACTATATTATGTTTTATCGAACATTTTCTGTCACAGTTGACAGGTGGCAGCAAAAACAAACAAAATTATATGTTCTCGTTTCAGTAGGTACCTACCTAGTTTTTTTGTGTGTTTGGAAACACAATTACTGAAGGTTGTGCGTTTGCTTCATAGTCATTGTAATTACTGTACGAAATTCAGGTAGTATTGACTGATCTTATCACTTAAAACTATGTAATCTTTGCCATAGGTACAATTAGTCGTAAAAAAAATTAATGTCAACCGTGGCTATCTCTTCCGGTATTATCTTTTTATTATTTTTAATTTTACTTCGACTGCAAGATAGACTCCGAACATAAAGATAACATGATTGTATATATTTTAATGATTAGTTTAATGATTAATAAATCCGAATTTCTTGACAAATTTTATTAGATAGCCTTATCGACCCATTTTTTGTTTTATGTAGGTGAATGAAGATAAGTTGGTGTAGAGAAAACAAAATTATACCTATAAAGCAGATAAACAGTTGACACTTTTATCATAAATGTACTAAATTCAAACTCAAGTCAACTCAAACCTAGATTATCAAAACTGCAGGCAAGCTCAACATCCGCAGGTGATGTATTCATGTGATAGCAAGACACGCTACGCCTGATTACCTATTTCACCAACCACTTTTCACTTTTCATTTTGCAATTTTGCAAAAAAAATAATTCCTGCAAAGTAAAAGTGCGATGTTTTTCACCAAAAATGCAAAGTTCTCACGACTTTGCATTTTGCATTTTTTCAGACTTTTTTGCAAAGTGAAAAATAAGTGTTTCACCAATTAAAAAGAGAACTTTGCATTTATAATCGTGTTTTGCAAATTTGCAAAGTGAAAAACGTATGCGTGTATGTTATTATATTTAATTGCACCCAACGCGAAATATAGGGCAAGTTTTAATGTCGTTAAATTGTTTGTTGGACTTAAAAAAATTGTTTTCTAATGCTCTATAAATTTCGATTCAAACTGAAATTTGAGCAGTATTTAACAAGGAAAAGAAAATCGGAGGATGACGAGTTAACAACTTTAAAAAGGCAGTTGTTGAAGGTCGAAATAGACAGAACCACATTGGAAGCACTTAAGCTCGTACATTTCACATCCCAAAACTATTTTCAATGATTCGCCTAGTCTTTTTATGAGCTCGGTTAAAACGCTGTTCCACTGGAACGTCCGGATTTGTTCTTAGTTGTGTTATTAACCATTCACTTAAAGAATAAGCGCTGTCCCCTAAAAGTATTGCATTTGGAAATGGTCGATATCCTGCATTAAAATTCGCAGCCAAACGGGAATTCCTTAATACCCTTGCATTCACACTACCTGGCCTGGCCAGCTTACGTTAATCGCATAGAAAGATCGGTCCGACCCACATACCATCATTGCATTCAATGCATGCTTCCCATGTCTATTTACAAACTGCTCTTCATTTTCCCTGGGTGCATCAATGTTGATCATCGTGCCGTCAAATCCAGCTACACAAGGGAATCCACCTTGACGTTGAGCAAAAAATTGGGTAGCTATTTCCGAAGTATTTTGTGGCCAGCAAATGGTGGTTGCAAGTAATTCCTCGATTATTGCGTCCGAAACTCATTGTACTACTCTGCAGACTGTAGCTTTACTTATTCCGTGCATAGCAGCGACTCCATGATATTGCCCTCCATTTCCCATCCAACGTAGTGTGCATAGAATCTGTTGCAAGGGACTTAAGCAATTATTTCGTTCGCTGTCAAACTTAAGCCTATGTCCAATTGTTGACAAATTACGTTCAATACTCGTCTTCGTTAAACGAAAGCCTTCCAGGGTTGAAAAATTATCTCCAAATTCAAAATTTGTCCTTAATTTTACAACCCTTTGTTCATTATTTGTATCCTCTTCGTCTTCAAAGAGTGCTTCCAAACGGTTCATTGTATATTTTTTTAATTATATCACCAAAATCTCAACTGCAAATGATTTTTTTTCTTTGCATGTTATTGACAAACTTTTCACGATTTTAAATGTAAAGTGCAAATTTAACTTGTTTGGTGAAACGAAATGGACGATTTCATTTCAAATTGACAAAACTTTGCAATTTGCAAAAACATGCTTTGCACTTTGAAAATTTGTGTTTGGTGAAACGAAATTTGCAAAGATAAAATGAAAAATTGCAAAATGCAAAGTGAAAAGTGGTTGGTGAAATAGGGCCCTGATTACCTATTTTAAAACGAATCTAAAGAGACTCAGAATAATGTGTAGTGAATTTTGAACTGAGAACATGTTATGTTGAGAAAGAGTTTTCAGCAATCATCACATTTTAGGGGTTGCGTCAACATTGAACTTTTGAAAATATCGTTCATTCTACATATCTGTTAGTTGTAGTGCATTGAACATCCTTATTTTTTTTTGTATACAAAACCAACTTTCTAAGACTGCACTAGGGAAGTTATTGCCATAAGTCGTCCATTTGAAGGAGTTCATGTCGGTACTTTTATCTAATTTTAAATTCCCCGAATGGGGACCGGACGAAATGGAGCTGAAATGGTTAAATTTCAATCGTATTATGATGAATTTATTGTCTAAAAGGAAATGATTACGTACGCATTAAATTATTACGAAGAGAAAAGCCAAAAAAATGCTTACCTCAGTCTGCCCGGCAGTTCATTTAACCCTAGAAAGCTAACGTTACCAGACTTCCATAAAAAGCTAACCATTCGTCTTTTTGACGACCATTTAAAAACATTTTTATTTTTTAAATAAATTATTAGATTTTATTCAGTTTCTTACCATAAATAAGAAAAATAGGATATAGGCAAAAGATATTTGTAAAAAAGAGAGTCCACCGGCTACTGAGTTGGCGCGAAAGCACGATTACGTAAGTCAAATAATAAGGAAGGGAGAGGAAAATTTGATTTTATGTTCGTCGTTTTGACGAACGTTAGCTTTCTAGGGTTAAAACAAGAAAGATCAAGCCATTTGACAGAAGTCGAGACTGGGTGCATTCAGATAGTATTACAAAGTTCTTTTAATGGGCGCGTTCGGCATTCGACGTTCGGCTCTCTGCAACAGTACCTACTGTTGCAAAAGGAACTCTATCTAGTTTTTATTTCAGCGTCGAAAATTGATCTTTTATTCTTTACATAAACTTCTTGTTAAATTCTTATTCAATTAGATCCCTCGATAAATCAGTTTCATAACAGCAAGCGGAATGAACAAAGTTTACAAAAAATACCAGCAAACTTCATATAGAATAAGAATTTCTGTCAAATTGTAATGCTTACCGTTGTGTAGACGAACACGTCGTATGCTCTAATCCACTTAGCAAACTGTCACGTCTAATTAACAGTGCAACGTTAACTTTATCAAGTTCAACGTGATAATTCAATTTATATAGTTACACTTTATCACCCGTCCATTGCCGATGAGAGTTCAATGACCCAGAATTTCAATATTTATTTTTTGTATTGTCTATTCCGCAGGTATTCAAACATCACAAGATGCGCGCTTCTATGCGTTGTCGACAAAGTTCCCTCCATTCAGCAACGAAGGCAAACCATTGGTTATTCAATTTTCCGTGAAACACGAACAGAATATTGACTGTGGTGGCGGTTATGTGAAGTTGTTTGACTGCTCGCTGGAACAAACCGATATGCATGGTGAATCTCCCTATGAAATCATGTTCGGACCAGATATTTGCGGCCCAGGCACTAAAAAAGTCCATGTGATCTTCAGCTACAAGGGCAAGAACTATTTGATTAACAAGGATATCCGTTGCAAGGATGATGTCTACACACATTTCTACACGTTGATCGTGAAGCCAGACAACACCTACGAAGTGCTCATCGACAATGTGAAGGTTGAGTCGGGTAACTTGGAAGATGATTGGGACTTCTTGCCACCAAAGAAGATCAAGGATCCAGAAGCAAAGAAGCCAGAAGATTGGGACGACAAGGTAGCTCTTGGACACCATATTTTTGGTAGAGTTCTGATTAATGTTTTTATTTATTTTGATTTTTCTTTTAGCCCACCATTCCCGATCCAGATGATAAGAAGCCAGAAGACTGGGACAAACCAGAACACATTCCAGATCCAGATGCCACCAAGCCAGAAGATTGGGACGATGAGATGGACGGCGAATGGGAACCACCAATGGTTGATAACCCAGAATACAAGGGCGAATGGCAACCTAAACAGTTGGACAATCCAAACTATAAGGGCGCATGGCAACATCCAGAAATCGATAACCCCGAATACAGTGCCGACGAGAATCTGTACTTGCGCAAGGAGATCTGCACTCTCGGCTTTGATTTGTGGCAAGTCAAGTCTGGTACAATCTTTGATAATGTTCTCATCACTGACGATCTTGAGTATGCATCCAATTTGGCCGGCAAAGTAGTCGACACCCAGGCTGGCGAGAAGAAGGTGAAAGAAGCCCAAGATGAAGAGCAACGCAAAAAGGATGAAGAGGAATCAAAGAAGAATGCCGCCGACACCAAGGACGATGATGAGGATGAAGATGATGATGACAAAGAAGAAGGATTACCAGAAGTGGAAGAAGACACATCCAACGAACACGATGAGTTGTAAGCTTCACTCAGAAACATTTCCACCACCTAAACGTGTATCGTTCGAGTGCGCGTTCCACTTTGTTTTGTTTAGTTTTCTTCAGTTACACGTTTTTATCAACAAAAAAACAAAATCAAACGCAAAGACTTTATTTTGTAATTTATTATTTAGATAAAAAAAAAAAAAAACAACTTCGGGTCGGAGAACGTCATTGTTCAGCATCCTTTGTTTTCTATATCCTGTTTCCCATTTACGTTGAATCCTTGTCCCCTTTCATACCACGTTCTCGATAAGTAAGATATATAATTGCTTATATTGAATTAAATATTTATATACATTTTTGTATATGAGCTATGATGTGAATAAATTAAAAAGAAAAACAAATGTGTATAAAAACTCTTTTGAAAAAAGCAAATAAACGAAAAATCACAAATAAAAAGAGAAAAATAAAAAAATACGTAAAAACAAGATTAAACATTGCATTTTGTTTTAAACCGAAGAGAGCGCTTTCTGCAGAAAAGGTTTACGTCAACTACATGGTATGCCATGTGAAGAAAAAATAGGGAAATTGTTCTGTTAGGACAAATGGGGCTCAGTTGTTTTTGTGTTGGGCTAAAGTCACATCCGAAAAAATTCGAAGTACCGCAAAAGATTTGCACTGCCCACAAGTTTAAAACGTATTCCACAGTCTGGATTTAAAAGCAAAACTCAATTCAAACGTTCTCAAATTTTTTGATGGATTCCATATATTTGTTCACGAGGATAATTTTATTTTGCGGATACAAGTCGCCGAAATGAAATTTCTTTGTTGTCTCTGGTACGTGCCTCAATCACCCCTTTCGGAACGGAATTTTCTCCGATTTGTACGAAATCGGAAAAATTCCATTCGAGGTATCATTTCCGACACAATTTTCGGAAAAATTATCCGATGACTTATAGCGCACCTTGTCGCATTGCGTTATATCACTTACTTTTGACGGCCACACGGGACATTTTTCCCGAAGCTTTCCGACAACTAATTGTTGCGGAATATTAGTGAAATGAACGCATTTATATGCTTCATTTATTTTGTTCCGAAACGGATACCTCGATAGGGGTGAATAATATCGAGCACCACTTATTAGACAAGAGACTTCATACTACTGCCACATTAAACTCCCCAAATCGAATTCAAAGACTTGCTATCGAATCCGTACAAATAAGCTTCCCTTCTCACGTCTCGTTAAACCCACTTTATATAGGTATTATTTGACACCGACGCGACACAAGATTCTTGATTCGACGACAACGTGAATCTACCTAAGAATATACGACGTGTAAAATCTCACGCATAGGGAAATCTTGAAATCCTCTTCTAAATCTTGAATTACCTCTGCCATACTGTGAAAGAGAAAGACAAAACGGACTGTTTGCAATTTGATTGAAAACACACAAATTTTGAAGAGTCCACAAAAATCAAGGTCGGAGTGACCCTAGGCCTAGCTTCTCACAACCATTCGTTTTGTGTGAGTTTTTCATTTTTGGAACGAATGGAAGGGATCTAAGATTTGATGCCGACTCCAAACGGCTAATTGAGAAGCTCTTTCAACAGTTATACTCTCGGATGTTTGTCAGACGTTCGCGAGAGGTGGCGCAGCGGAAAAAAACCCTAAGTTGGAATTTAGGAATTTTGCAGGATTCGAACCTCGACCCCTCGCTTGGTAGTCCAACACACTAACCACTAAGCCACTGCGCATACAGCCTACACAATCCAGGTGCCGCAATAAAATTACGAATAGCTCAAACCATAAATTGTTCGTTTTCATTGTAAATCAATTTAATTTGATTTTCAAGTGAATATAGAAATGTAAACAAAAAGAATTTGTTACAATTCCAATAGCGCGAAAGCGTAAGTGGGAAACTGGTACTTTGCATTATCGAATACAACAACCCCAGGCTATTAAACTACGTAACTTGAAAGCGAAGGATGTCATAATGGTTTAATTTAACAAAAATATTTTAAATGTGAATTAGCATCAAGTTCATTGACATAGTAGGTACTAGTTGTTATGTGCTAAATATATTTGACACCAAAACGTCTAAGTGTGATATAAAGTCTAATTCAGCAATGAATAATTGATGCGACGAATATGTTACGTTATGTTAAAGTGGCTCTCGATGAGAGAAACACTTAGGTCGTTAATCGGTGTTTAGGGGTTCCTTAACTGATTACTCATGTGAACCATTTACTTCCGTTAATAAAGCTAAGAATGTTAGCAGCGCTGGTGTAGCATAGATCACTAAGATCTTTGAGGAGGTTATTTCCTAAAGTACGCCATCCTTAGGTTGGATAGGGCAGGGCAGCTGCAGAGAAGGTGGCCGTGGCGCAGTGATAGAGTGTTCGCTTGTTGAGTGGGAGGTTACGTGTTCAAATCCGAGCCAGTACCACGAAACATTTTTCACAAATAAAAAACTGCGAATAAGTTTCAGTGAATTATAAGCGAACACAAATATCAAAAATTCTCCCCTAGCTATTAGGATGCCACTCGTGGAGAATATCCACTGCGCCACAAACTCTTTCCTATCCCTCTTTCTCTTCCTAAAAACTTGAATGCCGCGCTGTGCCCCGCATTATAAGGGTATTCATAACCCCTTGAGCGCGAGTAAAATTATAAAAAAAAAAAAAAAAAAAAAAAAAAACGGACTAATCCTTCTCGTCATCCCTGCAGCTTCTGCAAAAGTCATTGTACGCCAGTCCAAGTCTTTGCGCGTGTCTGCCCAGAATACAATTAAGGTAATGACCTTAGCAACCAACGAGATACTACTAGCAGCGCTATTATGGCTATCAAATACCAACATGATATTTGATTTGATAATAATTGATACGTATAAAGCAAATGAATGAATAAGTGTTATGGTTATCACCTGTCAACATTTTTGATGAATTGTGAATGATATATAATGTGGTTTTCCATTGGGACCACCTAAAATCTTTTTCAGATCTCAGATTTTACTGTGCTCATGGAACGCGCAACGAGATTGATCTGCTTTTGTAAATGGATTAGTGCGTTAATTGACAACAATATCAGCTGTTCAAATTGCATTCGTTTCTGGCAAAATCGCAAATGGATATCGACCTCAAAAATGTTTTCCTTGTTGTAGATACAAATGAAGTATTTTTGGTGGTTTGTAGTCTTCAGATGACGAGGAAGACAATGAAGATAATAATTCCTCCGAAATAATATCCATAGCTATTTATATATTTTGTTATTTTGGTTTTCACGAAACTTTGCGCATTTGCCTCGAAATGAAACTTCTTAAACTGACGTTAAACAGCTGTACAAAGTATACTGGTATGCGTAAATCTGAAAAAATATCGAGATCTGCGAAAAGTGATCCGAATCGAAAAAAATATTGATTTTTCGTCCCAATGGAACGCAAAAAGTGATTTAGATCAAAAAAAAGATTGATTTTTTCTCCCAATGGAAAACCACATAAGATTTAAGATCTATTGTGAATAGTTTTATCGATAAACTTGGTATTACGGTTGTCAAAAAAATTGATACTCATCAAATTTTCTATCAACCAAAAATTTCTTGTTGATACGTATCAAATACTTGCGCGGCTAAAATTAACTATTAACATCAAATCATAAAATTTATTCCCTTGTTTTTATTGTTCTAAAAACGATTTTAGACCGAAATGTCATCGATAGGTAGAGTTATAATTTGAATGGGATTATGATAAAAAAAAAAAAACAAATACAAATTGGAAACGTCAAACTTCAAAACAGAACCACTACTCAATGATTTTTTGATTAGCATTCACAATGGGGTGAAAATTATCAAATGGCCTGTAGGTCTGTTAGTCCCAGAAGCTCCTTGGATCTTTTGGTATCCAGTGTCGGTCAAGTAAGCTTGGCAACGTCGCAATATCCCATATGTTTCCATCTATGGTTTGCTATTCCTGTTGCGACCGCATTAATGATTTGTTTAGTGCAAGACAGCGGTGCTTGTACGTTGTACAGACTAATGCTATCAACACCGGAGGAGCCTAATCCTGCAAGTTCGTCAGTTGCATAGCTCTCTGGGATGTCACTCACAGTGTCCCGGAACCCAGCAAAGGGTGAGGCTGTACTGCCCAGCTAACTCGTTAAGAGATACGCGGCAGCCTTCCACTGCTTTAGATCTTATTTCGCTGGAAACTAAGGATCTGATTGCAGCCCGACTGTCAATATTAATAACAACATCCTTTTGTTATATACCTAGTAATAATCGACAGCCACGCTATGGCTTGACGAATAGCTGTGATTTCGGCTTGGAAGACACTGCAGTGTTTCGGAAGGGAGAAGGAGAGGCGCAAGCTCAGTTCTTCTGAGAATACCCCTGCCCGACTCCCTCTAATGTTTTGGAACCGTTCGTAAATATTGACAGTGCTCCTTTATGTAGGACATTCTGTGAATCCCATTGGGAGCTGTTCGGTACTTCCTTTGTAAGGCCTTTTTCAAAATCGATTTTCGTAGGCAGATAATCAGTAGTAGTAAGGGGCTTATTTGCAGGAGAATGCTGGAATATCCATGGTTGGAAGAAATAAGAAGTTCGTTGAGAACTAGATTCCATAGTAGTGGAGATAGCACTCCTTCTTGGGGGGTACCTCGCATGCACAAGTTTTTCGACAGCGCTGCTGCCGAACGTAACTAATTAATAAGTAATTAGGCAGCAAATTGGACCTTTCAATCGAGCAGACGATTGAATGAAGTGCGGTCTCCGTGGACTTGCCCTTTTGATATGCATGTTGAGAGCTAGAAATTACCGCTTGATCAACACTGCTTTTGATGTGAAGATCGATGATCCTCTCAAGTGTTTTTAACAGAAAGGAGGATAGACTAATTAGTCTGAAGTCCTTTGGAAGTGTGTGTGAGGTCTTACCTGCTTTGGGAATGAAAACAACTTTAACCATCGTCCAGGATGAAGGAATGCTGCCCAGATGTATGCATCCTACCAGAATCATCCTAAGACTGTTCTTGTAGTTGCGCCGGGAAGATGCCATCAGGTGCCGGGGACTTTTCCTCGCAAATGGTGATTGCATTTGGAAGAATTGATTGGGACGAACGAATAGATTCGTGATCGGGAAAAGTTTTTCGCACGGAAAAATTTATAAACTCTTATTTTTGAAAAGTTAAAGGTAATTTGCTTATTTATTTTTGATAAACCAACTTTTTAATGCATTAGCAACATTTAAAGACCAAGATTGAGTTCAACTATTAAGATTAAGTGGGCAAGGAAACCAAAAGTACATTTTTACGGTTTCGTTTTACGTATGGCTATAACAGGGGCCTAATGCAATTTGAACAGCTGATATTGCTGCCAAATAATGCATTAATATAGGTATTTACAAAAGCAGATCCATTTCGATGCATGCTCCATAAGCAGCGTAAAATCTGAGATCTGTAAAAAAAATGTCTGGTGGTCCCAATTAAAAATGACATTATACTTAAGTTTGTAAAAAAAAACTAACACATTTAGGAAACGAGAGCTTTACAGATTCTGATAGAGGGATTCAACCGCAATCGTTCAATAGAAATTATTTTTTTTTTTTTTTTAAATTGCAAAAAGCGTTTTAACATTTCTGTTTTAAGTCGTTTGAATCGAATTTGGTTAACATTTAAATAGCAAATCTCTGCAATATGTTTCTAGGCGAAAGAAATCATTCGTATACTATAAAGGCGACACACTTAGACCATTATAAGGTCCCTTGTGATACCACATGAATCTGTATTCATTCCTCCTACTCGTTGAACCAATTGGAGCTTCTGATGAAGCGTAGTAGATTTCGAATGTCTATGTTTTTTTTAGATCGTTCAGATCACTAAAGTAGCCTTTTTGCATGCCTGCCGTGATGACACCTATTGTAGCACTAATATGCTTCCTATCGAGGTAGATCAGATGCCTAGAACGTTTTAGATCCAGCTTTGGGCAGATCTGTTTTGTCGCTAGACAAGTCGAGCCGGTTGACCACCTAAGATTTGTTCTTTCGATAGCGTCCAGCTTTATTTTGAGTTTGCAAGTAGCGAGTGGAATACCTAAGGAATCCTTAATTGGAATCAGATGTATTGTAGTTCCGTGTTTGGCAAGTTCATCAGCCTTGCAGTTACCTGGGATGTCCCTATGCCCCGGCACCCAACAGAGGTGAATGTTGAACTACTCCGCCATCTCTCTGAGAGACAAACGACAGTTTTGGGCTGTTATAGAATTCGTGGAGAATGATTCCAGGCACTTGATAGCAGCTTGACTATCAGAGAAGATATAGATATCTTTAGCAGATATCACGTTTTCCCTTAGCCAAGATAAGACCTCTTTTATAGCCATTATTTCCGCCTGAAAAACGCTACAGTGATGACGTTGACGGGCTTTGGAGGAAAAGATCTAACAGCGGACTCAACGAGTTGTACAGCGACATCGACCTGGTCAGAAAAGTACGCATTAGTCAGTTAGGACATGTAGAGCGAATGGACACCAACGCTCCGGCCCGAAGATAGTCTTCGACTCCAACCCGGAGGGACAACGCAGTAGAGGAAGACCTCGCCTTAGGTGGCGCGCACAAGTGGAAGGGGACCTCAAACAACTTGGAGTGCTCAACTGGAGGCAGTTAGCTAAAGATCGCGCTAACTGGAGAGGCGTATTGGTTGAAGCCCAGGTTCACCCCGGACTGTAGCGCCATCTAAATAAGTAAGTAAGATCAGGAAGACGGTAGGACAGACTAAGATTTAATCAGAGAAGACACCGCCACCAACACCGTCCACAGTTTTTGAACCATCTATGAAGAAATGGATCGATTCATCATCCACGAATGCTTCCTCCTCCCAGAATGATCTAGTAGGAATGGAGACCTGGAAGATTTTATCAAATTGTAGTTCTGGTGTGGTGTAGTCGATGTTTTCTGGAAGGTTCCTTGACATGGCCAGTTGCTTTGCTTGTCCATTGTGAAATAGCTTTGAGGCGTACGGCTGCAGAAGCTGCCGTTTGCCTGCTGAAGATGTCAATGGATGTCAGATGAAACAGGGTGTCAAGTGCAGCGGAGGGGGTGCTGCGAAGGACTCCGCCAATGCACAAGCAAGCCGTTCCTTGGACTTTGCTTAATTTATCGCGATTAATCGCTTTTTACAAAGCAGTCCACCAGACAACCACACCTTACGTGAGTATTGGTTCTATGTACGAGACATATAGCCAGTGAGTGATGCGGGGCTGTAAGCCCTATGGTTTTTTTTTGCAAGAGAAAAGTGCCACAGTGGCCTTCTAAAGTCTTTCTTGGATGTTAGGCTTCCAGGTTAACTTTCTATCAAAAATAAGGCCAATGTCAATGTGTGGAATCTTATATTTCCTAGAAAAGAGGACAAGTTCCGTTTTGTGAGGGTTTACTCCCAACCCACAAGTGTTTGTCCATTTATTAGCTTGTTAAGAGCGTGTTGTAGAAGTTCTTTTAAAGTGTTTAATAAAATGCTGAAGGTCTTACCAAGCGCCTGACACAATGACTGGCAAATCACGGTTTTAAGATTTCAAAAATTAACTAAAAAAGAATTTAAAATTAGAAGAATTTAATCAACTGGATAATATAAATATAGAAACTTGGTTAATAACAACTGATAATGGTGAATAGATTTTTTTTTTGTGCAGTATGTATGTGTATTTCAACTTTTTATCTCGGTAATTTGAACCAATTTTTCTAATCCAGCAAAAATCGCACGCGGTTACAAACTACCAACGATTTTAAGAAGTTTATTCAATTTTTTATGAGGTGCACAAGCAATAAACTTTAAGCACGAAAACAACCATCGCTATTGTCGCAGTAAAAATTCAGTCACATATCGTATGAAGCACTTTTTCCCCAAATTGAAATTTGCTGCTCCAAGTCATGCGCCCCAATCTGCAAACCCAATGCTCTCTTAAAACCAACTCTCTTAACAGTTCATCTATGGCTTGCGCTTGGGCGCTTTGACGTTTGACTTTGCTTGCTACTGTGTCTAGCGTTAGCCTAATCAAACCAAGTACTCTCTTTCGACTTTGTATCTATCCCACAAGCAACAATCCACTCCACAGGCACGGCACACAATTCCATGCACTGTGCAATCAACTTTGTTTGATGCCCAAGTCTACCTGCTTCGCCAGACTGTGGTATAGAGTTTGTGATTACCTACTACCAACAAACAACAAAACACCTCGTCTGACTGTTTTTGGGAGGTTAACCCGACTACCGCATCGCAGTAACCGATCAGTTCTTTCCGAAGAGCTTTACAGGTAACTCGCCGACTTGAGTTGTTCTCGTGTGAAGTTCCAGTTTCTTTTTAGCAATTCATTTTTTTTTCTGTTTTTCAAATCCGTAAGATTGCCGTCAACCCTGTGTGGCCTTTCATTTCGTTTTGAATATAGGTATCCAGTAAAACAAAACCCGAAACGTTCTTGAGAATTATTAAGAAAGTGCCTGGCATCGCGTCGAATAGAAACTACCTAAAGCTTGTCTTCGTCGTATGTGATTTGAATTTTTCAGTTACACGTTTGAGATAAAATAAAAAAATTACAAATAAAATCGCCAAGATAAAACTGAACGCCCTTTCGTACTCAACTTTCAAAAAACGGTCACGGTGGTGGTCGCTCCCATAACAATTGTCGTCTTTAAGAAAACAAAATAAATAAATAAAAGATATATAAAATTTAAAAAAGTGGAGTAGAAGTGGAGTAAAAGTGGTGTGGTGCAGTCCGTGATTGAAATTTGAATTCAACAACTACTTGTGGTTTGTGCCTTGTTTTTTTTGTATTTTTTTGTATTGTCGGTGTTGCGTTATTTGTATCCAAGAGGTACATTCGAACAGTGCAGCATTTGAATCTCATCAGTCATCATCATCACCTTCGAAATCGTTTAATTAGGACCACAGCACGACCTGTTCCGATTTTCTTTTCGTCGATTTTTGTTGTTCGTCGTTTTTGTCGGTTTGTTCGGTTTTACTTGTTTTGTTCTTCGCCTCTCCTTAGGTTGTTCTTGAGTGGATGTGAAAAGAACTGAAACTGAACTTAATCGTTGTCATCTTTGTGCTGGACAAAAAAAAAGAAGAGGTTTTCTGCAAGAACCGCGGCAGCTTTACATCATCGCGATATCGCTGAGATACTTTGGAGCACATTTTGGCAGAATTAATTCTTTTGGCGGCCACTAAAAAGGTATGACTTGGGGCATCCACATCTTATGTCTGTTTTGTTTGTAACTTTGACTTTTTGTCAGGTATTGGTTGTATAATGCACCTTTACGTATGTATACCTTGTTTGGCTGCTTGAATATTGAGTGCAAAGTGAAAGGTGCATTATACTTGCTCGCATCAGCGTTTACTATGGGTATACATTTAAATGGGGCCGGCGCTGAGGGGAAAGGACTAGAGTAGCCGACTTTAAGTGTGGCCTGTATGTGTTAATGTCGTTGGCGTGGGCCTGTGCAACTAGCTCAAGTGAGATGTCGCTAAAATTATCTATATCTATACTACCCACTAGAGTGGGAGGGTTTGAAGCCTTTTTTTCCTGCCCATAAAAGATCAGCAGCAAAGCGCATTTTAACCCAATTAAGCATGCCGTTTGAATATGTTAAAGGTAATACGAGTGTACCTATGTTGGACGGTATAGCTGTGGCTCGAACGAAGATGAGATTTTATTTAGGCCTAGCGGTGATGAATTGTCAAGTTTGCCCTCAGTTGTGTTATTCGAAAGAGTAGATGGGTTAGGTAAACTGATTAAATTGACAATGGAAATTCACGTGATGCACTTATTACGTTATGACGTGTCACTTGAAGATGGAGATAGGGATATTGTCAAATTTCGTTTCTGTTTAATTTAAGCATATTACTCCACTTTTCCACTGTCCACCTCACGCGAACGTCTGTTTGTTTGCTAGAATTTGAAGGATAGTGCTGAGGCCGCAGTAGCAGCGGTATGCGGCGGTAGTACGAGCTCACAAATTATGCGGCGCTCCACACACAAAAATTGTACCTATACAACGAAGTAGCGCGATATGCCAAATTCATCCAATCTGTTCTGCTTTCTTTTTTATATTTTTATATATTTGATGACAAAGATTCTACAAAATCTCTTTTCATTTTACCAATTCTAATAGTTTTTCGACATCGCAATCGTCCACTTGCATTTTTTCAAAGTATGTACTTGACCAATTTAGCATATTTCCTGATAAATTTAGAAGGATTATTTTATTTTTAGCCTCTTTTTTCCAATCATGCAAGATTTTTTTTTTTTTAGCAGGATTTTGCTTCAGCCAAATTATGAATTAAATTATGTATTAAAATAAAATCAAAGCAGACGAATCTTATGTGGTATTGGGCGATTGGGCGCTCTCAGAACACTTTTTCTGTTCGTTTGGTACAAAAAATGTCGCGGTGGCTTAGTGGTTAGTGTGTTGGACTACTAAGCGAGGGGTCGAGGTTCAAATCCGGCAAAAAGCCAAATACCAACTTAGGGGTTTTTTTCCACTGCGCCACCTCTCGTGAACGTCTGACAAAATCCGAGAGTATACCTGTCTTGAAAGAGCTTCTCACATAGCCGTTTGGAGTCGGTATCAAATTTTAGATCCCCTCCATTCGTTCCAAAAATGAAAAATTCACACAAAACGAATGGTTGTGAGAAGCTAAGCCTAGGGTCTCTCCGGACCTGTTGCGCCAATTATTAATTTTTTTTTTTTAGTACAAAAAAAAGCAATCGCTTTCAGATTTCAGATCACTTTTGCAAATCTGGATTTTTTCTCAGATTTGCTTCAGATTTACCAAAATCAATGCGTTTGAATTTGACAACTGGTGGAGTTTGTTAAAGTTTTTGTTAATTTTTTCTACTGCAAAAAAAAGGCATTGCATCGGGTGAATCTATTTATAAAATCGGGACGTAAATTTCGAATGCTTAAATATAAAATTTAGCCAACACAAAAAAAAAGCAAGTGACGTTTTTAGGTTCGAGTAGCCACACGAAATCTGAAATCTGTGAACGAATCTGAACAAGCAGAAGCAGAAGGTTTTGCTCTAAAAAAAATATTTAGCATGATTTTTAGCACTTTTTTATAAAAAAAAAAAAACTATATAGCTGAACTTAGCATGATTTCAAATATTGAATTGGTCACATTGCTTAAAAGTTATAACCTTGTCGCCTCCTTACTTTAAAATGCGATGAACAATATTTAAACTGATCGCCACTGAACATTATAGTCGAAAATTATTTCAATGACTTTGTGACATGCATAGGCAGTGATGCCCAACCCTAATTTTCAAAAGTCTGTAGATGAAAGATAAAAATTCTGTAGAAATCCAGGTTTTTTTTTTAATATACCTACTAAAAATGTAGGTAAGTTTTGAATGGCATAAAATGTCAGTTTTAATTATGTCTACCTACTTATTAATTTTGCACAATTACATAATTTTTATTAACCGCTGGTATCGCTGGAATCGATAATACTTGTCAAAATGCAGGCCTTGTTAAATCATGATCATCGATTCCATTTTTGTCTTCATCTGTCAATTCTAGGTACCTACTCTAGAAAAAAAGAAGCACGCAACATTTTTTTCAAACGTTATGACCATTTTGTAGTACAGCAGGAAGAGTTTTGGGTGCTCCGATTGCATTTCTTTGCTTAGGTTAGTGATTATACCAACGCAAAACTTAGATTCTTATTTCGTTAGAATTTACAATTGGCTATAGCACAATTTACATAATTTAAATACAGAGATATGACAAATTTATGTCTTTCTACTGAATAAAGTTTGTAGGCGCAGTGGCTTAGTGGTTAGTGTGTTGCGCTACTAAGCGAGGGGTCGAGGTTAGAATCCCGCAAAAACCCAAACTACAACTTAGGGTTTTTCCAATGCGCCTCCTCCTACCGTAGCCTCATTGTATTTAGGCAGTAACACTTGCACTTGCTTTTTGTAAAGGAACTTGTCTCCATGTTGTGTTTGCAATAACTTTTTCATATTAATCGAAATAGCAGTAGGTACATACGATACGTCAAGAAGACGTAGTTCCAAAATATTTGGCCTCAACAAAACCTGGCTTCAATATAGAGTCTTCTGTTTGCAGTTTATCATGTATTTGTTATATATGCGTAGCACACTTATAGACTGTAATTGCCAATTTGAGAAATTATGAAAAAAATACTACTTTTTAAAAACTCGTCGGCTTGGAAAAATCCGTTATACTTATATTGACTGTAGTAACCTAAGCGTTGTTGTAGCCATACTATACAAATTGTATTAAACAACAGAAAGTGTAGCAGAATATAGACATCAGCGCCCGCACTATTTTTATAGCGCCCATTGCCATAAGCCCATCGGTACCCATGTAAAATCCAACCCTGATGATGGTTATCTTTCTAATTATACCATCAATTACCAATCAGCTATTTAGATCCAATTTACATTGCCAAAAATATGCTGTTATTGAAACAAGCACACAATTTAGTTTAAGGATAGTATGTTGGTTATACTCGTATTGACTACGTAGTAACCTTCTCTCATTTAGTACCAAGCAAATCGTTCGTACATCTGACTGCTATGTGTGTTATGAGTGTAGGGGTCACATCTACACTTCTATGGGGCTGAACTGAGAGTATGTCCCATATTAATTTAAATATTGGTATTTGCGACGTTCATTTGTATTTTTCAGAAGTTAACCTCAAACCTCCGCGGTAGCCCAGCAGACTATAAAATCATTCAATGTACCTACATAAAATATATGTATAAACAAATGTATTCATTCCATTGTCATCCGTTAAGACAACACTGTAGGTCAAATTTATTAAACTACACATTGAATAAATATTGAGGTAAAACAAAAAACGTATACAAAACCCGTAAAAGTTGTGCCATTAAAAACCCCCACACAACGATTTCTGTTAATAAAATTCAATTTGTTATTATAGCAGTTCAACGAATTGTGCACAAGCACACCATGTGATGTGAGTGGTAAATCGGCAAACTGTTTGCCTCTTTCAACTGTACAGCGCTGCTCCTAACACAGCGAATCATAAGTCTAGTCACCTGAACGTAATATGCAATTCTTCTTTCGTTTCATACAATTTCGCAGTCTTTTTTTTTCGATAACGCCATTAATTATGTTTAATTTGAAAACGAGAGTTCACCTTGTATATTTCTGCAGAAAGAAAAAAATGCCGTCAGCTTTTAGAACACGTTTTAATCATTTTAATCGGCGACGGTCAGGTTATGAGGGGTATAAACAAACTCAAAACAACTGACAGTAGGAATTTTACCAAAAGTTAAAGTGAAAAGAAACGATGAAAATAAAAACATTTTTTTGTCAACCAAAGCAAATGTCACGACACACGATTTGTCAAAAAAAAAAAAAAAAAAAAGAATGAAAAAAAAACCTTTAAAGACCGAACAACTTGAGAAAATGTAAACACAAATAAACCGACTAACTAATGACAATGACACCAGAGACCATATTGAGGGGTGTTTGACCTTATACCTACCTCGTTCATGGAAATGAAAATGCATTCTTCAAACAAGAAGCGCCGGTCGTTTATGGTGTATGCACTTTGGGCAAATATAAATTCAGGGGGAAAAGCCTTATTACAATTCGTATTCAACCTTTTTTTCTGATCTTATTTGATTAAATGGTTTTATGTTTGAGTAAACATAATAACCATGTGATAATCAGTCAACATCATTTAAATACGACTTGGGCACGTTATTCATCGACACAGTCATAAATAAAGAAAAGAGCAAAAAAATAGGAACACAACAAAAAGTATTGGTGAGCAAACAAGTAGGTTTACATAAAGTATAAACATTACTATACGTATTTATATGCAAGTGGGCATTGATGACGTCGAAGAAGAGGATCCATTTAGTTGACCATCTTTTGTGAGAACAACTCATTAGGTATCATTAGTAAATCGCACACAGTCAACCTTGAACGAGCATTAAATAGATTAAACAAGTCGCAATAATTATTGTTGTTGTGAAACTGGAAAACAGACTTGTAATCAATCATCGCTTTCGATTTTTTTTAATGACTGCTTTGCGCCTACATATACTTAACTGACGGAGCGGCTTTACCTACTACTTTTGTCCTCAGTTGAATGCTGTAACTTTTCTTTGAGGTAAGATTAGACTGTATGCCAAGTGGTCATAAAATGTCAATTTCTGACAGTTCTCCTGTCAAAGTATGGTCATACAATGTAATTGGCATATCTTCTATGCTCTAATGACCTAAATGCCACATATGACCACGCTGATTTTGACAGATAAAAATGCCCAAATAGCATACCTATAGTGTAATCGGACAATAAGCACGAATGCCAGCATAAGCCCTATATGCCCATGCCCATATGCACTTTAATGAAATTTCGTTGTGGCATTGCTGGCATTTTTGATAGAACAAGAAATTTTATTGTCATCGGTGTTTGAGTTCGTGGGATTGTGATTTATTTTCATTTTCGTTCTCTTTTTTTGTGGAACAATAACAAATATGAAATGAAAAAATAACAAATGCCTTAAATGTCCACCAAGGCATAATATGACCATATTGGTAATTTTGGTCATATAGTCTAATATACAGTTTTGATAATCCTGACATTTTGGCCATTTCACAGCAAATCTGGTTATTTGCCTGTTGGCATTCATTTATGCATAATTGGCATACCGTCTAATCTTAGCTTTAGATGGGCAGATGTCATTCGTAGGCAGACGACGTTTAGCCTTCAAAATAGCAGTAAAACACATAAATAAGGTTCAACCAAAAAGTGTGGACCAGTGTTGGTCACTTTTCGAAAGTTTGGGCAAATATATATGGAGGCAACTATAATAACTTAACAGTTGATGCAACAAAAAATCGCGAAAATTGAAATTTTGTGTCGTAAAAAACGCACTATGTAAAATGGCTTAAAGACGGTAGAGACAAGATTAAAAATAACAAAAACTTATTAAGTTTTATTTTATTCTATAAGTTAACAAAAAAGGAACAATTACATTTGGTTATGGTAAAATAAGGGAAATACCTACCTATCCAAATAACAAACAAAGGTTGCGATACCTAATCGTTGCGATTTTAATCAAAAATAAATAAATAAAACTAACATTGCTTCAATATTGAGATACTTAAATAAAAATCACATTTGATTAGATTTTTCAGCCTTGATATGGTTCATATTAATGTATTTTATATATTATATGAAGTACTAAAGGCGCAGTAGCTTAGTGGTTAGTGTGTTGGACTACTATGCGAGGGGTCGAGGTTCGAATTCCGCAAAAACCCAAATTCAAACTCAGGGTTTTTTCACTGCGCCACCTCTCGCGAACGTCTGACAAACATCCGAGAGTATAACTGTCTTGAAAGAGCTTCTCAATTAGCCGTTTGGAGTCGGCATAAAATTGTAGATCCCTTCCATTCGTTCCAAAAATGAAAAACTCACACAAAACGAATGGTTGAGAGAAGCTAGGCCTAGGGTCCCTCCGGACCTGTTGCGCCACCTATTTATTTTTTTTATGAATAACTAAAGTTTATGTAATAATAATAGCTTATCAAGCCTAATTACATACGACCCTTTAAAAATGTAAACTTTTTAGTGTAACTTCGTACTCATCAGGATCAGAAATTAAGTACATATTTGAATTAAAATTATCAATCATCCCAATTAATGGAACGAATGGAACGGCTTTAATTTTTTATAGCATTATGTATTTGAATGTTCTTTCCACAACAGTATTATTTGATGGAAAATGCAGATAGGGATAATTCACAGATGGTAACAAATTGAAATTCACCTACAGCTCTTTTTGTCTCAGAAACTTTCAAACAGAACTTAACCACATCGTCTTTTGGAATGCCTTCGGGAAAGAATATCTCTGGCGAATTAACAGAAATCAGCTTATCCCACTGCATTTTAGGATTTACCCTGTCTTCTTTTCTTTATAACAATGCTAAGCGGAGTTTCCTAAATGCTTGACGCAGTTGGCTTAAACAAACTTCAGATGAAAAATATGAAATTTGTTCCAAAAATATTCGTATTGAAACATCTAAAAGGTGTGTTCACCGACAGTAAGTAAGATAAATTAAGCCTGTGTAATAACTAAAAGAAACAAAACGTTCGAGATATATTTGAATTTTATTTTGTTACTATATAATAAGACAAGCATTAAATATGTCAAAAATTGCACAAAAATCGCGAAAAATATCAATATCGCAAAAGCTGAATTCTTGTCGCAAAATCAAATTAAAATTGCGATATAACGCACCATCTGGCAGGCCTGATTTTGACAGATTGCAGGTTTGTTTTATTGGACATTTATTGCAGCAAACTAGGTCCAATGGCCAATAAAACGATCCCCTGTCAATTTTGTTGGTGCATGTATTCGATTATTTGTATTTGTTCAAGCATTATTACAATTTGTATTATACAACAGAAAGTGTATTTTACGTGTCGGTAGAAATATTAACACATCAGCGCCCCCGAGCGCCCATTACCATAAGCCCATCATCAGCTCCAATGCAAGATCCAACCCCGTTGATGATTCTAATCACATAATAAATTCTAAATCAGTTATATAGATCTATTTTACAATGGCAGCATTATTCTCCTCGGTTTTGCGTAAAAGCCAAGAAACCTTTCGTGTCTAACTCCTCGTTCCAGTTAGGCATACGAATTGCCCAATTTATACCAACAGGTAGAGTTTCACTTAAATTAATTTGCTATACTTGATACCTTAACTAAGTCTTGTGGAAAAAAAGATACAAGTACACATCCAGATAATCTCTTTCTCATCTAAGGAAAAAAAGGCAAAAACAAAACCTACAAAGATATAAAATAGTAAATTGTTTGCCATTTGGAAAAGAAGGCCACAGCTTGCACAGTGCACACCAAAAAGTGAAACCCACACACTTTTATCAGCCGAACGAGAGCCTATTGGGGAGATCCGTTGTAAAAATAAAAGCGTAAATCATATGTATAGGCATAGGTAACACTTCCAGCTATTCAGTGCGCCTATGAAATTGAATACATGTTGAAACTAGATCTTAATTCTTTAAACTTCACCTTTAATGCTGACTGGACGCCTGAAACTGGACTATAGGCAAAGGTTTTTATTTTTAGAAACGAGATCTAAGAGTGATACACCTAAGGGTGTAATGAAATTGAAATTGAAACTCGAAGCGCCTTGTCGTCACCGTTGTGTGCACTCGCAAAGTATTTTGCAATCCGCTTTATTGTTGTCCTTCTTATTATTTAATTGTATTTCATATGCTAACCACCAGGTCGTCTATTTCTGGTTTATGAGACAACATATATGTTTAAGGAGTGTCGTCTTCAATGTGTGGCTAATTCCATATCCCTAGTGAACTAATAAATGGGGGAGGGCGTTGAACAGGACTATGATAATACGGCAACATACAGACATACATTTTATGTAGACCATAAGTCGATGCAAACGTTGTGTAGTCTTAAACATGCTCAAACTATGGATAACGATCTTGGGCTAGTATACCGTGATGTCAGAAAAAAAGTCCCAGTTGGGTGCCGTAGCAAATTAGGTCAGCTTATTATTTTCATTCGTGGAGTAGCTCCTTGTCACGGCAGATTGTAAATTCATAACAGGGTTTTTTGCGGAAGGGATGGAAATGGCAACTATTTCCACAGCCTTTAGTTCTTTATGATTTCTGTATACAAACTGCTTCACGTCAATACCTACTTCAGCTGGCTCTTTAACAACTTTGTGCAGTCCTCAACTCATCGATTCAATATTGGCTCCACTTAATTCTTATATACGTTCTTCTCTTTTTGGTATTTGATAAATCAATTATTTTCTTAATCAAATATACAAAAAAAACAAAAAAAAAACTTGCTCCACTGACGCATGGACGTAATTATAACAAACCAGTTCAGACTTTATTAGCGCGAACAAAATCATCCAAAACCTTTTACCAATAGGAAATGTTTCATGCTAATATAATATCACACCGAACCGGGCAGTATAATTCAATTGGCGACACATTAATTCAGATGAGCGGAATCAAAAGTCAACCTACACACTGAATCTGAATCTTGTACCTGCAAGAAAAAAAAAATAAAGTGCACGACTGGGTCGAACGAAACTTTCTCGTTCATGAAAAATTTAAATCAATTGTGACACAAGCTGTGTGACATATTGCGCCATCTTGTTGAAACCACAGCTCCCGCACATCATGGTTGTTCAATTGATGAACGAAAAAGTCAGTAATCATGGCTCTATAGCGGTCACCATTGACTGTAACGTTCTGGCCAGCATCGTTTTTGAAGAAGTACGGACCAATTATTCCACCAACCCAGTAAGCACACCAAACAGTCAGCTTTTGTGGATGTAACATCACACCAAATACGGCGTATTTGACGTATCCAATAAACCAAAAGTGAGCTTCATCGCTAAACACCGTAGAATGGACGTAGTGCACGATACGTATTTCGAACAGAACCATGATTTTCAAAATAAATTTGCACAATTTGGAAGCGTTGTTCAGGCGCCAGTCTATTCATATTGAAATGCCAAAAGCCAAACCAAACTAAAAATAAATCACTTGACAGCTGACAAAATGGCCGCCAGTTAAAATAGTGTTGCCAACTTAAGGTTCTATACCTCTTAAACAAATTTATTTCAAATAATAATGACAGTTTTTATAAGTTGAAGCTCTATTAACAGGCATTTGTTGCAACTTCTGATTAGAGAGTTTTAAGCGCATACTTTATTTTATAAGATTTTATACTTTACAAGATTTTTGGGTAAAATGATAAGCGTACCTTATAGTAAAAGTTTCTGTTTTCGGATCTGTTAGGGCATGTTTTTATTTTTGACTGGAATAGATTAGGACGATCGTTTAAGGAGTCTATGATTGGAAGAAGAGGTTCGCGATAGACTGACATTTTTTCATAGATGTATATGTAAAAACTCAGAGATTAGTTTTTTAATTTGCATTAGCAGTTATAAACTGAATATCCCGATGAACATATGTGGGGGTGCAAATGAAGTGAGATTTTCTGATTATTTAAACTCCAAGAGGTTGGAATTATTTTAAGGTGTATAATATTGAATATGGTTGAAAAAAAGAAGAACTGGGCAATATTTGCTAAAATGAGTTTTTCATTGCTATTATTGGATTTTTAATAGCTGTTGCAATTTTAATTTCAAAGTGCGGTATTGAGTTTTAAAATTATAAATATGAATATACAGATCAGCTTCGGGTACCTTGTCATTTTTGAGAAAAAATTAAAAAAGAAAGAGAAAAACTAAGTACGGGATCTTATTTCGATTACTGATATTATCTTTAATATGTATGTATTTTGATCAAAATCGTAAGAGCGGTCATTGTAAAATTTGGCAGACAAAACAGTTTCAGATATTGCAATGCTTAGTTTGAGAAATATGCTTAACTATTTAGCTGAAAACCGAGTACCTTCCTATAAGTTATTGTTCGGAATGGAAGTATCGCATGGTTTTTAAAGCTTTATCGAAATCGAAAATGGGGTTTCGAGATATGAGCAGTTTTTAAAATTTGAGCTTCCTATGATTCGGATTGAAAATTGAGGACGCAATCATTTTGAAAACATCAATTTTACTCTATATTTGCATTTTGATCAAAATCATTATTGCCGTTTTTAGGTAAATTAAAGAAAACTAAATTTAAAAAAATCCTTTTTTTCAAAAATCGATTGTACGGTTATACAGCGAAAAGTTAACTATTTAGTTAAAAATGATCATATTATTTTAAAAATGTATTTTTGTTACAATCGTATGGACCGTTTTCGAGATATGTCCAAATTTCAAAAGTACAGTTCTTCGATTTTTCAGCGACAACTGGCATATGAAACATTTTTATGGGATATACCATTAATATTGAGGTTTCCTTACGAAAAACAAAAAGCCCGAACAGTAAGGCCCCAAACTCCAAATCCGAAGTTTGAACCAAATTGGGGCCTCGGACATTATGTACAGACAGACAGACAGAATGTTTCGACCCACTTTTTTAAATTCCCCTATCATCGTAATGTCAGAATTGATTAACATCTCGAGTTTGAAATTTTGTACGAATACAATGGGCCTTACCAATAAACATTTTTAGTTTCGACTCTAAATTTTAATAGTTTTAATAGTGGCTATATTTTCCATACAAATTTCGCAATTGTGAGCTTCCGTAAATTTAAAGTCGACACTAAAATTTGTTAATAGTACGGCGCAATATATTTTTCTTACTACGTAATCAAGAAAGTTAAAAAACAAACAACCTAAATTTAATTACATTAGCAAATTAGAGACAAAGTTAACAGGTTCGATCATAAGATCTCAAAATAAACCGATATTTGTTTGTAATAAACAAATTTTTATTTATTATTTAACTCTTTGAACTTTGGGGTGATTTTAGTTGTCGTTTATTACCAATTAGATGGTTGCTGTTCATTGATATTATTTTGTTGTTTATTGTTATAAGTAGTGACACACAAAGTAGCTGCGCAAATAATTCTTTATCTGAAACGATATCGACTGTATCGATGAATAATTTAGTCACCATCAGTTCGAAGAAGACGTTAATCACATTTGACAGTTCTCAAATCGATTGAGTAGGGAGCTGACTGATTAGCACGAAATGCTCAATTGTAACCGCATTCAACTTGATCTGGCTTAGCAATTAATGGTACAGACGAATAACATTACAGAAATTTGACAGAAGACTTTCAAAACATAGAAGCCTCTGACAGCTCTCCCTCATAACTTTTTTTGGATTAACTTCAACTTATCAGATTTTTCGATACTAACTTTTCAGCTAGGTGTTTAAGGAAATAATTCTTAGTAAATCTAGCCCCTTTTAAAAAGGAGGTAGAGCCTTTTTTTTTCAAGGGGGTCAAGCGGGGGCCACATCGAAAAATGCCCTCCAATAATTTAGCGTTTTAAGTGTACCTATTCAGCTTATAAATCAACTCAGCCAATGTAAAAATATTGAGTCTTCGATTTGCACAGTCCAGTGTGCCGACTAAAGATAATTTTAATAGTCTGACATATGGACCACAAACAAAGTATTAAATAGACCGCCAGCTCCCGCGAATTACCCGATTCCCCTTGCAAATTTTGTAAAATAAATTCTCTCTTAAATTTCCTGTGAAAGTGTGAATACATGTGAAGCAGCAAAAACATTATTAATGGTGGCAGGTTGAATAAAATGAAATAAAAACTGAATGAACTGTCAGGTTACTACGTGCAAGTGTATATGTGCGGTAACATGGCATAAATCCTTTCCCACATAGTAACACGGAAAACACCTTGTAGGCAGATTCTCTTAAGTTGCCCGAACTCACTGTCTACTTAATAATAAGTTTATGATAAATGGACGTCTTCGTTGGGGCTACCAGGTCTTTTGCGATGAATTCGAAAATTGGAAGAAAGTAAATGAAACCGATTGGAAAACAAGCACGCATTTTTGTGAGCTCTTAAAGTTGACATCAAAAATAAATAAACTTGACTAACATATAACAACTAAATGCAACAAACGATGTGTTCCTAGAACTGTGTTACTTCAGACAGCCCCCCAGTTTGCATTGCTTTCTGAAATAGTGCCCATAAAATGTAGAGCTGTCGAAATTTTCTGAATAAATCTAAATGGAACGTGTCGAACATTTATTTGAGAACTGCAAACTAATTTATTTTATTACTGGGCTAATAAACAATAATAACTCCCACAGTGTGTTCATTTATTTTCTTATTTCTAGAAAACGTTTCTTTACACAATTGCAGTTGTTTTAAATAAACTAGGGGTCGCCCCGTGGTCGAAATTCGACCAATTTATTCTATAAGTTAATTTTTGAAGGGGAAGTGAAGGGGAAATATCGAAGGGCTTATAAATAGGCAATCGAAACCATTTTAGGTTTTCCTTAAATTGCGAATAAAAAGTGTCCAGTAATGCGAGCTGTCTTCTATTTTATATTACAGGTAGAAAAGGGTGCATAGAATAGATATGCAAAGTTTCATCGTTTGTTGTTCAACAGTTTTAGAGTTATGGGGACCTTAAGTTAGAAGCCAACATTTTGCTTAAATTTCATATAAATCATAAACCGTTAGGCCGATTGGTACAATTTGAATTTTATTAGATTTGTAATGTCGAAAAGTTTCGAAAATGGAAAATACAAATTAGAAATTTTATCACTTTACTTGCTGCGGTTTCAGAAATAACACGGTTTTAAGGGATTGGGATTTTGTTTTTTCAAATGGTTCTAATTTTCAAACGGTTGAACTACAAACGAAAAGAATTTCACTACAAACAGCTACAAACGATTGTCTATCGAACTGCATTTCACGTTTTTCATTCTAGAAAAAGTGCGAATTAACTTCACGCGGGTGCCATGTTGTTGTTGTTGTAATTTCATGCAATTCGCTTAAATTTACCTGCTTTAATTCATAATTTTTGGATAATTTTTGTATTGTGCACTTCTATGTATTGTCCCCTACCCAAATATATATAGTGTTGGCATATTTATGTGACTTATAATAGGAAAAAAGGGGGGAAACACGTTTTAGGCAACTCCGTATTAATATATAGATTTGTTTTCGTACAAAATTTCGAACGATATTTATCAATTCTGACATTACGATGGTAGAGGAACTAAAAACGTGGGGCGCCAAATTCTGTCCGTCTGTTCGTCTGCCTGTCTGTCCGACTAAACGGCTGCTCGGATTTCGTTCAAACTTAGGATTTGGAGTTTGGGGGTTACCAGTTCGAGCCCGTTTTTGCTTTGCAGGGTAAACTCAATATTAATGGTAATTCCCATATAAAATTTGTATACCAGTACTAGTTCGATTTGTTCGAAAGCGGTTCTAACGATTTCAACCAATATTGCTATTTTAGCTTAGGTAAGTGAGGTTAACATGACTGCTTACTGAGTTTTTTTCTTAAAAAAACAAAAAAAATATTTT
Organism: Cheilosia urbana; assembly: GCA_946477585.1. NCBI lineage: Eukaryota > Metazoa > Arthropoda > Insecta > Diptera > Syrphidae > Cheilosia > Cheilosia urbana. The sequence goes on from OX297853.1 coordinate 140,742,147, forward strand.
TGGAATATGGACATATCTCGAAAACGGGCAATACGATTGTAGCAAAAATTAATTTGTAAGATAATATTGTAATTTCTAACTTAATATCAACATACGTTTTTCTATACCTATACCTATGCATATTATTATTCAATAGATTTTTGAAAAAAAAAAAAAACAATTTCTTTGATTTATTTTTCTTTAGTTTACTTTAAAACCATAAGAACGATTTTGACCAAAACGCATATCTACTTAGAGTAAAATTGGTGTTTCCAAAATTAATGCGTCCTTAATTTTCAGGTCGCATCACCGAAAACGCTAATTTTAGAAAAAGCCCATATCCCGAAAACCCCATTTTTGATTTGTTTACTGTTTTTTTTTGCGTAGATCTAAAAAAACGCTCTAACAATTTTTATCCAAATACGCATTTAGGATAATAGAATAATTCTAATGAACATTCCGTACTTAGTTTTTCTCGAAAAGTTCGAATAAATCAGTTTTTTAAATAATTTCTCCAAAATGACTACCCAAATAGTTTTTTAAATAATTTCTCAAAAATGCAATTACAGCTACGAAAAACTTATTTTTAGCAAATATTTTCCCCTTTTCCTTTTTTTCAACCACATTAAACATGCATCTTAGAATGATTCCAACCACTTGGAGCTTACAAAATCAGAAACTCCCACTTCATTTGCAGCCCACAGACCTCCATCGGTATACTAAATTTATAACTAATAATGCAAATAGAAAAACAAACCCTTGAATTCGTACATATCGGTCTTTCACTATCCCTACTCCTAATTATCATAGACACCTTAATAAACAGTCTAAATAAATATATTCCAGTCAAAAATTAAAACATGCCCCAAAAGATCAGAAAATATAAAGTCCTGCTACACTTTGCTTTGTACTTAAAAATACTAAAATAGTACGCTAGGCGCTTACAACTCTCTAAAGAGAACTTGCGACAATTATTGCATTTTACTGAGAGCTCCGACTTATAAAAACGAACATTGTTATTTGATATAATGTAACTGCCTATCAGCACAGGTTAGACCAGGCTTGGGATATTGTTCCCATATATGGAGCTCGGCCCCAAAACATTCACTTAACCTGCTTGATAGCATACAGAGACGAGCAGTTCGACTCATTGGAGACCCTACACTCACATCGAATCTACAACCGTTGGTGCACAGAAGACAAGTCGCTGACCTATGCTTGTTCTATAGGTACTTCCATGGTAGATGTTTTGAGGAACTCAAAGACATTATCCCTCGAAATGCAACTTTTGGGCGCCCAACAAGACAGGCTGCTAATGCTCATGACCATACAGTACACTTGACAACCGCGAGGACATCAACTTTCAAAAACTCCTTCTGTTACAGGACAAGCAAACTTTGGAACTCGCTTCCTGGGGATATATTTCCAGAAGACTACAATTTGCAGCAATTTAAGTGCAGAACAAACATACATCTGCAGGCATCTCAGGGCGCTGTTGAAGCGTTATAGGTTCGCCTTTCCCGGGAGAAGTATAAAAAAAAAAAAAAGATGAATAACCAAAAAGTGGATTTTATGTAACACTATTCCTTATTATTTATATAGCATCGCTTCTCAGATCTTTACTTACCTACCTAATAAAATAAGAAAACAGCCAACCAAAATTTTGATGAACGAAAAAGTTTCGTGTGACCCAGTCGTGCCCTTTTATTTCAGTCGGTCTCCTGCGTTGCTACCTTCAAAAAATATTATTTCATGAGTATTCATATTTAGAAACCAAATTTGATAGTTGTTAGCTTTTTCTCTGGGGATGGCGATGGGCCCGCTTTGGTGCCTGGTCTTTTGTGAAGATCTCACAACCCCGTTCAACCTAACCTAACCTTACCTAATGTAGCTTTTAATCTGCTTATTCAAATCTGGAAAGCAAACCGCCTCAAGTCTTTAGCGAAAATCAAACCTGTAATAAGCATATTTGGTAAAAGCCTACCTCCTGAAAATCACAAAATCCATCCAAAGAAAGGCGCAAAAAATGCATAGGCCTAAAAATATAGTCCTGTGGATCTTCAGCTACGCAAAACTTCACTGAATTATTTGCATTCTGCTGGCAAACAGATTTAGTCAGGTTTTACTCAATCAAGGACGTGGTAATTCGGCCGAAGGTTTGTAAACAAATTGTAGACAAGTTCAGGGTTCGCTGTTATATCTATTTTTATGAATAGAGCTCGCCTTCATCGCAGACTTCACTATGAGTCTAATCGTGACTGATTCCAATATCGTCTTCTATAATTCAAATCTCTTCAACACACACTCGCAGAACATTTAATTGCAAACAAATAATCAATTCGCAATGTCATGTCCACAAACAAGCACGCCTCTGCATCACTAGACTCGACGCCTCACAGTCCCGCTTTTAACACCCCTGGTTCTCACCAAACCTGTTAATGAACAACCTTTAAACCTTTCCTTTCGAGCTGATGACTGATGCGCATGCAAGGCAATTTCCAAACCAGTTTTGTCATCGTTTTTCATCTTCTAACAAAGAAAATTGTTATGTTGGCATCTGTGCGCGCACACGGTGTCATCATATCGCGCAAACCGTTCGTTGTGATTCGTATCTTCGCCGAAAGATAGCGCTAATTAGGGAAATTGTTGCAAATTACAAACAAGCATTGCATGCGGTGCCATGATCCATGGGGGTATCGGTATATTAAAAGACGGGTTATTCCATCATCAACTGAAATGCTGACAGCAACGCCGACATGGTGCAGCAGCTCCGCAGTGTCTCAGCAGCGTTAACCATAAGAAAATGAAAATCCCGCATGCAATTTCTTTGGGATGATGCTTGCATGCGCTGCGCGTATATACATTTGATTAGATGCAAGATGCGCACTGCCGCCTTGCTGGATGATTCCCAACGAGGAAGTAATCGCATGAGCTACTCATACGGATACGGATGCGCATGTACCACAGCGAATTATTGTTGGTGCGGCACATCGGCTTTTGTCAGTCGTGGCGGCAGACCAAATACTTTGACTAAGCTGTTTGAATTAGAGAAAAACGTCACGGATTCGCTGGAACAAATGAGCGCCGGAATCAGGGTGAAATTAAAATTTGATCTCCCTTTTGTAACGGGATTGTACCGTGTCTTTATTACGTTTACGATTGCAGGCTTAAGGCTTAAGTGTGATTTATTTTAGTCTGCGCACTACCGCAAAACTGTGTCGTTTGACCCACGCACCCTTGCTACAAAGGACTTACGATTATACTTTACATCAAGCGCTGCTTCATGTGATGAGATTAAGTTTAAGCACAAGCTGAAAAAAGCGTTCGCGCTGTTAACTCCTTGATTAAGCGTAGTACGGAGCTCTTCTGAAACGAAATTTCCCGGTGGTCTCCAAATGGACAGCGAAACGTCTGCAAAAAGGCAGCGGAAAATAATTTGATTAGATTTCCATCAGCTGATATACAAGTAGCAATGTTACCAGAACTCGCTATTTTTTTTCCAATTTTGCTTCTTCAAATGCTCATTTCGAATTTATCGTAATTTACGCTATTCACTTTTACTTTTTAAAGTTTGGCGATTTTTAGGATACTTAGAAATTTATTATTCATTTGCGAACGCACTCTTTTGGTATAACTTAAACTTTCTAAACAGTTATGTCTTTTTCGATTATTGGGCATTTCAGATTTAGATCTGCTTCAAAATTTCTCAATTTGACTCTACCCTCTTAGAAAAGCTGGCAATACTGCAGCACATATGCCAAATTTTCGCAAGCAATGAACGTCCCGGACAATAAACGTGTGCGAAAAGAGCGTGGAGTGGAGAATTATTGTACCAAACAATCTACTACAACTACCCACTTTTTTGCCCATCATTTTACATTTCGTACTGCAAAACGAAAAGGAGAGCGAAATTTTTCGTTCATGATTTCGTTGTGTCACTTTTGTATGGGATATTTCGTTTCTGAAGAACTTCGTATCGCGTTAGGTATTCAAAATAAATGTACCAACAACGGTACGGTAGCTTCCGACGAAAATGGTAATGACTGCATTGTTCATTTAGCTATCACTGTGACCTTAATTGGCGGGTTTCTGTCAAATAGAACATGTGAAAATGTGTTTGCTGTTCACAATATTCCTACTGCTCCATTATCTTTGATGCAAAGTCACTTGACTGCACTGAAACTACTGAAGAACAATTCTTTCCCATTCGAGTAGAATTTTCATGAATTTTCCGTTTTAATCGGTCAAGTGTTTACATTTATACTCTCGCAGAGGCATTTGTCGGTTTTCTTTGATGCTAAATAAATTACACCTTTACCTATCTGCCGACAGAAACTGTCAAATTGGATTCAAAGGAAATAGCCCACCGTGTGTTAAAAAATCCAGTCAATCCATCACCGCAATAGCTGCTTCAATAGATTTATAACTGAAAGCAAGCCGTTTTTTTTTTTCTTTCAAATAGGAAAATAAATAAGAGATAGATTTCATGAGGGAAACAAAAAAAGAAAACGGTCTATCCAACACAATCACGTTTATTTACTTCATCTGCCTTGGCGTTGGCAGCGAAAGCTTTCCCATTTGCTCTTATTTTATCTTTTCCTTGTCCACACAAACTCTTAAGAATTTCTTTCTTGTGCGCTACTAGAACCGTCTAACATCGCACAAGCCCATCTATATGGCATGCATTTAATTTCTTTTTGTTTTTTTTTTTTACTAAGCAAACAATCTCGCAGCAACAAGTAGTACCTACCACTTGAAGGCATCGAACAAAAAACAAACACCAATAGGGCAAACCAGTTTGTTCTTAACCTAGTTTTGCTTTCTTCAGCTTCTTAGCCTCATTGAAGGTATAACAACTATTGCTTTTGCACTGACTGGGCCTATAAAGCCAACACTGCGTTGGGTATATAATTTATAGGTATTGGTAGCTACTTGGTGGCTTTGATACGGTGTCTTTTAATAGGAGGAAATCCCATTTCCAATTTATAGTTCAGAGGTGGGTGCAAGATTTATGATCCTTTTTTACGATGACGTTGTGAATGAAATATTCGCATAGTTGGTGTCGAAAAAATTCGACCCTTTATTGAAAATTTAATTACTATGCGTCACTATTGCAAGTTGATGGAAATGTGATTTTCTATGAAGTTGTGAAATTTTCAGATTCGCATATCGTTCGGTTGAAGTTCCTGGGAAGCAGACTTTGCTTGGCGTCGAATTCCTATGATAATCTCTGGCATTCAATGTTTCGTGTTAAATGATTGACGCAGCGCAAATATTGGCGGAAGAATCGGCTGCAGTTGACCAAGCCGTCGCGGGAGTATATTATGCGAAAACAGTTGAGTAGTTTCGGAGATCGACGAAAGCGCCACCTATCGGGTCCAAAATTATCCTATCTTTTAAACTATAACCAAACATACACACCCACAAACTTTGAACATTGAAATCGGTGGAGTGGTTAAGGAGGCGGCGTTGTGATGGCCAATGTGACAGGTCAATTTCCGCCATCGCCCTGGAATTTCCGTCTCATTCAAGCCGATTTTACTCCCAAGTCGCGCCAATAGATGGTTCACATCAAAAATACAAAGACATTCTTCTGTTAAGGACTATTCATATGAGAGCGAATTGCGTACAAGCGAATATTCGTAGTTCCTGACATTTCATTCACATGAACATTTTTTTTCGCCGTAGGTAGCCGCGAATCAGTTTCATTGTTAAAATTTAATGACCAAAACACTTTACTAAGAGGAGGAAATTACAGATTAGGAAAGATTTCATAATTATAGGTACGTAAAGCGGAAATAAACTCAAGTTCTATTTCTATTTCGGATTTAAAACATGTGAAATGACAATGTTTATATAAGTTTCAGTAAATTAAACCAACAATTCATCAATCATTTATATGAAATAAATAAATAATTGTCCATTCACCACTTCCGGAAGCCATTTTGTTTTATAGAAACGCGGAACTTCGCTAACCGTCGCTATAAAAATATCAACATGCGGAGCTTTTCTATAATTCGTAGCACGTAAACAAGATCCAAGATCCAAGACCAAAATACGTGTCATATTTTTTTGCGTGTTAGGTAATGCTGTCCCGTTCAGTCGGACGGCTATTTTAGTATTGGGCATCCCTTTAATCTTGCGTGCTAGGAATATGTGATGGTGCAAATGCAGCATAAGTTCGCGACTGTTTTGTGTGGATTGTAATAAAAAGGTGACAATTCGCAGTAAGAATTTTCAATTCTCGGGAAAATCGTTGCAATTGCAGGTTTAGCTATTTAACCCAATTGAGACGCAGTTTGTTTTTAGTTTAAATGTTAGATTTATTAAATATAATGGGAGTATTCTTGATTCGGTGTACCTAGTAAAATTTTTTTTATCAGATCGTGAACACACTTTTTCTTATCTCTAGCAAAACTGAAATAAGTGACAGATCCAGTTTGACAATTGACATTATTGTTATGAAAAAAAAAAAAATGTAACTTTTCTGAAACTGACAAATTAAGCTTTTTACCCGACTGGGCACAGGGAGGGTTATGTGTTTCGCGCGTATCCTATGTACGTTCCTACGTGACGGCCTGTAGCCCAAACGGCTTCACTGATTTTGAAGAGTGAGGTGTCATTAAATTGGTATTCTTTCCCGGAGTGTCATAGGCTGAACAAATAAATATAAAAATATAAATTGTCAGCGAGATCTTTTTTACAGTCAGTCGGGTTTTTTGTTTTTTTAAATTAATTACTATTATTATTGTTTATTACTCCGTGTATTTAACAAAAGAAGTTTTCAAGCTTTTCATTTTCTATCGAGTTAACTTCCAGGTGGCATTTTGCTGCCAGCTTCTGTACCTAATTAATAAATGGTTTCCTTTGATGGATAATTGATCAATTTTATGTCTTATAGTAACCTCGAATTTTCCTACTTCTAGATAGTAGTCTAATATCATGATTTTCCCTTCGGCGGCGGTTCTTTTGTTTTCCATTCTCTTTATTTTTTTCCGATAGCTAAGTGCTAGCAGGAAGTTTTAACCACAGGGAGATAAAAACCTGAAAAAAACGATAAATTATGCTAGATTACGCAAACAAAAAATGCCTTGAAATGCATCGAAAATTAAGAAGTAAATTTAGCACTAGTACGGAAATTGTCACTTAAAGTAGATACCTATTTATTATATTAGAAAATTTTAAAAGATTCAACTCTAAAAGTTTATGTACTTAGTCTTGGTGACAAGTCAATCAAACAGTGCGTCTATATCAGATGCCTACCTCTATTAAACGATATCATAGGGAAATGCAATTTGTTCGTCTTTTTACAAATACTCTTCCATTCAATTCAATTCAATTCAATTTATTTTAATTTAATCATTGTACAAATAAGAATTGGTCTTTTATAGTACTTAAATTAGCAGATAATTTATAACATTAATGAAAACCAGGACTAAAATTAATATAAACATTAGATACTTAAAAATAAGAAGCTATAATTAGGAAAAGAAAGGATTATGAAGAGAAGATGGTGAAATAGAGAGTAGTAGAAGAACAGCAAAAGGCCACAAAATTTTCACCCTAACCAGAGTTTTAGATGAATTTTACGACGATGCTAGGTCAACGTTTAACACTAATATATTGAAATAAATTATCAAATTAAAAGCGCTAGAAATTTCGCTAGAAGCTATAATTTTGTAATGCACGCTAAAACTGTTTAAAAAGGCGCCAGATCTATCTCAGAAAGCGCTAAACTGGCAGCACTGCTACACACAGAAATTAACAATTTAGCCAAATTTTAATTTGATAAGGCTAATCTGTTGTATTTGTCGGTTACAATAGGGTCAGGGTGTAATTATATAAAGTGCAAAGATGTAGCGAAATTTATGTCAGTATATTTTTTTGTTGTAGTGCGAAAAAAGTTGCACTTTCGCAATGATACAAGACCAGTTGCATCGGATCAGTAATACCCCAAATGCTTTTTTGGTTGAAAAAATGGCTATTTTCAATTCATAAAAACAATAAAATTGGCTTGTTCACAATTCGCTCTGAATAAATCCTTTAAATCAGGCAGATGACGGGCAGGGTACTGAAAGTTATTTTTAAAAATCGACGTGATGTAGGTACGAGTGAAAACTAGATCTGGCAGTCCTATTTTTTCCCGTTGCAATAATAATATTGTTTTGTTGACAGTTGTTGTCATTTTATTACTTACTTGTTCTTGACTCCTGACTACGACAAAGAGTAGGTAAGGTACCTACTTGAAAATACCTTTTGCAAACAATGAGTGTTCTAAAACAATTTGAGTAGCTGTCTTTTATGTACGTTCAATATCCAATTAGATAGGAAAATGATTTTTTCTTTTGAAGAAAAAAAGAAGGTTACGCAAACAATTTCCATATAGACAGCTGTCAGTCACGTCAAAAGTCGTATGTTTTTTTAAAAGCTAGTATAGGGGACTCAACTCAAGGATATACATTTGAAAACCTTGACAAACATAACGCTGCGATACAATTTTTGAGAACCACTTGTTGGTGCACCCATAGTTTTCTCTCCTTATAGTCTACAAAATTGACTGGGAGAATGGATTATTTAAATTCCTCGGGCACAGCTTTTAGTTGAAACAAATTCTAAGGGTGGTGGACTCGTGGTAGGAAAAAAAAAAAAAAAAAAAAAAAAACACTCAGTTTCATGTGGCTGTAAAATATACCAGCATTATTTTAGTACATCCGCAACATGACCCCAGCTTGAACTCAACTTATTAAGGGGGTTAAACATCCACACAGTGATGAGCTTCGAAAAAGACACGTAATCGCCCGAAAATAAAAATCACCTTAAGCTGCCTGTGCAATATATCCACACAAGGCATACACAGGTGAAATAAAAGCAAAAGCTAATTATGAGTACGATCAAGAGTGTGGTACCGCCTCGATGATCATTGTTTTGGCTTCGTTGGTGTGTTTGAGTTTTAATCTGAAAATATCTTTCTGTTTTTTTCTATGGCCTGTGATCTGGATTATTGTGTACTTGATTACTTAATAATAGCTAAGCGGCAGGTAACATTGATTGATGTGATCACGAATATGGGTATGCTCGGCGTGATGTGTCGATGGATGCCTACCTCGTAATCCGGAAATTAAATTGTTTTCTTGCGTGGTCTCAAGTGAGGCAATTACTTATATTTGAATCAATTGGGTTTTATGTACGCATTATGGTCGTAATTGTGTGTGCCTTTGGCAAGTTTGCGAGCACTCTTTTCGAGTCCTTCAAATTGAAATTGTTTGCATATAATATTGATATTGCCGCGGCTAGAGGTATGGAGTATATTTATTTGCAAAACGTTTCCAATTAACTTGTGGATTGAAATCTAAGGCAACGATTGCTTTCGACTGACAGTTGAAGGGGAAAATTGTTCCATTCCGATGTGTCCAACCATTTTTTGTTAAAATCAGTTTCGATTCACAACTGCCGTGCCGATTTTGTTATCGACTGCAATTTTTTATTGTGAAGTTGACCTTGGAGAGTCCCCGGGAGAGTCCGGAATCGAAAAATTCGCTTCTGAAACCGTTCCATTGGCACAAAATATATTCTTCTGGTGATTCTGAGAAGAGAAATTCGCTTCTCAATTTAAAGTCACAATCCACTCAAGAAGCACTCACACAAGTGTAATTTATGTGTTTTATACAAGTCAGATGACAGCTGCCGTAGATTATTTTTTGGCATTTCACCAATACTTTTGTAGATTCAACCAAAAGCAGTTTTCTTGTTCCATTGGATTTCAGATTGAGTCGATCCCCGAGTGAAACCAATGGAAAACGACATTAGATAATTTGATAATACAAAGGAATGAGTGAGTCGCCTGTTCTAAAAGATGTATGTAGGTATGAAATCTAATTCACGCAGTAACCCTATTTTTTGTTTGACTTCCTTACCGACATTTATGTGAAACCTTTAATACAATCAGCGACATGACAAGGTGAAAGCAAAAACTTTAAAAGCTTCGATCTAATTGAGATGAAAAGTTCCGACATTTGAGTTCAATATATATAATCAGAGAGAAAAAAGAGAGGTTCCATGAGTGGATGGGTGGATCCAAAGTGGGTGCTTGGGTTTTTAAAGTCGGTTTAAAGAACTTGTCAAAAAAATTACAGTTGCCTCTACTTTTCATCGCTTGTAGACTTAATATTACAGCGCAGCCTTTGTCGAAAAAATACTTAAACTCGAAGCTCTTTTGTTAACGACTCGATCATTAAATTTCAAACCTAGATACTATATCGTGTTTCTTTTTAAGCACATCAGAGCACGAATTTGTGTTTCTTTTTTCGTTCAGAGCATGATCAGAGCGCGCTCTGAGCAGGCTGAGTAAAAAGCTGATTACACATAAATGCAAACACATACTTAAAGTCACATTTGACAAAAAAAAAAAAAAAAAAAAAAAAGGGGAAAAAAAAACATCAGAACGCTCTGAGCACGTTCGATTCAGAGCGCGCTCAAAATGCTCGAGCACATTGTTGACCCTCTCCTCGAACAGTGTGTGGATTGTTTCTCTTATAGAAAACCACCGACATACCACAAAGGAAGTCTGGGCACATCTTCTGACACCACGAACAAAAATTAAGGCTGAAAACATTTTTTTTTTTTCGAATAATATGGGTATATCAGTTTTTACTTAATCCACCTTGTAGGCTCTCCCGCCCTACAGAGAGCCTACAAGGAGCTCTGGCACTGAGGCTTCTTAAAGGAGCCTATTGTGCCTTATCCACCTACTGACTTAGCATTTTAGATGAAGAATGCATCACTCTCCTACCATACTCCGCCAAAAACCCTGCAGCTCACCCTCTGGCGGACATTTATCTGGCTCAAGTTTTTACAAAATTACATCAAAATGTCATAGCGCCGTTGAAAGACTTCCGCACTCAAAAACCTATTTACAAAATAATCTCAAAATGCAATGAGAAACTGCTGCTCCGAAAATGTACATCAACCTCCTGCTGCAACTCGCCAAAGCAAATTTCACTGCGTGAAAGATCAAGGAAACACACCCCACTCCGTGGCAGGCCAAACCTTAACCAATCCTCCGCAAAAGCATTCGGTATCGGTATTCTATTATTGTTGTTATTAACAATCGTGACCGAGAAAACGAACCAACACACAGCAAAAAGTCGCTACAACATTTCAGCCTCCCATAGATGCAGCATCACCGTTTACACACTTCAAACTATTCTATAGATTCAGAGCTCAGTCTGTTACAAGTAAACTCTGGATGCAATTCTCTGAAGCAATTAAAATAACGGTAAACCAAAAAAAAAAAAACACATTTTCCCCCAACCTTTACCAACGAGGTAACTGACTTTGCTCTATTCCACTTTGTAACATATCTCGGGAAAAGAGGGTGAGCGGAGGAAAAGTCCACGATCGGGGTCCGCTCGGCCTCAGTAGCCAGTAGCCACCACGGACGGTACATCTACAGGCTACAGCTGTGCAATGCAGCGCACAGCAAGGAAAGCTTAAATGGCAACCTTTTTTTTTTCCGTTGCCGTCTATGAATAGATACAAAGATGCTTGTAGAAAGTGTATAATGGCAGCGCACAAGGCACAACAGATGAGAAAATGATTAATGATCGAGTGAGTGAAAGAGATGGTGGTACGGCCAAAGCAGACAGAATCGACCGATCGACTTTGAAGCTGCACAAGAAGACACAAAGCAAACCGTTTAGCAACTGCGACTCAAGTTTGTCTGCGCTGGCTGGTTCCTGGTTTACCTCTGCTCAGGTGCATTGAAGGTTTTTCCTCTGTCTCTACCGTCTGAGGAAGATTCTCGCATTTCTATTTGAATAGCTCTACACGCACCCAATTGTTGGGCGATTATTGTGCTCCGGTATAATAGAATGTGAATGTGACCAGTTTGTCGTTTGAAAGTAATCGTATATACGCCACTCACACTCAGAGGGGATTTTAATGTTTCTAATTGAATTTAAGATCGCACTTTAGGTGGGCTGGCAGCGCAGTGAGGCGGGAAAAAGGAGCTACAAGCGGCTTTCAATATTTATGAAGTATATTGTTGCTGCTCGGTTGGATATCGCCAAGGAGGAAGTCGAAGTCGAAGTGGAGTGTATAGTTGTGCGAGGCGCGTGATGTATGATTTCCTGGTTGATTTCGGAACGCGGAGATGTGGAGGTTGATGCACTGCATCGAATCGAGCCTTTTGGGATTGGGACTTGTTTCGGAATTAGTAGGTGGTGGCTTTGTCTATTTGGGAACAGTTGTCCCAGTAGACCGATGAAGGTATTAGGGACAAAGGGGGTAACTGTAAACGGTTTTGCATTTTGGTTTTTTTCATCCAGCTTAACGATGTGATATTGGAAATTGGTGTAGATTGAACTTATATTTAAATTCTTTCATCTTTTAGAAAAAAACAATGTATAGGTTTATTAGTTTTTGTAAGAATTCGTGTTTACATTTACCCCCTCTTTTTTTTAGGAAAAAGAGAAAAAATGGGGTGAATGAAAACAAGGAACTCAGTCTCTTAACGCTGTAGAATAAAAACATTTGGGGTAAAAGTGTACTAAATCAAAATAAAAACATTTGATGAAGAAAAGAAATAGAAAATGCAATGTTTACTGGAACTTTTGCATTAAACTCTACAGTAATCTTTCCTTCGAGAACAGTTTTTATTGGATCTGGCAACAATCCAAGAACTTGGTAAATAGAAATGAAACTTTTATCGCTTTCGACAACTTCAAACGTCGTTTTTGAGGAACCAATACTTATAGTCCCAACTACTTCGACGTTCGACCTCATCTTCTTCCTCCAGGACCCTGCGAATCTCACAAACGTACTTATAAGTAGTAGCAAGCCGTTTTCCGCCCTTAAAATTGACAACGACAAACTGGCCTGGCCTTAAGTTGTTTATTCCCTCAATGTCCAGACATTCTAACTCTTCTTCTTCTTCTATCCCTTCATTTCACACGAATTCAATGCTTGGTAGATATACATCTTCTTCATCTGAAGATGAGCTCAAAATTGTCTTCCTGGTCCTTACTTTTTTTGATTTTGAGCTGAAGCACAGGGTTTTTTTTTTCGGTCGCTTTTTTGACATCTTTTCAGCTTTGAGGTCGTCAGCTTGTTTCAAACGGGCTAGCACTTCATCTGTGGTTAAAACTTCTCCGAATTTCATTTACTTTAAGCGTGAAACTACCTTCTTTGGAATAGCAGCTTTTCGAGCATCTTGACGCGCATTTTGCAAGTTTTTTCAGTGAGAGGTTTGGATGTCTTGACATAAAACTACGGTACCAACCATCTCCTGGCTTCCCACTATTGAAAGGGGTAGCCAAGTTCTTTGTTTTCACGTAGGTACCTACTTAATTAAGAAGATCCTCCTTATCGCAAGGATAACCAGCCCGAGATCTTGAAATAAGGCACCTTGATATGGTGTTTCCACATTTGACGATAGTGCAGGCTTTCTTCCTCGTGATACAATGGCAGGAGTATTTTTCCTACCTCCGATTCGATTGCAAATAACTGACTTTGGGACCCCGTATGTTTCTTCAGCTTGTCGGTATGTCTTGTTTTTCTTGTTGACGTCTTCGACTGCATGTAAGATATCTTCTGATGTATAAGATGGAGGTGTCGTCTTTCGTTTATAAATACGTGGCATCTTTTCGAATTAAAGTTATATTAGATCAACGCTTTGTTCATTTAAAACGCAAGTTTACAATTACCCCACAGTGTTTACTTTTACCCCAAATCGGTGTTCACATTTACCCATGATGTAAAAAAAGGGGGGTAATTGTAAACAGCCAATAACTTTCATATTTGTTTACAAAGAATAAAAAAACACATCACATGCATTAACACTTATATTTAACATAATTATAAATAAAACAGTTACTTCTTACTTTGAGCACTTATTTTATATTTTAAAACAATTTTACTTAACAACAAAAAACTTGAAAACACAGAAAAATTAATAAATCACGAAAACGATCAAACTAACCCATTTACAGATTGGGTCTGGCATGTGTCAGCATAACGGGAATATATCGTATTTTCAAATAATGGCATAGCATGCCTCGATGGAAAACCGGTTTTTGGAGAATTAAGTGTGTTTACAATTACCCCTGTTCACAATTACCCCACTTGACCCTATTGGTTCTTTGAAAATCTAGGGATGAGAAAGGTTTTATGCGAACTTCTTGCGCCAAATATGTTGTTATTTTGATTTGAACTACTACCGAGAGTAAGGATTTTGTCTGTTTTACTGGGATTTCACAATTTTTGTCATCGATCATGATTGCTAGTAACTCAGTGTCAACAAATAATTGATGACAGTTGCCAGAGGACAGCTGTGCATGGGTTTCTTTGGATCACGTGAACCTTTTTTCAACTTTTAGCTGATTGATAAGTCTCGAAGCTTTTCCAAAATCGACAATAAGTTAATAAACCGTCGTCTTCTTAAATTGACTCTTATTTTTCAATTGTTTTTGCTCATTTGTAGATTCTGTGTTATAGCAGCTTAGAAACTACGATATATTCCTCTAAAGCTTCTTAAGTTGATTTCTTTTTCGCATATATCGGCAGGGACAAGAACGAATTTAAAAATATGTTCAGTACAATTTTCGCAGGCCTCCTTCAATAGTTCTTAGAAACAGCTCTTAGTAGCAAGGTTAGTAGGAACTTATGTTAGACAGTCTTACTAACGTTGATGGAAGAGGCGCTTTTCTGAATACATTCTCGAACTAGGGTCATCATTCAATTTCGTTCAACCACCGAGAAGCATTATTTTTCTCGGTCTCCTGCTGCTTCTGCCAAGACATTTGACTCTACATTATTCTTGACTCATTGGTTTGACAAGTAAAACTGTTATCTTGTGTTCGAAAGGGGGGTTTTACCACACTATGTTAAATTCAGTAGTCAATAGTTTAGCTTACCTATTTTTTTTTGGTAGTTTTACAATAACTTTGTACAAGGTGGGCCAAAAGTAGTCATCCGATGTTGTTTGGCTTTCATTTTTTTCTAAATAAAAAACTTCGATTCTGTTTTTTGATTATGCTTATTTGAACCTTTAGTTTTTTATTGGTCAAGTCGATAAGATGATATCGGCCGTCACAATTGATTGTCATACGGGCTCGTTTTATGGCATTTTTCATCACATCGGCGAGAACTTCGGGCGATAGACTCTTGCAATCGTGTCGAATGTTATCCTTGAGGGCTTCTAAGTTCTCGGGCTTGTTCACGTAAACACGGGACTTCAATAAACCCCACAAAAAAAAGTCTGGAACGGTTAAATTGGGCGATCTTGCGGGTCAGTTCAAATCGCCAAAACGAGAGATGAGGCGACCCGGGAACGCCGCCTTCAGAATATCGGTTGTGGCTCGCGCAGTGTGTGCCGTAGCTCCGTCCTGTTGGAACCACATGTCCTCCAGTCCTAATTCGTCCAATTGCGGTAGAAAAAACTCGATGAACATGGCCCTATAGAGCGCACCGTCCACTGTTGTCGTTTGACCAGCGGCGTTCTCGAAAAAAAAAATGGCCCGATGACTCCTCCAGTGTGAACAGCGCACCATGCAGTAACTTTGAGCGGGTAAAATGGCTCCTCGTGCATTACTCGTGGATTGTCGGTGCCCCAGAAGCGATAGTTTTGCTTGTTCACGTACCCGCTGAGGTGGAAATGAGCCTCATCGTTCATTATGATTTTGGTCGAAAAATCGAAAATTCGAAATTATTCCGCGTTCTTGGGGAGTGTATCGCTCCATGGCTTGTTCGCTTGTATTCTACATCTTTCTAGATGTTTGTTTGTTTTTGCCATTTGCAAAAGTAAGAGCATGTTGCAATAGGGTGATCTCCTTTGGCCCACCTTGTATTTTCCATCCGTGAGCTGTTTTTTTTTTGTTTGCCTCTAAATGGCCTACAATAACGAAAGTAAAATTCTATAACAGTTATTGTAAGATCTTCTTTCAAAAACAATGCTGAAATGCTATCAAGTTTATCTGCTCTGTCGGCTTTGAGGAGATTAATCGATGCGATATTCATGAGCCTTTAGCTATTGACTCTCTAAGCACTACTAAGTCCACAGTTCTTAAAAAAACGTATGACATTCTCGATTTCTGTGATAAACTTGGTTTTAAATTCGGCTTTTAGGAGGCAACTTTATGACAGTCCTTATTCAGGAAAAACACAATCCCTTGCGTGTCACAAAAGTCATCAGAAAAGGTACCATTGTCATTTTAGGAAGCCCATATAGTCATGTTTGTCCACTACGCGTTACAGGCTCTTTTTGACTGTTCCGACTTTCAAGGTTTCCAGGTTGGTACTATTTACTGAGCTAAGATCAGTGCAGAAAGCGGTCATCTCCTCCTTGATCGCTATGTACTGGTGTACCTAGCAAAAACCTGTATTTTTAATTTTGCAGATCAAAATACATGAGAGAGCTTTCAAAAACGCAGTGAGAAGGCATTTTTCAAAACTATCGACGGGAAAATGTCATACGCACCGACAGCTGTGGCTTATAACATCCGTCCGATCGAGGTTTAACTTCCTAAATGTTGTATATATGTTGCTAATCGAACTCCTTCAAACTGTTCTCATAGTTTACCCTCTCTTTTCATTTCAGATTTGTATGCTACACATTTCCACCACGAGGAAGTAACGAATGGTAAGTCCAAGTTGTGACACTTTATTTGTTTGACAAATTTCCGCTGTTATACCATTTGGTGAAGCCTTTGCGAAAATGAAAGCTACATCCAAGCAAGCACACAGTGTGCTCATAAAAAACGAGATGCATTTTGCATCCGAAAGTAGGTAGATACACAACATGTCAGCCAACGTCCATAAAGCGTCAACGCTAAGACCCCAACTTGTGTACACGCGTGGTCGTAAGTAACCTTTCCAGATGTAATCATCTGAACAAGATCACATTATTCGTCTTGTGAACTCGGGTTGTTATTATTATTTTATTTTATTTTTCCTCAAATTGTACTTGCAGATTGTCACTGCTTTAGTAATATAGTAGCGCCGTTGAGCATGTGTGACTCATGGAGTCTTCTCATAAATTACCTTTCGAGAAGAGACTGCTTGGAAATGAATTTTAAGTTTTTTTTTTTAGTTTTTTTCTTATGTTTTGTGTTTCTGTTTGCTTTTGAGGACAAAGAAAAGTGAAATTCGGAATCAAGAGGGAAGTTGACAAGAAGAGTTAACACGAGATGAAATCGAGATTACTTCTTCTTTTTGCATTTTGAGGTTATTTTCAAATTAATTACGACTTTCGTATCTGTGTATTTATCAATACTGTAATTATAACGAGGAAGAGCCAGCAGTAAACTGTGCAGGTCATTGATGTGTTGCAATTATTATTGACCAAGGTATTATGTTAGCCAAGGTAATTGCCATTGAAAGGGAGGTTTTAGAAAAACTACCTAAATTGTCGGATTCCAAGGAACAGTGCTTACTTGTCAAATAGCAGACAATTGGGCGGTGGTATCATTTCAAAACTGCGTCGCTTTAAAGCCATGACAAATACGGAATACGAAAAAAATTTAAAAATGTACTTTGAATCTTTATAAAGAAATATAATAGAAATAGAAAACCCAATTTATCTCAACAAAATTGTATGAAGTATGTATCGGTCTTTACAGAGATAAAGAGGAGGCTCTTCCATACCAATCATAAAGGGTTTTTCAACAAGAGCGCTACAAAAACAAAAACGGTTTTGGATATCAATGAAATTCTTTATTCCTGTGAAAGTACGCTCGATGCCATTATGTATGGAACTCGATTTCTTTTGCATGGCCACCACGGGCACGCTTGCAGAAGTCCAGACGCTGAACCCAATTTTCGACGGTTTTCAAGCATAAATAGGCCGATACTGCTGCAATTTCACGTTCGACATTCGTACGAATTTCATCAGTCTTCGCTGACTTGTTGGTATAGAATAGACCATAGACTTGACGTAGCCCCACAGGAAATAGTCTAACGGCGTCAAATCGCACGACCGAGGCGGCCAAGCGACTGGACAATTTCGTGAGATAACACGTTCTCCAAACTTGGTTTCCAATAAATTGATTGTGACATTCGCTGTGTGGCTTGTGGCGCCGTCCTGTTGGAACCACATGTCCTCCAAGTCCATATCATCCAATTGGGGCCAAAAATATTCGGTTATCATTGAACGGTAGCGATTCCCATTCACAGTAACGTGCCGGTCTTGATCATCACGGAAGAAGTACGGCCCAATGACGCCGCCGGCCCATAAACCACACCAAACCGTAATTTTTTTCGGGATGCAATGATGGCTCATGGAGTACGTGTGGATTGCTGCCTGACCAATACTGCATATTTTGTTTATTGACGAAGCCATTCAGCCAGAAATGAGCCTCACCGCTAAAGATGATTTTTCGATGAAAATCCGAATCGTTTTCAAGTTGTTGCTCAGGCCAATTCACGAACATACGACGCTTCTGGTGGTCAAGCGGCTTCAGTTCTTGCGTCAATTTAATCTTGTAAGGATGTAGGCCAAGATCTTTTCGCAAAATTCGCCACAACGACGTCACAGAGATGTCCAACGCTTGAGAGCGACGTGTGGGAGATACATTTGGGCTTTCTTCAACTGAAGCCTGAGCGACAGCAATATTCTCGACACTACGGGTACTTCTTTGTCTCACTGGCACGGGAACATTTTGTACTGTGCCCGTGAATTCAAATTTGTCCACTAGATGCTCAATTGTTGATCTGCTAGGACGATTACGACGACCATAAATTGGACGTTACGCTCTTAACGTTGAGGTCACTGCACTGACTCCGAATTTTGGTAGTAAATTTTAATAATTTCGACTCGTTGTTGGCTCGTATATTTTTCCATCGTAGAATAGCAAACCTTACTGAAGAGAAATGTCAAAAGAGCGGTAAGATATTCGGCGTCGTTTGCTGTTCCTATCGCTCTACTTTTGTAGCGAGCGTCCCTCTTGAAAAACCCGATATATACCTACCTACTTTCCGCCGCACTGAGGTGCAAAAAGGCAAATCTCGTGGCAAAAGTTTTAAATTTGATGTTTTATTTTTATTGCGCCGTACTTGTATAACAAATTTTAGTCTCGACTTTAAATTTATAGAAGCTTAAAATTGTGGATATTTGTATAGAAAATATAGCCACTGTAAACTATTCAAATTTAGAGTCGAAACTAAAAATGTTTATTGGTAAGGCCCATTTATTTGTTTTTTATTTCTTATAGAAATATAAACAAAGCTTCAAAAACAGCAAATAACATAATTTTCTGCTAACAATTTTGACTTACAGAGCTTTTCAAAGTTGGTCAATTTTCTTATAGAGTAAGAAAAAACAGTCGGCGCAGTGGCTTAGTGGTTAGGTGTTCGACTACAAAGCGAGGGGTCCCAGGTTCGAGTCCTGCAAACACCCAAATTCCAGCTTAGGGTTTTTTCCGCTGCGCCACCTCTCGCGAACGTCTGACAAATTTCCGAGAGTATAACTGTCTTGAAAGAGCTTCTCAATTGGCCGTTTGGAATCGGCATGAAATTGTAGATCCCTTCCATTGGTTACAAAAATAAAATACTCACACAAAACGAATGGTTGTGAAAAGCTAGGCCCAGGGTCCCTACGGACCTGTTGCGCCAACTATTTATTTTTGTTAGAAAAAAACAGAAGAATGCAATGCATTATTTTCTTGAAATCAGGTAGTCTAGTTTTTTTTTTTATATATAAGTTAATCATTTAAAAAACAAAAAATGACTAAATGTATTTCTAAAACATAAAGCAAAAAACAATTTTTTTTTTATACCTTTTTTTGGTTTGAGTAGAGCTACAAAGAAATTCTCACGAATTCCCGCGGAAAATTGACCACGATAATAGACCCTAACTATTACTTCAACCATATGCAAAATTGCAGCTGCAACTATTTGCAACGTTCCGAGAAATTATAATTTCTTAAAAAACGTCGTGTTTCCAGTGCTGACATTTTGGCCTCAAAAGAACATTTCCTTATGGAATATTCCAATTAGTTTTTGAATTAAAAGAGCTGAGAGGGAGAAATTTTCTTCTTATGTCAATTAAAAATAGGTTTGTTATTACTTTGATCGGTAAAAAATCTACCCGCTTCCACGCCACAACGTGTCACAGGTTGCTCCGCGATGGAATCCTAAACTACTGAACCGATTTTGATCAAATTTTGCACACTGTGCGCAGTTTCAACTTAATTTATAGTCGCATTATTTTTTTATTGCAAATTGTTTGTTTATTATTCAACAAAAAGTGTTATAATAGTAGGTATATATAATTCCTTCAGGGAGAAATTTGATGACGTTATAACTCGAAAACTGCTGGGTTGATATTCATCATTCTTTTTTTTATTTTGTTCGTATTGATGTATTTTAGGCAGACTTTTTAAAGATAAGGCACTGTTTTCGATCTACTTAACCGATAACAATAACATTTTGTGGATGTATAAGCATATGGTTGATTCCTGTTTGAAAGATAGACTGCTTTTGTACCAGATAGGTTGACCTGTTGGCCACTTCCGAAACCACTCAACCGATTTAGGTAGAATTTTGTGGATGTACTTATGTGGTATTGTGGTTGGTTTGAAAGATAGGATAGCTTAGGACCCTATAGGTAACACTTTGCAAAAGATAAGCGGGATAGGAAAACGGGTTGTGGCACCTCCCAATAATAAAAAAAAAAAATTCAAACGACCTTAGCCACAGCAACGCGTGGCTGGGTTTTCTAGTTTTATATAAATCCCATAATTGGACTTTGTAATCTTCCCACTTTAACAACTCTTTTTGAATAAATTCTATATATTATCAGAACAGATCCACTTATTTCATCTTTAAGACCCGTTAGATCCCAAACAGAGCTGAAAAAAAGTTATAACTCAGAAATAATAAGTCTATTAAATGTTGAAAATGATGATGGCAATGATTTTTTCCCTTAAATGAATTGTAAAAAAGACGTATTATGTACCTATTCTATTTTATTTTATAAATATATATTTTGTATTCTATTTGATTTTATTTTATCATCCGTTTACTTTTTTCCTACACTGTTTCATATCAAATATATCACTCAAACAGTTTATAGAATATACTGATGCGTCACTAAATGAAAAAATACTGTTTGCTAAAAACATTAAAAATTGGTTCGTTAATTTCATGCATCCACTGTTGTAAACAAAAATATTTTGGATCACCATAGCCGCAGGCTCTTTATTTCCTTTCTCAGTTAATTCCCTTTTCAAAGAAAATCGTACTTCAGCCTAAGATTTAATAGCACCCTGAAAGCAATCGTTCAAAAATCAATATTTTTATGCTTGAAAATTTTCTTTAAGAAAAAAAAAAAAAAAATGGTAGCGATATCTTCATGCGTTTAAAAGTTCTGATTTTTGACCACAGTGCGCCATTTGTCTACGTATCTTATTTTTTATTCACGGGAATTTAAATTTCAAATTCAGTCCACTCTACTTGAATTAGTTTCTGTTTAATTTGCATACTCAATATCTAAAGGCTACGAGTGTGTTTGCTTCTTTTTTTAAGATATCATCATTGAAATGATCACCTTATTTTGTAGCTCAGCTCTTTAACTCTAAATGAAAGCAATCAGCGGATGTCATCTTGACAGTTTTTGCTCATTTGTGACTTAAAATTCCCATCGTAAACTTTTTTACGATCTCTTTGATCGATTCTGAAGTGTTTTTAATGCCGATGACCTACCCGGTTGGGGCTACTTACCACATGGGTATATTTTGTACAAGTGCGCAGTTCTATGACCAACCATGACAGTAGAATCCAATTTGTGCGAGAGACCACGTAACTGGATTTTATGATCGATTCAAAGAATATCGGTTTGAAGTTTGTTTGTTGAACAAAAAAGTGTGTGGAAAAAAACCCGTAATATATTAGAAAAAGTCATATTTTGAATTATCGTAGTGCGTGCGGTTCTAATTGACGCCAAAGGTTATTTCTGTAAGAGTTCGGAGAATCAACATTCTCAATTGTTTCTTTTTTTCAATAGAACTTGATGACTTGAGATAGTTATATTTATTTATCATTAAGTGTGATTAATAGGCGCTGGTTGTATTAAATGAATACCGTATCTATTAGTAGTGCTTGTAGTTTTAAACGGTGGAATTGTAACTTGTCTTTGTGATTAGTCATTTAGACTATTTTAAATAGTTGCTGGTCCTTTTCAATAGTGGTTAGTATGTATAGGTATGTGAGTGGGAGGTACACATAAGTAATTAAACAGTTTTAGAAAGCAGTCGATTTGGCCCACCATATTCAGTGAGTTGAGTAATAATTGCATGCTCGAGTATAGTGTCATACTTAACCAACAGTGGTTTAGTATGTTGGTCTTCACTAGACCATGATATTTTAGGTTAAACCATTGGAAAATATTGGGCCTCAACTATAATTTCCAATGCCCTCTCCGGGTTGTCTCAGAAACGTACTGATTTTAACCGTCTTGACTTGAGAGAAATTGTTTAGTCAGCCCTTCAAATATGAAAAAATAAACAGAAATTGTGCTTGTGACCACACACCAGATGTGAAACTTCTCTCGCTAAATGTGGACGTTAAATTGAATTGTATTGTAGTGGAATTGTATCAACAAATTTAATTTAAAAACCAAATCGTTATAATATTACAATCTTAGTACAGCGCAGTAGGTAAGTGTATTGATTTATTTTAAAAAAATTCAAAACGCAATCCGATCTCACGTTTTCTATTCTTAGAGTTTTTGTTTGCATTTTGTTTTCATATTGTTACACCTAAAATTTAATTTAATCAACTTATTCAGTAGTCTAGTGTCTATGTACGACCTAGCTTTATCAATTTACTCCCCGGGTCCAGCGTGCCCATATAAGAATTCACTTTAAAAATTAAGTTGAAGGAAATGGAAAAATTTTTTATATCTTATATCGGGTCCAAAACTATCTTATCATTCAAAATGCAACCAACCATATACCACAGAACTTCATTGAAATACGTTGAGTTGTTGCGGAGATCGATAAAAGTGCCATCTATCAGGTTCAACAGTATCTTTCAAGTTGCAAGCAGCCATACACACCCACAAAATTTCATTGAAATCGGTTGAGTGGTTAAGAGTCGACAGCGACGGGGTAGTGATGGAGATTTCCGCCGTCACGGCATAAACGACGTCATTTCCGTCTCAGTCGAATCGGTTTTACTCCCAAGTCGAGCCAATAGATGTTTCACATTAAAATTAGAAGCCTCTTTCTTTTGTCGGAAGCAAACCTGATACTACTCATAAACTGCAAAATCTTTCTTGGAGTTGAGTGTTTTTATCCCAACTTTACCACAAGTTCGCCAAAGAAATAAGTTTCCATACTTACGGGTTCAAGTTTCAAACAAATTTTCCAACAGATGAGTATGCTTTTACCGCCTTAATAAATTATTCGCTGTTTCAAACTCGAAGGTTAAAAAGTGGTCCATATGCTAAATTCAGTGGCGTCGCGTGAATTATTTAGATGGGTGTGCAATTCTTGAAAATTATATATTTTATTATAAAAATAATTGAATTGGGAGAATCCAGATCTTGACTTTTACAAATCTTACTTCACATAAGCTTGATGGTTTTTTCTTCAGAAAAAGCTCCATTGTTGTGTTTTTTTTAACGAACGTTTCAATTTTCAAATCGCATCTCTTTCGGTTTTAATTGTGAAAATATAAGTTAAAACCATCAAGTTTAGGTATATGAAGCAAGATTTCGAAAAGTCAAGAACTAGCTTTTTCCAATTCAAGTGACACCTACAAAAAATAAAGCTAAATCTGTTGTCATGGGCGATTCAATGTAGCTCTCTCTTGACGTTCGACAGTTGAAAGACTGACAACGCAGAGTCGCAAACGTTCGCAGTGATCCAAAAGGTTTGTTGTACAATGTAGCTACAGCAGTGAAAGTGAGGGATGTATAACATCCGTAGTTCTGAAAGGGTGGTCTTAGACCACTCTCACCCACATTGTCATTCTGGTTCATTTAGATTCATTTCAAAGGTTTATTTGGAAAACCATCGGCATTTATTTACTTGAGCTACAATAAAATGTTACGTATACGACAGAGTGCTTAGGAGAAAATAAATTAAATTGTTTTCCGAACATAAAGTGTAGAAAATAATTGCGGATGCTTCAGACATATTTTTTGAATGAAAATCTAGAAAGCTGTTTCCGGTTAGCCTTTTGCTTCCATTTTTTTTTTTTTTTTGTATTTAATGGGATAAGTACGGACGATCGAAAGAAAGACAGTGTCTGATTTAAATTAATTCGATGGGACTGACAACATTAGTTCATTATTAAGTCAGATGTCTACAAGTATCCTGCCAATGCCTCGGTATACTTTATTTTTGTTATTTAACAGTTCTAGCACTTCCGCCATCGTGCGTTTGACCTTCCCAACAAGGATTCTGTTCAAAACTGGCAAAGTAGAAACTATTTGCAAAATTCACTATGTAATATAACCTTTGATACCTTTGATAGTATCAACTCTGCCTAATTCTATACTTAATTTTCAACTGAAAAGACAATAAAATAAATTTGAATTAGCAGTTATAAACTGAATATCACGATGAACGTGTGTGAGGGTGCAAATGAAGTGAGATTTTCTGGTTGTTTAAACTCCAAATGGGTGGAATTGTTTTAAGGTGCATAACATTGAATATGGTTAAAAAAAAGAACAACTGGGAAATATTTGCTAAAAATAAGTTTTGCGGTGCTGTTATTACATTTCTAATGGCTGTCGCAATTTTAATTTCAAAGTGCGGTATTGAGTTATGAAAATATATATGAACAGAGAGAGAAATAATTAAAAAAAAAAGATTTCTTCGAATTTTTTGAGGAAAACAAAGTACGGGATCTTATTTAGAATTTTGATATTATCGTTAATATGTATTTTGATCAAAATCGTAAGAGCGGTTTTTGTAAAATTTGGCAGACAAAACAGTACCAAATATTGCAATGTTTAGTTCGAAAAATACTATTTGTTAACCTTAAACTTTGTTAAGCTTGAACCCGATTATGAGTTATTGTTCGCGATATAAGCATTAATTGGTTTTAAAAGTTTTATCGAAGTCAAAAATGGGGTTTTCGAGATGTGTGCAGTTTTTGAAATTAGCGTTTTCGGTGACTCGAATTGAAAATTAAGGACGCAGCAATTTGAAGAACATCAATATTACTTTAAGTTTGCACTTTGGTCAAAATCGTTATTGCCGTTTTCAGGTAATCTAAGGAAAACTAAATATTTAAAAAAATGACTTTTTTGCAAAATCGATCTTACGATAATACAGAGAAAAACTGAGTTCGCCATTAATTAAGAAATGACCATATTGCCATAGAAATTAATTTTTTAAATCGCATAATTCGAGATACACAAAAACTGTGTATGCAGTCATAGTTACCTCACCTACTTAAGCTTAAATATCAGTTTTGGTTGAAATCGTTAGAGCCGTTTGCGAAAAAAATCAAACAGGTACGACAATTTTATATGGAAGGTACCATTAATTGTCAGGTTAGCTTGCAAAATAAAAAAATGGCCCCGAACTGTAAGCCCACAAATTCCAAATCCGAGGATTGAACGAAATACGGGCAACCGTTTAGGCTGTAGGTCTGTGGAAGGACGTATAGACAGACAGACGGATCGACGGACGGACGGACAGGCCGGACAGAATTTTGCGACCCACTTTTTTGAGTTCGTGTATCATCGTAATGTCAGAATTTATTAACATCTCGAGTTCGACATTTTGTACGAAAACAATATCTTTCTCTTTTTACGTAATGGAGAAATTTAAAAATAATATAAAGAAGAATTATTTTAAAAAATAGTCAAGCGCTCAACTCAAGCAGTTTTACAGTCCACCAGTTATCGGAACAGGACGATTTTTTAGAAATTTTCTGAGTCCGAACTTATGTCAAAATAAACACGTAAATTACCAAATTTGAAAGATTGGCAAAGTAGATTGGTTTAAAGTGGAATTAATACGAAGCTTGTGAATTCAACTGTATTTTTTTTGACACTCCGTAATTTTATTATAACTAAAAAAAGAAAAAAAAAATAGTTGGCGCAACAGGTACGGAGGGACCCTAGGCCTAGCTTCTCACAACCATTCGTTTTGTGTGAGTTTTTCATTTTTGGAACGAATGAAAGGGATCTACAATTTTATGCCGACTTCATACGGCTAATTGAGAAGCTCTTTCAAGACATTTATTATAACTAGCTAACTTTAATATAACGAGCCCAACTTTGAGCTCAGATACGTGTGCACAATTGATTTTCTCTAAGTTGCAGAAGTAAATCGTTCGTAAAGAGTAAAACGAAAACGCTTGAACGTTTCGCCTTACAGAATGCCGTGCCTGAATGTCCTTCATTTTCGGTAGAACATTTCAGAAACTGGTCGGAAGGGAATATTTTATATTTTAGAGAGAATTTTTTAACATTTTAGCAGTCCTATTTAGAAAATTCACTGTGGGCATAACACGGAAAGTATTCGAAATGTACTCTTAGTAATATAATTTTAAGAACCCTACGCATATTTTCCGTGTGATCTACCGAAATATTTCCAATCTCAGCTGCCCAGGTATAATTGCCTGCAAATTATTTCAGAAGTCAAACTGGTATATGCTAGAGGGATAGTGGAAAAGTAATAATAATAATAATAATAATAATAATAATAATAATAATAAAGATTTTGACTGACGTAAGTTATTCCGAAAACTGCAAGTGTCTATCATTAGTGCGACTTTTGGAACAACCAATTTACTCGCGCAGTAGTAACTCACACTATATACCTATACCTACGTATGCAACATGTTTTTATATCAAATCCATCCAAATGTGTGTATATGTATTTACATCAATTAACTCTTATACAGACTTATGTGAGTACCTCCGCTGGTCGACTTTTTTTGGGTGAAACTCCAACAAAAGATCGTTAACCTCCTCAACTGGCAAATATCGTTCGAAATAGTCTCCATTTTGAAAACCCACAATTACAATACATATCCTTTATCGATCTAATTCAGGTAACGAATTTCTTCCACCCTAATTACAGACAATCTGCAACCCGGATCCTCTTAAAAGAAATTGAAACCAGCTTCAAATGTTCATCAAAAGACCAAAACCAAAACCAAAGCTCAATAACGACAACAAGACATTCACTTTGTGAGTGGTGGCTGTTGCACAAACGCCACAAACTCTCCAAACTCCCGTGAATATATACCTCTTTTACTTTATTAATAGGATCAGTTCCAAATGGCTGCCAATATACCTACATTCGACAATAAGAAAAAAAAAAAAGAAAAAAACAGAAACAACACAATACCATCCACTAACAAACATAAAATAAAACTGCAGATATGCATAATCGTGGATATCCACAACTATCGAACGACTATATACTTTAACGTTCAGCGATGACGATGACCGAATCGGATTGGAGGTGGTGGCATTAAAAGTTGGACACGCAAAAGAAAAACCTTTTATCTGTCCGGAGAACACAACAACACATCGCGCGTTGGCTGTGGCTGTTGTTGTAGCAGCCGCCACCGCCGCCGGACTTTGGAACTCGATGAGAAAAATCTCCATTTACACATAAATCATTGCGGACCTCAAACCCAAACAACATGACCAAAACATTCAGAGCTCAATGGAGTGCAGTCCTACAGCGCCAGCGCATTGGACATGCTTGTGGGAACTGAAATCTGATTGTGACTCATACGGTGACTATACACAGGTTTGCCGGTCTCTTGAATAGGCCACATGTGAGCTGGTCCCAGCGGCGAATAAACCCACTTTGGCGCACTGCAACGTGCAGTGGTGTATGTTAATTTTAATCCATTTAACGAATTAATGGAGTTAGATACACTGCGTTGTATTGGGAAAGGTTAAACCAATTTAGCTGGGTTGCGACTTATTGGAACCCGAAAATATGTGTAATCTGATCATTAGGAAGGCTACCTGAGCCGCGCCCTTTGAAAAGCAGAGACCTAGAGATGGAAATTTAAAATTTAAATAAATTAGAAAAAGTTTTAAAAAGGAATTTTATCTAATCTTTCTTATCTAGGCGATTTTAGAAACGAACAACAGATTCCTATCAAGCCTCACACAGGCATTATTGGGTGGAATAGACTTGGACGATTAATTGAAGGAATCCGGTTTCATAACAATTCGTATTGTTTTTTCCAAGAGGTTGAAGCATTTATTTTGTCCAATTGGCAAACCTTTCGATCAGTAGAGAAACATCAATTTACAAGTGACCCAGTTCTGAAGATAAATAAATATTTTCCATTCAAATTTCGCAGTTGTGAGCTTCCGTAAATTTTAAGTCAAGACTAATATTTATTAATCGTACGGCGCACTTTGGTCCAAGGCAAATTTTGTGGCGAAAATACTAAATTCGATATACTAAAATTTAGAGTCGAAACTAAAAATGTTTCTTGGTAAGACCCATTATTTCGTTTTTTTTTTTCTAATAGAAATATAAACGGAGCTTCAAAGATAGCAAACAAAATAATTTTCTGCTAACTAGTTTGACTTGTTGAGCTTTTCAAAGTTGATCAATTTTCTAGAGGAAAAAAAAAAAAAAAACAGGGCTCTCATCGCGTAATTTTTGAAACGATAGTCGTCAAAACGATTGAACAAAACGATCTCGTTTTTAGTTTGCTTCATATAACATCGTCTCATCGTCCTATCGTTCAATCGAATCGTTCATCGTTTTCATTTTGAACAGTTTGAAAACGACTGCAAACAAAGTCTGACACGGACACCTAAAAAATAAAAAATGTATGGAAATAGTTTTTTTTTTTCTTGAATTTGTTTATTTTTCTTTGTTGTCATTGATTGACATGGAATGTGGCATTTAATTCAAAAATGGGGTACTAAGGAATAAGGCCTCTATAGAAGTCCAATTTTAAGTGAATATGAATGTGAAAGTGTTTACAAGAAGTGTTGATTATTTGGTATTGCTTAGAATTGAGTTGTAAAAAAAAATATTATAAAACAAATAAATGAAATCCTAGTGGAATAATTTATTTTTTGCAAATAATGTATTCTTTTACAACTCGGATAGAGCGAGTCGCCCCTATAGAGATCATAGGTGTGGGTCTTTCTTTAAATTTTTCTTTATAGATATTTCAGACCTAATTTAAACTGAAAAAACGCACCAAAAAAGACGAAACGATTGCAAAATAGCCATCGTTCAATCGAATCGTTTCGACGAGGGTATTTGACGTTTGAATTAATAACGTGAAGCAACAAAAAACGATGATCGTTTCAACCGTTTTGTGCTTACGCGATTAGAGCCCTGTATTATCAGATCCACTTGTTTCATCTTGATGACACATTAGATCCTAAAAAGAGCTGAAAAAAGTTATTGCCCAGAAATAATAAGTATATTAAATGTTGAAAATGATGATGATGATAGCAATGCATTTTTCCCGAAATTTAATTTATTAATTGTAAAAAAAGATTTATTATGTACCTATTCTATTTTATTTTAAAAATGTATATTTTGTATTTTGATTTTATTTATATTATCATTCTTGTTCGTTCGTTTACTTTTTCCTACACTGTTTCATATAAAATATTATATCACTCACTCAGTTTATAGGATATACCTACTGATGAGTCACAAAATGGAAAAAAAAAAGTTTAAATACTTGCTAAAACATTAAAAATTGGTTCGTTAATTTTATGCATCCACTTTTGGTATCTAAAATATTTTGGATCACGCTGTGAACAATTGAATAGCCGCAGACTTTTTTTCTACAAAATTCGTAAAATTTTACCTGTTTATAAGATTTTTCTTTATTCCTTTTTCTGTTAATTCCCCATTCAAAGAAAATCTTAATTCAGCCTAAGAATTAAGGAAGACCCTGAGAAGCAATTTTCTTAAAAGACTCTATTTTTATAGGGTTGGAAATGTTCTTTAAGAAGAAAAAAGAAATTGTAGCGATATCTTCATGCGTTCACAGTGGCGCAAAGTTTTATTTTCGCATCTGTGCAAGAACGCTGTCGTGTTTTTTGTTTAGCAAATTGTTTATATTTTCAAAGTGAACAGTGGCGATTCCTTGTCTTAAGCAATGGGTTAGCTACGTGTTCCGGGGAAGTTTAAAATAAAAAAAATAATATAAGATAGTTTTTTTTTTAATTTTACTAACAACTATAAAAAAAAATCCATTTAAATTCCATTGTAAAATTCCTCACTTTCTTTCAACTCTTTTATACCTGTTTGCTGTACAGCGTCTGTGTTTTCATAAAAAAACAGTCAATTCGTTCTTTAGTTCAGTGAATTCAAATATGTTCGGGTAGCTTTCAATTACATTTTTAATTAATTCTTCAGGAAAATTGTTTTTTTGGCGATAGTTACTAAATTGTTTCCCGTTCAGTAAATAGAAATATTTCAGTTTTTCCAACCATGCGTAAAGGGAATACTGGTTTTCATTAAAGTTTCTATTATACTCTCTATTACGGTCCTTATGCGTTGATCTTAAACCTGATAGCTTTGGGCACGATCGACGATCGCGTTCCAAATGGTTTCTCTAATACCAAAAGAGATCACCCTATTGGAAGATGCTTTTATTTTTGCAAATGGCCGCCAATGTCAAATCTGTTTTGACATTTGTGGACTATAGACAGATGTAGAATACAAGTGAACAAGCCATGCGATGCACTTCCCAAGAACGCGGAATAATTTCGAATTTTCGATTTTTCGACCAAAATTGGACGAATTAGGACTGGAGGACATGTGGTTCCAACAGGACGGAGCTACGGCACACACTGCGCAAGCCACAACCGATATTTATTCTAAAGGCGGCGTTCCCGGGTCTCTCGTTTTGGCGATTTGCACTGGCCCGCAAGATTGCCCGATTTAACCGTTCCTTTTTTCTTCTCTTTTTTTTTTGTCGGGTTTTTTTAAGTCCCGTGTTTACGTGAACAACCCCGAGACCCTAAAAGCCCTTAAGGACAACATTCGACACGAGTGCGAGAATCTGTCGCCCGAAGTTCTCGCCGAAGTGATGAAAAATGCCATAAAACGAGCCTGTATGGCAATCAATTGTGACGGCCGATATCATCTTCTCGACTTGACCAATAAAACTCGAAAGCTTGAAATAAACATACCTAATCAAAAAACAGAATCGAAGTTTTTCATTTAGAAAAAAAAAAAAAAAAAATGAGAGCCAAACAATATCGGATGACTTCCCACCCACCTTGTAGATCTTCAATTATGGATTTTGTTTTAGCAGTTATTGTTGAAGATTCCATTTTATTTCTAACCAAAATAAAGATCCTATTATTTATCTTAATAATTAGGTACATGTTCCTATTCAAATAATATGAAACAAAGAAATAAAAACATAGCATTTGCTTTGATATATGAGAAAGTAATTTTCCCTTATTTATCGACAAACATTTTTACCTAGGGAAAAATGTTTGTCGATAATGTCTATCTTACAATAACTGTCACATTAGCCGTTGCTACTGTGGGGACTTTTTGCACAAAACAAAGTTATGAATTCACTATGATCTATGTATATAAAATTACTTTTCTCCCTTTGCATTACTTCCATCTCACTTCTCACAAATAAAAAAAAAAAAAACAAAAAAAGAAAGCACCACAAATATATTGTTTACTCACATTTATAATCCACGCAAATAGGTATAAAATAATAAATTACAAAATTTCGCACTTGACTTTTAAGATTCTGAGCTTACTGCAATTTCCCTAGAAAGAGAAACATACGAAAGTACAAAAAAAAAAAAAGGAAGAAAAGAGAACGCAAACAATGTGCTTGCTTACACAATACACATTACAATACAATACAACCCACTTTCGATTTAGCGCAATTGTTTGCGCTATCCCTTCTGCTCATTTAACTGGGCTTTGCTTCGACTGGTAGTCAAACACCCTCATATAGATTGTATGAAATTTGGTAGCGCAATTTCTTGCGCTAAAATCCTACAAGCGGGAGACATTTTTTAAGGGAGTTTTGGATTGTGCGTGTGCACTGTGTGTGTGCATGCAGGGATCAGGGAATAATGGTATCGCAAATTTTAACGCTAAAGAAAATTTTAAGAGAACATTTTTGTATGGGAGAATGTGTTGTGTGTTTGGGTAGGAAAATATGATTTGGAAATAATAGGTCTGTTCCTTTACTTTTGTAGTAAGAATGGAAAAGACTGTCAAAATGGCAGTGGTGGGGATAAATTCTCTCACAGAGAGAGACGCTTACGAAAAAGTTAAGGAACGCTTTTGTAGTAATTTATGAAAAATGACAGATACATAAATCAAATATTTAAAAAATTGTACGAAAAGTCGTTAAAATGTCTGATAAACTCGAGGAATTTGTTAATTTACTAAGAAAATTAGTTCTATCATTTATTTTAAACTTTATTTTAATGAATCTGAGCATGTGGAAGAGTTTGTTCTGATTGAACTACAAGCATTCGAGAAAGGAAAAAGCGACACTGTTTTAAGAATTACATGGAAGAGATTGTACCTACCTTGTTACAGTAACGAAGAATTTCGACGCCAATATCGACATGAATCTTAAAGAGAACATTCAATTTTATTTTGCCGCCTGTTGATACCATTCTAATAAGCAAGAAGTCAACAAATAATCAACGCATATTTCAAATGGGACAACAAATTTCAAATCAGCTGTTCGTTGTAAGGTGACTGACAGCTTTTTCACTTCTTACACCAAGAAATTTGTTGAGTTAAAATTCGTAAGATTCTCAGTGGAGGGGTAGTAAATTGCTCTCTCGATGACGCTCTCTTTTACGAATTTTTTGAGTTAAGGAACGGCAGTGAGTAAAAATTCGTAAGAATTCGTAAGAATTCGTAAAAATTCGTAAGATTTAAAAGTAAAGGAACAGACCTAATGTAGATAGTTTTATTATTTAGTATTCCATTGTTTGTTGCAATTATTAATCTTCATAATAATTTTAACTTCGTCATTTGTTGTATTTTGCGTATAAAATGTATTTCAAAGAATTTATTTTCTTGGCACATTTTCTTGGTTTAGCGCCGCTAAACTAGCTAACTGAGAGGAATCGCCACTGAAAGTGAAGCACCAATTTGTCACTGTTTGGAAAGTAAACTTGAAACTTGCTGATTGTTTGTCAGTTAAGACCTAGCTAACAGTATGCCAGACCTTTTAAAGCTGAGCCTTCTTAATTGGAAAGTTGAAATTCTACTATAATATATAACCATCATTAGTTTTAATATTCTTGACCAAAGCGCCGACCTCCGAAAAGAACATCTTTAAACATTCAAATCAGCAACCTGTATTATTCTTACAGCAGAAACTATGAAAAGCATTACCACGATACCTTTGGCCATGAAAAAGTTGCGATTCATCACCATCCGATCTAAAATTAGCTCTCCGTTTTAATTGCTCGCTTCACATTAACACTCACATGGGACAGGTTTTTTTTCAGATTTCCTGATCAGAAAATTACAAACAGTCATTAAATAGGTACATAAACAAAAGAAAACAACACTTCCACAAGGTAACAAAAAATCAATTTATTATAACACTTGTATTGTATTGCAAAAAACAAAACACTTAAGTGCAAAAACACAAAGTAATCGCAGCTCAACTCTGAGCCCTCTCTGTCATAAATCATGGCAACAGAGTGTTCGCCAAAGTGGCAATTTCGCCCGCGATCACTGCTAGCCAGCAATATATCAACAAACACTTTTATTGTGTTTTCGAGATCTCAACACAGTTTTATTCCCAATCATCATAAAATAAGCAAGAAAAAAAAATAAAGCAAAGATTAATAAACATTTTAAAGGATTATAGTGTATAGGTAACAGAAATGAATACTACAAAAATTGCCTAAACAAATCAACACAAAGTTACAGCACAGACAGTAGGCGTTGGTGTTTTGAAGTGTTTTGAAGTGTTTTGAAATGTTTTACCACAATTTTACAATGTGGTTGAATGCAACCATTATTTTCTCAGGAAGCGAAATGGCAACAAAACTGACAGAAGACCTTGAAATTTGCAGAGTTCAGGGGGGCCAAGTCTAAACGCCGACAGCTTTGCAATTTGAATTCTCAAAGTCATTGAATGAAGTTGATGATGATGAGACTCTAATTTTGAATAAGCAAATAAAAATTGACGTAGCTAAAACCTTTTAAGAAATTTAAATGTGCTCTCTTTTTAAATCAGATTATTTATTATTATTATTTGCTTTTATACTTAGCTTTTGATTGTTATATATTGTTATATAAGTAAGAGTTTGACATATTTTATTTGCTATCAGGTTGATTACCTACTTAATTGGAAATCTGTGACAGATCAACAGAAAATGGCTTTGTTGAAATTGTCCTTTTGAAAATAATTTTTTTTTAAGCTAATTCTTCCAATTTTACGAAATATATATTTTGAATAATTTGTGGAAATGTTTTCAGTAGGTATTGCGATTTTAAGCGTCTCCATTTAATGGGCGGTATATTTTCTCAAGCTATATTTTGACAGATCGTTGTGTTCTGTTGTTTTGTTGCATTTTTGTACTGCGGAGAATTGGAAAAGTAAGCAAGGATGAGTTATTTTATAATTAATATCTACATCGACGAGGAGTACCTAGAATCGGAAATTGTTGAAATCAGAGAGTGTTGAATTTTTGAAGTGAGTTATTTTCAAAGAACAACTGTTTTCTGTGACGTGCTCTATGTCAAAATTTAGCTGGGATTTTAGCTGATGTACAAAGATCAACCAGCATATGCATCACAGGGGCACTCAGATCCACACCTTCGGCCGCCTTAGACACAATCCTACACCTTCTTCCTGTCGATATATACGGGAAAATGATTGCGTCTATGGCAGCCTCAAGACTTAGAGAATCTCAGAAATGGACCAACTCTTTGACGGGCCATACGAGTATTCTTCCTAGCATAATCCCAAACAAAACGGATTACACTATTCCTTGCGCGGACTTTAACATTAAATATAAGGCAATCCCAGAACGTGACGAATGGGAAAATGGCACAATCGAAAATAACTACGCACTTGAAATCTATACAGATGGATCCAAAATGGCGGAAGGCACGGGAGCGGGAGTCTTCTCTCAATCACCCGAGTTGAATATTGCCTTACGCCTCCCAGGCCACTGTAGCGTCTTTCAAGCTGAAATAATGGCTATACGCGAGGCAGCCTGCAGACTTGCCTTGTTGGCGATAAACAGTAAAGCTATCGCCCTCTACATAGACAGCCAGGCAGCTATGAAAGCCCTAAATACACCAACAACCAGATCAAATTGGTAAAACAATGCTGAGAATCTCTCAACGAGATTGCGGACAAATGTTCAGTAACCCTGTGCTGGGTTCAGGTCACAGGATATTCCGGGCAACTGCGAAGCGGATGAACTAGCCAGACAAGGAAGCAGCCTTCACTCAAACAACAATAGTGAACCGCACGCTCCTATGCAATCTTTCAAATTCCTCCTATTCAAAGAGGCAATAAAGGCTGCAAACAATAGGTGGAACAGCATAGATACCTGCGTCATACCCAAGCAAATCTGGCCAAAACTAGATGCTAAAAGGACTCAGAGACTTCTCTCTGTAGGAAGAAACAGAATCAGCTCCGTAGTGGAGGCATTAACATGACCCTGTTTGATAGGCATGCACGCCTGTAGGTTGGGTACACCATGCAATAATTTTTGTAGGAGTTTTATGGATGAGGAGGAGGAAGAAATGGTTCTTCATCTTCTTTGCAAAGGTCCAGCTCTTGCAAATTTGCCCAAAACTAACTTAGGAGACTACTTCTTCGATGACCTCAGTGACTTGTCTAGCACAGACATACGCTGTATCAGCAAATACAATACAAAGACCAAATGGCTTCAATGATCTTCCACATACACTCAGCGCCAGTAGTTGGTCTTACCGACTACCGACTACTACTCGCTCCATCATCTCTTAGACGGGCTGTCTGTGGATTGCAATCGGGGGGTAGACTGTTTCGCTCACCCTTCGTACATCCGAAACAAATCGTCACTTGGTCAAACTCACCTTTTGACCAAGTTGCGTTGTAGGCTGCTTGCTGCAATCACCAGTAATACTGCGTTTTTCGCTACATCCGCCCTATTCGATAAGTTGCCAGAGGACACAAGCGAGGGTCGAACCGATACGGTCACCACCCGCCCATCCGAAGGCATACCGTCCAAGTAGTTATCCCTTCAAGGAGTTGTCTGAGGATTACAGGCGAGGGGAAGACTGTTTCGGTCACCCTTCCTCTATCCGAGGATAAACTGCCCCGACGCTCTACACGAGACGTAGGTAATTTTTAGACAAAGAAGACAAATAGTCATAAGCACAAAGATTTCAATGCGCCCACTAGTATGTCCGGCCTAGAACTCTCTGGCCTTCTGTCCAGATTTAATTTTAATTCAAGCTTAGAAAAGCCTTTGAAAGTTATCTGTTGGGCAAATTTAATTGCAATTTATATATTCGTTGTGCAATAAATAAACCATTGACCTTTTTTTCACGAAAACACCCAATTATGAAATTCAAGTCCCGCCATGATAACAAAAGTAGGTAATCGATTCTAAAAAAAGTTGTCGCACTAGGAAATGCGAAGGTCTAATTGTTTATTGGTACGGTTTCACTAATGCTCTACATTTTTACTAAAGCTAGCAGCCAACTAATTGTCATTAATGCTTGATTATTATAGTAAAGCCGTATGTGTTTATAAAGATGAATCTTTGAAGTTGGTGCTGCTATGTTTGTACCCCTCCGTAAAGCTACGAATGTACCCCATGTCTGTATGTAGAAATTCTTCATAATTTACCAAATCTACCAAATATCAAAAGGCTAGGGAACTTCAACTCTGACATAACCTCACATTGGGTGCCAGTTAAGAAGAGTATTCATAGATTAGACTACGAATAGGCTAAGTGTGGACAAAGGCTTTCTTTTGAAAGACTTATACAACTTCAACATTAAATTATAGCCTGCAACAAAATTTACCCCTGTATATGTCATTATTCTCTGAGCCTAACCCTCAATCCTCAAAGCTTGTCATTACAATTAATGAAGGGTTCGTACAAGAAATGTTCTCTCTGCAGACATGCGTGTTTGAAAAATCATCTAAAAGTTTCATAACAGGTACCAGGCCTGCTACATCCAAAGCTGTGTTTAGTTTCCCAACAAATGCAATCGCAGAATATTCAAGTTTACCACTCGCCATCATTCGGAGTGTAATACGAATCGTGTGCACACGCATCTAGCTATTTCAAAATTACTCATAATACGATTCTCTCATTTGATTCAATAATTATTTAGAACACCGCAGTCGCAGGTTGCTAATATATAAAAAAAATGACGTAACACACGCTTGCGTCATGGTTCATGAAATCAAAAAAATAAAATAGAATAAAACAACAAAAAGAACTGAATCCAATGTTGTAGCCTGTGTAAAACGTGACGGTCTGCAGTGTAGCACGATGCTCTGGCGCAGCCGACCGACCAAAACGACACGTCTGCTCTTCAGGCAACACGCGTGTAACTCAATACTTGTATTAATGTTTTTCCTTTCTGCCATTTTATACACTAAGCATAATAATTGTTGGTGCATATTGCGCCAAAGCCAGCAACATGAGAAACGTTGCGCGATGATATGGCCCTCATATGGCTTTGTGTTGTTGGATCCCAAGCTTGTTTTTTTTTTTTTTTTTTTTTTTTTAAGAAAACTATAATGAGAAGGAAGCTTAAGCAATTCCCACTAGAAGTCTGACTACATTTTGCGGCTTTTGTTATTGTTTGCGACTCCTTGGGGCACAGGTGGGAGGCTGTGGTGGACTCGGGATTGACTCATAGACGGATTACAAATGTTTTCATTACGCCAATGACTTCATTGAAGGTAGAATGAAGTCAACTTGCTGCTGACTGTCAAGTGAGTGTGGGTTGGTGATTTATTTTTCTTAATCTCAAAGCGGTTTATAAATATGTACAACAGGGTGTTAAAATGAGTTCGCTAAGAAAATAATTATTTTACTGGCCAAGGCATTTGTTGTATTACTTTGAATTTCAGAAGGTCAGTAAGTGGCTAGGAGTCATTTATATGAATCATCGTACAAGGCGTTGTTTTATAGACCCAGTTTGAAGCACCAACATGAATCGTTTTTGAAACACTTCTGGGACAATAATCGACTTTTTCATGGGTTAGAGACCATTTGTAACTTCCTGTGGTGAACAGTAGATCGCCAACTCTTCGTCATGAAGAAAAATCCTTAAGATGATATGCGGAAACATCTACATAGCATTGGGAGAAAAATAAGTTCTAAGAATTAGAGTGTCGCTCGAAACGTTTTCTTCTGCTGTACGATAAATAAGAATTTTGCAAAGAAACGTCGTTCATAGTTATGAATTATGATGACCAGGTTTGTAAGGAAAACTTGCGAGATATGCCTGCTTAGGACAATAGGTTGCTATGAATAAAGGACGATTATTTTTTTTTATATCTATATATCTACTCAAACTGCTTCTATGTAAGTTACGGGTTGACGTAAAAATCACTCCGAAAGTACAATAAGTGATGTTGTTTATCGCCACGCCTACTTTTTTGGGGTAAAAGTCCCCGAAAATGTATGAAATTATAGGTGATAAATGCTTGAAATGATCTGGGCACTCATTCCTGAACTTTTCAGACGATTATCGTTGAAACAATAGACCTTCAAAACTAGCACCTAAGTGCAAAATTTACGAGTTTGAGGAGAGCTTAATCCAGTTTATTTTTCACAAATGTAATGAACGCTGACGATACTCAAACAAATTTCAGCCAGAATATCTGTCGCTGAAGGCTACCACCACCTGTGAAGACAGTTGTAAGTAACCTGTAAAAAACATAAAGAAACTACTTCGCAGATCAGCCGCCGCAAAGAGTGGCGTATATCGACTAAAACCAATAGAAGCGGATCACTGATTGGCTGATAGACGAATTTCATCTCGAGCTACAGCTACAACCCTACAACTCCCATTTTTATTTTTAAATCAGTCGACACTTACAGGCGCTAGTTTTCCCAGAATTTCAAAAAAGAAAATGCTAGACAAAACAAAATGTGTTTTCATAAGCTTAAAAAAAAATTATTATTATTTTGTCTTTTATACTAGGTACAAATTCATCTGAATGTATTTTTTTGTTTATCTATAGATATAAAACTTAATAAAAATACCTATATATATAATTTAGAACTCTCTCTTTAGTAAGGAATTCCGACCCTAAGAACATCTCAGAAAATAATACATGTTTTTTTAAACAATGAGTTTTATTTTTATTGAACATTAAAGTATCATTATCAAGCTTCAGGAAAAAAAATCAACAGTAACATGCTTCACCACACGTCTGAATTAATTAGTCCATGTATCAAAGGGCATGGTAGTGCCCAGCCAAATTCTAGCACTACCTACACCCTTTTTACAGGAACAAACTCAGGCGATTTTCGACCGCCCTCTATCTTCAGTACCAATGAAGTCAGAAACATCAAATTCGGAATATTTGCTAAGCTAATCAAGCACAAGCGCCTCAGTAAAATGTTTGCCTTAGTGGTTTCTGAAATATAGAGCTTCAAAAATCACAAAAACCGCAACTGACAGATCATCAAAATTATGGAGTACTCCCCGACATCGTGGAATCTTGTAATTTTGCTTGTGGTGCAAGCAAAGGAATAAATCAAAAATTTGGGGTTTTTCTTTAATTTAAGGCGACGTGGTATCCACCCACTTTTCAGAAGAATTGTCAATTATAAGGAGGACTTCCGATTGCTGTAGAATAATGAAATTTGGTTGATCGCTAGAGCTCGAAAATCTAAGATTTTTCATTCGAAGTGTCTGCCCATTGTCATTTTGAAAATATACATGCAACTTTAAAGTTCATGACTTTTCTAAGAACTTATTACTGACTAAAATTTGGTGGCCTTACTTGGAAAGTTTTCTTTTTACGAATTCAAAAATTTGTTTCAAATTCGAAAGGTTTTAAAAACTTAATCAGTGGACCCATCAAATTTTAGTCAGTAATGATTAAATAATAAAATTTGTCTCTTAATTTGTAGTTATTTCAGTATTGTTCTACTTTAAATATTTCGTATTAAATCGTAACAAAGTAAGAACTTGGTGTACTTTAAGATCTCGGTCAGTGATGCCAACCCGGTTTGAAGTTTTTATGCCTTAACCCGACAAAAATTATGCCTTTTTCCAAAAAATGATGCCTTTTTGGTAAAGGAAATAAATATTGCTTATTTTACAAAACAAGTTAGTACAAAGTGATTAAAATTTGTTAACAGAATGTTGGTCGATCGATAGGTAATTAAATCCTTTTTGATCTCTAGTTCAAGGTTTTGGCTAGGGGTGTAAGTAAAGTAGAGAATTTAAGATTAAGCATGACTCACAGTTGTGAAAACTAGTGAAGCGACTTTATACCAGAACTACAAAATACAAAATTTATTTGTATGAATTTATTTTAAAAACATCTCATAAAAATGTATGCCTTTTTTCTAAAAATTATTCCTCAATGCCTCAAGCATCGGAATTATGCCTATTATTATGCCTCAATCACTGATCTCGGTACTTTTCTGACCTTTACATAGAAGTTTTTATATAGAAGAACTCACTGGCTCTTTTTGTAACACTTGTGTTTTTGGTCTGATCAACTTATCTCCACGTACCCAATAGACATGGTTCATTGCATTTACAAATTATCCGCTCACATTTGGGAAACATCTTAAACTTCGAATGACTAAAATTCCAGAGCAAATATCGAAAAATGGTAAAATCCAAAAAAAGCTTAAGCAGCATCTGACATTTTTCTTTTTAAAAAATTCTTTCAAGTCTTTGAAAATGCTAGATCAAGCATTAAAACGCCAGAATGGCATCACTGTTACCGCTTAAACCGACAGCAGCAACAGAAAAGGGTGCAAACAAATACAATTTTTAAACAAGCTACAACGTTATAAATAAATAAAATATACTATCATTTAATAAGAAGACATCTTGTGTCGTGTCTTTTTATTTTTCAACAATATCTATAACTTACCTATTATGATCATCTGAATTTCAAAAAACTATTGTATTACGGAATCTGCCGCCTAATCTTTTAAAAAAACTAACAAACCTTGAAAAATATTTAACTTCGATTATTTTGTAACATTTTTGCAAATTAACCAGCACAAGGAAAACCTCTTCTTAGATTAAAACTGAAGTAAACTCACTAAACAAAGCTGCGTGAATATCGAACCAATCTCATTGAAGAGTGCAGCTTATCATGCCTATCGGCATGGTTTCCTAATATCTACACTATTGCGATAATGGTTTGCCATTCATTACGGTTAGCGCTTTATTTTAAATACCGTTCGGTCAACAAACCTGTAAGCTATCCAAATTAAAACTCACCAATTACGGCGCATTAACTCTTTTGGAACATCTTCTTTCTTCAACTGTCCGTGCATAGTCTAGTCATCTATGTATGTAATTTCGCAACTAAAGTACCTTAATCCGTTGAAATTGGCTGCTGACCGCCACAGGCCATTTAGAAAGAAAGTTTTCCATGGCCCATCTCATCGTCAGACTTATTACATTAAATACACATCATCATCCATCTAAATCA
Organism: Cheilosia urbana; assembly: GCA_946477585.1. Lineage (NCBI taxonomy): Eukaryota > Metazoa > Arthropoda > Insecta > Diptera > Syrphidae > Cheilosia > Cheilosia urbana. The sequence continues at coordinate 140,783,721 of OX297853.1, forward strand.
GCATGCACATCGTTGCACGCTGTCCGTTGTTCGTCATCGTCGGTTATCATCTTCAAATGATGCGGAACCAGAAACATTCATAAATTAAAATGCATCACGAACACAACACATCGGCCACAAAATACAATACTCAAAAAGACACCATAGCCATCCGTGCCAAACTTACCTTATTAAAGGTCCTCTCTCCTCTCTGACCGTCCCTCTCTCTCACTCTCCTCGATATTCATTAAGCGATTTACTTTCCTTTACAAATCGTAAATAAATTACATTTTCACTTCACGTGTCCGTGATGCATTCGAAGGAAACTTTATCTCGATAAATTATTTTTGGTTTCCTAATGGCGCCGATAAGGTCAGTCGTCGATTGCAATCTTTCTTTCCACAAAGACTGGAAGACTTCCCAACTGTTTGTGGAGTCTTCAATCTTTTCCGCTTGGTGTCTTCTGGCACTTCAACGCCTAGTATACTGCGCCACAATAGAAACCAAGTGAAAATCTAATTTCCACCTACAAAACTCCGGTCGGTATGACCCCGTTCCTCGGGAGTGGGTATATATGGTACCATGTTTACAAGGTGGCGCGCAGTGTTGGAAAAAACAATTCCGCAAAAAAAGAAAGATGGTAAATGATGGTTATCTGTACTTCTACAGATGACGGGTGATTTATTAAGCCCACAAGAAATAAATTAAAATGAGATTAGTTTTTCTTTAATCTCGATGCGGAAAAGCATATAGAATCATGAATAAGCATAGTTTTCACTTTCGACGAATTTATTTTCATGTTGTCGACTTTTAAAATTAATTTCCCTTTCCCTAAAATGTCTAAAACGATTTTTAAATATTCCCCACTGTTGTTGTGTGTGTCCGTGGGAGCGGCAAAGGTAAAACAGAATTTTGTTTTGTTAGCGGAACCCTTTAGCGCGACCATTGCAATGAAAAAAAAAAAAAAAAACGAAACAAGTGTCCGTCTGTCCATCGAACCGATCTTTTTGGCCCATACAGCTGCCACTACCACTGGGCTGCACTTCATTGTGTTCATGCTCTGAAAATTTATTCATTATACATTAAAAAGCGAAAAATATACAAAATCGGGTTCGGAAACCCATTGCGTTGGTCATTTACTGATATGCATTGGACATTGGTTTTTATAGAGAGCATTTTAGCGAAAGATTGAATAAGTGAATGCACTCAAACTGCAAGAAAGAAACCATCAGGGGGAAGGGAAACAGCTTAGTTTTTATTTTTGGGACAAATGTACATTGAATTTTATGCCAACTCTAAACGGCTGAACTATGAAGCTTGCACAGGACAGTGGCGTCAGTTGGCGCAGTACAAAAAATCTTAAAATGCAATTTGTGGTTTTCCAAAAAAACGAACTTGAGACTTTTATATTTCTGTCTAAAGCAAACTGTCATATACTGTCTCGAAAACGCATTTCTGCAACTACTTCTGAGGTGGGTCAGACTTTTGAGAAGGACTAAAATCGAAAGCTTCGGGCTCTGACTTCAGTTTGCTTTTTGATAAGTTTAAGATTTAATTTGCATAAAATACTACTGCAATCAATCAAGCAATATGTCTGGAAATGCAAACCTTATTCGTGTTATTTTTTTCCATCGAACACCCTTACCAAGTGTCAGCGTTTGTGTTCCAACAAATAAATGTAAGGATCATCTTCTATTGTCTCATGCCTTTGCTTCTCCGTTCTGACAGAGTGACAGTTGTAACTATCTTGTGCTACGTTCCTGTTTTTGTGTATTATGTCGTTTTCCATTGGGTAGAAAGAAGCGTCCGGGAGAGTCCGGAATCGAAACTCACTTTGAAACTGTTCCATCGGCACAAAAAATACTGAGAAGAGAATTTATCTTCTCGATTTAAAGTCAGAATCCACTCAAGAAGCACTCACACAAGTGCAATTTATTTTTTTTCTACAAGTCAGAAGCAGTTTTCTTGTTCGATTGGAATACAAACGACATTAGAAGAGGTACACTTTTTGACACATAACATTTCGCTAAATGTCTAGCTGTCAAATTGCTTTAACGCTGCGCCAATAGATGAGACAAATTTCACATAAAAATATACCACGCTGTTTGACAAAACTTACATTTTCCTTTGCTGTCAAATGCCGCTGCAGATTCTATTGTCAAATATTTGATGAATCCGACTTATTAATTCAAATTTTTGACATCCTTTGTAAATGAAAAGTGTCAAATGTTTAACAATGTTTAAATAAAATCCTATATTGAGTGGTGCAGGGAAATAAGTCCCCGGGAACTAAGTCCCGCTGAGGGAGTTGAGGGACTTAGTTCCCAGCTAATGGGAAATAAAACCACTTTCGTAAAGTGGACTTAATTCCCATGTAAGGTGGAAAATAATTTCCGAAAACTCTGAGTGGTTTTATTTCCCTCCCTTTTAATGTGAAGTAAATTCTCACTGTCGACTTCGAACAAAGTAAAACTAGAGAGTCAAGTTGATACTTTGAAATTTTGATTAACTAAAGATAAATTTATATACAAAATTTCAAAATCAAAATTCGGTTTGCAAGACTCTGAAAGTCATCAAAGAAAAACCGACGCACACCAAGACTGGTCGTGCGAAGTTTTTACTTTTATTTTCTCAAATTTTCGAAGGCTAAAATGACAATTTATTTTCTCAAACAACTTTTTTGTTATAGCTTTTGAAAATTTGAGAAAATAAATGTAAGAAATTTGCGCGAGTTTAGTCTCTCGAACTTAGGTCCCTGCGCCGAAAAATCACCGCAAACCTTCGTCTTGCAAACTGAATTTCAAAGACAGTATTTGTTCATACAGAATAAAAATTAAAAAAATTCAGCTTGCAAGACTCTGAAAATAATCAAGGGAAAATCGCCGTAATTGTTTAAATAAAAATGGTATCCAATTCTAAATGTTGGAAGTTAGTTCCCTGTTCTTATTTTTGAATGTGTACTAAGTTCCCATAAGAAAGTGAGCTTAGTTCCCATGTTAGGTGGGTCGAGCAGTGGGCTTAGTTCCCGGGGACTTATTTCCCTGCACCGATTGAGTATGAATTGTTAATGCATGTGGAATCATTTTTATAGACAATTCCCGTTTATTTGGACATCTAATATAAGCGGAACAACAAATTATTGCCCTTCTTTGAAACAGAGCTGTTTCTCAATTGACAAAATGTTTACTCAATCATGTGTGATGTGTTCCCCTTGAATGTGAGTCGGTATGTGTAAAAAGGTCCCAGTTTTAAATCCCAAATTCGAACTAAGGGCTTTTTTCCAATGCGCCACCTCTCGCGAACATCTGACAAACATCCGAGAGTATAACTGTCTTGAAAGAGCTTCTCAATTCGCCATTTAAAATCGACATAAAATTGTAGATCCCTTACATTCGTTCCAAAAATTAAAAACTCACACAAAACGAATCGCGTTGTGAGAAGCTAGGCCTATGGTCCTTACGGACCTGTTGCGCAAACTATTTTTTTTTTATGTGTAATTCATTGCTCTTTTGTAACAATTATTGTTAATTACGCCAAATGTGTCGAATGCACTTCCCTCCTTCGACATAAGTGTAACTGAGAAAAATCTGATATAAAAAGTTGGTAAAAAAAAAACTACCACATATCTGTCCAACGGCCAGCATTTACAGATTTTTTGTACGTATCTAATACTATTTTAACTATTTCCTAGTCCTGTACACGTTTACTAAACAAACAGCATCAACAGTGATTATCTCACGATTAGCTTGCAACAGAAATTTATATTTGTTGGTACAACACTCGTCTAGCGCAATTCGATTGATTAAATCACATCGAGTTGTAATGCTTGGCATCGCGCCAGATTGACACCACTCTAATCCGATTTGGTGGTGCCGTAATTTGAGCGAAGCTACCCATGCAGTTTCACTCCGAAAAAGCACCGACAAAGTAAAACTGCCGCCTAGTTAAAGTGAAGCTTGGTTTTCGCTTCCATTTCTGTCATTGTGGGTGGGTAATATCTGCCATTTTTGTATTTATGATAAACCTACTCGTTTACGTTCATTTAAATTTCCAAAAGTGTGTAGAAGCTAATTGCCACTTCACTAAAATCTATTGTTCAGCATATCCGGATGTAACGGTGGCTGAAGAATTCGTAAAATGAGCGTAAATGGCAAATGCTAATAAGAGGCGTTTGGGAACGAAAGCCATAAATAAAAAGTTCTAAAAGATACAAATGGCGCTTCGAATACGCATTTTTAATGCGCAATAAACTTAACCTTCCGCCGTATTGTTCTTAGTCGTATATAGCCTTGTTTTCGTTGCCAATCAATCTTCTGGCCGAACAACTTACCATAAAAAAAACAACCTCCATAAATTTCGACTCATATGTGTCTGAGGTAGGTGACAAAGTTATCCAATCAAATCGCAAACAAAACCTATTAAATAAGCTATCGCATGTGAGAGCCGTCGCCTTATACGGGCGCACAGCTACAAGGTCTGAAATTGTCTCATACTTAAGCTTTGGAGTCCATTTTAACTCTATGGTCACCAATTAGTGAAACATGGGTTTATGTCTTCTTTTCTTTATAATTATACTATGGGAACTAATTGAAAATAATTTGGAAAAAGTATGTGCGACGTTTGATGTGCATTTTGGGGGTAATTAACAATTTATACTGACCACTTTGCGTGGAGCATACTTTTCGGTAGGTCATCATTTTATAGCATCTAGTTAACCTAATTTCTCTTAATGGAATTATTATTTTTTTTTTTTTTCATAATCTTTGCAGGTTTCACATCAAGAAAGTAACTGAGTTAGAGTGGAGGAGCATCCAAGAAGTGGAAAAGCCAGGCCAATGTACATGTGATATCTGCTATAATAAATCAAGGGCAAGGTAAGTGAAATTGTTCTCATTACAGTCGGCTATATATGATCATGCAATTAAAATTGTTAATTTACAAAGTGTACCATCGCTTTGATGTGAGAAATGATTGGAATATGTTTGACCTTTCATGTCAAACTGGCATGAATTTACTCATTCAGAGATATTTGTTAACAAGCTAAAAGTTTACTAGGTTGGGTTTATAATGCAGCAATTGTTGACGAAGTAGTTTCGCAAGACTGTAAGATTAGTAACAAGCACTTGATGTCGTTGAAAATGGTTGCATACTCGCTTTACATATAAGAAATGACCGGAAAAGAAGAGTTAGATAACGAAACCAAGAGCAAATGGCAAGACAGTTGCGGTCATGCATCGTAGCGACGATAATTTAGGACTAGGTTTTGCTGACACTAGGTGGTAATATAAATCACTTTCATATAAATATTAACAAATATTTTGGAACTGAATTTTGTATTTTTAATACCTAGCTATGGTTGTCATGTTTGTTGAACCTTTGCAACAGATGGCGCAGGCGCAGTACAAGAAACCAGTTGTTCAAAGAAAATAAACCACTTGGCTGCCCCATCGAACTTGCGTTTTCTTTTTTGGGAGTAGATTTTTGTTATGTCCCCCGCTATGCCCTTATTCTTTGCGCGTAATTTAGTTTTAATGCAAATCTTGCTAAACCGCAGAAATCAATACGTAGTTAGAGATATCTTCTTCTTCCATATATATAATTCTTTCGGGGTGAAATTCGATGATGTTATAACTTGATAACCCCTAGGGCGATTTTCATGATTCCTTTTTAGTTTTGTTCTTATTACTGTATATCAGGTTTAGGAAGAGAGAAAATTCCGGAAAATCACCGTGCGGTCCCGATTTGGCATCTAATAATTCTTCCTATTAAATATTTATTTTGACTTTGTTATCTCAAAAGTTTATTAAAAAACTAAATGCTACGGTTTTTTTACATTTGATAATCTAAAAATTAAATGTGAAAAGCTTAAACGCGGACAAAATAGTTATTGAAAAGCAAATTTCAGTGATTTTTTGAAAATGCCAAGACGAACGCGCGCAAACATTGGGACACCGCATGGCATAAGACCAGATCAACAGGTATTCAGGCAAGCAATTTAAGAATAATTAAGTAATTACAAATAATGACAACTTCGTCAAATCGTACAAGTTCAAATCGTTGGCGACATTCCAACGACTGGCATTTCATTTTCAGTATGAACGAACAGAAAACTATGGCGGTGATGCGATTTTAGATATTGGAGCTATGACAATAATTGTGTGCCACCATTGAAACGCGCTAAAATTTAAAGGCAAAACGAACGGCCATTGTTGTGCGATTGGCAAAGTGAAATTATCAGCTCCGGAGTCATTAAAATCGTTCTTTGAATAGGATGATTTTCTAAAGAACATTTGACAGTACAATAACTGTTTCCGTATGACTTCGTTGGGAACAAAAATCATTCATCATCATACAAACAATGGCACGGGATTCTACGCTACAAAATTGGGATAAACAGTATCAAGGCCAAATTTACCATCGGATGGATGCCTTCTTGCTAGTAAATGAGGACTTACCCAATATTCGAAGGTGTACTTCATTTTGCCGGGGGATGATCAAGTGGATAGGATGTACAGAGGGCAAACATAAGTGACAAAAAGTCGCAAAAAATTAACATAAAATCTTTTTTTCAGAGCAAAATAAAAATATATTTCACAAGAATAACTTTAAATAAAGTGTGTGTTTGGAAAATGAATTGCAACTGCTTGCTGAATTCGTTAAATGGCTGTGTTCACCTGTGGAATGGAATTGTAATAGCTTGTTAACACTAAAGGACTCTACACATGAGAGCGAGCGGACGAATTCCTGAAATGCGAAAAAACACTTTTGATGCATTTATGAACAGAAAATTAAACATTTTACTATTGCAAGAAGGGGATAATTACTTATCCCACCAATATGTAGTATTAAGAAAACAAGTTAATAGACAGTTAAAATAAAGAATTTTCGAATTCCAAACCTGCGAATTATTCAATCCCGCAAAAAGTTTGGAATTCGAAATTTCGCAACGAAAACTGTTGACCGTCAACTTGTGAAGTTGGTCGCTTCCTCTGCAGTAGACTACGTCAAACTATTCATAACAGTTTTGCAAATAACCAGGGATGTCTGTGCTCATTTTTGTTTTGAAACAAACTCATCTTGTTGTATAAATATTCAAAAATTACCACCAAATCTTACGTGAATGAACAAATTTACATAATGGACGTACACAACCATAACAATAGCAGCAATTACCCGCTCAAGTCAGAGACATTTTGGTTGAGTCAAACACCAGAAAATTGCAGCCTTCACGCCAACCGCAACTCTTTCGCATTCTCTTGCATAATACCGCCAAAACGTCAATTGCTTTTCCCAGTAGCTTTACCTTTCAATTCAATTTCCGCAGATTTTCGGCACAAAAATATCCAAACAGAAAATGATCAACTCCGCAAAATGATTTCGTTAACGCAATGTTTTCATTTTTCATTTCAAGTTTCAACCTGGTTATGCTACGCATCTGCCGTGAATTGGTATTAGCGGATCGCATGACGTGCGAAATGTGTTACTCGTTAACCAGATGCGTAGTTAAATAATTACGTTGGTACGCATGCAGCGGTGCAATAAGTTGTAAAGCAGGTATTGCAAAACTTTTGTTCGCAAATAATCACCACGAACACGCAGTTTTAGAATGCGCACACACAACAAAGGTAGTCCGATTCTATTCCGAAGGTCATTGAATCTTTGAGCTCTTAAGACGGTTTATTATTTTAACAATATGAATTATTTTTCGTATTCTTTCGTAATTCGCGCCTCTAAGCAATTTGGAATTCGAGCGCAAAAACACGGATAGAAAAAACCACAAGTGCGATCTTTGTGAGAATGGCCGGGCTATACGGCTAGCACCATCAAAGCGGAATTAAGTGTTTTCCAGATATGCGCGTAAAGAGTCGTATTGCGGAGATAATTTGACTTGTTCATTATTTCTTTGGGGCGTTTTAAATACTTGCGGTATGCCGGCTTATTATGTTATGGAAGAAAATCCAAGAGTGGCATAAGAGGTGACTATTCTGTAATACGAAGTAGAACGATGGCCTGTGTGAGATTAGGTTCACCTTCGCATATAAGTTCTGAATAGCTATAGCTTTGTTTGATTTTGCTCAAGACGTTCATATAAGATTAGTTACCTTTTCAATGGAAGAGCGCATACCTACCTGTCTGTATTATGAAAGGATTGATTTGAGTTTTCTCTTTGGATGGTGATTATCAAAGTGCTTCTAAAATTCTAAATTCTAATCTATACTTCCATTTTTACTTAGCACACCTATTCAGAAGACGAGGTTGCTATTCGAACTTTACTACTCATTTAGAAGTCAAACTGAGGTTGCAACTATCTAGGTATAGGTTCCATTGACATATTGACAATAATGAACTGCTAGTGAAATGCCACTTCCACTGAGAAATGGAGGGTGTACCTACCCTAGCGACTATAATTTGAACCCTAATAGACATACAAGTTTGACAGATCAGCGAAAAAAAGAAAGTAAAAGGAGCTAAGCGATATTAAATATTTAACTATTGTGGAAAATAAATAAAAAAAATAAATAAATAGTTGGCGCAACAGGTCCGGAGAGACCCTAGGCCTAGCTTCTCACAACCATTCGTTTTGTGTGAGTTTTTCATTTTTGGAACGAATGGAAGGGATCTACAGTTTTATGCCGACTCCAAACGGCTAATTGAGAAGCTCTTACAAGACATTTATACTCTCGGATGTTTGTCAGACGTTCGCGAGAGGTAGCGCAGCGGAAAAAACCCTACAAAGACGGAATTGGGTTTTTGCGGGATTCGAACCTTGAACCCCCGCATAGCAGTCCAACACACTAACCACTAAGCTACTGCGACTACGAAAATAAATACATTTGTTAATTAAATAAATTAAATAAATTTCTGAATAGTTTACAGTACCTAATGGAAAATAAAGAAAAAGTGTTGGATCGAGCGTCTGATTGTGGTGTACCCCAGTGCAACTCATATAGACAAAATGGTATTGGTTCCTTGGTCATGACATCTGTCTTGATCTTAACTTTAAACCGGCTTTGGCACAAGTCTGATGTATTAACAGCGTTGTACTGTTTAACAAAGGTTTTTCCAACTTTGTCCCAAATTTGTGTGACCTCTGTGCAGCTTATAGGTTGCAGACAAGGTTTCCTGCGGAATAGAGAAACGTTTTTAAGGTAGAATTCAATATTTGCAGAGTAGATTACATTTCGATCCTGTTGTTAATATGTATGAGACATGCTGCGATGTGCTTGCATTTTCTTCCTTCACCAGCCTTGCACGAGCAAGTACAATTCCAAAATTTCCAATACTTTGTAAGATATCTTAGTTTTATTTCGTGGGATTTGAAGTCATCGAGGATTCATTAATAACCAGACCAGTTACATCAGTGTTTGCTAAATATGGTATCACACCTATATCATAGACCCAACCTAGTATTTCTAGAAGTCGCAAGAAAAAGGGCCAGTGAGATAAAAAGCATAAAATTAAAAGCAGAGACAATACTGAGACCCCCAACTTGCCTGCAAACTATATTTTCACGGAGTGTACACAATTTAGTGCGCTAGTATTGATACATAGAAATTCGTATTGACAAATGTCACGAAACTTCAAAAATTCCGGGTCACCAACAGACCCTTAAAAAAATATCAACAACTTCCGGTGTCGGCAAATTGCTGCCAGCGTTCATAGAATTTTGTCAATTTAATTTGAAACTATTCGTTACGTGTGAATAGTATTTGATTTTATGAATAAGTGCACTTTCGCTGAAAATATTTCTGAAAAATGATTACTGCAAATTGGTTGTAGGAAAATAAAAACATTCTGAGCAATTTTTCTTCAGTTACTTAAGAAAGTACACATGAAATCGAAGTTAACGATATTCAAAAGCGGAAAATACACAACCATGTTTGTCCTAAAATGTTTCTAGTATATAAAACAACTCATTTAGATAGTATTGTTAACCAAACAAATTATATTAATCGTCTTTTAAAAATTTATAATAACCAACCAATAGCATTCAGTTATTTTAAAATGTGGTATTCTCGAACTCTATCACATTCCCCCATGGTTGGTAGCGGTTGGCAGCATTGATTTTATATTTTTTGTATGTTTTTGCGTGTCACACGGATTCTAAATTGACAGAACACCTATAGCTGAGGGGACCAGCGGCAAGAAGATTGTGAGTTGGGGGTCTCAGTATTGTCTCTAATAAAAAGTGTCATTTCTAGAGCTACTCTGTACATTTATTATTTTTAAACGATATTTAACAAATATTGGCTCACTAAACACTATAATAGTAATAGTTATGATAAGCAACTGCGTTACATTTTAAAGGATTTTATTAGGAAATAAGCATATGAAAAATTTTTGAAGCGTCTTCTTTAACTAAAAAAAGAGCCAAAATAGCAACAAATTGTGGCAGGCTCTCAAAAAAAGTGCCAAACTGTAACTTTAGCCGCACAATGGTAATGCTGGTGGCAGTAAGTACGGCTCTCAAAATTAGCGACCGAAACGCACTTCGTAGCATCAAGTCACTTCCACTTGGAATAAATAACTACCTAGAGTGAATCGCAGAAATGTAAAGTAGGAGAAGTAGTAGGCTGAAGATTATACTTTACTTTGCTTTGATGTTATTTATCTGAGATAGATGCTCAAAAAAACACGAATTCGAATCATTTTACAATACAATAGGGGTATTTACGATTTCTATACACAGGAATTAACAATTTACCCCCGTATTAATAAACAATGTGTAAAAGTTATCAACTAGCTACTCAGCAGTTATGTTCAATTTTTGTATTGTATCTGACGTTTGCTTACTAACTTACTTGTGCACATTTTTTTATTAATAAGGGGGTTAGAAATTAGAACTGTCAACTTGGCAAGGCTAGATAAAGTGCAAAAGATTAGCAAAATGTTCATCAGTATATTTTGTTGTTGTAGTGCGAACAATATTGCACTTTCGCAATGAAACAAGACCAGCTGCATCGAATCATGAATATGGCTAATATGTTTCCAAATGTTCAAACCTACCTACTACCACTACGGGGGCGGTGTGACAGATTTCAAATTATCGCTCTAGATCGCCACATTTTGCATCGTCCACTTGCAGAGACCGTTAATAGCGCCATCTGTTAGTCAAATGTGATATTCATATTGTAGCACCTTGCAAGTGTTTTCTTTAAATCAGCGCTCGAAAGAATTTTATTAAATCCAGCAAACAATTCGTCTAAATTAAATTTTTCAGTAAATTGGCATGGCAAGCCAATGTAGCCCACTGGAAATATTTTTATTATACCACTACCAGAATAACACACTATTCTCACAATCTCACCAACTTGCGGTTAAACGCAACCTCTACCACGCTTCCTCCACTCCATTGATCGATTGCATTTAACTCAATTTTTCTGGTTCTACTTCTGGTTCAAAAGACGTTTAGCAGTAAATCCTACACCTCAACTTGGGTATTGTGTTCACCTAAGGCAATTTATAATCTAACTTAAAGAACAGAGTCCACAGAATGACTGGGCTTCGGTTCCAGTCTCACTCTACCGGCATCTAGGCGAACGTCATTCATACATACGAAAGCAAGTAGGTAGTTGAATAATTTATTATTCACTTTAATGAGTATATGTTTCATAGAGAAAAAACATTCTTAGCACCACTTATTGTTGCCGGTCTAAGTCGACTTCATTATAGCTGCCACAAACCACACCACCACCACAATTGGCATAATCTTTGCAGGCCATCGATTTTTATGTAAACAGTTTCAAAAGACTCTGTCTCAGTTTCAGTCTCGCAGCCTATCCGTTTCCACGCCATCGCCCGATCGACGACCACATGAACCCTCCTCGCAGCAGCCTCCATTGATTCTCATTCAGCCGACTGCCAACAAAATATAAATATGGATCACAATGGTGTGGCAATGACACGTCTTGGATTATAGCACGACCAACAGCGACGATGGCGGGGCTTCCGGAAAAATTTTCGTTTTGTGGTTGTCACACCGGATCGCAGCACACATTTCACATTTCATGCGATCACTTGCATATAGAATCTAATCGAGCAGTTACTTCACAGAGCTGCGCGCCATGCCAGTGGGAAAATATTCTTGAATCACAATCACAATAGCCAGACTATGATGATGGGAGTATGTTCGCTTCCCTATGTTGCCAACAGTGTTTTCAGTTGACATTTCAACAGCATTCTACTATCTACCAACTAACTATTCAGAAGGTGGTTCTTTTCTAGAGAAAGACCAACAATTTACTCAAGTCCACATCGAATCTCAAAATGTGTCTAGAAAGATAGGTTATGGCAGACGCGGGGCCGGCACGTTGTGTAACTTATTATCACTATAGACTATAGAGCCTAGCGTGTTGCAGTTTCACATTGAGTATGGCCTCCGCTACTTAAGGTGGTTGGCGTGATTCTGCAAAGATTGGGTAAGAGCAGAAACTGCGAGCATGAAATAATTATTCCACCACTTGAACAACAACATTTTATGAAAACAATAGATTAGAGTTAATTTGCCGACGGCTAAGGAGGGAGGGGTGCCGCGTATTTGGTACTAAGTACCAGTACAGTGGTAATTTGCATGATTTTTAGAAAATCCGTTGTTGGCCAAACACTTGGCGATTGTTAGCCTCTATCGAAAACATAAAAACAATTATTTTTAAAACAAAAAGATAAGCTGCCATTGATCGATTGTTGCACTCGCTGTTTATTGGACAATGGGGGCGGTTATTAATCAAACAGTCGGTTTGAAATAAAAATAATGGACAATCGTTTGTTAATCAACTTCCGCAAAGGTACCTACTTCTTATTGGTACATCGTACATATAAATTTAATTGTTTTTCTTGTTTTTTTCATCTGGGCATCTGGTTTGAAGTTGGCAATGCTTTTCGGTGCTGATTAATTGATGCGATTGTTTGTCTGTGATGAGTTTAGTCACTTTGTTCAAAACTTGCGTCACTGGGGAACAATTTTGAACACAATTTTCGGTGAGTTAAATTTTAAGGTGAAAAAGGTACGCTGATTTCAAAACTGAAGTTAGTTTAGTTAGTTTTCTTCTATCACGTCAAGTTGTTTCTCTAAAGAGACTTAAATATAAATATGTTTCCATATAGTGAAAACAGTGAAGTGGTGTCCAAGTTATCGCTGGCAAACAGGAAGTAAGCAGATTTAAGATTTATTTACACATATACTTCTTCCCTTTCCTTTAGATCATGTCTGCCCCGACTTTTTCGCGTCGCAGCCTCATTAATTTTGTTATATATGTGGCAGCTTTACCAGTACCAGTCAAAGGACAACTGTCAGTGCATTTGTCAGGCAAGCGTATTTTGCATATTTTAAAGTGAAATTTGGTGATCAAGATACAAGTTGCGGGCACCTCACAGGGTGTCCAAACAGTGTGTTGAGAGTTTACGGAGCCCAAAGATCATTCAATTGACTGTTACTTTTGTATAGTGAAAACGTCCGGATACAAAAAAAAAAAAAAAAAGAAGTGTAAAATAGAATATCCTAGCTTACCATCAGCCATACGCCCAGTGCTTCATTCAGCTGAAATCCCAGTGCCAGTTTTCAAATAATTACCTTTTTTCGAAACACAAGAGTACGAGTATGGTGCAGATCGTAGTGACACCAACGATGAAGATCTTGAAATGGAAGATGACATCATTCATAAGGGATTTGATCATAGTGAGTTAAATGATTTGGCTCGGGATTTGGGATTATCTGAAAAGGCTTCAGAGCTCTTAGCATCAAGACTTTACGAGAAAAACTTGCTTGAAAAAGGAGGATTTATCTTACTTTCGATCAAGAGAAAGTGCATTTCTCCAATACTTTTGAAGTGACAGTGAATTTGTGGATTGCCCTAACGTACATGGTTTAATGGAGGAATTAGGAATTCTAGCCTATAACGCAACTGAATGGCGGCTGTTCATCGATATGTCAAAGCGGAGCTTAAAATGTGTCTTACTCCATAATGGAAATTTATTTGGTGCAGTCCCAATATGCCACTCAGTCTGTTTGCGTGAAAAATATGAAGACATAAAGGGAGTCATTAGGCGTTTTTCTTTTTTAGTTCAGAGCTGAGCACTGAACTGAGCTCGAGCTATATGAGCGCGCTCTGAACCGAGCGTGCTCAGATCGTTCTGATGATTTTCTGTTTTTCCTGTTTTTCTTTTCTCTCAAATATGACTGGAAGTGTGAATGTATATGTGTAATCAGCATTTTACTCAGCCTGCTCAGTCAATTAATTCTGAGCTCATAGAGCGCGAGTTAAGTATCCATAGCAAAACATATTGAGAAAAAAGATAACATTATTTGTATTCAATGATATCTTTAGTCTCTAGTACAGTCTTGCACACAACGCTACAATGATAACATATGTAAAAGAGATAATATCGTTTGTATACAATGTTGGAATATTATCTCTTCTTCATTATCAAGCAAGACGATTGTACGCTTGGGTCTCCTTGTAGATAGATAAGAAAAGTATATAAATACGACTGTATGATGAATTTATCAACAGTCTTATTGTAACTACATAGTAGCCTTAAGCTCCTTTTAGAATTAGTAAAAAGTATTTCAATAATAAAGGACATAGTTCCAAATAAATATTGTTTAATTTTAAAAGTAAGAAACAAGTGTTTTAATTGGCGATCCTGCCAGGAGGTTAAATATACTTTTTAACTTCAATCGAGCGGACCTCGGGAACAAGTAGTGAAATCTAGTATAAACAGAACACTCGCGTTACCGGTTACAAGAACATACTAGGCATACTAGATCAATTAACTTTTTAGGAACAGCTTTCAAATATGTGTTTGGTAATCCTGACCATTATGACTTAGTTAACATAGAAACGAGTATAAATAATCTCATAGAAAACAATAATAAACAAAAAACTATAAATTCTAGATTTGAACAAATTTTGCAACAATTCGAAGGTCAGAGCCTTAAAGAACATTTAGTAATAGAACAAGTGTACGAACAATTATTATTATTGACCAGAACAATTAATGCAGCAAAAAATAATGAATATTTATCAGAAAGCCTAGACTTAGATGACATTAAAAATATTATTCAACATGAAATAATTCAAGTACCCATAATAAATATACTTGAGTACTCTAAAATATTATTAGCTAGAACTGATGAATTCTTCATCACAATATATAAATATCCAGTTCTAATTAAATCATGTAAATTGTATAAAGTAACACCTTTAAATTCAAAACATGGAAAAATCATTACAGATAAAACAATTGCCTTATGTAACCAAACTTATTTAAGAACAAGAAATTGTCAAAATCATCTAAGTAAAAACATTTGTGAAATTAACTTTGAAGAAGAAAATTGTCTTATTCCACTTTTAAAGAATATAACTTCAAAATGCAACATTAAACAAGAATACGATTACGACTTAGAAATTGAATCCGGTGTTATGTTATTAAGCGGTAAGCATAAGTTAAATAATCAAACAATTAATGGTATAAACTTAGTTACTTATGAAAATACTATAAATCTAGACGATAAAATATACAAAAACATGCATAAGCAAATTAAAGAAGTTATATTAAGAAATCATAATTCAGAGTCTTACATCGACCAAATAATTAAAGAAGATACAATGTACAAATTCGATAACATAGATACTTTAAAAAAACTAATTATTCCTTTTGAAGAAAAACCGATATTATCAACTATATACACAATTGTAACACTGATTGTTATTCTAGCATTTACGTACGTAATGATAAAAACTATACAATGTATAACAGATCGTCAAAAACAAAAAAAGATTGACGCATATAACAAAACTTATGAAAGAGAAATGTTAAAAATAGCGTCGAAAAATCGGGACGATTTCGTTTAACAAGGGGGGGAGTTAAGTATCCATAGCAAAACATATTGAGAAAAAAGATAACATTATTTGTATTCAATGATATCTTTAGTCTCTAGTACAGTCTTGCACACAACGCTACAATGATAACATATGTAAAAGAGATAATATCGTTTGTATACAATGTTGGAATATTATCTCTTCTTCATTATCAAGCAAGACGATTGTACGCTTGGGTCTCCTTGTAGATAGATAAGAAAAGTATATAAATACGACTGTATGATGAATTTATCAACAGTCTTATTGTAACTACATAGTAGCCTTAAGCTCCTTTTAGAATTAGTAAAAAGTATTTCAATAATAAAGGACATAGTTCCAAATAAATATTGTTTAATTTTAAAAGTAAGAAACAAGTGTTTTAATTCGCGCTCTGATCATGCTCTGAACGAAAAAAGAAACACAAATTCGAGCTCTGAAGTGTCTGAGCTAAAAAAGAAACACACACTTTTTGTATAACAGTTCAGGTTGTGCTCTGAACTAAAAAAGAAAAACGCCTATTGAGTTGTTGCAATACCACATGCACAAATGGATCATTTGTGAAGACCTTAAGATGGTACGCTTCCTTCTTGGAAAACAACGAGGATTTACCAAGTATTTCAGATTTTTGTGTATGTGGGACAGCAGAGCTCGTGAGAAGCATTGGGTACAGTCGAATTGACCGCCAAGATCTGAGCTCAAACCTGCTGATTCAAACATTCCACATCAGCCGCTTGTTTACAGAAAGAGTATTGCATTTCCACCTCTGCATATAAAACTAGGTCTCATGAAGCAGTTTGTTAAGGCTTTGCCAACTTAAGGAAACTGTTTCAAGTACCTCACTTTAGCATTTCCTAGACTGTCTTTTGAAAAGATAAAGCCAGGTGTGTTCGACGGTCCACAGATTCGACAGCTCATTAAAGATAAACATTTTATTGGGACAATGACAGAACTCCAAAAAAAAATGCTTGTTTAGCATTAAAAAACCTTGTAAAAAACTTTCTTGGAAATACACGAGCAGAGAATTACACAGAAATTGTCCAGCAAGTTTTAGAGAGCCATAAAATGATTGGTCACAACGTGAGCATCAAGGTTCGTTCTCTGCACAGCCACCTTGCTGACTTCCCGACAAATCTGGGTGCAGTCAGTGATGAGCAGGGTAAACGATTCCACCAAGATCCAAGGACCATTGAGGCACGGTATCAAGGTAGATGGGATGCACATATGATGGCTGACTATTATTGGAGCATCAAACGAGATTGTCCAGGGAGTGAACACTCCAGGAAAAGCTACAAACTAAAATGTTTACCTTAAAATGTATAAGTTTGCCGTTTAGTTAAATAAGTTTACTACTTTTCTGAATAAAATTTTTTCTTTGAACATTATGTTTGGTAGATAATTGCTTCCTTTATATTCTATATATATCGTGATGTCCTGTAGCTTAAAAAGGTTACGTGATAGATAAAAACTGAGGTCATTTTCGGACTTAGACGTCAACAATTAGTCAAAAATAAATGTCAGATTTTATTTAACAAAATGTGTTTTCCCCATAGCACAGATAAGAAATATACAGATGTCTCATCCATATGGGAAAAGATGATGTATGAAAACTAAATCTACTTAAAAAAAAAAGCTTTTTCAAAAGCTTCATATATGCACAGTTGTTAAATGAATCTTTGCCTCTTTTTCTTCTCTCTTCTTCTTTCCATGCATAAAAAAACCGCACACAGAAAGTACATTGCTTTCTTCCTGCCTTTTGCTTCAATTCACACAACGTTAAGAACATTTTTTTTTTTTTTTTTGTTTCTTTATTTTAACTTGCGGTTTGTGCGTAGGGGTGGATCCTGGTTATCGTGATCGTCATCATTGATTTAGCACAAACTCGTATCCATGTTAAGATATTTGGTTGTTATTTTGTTTGAATTTTGATGTGCAGTGCGTATTTTAGGATTAGGATATTTTAGTTCAGATTGTAGATATCCTGCTATTCTATATTTATTTCCTGTTGAATATTTAGATTTCCATTGAAAATTATGTAGGAACATTATAATATGCTACCTAGTTGTTTTTAATAAGCAACTTCGGCCTGAGATAACGAGTCAAATTGTACATTTTAATAAAATAACCTTTGAAACAGAATGCTCTATTTCTCGCTTTTATCGGTTCAATGTTTAGCATATAAATTTGCATTTCCTGTAAAAAACTAATATTTTGATCATTCCGTGTAAGCGCAAGTTTTCCATTAAGAAGGTCAAAAACCTATTTATTTTTCTTATAAATTCTTCGGTTCAATTTCAAATTGTGTAGGTGATTTAATGACGTAATTTTTGTTGTGTTGGAAGTGAGTTTTTTATCCAGACAATTTTTTTTTTTTTTTTTTCAAAATGCCATACAACAGAAAGTAGCATATTATGTCCTTAATTGGGGCAATGCAAATTTAAACCAAAAATCAGAAAAACGGAACGATCCCGAGTTATGAGTGTACGTACGGACGTCAGTCTTTATATGTAGCTGTACCCACCCGGCTTTGCCCGCACCTTTCACATTAAGTCACATTGGTCACGTTTCCCAAAGGGCTTTATTTGGACAGTGTCCATTAATAAATTTAATTACACAACTTGAGAAATTGCGTTTCCACGCTATGGGAGGTGCCACAAATAGTTTTCCTATCCCGGTTATGTTTTCCAAAGTACCACCTATAGGTTCCAAAACTATCCCGTCTTTCAAACTGGAACCAACAAATGAAATCAGTAGAGCTGTTTCGGAAATCGGCGACAGCGCCATCTATCTAGTACATAGTACTTAGCTTTCTAATTAATTTTTGAGATAGAAAAGTCAAAATAAATATTTAATAGGAAGAATTATTGGATGCCAAATTCAATCACATTCCCCCATGCTTGGTAGCAGTTGGCAGCATTGATTTTATATTTTTTGTATGTGTTTGCATGTCACACGGATTCTAAATAGACATAACGCCGATAGGAAAACAAAATGGCGAATTTGAAAAAAAAAAAAAAAAAACGGGGCCAGCGGCAAGAGGATTGTGAGTTGGGGCTTGGGGGTCTAAGTATTGTCTCTGGTACGTTGTGGTCCATGCTTGGGCCTATCACCCACAGACCCTCTTTCTTCGAAATTATTCACTACACGATAAATAGTGCGTTTTTTTTGGCACTCCCAAAAATTTCACGTAACTTTCTCATCATCCAACTAATCGATGATTGATTTTGATAAAAAATTTAACGATTAAAACACGTTAGTTTATCGAATATTTTTCCATAATAAATTTGCCACGGGTCTACTTCACGACTGCCAAATATGAACTTGCAACTAATGTTTACCAAAATGGCGGCAAAACAAAGTAGTACACCTTCCCGGCGGATACCCTGTATATATAGAGATTACATAATTATTTTCATTCCTTTGCTCTTGCTGTGTCTCAACCACAATGCAAAAAGGACTCTCTTTTATTAAAAATGCACATCACTTGAAACCAAATAGCATGAAAAAAAAAAAGAAGATTTCTTCTAGAGTCTGGCATTAAGTGATTCGAAACGAATTATGTCTGCTGCTGCTTATCAATATCTGGCAGCGTGCTTCTGCTCAGCGTTGCCACTTCAAAAAAAAAGAGGAGCGCAGTAGATCAATAAAAAATATGCAGTAGATTCGATCTTTCCGCAGTAGATAATCACTTTAATATTGTTTTTATAAACGTTTCATTAAATAAATTAACATTTTGGAAATACTAAGCCCAGGAGAGTGGGCTCTATGGGTGTCCAGCAACCGTTTCTGACATTCATTTCAGACATTCATTGACATTCACGTTAAGTTTGTTTCGTAGTTTATTTTTTAAATGTCTTACAATCGAAAACTTTCGCTCTGCAGCTCAAAATCCCGTTAGTTAAGCAGAAAACGAGAAAATAATAGAAATATAGACAGAGAGAAATTGGTTTCATGATCCATGAGAAGGTTTATCAAACAAAAAAAGTGCAGTAGATTGGATTTAGTGGCAGCAGATTTTTTTGCGAAAAATGCAGTAGATTTATTGCTGTTGCAGCAAAGTGGCAACGCCGCTTCTGCTTACTTGGTGTATTATTATATTTTTGTTATATTTCTCTTTCATTATTCGGCAATTTATAATTCCTTGTCTCTTGCTTTGTCATAAGCCCATAAGAACAAGGCGTAAGGGAAGGGGGCAAGCTCTTTGCCAACACAAATGAATGGAGCGAAGGAAAGGCACTAGGAAATAAAAGAGCTTTCTTCTGAACGCTTATTTTGAAAGCTCCTTGTCTGGTAAGGCGATGAAAAAGGTTGTCTGGTAAGGAAAAAATATGCTTCAAAATTTTGTACAGGCATAAGACATCTGTATATTTATTGTCTGTGCCCATAGGTATATTATAATGGGTTAGTTGTTTACGATTACATAAAACTGTTTAAATGTGAGAAAGTGTTGGTTTGAAATTTGAAACTATAGTGCGGCTGAAAATTCAGACAACGGATGGTCCTGCATAAGTCAAATGGAAGTTCATTAGTGCTGAATATGAATGACAGATAGGTATCGGTTTCAGCTCAAATTTTAGTATATTACATTCGATTTTAGATTTCGAAAAAAATGTTGGAAAGCATAGGGGGATCGTATAATTTAAGGATCGAGAAATCCAATCGAAACTCGCAACCTTACAACGGAAGAATAAAGGGATTATGAACTACAGACTACTCTCAGGGCCTAACCTTTAGTTTCGACTCTAAATTTAAGTAGTTCACATGGATATATTGGATTATATTTTTTATACAAATTTCGCAATTGTAAGCTTCCGTAAATTTAAAGTCAAGACTACTGTCATAACTTTGCAGGAAGTTTTTGCCAGATCAATGAAACATCACTATCTGCTTAACAGAGTAAGATGATGCACAATAATTCTGAATAGACGTGTAGACGTAGACTGAAATGAACACCAGCACTTACCTAAGACACAAAAATAAATGACACTCCTGACACAAAGTTAGATCGGCCATCTCGTTTACGTAATTTTGGGAACATTCTGCATGTTGATCTTTTTATATCGAGGTGGCATACGAAATTTCGGCTTATCGCAATCAAAATGGCTGCCGGAAGTAGGGGAGACTGGGTACGGTTGAAACAATTTCGCTTATACCGTCCATACCATTGCCGTTTATAAGCTAAGCGGTGATCAAGTTATGTGAAATGAAGGAGCATGTTTCTATGTATAAATGGAAAGTGTTTTTTGAGTATTCGGTGTGATAGTTTGCGTAGTACATCATATTAAAACAAAAATGAAAATTTGTTTCAACCGTACCCATACCAGGGTCGGTTGAAACAGTTGTTGGGGTCAGTTGAAACATGAAAACAATCTTCCATTGTTACATATTTAATTAACTATTATTTTAAATAATAGTTTTGTTTGACAATATTCATCATGTCATTGTTTTATATAGAATTTAAAAAAAGATAAACAGTATTTCTAAACAACAAAAAATTAAAGAAAAAAAAATCAAAAAAAAATCTTAATTCATTAAATTAATTGAAACTAAACAAAAGGAACATTACTTTTATTTCGATAATACAATCGATAAAATTCAGTTGTCGGAATATTCCGAATCACAATTGTGGCCTACATAACATAACTATTGCAACCTTCTGTGCACTCTTTGTGAGCCCACATTTTACAATTGACACATTTGTATCCAACTTTCACTAGATCTGCTCCCTGAATACGTTGACAAGCAGACAAGGCAATAAAATTCCTCTTCTTCTGAATAAAATAAAAATAATAGAGCACTGGAATGCTGCATTATTATTATTATTATTATTTTTTTTTTTTTTAATTTCGTAACTTTAATTTTCTTTTTTACCACTTTCAAACAATTCTTAGCTTACTTAGCTGGTTTGTTACAGTCTTGCTTCATGATCCTTTTTTATATTCTTTTCTGGTGTGTCGGTGTATATTGTAGACTTTCTGGTTCTTCTAATTTCGTTTAAATAATAACGGGTGATTTTTTAGCTGGTTTGGTTTTGGCAACACTGGTTTTGACAGCTGACGTGTGTTAAGTACCTTGTGTCACTTTCAAACAGCTTCAGTTTGGTTTGCAATTTAACCATGGATCGTCTTACAAATGAACAACGCTTGCAAATTATTGAATTTTACTATCAAAATTCGTGCTCGGTTCGAAATGTTCATCGCGCGCTGCTTCCATTTTATGATCGGCATTCTCGACCTTCTGAGCAGTCTATTCGGAAGATTGTGACCAAATTTCGCACCAAATTTACTTTGTTGGACATTAAACCACCAACACGTTTACGTACTGTGCGTAGTGAAGAAAATATTGCGGCCGTATCAGCTAGTGTGACAGAAGACCGCGAAATGTCGATTCGGCGCCGTTCCCAGCAGTTAGGCCTTTGTTACAGCACTACGTGGAAAATTTTGCGGAAGGATTTGTGCGTAAAGCCTTTTAAGATACAGCTTGTGCAAGAACTAAAGCCAGCCGACCTACCACAACGCCGAATTTTTGGTGAATGGGCTCTTGGAAAGCTGGCCGAGGATCCGCTTTTTTATCGAAAAATTGTGTTCAGCGATGAGGCTCATTTTTGGTTGAATGGGTACGTAAATAAGCAAAATTGCCGCATTTGGAGTGAAGATCAGCCAGAAGCATTGCAACAGCTACCAATGCATCCCGAAAAAGCCACTGTTTGGTGCGGTTTATGGGCCGGCGGCATTATTGGGCCATATTTCTTCAAAGATGATGCGAATCGCAGCGTTACTGTCAATGGTGAACGCTACCGAGCGATGATAACAAACTTTTTTTTGCCCGAAATGGAAGTTCTTGACTTGCATGATATGTGGTTTCAACAAGACGGTGCCACATGCCACACAGCACGCGAAACAATGGCGCAATTGCGAGGCGAGTTTGATGAACAGTTAATTTCACGTTTCGGGCCGGTCAATTGGCCGCCTAGATCGTGCGATTTGACACCATTAGATTATTTTTTGTGGGGGTATGTCGAGGCTAATGTGTATAGGGACAAGCCCGCTTCGATTGACGCATGGAAGCCAACATCCATGCATTCATTCGTGAGATACCGGCCGATATGTGTGAAAGAGTATGCCAAAATTGGACTCAGCGGATGGACTACCTGAGACGCAGCCGCGGTCAACATTTGCATGAAATTATCTTTAAACATTAAATTGCAAGGTTCAAACTATCGATTCAAATAAATATTTCATTCATTTTTTCGAATTTTTTGTGTTTTTTTTTTTAAAAAAAGTTCTAAACCTCTTAAAAAATCACCCGTTATATAAGAATAAAAAAATAATTAAGAGTATTGTTTCAACCGTCCCCTGAAAAATTGTTTCAACCATCCCCAACCCCCCCTTTAAGTGAAAAAAATTTATAAAGTAACGAAAACAACACTGACACGTTTAAACTAGTCATCATGATGTACTCTACACTCCTTACTGCATACAAAAAAAATACGCACAGCAATCTCGCATGGATAGAAACCCTAATAAAATGAAAAATAACCGAACAAAAATACTTACTTTTGATAGTCTAAATAGAACATAAGCTCTCACTTAAAACTGAACCGCCGAACGAACGATGCATTACTGCTATTCGTCTACGGACTTGTTTTTGCTTCATTCACCCCTAATATCCATAGACGCTGCGCGTATGGCTCACGAGATATTCGTGTTGTTTCAACCGTCCTGTGTTTCAACCGTACCCAGTCTCCCCTACTGAGCAAATAATTATTACAGAGGTTGTTCTTCTGCTCCGTTCTAATCACTAGTTGGCAGATTTGTACCCGTCGCTCAATTGGAGCAAGTGGTAGTCACTTGGTCAATTGAGGAAAAGTCGAAATACAAGTTCGTTTTCTGACAGGGGATAGCCAACATGACTTCCCAAGTGGATATATACGGCGAATTAACTGTCAGAATTCAAAACTATTCAAACCAACAATCACTTAAAAGGAGTCTAACACATTCTGTCGAAAGCTCTGCTGTGGCAAGGAGTAGATCGATCCATATGCAAGGGGCGTTTTTAAGCCCTGCAGACATAGGAAACATGGAACCAAGAAGAGTACTGTGGATTATAAAGAGCCTCAACAGCTCCCTGGGTTAAATAATAGAGGCCAACATAACCGATCTCTTCTGGTCGCAGTGTACAGGGCCTATTACTTACAATTACAATTACAAAAGGAGTCCGATGATGAATTAGTGCGGTGTAGTTCGAAATAGCTATCCTTCCTATACCAAAGTGACTGTGTCTACGAGTTGTTGTTAAAAGTTATTCTCTCAAACAATAACTCAATTTTTGGTTTATTTTGTTTAATTTAATATATACTGAAACTCACATAAGACATTTGTTTTAAATCGGTAATGGAAAAGTTTTCAGCTGATTCCAGAAATGTTATTCCCCCAGAACTTTTGTTTGACATCCCTTCTTTAGTCTGTTAATAACAAGAAGACTTTTCACGTAAACTGGGTCCTGTTTTTACATATTTGGGTTTCATGCATGTTTTCAAAATATAAACTTAACCTCAACAGTTCTTTTTTTATTTATTTCTTTATCAATGCAACCTATTGATTTTTTTTTCTATTTTCAGGTTTACAAGGCGCCGAAGCTCCCTATAGGACTCTACATTTAAAATAATCGCAAGACCCCCTTTGGACTCCGAAAATGTCTTCCTCAGATCGTTCTATACCTCATCTCCGTGATATCTTCGGAATCAATAACTATTCCTCATACACAACAGCCACTACCACCACAACGAATAATAACGGGATCACCACATATAACAATGCCGAACCCTACACCCATCCTCAAGTCGACCTAACTAAGAAGCATTCAAAGAAAAAGCGCGACAACAACAAAACCCTCACCAGTGGTGATGTGAAAACTCTGGAGCGTCATCTCAGCATGAAGAAAACCATCCGCAAGAAGATAATGCGTGATCTACAGCAGGCCTTTGTCGAGGATCCAAACGAATTCAAAATCGAAAACACCAACCACGAGCACTTGAAGTCTGAGATTCGCGCAGACGCGTTTCGTTTTGGAGAGAAAACGACGCGAAAATCGGATAACTTCCTCGATATGCTGCGTGGTGAGAAGACAACAAATGGTAGCTTTGACAGCTACAACAATGGTAATACCGTCCAAAGTAGAGATTATGATTTTGATAGTCCAGGC
Source organism: Cheilosia urbana (assembly GCA_946477585.1). Classification (NCBI taxonomy): domain Eukaryota; kingdom Metazoa; phylum Arthropoda; class Insecta; order Diptera; family Syrphidae; genus Cheilosia; species Cheilosia urbana. Next base: position 140,808,761 of record OX297853.1, read on the forward strand.
GCTGGACAAACAAATGGCGAAAAGCAAAGCTTCTGGAGACGACTAACGATGAAGGGCAAATCAAAGCGATAGAAATGGGTCTGTCTTAGCCCCCATCTCAAGACCTCTCACATTCTCAGTTCAGTCTTTTCCATTTGTTGGTGATAATTTTTGTTTCTTAAATATTTTTTTATGGATTACGAATGAACGCGGATGGTTTTATATTTTATAGAAATATCTCATAATTAATTACTTTTAGAAATACCTTTGCGGCAGCGTTTTGAAATTGTAGATTTTGTTCTTATATTATATAAATGTTTTTCTTGTATGATCTTTAAATATTAGAATTAAGTTAAATTGCATAGATATAGATTTTGTTAAGCGATGAAATGATTTCTTAAAATATCTGTCCTTCCTTTAAAAAAGTGTAAAGCAAAAGTTTATTCACAGTATTCAATCAAAAATGCCCATTAAAAAAATAAAATTGAAAGTTGAGCACTACATTAACACCAATCCATTCATAAACCTACATTTTTAAGGACAACATTTGGCTTAACAATAAGAACTTGAAACTATTTCTCTTAAGAAAAGTACCAGGAAATTTAAGTTACATTTTCTATGAATAAGAAACATTAAAAATACTAAGCTATATACATTTAAGTTATTACTTCTGGTTAATGTTCTGTATTAAAGGTACTTAAATATCTGTGAACTTGTATTTCTGTCTTGAAAAACACACGCATTTCTTAGCACAATCTTGGGAAATCCCGAGCAAACTATTGCCTAAAGTTTATTTCTAAAATGTTCGTCACGTCATTTTACTTACTATATATTTTCTCTGTATTTGTAAATTTTAATAGATATAGAATAATTATTTAATTTGAAAATATTATTAAAAAAAAAAGCAATAATAGAAATCCAAATAAAAAATTGCATTGAAGTTGTTTTGTGTTTTACAATTAAAAGTAGGTAAGTTAAGAGCGGGGCCCATAGCTTAATTGGCTTATGTGGTATTCCATAGGGCTTCTTCAGATTCGCTCTCAGATTTCGTGTGTCAAATCGAACGCAAGAACGTTTCTTGTTCTTTTTTATGTTGATATTCGTGCGATTCGAATATTGTGTAGCCTTCGACACTTTTTTTCCCGGTTTTCCCTTCACTGGTTAGATTTTATATTAACGTTATCTCCTGTATGTACAGGAAGAACTCCAAGCGCCTTCAATCTGCTATATCGTCATCTTTAACAATGGCAAAGAATATGAAAATTCCCATAGGTCGCTTCGGCAAAAACACACAAACGCACCCACCATGGAACATTAGCCCCTCTTCTTTTATAATGGAACTGGCTCAATATCCCAAAATAAACACGCCTACATCAATCTACCGCGCTACCTTTGCCACAATTACCTCCGATCTTAAATCTAAAGGCTGGAATTTTGTTTTCACAGACGGGTCAAAAACTAAGGACAGTACATCTTTTGCCGCTACACACGAAAATTGTGATATTCTTACCATTGGGATCCTATCAACCAACGCATCCATCTTAACCGCCGAAGCACAAGCCATCCTAAAAACCATAGAGATATCCTCTAAATCACTTGGTAAATTTGTAATAGGAACAGATAGCTTATCTGTAATACATGCTGTAGCAAATCCAAATAATAACGCTTCAATCGTCAACATAATCAGAGATGGTCTTATAAGAATGCCCAACAAGTTGAAACTTATGTGGATTCCCAGCCATGTAGGCATAATGGGAAATGAACTAGCTGACAATGCCGCCAATCTTGCTCACCGCGCTCCAGTCTATAAATCGGCCACTTACACCAAAATGGACCTTCTGCGACTCGCTAGAAATAATCTGAGGTCAACACAACTCCTGAAGTGGAGCAACTATATTCACCACTACTCAACCATTAATAATGACAGATCACACCCAATTTATCCCAGCTCCTCTTCAAAAACGATGTACACGACTTTTGTCAGACTACGCTTAGGTCATACGGAGCTAACCCACCAACACCTCCTCAAGAAGGAAGACCCCCCGATGTGTCAATCTTGCAACTCACCAATCAACATAAACCACATCTTAGGTATAAGTACATCTCCCTCATGTAAACAAACAAATCAGTTGTAAATATCTTCGCAACTTTCTATATATGAGATCTTAAGAAACCCTAATCACGCCAATATTGTCAAAATATATAACCTTATGAAAATATTTAACATAACAGAGCCGAAAGCCCTCGCAGCTAGTGCTCTACCTAATTTTTAGCATGTAAATTTATTTATATGGTAATAAATTATAATAATAATAATAATATATTAAAACATTGGAAATTTGCCTCCCGATCGAAATAATTTACAAAAATATACTCACCCGATGCAAAGCCTTTCTTTGCAGCGGAAAATTTGACGAAAACGTAAACAAACTCAACCAATTTTCAAACTCAAACGCACTTGAATTGGTAAATATGAAGCAAATCTGAGAAAAAATCCAGATTCGCAAAAGTGCTCTGAGATCTGAAAAATATTGTTTTTTTTTTTTTTTAACAAACTTTTGCGATTATTCCTATTCCTAGCCAAGAAGGGCTTCAGCTTATAGGGCGTGGTATTTTCTAAAACATTTAGCAAACTGTAAACGGAAGGTAGATATTGGATATTGGACATCAATATTCCGGCCGCAGTCGAGGACTCTTGTTTAGAGGTTCGTTCAACGCCGTATATAGGAAGACTTCGGTGGATGTTGCAAGTCGAAAAATAAATCAACTTGGATTGCTGAGGAGAGGGATAACTGGGAAAGCTGTGGGGCTTTAGTTCTGTAGTAAAAGTAGAAAATACTTTCCAGAACAGCGCGAGATTGCTCTGGCTTATCATCCGTATTCTGGTTCCCCAGCAAAATGTATGGAGTTTCTTTTACCTAAAATCCATCCGAGGAGATAATATTCCATTTATTCATTTCTACGTAGTGTGATTCGATGCAGGCTAATTCTTGATAGAAGGTTGTCATTTACTTACCTACTTAATAAGCTTGTGCTTCATAGTAAATTAATCTACCATTAAATTTGGTTGAGGTATGAGGTCCCTTCTCAATAGAGAGCGCCACTTACGTGAAGTCTTCCTCTACTGCCGCATGAAACAGCAGTGTGTTTTCTTTTAGTTAAAGTTACAGAAGTTCTGATTAGTGGCGATGGCTGATTATAGTTATGAACTTTTTTAGCTTCTGATCCATTGCCTCTCATATATTGAAAATTTAAAGAATACGAGCCGTTTTGTTATGTTATGTTAAAGTGGCTCTCGGTGAAAGAAACGCTTAAGCCGTGAATCGGCGCATTGTGCATACCACTGGTGGTGTTTACTTCCGTTAATAAAGCTAAGAATGTTAGCAACGCTGGTGTAGCATAGATCACTAAGATCATTGAGGAAGTAGTTTGCTAAGTAAGCCATCCTTAGGTTGGATAGGGCAGGATAGCTGCAGAGAAGGTGGGTGACGGACTCATCCTCTTCCTCATCGCTACAGCTTCTGCAAAAGTCATTGCACGCCAGTCGAAGTCTGCGCGTGTCTGCCCAGAATACAATTACCGCTAGAAGTAGCTACCGCGACTAGGTCTATTGATTCGCAGAAGTTCCCTGGATCTTTTAGTATCCAATGTCGGCCAAGTAAGCCTGGCAACGTCTCAATATCCTAGATATTTTCATCTATGACTTTCTTTTCTTGTTGTGTCCGTATTAATGATTATAATTATTTAGCGTTGGACAGCAGTGCATGCACGTTTTCCAGACTAACACTATATCAATGCCGGAGGAGCCTAATCTTGCAAGTCCGTCAGCTGCATAGTTCCTTGGCTATCTCGTTTAGAAATACGCCGCAATCTTCCAACCCCTTTAGATATTATTTCGCTGGATGCAAAGGAAAGGATTTGACGGCAGCCTGACTGTCAATGTACATATATTACAATATTCCTGTGTGATATTAATCGACAGTCACGCTATAGCTTGTCGAATAGCTGTGACTTCGGCTTGGAAGATACTACAGTGTTTCGGGAGGAAGAAGGAGAGGCCCAAGTTCAGTTCTTCTGAGAACACCCCGGCTTCGACTCCCTCTAATGTTTTGGAACCGTACGTACAAATTTAAAGTGCTCCTTCGTGTAGGACATTCAGTGAGTCCCATCGGGATCTGTCCGGTATTTCGTTTTTAAAGACGTCGATTTTCGTAAAATTCCGGCCGTACTAACAACCATTTCTAGTATCTATTCTCAATAGTGATCTTCAGTAAATTTAAAGTCGATACTAGAATTTGTCATTAGTGAGGCGCATAATCATTTTACCGGTAATGGAAAGACCCTCCACCAGTGCGCACTTTGCGTTTCCTATTACCGGTGCCGTCAAAGTATAAAGTTAAAACAAACAAAGATATATTTCCATGTCTTGTATATTTAATATTTTGCTTTTCATCGAGCCTATGCTTATTATTCCATTTTATTATGAATATAATCATAAATAACCTCAAATTACACACTAGTTAATACAGTTGTTGTTTTGTTTATATTTCTATTTTCTGTTTTCAACTAATTTCTTTCAAAGAATCATTATGGCTTCGCTAGATTACAGATTATTCAATATTGAATGCCTATAGTGTTTTATAAATAGAAAAAGTTACATTTCGCCTTCCTTCGCTATGTATAAAATTTTGCTAGCATCAACGATAACTTAAATAAATTAATTTTCATTTAGTAATGACAGTGTAAATTGATTAAAAAATGAAAATTCCTATATTTTATTATTGTGCCTATGTGAATCTTGTCTTGTTTTTTTTTTTAAGTTTTTAGAGAAGAAAATTATACGAATTACAATTATTGATTGATGAAAGATTTTCTTTTATTAAATTTTATAAAAGAATTCAGGGGTCAAATCGCCACTTCCGTGAACGAGCTACCCGTTCACGGAATTAAGTTGGTTTTACATGTGAAACAAAAACAAATTCCGTCACGAAATGCTCGATCACGGAGGACGTGATTCGACCCCAGATTTAGTATTCCTATACCTATTCTCGTTTGCTATGCCTGCTCCTATCATCTAGATTACTAGCGTCGATAATAATGCGGAGATATTCACACGGTGCAGTAAGCATTTTGCCCCACTGTGTGTTAGTACGATTATTTCTTTTCTATATTTTATATAAATTATTTTCACTGCGTTCTATGCGATCGTATAAAATAAAGTAAAAGTATTACTCTTATAAATATGTATGGTTTTATACGTCTTCTTCCTATGACTAGATATTTTGTTTATGAAATTAAAGGAACTAAACACTTTTTTTTATATATATAAATTAGCAACCTCACTCAAAAATAATACAAGTGAAAAACTGGCAAGTGCAAGAATAAGTTCACGCCAAATCCAGGCGTATGACAGCATTTGATCTGCTTTTACTTTCATTTACGTTGTTGTTCGCACTAATAGCATAAATACAATAAATAAACTTCACCTCTGGCTGTATTTGGAAAGTAAGGATGCCCCTTAAATTGCGATCTATAATGAAAACAAAATTACATTCCAAACACAGAACGAAAGAATATTCTCAAGACAAGGCACTTCAAATAAAAAACTCCAACGAAACCTGTGAGATATCCTTGCACTTGCCGCAACACAAAAATGAATACCTACGTTTTAAAAGAAATACCATGCTTATTTTGACATTCGGACGAATAGCCAATTCATACAAATGTCTCTATTCGTTCGAATGAACTTGTGTGTATTTTAATAGACATTCGTTCGAATTGGCTATTCGTTCGAATGTCAAAACAAGCATGACTAACATTAAAGGAAACCCTTCCAAAATACGTATTATGAATTCGAACTGAAGTGGGATTAACTGTATCATGTTCTGCATTATAAAATAATTGCTAAGATTACGTAAACAATAAAATGTAAGACTATAAAATTATTTATATAATGATAATGTAAAATATTTGTTTGATTTGATTAAAATATTTGCTATACAGTTAGTATATAAACAATAACAAAAATGATTTGTTCTTCTGGCTGCTGTTGCTGATCAAATTGGCTGAATTTACTTTGTTGGAAAGTCGGGCCAGTAGTTTATGTAGTAACGATGTGTGGTGCCTTCAAAGAGACGATCCAACCAATTGCTCAGATTGTCGAGCAGGTTCTCTTCGAGTAGTATTTTTGGTTCGAATTCACTGTTCTCGGAGTCATCAGATCCGCTTTCCATTCCAAGAAACGCACCCGCTTCTGGGTCGTCATTGCGACGCACTAGTTGCCGGGTCATTTTAAGCATTCGCTGTGGGAACGTAAGGAAATATAGATTAGGTTGACAAGCAATGCCAGTTTAACATAAATTTTAAATGTTATTCACCCCTATCGAGGTATCCGTTCGGAGAAAATTCCGATACGAAAGTGAAATCCGATCGGAACTCAAATTGCGTTCGAAGTATCCGTTTCGGAATAAAATAAATAAAGCATACAAACGCGTTTGTTTCACTTTCATGTGTGATATAAGATATTCCGCAGCAATTCTTTGTCGGAGAGCTTCGGAAAAAATTGCCGTGTGGCTGTCAAAAATAAGTGGTATAACGAGGTTCCACGCAATACGACAAGGTGCGCTATATGCCATCGGAGAATTTTTCCGAAAGTTGTATCGGAACGGATACCTCGAATGGAATTCCTCCGATTTCGTACAAATCGGAGAAAATTCCGTTCCGAACGGATACCTCGATAGGGGTGATTGTGTGGTACAAGTTTCCCTCGCCCATCCCACTCTAATTGAACGCTTCGGCTGTTCAGATCGACCGTAGTAAATGTCCGCACTGGTGCCAGATCCAGCAAAGTTCAAGTCGAGACTTATAGGGGCCATACACGACACAGACATGTCGTTGCAAACCAATATATTTGTCTCTATCAGTGTCGTGTGTATCTTATGTCTATCTATTGCAGCGACCGTCTGCGTGAATTCAAAACTTTTTTAATTTTCCTTGGTCTGCATCGACATGTCTGTGTCGTGCCCCTATCAGCACTGTACCATCGACTTAAAAGGCCACTACGTACTTATTTGAACGATGAATTTTCAGCAATTGAAGATCCTTCTACCTTCTACCCAAAATACGATTCGCGTCCCGAAACTTAGAGTCAGTGGATTTAAAAACCAAAATTCCTACCTTAGCACCACGATTCGTCTCTGGATGCTTAGCATGATACATGCAAAAATATTTTCTATGTCCATTGAGCGAAATCACTGTGCCAACACAGTTGCGTGGATTTATCCTCAAGTCACGAGACTCCGACAGAGATAAGCGCAGCAAATCCGAATACCAGCTTAGGCCCTTCTCAATCAACATATGGCCGAACATAAGAGTTTTACTCTTTCTGTACGGCCAGACAGCTTTATGAAAGCCCGGTATTAGTTTGGGACGAGTTTGCAAATCTGTAATGAGAATTATGGTGCGGCAGCCAGGCTTCAAAAGGCGCACTAGTCCATTATATTTCTCAGCTCGCAGTTCGTGAAGTTTCAATTCGGGAACATAAGTGCCCGGCTTTTGAGTTGCTGTAAGAATACCAAGCCGGTTAGGAAACGGTACTGGTAAGACCTTTTCAATATCACTTACTACCATTGGTGTTGAGCTGTCCCTTGGCTTTTAAGGTTTCCTCTTCGGCACGCACTAGGTACACCATTACATAGCCAACGGCAAACATAAACGCGATTGTTCCCAAAAGCGAGAGTGATGCCAAAACATGTTCCTGTTCAATGTTGTCAATCATGTATTCGGTGAAACACAAGAAACGGGTAATAACCCTGCCAAGCAGTCCCTGTGCGTGCTCATCGAGAAGGTCCTAAGAAAAACATTATAAATAAAAAAAATTGTAACAATCTTCTGATTGATTATACCTTTACAAACGCCTCGTAACTTAACGCTTCGGATGCTCGTAGCAGCCGCTGAATGGCGTCGTCGAGCTTCTCCTTTGTGTGATTGAGGGTGTTCTCCTCTGATTCGTTTTCCTTGCGTTCGATACCCAGCCGAGTGCCACTGACCCATTCGTATTTTATATGCGATGTGTCGCGGCGCCAAATTATAACCAATCGCAGCAGCGTATCATCCGATGAGCCCTTTGCCATGGCATTTACAAAGTCCGTTTGTTTGTCCTGAGGGTGATTGAATAGATTTTAATAAAATACTTTTAAACCCCACATGGGGGAGCCACTTACTTGGAAAATGTAGGCAAAACGCACACGCTCGGAACTGTATCCGCTTTGTAGGGCGATTTGACGCAATGCATTGCGGGCATAGTTGTGCGCATCGGTATTCTCTGTGACTAGTATCACGCAGAGACGCTTTCTTGGGCGATTCCACTCAGCTGGGCATACACCTTCAAAATAAAACAAGACTGCGCTATAAGAACTGATAGGAAACAAAGGAACGCTCGTTAATTAAACGAACGAATAGGTTTTACGTTCGTTTCTCTTAAGACCCTGCCCCAAAGTTCTTGGATGACAGTCAGTTACTTATTCCTCGTTAAAGTTTAGTTTGGTTAGCAATATCACTTACCTTCAAGCATTTCCTGCGAAGACAGTCGCGGCAGCGCCAGGTATTGATTTGTCGAAATAATATTGTTAAGGGTCTGTGTTGGAATATCCGACATCGAGACGCTCGCAACAGGACGCGTTGAGTCTTCGTTGAATATAAGCAAAGTGTCCAAACTGGGATGGACCTTGAAACGCTCTTGGATGCCTTTGGTATCCTTGGAGCTTAAGTGGACAAAACTTAAAACAGTAAAATAAATTTAACCGAACCAAAACAAAAGGCCAAGCAAATGATTTGGCTTACCCAAATGCAACGCGCTGTCGAAATGCAAAGGCAGTGATTAGATATCTCAAACGCGGTTGCTGTCTGGGCTCCATGACAACAGCTCTCACGCGATTGTCCATCCAACCATTAAGGAAGTTATCCATAGTCTCATCGCTGATCGTTTGAATCAGTTTGTAGGGCACTTTCTTACGAATAAATTCTTCAGAAAGAAAAATCGTTAGTGAATCCGTTTTCGGGTTTGCCAAACTGTCTCAACTTACCGACAATTTTCTGAACACTATAAGTGTTTTCCCTGTAAATATAGCTATGGCCGCTTAGCACTAGGATAATATTTGGCACATCGTCGACGCCAATCTTACGCAGAAGCGCTTGCTCGTGTGCCGCATTGATTGTAGCAAATGTGATTCCTAGCGAAAGAGAAAACCAAAAACAACCACATTCAAACTGTCAGTAATTGCTGGTGCTACTAAATAACATACCCAATGGCTCTAGGGCATCAATCATCTTTTTAAACACCCCCACCGCTCGTATGCACCGGAAACACCAATCATTGTAGAACATCAGTATGTGCGGTACAGTGACACTCTTGGGGATGATGGTTTGCTCGAAATACTTTGTCGTAACCGAGAGTTTATGATACAGACTGATGTCCTGATCAAAGTGGAAGCGTTGTCCAAAGAACTCCTCGAATGGATCGGGAGCAAAACGACCATAATGACTGTAATCATGCTGCTGGCGAAACATATGAGAGTCCTCGTTTGTGATGCCATGTTGGTCGTATACTCGCCTTCGGTCTGCATCACTTAGTAGCTCGTATGCCTGTTTGATTTCGACAAACTTTTGTTCTGCATCCGGATCACTAGACTTGTCCGGATGCCTGCAATACGTCATTTAGTTAGCACATAAATAATGATTTAATCAGTCAAATTGGTGTCTGTTTTTTATGATAAACTTACCACTCCTTAGCTAATTGTTTATAGGCACGACGAATCTCTTGGGAAGTCGCATGACGATTGATACCAAGAATTTTATATGGGTCACCTAGATTGGCTGTTGCTGTACTAATAGAAATGAATATCACGAGAAGAACGACGGTATATATGATGTGTTTTTGCATCCCTCCATTTCCATTGTGCATTTTTTTTCGTTCTGGAATTCCCTGGATATTGAAGTCAGTGTAGCGCACTTTCTGCGAATCCTTGACGATTCGAGAAAATTCACCGTCGTTAAAATAGGAAGTGAAAAGTGGAAATGCTCTTATTTGCTGGTGGAGGGGAAGTTTTTCTTAAAATCTTTTTGTTTTTCCCGAGAAGCGAATTTTTCGCTGGGTATCGATCTTTTTTCCACAAATTTGGACCACTGACAGATGACAAGGGTGAATGAATCAGTTTTTGACAGTTTCAAATGAACCTAGCAATGAAGAATGAACTTCTGTAGGGGTACGTTCGTTAAGGGTTAGTATTAGGTATGTTTATTTATGTTATGATTTCGCGGTATATACCTAATCAATATAAAAAAAAATTAAAATTGATCCCAAAAGGAAATTATGTATCTTTTTATAGGCTTCGATCTAGATTGGTGAAGGTAAATGAATAAAAAAAACTAAACAAACTTACTGTTGGCAATAAAAATTACTTTTTTGGCAGGACCTAGTATTGTGGAGTAGCCACAAAATCGGAGTAAAAGCAAATGTTTATTCCACATTACAAGATAGTGTCAATTAATAAGAGGTAGGTCGAAGCCTTAGGTACCTACCTCTCAAAATAATCTGTCATTTTCAGTTTTTATTCAGCATTAGGGTGTCCAGGGGCCCAATTCCGCAAGAGTGAGTTTTTCGCCAGTGCACACGCTTAACAGAACTCACACTCACTGCCCATGTACACCAATCGCAGTTCACGCGATTCCGCAACGTGCTGTGAGTTTGAATGTGCTGAGTGAATCATTTTTTGTCAGCCGACAGAGCTGAATTCCGTTTGACAGAATTTCTTTAAAAAAAAATAGGGAAAATGAACGAGATTGAAAGGACACAAGACGAAAAAATCGGTATGTATATTAAATTGTTTCTAATAAACTTATTTTGTATCTTATCGTTTATATTTTTGCAGGAAATGAAATGAAATGAAATGAGTTTCAAATTTAAAATAAAATAAAACAAAATGTATTTGCATAAGTATACGAAAACATAATATTAGATAAATAAACAAACGTGTTATGAGCGAAATCTATGTTTTGCTCCATAATAATACTCTGTTTATTCATCACTCGCTTTTTTCATTGGCTTCGGTTCGCAATTTTTGCTTCAATTCTTCAACTCCCAGTCGAAAACAGAGTGAATACATTTTTAAAATTGTGTGCACGAAAACTGTCAAAAAAGCCTACTTACACTCTTGCGGAATCATAACAAGCCAGTGTATACATTTTTTCGTGTACACAAAAAAACTCACTCTTGCGGAATTTGGCCCCTGGGGAGTTGAAGAATTGAAGCAAAAATTGCGGACCGAAGCCAATGAAAAAAGCGAGTGATGAACAAACAGAGTATTATTATTGGTCTTTATGGAGCAAAACTTAGATTTCGCTCATGACACGTTTGTTTATTTATATTATGTTTTCCTATACTTATGCAAATACATTTTATTTTATTTTCTTTTAGATTTGAAACAGATGGGGCTCATTTCATTTCATTTAATTTCCTGCAAAAATATAAACGATAAGACACAAAATAAGTTTATTAGAAACAATTTAATATACATACCGGTTTTTTCGTCTTGTGTCCTTTCAATCTCGTTAATTTCCCCTTTTTTTAAAGAAATTCTGTCAAACTGAATTCAGCTCTGTCGGCTGACAAAAAATGATTCACTCAGCACATTCAAACTCACAGCACGTTGCGGAATCGCGTGAACTGCGATTGGTGTACATGGGCAGTGAGTGTGAGTTCTGTTAAGCGTGTGCACTAGCGAAAAACTCACTCTTGCGGAATTGGGCCCCAGAGAATTAACCATCGAACTGAACACAAAAAATTAAACACTGCATGCTTTCAATTATGATGTAAAAAATCTTGTCGCCAATATCAAGAAAGACTGAGTTAGAGTTATCAACTGGTTACACGTTAGTTACGTCAATCGGCCCTAGCGAGGTATCCGTCGGAACGGAAAATTTTCCCCAACGCATACTCTTTCCAAGGCTCAAATTCCATTCGAGGTGTCCGACTTCGAAATAAACAATTGTAATGGCGTCCTGCAAATCGTAAACAAAATTCGGTCGGAGGATATCGGAACTTAACTGTCAAAAATTTAATAAAAAAATCCACTTCATCGCACTTCAACGTAATTCGCCGATATGCGTTACAAAATGTCGGAACAATTCCCCAAACTGTTGTTCCGAAGTATACTTAGCATCAAAAATCCTCCGATTCGTATAAAATCGAAGAATTTTCCGTTCCAACGGATACCTCGATAGCGCCGAATATTTGCTTTTCTGTGCAATCGAACTAACTTGATAACCTTCGTTTATAAATACGGGGGTGGGTGGCTCCCAGTGCCAGCCAAGGAAGGCTGGAGAACATAATTTCATTTAAACGGACGCTAGCACGAATCCTTCCTCTATATAGAGTGAATTTGAATGAGGAACAGTCGCGCGTATCATTTTTCGCTTAAATTGGAAAGCAGTCGCTAACAATTTTGAGAATACGTTCTCCCGATTTTTATTTGAATGTATGTCTGAAGTGTGAATGCGAAATACTCCAGATTGTTCTCTGCATCTACTCCGGATTTAACTTGGAACGACATTAATATTTTATTTAAAATAATTTGAACCATGCACTTCGCTTCGTCGCGACCAACCGCAACTTTTCACAGAAAGACAGAGTGAGTGACTGGCGAAGTTTTAATTTGTAAACAGATCACAATTTGCTACAAGTCATGTTCAAAATGAAACCACATGCGTAGTATACAACTGCAACAAAGACGGTTCACACGTCACACCTCCAAGACCCAACAACGTAGCTACCTGCAATCCGAAGAATCAGAGCCGCAACAAAATGCATTTTCGAATAAAAATACTTTATTCGGGCGAGAGATCTTATTTCGCCAATTTATTGATTATAAAAAATAACTTAAAAGAGCATCCAACTCTTTAAGCAAAGATTTCACGTTGCACCTTCTCCCAGACGGTCATTGGTCCATGCTCTGGCCTGTACTTGACGTTGCAACCGTCTTGAGCCAAACGGTTATCGTCACGGAGCTCCTCATACCGCTCGCGGTCGTATTTGGTGAATCCCCATCGCTTTGAGATGTAGATCTGCAATAGAAAGAGAAATATTTTAAGCAGGATGTTGATAGGAAGTTTTTTTTTTGAAAGTTTTAAGTAGCTGTCATATATTTTATTGAGTATGACTCGATGTCGGACGAGCCACCTCACCCAAAAATATATATTTTGGTCTTCCCAAGTTCTTATAAAAATACAACAATAAATCGATGTATTAGTACTGTTAATAGAACCGGGTGCAAAGCAATACTAGAAATGATTTACTGAAAGACTGTTATACACTTTATTGAGTGTGTACTCGATGTCGGGCGAGCCACCTAACCCAAAAATGTATTTTTCGATCTTCCCCAACTTACAGATAGCACAACTATGAGAATTGTGTCAGTAATTTAGAAAATAGGGGGACAAAAGGTTTACTTAAAGAACTGTTGTACATTTTATTGAGTATGACTCGATGTAGGGCGAACCACCTCACCCAAAAATGTATACTTGTTATATCCTCAATCGTAGATGCACGGCTTTACTCGAGTAAAAGCAACGCGTGGAAAGAAAGAGGGAACAGTGGAAAAAATAAGTTTTCTTACATTAAAAGTTAGAAGAAGAATCAAAGATATACCCAGCATAGTTTTGTGATCCATCAAAGCATGAGCATACTCACAAATTCGAAGTCTACCAAGCATTCTGTGTAGTATACAAATATATTCAACAGGAAGAAAATAAAACACTTGACTAGTCAGAAGCTACAGACGTCGTGAGAAGAAACATGAATCAAGATCATCATGATTCGAAAGATTTTGCTGACTAAAGGAGTATGTGATAGGTATATTTGAACATTATTGTCAGCTTATCCAGTTGTTATGCGTAACGCAATCGACTTGCGATTATAATGAACACTGCCATTGAAAATTCAGAAACTTCATTTGTTTGAAGTGAAATATTTCAGATCGACAACAAATGCCAAGCTTGGTATTAAGAACTTACTTAATCCAGGAATTGGTGAGTCAGAATTAGTACAACGCTTTCTTACAAAAAAAAAAAAAAAGTTCATGATGTCGTTTTGCAAGTCATGGTAAGCCCCTTTCATCAACTTAGTTCTTTGCTTTTCTTGAAGGTCAACAACACATGCGTCATTCCACTTTCTAAGTCAATACAAACTTTTCAACTACTTCAATCATAAACACTCATCGATACGAAACTATAACTATTATTATTAGCAACTTACCTTTTGCCTGCCTGGGAACTTGAACTTGGCACGACGCAAAGCTTCAATAACTTGAGCCTTGTAACGATCGCTGGAGCGCACCGACATAATTGGCTGTCCGATGTTCACACGGGCTACGGTACCTTGTGGTTTGCCGAAGGCACCTCTCATTCCAGTTTGGAGCCTATAAACACAAAAAAAAAAATCCGTCATTAGAAATCTAGTTGGTAATTATAATTATTTAGATAAATGGAAAATACGACATTTTCGCAATGTTAACCTTCAGTAAGAATGTCAAAAAAAATGTAATCATGATTTGTATCATAACCCAGTGCTCGAAGCAATTTCATCATGTTAACAAATAGAAAAACACTCGAGATAAGGGCACGATAAAACTCACCTATCAGCTCCAGCGCACGACAACATCTTGTTGATGCGAATAACGTGGAATGGATGAAGACGCATACGGATGTGGAACTGATCCTTGCCGCAATGTTTAACTAGGTATTTGTTGCAGCAAATACGTCCAGCCTCAAGAGCTTCACTGCTGAGCTGTTCATATTCGTCGGAGACTAAATGAACGCATAGCGGGAAGTCCTCTACGGTTGCCTTCTTCCTACCCAAATCGAAAATACGGATTTTAGAATCTGGGACACCACGACAGAACCGTGACTTGGGATAGGGTTTGTTTTTACAATAACGATAACTGTAATAGAGAATTTTATATTACAAAATGCCACTGCAAGGAAGTTTTTATAACTTACCATCTTGCGGGACGGCGACCCATCTTTGGATCTGAAAATATCACAGAGAAATATTCACTTAATAACTTCTTGTACAGACAAATTAAGATTCAGAGGATTTAATGCGCCCATATTAATGGGAAAGTGTTTTTATATAATGGCAGATGTATGAGGATGAATTTACTAGACGTACCTTCTCTTCAATGGCCAGCAAGAAAAAGAAGGGGATAAGTGGATGACAACCGGATGTCATTGGTTTGCCTCTGCATGTGGGGCGCTTAGGTAACATGCAGTGGTGAGCACTTGAACTAAGTATGGAGTGTGTTCAGTAAAATTGGAGCAGGATGAAAATAGCGTGATTAGAATTTCGTAACCTGAAAGTAACACAGTTCTATGTGAGTTGACCGATGTTTCGAAATAAATGAGCGTTTGAAGTTTTGCGTGATCTGTTTTGGCATTTTAAAATAATATTATCAAAATATAATTATACAGAATCATAAAAATGTACAAATTAGTAATTATATATGTTAAATTTTGCTCCCACGTTCAATAATTTTCTTTAAAAATGTAATTTAAATTTTGATACAAAGTGCTATCAGCGAATACGGTTTATTGAAAGTAAAAAAAAGTCTTATGTACTACATACATACATTTTATTATCAGGTTATTGTATGAGTATCACTCGTATATTTAATGCATTTTTTTTTTTTATATAAAAAAATCCCTACTAAAAATTGTTTGGATTGGATTATTGGATATCAATTGGTCAAACAGGAGCCATTAAAAAAGGACAATTATAAAATCCCTTATTTACCTTGCCTGAAACCTGTAACCTATATTTGTGATGGAGATAGACCTTTTTTGTTTTATTTTTGAAGTTACATAAGTCCTCTTTCTTAACTTCGATCACAAGCTAAGATTAGACTGTATGACAATTATGCATATGAATGCAAACAGGCAAATGACCAGATAAGCTGTCAAGTGACCAAAATGCCAGGATTATCAAAACTGTATATTAGACTATATGACACAAGTTACCCATATGGTCATATTTGCCTTGGTGGTCATTTAAGGCATTTGCTATTTTTTCATTTCATATTTGTTATTTTTCCAGAAAAAAAGAAAACGAAAATGAAAATAAATCACAATCCCACGAACTCAACACCGATGACAACAAAATAATTCCTGTTCCATCAAAAATGCCAGCAATGCCACAACGAAATTTCAATAAAGTGCATATGGGCATATAGGGTTTATGCTGGCATTCGTGCTATTTGGGTATTTATATCTGTCAAAATCAGCGTGGTCATGTGTGGCATTTAGGCCATTAGGGCATATGAGATATGCCCATTACATTGTATGACCATATTTTGACAGGAGAAGTGTCAGATATTGGCATTTTATGACCACTTGGCATATCGTCTAATCTTACCTTCAGTAAAGCAAAGTAAAGTAGGATTTTCAGCACGCAATTACAATATCTACTGTGATTCCTCGAAGTGTCAAGTAGAGCGTAGTTGTTGTAATTGCGTGCTGAAAGTCCTACCTTTCAAAAAAAAAAAAGTTCTATCACCCTATAATGTTAATAAATGTTAATAAATTTTCATTATGATTAGATGACAAAGTTCTATGTACCTACTAATATTAGGCCTGTTTTTTTGAGCTTCGAACTCAGCAAAGCAAAGCAAAGTAGGATTTTCAGCACGCAATTACAACAACTACTGTGATTCCTCGAAGTGTCAAGTAGGGCGTAGTTGTTGTAATCGCATGCTGAAAATCCTACTTTGCTTTGCTTTGCTGAGATCGAAGCTAAAAAAAACACGCCTATTGTTGCATAGAAGTTTGTTACAGCATAAAGTTCTAACATTTTGTAAGAAACCTTAAGGGCCCCGTCATTATACTCAAACGAAAGTGCTCTCGAAGACGAATCGTTTGATACCAAAAACTCATTTTTGACCAAAATGGCTTATAGAACGGTGTCACTTTGAGATAACGATTTGCAATTACCTATATTTCTGTCTAAGAATCCGCCTTTTAATTAATTTCTATTAAATTGTGTTTCTACTCGAAAGTTTAATAAATACAGAAAATATCTGTATTGTACTTTCTCTACCAACACAGCCAAAGCTATACCACAATTCCCTTCCATTCACAATAGCAGCGACTGTCACCTTATTGCGATTGTTAACTGCGCCAACGTTTGTAAATGTCAAAATTGACAATCGGAACTCCGCGAAACGAAACAAAGGTGCACAAAGAGAAACGACAACCGAGTCCAGTGACTTCTTCGCAGAGAATACAATTTTACCGAGCGGAGCAAATCCCTTCCACAGTGTGGAGAAACCCCCCCAAATTACTTAAAGAAAGAAACCAGACAATAAAATAAACAGAGAAATGATAATTAAAATTCTCGTTAATCTATTAAAGCAATCTCTATAAACAATCCGTAGTGCGGATCGTAAAGAGCCAGCCGATTTTAGGCGTTGCAAAAATAACCCGGCTGACGACTACCCATAATCAACGGGGTCTAGGAGAGGTGCTCCAGAAAGTTTCTTTGCGTTTTTACGATTTCTAGTGATTTATTTTCAAAACTTATGTGCGCGTTTCAATGGGTCTATGTGCATAGAATATTTTTCGCTTAATTTGGTTTTTGTTTCGAATTTTCGTTTCCTCTTTCTATTCTCCACTTGAGTTCGGTGTGTGAATTTAGAGTTTTTCCTAGGCAGCTGGCTAACGAATCACCATGTGGAAGTGTCATAAGTGTGGAAAGCCTGTCTTCTTTGGTATGAATTGAAATTTTAATAAAAAAATATTCGATTTTCAAGAAAAAATTTAAACAAATTCCAGCCGAAAGAAAACAATCGCTCGGCTATGATTGGCATCCAGAGTGTCTGCGTTGTGAGGAGTGCGGAAAACGGTTGAATCCGGGTCAACATGCTGAGGTAAAAATGTATTTACATTTGAAATAGTTTTTTAATTGGGGGAGGAGGACGTCTTGTCGTTGGCTGGCAGCATCTTTTGTTTGTCAGTGTCTGTGAGTTAAGTACTGAGGTTAATTGATGGCCTGATTGAAGGAGTTATCACATAACCATATTTTCTATTTGCTATAATTGGTTTGTTTGTTTTTCCCGCTGTTCGTTATCGCTTGCTCGTCTGCCGCTGAGCTGATCGTGAACAATCAATAGACTTCATTTCGAAATCACTTTCCTTTAATCTGAAAAGCAATAAAAAATGATTGAGTGCCGCAATCGGCTTCAATTCTCATTTTTTACATGCATAATCTAACCGCGCCGATTTGTAGTATACTGTTGATTCCTTGTCACATGCCCACCGAACAAAAGGAACATTTTGTTAGTTTTATACATATACGATGTCATCCACCCTATTAATACGCTTGTAAAACTTCCAGCATAAAGGAGTGCCTTATTGCCATGTGCCATGCTATGGGGCTCTATTTGGGCCGCAGCTTTTCGGCCATGGAACGCGAGTCGAATCGCATAAGAATTTCGGACAAAAGGGTATTCAACGGGTAAATGGCGGAGCACCGGCGCTTCCCAGGGACCATTTGGAGTCAAAACTTAAGGTTTGCCTTTTCAAATACCATTTTCTATAATTTGTTTTCATAATTTCTCTATTACCCAGCTCTATAATCAATTTTACGACAATAAAAGCCTTGAGGTGCGTAGCCGCGAGGTTAACAATCGACTGATACTTGAAGGTGCTTTGCGAGTGTACTGGGGCGTGCAAGGTGTTATCCACCTAAAGGAGGACGATGACCAACGAACAGTTGCAATACGTAAACGGAATTCTGGTCGTTATTCGACCAGTGCCATTGAACAGGAAAATTCCGACAAAGAAAACGATAACGAAGCCAGTGAGTCACTTGAGCCGCCCACATCAAGCACGACCACGGGTTTGGTTGACGACTTATCAACGGATATTTCACTGTCCGAAAGTATGACATTCGATTCGTGCAGTTTGAATGAGTATCCCCTTTCCGAAGAGGCAACCACGCCGACGACACCAACAGCGACGCAATTGACCACAACCACGAATACCGGAAGCACAGCGTCCACACTTCCGTCCAAGTTGGATAATTTGAATAACTTGGATTGGGACGAGATTGACGACCTCCTACAGGTAAGGCACTTGCACTTCCTTCTCAAAACCAATTATTTGCATAAGCAATTACTTGCAGGTGGAAAGGAAATACAATGACAAGGATAAAATCTACGAAACCATGCCAGTCAAATTGCCATCATCGCAGTCTTCCAGCGAAAGTTCCCCAACCAAGAGCGTATCCGAGAAAAGTAGTAGTAGTACTACAACCACGGAAACATCTTCCGATAATTTCATAACCGCATCCGCTTCTGTCAATACAACAACAGCGACAACAACCACCAATGCAACAACCAATAACGACGACGACACATTAAAACCAATGGATTTTGAAGATTTCAAACGAAGCATTCACCAAGAGTACGTAAACGGATCGAATGATTTCCCCGAGATAAACGACGACACACTGAAGAAGAACCAACCAATCGACCCATCAAGAATAAATGATTCGTTGAAACTTTACGGCGAAAACGCAATGAGCAAGAGCTTCAATTGTGAGCAGGCTCTGCGTACCATAGATCCATCGATGATAAACGATACATTGTGCAGGAGAGCGGTAAGCGGCTTTGAACATTCGTCTGCAAGGAACTATGCGCTGCAGAAGTCTGGCTCAGCGACGTCGAATAATCAACACAATGGAAGGTCTCTATTTGAGAAGGGTATCAACCGTTCCAAATCGGGACCGACATGCTTTGAGTTCACAGACAGTGAAGACGAAACATCGACACTGAAGCCATGTAAACCGTCGACGATTAAACGAAACGAAGCCCGATACGTTAACATTCGTATGGACTGCTATCCGAATCCGAGCGATAACGACATCAGTGCAAGTAGAGATGCGGACACGAACAGTTTGAGTGCTGCCGGAGAGTTGACGACAACAGAAACGTACATAAACGGCCAGCATTTGCATGTAACCGAGGATGGTGTGGTTTTAAGGCGACCACCTAGAACGGGGTCGACGGCTATAAAGCGAAGGTCGGGTAATAAGAGGTGAGTCGAATCGGTTTGTAAAACTACGGAGAAACTATCCGCAGGCAGAGCACTAAACAATTGCTCAGTACAGATCCTGTTTTTATATTGTCAGTCTAGTTTCTGTAAGGAACGCATTTAAATTGGTGTATATTTCTTGCGCATGCCGGCTCGCTCCATGAAACTGTGAAAATGATTGTGCTCTGCATTTAAAAGCCATACAGTATACATACATTGCATACTCTCAGGATTGCCCCTGATCGTCGGCACTTACTTACTTACTTACTTAAGGTGGCGCTAGAGTCCGGGGTGGAGCAGGGCCTCAACCAATACGCCTCTCCAGTTAGCGCGATCTTTGGCTAACTGCCGCCAGTTGCGCACTCCAAGTTGGTTGAGGTAGCCTTCCACTTGCGCGCGCCACCTAAGGCGAAGTCTTCCTCCACTGCGTTGTCCCTCCGGGTTGGAATCGAAGACTCTCCGGGCCGGAGCGTTGGTGTTCATTCGCTCTTCATGTCCTAACCATCTTAGACGACTAATGCGTACTTTTCTGACCAGGTCGATGTCGCTGTACAGCTCGTAGAGTTCGCTGTGAAATCGTCTCCTCCAAAGCCCGTCAACACAAACGGGACCAAAAATCACTCGAAGAATTTTGCGTTCGAAGCGACCAATCCTCATCCGTTTTTGCTAGGGTCCATGCTTCTGCGCCATAGAGCAGGACAGGGATAATGAGAGTCTTATATAGAATCTTCTTAGTGCTTCTTGACAAGGCTTTACTACTGAATTGCCTCCTTAGGCCAAAGAAACAGCGGTTGGCAAGTGTGATTCTTCGCTTGATTTCTGATGTGATGTCATTGTCAGAGTTTATAGCGGAGCCGAGGTAGACAAAGTCCCTAATTACCTCAAAGTTATAGCTGCCTATCGTGACGTTCCGTCCGATTCGTCGATGTTGTGTGTCCCTTCTTGTTGACAGCATATATTTTGTTTTACCCTCATTCACCACTAAACCCAGATCGTCGGCACTGGTCGCTGCTAAATGCTCATAGCGAATCACCCCATTTCTATAAATTAAATATTTTATACAAATTTCAGATCTCGCACAAAGCTAAAGCGTCGTTGTTCCATCAATGGTCACTTCTACAATCGGGAGACTTCATTTTTCACACCACCCTACGGCTCACAGATGAGTGTTTGGGTAACATCGCTGGTCACCACACAGGAGGTCATTAATCTGATTCTCGAGAAATACAAAGTCGACAGTCCAGCGGAGAATTTCTCTCTCTTTATCTTACGCGATAATGGCGAGCAGAAACGGTTAAAAGATCAAGACTATCCGCTGGTTGTGCGTATAATGTTGGGCCCACATGAGGATGTTGCTCGAATGTTTCTCATGGATGCCCAAAGGACTCAAGAAATAAGGTACGTGAGGAGTGCGAATCCCTTTCTCAATAACCTAGTTGTAACAAATAATTTCCTTTCATTTCAGCAATGAGGTTGCACAGTTTATCAACCTCTCCGTACCAGAGTGCCGTGCAATTTTAGACCGCTACAACGACGAGTTGGAGCGTGAAATCGCCAAAGTTAGAGAAAAGTCAGTACATTTCATATAATTGAACTACTTGCAAAAACGCATTCTTGTTTAATTTTCAGATATGCTGAACTGCGTCGGCGCATTGTCAGTCGTATGGAATCTCTTAAAGTTCGTTTATAATCTCGTCGCACCCACACACTATATATTCCCAAATAGTTGTTTCTCATATACACATATTTAGGTTATTTTTTCTTTATTTTATTTGGGATCCCGGGTATTCAATTCAGATCACAACAACCACTCACATATCCACAGGGTTTATTGATGATCGATTTTTCTTTTGTTTTCATTTTGTTTATTCTTCAAAGAACAAAATAATTAGACTGAATCTAAAGTGAACTTTTAAGTATTGAGTAGACAAAAATAAGAAACATAGTCTTATGAGTTGACTTAAATTATATCGCGGTAGACAGATCTAAGGATAGTGTGCACGATGTGTAAAATAATCTCCATTGGTGTTTGATATTGTTAAGTGTGTTTAAAAATGTTTGAGTCTCTTTGATTTGTTTTGCTTGGGCATGTAGCGTTCCCTTAGATTCAGACGAAAGTTCTGGCCTTTATTCCAATGAAACTGTTTTGAATTTAGATCGAAAACATTTCGTTTTAGATTTCCCCATTACTAAAACAAAAAAGCGCGGTGTTTCGATTTGTATCACAAACTGTTTTGGAGGAATGCCTTATATGGTTGGTTCGTTGGTTTAAGTGGCTGTATTCCCGTCTTCTGACGAAGGAAAAACACAAATAACGCATTGAGCGCCGTTTTGAGACCACAGCTAACGGAACCTGAAGAAAAAGGAGGAGAAGGAAGTTAAGGGAGCTCAAAACCAGCCTTATATGGTAGATCTACAGGTTGTTTAAAGAAAAACAAACGCCTCTTGAAGACATATCCGGAAATATGCAAGTCAAACTGGCTGAATAAGGGTTCTTAGGGGCGTACATTTCTACAGAACTGTAGCAGCACTTGGAGTGTATGTGAAATCATAACACGGAACACAGTCTACGAATGTACAAAGCAAGACGCCTTGGCTAAAAACTGCTTGGCTCGAAAGTGAGTGTGTTACGGTTAATGACCTCAGGGCCAAGTAGGTATAAGTAGCTTTTGTAAGGTTTCTTTCATTCTTACTTTCTGACTTTTGGCGATACCTTTCAATCAATCTAGTGCTCTTCTCGTGATAGACTTCTGAGACTAGTTCAGCCAGTCATTCCAACATGAACTGCCTCTGTTTTCTCCATGGTAAACATTGGCACCTTTAAGTAGATGAAGTCTATAGCAATGGTGGCTACAGCGGAGGGGTGTATGGGACAGTTGTGACAACTGGGTACAGCCAGGCTCAGGTTAATGTCAATCAGAGTCTACTTTTCATACTACACCCGAGCAGAACTCGAAAAAGAATCATTTTTTTTTAATATGACGATTTAGTACGCATAGGTGCATGATAAATTTTTTTTCATTTTTGTGCCTGATGTGAGACTGCCTTGCGCAGATTTCTCTACTCCGCAGTTTACATTTTGAAACGACGTTTGTTCGAGCAGGACCACTTTAATGAATCAAACAAACTAGGAGGCTATGTGCTTTACAGATTCAACTTTTACAAATCTAAAGAAAACGATTGTTAAGTGTTCCCAATATTTTTTTTTCCAATTAACCAATCTAGATTTAGTGTAGTTGTTTACAAATAATATATACAAACATACATATTCGTAAAAAAATGTTTCTTTTACTCTAGCATAAGCAACGACTATCCTTTGATGAGCCGATGTTATTTTAGTTTATTTCAATGTATTATGTAGTATTAAATAAGTAAAACCTATATACAAATCAAAAATAAAATCTCGAAATAAGTGCAACGATTGTGTCATGAAATTGGTATTAAATCTTTTTATTTTTTTGTTGAAAAATAAAAGAAAAACTCACAATAGTCAGTAGTACAAAGAAATGTACTATAAAAATTAAAACAAATGAAAAATAAAATATTATTCTATATACGCATATATGTGGTATACCTATACCAAAAGTTTATTTAACAACAAATCAAAAATCTATATAAACATATGAGCAAATGCATTTAAATTGAGAATAGTTATTAAAAGAAAGAAAAACAAGAATTATATTCCTTATAGAGTTTAGAGAGAAAAATATTAGATACCAACTAACACACAAGTGATAAAAAGTTATTATTTTGTTTGCTTGAAACTTTATTAAATACGATTGCGAAAAATTGATTTGATTCACAAAAACTAACAAGAAAACGAAGTAATTAATACAGCTGCCAAATTAACATTTACAGAGTCCTTCATGAGGACGAGTTTTTATAAGAAATCATAATAAAAACGAAAAAAATTCATATTGGATATTTAAAATTATCGCAAACAGTATTCGTAAGTGTTCTACATCAATAACACAAATTGCAGGCTCAAAGACCGACATTGATAAATCAATCAGAAACTAGTTGGTTAAAAGACCGAAATTCATGTTCTACTTCATTCAAGACAGAGAATTGTAACACAATTCAAAAACTAGTGCACCGACAGGAGCATTTTAAAATATTACTAGTACGAATATTTATAGATTGAACTTGTTGTTCTTATTGTTTTATGTTACAGGCCAGAGGCCATAGCTTTTGAATATATTAATTTGATGCTGATCAGTCATCATCATCACATACAATATGTGCATATTTGTTAGAATAGCGTTTTTAGCGAACCAGTAAAATCAATTCATAAAGATATAGTTGAGAAAGTAAAATTGTGAAAAAATATGACACCGTGTTCTTTAATATTTGAAGGGCGTTTTTCATTGAATATCCGAGAGAATTGCCCCGAAATTCAGAATTGCTATTTTCAATGAAACTCGTTGGAGCACTTCTGAAATAGTGGTAGACACCATAATGTGAGATTTGGTATTCTGTTCAATCTGGGCAATTCTTTAAAAATATTCCGGACACTTCTGTCGTGTTAAGAATTGACCACTTCTGGATTTCCTCTTCTCATAAAAAGGGCAATTCTTTTCTTCAATCGATAACGCCATAAGACTAAAAAATTCGATTTAACACCCAGTCTCCAGGGGACCGAATTTCAGTCAAGACAAAGGATCTAGACGTATCAGTCTGATTTTTTTTCCTTCCTTCGCGAAATATTTTCTGACTTAAATAACCTTTGAAGTCTAGACCACCGTTTGACAGCAAACTTTTTATAATTCTCGGGAATACAAGTGCGCGGATTCAAGTATGACAGATTTTCGTCATTCGGAAAGTTATACTTTAAATCTAATAATCGTGCTTCCAAATCGCTTCTGAAGGAATGGATTCACCTACAATCTGTACTTTCTCTTGTGTCTAAGACCGGGTTTTCTAAATTTTCCAAGACTTTTAATGCTTTTAGAGTGAGAGCCACCGTCACATTTATCTTCGTTAGTGACATCTTGCGAAATGAAATGTCATAACACAGTTTGTCCGACCAAAGACATGCAAATATGGCGGACAAGAGGTCTGACTTAAAGGTCTGACATAATTCAGACTCGTGGAGACGCGGTGTAATAAAAATCGGAGACAATACTGAGACCCCCAACTTCGGCCTTTTCCCTTTACCTAGCCTAGAAGCTATATTTTTACGGAGTATACACAATTTAGTACGCTAGTATTGATACATAGAAATTCGTATTGACAAATGTCACGAAACTTAAAAAATTCCGGCTCACCAACACACCCTCAAAAAATATCAACAACTTCCGGTGTCGGCAAAGTTGATGCCAGCGTTCATAGAATTTTGCATGTCACACAGATTCTAAATTGACATAACACCGATAGAAAAACAAAGTGGCGAATTTGAAAAAAAAAAAAAATAGAGGGGGCCAGCGGCAAGAGGATTGTGAGTTGGGGGTATCAGTATTGTCTCTGATAAAAATCTCTGGTAATTTGTACATATAACATCGACATGGAACATATGACTTAAAATTTACCAGTTTAATAAAAATAAAAACATCTGTCATTTTTTTATTTTACTGCTTATTCATTCATTGCCTTTTGACAGTATTTTTAATACTTATAAATAAAAGAACAGACATTAATGACATGTTCACTCTTTTCAGTTTTCGTTGGAGCTTGCGTCGCATCAGCATGTTCACTTTTGTTGTTACTTTTTATGTCAAATTTGTAGGATGTTGTTTTCCAAATTTCAGAATAGAACTGAACTCAGAATCCACTCAAGAAGCACTCACACATATGTAATTTATGTATTTTATATAAGTCAGCTGACAGCTGCCGTAGATTATTTTTTTGGCATTTCACAAAAACTTTTGTGGATTCAATCAGAAGCAGTTTTGTGGTTCCATTGGATTACAGAATGAGTGAATACCCGAGTGAAAGCATAAGTGATATAGGTACCTACTCTATTTCGCGTACCTACGCGAAATTAAAGGGCAATTCTTTAAAAATATTCCGGACACTTCTGTGTTAAGAATTGACCTGGAAGTGCACTTTTTTGTTCAATGGAACAGAGAAAACATAGAAAGAACACTTCTAGATTCGCTTTTTTGATAGAAAGGGCAATTCTTTTCTCCAATCGAAAACGCCATAAGTAAAAATTAGATTTGAGCAGTTTGTCAATTGCATCTTGTGTAAATTAAAATACCCGCCGAAATTTTTTTTCCTAATTGGCAGAAAGGAGAGAAAAATGCTCCCTCCATACAAAATCTAGCCAAAGGGGACGTTCAAGAATCTAGTTTAGTAAGTCTGACAGCTGGCTGACTTATTTTCGCACAGTTTTGATTGGCCTAGATAGGTCACGCGAACCGTTTTTTCAGTTAATGTTTATGGCGGATTCGGGGCTAGCCGATAAATTTATCAAGCATTTCGTGACTGAGTGCTAAGTATGTGTGGCTGGCGACTAATCTAGTTTTTGCGTTCAGGGTACATCTAGCTCAAACCAATCTATTCGACTAGGTATTTAAGTGTTCCCAATGTTTTTTTTTATTTTTATTCATCTCTCAAATAGAACAAAAAATCATTCACTGCTTTCCAAATCTGATTCTCTTCAAATTTTGCTGACAAAAATACCGGAATAGCTAGGCCGTTTGTAGAAACTGAATAGGGAAATGAATCCATTGGTTTCTTTTTTAAGTCGTATAAGCGATATACAAAATTGCTTTCTCAGCTAAATCAAAAAATAAATAAATAAGAGAATTCTTGCAATCTCAATAGAAAATCAAAATAAGAATCTTTGTTTTTATTATTAATCTTTTACACATTTTAAGACTTATGTTAACCAAAAAAAAAAAAACGGAAACTCTTGTTTAACACCCAAATGCTTATATATTTTTGTTTATTTATGTTTTACTTGTTTTCCTTATAATAAAATTGCGAATAAAAATAAAAATAAAAACAAAATCTTTTTAAAACCACACGAGTTGATTTTTATTTTCGATAATTTTGTGCAAATTATTGCAACAATTAATGCTGACATAAATGAACACCTTTGGTGGCATCATGTCGTCGTCGTAAAATCCAGCACCCATCGGCCCATCGCCATCATTAGCGAACAGTCAACACAGCCATGTGCCAACTTTTGGTATAAACATAGCCCGTTACATACCCCGCTGAAGTGAATTTTGCTCGCATGTTGCTCACTCCTGGCTCACACGTTCGGCTAACTATGGTGAAGGGTTAACGTTGTATATTTGGGATGTATAAAACAAATTGGGCCATCGACTCTGCAAAGAAATACTGTCAAAATCCACCTAAGAATATTTCACCCTGCAAAGCTAACACACGCAAAGTCACTTCACGCTCTGGTTGGCGCTTTAAGAAAGTGTGTTATGTTAGTTACTCCGCGTCAACTCACATAATAAAATCGGCTAACTTCGTCTAAGCAGTGCATATACCTACACAGCTTGCTTCCGGGCTTTGTATTTCTCTTTTTTGGGGAGTCCTTTGTTGATCCTTGCAAGTGATTGCACGAAGCATGAGTGTTTCCTTTATTACTGTTCCGTCGTTGTTTTGGGCGACATGTCGCCTATAGCTGTCACGAGGTATTTCGTTTGCTATAGTTCTAGAACTGCACTTAAGCTGCAATTGACAGGAATAACGAAGTTACTCGATAGGGCGGAAAAATGTGAAACTTGCGTGCAAAGGAGTCATTTCTAGGAGCAGGCGACGGCGACAGTATGCATGCCCACCCCACCTTCTGTCTAGATTGTGTTCTGAATTATAATGAAAAGCGAATAGTTCTTGATTTGAGGGGTAAACGTCGTCATTTATTAGTGTTACAGGAAGGTAAGAAAGAATTCTTGAAGTACGTACCTTCACATTTGGATTGCAAAGTGCATACCTACACGGATATTTCAACTTTTCGCATCGAGAAAGTCGTATAAGACATTTATACAAATTATTCAGACATTTAGTTGAAAAGGGGCTGTTTAAAAGCGAATGCAGTTAAATGATTGTTGCTTTTAAACACTATACTAGGAATTTTCGTTTACATTTCTTTTTGGAATTTTCCCTGACAGCACTCGAAGTCGAAGTTAGTGCGGAGTAGCTAGAACTAGAGTCCTGGACTTCATTGGAATCGGCTTTATTTCCTTTTATTAATGCACGGAGGCACGGCTAGAAGAGTTATTTAATGGCAAGTACATGCTGTGTTGGTGTCGTATGTATGTAACTAACAACCTGTTGACCGCGTAACAAGTGCGATTAAAAACTATATTGATAACGCTACATCGACAGAACAACGCTTTGGAGATCTTTTATTATTTTTACTAGGTACCTACCTGCATACTTATAAAAAGGTGTAAGACAAGTCCTGATCCTAAACGGTGTAACTTAAGTAAGTAAGTATAAAACGGTTAGTCCCAGAGGATACATCAGAACTTGTGTTTTACGCCTATTTATGAGGTACCTGCCAGTGGTGCAATCTTAGCATATTTATGTTAAATTTAGCATATTTAACTTTTAAATTGCATATAAGACAAAAAATATGCTTGTCACATCTAGCGTATTTTCTATTTTTAAAATAAAAACTTTATTCCCACCATAAGGCGTTTTTCTTTTTTAGTTCAGAGCACGACCGAACTGTTATACAAAAAGTTTGTGTTTCTTTTTTAGCTCAGATACATCAGAGCTCGAATTTGTGTTTCTTTTTTCGTTCAGAGCATGATCAGAGCGCGCTCTATGAGCTCAGAATTAATTGACTGAGCAGGCTGAGTAAAATGCTGATTACACATATACATTCACACTTCCAGTCATATTTGAGAGAAAAAAAAAAAACTGGAAAAACAGAAAATCATCAGAACGATCTGAGCCCGCTCGGTTCAGAGCGCGCTCATATGGCTCGAGCTCAGTTCAGTGCTCAGCTCTGAACTAAAAAAGAAAAACGTCTATAGCAATATATTCGTGGTATATTTTGCTTTACAAATAAAGAACGCATCCATACAAATTTTCTAAATTTGGGATAACTGAAAATATGTATGACAGTTTCTCATCAGCTGTCAAAGCTCAAAAACAAATTCAATTCAAAAGTCAACTGCGAGTGAATTGCGGTTCAATTTAATGAAAGTTAGTCCTCGAACAAGACAACCTAGAGCAAGAAAAAGTTATCTGCAAAATTTGCAAGACTTCCATAAAGCCAACGTTTAACTTGTCTTTTTTTTTTGATTTTTTAAACCTGTTTTTTTTTTTTTTTTTTTTTTTTTGTAATAAAGTCGTTGTTTTTAAACTTTAGCATATTTTGTTTTATTCCCCATATAATTTTTTTTCTTCATTTGGTAAATTCCGCTGGAAAATGTCTGGCAACACTAGTACCTACTTATTTTACCTCCAAAATAGAAAATAGTGTCTCAGTTCTTAGTGACACCCAAGCCCAGAATCCAACGGCGCAGGGACATAAATCCCAATTTTAAATTTTGGGACTTATAACCCACCTAAGTATGAGACATAAGTCTCAAATTCGACTAAGGACTATCCCACACCATCGGGACACAACTCCGAAATAAAAGTATTGGGTCTTATGTCCCACCCAACAATCGAACAAGGTTCCTATTTAAAACGTTTGAATTAGGCGTTATTTTTATATTCGTTTAAAAGGAACACTTAGCGGAGCTTTATTACTTCAAACTTGCTCTGCACCGAGCTAGTTCAGCGCGATGTAACACAATTAAGCACTATCTGTCATGCCACTATGGAAACTCTCCATGAGAACAGTTTTTGTGATGTAGGTATATTCAGGCTGCTCCACTTTTTGTCGATCTATAGAGTACAATTGAGGACCTTGCATCAAAAGGGGGGCAAGTCCAAATTTTACTTCTTGTGGGAATCAAAGAAACAGGTCCGGACCTGCCGCCTTTTTGCACCAAACGCACTAGAGTGGCAGATACATATTTTGCTATAACGCCCTTATTTTTAGTCGCAACTGCCTCGGTTATGTACCAAAAGTTTGCTTTTTTTTTTTGTTCAATTTGTCAGTGAAAAAAGCCGTTTAGCTAAAAATATGGACTTGCCCCCCTTTTGATGCAAGGTCCTCAATTTTCCACTATCTACTTTCCTTTTCTGTATTCAAATGTACAAACATTTGCATTCCTGACTACTGATCAGCGTTGAAATTGTTAGCTGTCAAAATGCGCACTGTGATCAGATTTTTATTCAGACTTTTAGTTCAAAAGCACATTAAAAAATCTAGTTATGTATTTTAATGTGGTATTCGTTTGGGCTTCTTCAGATTCTCTCTCAGATTTCAGATTTCGTGTTGCTAATCGAACATAAAAACGTCACTTGCTCTTTTTTTGGGATAATATTCGTGCGATTCGTATATGTGTAGCCTTCAACACTTTTCAGTTTTAAATTAATACATTCGAAATTTGCGTCTCAATTCATTTTTAAATATTTATACATAAGCAATTTACTGAAATAAATTCACCCGTTGCAATGCTCATCTTTGCTGTAGAACAAATTCACGAAAACCTTAACGCCCTCCACCAGTTGTCAAACTCAAACGCACTTGTATTGGTAAATCTGAGAAAATATCTAGATTCGCAAAAGTGCTCTGAAATCTGAAAAAAATTGTTTTTTTTTGTACCAAACGACCATGCATAAAAACTGCTCTGAGAGCAAAAAAGTGATCTGAGAGCGCCCAAACGAATACCACATTAGTCCACTATACAGTGATCTAGAATAGACTTGTTACCTCACCTGACACAAGATATCGCAGCGCATTGCAACGCCAAACTATTTGTAGTAGAATACTACAAATTTGCTTTGCTAAAAGTACAAAAACGGTAGATAGGTACATGTAAAATGGAAATCCATATACATACCTACTGCTAACCGCCAATTAAATGCAATTAAAAGAACTTACTACACGCATACCTGGCCCATGATTTATCATTGTGCTACCATCAAATTGCTGGCTACGTCACACTCACCTAGATTATGAAATGAAACCAAAATCTGACCTACATTCCTCAAAATAAACTCTTCGATTAATGACGACAGTCTACACAACACAAGTCCTTAACTAAGACATTCCGAAGCTCGCGCCTACCCCATTAATATCGAACACTTTAAGGCAGCATTCCTCTCACGACATATGATCCGTATTAATTTCGATTTTATGGATTTTCCCCTTCCCACACTTCCCCTCCCTCACACATTTGGCAATCTAACTCCATCCTGTCTAACCCATTGATTCTTTGCTGCGCCGCGCGACCGACGGCTTATTGACACAATATTGACAGAAAGTAAAAGTTTCCGGCTTTCGTTCACCTGTCCGTCAACACGAACAGAAAAATCGGGAGGATGAGAGAACGAATGGTGGAGGAGTTGCGCCTTGCGCCGCACCGCGCACCGTTACTAAGTTGTAACCTATACCTAGCTACCTACCCCTCCATCCAGATTTGGATGTAATTTTGCAATCAATTGCAAGTGTGCCTGCCAGCCAGTGGATTCCAATTCAATTACTTACTAAACTGTGTGAGGAGGTGTATCCTGGGCAACAAGCGTCAGCGCCAAAGTTTGTTATTTTTTCCAGTTCCTATTCAGCCCAGAGAGTCGACCCATTCCCATCTGGGTGCAGGAGTCCCAAAGCGCGCTCAGAGTGAGAACTGAGAACCAGTCGCAATCTAATTACGCGGACGGGCTAACTAGAAAGCCGTGTTTCGCTTGTGGTTAATAATAATTGTTCATGGTGATATTTGAGCGTTGTTAGCCACTTCCGAATGCCTCCAACAACAGCAGCTTGTGGCCACAAGATTTCCCGCAATAGAATGACAGCCACAATGGCTGCTTTTGGCATCTAGTGTAGTACCGCAAACCACGAGAAAGCACGTGCGGATTACGTTGACGTCAGCGAGGACGACTACGATCTACGACGTGTGGCATAACACTCTCGTTGTTGAACGGTTACGCGCCGCTGTTCCGCATTTCGCGTTCTAAATGCATGCAGCACATATGGTCACGTGATGAAGTGTTTTATGAATTTCAATAACAATTTTTCACCTGGAATCTGGTGCCGTGTTGTTATTGCTGTTGTGCCATTGTGGGTGTTCTGAATAATTGTGTGAGTGTGTGTTGTGTTGTTTATTGTGTGATGTGAAGTTGGCGGGACCACGCAGACATTTTGATGGATGATTTCAGCGGAATTCCCTCGCTGGACGGGGGTGGTAAGTCTGATTTCATTTTTCTTCTCATTGTCAGTGAAAGTGCGCACTTCATGTGTGGGCTAGGGTTTGTCGGCGGGCAGGAGCTATATGATTATCTTTTTCTTGTTCGACTTGTAGAAGAGGCTGTCTGAGAGCGAGAGGGAATATAGTTACGTGAGTGGGTGGGTCGATCTCGTGACCTTCCTTTGGTGCACACGATTATACGAAGTGAACGCGTGCAAATGAATGCCATTGCACAGCGATTTTATAAATCTCCGAAAGGAAGTGTTTTATTTTAGTGTTCAAGTGGAACTAATGAGCTACCAGCAGGGATTCGCAAATGCAAATAAAAAAATAATTTAAGGTTATGATCTACGAACTGGTATGTGATCCATATTCATGATCGGACTCAATGAATTTGCAGTAGCTAGGTATGTAGTTTTGTCAACGTTGACCAATAGGTGTAGTACCTACCTTGATACCTGTCTAAACCCTGTCAATGGTTTTCAACCAATTTATTTTCAAAAATCTGGTGGAAATGTCAGAGTGTGTGGTGGGCTACTGATGCGATCCAAAGGTCTTTATTCTTGCGTGTTCTTCTCAAATATAATCAACCCAACAAAAGGTTCATTTGCGTAAGAGGTTTAAATCGAACGCTGTCGATCGCGCAAAGACACAAAGTTCGTCAAAAATGACAGAAAAGGATCTGGGCACTCATTCCGTAATTTTTCAGACGATTATCGTCGAAACGATAGAACCCAAAACTAGCAACTAAGAGCTAAAATCACAAGTTCGAGAGGTTAATCCAGTTCATTTCCCACAAATGTAATGAAAGCTGACGATATTCAAAAAAATTCGAGCAGATTATAACTTCTAATGGTGATTAAAGTTTCCAAAACGATATCGTTCAGACGATCATTGATATACGGAATCTGCCCCCTGGATATTTATAGCAGAATAAATAAAGCCCGCAGCGCCTTTTGAATGCTAACCTCAGTATCGAACTCCAGTCAAATTTCCCTACGCACCAAGTTAAGGCTCTTCGAATCCAACGTCGAGTCCGTACTGCTGTATGCCTTCGAATCCTGGAAAGTCTCTACCTCCATCTCTAGAGGACGCAGGCATACGTTAACCGCTGCTTGAGATCTGATGTCCACAAATTACATCTAACCAAGAGTTGTGGCATACAACGCATCAAAAGCTGTTGAATGCCGAAATTAGGCAGAGGAAGTGGCGCTAGATTGGCCACACGTTGAGGAGACCAAACGACTACATCGCGAAGCAATCCTTCGAATGTAACCCTCAAGGTACACAGCGAGTGGGTAGCAGGGTTGCCAGAATTTGGTTCGCTTTATGCTCAAACCTTAAAAAAATGTAGCCCAATATCGTTGCTCAGAAAGAAGCCCCCAAAAATCATTGAAAATATTGGTATTTTTTAGACTTTCTCACCGCGGTTTTTTTTTTCTTTTACTTCTATCATCTGCAATTGGCTTTTGTGGCTTATGTCAAACCAAAAGGCCTGCAAAATGAATTGGTGTGCGTGCAACTTGAACGACTGTTCGATGTCACTTGACTGCACGAGTGCTGCCAAGTTTTAAAAGTGCGGGTTTGTTCGAAAATATTTCTTTTTTTAGTTTTGTGAAAGAATAAAACAAACAAAATTAACACACAATTTGTAAAACTATATGTAGCCCAAATTTGTGTTGGGCGCTCATGGAAGAAATTTCTATCGTTTTTTTAGTAAAAGCCCGAAATACGACAAAGCGCCCAATCTGGCAACTGTGGTTGGTAAACCAAGAACAACGTGGAAATCAACCATGTTTGCCGAAGCAGCAACATAGCGTAAAACGTGGCCACAGCGGAAGTATCTGGCTGCAGATCGAGAAGGATGAAAGAAATTTGTCGCCGTACTATGCCCCACCCGGGGTTGAAGGATTCATATATACCTAGGTATATAAAGTTAAGTTATATTTGTGATATGATGTCAAAGATGAAAGTGGCTCAAAGTATAGTCTATCCATGTACTTTGGCGTATATATTTTCAGCTCTCTAAGAGTGTTTCGCTCAATTTTTTTAGTTTAACACTAAGTTTGGCACGCGCTCGGGAAAGTACGCGAATAGACCCAAAGTTTATAGATGGTTCGCATCAAAAAAAAAAAAAATACAAAAAAGAATGTACCTACCTATTAACGAAACAACGAGTAGCGAGTAATTCGATCTTGGCTCCACCTGAAGGTAGAACAAATTAATTTTTACAAGTTTTAACTGTCTAATGTCTGTCTACCCACATGATAAATTTTATTTGGTCGTAGGTAATAGGGGCCATACACGACACAGACATGTCGTTGCAAATTAATACAATTTGTATCATGTATATCCTATGTCTATCCTTTGCTACGAACGTCTGCGTGAATTCAAAACTTTTTGAATTTTCCTTGGTCTGCAACGACATGTCTGTGTCGTGTATGGCCCCTACAACCGCGTATCCAACGAATAGGTAGATATACAAACAAATAACGAGGACATTTTGACTTTGAGGTTAAATTCGACCGACATTTTTATTCGCTGGTTTGTATTTTGAACGCAAGTTAATGTTGTAGATTGTGAACTGACTTACACAAGTCGCTTTTTTTTATTTTGCTTATTTGTTTTTAAATTTGCTTTTTAGTATACTTTGAAGGATTAGTTAAGTATTCTTTTCCTAGAATAGCTGAATGGTGTCATTTTCTATTTGTAAATGCATCAATAGTGGCTTGTTCAACAACGAGCGATATGGCGACATTAACAAAGAGGTAGCTAAGATCAGCGATGGCTACACCAGTAATCCAAAAATGAGTCCCTGGGTATGATGATTAATGTGTTTAGAGAAAAAAGTTAACAGACGTTGCACAACGACAGTTGTTTCAAATTAAATCAGCAAACCAAGAGCTAAATCCAAAAGAAGGGAGAAAATTAATATTAAGCGCATAGGTACATAATAGGGCCTACGCAATCTCACAGCCCGAGGACATCGAATAAACTCGCGAATGAAACAGATTCACTGTCTGGTGGCCTTAGGATGAGAACGCAATCTCTTAAAAAAAGCGAAAAAACACGCCTATAGTTTCTTTTTAAGGTTTCAAAATCCAAAGTCGGGCAAGCTGAGATCCATTAATTCGCTATCCGCTTGTCTAAATTCGGTTGAATCACTTTCCTGACCTGTCTTCCACATCAATGCTAAGTCGCCCCACCTTATACTCGACCCATCGACAGCTTTCCCATAGCTGCTCCCGCTTTGATTAATAAGCATAAACACACACTGATACGACTAGCTCAGTAGGTAGCTACCCCTAATGATTATCGTAAGGTCCAACCCGATTTCGACAAACGCATTGAACAGCATTAAAGTAAAAACAACATACCTCACACCTGATAAAAATGTGTTCATTTGAATTCAAGAGACAAGACACAAAAGGCCACCTGAAGAACACTCACTTCCCTACTCTAAATACTTGAACTCTCTTTAACAAAACATAAATCCCGCAATGGAAACGTTTTCCCGATGCAACCGCTTTGATTACTAATTACAAGCCATCTATTCATCCATCAACAAGCCCAAAGGGCCAACGGTCATCGGCCAACATGTCTGCACGTATCACCGTCAATGAGAAGAGCCAAACAAAAACTCAAAATAATAAGTTCAACTTCAACTTGTACCCAAGTACACAAAACACAGATAGGTATGAGGTTTACTTCGAGATCACAATCGGCAATATCTCCATCACGCTCCATCTACACGGGCATGTAATTACTTGGTCATCATCAACATTGTAGCTCAAGTAGTCGAGAAGTAGTTCTTTGCATACGGCAACAACAGTTATCCTCGCGCACACTGGTCGTCGCCAGGTCCATAAACACAAATAATTACACCGCTTCCTCTAGCCCTTGATCGCAATGTGTAACGATTCGGCTGAGTGTAAACCCAGTTGCTATTGCCCGGAACGTGATCCGCGTCATCAGAAGCTGAGCCAGCAAACATTCCGCATTCTAATCTCTCAAATCGAAGACAGCCTGTGGGACGGGAATCTCTCATTTTAGGCTAGACCATGAACTCTGCTGTCAATTAGAGCACATTTCGCCGTATGGCCGGACAGTAGCCTCTGTCTGTTGTGGCTTATTCCTCCGTCACAAAGAGAACAGTGCAACCGCACAAAAAGTACCCGAGATGAGATTTGCAATTTGCATATCACGTTTAGGTATTTAAGAACGACTCCGTGGTCCATAAACTCTTGCCGATGATGGAAATAATCTAGAACCGTAGATACATGATCTGCTGCCGAAGCTGGCTTTTACCTATCTCACGCGCTCACGGGATAAATGGAGGTCGCGTTTGAATCATGCATATCTTTATGGATTTTATGTCCATTTAAAGGCAAAACGCTATGTTCGTGCCCTTACCTTAGCAGGCAACGTTGGATAGACCTTAAGGCTCTTCAACCGGTCCGTACATATGGCACATGCGGTGGAGTCTAAGTGCGCGAGTGCTTACCACTATCGGGTTTAGTGCGCGCCGGAATCTGAATGAAGAAATAAAAACTTATGACCATCGCGCGCGAGAGTTTTTCCTGCGAAAATGAGAGAAACCATGCAAAACCCACGATCGTCCGGCATTGCGGCCATTTAATGTGAAAAGTTTTTCTTTGTAATGTGTGTGTAGGTAATTTGCCAGCAATGAAGGTCAGTTGGGGAATTAACCTAAACTGGAGCTGAAAAAGTAGATGACGGAAGAGAGATATCTGCGAAAGACGCTTATGAGTTTGAAGCACTTAGATGACTTGTTTTAGGACAGGATTGGTGGATGCCAATTGACTGAGAGTTGGCTCATAGTTTAAATGCGTTTCATTTGTTAACAACTTTTGCGAGACTGTAATGACAACGGGTAACAGAAAAAAAAGTTGTTATAATTGCAATTCCAGGCACTTAATGTACGAGTAAAAGACACGCACTCGGACGTACTATGACAAATCATTGTGGGAGGTGAAAGTATAAACATTTTTACAGCTTAAATGAGATTTGGCTAAAAACTGGTTGAGATTCCATTAAAGAAAACATAAACATGTAAAGAAGATGGAACAACAGTAGCTAATGACTTCCGCAATATTTCACGGAAAAGATATACAGTTCTGGTTCTTGATAAAAGTTGTCCATCTGATGGGTTTGAATCAAATACACATTCGACATATCCGCACTTCTTTTTTAAGACAGATTCATACTTTTCTGATCAGTTGGACGCGATGTGACGCTAAACAGATCGTAGAACTTCTTCTTAAAATCCCATCAAAGACGAGACCGAAACACACTCGAAGAATTTTGAGTTTCAAACGACCAAGGAGCAAACTTAATGTCCCTGCTTTTGCGACCTTATAGATTTATATGTAGGAAAGTCACCCTAGTGTTTCTAGATAAAGCTTGCAGTTGAGTATGAACGCTGATGTGATTTCATTTTTTGGGTCAATAGTTTAGCCGGAGGTCGTCGTTGTGTGTACCATATCAGTGTATGCTCGCCGAGCTCTATACAGACTTGTGAGAAATTGTGCCCCTACATGTTAAAGAAGTAACACATTGTCTAAAGCCTAAACAATGTTTTTAAAATTGTAGGATGGAGAATGCTCGCTGCTCCGTAAAGGTCGGAAACAATCTCACCGAGACCTTTGATGTCAAAAAAGGATTTAGACAAGGCGACGCGCTGTCATGCGACTTCTTCAACATCATTCTTGAGAAAATTGTGCGAAACTCACAAGCCAACACCAGAGGCACAATTTTCCACAAGTCTGTGCAACTACTTGCATACGCTGACAACATTGACATTGTTGGCAGAACACAGCGAGCTGTTACTGGAGCGTTTGCTAGTATTAGTACCGAAGCGGCAAAAATGGGTTTAGTGGTGAATGAGGGTAAAACAAAATATATGCTGTCAACAAGAAGGGACACACAACATCGACGAATCGGACAGAACGTCACAATAGACAGCTATAACTTTGAGGTAGTTAGGGACTTTGTCTACCTCGGATTCGCTATTAACTCTGAAAATGACATCACCTCAGAAATCAAGCGAAGAATCACACTTGCCAACCGCTGTTTCTTTGGCCTAAGACGGCAATTGAGTAGTAAGGCCTTGTCAAGAAGCACTAAGGAGATTCTATATAAGACTCTCATCATCCCTGTCCTGCTCTATGGCGCAGAAGCATGGACCCTAGCAAAAACGGATGAGGATCTTCTTGGTCGCTTCGAACGCAAAATTCTTCGAGTGATTTTTGGTCCCGTTTGCGTTGACGGAATTTGGAGGAGAAGATTTAACAGCGAACTCTACGAGCTGTACAGCGACATCGACCTGGTCAGAAAAGTACGCATTAGTCGTCTAAGATGGTTAGGACATGTAGAGCGAATGGACACCAACGCTCCGGCCCGGAGAGTCTTCGATTCCAACCCGGAGGGACAACGCAGTAGAGGAAGACCTCGCCTTAGGTGGCGCGCTCAAGTGGAAGGGGACCTCAACCAACTTGGTGTGCGCAACTGGAGGCAGTTAGCCAAAGATCGCGCTAACTGGAGAGGCGTATTGGTTGAGGCCCAGGTC
This sequence comes from Cheilosia urbana, assembly GCA_946477585.1. Classification (NCBI taxonomy): domain Eukaryota; kingdom Metazoa; phylum Arthropoda; class Insecta; order Diptera; family Syrphidae; genus Cheilosia; species Cheilosia urbana. The sequence goes on from OX297853.1 coordinate 140,847,686, forward strand.
CACCCCGGACTGTAGCGCCAACTTAAGTAAGTAAGTAAGCATGGTTGCCACTTCCAGCACTAGCTAGGGCCAGTCAGCGATCTTTTGGTAATTCTTTTTTGACTCCCTTGAGGAGGTCTCGAAACGTAGTATTGGGGAACTGATAACCTTTTTGAATAGCACAGGCTGGATCTAAACTTTCCTATTCGACAATCTTAAATAACCAGGTCAAATGAGTTGTGGTAACAAAACGGCACATAGTGCTACTTGGGTTTTTAAATTAAAACACCACACTGAGACCCCCAACTTCGGCCGATTATCTGTTACTTGCCCTCGAGCTACATTTTTTTTTGAAAAATGTCACGTGACTTCAAAAATTCTGGCTCACCAACCCACTCGCACCTTGCATATGCCACTCCCCCTGTGGGCAAAGTTGCTGGCAGCGTTCATAGAATCTTAAACGTAACATTTGAAATTTTTCGTTACGTGTGGATAGTATTTTTTTTAGGGAAAATAAAAACATTTTGATCAATTTTATTTATTTGTTTGTTATTTAAGAAAAATTTACTCATGAAATCGAAGTTAATTAAAGCATGATGCTCATGATGCTTTGCAAAATGTCCATTAATGCTAACGATTGGCATCACTTTCAACGTCAAGTTTTCATTATTGCAAAGTTGATCAAACTGATGCGATAACATAACGAAAAAAACATCACAGATAGACCTGATGCGTTGTTGATTCGCCGTCAAAAAAGTAATAGTAAATAAAATGTCGGAAGGGAAAGAAAAGTAAGTAAATAAACATTTTTATCAACACACTTTTGTTGAATTCTTTATTTCGCATGTAGACTGCTTTCTTCTTACTTCACGAATATTAAAACAAAAATTTATCGTCTTCTTTACGATCATATAGTTATCGACTAAAACTTTAATTAGCAAAACTTCGTCTTGACATTAAAATGTTGAATGTCAACAACGCGTTCTAAATGCGTTCTCAAATGTCATATTCAATCAGCAACGCATCAGCATAAACTGTGCATCGCATAAGCATCGCAAATAAGTAGTGATGCTGCACCGCTGCGCAAATGTTAGACGTTTCTGAATTTACCCTATATAATAAATAATATTGGCATTCAGTAATGTAAAAATGTGGTATTCCCGAACTCTATTACATTTCCCCACGATTGGCAGCATTTATTTTTTAAATTTTGTATGTTTTTGCATTTCACGCACCGATTCTATATTGACATAACACCGAAGCAGTCTTCAAAGTCTGGGAACACTGGCTGTGCAATAATTACCTTGTGTCACTGTCAGTTGTCAAATAGCTCTTCAATCACTAAGCCGTAATACTCTGTCATGTTTCTATTGAGCGAACATGTGTATCCTTCTCTAACATTGCAAAGTTTTATAATACTTCACTCTCGTTAAGCTACGTAGAATTTTAAATGTATTCTGTGACAGCCAGACCAATTCCAAGTCGGCTTTATTTATTCATTTCTTCATGTAAAACGAATTTTATGTACCATTTTGAAGTCTCAATAAAAATATACATACATACATACATACACTAAGCCGTAAATGCCAGAGTGCAACCCCCTTGATCCTTGAATAAACCCTTTCAATACTTCTAACAGTTTAAGCGTTTAAGATGCCATTGAATTCAGATAAAACTCGAACTTTGAGGACTGACTGTCAGTATTTTGACTTTTGAATTCATCTCCATCTTCGAACGAACGACGTCTGAGCCAAAATTGGAGTTGCCGACTCATCTACTAAGAACTTAAGACCAACATCTTTAATGCTTCTAAAGGGTTTTCCAATAAGAGGTGTTATTTTGGTATTAAAAGAAAAATGCCATTTTTTGAGATAAATGATCGAATGTTTATTTGATAATAAAGAGGAAGGTATGCCGTTAATAACGAAAAACCACATCAGCCAAATGACCACCACGAGCACGCATATAGGACCATATCCTTTCACAATAACACCTCTTGTTGAAAAACCCTTTAGAATGATTTTCGAAGGAAGGGGTATTCCTTTCAGAGAGACTTTCTCAATAGATCCGGACCCACTTAAAGCACCATGGGCACATGTTCACGCCAGTACATAAAAATCTCCTTTCCGTTTTCATATTGTAAGACAACCAGAAATATTGTCTAAAATCAGTAGCAAATTACTCATCAACAACATGTTCTAATGCCCGAATCCATTCGTGAACTGCCCCCCAAACATCCGTCTGAACCGACGCCTTATTCCACCAATCTGGCTCTCAAAAATCCTATATTAATGCATGACCCAATTGCCGCCCCCCCACCGGTTTGAGAATCGCCAACATTTGGCGAGCAACAAGTCACACAGAGATAAATATCCGTGCAAATTGTTACAAATGAAAACGAATCACTGGCACGGCCATAGAAAATGGAACAACAAGCGCCAACCGAAACGTTCATTTAAGACAATCAGCTTCGCATTCTCCTCCTGGCTAGCTTTTTAATTCACGCGACTCTAACAAGGAAGTCTTTGCACTCTGATCTGAGTCCCCCTGCGCGGAACCATCAGCCACCGCTCAAGTGTCACCATGCACGAGGTGAAGGAGGAGGCAGTGTCATAGCCATATATTTTCACCTAATCAAGGTGCCGGCTTCAAACACGCCCTATTATTAGCTACGCGGATCGCAAAAGGAGGGCCAAAGGTGCGACGACCGTAAAACCTCCAAACACGACATCTAGCGCCGAAAAATCTCGCATTGTCGTCGAAAAGTGTGTCTGTGGCAGGCTGTGCGCGTGGATTTCGGGTGAAATCTACACGAGAAGCCGTGCCAGCAAAAGGTTATGCCAGGGAGCACGAGGAGGAGTACACTGTGTGTGTGTGTTTGATATTGCCAGTCAATTGCAAATGGTTTATGACTTCCTCGTAAGAGCCCCTCGAGGCGCTCGGCGCTGCAATGCTTTTCAGTTCAGCCGGGTTATTCCGCTGCCGCATTAGTGACTGAATGTGTGTGCCTTACTGGCGGTTCGTCCTGTTGTATGTAAGTTTGTTGCAACTTGCAACTGGCAAGCAATGCTGCAAGGCGTTGTCTTACTTTTGACTACGAATTCGAGTATTTGTTGTTCGAGCTTGTGTTTTTCTGTTGCCCATGCCCCAGCGGTGTCCCTCTATCGCATTGTTCGGATTTGAGACACAGTTCGGTTTTGTTGCTTTCCTGGGAAAATCTCGTGACTCTGGTAAGGATTGTTGTGGACAACGTTTTCGTTGGTTTCATTTTTTATTTTTTTTCTGTGTGTTTGCCTTGGGAAAACAACGAATGTGGAGTTCATTACGACGACGTGTGTTTTTGTTTTGCCTAAACAGTCAGCCAGCCGCGGCGCGCAGAATTTCTTTCACTTTCAACAAGTCTACGAGTGGAACTCATGTAAGCTGTTCGAATATGATTTGTTAATGTGAATTTTATTACATAATTGACCAACGGACAGGATAGTTGGTCGACCGCCGAGCAGACAATTTGAATGCTGCAACGCGCTGCAGGGCAGGCTATGGTTGAGTGAACTGGTTGACCCTCGAGTTGACCGCTTCCAAAGTAGTGCCGGGGCTTGGCTTTTGAAGGGTCCGAAATATTACGTCGCTCTTTGTAATCATCCCTCGAGGGGGTTGACCACATAGGGCGATCGAAACTGATGGCTGCAGTGTGGGGTTACGTCGTGACACATGTGCGGTGTTAAAGGATAGTTGAAATGTGGGCAACCAATTTGCTGTTGCCGTAGGTACGAATAAGGAAATGCGAAGCTGTCGTCCTGATGCTTGATTTGTCTCGTGTTGGAAATACATATTCTTCATTTTCAAAGAAAACGGTTGAGGTTGTTTTGTGCCACACGACCCGATGTAAACAAAGTTCTTTACTACTTTACTACTCAAAGTGTAGCTGTCGATTGTGACGTCCTCTCCGATACACCAGTAACAACTTGCTATGTTCAACCGACTCGGCCAGCATTATCGGCGAATGAAACCAGTTGAACAGACTTTTTAAAGATCGTACCTTTGGTTTGAGGTTGTTAGAGGCCTTGACGCAGCAGCAAGTTTTCCCCACCGTCGCGGTCGTTCTCGACAGATGGAAGAGTTTATCAGGGATGCAAAAACTATACACAACACAATTCTTTATAGCTCGTCACTATAGATGCTGTCATATGCCGCTTTAAGGTCGGCAAAGAATGGTGAGTATCACCTCCAATGAAAAACTTCGGCATACCTAAGCCCCATAAAATCTAACCCTCAAAAAAGTCCCCTACCGGTTCCATATTCTTTATAAATTATAACACACCTCCTCAAATATCACAATTGTTCAATAACGCCACGCATTACTCAAATCCATCATAGGCTTTACCTGCGAAAAAGACATTAGCCTTGAATATTTGCGCGATGGAAATACTTTGTACATACACCAACATAAATTAAATTTGTCACCGGCAATGCCTTTTGAAATGATTACATCCGTTTGCCCGCGAGGGACCTTCAATATTTCAACCACAACATTACATCACAGTTCAAAATTAGAACACGTTTTAGCCACCAGCCCGTCATTTTATATTTTACTACTATTTTTAATTAACTTCAACACCACCCACTACGGCTACTAAAATAATTGCCTTAATCACAAATCCATGTTCCCACACCCATTTGGTGGAGTATCACAATTTTATAACCTCAAATCGTTACGAATGTTAAACAAGCGCAACTAAAAAAAATAACCGCCATTTCTAGCACAACTTATTTTTGGCATAGATAAATGGATAACATTATCTATGACCACCAAGCAAGCAATACACTCGTAAACAAAGTCATGAAAGCCAACACCTAAGGCAAAGCCAAAAGTTCACAGCATATATAGTGCCGACCGCCCCGTCACCACAATCGCCACCATCACATCAACTCAACACTGTGGTGCTGGTGAAAAAGAGCCTAGCTATTTAAGGCGAAATAAAGTCCTCATTGGAACCGAGCGCAATAAATAACTGACATGATAATAACGCGCTCCACTCGCCGTATCCGCCACTTTTGCAACTTTTCCTAAAATACCACAAACTCGGAGCTGAGATTTTATAAATAAACTGCGAAAGTAAAGTAATTGTAAGGCACATATCATGTCCACCTTCGTAGCTGTGTGCATGCCCTATTGTTGTACTCGATTACTGTGTGCAAAGTAAGTAAGTGTGGTTAAAACTGCATTCCATTCAGAAGAGTGGGAATTGAGGCAATTTTTTCCTTGTCAGATAAAACCTCGATATATATCCTTTTATTAAAATTGTATTTTCACACCAAAATGTCGGCTTGGTAATAGATAGAAATAGATTTTCTGACTTTCAGTGGAAATAACAAAAATTGAAAATGACGTTTCAATGTCGGTTTGTTTTTTAAGTAAGGACATTCATCAGATTCCATTTCATAATAATGTTTACTTGTTGCCAATTTCTATTTGACTGAGGGAACTCTTTTAAATGGTCGGGTTTTTTTGTAATCATTTTAGCTCATTGATTTAGCTAACCCATGGAACGCGGTTAGCGAGGATATGACCATATGACACTTGCTCTTTGCATTTTTTTGTTTTTGCATTCGAAGTAGTTTTGTTGTTGTGGAAAATACCCGGAAAACTTCGCTAAACCAGGAAATCACATATTTCCGCCAACAAGTTAAATTGAACGCGCCAATTCTACTGCTCAAATGTCAAATGGCTGTGTTCGTAATGCTTATTTCACTAAATTAACATTAGGTAAATCTGAATTGAAAAATCATTTTTACACAGCGCCAAAGGAGAGGACCAGGCCCATTAAAGGGTTGTTTTCGTCTCCTTTTTTTTTTTTAGGTTCCTCCACCAGTGCGATATGCAGTAAGATCTTTTTTCAGTTGACTTTTGGAATTTTGAAAATATGATTTCAATTGTTTTTAAGCTTCTTTTTAACGAAGTGCTGGAAGCATTAAACTCATCCGTTAATTGCTATCACCACTTCTTTCTTTCGACGGTGCTTATGCAGTTTTTTTTTGCAATTAATTATGCTTGAGTATTTAAGTATTATTATTTGCTCTTTTTCCTTATCGGAAAGATTTGGCTTCCTTCCCTTCCATTTAGAAAACGACAGCTGATTTCGAATTTCGATGTTATTACTGCTCTCAACTTAAGAGTGGTCGCGAGCACTCGTAAGTCTTATGAGCGCTCCCAAATATGCACTAATAACCATTGATGAATAGGTTTATGAAGCTCTTAGTTTAATATTGGTCGATGAATACCGCTCTTACTCATATAAAACACACTCGGTGACAGAGTTCTGACTTTAGAAATCGTATTTCGAAGTATTTGAAAACAAAAAGCATAGCAAAACAACATTTAAGGAATATTAAAAACAATGCGCCGCACTAATAACAAAGTTTTTAAATTAACGGTAGCTCACAATTGCGAAATTTGTATGGAAACTATAGCCAAACAAATTTACCATCAACAAATTTATATTGCTTTAAAAATTTGATCAAATGGAACATAAAAATCTTTTCGAGAGATTTTGCGATAGGAGTAAAGACCGAACTCTGCTCTGAAGAAAATAGAAGTGTTCATATAAAAAATATGATCGCCTCTTTTGATAGATCTGTTTGTTTGAAAATTTACATCTAGCTATTTTCGATTTGTTGTACATACTCTACTTTGTTGTGTTAAAGGGAAATTGATTATAAAATCAGTTCTGTCCGAAGGTGACTACTCTTTCATATTCATTGACTTGCATTGGGCACATTCAAAAATGTAGTAGTCGACTAGATTGGTCTGGTATAGACGTATAACCGACCAATCTAGGATGGGAAAGTCGCATTTTCAATATCAGCCTCATATGCCAACTGTCAAAGTATCAACTGACTACTCAGTCACGAATTTCTTGACTTGATTATGCTGCTACCTCTCCATAAATGTCGGTACTAAAGCAGCTTTTGACATGACCGATCCAAGCCAATCAAAACTAAGCTACATCAAGTCAGACAGACGTCACACTTACTACACTAGATACATGGACATTTCCATTCTCTGACACGTTTTTGAATGAGTTTTTCAGGTGTTTTATGCGGTGTTTGACATGTTTTTGGTCGGGTTTTCGACTTGGTTTTGGGCTTTCAAGCGCAACTTTTGACATGCTTTTGATTTCATGTTTCGACCCATTTTTTGGCCTCTTTGGACGTCTTATTGGGCGTTTGCTTTTACGCTTTTGCGAAGAGCGATTGTATTGTTTATTCTTCCAAAGTCTATTACATTTTAAAAGTTACAGCTTTAACGACTTCTTCATTCAAGTTCAATCCAAAAAAAAAAGAAAGCGAGTGCTTGTAAGGAAGTCGAACAGCCTCAGGAAATACAACAAACACTTTTGCCTTTTTAAAGTCACTTGACAGATAGAGCTCAATTGTGTTTCCGAAATAAATCAGATCGCTGTGAACACGCCCGATTCGGAGTACATGTCTGCCCCAGCTCTGTTCAGTGATCCGCTCTGAAAACTGAACGACAAAAGAAAAACGCCTATTGTTGCCCAGATTGGCCAGCAAACTGTTTGACATCTACCACAATGTTACACATGGCAACATTGTAGTCAATGTCCCGAAATCCCAATCCGGAGATTGCTAGTCGTCGATATCTATGTATACAAATGCCCATAATGCAAAAATACAAAGGACGCATTTTGCCATGTGCAACTACAGACACCGCTAAGTATGTCTTTCGAGTTATCCTGACAGACAGACGAAGGAAATGAATTATTTATGTTGTTGCCGTTGTGTGTTGTAGGCCAGCGGTCTCGAAAACGTTCAACCAATTGTGGTATTAAATGTCCGATTGTTGTCTGACTGTGTCTGGCCGTTTGTATGTCTATCAGTTTTATTAGACGTGGGTGCACATAGGAGCGGAGCTGTTAGCTTTTATATTGACTACCTCCAGCAACTGAATTACTTAAGATGCCATTAGCAAGGAGTGGGTACACACTGCCACTACCTGGCTATTGGCTATTTAATTATTGCGACGATCATTGTTAGAATCCATTGCATAATTTTCAATTGCAATTGGCCTGATGATGGTTCGATGTTGATGTTGATGTTAATGTGACTAAAGACTAAATGACTGAAAGACTGTTGTTGTTGGCGTTTGGATGTCTGCACATTCGATTGACGAGTCACCATTAACATGCGAATTTGGAATAGACTTGAACTGTAAGGTTATAATGTTAAGGAAATTGCTTTTAATAACGGAGCTCTAGAGGAGGGATGCATTAAGTGGCGCAATCATCAACTGCTCGTTACTGAAGCCATTTGAAGGAGGCATCATTTATTGCGGTGTTGTTGCCACTCGAAGAGGTTATCAAATGTGCTCTCTAATAGAACTCCGCCGCAGGGAAAAAGAAATTTCCCAACTGTGGCCCATAAATATTGTGGCCTTTCTAACAATCATCACAATTGTTCTATAATTTATGTGACTTGTCACAAACTAACTGAAACAAACTGCAAACTCACATTACGCCAAAAGTACTAGGCACTGCCACTATAGGTGCGGCGGGCAATAAAATTGTCATCAAGATTACTTATGGTGCTGTCAACTAACATGGTGAGAGTGAAAGAATTTAAAACTCCCAAACACAAGAACTTGAAGAATTCTTTTGAAATAAAAGTTCTAAAACTTCAACTGAATAATACTCCCATGTCTTCGAGGTGAAAGAATTCTTCAGTTGCATTCGCCGAATGAATACGTATACACTCGAATCAGTTGTGTCTGGGGTGCTGGGAATTCCACGAAGTTCGTGGAGTTCATGTGTCTTCAACTTGCGGCGTTTGGCTTCGTGCAAAGTAAGTGCATTCATAACGTATAGTTGCATGGAGTTTGATTTCTGTTTAATGATTTTGTTAACACTTTAAGTCGTTAGCGTGTGTATGTGTATAGTGGATTTTCTGTGAATGGAAGTTTGTGTTTAAGGTACCATTCTTGATCGGCAGTGTTTGACGTATACAAACCTTGAGTATACCAGCATTCTTGATAGCAATATCGAAGCGTCCATCTGTAACCGCAAATGTTCTGAGTTTTCAAGACCTTTGGCATTAATTTTGGAGTTTAAAAATCTAGTTATCTTAAGTCGACTAGATTGGTCTGGAATAGATGTAACCTGAACGGAAAAACTAGATTGGTCAGGAACGTCGCTTTGGCTACGTCAGCCAAATATGCGAACTGTCAACTTATAGTATTCAGTCACGAATTTCTTGACTAGATTCATCGGCTACCACTCCATAGACGTCAACTGAAACAGTTGTTCATGTGACCGATTTAAGCCAATCAAAACTGAAATACGTCAAGCCAGCCAGCTGTCAACCTAATAAACTCGATAGTTGAACGTCCCCATTGTGTATGAAGCAAATTAACGGTCACACATGAGGCAAATTAACAAAAAAGTTGCAGCTGGAAGATAATTCTCGAATCCAATCTCCAAGGTGCGCGACTGCATGGAAGACCGAACCGATTGCAAATTATGGATACCTGCAGTGCATTTAGGAAGAGACTCTTTACGGTTCGGATGCCTGTTTAGTTTAAAAGTCAACCTCAAATTGACAATGGTGATACACGGTGCCATTTCCAAAAGGATGTAGCCAACTACGACACAACAAAAACGGGAACAATTCGGCGATTCACTTGAGGAAGTCCAATCGTAAAATTAAAAAAAAAAAACACAAGACTTTCATAAACTCTAGAGGATGAATTTGGAGAGTTTCCATCAACGGATTTCTACACCAACATGAGTCGTTCTAATAAGTTTTTTTTTTTTTTTTTTAAACGGCCTCTTACTTGTAAACCAAGTCTCTAATATTCTGCTCCACTACTGAAGCGCTATTCCCTAGTCTCTGCCTCGATTTGGGCCATTTGCATAGGTACTTGTATGAACTTAACTTCGAATGAAATATGAAAGTGAACGCTTTTTCTCAGAACAGCTCCATAGCGACCATGACAGTTGCCGATAAAAATCTATCGGCTTTATTCCACGAAACCTTTGCAACTTGCATGATTTAAAATACTTGCTAAATGTGTTTGCGTGCCGTGATATTCTAAGCGCGTCATCGAGTTCGTGGTTATTTTTTGAGTAAACCCTCCTAAATAGCAGAATAGGTTCTTTAATTTTAACCTTTTGAAATGAAAAATAGTTTGACCATAGGTATTTCTGTAAAACAACGAGTTACCACTGAGTGAAAGTTGAGTCAGCATGCAGTCGCCACCTACTAAAGGCAGTCGTCGGTTGATCACATATCATACTCTTTAGAGAAAAGTTGTTATAGCCTCTTCTAACCTTGCTTTCTATATACGAAATTGGACTTTAAGGTGATATTAAAGCAACCTGATTAGAGCTTGAGTTTGGGACCAACGTATCGTTCCATAAGAAACCAATTTTCAATTCGGCACCGACCAAACTTCATAAACTAAACCAGTAGGCATGCAAACTATTTAATTATCCGAATAACTACCAACTTCTAGGTCAATAAATATCACACCCCTATACAAAACTGCCAACCGAAAGGTTACGCCAACAGTTGTCATGCTCTCATAAACAAGCCACTGACCCACATCAAATTAAAAACACACAGCTACTCAGATTTATTTTCCATTGCTACTCGTAAATATTTACTAAACATTGCAAGAGAATCAGGAACGTCGTTCCAAAAATAGGGGAAAGACCTTGCAGCCCTCGAATCACAGCTAAAGCCTAAACGTGTGTTTAATCGTGCCTAATGAACTCATCCAATATTGACTTTAACTAACAATACTTCCAACCCGTGACGGAAGGGGGCAAAAAATACACCTAAAACTCAAACGCCAGTTTTTAAGACTGTGACCTCATTGGCCACCAAAAGAATGGGCAAAAACACCGTGAATCGTCTGACAGCGGAGCAGGTGTCAACTCAACATGTTCTCTGACATTGCATGTAACTGCCACCGGTGGCGCCGTTACAATATTTCCTGATGCATCTGCCCTCTGTCAGGTGATTTATTAGTTTAAACCATTTCCAGTTCGAAAGGATCTCACGTTTAATCCCAACACTCATCAGACACAAATCGCCGATTTATTATCCATGTAACTGAATAAATGTGTCGCAACACAGCACGATGTGAGAATAGGTACCGCGTGTTTTGTTTTCTGCCACTTCCTACTCTGCTTTGACGTCGTTACGTACAATTCTGGCAAAAGGGATGCGTGTATAATATACCTTACAATTTGTTGTGGTCATTTTGGACAGTTTCGTTGCTAGGGCGACCATTGAAGGGGGTGTTGGTCAAAAGCGAATACTAAAAAAAAAATGCACATAAAAAGGAAAAAAAGGACTCGAATACGGATATTTCTTGAATGGATATCAACAGTGGAAAATTTAGAATAGGGTTGCCAACTGTCATTATATAAGTTTGTCAAATTTGATCAGCCTTAAACTGCATTTACACTATCACGCACTCCCATTTTTGCACGAGACGGGACAGAGAGATCCGTTTGTCCGCAGTCAATGCTAATAAAGGCGTAGGAATGAGACCACAAATCAGACGCCTAAGGTGTCATGAATGTTCTACCCGTAATTATAGATATGTAAAGCGGAAGTTCCGGCAACCAAAATTTCTGCAATCACATGAAAACATTTCTATTTCCGATTTAAAATATGTGAAATGAGAGTGTTAATTAGTTTCAGTAAATTAAACCAACAATTCATCAATCATTTATACGAAATTAATAAATAAATGTACCTTCATCCCTTCCGGAAGCCATTTTGTTTTATAGGAAAACGAAATTTCGTAAGCCATCGCTATAAAAATATGAACATGCATAGCTTTCCCATAATTCCTACCACGCAAACAAGATGGCCGACCAAAAAACGTATCACGTTTTTTTGCGTGTTAGGTAATGCTGTCCCTTTCAGTCAGACGGCTGTTTAGTATTGGGCATCCCTTTTATTTTCCGTGATAGGAATGTTTGACCGTGTTAAGCTTGATAGTGCATTTAAGCTTGAGTCAGCATCAGTCATTTACAGAGAAATCGGATCAGCCTTTTTTTTCCCACAAAACATAAAAGTAGATATAAAAAAATAGCTTTAAATTAAGGAAAGAGCAATGGCCCATTAGTTTTTTTTTATGGAATTCACAGACAGTTTAATAAGTCTGACAGCGGGCTGAAGTGGTGTAAAGTTTTGACTGGCCTTGTTCTTGTGAACAGTTTTACGAGTGTTGACACTTTCGTAGTATTCCTGACGTAGTAAAAGTGCATTTTCGGAACAATCTACTTTTTACCTACACCTACGTTTAGAGAAAATCTATAGTTGAGACAAATTGAGTCGACTTACTGTTATTAGAATCAATGGGGATGTTCAGGTATTTAGTTTATTAGTTCTGACAGTTGGCTGGCTCGATGTGTCTTAGTTTTAATTGGCCTAGATCGGTCACATAAACCGCTTTTTCAGTTAACATTTGACGGATGGGCAGCCAAGTAATCTAGTCAAGAATTTCATGACTGAGAACTATGTTTACAGTTCGCATATGGCGGACATAGTAAAAGTGACGTTTACGGGCAATCTATTTTAGAGAAAATTAGTTTAGTGAAAATTTAATCCATTTAAAGCTCGTATGACACTACATTTTTCTTTCATTTTTTCCTCCTTTTTTCACATTAAAATATGTTGAAAAGTCAGCTGCGAGTAAAGGAGACTACAAGTGTTGAATTTATTTTCAAATAATAATCTTGAAATGTAAAAAAAAAAAAACCTGTCAGCAGCTGAAAAATGTAAATTGAATACATTTTTAATGCATTTTTTTTTGACATCTCTACATTAATAAGGTGCTGCCCTACCTCCCTATCTTTTGAAAACAAATCATCAACAGATCCACTCACCATTGCCAACCTTTTTGCCACCTATTTTAAACAATCTTTTGCTGATAACTCATTCGTACCCGACCCCTCTTACTTCAACTACTTACTAAACTTCTCCTTTGGCCCCATTATCTCTCAAAATTTTGATCCTACTGTTATAGAAAATAAGTTACAGAATCTCAATGACGAATTCATACCCGGCCCAGACGGTGTCCCTGCCATATTCCTTAAAAGATGTTCTTCCAACCTTTGCCTTCCCCTTTCTAATCTTTTTCGTCTATCGCTTTCACTAGGAGAATTTCCCCAGGTTTGGAAGACCTCTTTTATAACCCCGATACATAAAAAGGGGTCAAAGAACGAAGTGTCCAACTATCGTCCCATTGCTAAACTTTCTCATATACCCAAACTCTTCGAAAGTATTTTATACGAAACCTTAAGCTTTCGTTGTAAGTCCATTATCTCCCCTTGCCAACATGGTTTCCTTAAAGGCAGATCAACTACTACAAACCTAGTTGAGTTCGTCTCCTTTGCCCTCTCTGCTTTAGAGAATGGCAACGAAGTAGATGTAATTGCAACCGACTTCAGTAAGGCGTTTGATAAGATATCTCATCAATTAATTATTTTCAAATTGTCTGCCCTAGGCTTTGAACCCATATTACTAAAATGGATATCCTCTTACCTCGAAAACCGTTCCTATAGTGTTCGTTTCAGATCTGTCCTCTCGGTTCCCTTTTTAGCAACCTCAGGCGTCCCTCAAGGTAGCCATCTAGGTCCGCTTCTCTTCATCCTCACTATAAACGATCTTGAGAGGGTCATCAAACACTCCTCTCTGTCCCTCTACGCCGACGATACCAAATTTTTCAAGACCATTCTTTCACCCCTAGACTCTAGTCTCCTTCAACAAGACCTCGATAACTTTTCGATCTGGTGCCACAAAAATTGCTTAGAGCTTAACATCGCGAAATGCCAATCTATTACCTTATCGCGTAAGTGCATCCAAACCCTACCCCGAATATATTATCTTATTGGTCACCCTATACCCCTAGTACAATCTCTTCGCGACCTAGGTATTTTGTATAATAGGGAGTTAAATTTTCGTTCGCATATTGATGAGATAATTCTTAAAGCCAATTCATCACTTGGTTTTGTCAAACGATGGTCCAAAGAGTTCTCCAACCCTTACGTGACTAGATCCCTCTACGTTACCTTTGTTCGCCCCCTTCTCGAATACGCCAGTCAAGTGTGGTCGCCATTTCAGCGAGTTCACGTATCCAGAATCGAAAACATTCAACGTCGTTTTCTTCGATTTGCTCTTCGAGGCTTACCCTGGAATGACCCTATCGTCTTACCCCCCTACCAAGACCGCCTCAAACTCATTAACTTAAATACCCTTGAACAACGCAGGGACGTAGCAGATATTCTTTTCATTCATCGACTTCTCTCAGGTTCTGTCGACCTCGCGTCTATTTACAAGTCAATTTTCTTCAACACTAACCCTCGTAATTTGCGATGCCCTCCTCTTTTCTATATACCGACTCACCGCACCTCTTATGGCTCCAACGAACCAATCACCCGTATGCTGCGGAAGGTTAACTCAAAGCTTCCTCTATTTGATTTCAACCGCAGCACTGCCTGCCTTAAACTCGATCTCCTCTCCAATCTTTCCCTTACAAATCTTAGTTCGTAAGTCTTAGTTTTAAGTTAGTTAAGCAATGTTATAGCTTGTAATAAGCCGAATAAATGGGGGTGTTTGCCCCCACCAAAATTAAATTAAAATTGGTGTGTACGCACTCACTCCAATCGGGAATTTTCGTTCCAGTTTTTCGTACTGCTCTTGTTTCATTTTAAAAGTAAAAAAAAAAAAAAAAAATAAGGTGTCATACGGAAAGAAGACTCGACTCTTTAGTGTGCCCAATTTTAACCAATCCAAACTCTTTCATAATGTACAACAGATTTTACGTACTTATGTTTAAGTTGGTTAAAATGGAAAAATGCAAAACGACGTAAAAAGGGAAGCTAATATTGTTATTGGTAACTGCCTCCAGTTTTGATTTTTTTTGCGGCCAATGTGGAACATGAAATCTGACAGCCAGCTGATTTCGAAATCAGAAAAACTAATTATTTCTAAACGCAACCATTTCGCGAATGTAACTAACTTCGCTTTGTTAAGAGAATATTTTAGTTTGCGTCCTTATGCAGGGACAGACTTGTAATATAAACCGTTTTACAAACAAAACAAGTACACAGACGCAGTAAATTTATGTTTTTAGATGTAAACTGTATTTTATCTTACGTGCTGACTAGACCATTAGAGCCTGGAAAAATAATACAATGACTTGTTGATGGTGTGGACTTTCCAATAAACAAAGTTAAAAGCTATTCCTTTCATGGAAATGTGCTCGCGGTATAACCCGAAACCCTGTTTTGTTGAAAGCTCGGAAATACATTCACACCGAACACCAACTAGTTTTCGTTTGACGTTTCAACCAGATGTGAAACACTAGTCGTGAAACTTCTGTGTAAACTATTTTGGTAAGAAATTCCGATCGCATTAATGAACAAATATAAAATTAGTTCAGAGCATTTAAAAATATAATATAAGCCCATCAATTAAATGAAGAAAATGATTTTCATTTGCGAGTTGTACAATTTGTACGGACAGCTCTTCTACTGAATATTGCAAAAGGTGTGTTTGTTTCAACAACCCAACGATTGGAAGTCGTTTTCGTGGTGTTCTTTAAACGATTCGTGCTTGAAGTAAGGAACACCTGTTGTGGAAGCTGACTCCTTAAATTCCATAAAGAGGAATAATTCTAAAATTAAAAAAATTGACAGTCTAGAGCCTAGATATTTCCACCTTTCTGGAAGAAAACATAATTTTTGAAAACACGCTCAAATTCTCAGCCATTCAAGGATATGTAATATATGTATCCAACATACACTCTAAGAAAGATATTTCATTCATGGCCGACAGTGCTGATGGCAACCCTTGTAGCAAGATAACCGACCATGACGAGCTATCACCAAGAAATCTCCTTCATTCCGTCGTTTAACCTTTATTTCAACTGCACTCATACATCCTTTGACACAAGGACACTCTTAATTCACTGACCAACATGAATAAGTAATTTACAAAAAGAAAAAAAAAAAAACTGCAATCGATGCAGAACCTCCTGTCAACTCGTAACAGGATGCATACATCATACAAAAACGACGACCTGTGTGTAAAGTGACTTTTCAAAACTGCGTTGTGAAAAAGTCTCAATGAAAAACGCTCCTGTTTTGCTGTTTGGCAGAGAGCTAAGAATAAAATTGATTTTTGTCCACCTTTGCTCCTTATTGTTAGTGCGGTGTTTTCTTTGCCATCGACTGCCTCTTACCCCAGCAGAATCCTGGCTATTTTCATACATGCATGCACACAAATTGTCGACCTTTTCGTCCTGGAATAAATTTCCCTGTTCTTCGTAGCTGATAAAACTATATATGCGGTCGACTTTGCTAAATCTAAAATGGTGGTATTAAGGTTCGGGGAGTCCGCTACCAAAGGCTGACCAAGACTTTTGTAATCGTGGTGAATAACGGTGGCGGAGTTAGAAGCGGGGAAAATAACAACTCGCCAAAGGTAGACAAAAACTTGTATCGCCCCCCCCCCCCCCCCCTATCCGGGTTGGGATGGCTGTCGCGGTGTACCAGCGAAAGGGGGCCCTCCCCCAAATAGGGACTGACCAATATTATTAGAATATTCAAAAGAAGGAGTACGGCCGCTCGTAAACACTGGCAGTTCCGTCAGTCGACTGAGTGATTCGTGGTGGCTGTTCGGTTTAGAAGTGGTCAAGACTCGGTGCCTTACGGGTGGCTTTTCATTTACGCGCGCCTTCGCATTCGAATTTGAGTTTTGCAGCAGTCTAAGCTGAGTTCGTGTTAAGGGTCGTTTGGGGTTCCACTCTTGGGAACAATTTTAATTTTAAACAGATAGTGCGATTTGTGCCGGTTGAGAAATTGGTTAATAATTCGAACCACCCTTGTCAAGGACAGCGCGCAAATTGTTATTGTGATTAAACAGAACGAATGCGCCGTACATATATTGTGTGTGGTCACATGTGACGGAATGTGATGGAAATGAATTATAATAGTTCTAATGGATTTTCTGATAATGACGAAAATGAATGGATACGCTGCGTATAGCTGGGCATAACTCGAAAAGTAAGTAAAACGTGCGTGACTATTGCGGTACAAATTACCCTTAATGGGAAGTGTATGGAATAGACAAGTTGCCTGTGTTATGTAGGTAAACTTATTAACCCATTTATTGTTGTTGATGCTGAGGGACCTATTTTGTTGTCAGTTATATTTATTTTTTGCTGTTTAAAGTTTCTCTTGCAACTTCGATTGGAAATTGTTTTATTGGGATTGCGGGCATTGAACAGAGGTTCTCATTTGAGAGTTTGTAAAAATACATCTAATACGCTATTCACACCGAGCCGAAAACCTGGTTTTCGCGAAAACACTCGAAAACTTCGTCGAAAACGACTTACAATCGTTGGGTTGTGGAAACAAACGCATCTTTTGCAACATTCAGCAGAGCAGCTGACCGAATAAATGTCACAACTCACAACTTAAAATCATTTTCCGCACTAATCGATGTGCTAATATTAGGGGTATTCACGATCCGGTGCAACTGGTCTTGTATCATTGCGAAAGTGCGAAAGTGCAACTTTTTTTCGCACCACAACAACAAAATATACTGACAAAAATTTCGCTACACTTTTGCACTTTAGCTATACCCTGACCCTATTGTAACCGAAAAATACAACAGAGTAGCGTTATCAAGTTGACAGTTCGCTAAATTATGAATTCCTGTGTGCAGGTATCGGAAAAAAACAAAGAGAATGGAAAACAAAAATAAGTGCCGCTGAAGGGAAAATCATAATTTTTGTTATGTAATATTAATTAATTAACATAATTTTGTCTCCATTATCTTCCAATAAATTGAATCGTTTTTCTTTTTCGCTTTTTAAAAGATTTTTTTCAGAACAAATGTCAATTGTCAGATTGGGTCTGACTTTGTTTCAGTTTTGCTATAGATGAGAAAAAGTGTGTTCACGATCTGATAAAAAAAAAAATAAAATTTCGCAATTTTACTAGGTCTGTTACACCGAATCGTGAATACCCCTATTATTTTTAAATGCTATAAATTAATCTTATTTGTTATATAATGCGATCGAAATTTGTAAACAAAACAGTTTACACTGAAGTTTCACGACTAGTGTCCCACAGCTGTTTGAAACGTCAAACGAAAACTAGTTGGTGTTCGGTGTGAATGCATTTCCGAGTTTTCAACGAAAACACGGTTTCGGTGCGATGTGAGAAGGTATACGTAAATGTATTGCAGGCGAAAAATATGAAAAGAATATAGTTAGCTGACGGCGCTGTCAGTTATTGAGCTCCATTGGTATAATAATAAACCTAAATTTTGATATTTTTATTTAGAATTTGAGATTGAAATTTTCCAATTCGCTGAAAATCGTTGACGCTTTGAAATGGAATGTCAAAGAAGTACTAAAGCAAACATGAATACTTTCAAAACGATTGTTTAAGATAGACCTCGTCAAACAGAGCCCACTTTTAACAACAAAGTGATATAAGTAATTGTTTTAACAGCCGTTTTAGAGAATGAAAAATTTAGAGCTGTCAGTGACAGGTGTAATTCTAGTTCTTATAATTTATTCCCGATGATTATCAGTAGAGCAAGAATAATTCAAAAAAACGTGTTAATTTTTGTTTTAGGCGTTCGTTATCAAGATTGTTACCCATTTATTTGTCTCCATTCAACCTTAACTATTGTCAATGCGAAGGATATTTTTCTGGAGACAATTGGCCATGTTATATGAGTCTGACACTAGAAAGTCATAGACTAAGCGTGTTTTTTTTTGTTTCGAAATCGATTTTATTGAAATATGGAGCAAATTAATGGTGAATTTACGTAGGTGGTTTTCCAAATGTATTGTTTTGTCACAACCGAAAGAAATACTTAAAGCCCACGAATAACAACGATTCTGGATTATGGCATTTTTCCCTGACAGTTTTGGCAAATATAATTGATCATCAACATAAACTAAGTATTAAATATCTAATGACAGCCAATTTTTAGAACATAATCCTTTTAGGTTTGATATTTCCATTTTCCCCTGTCCGTAAATGAACCTTGCAATTCGTTTTGCAAACTGACATTTGTTAATTCTACACCTCTACACAATAGAATGAAAGAACAGAAAAAGTCCATTGCATATTAAGAGGCTACACGCTTTGTTCCACCGGTGTATAGACGGAAGCAAATTTCTGACAGTCATAAATTCATTTTTGACATTTCATCAAAGATTTAAAGTTGTCTCAAAGCAATATTCTCCACCTATAAGTTTTTAAATGGAAGAGAGGGATGTACTTCGAGTACAGTAGTACACGAGTTTATTTAAAAACTGAAAATCAAAAATTACAGTAGGCATGCCTTAAGAAACTTAAGTCAGGAACACGAACGCTTAATAACCCCGTCTGTAAAATATTTGTCAACTGAAGAAGACTTATATTGAGTTTTAATTGCTCATTCTTTATCGATTAGATTTTTCGGCTATTTACACCCTATTCACATCGCACCGAAAACCGTGTTTCCGTCGAAAACCCGAAATTGCAACAATAACTAGCTAGTTTTCGTTTGATATTTTAATCAGCTGAGCCCTGAGAGACACTATCGTGAAACTTCTATGTAATTGTATTTTGGTTAGAAATTTCGATCGCATTAATTAACAAATCAAATAAATTGAGAGCATTTAAAAATAATTTTAGCCCAATTAGTTTGGGAAATGATTTTAAGTTGTGAGTTGTGACATTTGTTCGGTCAGCTGCTCTGCTGAATGTTGCAAAAAGTGTGTTTGTTTCAACAACGCAACGATTTGAAGTCGTTTTCGTGGTGTTTTTATGGAAAATTACCTTAAACGACTGGTTTTGAAAACTGAAATATGTATGGGAAAACTTTTGTTTTCGATTAAGTTTTCGAGTGTTTTCGCGAAAACGCGATATTCGGATTGATGTGAATAGGGTATTACTTCTGTCAAACGGGTTTGTTCTTTAAAATGAAAGCTCGTTCGTGCTTCCTGTTTAAAAAGGAGCAGGAACTTAAAAGACTTAGTATAGCTACGTACTTGTAAATACTGGTACTGTCAAAGACCGCAAGTAAAGTTTGTACAGGTCATGTAAGCAGTATTTTTAAGCTTTAGCCTTAGATAGGCTTGTTCCTGGTTCTGACTTCTTTTTATACAGTTTTCGCAGCAACAACTATTGAGACCCAAGCTAGAGAAAGAAAGAGGATAGCGTAGGTATTGATGCAGTGAGGATCTTTTTTATCCACGGATATTGTGGGTTAATAAGTAGAGGGAGATTATGAATTCTTCACATGGGTTGGCCAGGCTCAGCGTGACCGTTGTGCTCCTGAAGTTTGCAATTTGGCACTTTTTTTTGAGAGCCTGGTACAATCTTTTTTTTGTGTTTTAACTCTTTTTTAGTTGTAAAAGGGTTCCGAAAATTTTTAAAATTGATCTTATTTCCAAATAAAAACCTTTAAAATGTACCGCATATGCCTAGCACAAGTTTACAACATTATTATAGTTTTTAGTGAGTCAGTGCTTTCGAGATATGGTTCAAAAATTCTAAATTTGAAGAATGGCTTTAAAAATTACACTTTTCTCATTGGTCCTTTTCCGTGCGACTTTTCAGATTTCTGCAGCGGTCACACTGCTCAGGCTAGGTCTATTTTGGGATAGCCAAGGTGTTTTGTTTTCAGGAGGAAATAATAATTTTATACCTAACTGACGAAAAGAACAAGATCGTAGAAATAAGCTGCCAAAATAGGATTTCTTCGTGCGTTTATATTTCGTATACATATAAAGAAACATTAAAATATATGTCCGACTACATCTCAGAAATAAACCGTCCATGTTTCGATATTTTGGTCACATAAATGGTATGGTCGAAGTCAGACACAGTTTTCTGTAAAATCCGTGTTTTCTGGCAGGCGCCCTCTAAGTACGTCCTATGAGATGGGAAAGCATGGAAATTGCCTCTAATGATTTAGAGTTCATGGCTGATATTTGAGAGTCACAGAGGGTCCACTTGTACGGGACATTTGAAAATTTAAAAAAGAATTTATAGGAATCGTTACGTGGTTTCTGGTTCCGAAGATCTGCAAATCAGACCCCTCTAAGCATTGCAAAATACCTAAGCCGCTAACTTAAACCGAAATTAACTCACAACTTCCCTGGTGAAATAGGTACAAACAGCTGTAAAAACGAATTCCTTGACTGGAATCTACTTAATTCAGCGAATACTTAATTAATACATCAGATGCAGTTACCTTCCAGTCAGATGCCCGATTAATTCGTTTCCTTTTCGGCCAAATGAAATGCAATAACTGCTAAAATGCTACCTCCCGAATGCAACTTACTGTTCTTGCATATTAACACGAACAGCAATCGATAAAAAAAAAAAACAATTTAACTATAAAAGGCGAGTTAATGATCCACAATTAACAATATTCACTTCCTCCTCTCCTACCAAACAATCACACGAAACATGTTCATCTCCTTACCTCGACCTCCATCGTACGCCCGTACGGGCCATAAATGACCGTCGGCCACCGTCTTGTGCAGCCGCGCGCCGTTCAAATCCATTAACTCTTGTGTTTTCTGATGGAGGTCAATAGTTCCCAGCGCTGTACACATGAGAGCATGTGTGCATGGATGAGCGCTGCCTGCCTACAGCTACATCATCATCTCAACTCACAATCGACCGGTCTTATTGCCGCTTAAATGAACTTTTGTGCATCAATTATTCGACGGTGTACTTGCCGTTGGTGAACTCCTCGTATCGACGCGATTAACCCCCACCGACCTGTATGTGTGGAGTCGATTTGGGAAATTCCATTTCCATGGCCAAGTGGAATATGTGCGTCCATTTTTACACACAGGACGACTACCAACATATGTGACCAAAGTCAATGACCAATGAAACTCAGTCGATTCATTAACTGGGCCACCACTGTAAGGAGTACAATAAACCCTAAAACTTCGGCCTGAAAATGTCAAAGTTGGAAACAATGCTCGTGATGGCCTCAAAAGTAAAGATATCTGAAATCTAAGCCGGTAGGAGATTTTCGAAAAAAAACTTCATCACGCACATACACGTGTCCCAGGACACTTTATTCCTAGTGCGGCCTTATCGTGCGTTGATTTGTTGTAGATATTTAAGTAGGCAAAAATTAAATGCAACCCCGAATATTTGTGTGTTATTTACATATTTGGCAAACGTTTCTCGTCTGCCTGGTGGTGAGGGAAAGTTTTAATTGGTGCCGGTAATTCGCTGCCTTACTTATACTAAGAATTTGGTCCTTGATTTTGTGTTTTATTACACCGCAAGGATACAGAAATGGTCTGAAAAAATATCCAGTCTTTTCTTTTGTATTCATAAAGTTGGCTTTTATTTATGTTTTGTGGTGAGTGTTGCTGGCGCCGCCTTTGCTTTTAGTTTATAAATTAGCAGTCTCCTTCCAAAATCACAAACTTGTTTGTTCTACTTTGTTTGGAAAGGGACTAGTGCTTTGTTTGCGTCAGGTGGCTATAAATGCATAATGTAAATCAAACTCAAGGCGTTTGGGTTGTTTGTGCGAAGTGCGGGCTGATTGATGACAGAGAAGCCGGTCGGAGGCACGCTACCTTTTAATACAGGAACGGGCATATGCGTTCGATTCATATAGCTTTCATAATTTTCGACTGTCGTTAATGTAAGCACCAGTCTAACCGTTGGAGGGCACCTTGCTCCACCAGAAGTAGGATTTTTAGGGAAGAAAAAGTAGAAATAAACCAAATTTATCGATTCAGGAAAGCTTGGGCTTTGCCTCTTTCTAATTTATGAAAAAAGAAGCAAATATCTAGGTTTTGAAGGCTGTAAAGATCCAGTTTGTGAAAGAATTGAAGTCGCGATAGTTGTTTGCGTCGAAATTTCGTTGAATGGACCCAACTTCAACTGGCATTGAATTCGCTATTTTATTTGTTTGTACAAGGTGGGCCAAAAGAGATCACCCTATTGGAAGATGCTCTTATTTTTGCAAATGGCCGCCAATATCAAACCTGTTTTGACATTTGTGGACTAGACAGATGTAGAATACAAGTGAACAAGCCATGGAGCGATACACTCCCCAAGAACGCGGAATAATCTATCTTTTTGCGTAACAATTCGTCGGTAGTGTTGGCGCAGCGCGAATTCCACGGCCGTCCGACACCGACTTCGCAAACACTGCGCCGTTTCACCACCAACCTTAAAGAGAATGGGACTACACGAGAGGTTGCCAAGAGTGGCCGGCCCCGGAGCGACCGTTGGGCCGAGAATATCGCCGCTGTTGACGAAGATGTCAAGCTGTCGCCCGAAACATCGAGCAGACGCCGTGCCTCGCAATTTACCATCAGCCGGTCGTCCCTAAGGCGAATTTTGGTCAAAGACTTGCGCATGTACCCGTACAAAGTCCAATCCGTGCATCAGCTGCTGCCTGTCGACCGCCAAACGCGTGTAACCTACGCCCAAGCCATCCTCAATCTCGAGGACGAAGTGGACGATTGTTCGACCAAAATCATAATGAGCGATGAGGCTCATTTCCACCTCAGCGGGTAGGTGAACAAGCAAAACTATCGCTTCTGGGGCACCGAAAATCTACGAGTAATGCACGAAGATCAATTACACCCGCTCAAAGTTACTGCATGGCGCGAGTTAAGTATCCATAGCAAAACATATTGAGAAAAAAGATAACATTATTTGTATTCAATGATATCTTTAGTCTCTAGTACAGTCTTGCACACAACGCTACAATGATAACATATGTAAAAGAGATAATATCGTTTGTATACAATGTTGGAATATTATCTCTTCTTCATTATCAAGCAAGACGATTGTACGCTTGGGTCTCCTTGTAGATAGATAAGAAAAGTATATAAATACGACTGTATGATGAATTTATCAACAGTCTTATTGTAACTACATAGTAGCCTTAAGCTCCTTTTAGAATTAGTAAAAAGTATTTCAATAATAAAGGACATAGTTCCAAATAAATATTGTTTAATTTTAAAAGTAAGAAACAAGTGTTTTAATTGGCGATCCTGCCAGGAGGTTAAATATACTTTTTAACTTCAATCGAGCGGACCTCGGGAACAAGTAGTGAAATCTAGTATAAACAGAACACTCGCGTTACCGGTTACAAGAATTACCTAGCATAGCAGGTACAAATATAGCTTCTTCGTACGAAGCAGCAAAGCAATTCAGTGAAAGTGTATATGTGGAGAAAAAAAACACACAAATTCGACGACAACAGACACGAGTTCAAAATGGAACAACTCGCAGTATTAATGGCAAGATTAGAAGCTTTAGAAACCAGGAGCAACACAGTAACACAAACCCTAGAGCACACACGCACAGAGAATGCAAGGTTAGCAGCAATAATAACTAACCAAAATCAAATAAACACTAATTTAGAAACAAAACTAAATGAAGTAAAATCTGGATTAGGCATAGTACCAAACATACCTGTGCTAGAGGAAATAAGAACCACATATACAGATGGTAGTGAAATACAGTTAGACGCATTTAAAAGCCTACCTATTTTCAACGGCGATCAATCAAATTATCGGTCGTGGCGCGAAGAAGCATCCAGATTAATGGACAGCATTAAAAACTTCAAAACACACAGTAAGTACGCAGCAGCATTGACTATAGTGAAAAGTAAAATACAGGGTGCAGCCGCGAATGTGTTAACTAATTATAACACAATTTTTAATTTTGAGGCGATACGTAACAGATTAGATTATACGTACTCTAATCAAGAACCTCTATACGTGCTACAAGACATGATGAAAGCCATCACGCAAAAAAGAAGCACACTGTCTGAATACCACGACGAGATAAATAAAAATCTCAATTTAATAATATCAAAAATCACTATGTCAGGTGATCCGCCGAATATAATCGACAGACTAATTAAAAATGCTAACGACGACGCAGTTCGTATATTCATTGATGGTATGAGTGACAACTTTACAAGAGGATCATTATATTCAGCTACAATAAATGATCTAGAACACGCATTCGCAATTGCTCGCAGAATAGAACATGATAATGTGCACAGGCATTTACATCTCACTCAGGATAAGCACCACAAAAATATGCCACATGAACGCAGAAACGAAAGAAGACCAAATTATTCGAGCCAAACAACGAATTATCAACCCCAGAAGCAATACGATAATATGCAGCAACACAATCAAGGACCACAGCCGATGGAGATAAACTCGAGACAAATTGTACATGCACAGCGACAAAATTGGAATCAATACAAACCCGATGTATATAATCCACCAGCGAAACGTGAACACAGCGGGAGTTTCAACACACACAACAGACCGCAACGATCTTATCAGCAGAACTTCAAGCAGCAGAGAGTAAATAACTCCCGACAACAACGCAGAGACGATGTCAGCAGTACATATGCAGAAGCAGATGAAACGGAATGTATGGTAAATAATAACATAAGAATAGATCATTTAAACTAGTAGACGGGTTGCCCTGCTTAAATTTAACTAGTACTATTTCTAAGAAAATTTATAAAATTCTTATTGATACTGGTGCAACCCATAATTACATTAATAGAAAATGCGATTCTAGCAAAAAAATTAAAATTAAACCTATAAAAATAAAAACAATGCATGGTTATTCTATGGTAGATACAAAGAAAGTAGTTAGGATATTAAAGAAAAATATAACATTTTTTGAATTAGAGGATATTCAGTCTTTTGATATGATATTAGGATATGAAGGACTTAAAGTTCTAAACGCGGAAATAAATTTCAGTAATATGACTCTAACTACCATAAGCAGTGTCGAATCTATTCAGAAAATTAATTACATAATTGGGGAAAATAATATTTATAAAGCAGACATAGATAGACTGATGAAGATTAATAACAGCATAGGACCGTTACCCTTTACAGATACTATAGAAGCAAGCATTAGGACGACCAATGATAATCCGGTTTATGTTAAACAATATCCATATCCCATAGCAGATAACGAATTCGTAAACAAAGAAATACAGAAACTCTTACATGACGATATAATAGAAAAAAGCCATAGTCCTTATAACAGTCCCATATGGACAGTACCTAAAAAAGGTTTGGACGAAAAAGGAAAACCAAAACGGCGCATGGTTGTTGATTTCCAAAAACTTAACGCTCACACTGTAACAGACAGATACCCCATTCCGGATGTCAACATGACAATTCAAAATTTAGGTAAAGCCAAGTACTTTACAACATTAGATTTGGAGTCAGGTTTCCACCAAATTAAAATCAAAACAGATGATAAAGAAAAAACAGCTTTTGCTATAAATGGCGCAAAATATCATTTTAAACGAATGCCTTTCGGGCTCAAAAATGCACCAAGCATATTTCAGAGATGCGTGGACGACATTTTGAGAGACTTTGTAGGTAAATTCGTACACGTTTACATTGATGACGTATTGATATATTCTTCATCTGAGGAAGAACATATACAGCACATAAGTCAAGTATTCGACGTACTCAATAAAGCCACATTAAAAATATCTGATGAGAAAAGTAAGTTTTTTCAAGAAGAAGTAGAATACTTAGGTCACATAATCAGACATGGTAGAATCACTACGAACCCTGAGAAAATAGCAGCTATAGAAAATTTTCCAGTCCCACAAACGGTAAAGGATTTGAGAGGATTTTTAGGTCTTACAGGTTACTATCGTAAGTTTATAAAAGGATACGCAAGCATAGCCAAGCCCCTGACATTATATTTACGAGGAGATAACGGTAAAGTAAACAAAAAACAAAGTAAAAATATTAAGTTAAATCTGAATGATTCAGCATTAGAAGCGATTAGAATTTTAAAAAATTATTTGAAAGAACAAGTCGAACTTTTTCAACCGGATTATAGTAAACCATTCGAGCTTACTACTGATGCATCCAACATAGCTATTGGAGCCGTACTAAGTCAGAATAAGCAACCTATACACTTCTTGTCAAGAACACTGAGTAAGACAGAAGAGAACTATAGCACAAACGAGAAAGAGCTATTAGCGATCATATGGTCCTTACAAAAACTCAGAAACTACATATATGGTATAGCAGACTTAACCATATATACCGATCACCAGAGCCTTATATATTCTGTATCAGAAAAAAATCCCAACACAAAGCTGAAACGTTGGAAGGGAATCATTGAAGACTTTGGAGCAAAATTAGTTTATAAACCAGGAAACCTAAATCTTGTAGCTGACGCATTATCACGTCAACGCATAAATACTTCTACCATAGAAACAGCACATTCAGCTGAAAGTTCTTCTAATGATATAATAAAAACTGTGAATCAGCCTTTTAATGCATACACTGCACAGTTCGAACTTATTGAAGATATAACAAATAATATCGAAACACAAATCTATTTTAGTAACAAAATAAGACTCATAATAAAGTTTAAGGACAAAGACTCTTTACTAAGGCAGATGAAAGAAGTTATACAACCCCAAAAGATTGTAGCTTTGCATACGAAATTTGAAAACATATACAAATATGGTGAAAACATAAAAAAAGAATTCCCACTAGTAAGATTTATATTCACACCAAGAAAACTTCAAGACGTGACAAATTTGGAGGAACAACTAAAACTTGTAAGGGTAACTCACGAAAGAGCACACCGAGGGTTACGTAACAATATACAAGAAATCTCAGAGAAATATTACTGGCCCGATCTAAATAAACAAGCAAAGAGTTTCAACAGAAAATGCATAGCATGTCTATTTGGAAAATATGAAAGAAAACCTATCAGAGAACCTCTGAATAATTCAGAAATACCAACACATGTGGGAACACACATTCATATGGACATATACTTCAACGACAAGTATACTTTCCTTGTAACAGTAGATAAGTATTCTAAATATACAATCCTTCGGGAAATCGAAACTCGAAACAGACTGTACGACGTTATGGAAGAGGTCTTATCTAATTATTTCCCAAAATGTGAACGACTCATGACAGATAACGAGAAGGGATTCAAAACAGAAATGGTGAACCAAATGTGTTTGAAATACAACATAACTAAAGTAGAAACTCCAGTATACAGATCGACAGCGAACGGTCAGGTAGAACGTGTAAACGGTACAATAACTGAACTGTCTAGAATATTCACAATTCAGAATAAAACAAGACTTATCGAAGAAATATTTAGAACAGTGCGTGAATTAAATAATTCTATACACTCAGTTACCGGTTTGAAACCTAGAGACATTTTCTTTAATCAAAATAAATATAGCAATAGTGAAATTATAATAAATAAACTAAACTCAGCATCCAAAAAAGTGATCGAACGTCTAAATAAAGGAACTCGACACAGAGAGTATAAAAAAGGAGATAAGATAATGGTAAGAATCACAGGTCTTAGAAAGAAATCTAACGCCAGATACATAACAAGAATAGTAGAAGAAGATAAAGGAGACACTGTAATCTCTAAAGAAGGAATAAAAATTCACAAGGATAACATAAAGAATTATCATTTTTCAGATGACGAAAATATTAATATTCCTAACATTACTAGGAATTGTACAGAGTCAAGAAGGGCAAGGAAACGTTCAAATAACTGAGTTACTAAACAAGAAGTTTATACTTACGCAAACAGATGACGTGTATTTATTCAAAGAACAAACTTATTTGTTACATGCCACCAACCTGACTTCGATATTTCAACCTTACGTAAATATCGTAACTAGTAAATATCAACCTACACAAGAAGAAAAAATTTGGTTAAGTAAAATTAAGAATTTAGCAGACCAATTACAAGAACATACTAGGCATACTAGATCAATTAACTTTTTAGGAACAGCTTTCAAATATGTGTTTGGTAATCCTGACCATTATGACTTAGTTAACATAGAAACGAGTATAAATAATCTCATAGAAAACAATAATAAACAAAAAACTATAAATTCTAGATTTGAACAAATTTTGCAACAATTCGAAGGTCAGAGCCTTAAAGAACATTTAGTAATAGAACAAGTGTACGAACAATTATTATTATTGACCAGAACAATTAATGCAGCAAAAAATAATGAATATTTATCAGAAAGCCTAGACTTAGATGACATTAAAAATATTATTCAACATGAAATAATTCAAGTACCCATAATAAATATACTTGAGTACTCTAAAATATTATTAGCTAGAACTGATGAATTCTTCATCACAATATATAAATATCCAGTTCTAATTAAATCATGTAAATTGTATAAAGTAACACCTTTAAATTCAAAACATGGAAAAATCATTACAGATAAAACAATTGCCTTATGTAACCAAACTTATTTAAGAACAAGAAATTGTCAAAATCATCTAAGTAAAAACATTTGTGAAATTAACTTTGAAGAAGAAAATTGTCTTATTCCACTTTTAAAGAATATAACTTCAAAATGCAACATTAAACAAGAATACGATTACGACTTAGAAATTGAATCCGGTGTTATGTTATTAAGCGGTAAGCATAAGTTAAATAATCAAACAATTAATGGTATAAACTTAGTTACTTATGAAAATACTATAAATCTAGACGATAAAATATACAAAAACATGCATAAGCAAATTAAAGAAGTTATATTAAGAAATCATAATTCAGAGTCTTACATCGACCAAATAATTAAAGAAGATACAATGTACAAATTCGATAACATAGATACTTTAAAAAAACTAATTATTCCTTTTGAAGAAAAACCGATATTATCAACTATATACACAATTGTAACACTGATTGTTATTCTAGCATTTACGTACGTAATGATAAAAACTATACAATGTATAACAGATCGTCAAAAACAAAAAAAGATTGACGCATATAACAAAACTTATGAAAGAGAAATGTTAAAAATAGCGTCGAAAAATCGGGACGATTTCGTTTAACAAGGGGGGGAGTTAAGTATCCATAGCAAAACATATTGAGAAAAAAGATAACATTATTTGTATTCAATGATATCTTTAGTCTCTAGTACAGTCTTGCACACAACGCTACAATGATAACATATGTAAAAGAGATAATATCGTTTGTATACAATGTTGGAATATTATCTCTTCTTCATTATCAAGCAAGACGATTGTACGCTTGGGTCTCCTTGTAGATAGATAAGAAAAGTATATAAATACGACTGTATGATGAATTTATCAACAGTCTTATTGTAACTACATAGTAGCCTTAAGCTCCTTTTAGAATTAGTAAAAAGTATTTCAATAATAAAGGACATAGTTCCAAATAAATATTGTTTAATTTTAAAAGTAAGAAACAAGTGTTTTAATTCGCGCTGTTCACGCTGGAGGAGTCATCATGCCATTTTTTTCGAGAACGCCGCTTGTCAAAGATCGCACTAACTGGAGAGGCGTATTGGTTGAGGCCCAGGTCCAGGTCAGGACTGTAGCGCCACCTTAAGCTAAAAAAGCCGCTGGTCAAACGACAACAGTGGACGGTGCGCGCTATAGGGCCATGTTAACCGAGTTTTTTTCTGCCGCAATTGGACGAATTAGGACCGGATGACATGTGGTTCCAGCAGGATGGAGCTACGGCACAAACTGCGCGAGCCACAACCGATATTCTGAAGGCGGCGTTCCCGGGTCGTCTCATCTCTCGTTTTGCCGGTTTGTGGGGATTTTTGAAGTCCCGTGTTTACGTGAACAAGCCCGAGATCCTAGAAGCCTTCAAGGACAACATTCGACACGAGTGCGAGAATCTGTCGCCCGAAGTTCTCGCCGATGTGATGAAAAATGCCATAAAACAAGCCCGTATGGCAATCGATTGTGACGGCGCCCATTTGGCCGATATCATCTTCTCGACTTGACCAATAAAAATTGTTTTTTTGCATTTAGAAAAAAATTAGAGCCAAAGTGTGGTCATTTATCCAAGGCGTCATTAAAGTCCGATCACACGGCCATTTTTGTCCGTCATTTTAATGGCACAAAATCCATGTCATTAAGTCCGGTATTTTCCTAGTCATTTAAATGACGCCGAAAATGTTATCCGAAAAATGGCGATCACACAGAATGACATTACAATGATTACAATGACTGCTTTGTGACGAGATTTTGACTTAAAAGCGCCATTTAAATGACGCAAAAAATGCCCGTGTAATCATAGCTTTAGTAAAAGCAAACATTCCAATTAAATATGGTTCAAGTGGCTGCCTCGGCTGGCTTTGCAGTAGCCCATTCTGTCACTCTAATTTTCCAAGACCTAGTTGATGGCTTCGGGCTGTAGCTCATGAATTGCTTGGATGATATTGACTTTAAATGCTTAAATCGTTTTCGGATTATTGGTATAACATCGGTCCTTCACGGTTCCCCACAAGAAAAAGTCCAAAGAGGTCCAATCGCAGCTCCGAGGCGTCCAATAGACATCGCCAAGACGGCTGTTAACAAGATTTGAGAATTTGGTGCGCGAAAGATCGATTGTGGCATGGGCTGTGTGGTATGGCGGGCCATCCTGCATGACCCAGAGTTTGTCCGAATCCATGTCTCTAAGTTCAGTAAAAAAAATTCGGTTCACATGGCTCTGTAACGCACACTGTTGACCAGAACGTTGTTCCCAGCCTCATTTTCGAAGAAGAAATCGAATCTGACACTCTCGGCTACAGCAGCCACATTCTCGCCTGTGCGCACCATGCGATGACGGCGATCATGAGTGTTCTCCACTAATACACCAGTCTCCCGAACTTTTTGCACAAACTTGCGTACAGCAGGCGCGGTGGGTGGTTCATTTCGGCCAAAACTTATTTTCAAAAAACATACTGCTTGGGGTACACAGCACTCACTTTGAAAATAAGTTTTCAATATTTCCCAACGTTGCTCAAGCGTAAATCCACTCATTTCAGTCCGCGGAGGTATGATACTGACTTTCCGTCAATATTTCGATCGCGAAACAGCTGTCAGTGTCAAAATAACCTACGATTTAAAAAGAAACCACTAGATGGCCCACCCTTTACTTAGGAAATCCTTTTTGCAGGACAGGCAGCTTGTAGGCATATTTGCCACTTCTGCTCTCAGTTGACCATCTAGTTTGTATCATCTTTGCACAAGTCTCACGGAGTGTTAGAGTCACAAGTATCAGGTTTGAGAACAGTTTCAAGCTCCAGGTTTTTAACAAAATTACTGTTTCGAAGACAGAAAAAGTTTGAGAAGAGGTTGCCATCGAAATCAATGCTCGTTCTAAAGTTTGTGGACCTTATGGAAAATTCGCGATTTCCATTTAATTCAGTGACAGTTCCGGCTGGAATTGTAGCTCTTCCGCCAGCTCTTCATGTTTATTAAAGCATGCAGATAGAAATATGTAAACAGACTCGGAATAAAAAATAACCGCAGCTACTTGATAAATAATCAGTAACAATAACTCAACAGAATAACACGCAATCAATTACCTGTTTAATATTCCTCGCCAGTGCACACATCTGCTGGAGGTCTTAATGTTATAAATTTAAACGACTATTAAACGTCCGAGCGGAGTTACACCTTTTTAATCCCACACACGATACTGCTCTCCCCATTCCCCAATGAACGAGCCACCTAATGGGATATGGGATCCCGAATCAATGGACTATTAGAGGGAAATGATACACCCGACCCGGAACTCATATGGCTTAAGTTGTTACGCGGGCCAGCGTTGCCGTTTGGCCCCTTTCCGAGCTTGCAGACCCTTGGCCCCCACTTTCTTAAAAATGATCAAAATGGCACCAACTCATTTTTTGTAAGATTTTGTTCTCTTTTGAACGAAAAAGAATGCAAACATATGAAATAAAGTGTTAGTGTCTTTGCTGATCTGTTTTCTATGTTAGTATTTTGTTTGGAGGCCCCAATTTTTCAAATAGGGCTCCTTTTTTGTCCCCTTTTTAAAATGTCTAAGCGGCAACGCTGACGCGGGCCATAAATCCGCAAAGCCACCGACAAAAGTGTCCAACAAAAATATGCAAAGTTTGACCTCTCAAATTTATATCTAAAACATGTCAATCAAAGTCTATAAGCTGTAAGCGCCAATCCCATTCAATTCATGACCATGGATGTTGGGTTATCTCTAACCCAACCCATCCGTTGGTCCTCTGGTGGAATCATCATCGATATCGAACGATCTTGGAAATGTTGTCACGGAAACGCTTCAAGAATGCACTTGTACCACGGACTGGCACATAGCTATGTCTACTATCCTGCTCGAGGCATTCTCGTATTCGGATTTGTCTAATGGAACTCCAGATACATTGAAGATAAGCGATTAGTGTGCAATTAATTGCGATCTTGGCGGCTTTCGCATGCGCGTGCGTGTGCAAACGCACCAATGAATGCGCAGCTTAGTTGCCGAACAAGAATATATACTATACAAACTCTCGTTTACTTGCGAATGTTACATCTTGGGTTTGGTTTGGATGGCCACAATAAATAACATTAATCGGACTCGGACTCGGACTCGTTCTCGTTGATGATGTAAGCTGGTACTTGATGCTTTTCACACATTGTAGCATTTTATTGCGCG
The DNA here is from genome assembly GCA_946477585.1 of Cheilosia urbana. Classification (NCBI taxonomy): domain Eukaryota; kingdom Metazoa; phylum Arthropoda; class Insecta; order Diptera; family Syrphidae; genus Cheilosia; species Cheilosia urbana. Next base: position 140,881,225 of record OX297853.1, read on the forward strand.
CACAAAACAACTGACAGTTCTGTTGATACGGATGGGTGTTTATGGTCACTTTGTAGGTATGGAAGGTTAGCGGTGTAGGTGATGACACTCGCAGGCCGCTGAACTTTGGAGGCGGCTGTATTTTGTTTGTTTATTTAATGAACCGATTTGATTTTATTAAACTCTTAACAAGTCGCTCAAGTCGGCATTTGGGATTGCAAAATTTAGGTTAAAAGCGGTTAGCAATAAGAACCGTTTACGTGAAAAATAAATTACAGCGTTATGGTTAAACTCTTCAGTATACATGCAATGTAACTTGGGCATTCAGCCCCTATTAATCTAGTACCTACTTTTGAAGCGCAACTGCGCTGAGCTTTGCACTTAATTTTCCTGGCATACTTTTCCTGGTTATTTTTTCAACAGTTAATAGTTTCGCATTTTTCGACTCGGTTAATCATTGGTTTTTCATTTCTCATATCGCTTGGTGGGCATTTTTTTCAACCTGCTAAATTCAGTTTTTGTATTTTTATGGCGGCACCACCGCCCGCACCATTGTCTTATAAAAAAAGAACAATGAAATAACAAAATCTTTGATGGCGGCAATCCCATCTTCACTATAGTGAAAAACAACTTTTTAATTTCTTTTATGACGGTAATCCCAGTGGCACCAGCGCGGTAAGTGGTATCTCAAATACCATTTAACAAGTATTAATTACGATGTCCGCTTCTTGCCATACAAATGTTTCTCCAATGCCTCTTTTAGGCAACACTGGCATTTTCTATATCAATCAAAATACCAACCCAAACAGTTTTTTGGGGAAATCCTGAGCACGAAGAGGGGGATTCACCTTGAAAAAGAGCTACTATTTGGACGTATATGGACGCTCAGTAACACTGCATCTTTTTCCATGGTTAATTTCAATAGAAATGTAGAAACACAGTGGGGTAGCTGCTATGAAAATAAGTACCTATTAGACCAAGAGCCGACAGCAAATTTTGGGAGTGGAGGTATAACCAAAATTCATATACCTGTACGTGTAGATACACACATCCATAATACAAATTTAAACATCTGGCAGGGTTGCTTTTCAGCCGGGGCTGTGGGCGGGCGTTTGAAAACGGTAATTTTTACGATTTTTGTGTCCGAGGTATAACCACTTGAATGCATATTCAAATAATAGATAATTGCGTACTGATTTCAAATCTTTAGGTCCCAGACGTTTTACTTTCAGCTTTCCCTTTGCCAGACGCCCCCTAAAGTGGGCGAAAAATCAACTTTTGGTGTCAGAGGTATAACCACATGAGTGATACATCAAAAAATCAGAATAATTCTCCTGATTACAAATATGTATGTCCCAGACGTTTTCTTTTCAGCCTTCACCCCGCCAGACGTCCTTAAAGTGTCCTTAAAAGACTTTTATTGAAAACCTTCAAAACTTTTTTTTTTTTTTAATATAACCATATGCTGGTCACATAAAAATAATCTGCAACTCTTCCTCATTACGAATATATAAGTCTCAGACAAGTTATTTACAGCCTTCACCCCGCCAGACGTCCTTAAAGTATCTTTAAAATACTTTTTACTGAAAACTCTCAAACTTTTTTTTTTTTTTTTGATATAACCATATGCTGGTCACATGAAAATAATCTGCAACTCTTCCTCATTACGAATATATAAGTCTCAGACAAGTTATTTACAGCCTTCACCCCGCCAGACGTCCTTAAAGTATCTTTAAAAGGAATTTTTCAAAAAACTTTTTTTAAATACATATTAATTACATATATTGAATTTACAATATTTATTAAATAATCAATTCATATTTAATGTTTTGGTCACTTATTGGTACAAATTGTTTAAAACATCAATAACAGAAATTTTAATAGAACCTTAATACCGAATAATCTAAAAATGCGTGTCTTAAACAATTAATTCTCCTTTAGAAATTCAATAATCGGACCTAAAAACAACATAAGTGAGAGTTACAGTTTGTTTGTGAAAAACTGTTTTGTCAAAAATTGTTTGATAAAATCGGACACTATTCTCTTAATCATTCAATTATTCAGTTACTTATTCTCTTATATTGGTATCTATGGCGCCTATCTTTATACGTAGAAAAGTAGTACTGCTATTACCTACGGAAGTAGGTTGCCATATTTTGCTCGCAGCTCGACGGGACAAATTGCATAAATATGAAAAAAAAACGGGATTTCTAAATTTCTCCCGGGACAAAATAAAAAATAATTTTTATTCATTTGAATGAAAGCTGTCAATTTGAAAAAAATTACATTGGGGACGTTCGGATTCTAGCTTAGTAAATCTTACACCAGACTGACTAGATTGATTTGAGTTTTAATAGGCCCAGAGTGGTCAAGTGTATAGTTTTTGCAGTTGACATTATTATGGAGGGGAAGCCGACGAATCGGGACAACAAAATCCTGCCTGCGTACTCAATTGACATTTCGAAGAGTCAAATTTAAAACAAACAGAGTGGCCACTCGCTGCAGAATTCTGAAGAGTTCAGAAAAGGTCCGGTGAGAGAAAAAGCAAACAAGGTGTCATTTCGAAAGCTACTCTGCAAATTTAGAATTTTCGCACGATATTTAACAACCATTAGTTCGCATAACAGTATAATAGTGTTGTGGTAGGTAACCGTGTCACATTTTAAATGTAATTATTTCAGAATAAACATTTTTGAAGATAATATGAAGAGACTTCTAAATAAAATCGGGCAAAATCACACAAAGGTTACGCTGACCGCGAAAATGTAACAACAATTCAAGTTGTATAGTCAATGCTTTCGGATACCTATAGGTACCCTACCTAGTCCCGACATATCTAGTTGACGTTTTACAGAAACTAGGAATCCGAACGTCCCTATTCCTATATGCTAGGTGTGCTTGGTTGAAAATGTTAACGAGAATTTGTTAAGTCCGTATGATACGACAATTTTCTCTCAATGAGGAAATCATTTTTTCTTACATTAATAAAAAAATGTAATAAAAGATGTTTGCAGTAGTTATTTGTTTATGAATTTTAGTCGCAACCCGGGACAACCAAAATTCTGTCATAAATCCGGGACCAAACCGGGACGTCTGGCAACGCTAATCAGCACTTTACTTGAGTGTAAGGGCGCTACATTTTTTAATAAGTAAGAAAGAGATGGGTGCTTCACGTATTCTTATGTAGTTACATCAGGTATATAACTGAGTTTTTGCCCAATCGCCTATTATTTGTCAGTGGAAACGAAGTACTTCTTTTACGTACATGTTTCACCGGTTTTATCTTTTATCAGTCCTTCTACGTTTGCTTTTATATGCTAGCTTTTATATGATAGACTATCGATGTTTAAGGAACAGTAGGGACCAGCATAATGGTTATATTAAAAAAAAAGTTTTGAGATTTTTCAGTAAAAAGTATTTCAAAGATACTTTAAGGACGTCTGGCGGGGTGAAGGCTGTAAATAACTTGTCTGAGACTTATATATTCGTAATGAGGAAGAGTTGCAGATTATTTTTATGTGACCAGCATATGGTTATATTAAAAAAAAAAAAAAAGTTTTGAAGGTTTTCAATAAAAGTCTTTTAAGGATACTTTAAGGACGTCTGGCGGGGTGAAGGCTGTAAATAACTTGTCTGAGACTTATATATTCGTAATGAGGAAGAATTGCAGATTATTTTCATGTGACCAGCATATGGTTATATCAAAAAAAAAAAAAAGTTTGAGAGTTTTCAGTAAAAAGTATTTTAAAGATACTTTAAGGACGTCTGGCGGGGTGAAGGCTGTAAATAACTTGTCTGAGACTTATATATTCGTAATGAGGAAGAGTTGCAGATTATTTTTATGTGACCAGCATATGGTTATATTAAAAAAAAAAAAAGTTTTGAAGGTTTTCAATAAAAGTCTTTTAAGGATACTTTAAGGACGTCTGGCGGGGTGAAGGCTGAAAAGAAAACGTCTGGGACATACATATTTGTAATCAGGAGAATTATTCTGATTTTTTGATGTATCACTCATGTGGTTATACCTCTGACACCAAAAGTTGATTTTTCGCCCACTTTAGGGGGCGTCTGGCAAAGGGAAAGCTGAAAGTAAAACGTCTGGGACCTAAAGATTTGAAATCAGTACGCAATTATCTATTATTTGAATATGCATTCAAGTGGTTATACCTCGGACACAAAAATCGTAAAAATTACCGTTTTCAAACGCCCGCCCACAGCCCCGGCTGAAAAGCAACCCTGCCAGATGTTTAAATTTGTATTATGGATGTGTGTATCTACACGTACAGGTATATGAATTTTGGTTATACCTCCACTCCCAAAATTTGCTGTCGGCTCTTAGACTATATGTAAATGAAGTCAAATAAACTCTATTCGAAAGATCTTTTCAGTATTATGATTATAAATGAACTCAACGTTTTTACTTAATTTATATACAAAGAAACCAATGTCAGAGTGCGATATATGCAACATGCAGCTCGCAATAATGATAAGAGCAAAAATCATAGGCGTTAAGGACTACTCACATGAGAGCGAATTCAACAAATCAATATATTTCCATTTATGAATTAAAAATTGATATTTATGTTCTACCACAAAAGCATTATATTTAATAAATCTTATATCTAATTTCAAATCTAAATTACATCCAAAAAAACCGAGTCTTGACTTAAGTATTGAAATTAACAATTAAATAAAGCAATTACCGCGCGAATTGAAAATTCTTGCCGCGAACTGTCTCACTTTATTCACAATCCACATAAAACAGCCCCGATCCACAAATCCACGAATGAAAAATTCGTTCAAACTTCACCCATAAAAATTAAACTGAATCGCAGGTATCTCATCTGCGGCTATTAAATGGGGACGTTCGGAATCATAGCATAGTTCGGCAAAGTTGCTGCCAGCGTTCATAGAATTTTGTCCGTTATTGAAATTGTTCTTTACGTGTGAATAGTATTTTATTTTAGGAAAATATTTATGAAAAATGATTACTCCAGAATGGTTGTAGGAAAATAAAAACATTTTGAGCAATTTTTCTTCAGTTGTTTAAGAAAAATGTACGAAAGAAATCGAAGTTAACGATATTCAAAAGCGGAAAATACACAACAATGTTTGTCCTTATATGTTTATATTAAAATATATATGTATTATTAACCAAACAAATTATATTTATCGTCTTTTAAAAATTTATAATAACCAACCAATAGCATTCAGTTATCTTAAAATGTGGTATTCTCGAACTTTATCACATTCCCCCATGGTTGGTATCAGTTGGCAGCATTGATTTTATATTTTTTGTATGTTTTTGCATGTCACACGGATTCGAAACTGACATAACACCGATAGGAAAACAAAATGGCGAATTTGAAAAAAAAACTGAGGGGGCCATCAGCGGCAAGAGGATTGTGAGTTGGGGGTCTCAGTATTGTCTCTGGGGAAAAGTTTGACGAACTAAAAGTTCTGTTTGTTTTTTGGCTGAAAAATACAAATTCAGAGCAGAATTAAAATTTCAAGTCTACTCCCTTTTTTTCTTGAAGCTGTAATTTTTATGCACGAATTGAAAAACGATTCTCCAAAATCTAAAAAAATCATATTTAACAATATATCAAAGCACACAACAACCTTAATACGGATACAAGACCCTTGATTTCCTCCAAAAAATCTATATAAATTAGTAGCTGCCCTACAAAAAAAATGTTATTCCTCATTTCCACACACTGAATTAATTAATTATGCTTTAAAAAAACATCATATTATAGCCATTTAAAAGTTGTGTGTTATAAGCAATAGCGGATCTGTGCCACTCCATCTATAAACGGCACATTCTATGACTTCAAATCAAACAATTCGAAATTCTAAAGTTGTCAAACGCGTGCGATAGTAGAAACTATAAAGTAGCTCTACTCAGGCGTCGCGTTGAACTTTACGATATTTACGATCTAAAGTCGAGTCAACGCCTGAAGTTGTATTTTGTGTGGCACCATATGAACGCTTTGTTTCTACGTAATCTGTCAACGCACGCGCGCGTCATCGTAACATTGTGAATTGGGCATTAGTTTAGCAAGTCTGACAGCTGTCTGACTAGATGTATTTCAGTTTTGATTTGCCCAGAGTGGTCACGTGATTAGTTTTTGCGGTTGACGTTTATGGAGGGCAAGCCGACAAATCCAGTCAAGAAAAACCTGCCTGCATACCAGTGGCGTGGCGTGAACATTTTTAAATGGGAAGTCGAAGCAAAATTTGTTTTTTAGGGAATGATAGCCTACTGAAATCATTATCTTCCTCGAGGAGGTAATCTGTTAAGCAGCAATCTACACTTAATAATGCCATATTCAGTAGGTACCTATATTCGGATTGCACAAATAATAAAATCCTTACACTGCAGCTATTAATATAAGCCTAAAACCATCACCTTCAAAACTAACTAAAAGTTTTTTTCCAACAAAAACTTCCACTGCTTTTAATATAATTTTATACAAATTGAGTTCACTGCACTAAATTCACTTTAAGTCACGCACTGCAATCTGCCAGCCAACTGAATTTTTAAACCAAAACACACCCTTACGGCCTTACCTACCTCAACAACTACCTGTAATTATTCACACAAGAGACAATAAGAAAAGAAGAAGTAAAAGAAAATCGAATAACTCGAAGAAAAGCGCGTTATTTTGTTCATATCATAACCAAACAAACACATACGACATACCCAAAACACAACCCAGTGGCCATGGCCAGTACCAGTAACAAGCTCTGGCTCTGGGAAGAAAAAAAGAGATACAAACAAATGTTCACTCAGTACTCAGCAGTCAAAATGAACTTTGTGAGAACCGCGAACAAGGTATATAGAATAACATGGTAAAATATTGCGCATGTCCGCATCCTATCTCACTCGCACACTGTTACGTCACGTGTATCACACTGTTTTGACATTTCAGTGCAAGTTCGACGTTCTCTTAAGGTTTTTGTGGAATATTTTTTTAACAAATAAAAATAAAATGGTTATTTGTGCGATATTCGGCTGTAATAATAACAACGACAAGAAACGAAAGCAAAACAAGGTTCCCGGGCGCGAAAAATTGTCGTTTTTCAGATTTCCCAAGGATGAATCTATGAAAAAAGTGTGGATTAAAAAGTGTGGTAGAAAAGACAAGTTTAATGCAAATAATGCATTTGTTTGCTCGAAACATTTTAACAGTGACCAATATACGCGAAACTTGAAACATGAGCTGCTAAACTATTCACCCAAAAACAGTAAAAAGCTAAAACAAAACGCTATTCCGACAGAGGAATTGCCTTTCACTTCCAAGGACTCTGACAATAAGCGCCAGGAGAATTATGAAAGGCGGAATGCAAAAAAAATTGTGCGCGAAATTTTGTGAGTTTTAAGTGTGAACAAATTATAAATGCGTAATCAGTACCTAATTAAAAATTTGTATTTTCATAGAAAAACCCTTCCAAGTGAGCAAGTAACCCAGGACACCAATGAACCTGCGGCAATTATAACAGACAATGAAACTGATGAAGCCGATGATAGTAAAGCAGCAGAATTCCAACGAAATGTAGACAAATCTACAAGCACAAAGGATTTGGAAGAAAGCCTTACAACTGACAGGTATGTTTACAAACATATGTTTACTTAATTATAACACCTATTTTCTGCTTTCAATTAGTAATGAATTAAATGACATTTTAAACGAAAACAAAAGACTCAAGGAAATAGTCAAGGATGCATTGGAATACTTATCAGGCTATATTCTTTACCGATTGAAGTCGAAGATACCGAATCTACTGCAAAATTATGCTGAAGAACAACCGACCGGATCCTTCACATGGACAGATCAAGTCAGTGAAGGTGGACTTCGAAAACCCAACACTATTTTCATCGAAAAAATACGACTTCTTGAAAGTATTTTTAATGAATATAACTTGACTGGTCTAAAAACTGGACAAAATTACATAAAAACATTGTTAGACCTTGCCGAACCTATTGATTTAGATCGCGCGATCAAAAAGTTGTTTTTTCGGTGCAAAATGTTCTTCAAGATTCGAATTCTTAACAAAACATTAATTACGAATACCACTGCAAAAAAAAGAAAAATGAATAAAACGCTTAAATAATTGTAAAACTGATATGTACTTGTTTTTATTTCTAATATTTTCGCAGATTATAAAGGACTTTTTATACATTATGGTTATGAGGTTTGATTGAAAGAATAAAACTGCGAATAACAGCTGCCAACATTAGATTTCTTTGTTGTATTGCTGTGGAAACAAGTGGTATCGTACCACCATCAGCTCACTTTAAAACAATTTCGCCACTATATCTTGCAAATCACATTTTTATTAATTAAAAATCCACAACCCTAATATAAAGCACATGAATGTGAACTAATTTGTTCTGAAGTGTCAAAATATGTGATACACGTGACGTACATGCGCAGAACTGAACCAATATTTTCCTCCGGAATATCATACCATGTATTCTATATACCTTGAACCGCGAATAACTCGAAGAAAAGCGGGTTATTTTCTACAATGGGTGTTGAACAAAGAGGTGTCAGAGTCAGACAAAGTACTCAGGGAAGAAAAAAAGAGATAACAAGCAAATTTTCTCTCAAAATGAACTATAAAGTGAGAACTTTAATAACCCGACTTATTTTGGGTTACCTTCGCTTTGTCGCCACGAGACGATGACGACGTTGTATGAAAATGGATATACACACGATTTTTATATGAGTGCTTTTGTGTGTGTACCATTTGGTGAGTATTCACATTCATTTGGTAGTGTTTCATGTATATTCGGTTTTTGGTAGATAGATAGTGTTGCCCGGTGGAGATTTCAAAAGGTAACTCGGTAGGAATCGAGTTATATGGACGCCACGCCACTGCTGCATACTCAGTTGACATTTCGAAGAGTCAGATTTAAATTACACAGAGTGGCCGTGGCAGAGTTCTGAAGAGTCTAAAAAAGGGCCGGTGAGAGAAAAAAGGTGCTATTTCTAAGACTACTCTGCAAATTTCGAATTTTCGCACGATATTTAACAACCAATAGTGCGCATAACAGTGTAATAGTTTTGTGATAGGCAACTGTGCTACATTTTAAATGTACTTATTTGAAAACTAGCTGTGCCCGCAACTTCGTACGCGGCGTAAGGCTGTGTACTTTCCAATTAAAGAGATTTGACCGTTTTCTCAACAGCATATTTGTTTAAAATCTAGCTAAAACAAAGCGGTGAACATTGTCAATGTGAAACAATATAAATCAAACAAATCTATTTACCTAAAACACCAATTAAGAAAATTAAATTCAACAGCGTAAGGCCCCAGTTATAGCTTTCATTGAAATGTATCATTGAAAATTTTGATTAACGATTTTAAGACGATTAATCAAATAATATTGGCTTTAGTTGGTCTTGGTATCAGAATAAAGATAATCAATTGTGGAATTTTTTTACGAAAAAAACACCTTAATTCTGATTAAAACTTTTATTTAAATCCACTTTTATTATTTTACTGATTGAAATTGATTTCAATGAACAGCTGATTTTCGTTCCTCTAATTTGGAATCCAATCGTTTCAGAATTAAGTTGCTTTTTTTCGTAAAAAAATTCCACAATTGATTATCTTTATTTTGATAGCAACTTAAGCCAATATTATTTGATTAATCGTCTTAAAATCGTAAATCAAAATTTTCAATGATGCATTTCAATGAAAGCTATAACTGGGGCCTAAGTCCTAAAGTTCCACTTCCTTACTGTAGGCATCAACGTAGGTAATATCAAAACAACCACTACAACAAAAGCCTGAACGGAAATTTGTATCTACACCAACAATAAGTAAATCAAACAACATAATTCACCTATATCGTCTTTACTTCTTGAATTCTTCAATTCTTTACTGTAGTCTGTAGGTATCAACGTAGGTATATAACAACCATTAAAACAAAAACCATGAACTCAGTTTCTATATACACCACCTCCAACATACATTCACCACCACACCACACGTCATCAGCCATCTGCGCATTTCCTCCGATCCGAAACACATTGTCGCTGTTTTTTGTTGTTGTTTTTTTTCATATGAACGTGCTTGTGCGATGTGCGCCACCAAACCACCCCCAAGCAGAACAACGATCAAGAACCGCGGCTGCTGATAATATTCGATTTCAGAAAATAAATTTATTTTTTTAATGTTAGATTTTAGGTTGTAGCTCAGCTTCTAGAGGACATAGAAAGCTGATTGATGGCTTGAAATATCTATAAAAGTGTTGGCTCTCCTAAGTACTTTGTTTTGTTTGCATTGATAAAGAATTATTTGAGTAATGGCGAGTTAAAGGCAGTAAAGTCGGAAAAAAAACACATTTTGGTCAAAAACGCTCCAAAAAATAGGTATGGCAATGAAAGGAATAGCCTATATGTTGCACAGAATCTTAAGAAACATTTCAAAAAAAGTTTCATCGAAATCTGTGCAGTAGTTCTCACGCCATTAGGTAACAGAAAAATTGCCAACAGTTTTATTATAAGTATAGATAGATAACAATTTTTGAAACAATTATAAGGGGTCCTTTCCGAATAATAAAGGGCAAAATCAAACAAAGGTAACACTGACCGCGAGAATACAAAACAAATCAAAGTTGCTAAGTCAACGCGTTCGGATTCCTAGTTGACGTTTTACATAAACTAGGTATCCGAACGTCCCCAAAAACATCAGAAACTCACTCAGAAAACAAAAAAATTACAATGCCAACAATTTTAATCCTTTAAAGTAGATATTATCTCATATCTGACTGTTTTTGCACCTTTGTTGTCACATTTTTTGACACATATTTTGGGTCTTTTTATTTGTTAAGTGTTGACATGTTTGAGTTTTGACGCATGCTTAACACGTTTCGTAGTGTTTTTTGTCGCTGTCCTCAGCGTGTTTTTAAGTAGGTATACATTTTGGGCATGCTCTCGGCGGGCTTTTGAACAACATACTTAATAGCCGATTTGTATTTCCTGTCAAAGTTTTGAGTGTTATTTGCCTAAATATACATAAGGGACTATTCACATGAGAGCAATTTGCAAACTGTGAACTGAGAACAAGCGAATATTCGTAGTTTTTGACACTTCATTCACATGAAAAATTTCTTTCTGTCGCAGATACCCGCGAACCAGTTTCATTAAGGTTAAGTTCGAACGAATTTTTCATTCATGGGTTTGTGGATCGCGACTGTTTTATGTGGATTGTAAATAAAGTGTAACAGTTCGCTGCAAGAATTTTCAGTTCACGGGAAAATTGCTGTAATTGTAAATTTAGCTATTTAAATCAATTAAGAGTCAGGTTTTGTTTTAGATTAGTTGTTAGATAAATACCATGCTTTGGTGGTGGAACACAAATCAATATTTATTCCATAAATACAATTATATTGATTTGTTCGGAATTCGCACTCATGTGAATAGTCCTTAAGATGAAAATCGAGCACCACGTCAAAAAATCATCCAAAGCTTAAAAATGCGTCTGGAAACTGACAAGAAATTATACAAATGTAACACATTTTCAACGATAAACGTGTCAACTTAATTATTCATCATTATGCGGATAAAAAAATGTTTAAAAAAATGCGGCCAAGAATGTAACGCAAGAAAAAAATGTGTGGATACAATATTTTTATAAAAAAAAAAAAGATAAAGAAACTGTCCAAAAAAACTTTGTATTCATGAGAAATTATCAGATGTTCAGTTAATTCGGTTTTTGCAACTTTCAAGAAGTACTAAATGTTTCATATTGTTTGAGGTTAGCTTTTTGAATTGGCAACACTTTTTCAAATCTGTTCGACATCCGACAACTGATTTGTTACCATTTTTGGGTTGCCGAAAATGAGTTGACTTGCTTGGGTCACTTTACTATGAGAAAGGCACAATAGGCTCCTCTAAGAAGCCGCAGTGCCAGAGCTCATTGAAAGCTCTCCCGCCTTACAATTTTACTATGAGAATGGGCATTGGCCTCATCTACTGCATCAGATCTCATTAAACACTAATCCTTGTTCTGATTGTACTTTCTTCGACCGGGTTACGGCGTCTGTGCCTATACACGAAATCATACTTAGTTAATGGATCTTTCATAATTCTCGTTTTCTAAAACTTATTGTTCTCGCTGTAGGAAAGGGGGAAGTCTTCCCAACGCATCATAAATGAAGTCATAACCCTGCAGGAATTTCAAAAAAAGAAACATTTTCAGATCTCCACGTAACCTTGAGGAAATTTTCGATTCGCTTGCACCAAGTCGAACCTTATGCAGGTAAACCTAAATCGCCAACGCGCAAAAAAACATCTGCAGTTCCTCCCCGCATTCGAGCCTTCTCGCCTTAATTGTCCGCACCGCAGTCTGCCTATCGCACCATACGCAGTAAATTCTCGTTCATCTGCTTCGCCGTCTACGTGTTCACGCCACCCACTTGATACGTAGAAAAGTGAAAGACCTTGCGCAATCAACAAGAACTTCCAACTTGTTTCCATCAACATCTCTCCACCCACAAACTGGATTCGTTTCCTGCACAGCCAATACAGCTGCACTCAGCTGCAGTCGACGCAACGCAGCACACATGCACTCCCTTCGATTAGAATTCTCCCTGCAGCCATACTGTCAAAGACCTCCTTATGCGTACATACCGAATAGTTGTTCGCCTCTGTTCGGCTAGGTAACCTTTCGAGCTGTCTTCCTGGAAATAAAACGCATCGACGGACGTTTCTTGTGCTGCTGTTGGTATAGTATGTGTCCAGAATACCAATTTGATGTTGCGACGACCAAGGCCCAAGAAGAAAAGGCGAATTACCTTTTTGCAAGCACCCCTCAGGAAGAAATGTCATCACTGCTGCGCAACTGCGCCGCAAAATGAGAAATGGCTTATTTGATATTTGTAAAATGAGCCCATCAATACGGTCCGGAGACGCAGCCCTAGAGCAGCATCATTCATTTGCCTAGATCCAGCGAGGGGTGGGAGGGACGGCGCACTGGTATGCCAGTTCAGAGCCCAGGTCGTTGTGCGTAGGACGACTGAGCCCGTGCAACCATTGACTGTTAATGTGTTTAGAATTTATGATTTCCACAATTGCATCATCAGCACAGGACGGATGAATGGTGCGGTCGTTGCAAAAGGCCCAGCACCGTTTCTTCATGGACCGCATCAAACCGATTCCGCCTCCTCCTCCTCCTCCTGGTGCATGTCTCGGAGTATGAGTTCTAATGTCGAAATCGCTGAAAAACCGTAATCATTAGTTGCGGCAATTATGTGCATTAATTTAGAGAGGCGCTCAACGTGTGTTCTGTGTGTGAGCCAAGGTGGAGCAGTGCTGCTGGCAATCGGTGTTCGGTGGATGGGAGAACCAAAGTTCGAGAATGAAATCGCAAGTAGGCAGACGGACGTTGCCATCGACTATGGCTTTGATATGACTATGACATGCAGCGACGTGAGCTGCGATTGTACTGCATCGCATCTAAGTCTGATGGCGGATTCGATGCAGATTATCGGCTTTCGGTGGTGAATTGCATTTAAGTGCCTCGTGTTTCGCCCGATAAGGAGGTGCGCTGAACCGCGACTGTGATGCAAGATGGCCTTGCGAATGAGTTGGCGGTGGCCACAATTTAATTTGAGACGGAAATGTGATGGATGCGAACTTTTTTTCTTGTCATAAGTTCAACTTCAATCGCGCAGTAGATGCATGTCAGATTGACATAAGCGCTGTTTGGGCTTGCATCTCAGAAGGCTGCAGCCATGCAACTTGGGTCGAAAGTTGCGTGGGTTCAGAGTTTGGCGTGGAGAAGGCGCCAGTTTCTTTGTTTGTTTTAATAACTTCAATCTTTTGATTGATTTCAACTTAAAAAAATTAAGTTCAAAGCAAATATTAAGAGAAATGTAACACATTTTAAAATAAGTAACTTAAAAAAAATATATTAATAATTGATAAACTGTGGCTTAAATATTTTGTAGTTAAATAAATAAATAAACTCGAAAATCGTTGAGAAAAAATGTGAATGGGACTTACACCCTGAAAAAAAAAAAAAAAACAACTTGTCAAAATTATTCCTTTATGCTCATCAGCTGAGAAAATAACAAACCGAGGGAAAGCTTTAATTAAGCGACCCAGCGTTGCCACCACACGTTGTCGATAAATCTGAAAACACCCAGATTTGGCTATATTTTCCAAAAAAAAAAAACCCAACGTTTTGTCATTATTTCTGTTTTACATGTTTAATGTTACTTATTTACTTAAGGTTGCGGTACAGTCCGGGGTGGACCAGGGCCTCAACCAATACGCCTCTCCAGTTAGCGCGATCTTTGGCTAACTGCCTCCAGTTGCGCACTCCAAGTTGGTTGAGGTCCCCTTTCACTTGCGCGCGCCACCTAAGGCGAGGTCTTCCTCTACTGCGTTGTCCCTCCGGGTTGGAATCGAAGACTCTCCGGGCCGGAACGTTGGTGTCCATTCGCTCTACATGTCCTAACCATCTTAGACGACTAACGCGTACTTTTCTGACCAGGTCGATGTCGCTGTACAGCTCGTAGAGGTCGCTGTTAAATCGTCTCCTCCAAAGCCCGTCAACGCAAACGGGACCAAAAATTAGAGATGCCACGAATAGTAATTTGGCCGAATACCGAATACCGAATATTCGGCTAGGCTCGTGGCCGAAGCGCCGAATATTCGGTGGCCGAATATTCGGCGACACTTTGTACGAATTTCCGTGAGTGACAAGTCACAACTCGTCGAGTTTAAACTTGTTTCGCTGAAGTTGTACGTATGTAGGCGCGGCCAGTTTTGTTTCATTTGCGATTAGGTCGCGGTCGTGTCATAACACTTATTATTTGTTGTTATTTGTATGCCTGTTGGTGCTTCTTTACGTACTGAGTGTTTCTTTTTTTTTTTTTTTTTCATGATTTTCTATTAACTTTTCACTATTCGGTATTCGGCCGAATAGTTTGCAACATAGTGAAAAATGTGGCCGAATAGCCGAATACCGAATAGTTGCCGAATATTCGTGGCATCTCTACCAAAAATCACTCGAATAAATTTGCGTTCGAAACGACCAAGAAGATCCTCATCCGTTTTTGCTAGGGTCCATGCTTATGCGCCATAGAGCAGGACAGGGATGATGAGAGTCTTATATAGAATCTCCTTAGTGCTTCTTGACAAGGCCTTACTACTCAATTGCCTCCTTAGGCCAAAGAAACGGCGATTGGCAAGTGTGATTCTTCGCTTGATTTCTGAGGTGATGTCATTTTCAGAGTTTATAGCGGAGCCGAGGTAGACAAAGTCCCGAACTACCTCAAAGTTATAGCTGTCTATCGTGACGTTCCGTCCGATTCGTCGATGTTGTGTGTCCCTTCTTGTTGACAGCATATATTTTGTTTTACCCTCATTCACCACTAAATCCATTTTTGCCGCTTCTGTACTAATACTTGCAAACGCACAAGTGATAGCTCGCTGTGTTCTGCCAACAATGTCAATGTTGTCAGCGTATGCAAGCTGTTGCACAGACTTTTGGAAAATTGTGCCTCTGTTTCAGGTTAAAAAGTTTTTAAAGTAGAAATTTCGAATTTGAAACGCGAAACTTTGAGGCTTTGGTTTTCCGAATGCGTCAAATAAGCAACATATGTTGCATTTCGAAACAATCTTGTAAAAATTTACGCAGCCCTTATATGCAACTTTGATGAAATTGTTGTTTATAAAGTTTGCAGATGAGGTTGGTACTTAAATCCGGAAAAATATTTGAGGGAATATTACAAAAAACTTTAACTTTCTCCTAATGAAACTGGGATTAGTTTTTTTTTTCGAAAGACTTGGTTTCTAAAAAAAATAGTCGAAAGATCATATTCACTGGGAAATATAGCTTTGACGGATCAATCGATAATTTAACAGCATTTTAAAATATTTCATCCTAATGTCATCCTTAATTTTGAATAATTTGATTGTGGACAGAACAGAACAAGGGATCTCTGACCTATCCCATTCCTAAGTTTAAGCTACTCAGTGTTTCTTGCGTTCGCAGAATGCCTATGAATTAAATTTTCCTGCCGAAGCACATTTTATGGGTATGAAACGGTATATTATAACGAAATACAAATAAAATAGAGTTTGAAAAAAAAACACAGCTTTCACCCTAAACAATTTCTCCCCCAGACTTCCTCACGTCCGTCGCGTCGACCAAAACAAAAAGAAATTCTTTAAATCTGAGGGAAAACCCAAAAACTGGGAATCCTGCATGGCTCGCATTTAAGAAAATAAAGGTTTGTTGACGCACCTTTTACAACTGCATTGACCAAATTCTTGTTTTCCGGCTCTATCCGGTGGTTAAACAAGTTTTCTAAGATTCAAATTTGAAGTCAATGGCCCTTAGCAATACAACATTTTAGATACGACTTTTGGCAAAAAGTCAACTCTTAGTCAAGTTATAAGAAATAAGGCATTCAATTTGAGTTTAAGTTAGGAAATACCTAGTTAGATTGGAGTCATCGCTGACTAAGTCAAATCTAAAGTGGCGTTTGTCAAATCCAGTCAGTTAAAGTTCAGACAAATTTGTTCTAAGTTGCAAGATAAATCACAAACGTTTTTAATTTTGCTTTATCTGTCAAATCATAAGAATTTTTGTTATTTGGTTGTCACATCAACGACAATTTGAAGGTTGAAGCTCGCCTTTGGTGAAACAACAAAATTGAGGCACAAAAGATCGCAGAAGTTGACTTTTGTTAAATTTGTTTCATTTCTATTAAATTCTAAGTGGAATTTAGAGTTCACTAGCAAAAGTGGACTTTAGAATCGATTTTTGTTTTTATACTTCTCAGGGTCATCGAAAGAATTTTAATGCACTGCTGATCCCATTAATTCCTCCGTCACTTTGTCTCTGCTTTTTCTACCGACTATTGGGGGCCTTAACCCAACCTGCACTCATTCTTATTTTTAACTTTTTCGATTACGTAGTAAGAGAAAAAGAGAAAAATATTGTTTTCGTACAAAATTCCGAACACGAGATGTTAATCAATTCTGACGTTACGAATAATAGAGGAACTCAAAAAAGTGGGTCGCAAAATTCTGTTCGTCTGTCTGTCTGTCTGTCCGTTCTTCCCTAGGCCTACATCCTAAGCGCCTGCACGGATTTCGTTCAAACTTTGGATTTGGAGTTTGGGGGCTTACAGTTCGGGGCCTTTTTTTGCAAGCTAACCTCAATGTTAATGGTACTTCCCATATACAATTTTCGATTTTTGATTTACGAAAACGGCTCTAACAATTTGAACCAAAAGTGATATTTGAGCTTAAGTAGATGGGGTTACCATGATTGCATCAGTTTTTGGCTAACAGATCGAATAATGGTATAGTTTTGAAATTTGGACATATCTCGAAAACGGTCCATACAATTGTAACAAAAATTTATTTCTAAGGTAATATACCTACTCATTTCTAACTTAATAGCAAACTAAGTTTTTGTCTATTTTATCCTATTATAAAATTAAAGTCGGTTTTCAGCTGAATAGTTGAGCAACACTATTTTTCAAACTACACATTGAAATATTTGGTACCTACTCTGTTTTTTACAAAAACTACCTACTCTAACTACATATTTTCATCAAAATACATAGGAAAGATCATAGAAGTTTTCTAAATGAGATCCCATAGTTAGTTTTTCTCAAAAAATTTTGAATAAATAAAAAAATGGCTACACAAATCCCGACCTATGTATTTTCACATATCTGCAGTACATTTTTGTAATAATTTTAATGCCCCAATTTTAATAAAATGCAATAACAAATGTGCGAAATTGGTAAGAACTTCCTTGTACAGCTTATCTCCAATTTTAAGACTGTCGCCTTCTTAACAGTTCACAGCCATAACAATTTACAACGGCATAGACTTCTGCATGAAAGATCGACGAGTATTTAACATATGATGAGTTTTGACCACATTAAAATTTGCAATAGCCCCTTTGTTCACACACGCGGGGGCGGATTAACGACTAGGGATGCCAGACGTCCCCCTTTTTCATACAAAAATGCTGTTTGTCCCCCCTGGTACAAGCCACTATCCCCCTTATAATTTTATAAAAGAAAACATTTAATTGAAAACTTTGAAAATACGTTCTTTTAATAGCAAAAGAAAACTTTCAAAGCTGAATGCATCCACTCACGAGATACATCTCACTTCACATGCTAAAGTTTTACTCCTGTACGTTTTTGTTTTATACCGCCACCTGTCTCTCTTTCAGTTTTTGTTTCGAAACCAAAATACGAACCCAAAGAAAAAACCAACAAAAAAGAAAGTGTTTATATTATAACTTATTTTTCATGTCACATTTTATTGACGCTGGTGTTCAAAAATAAAAAAATAAATGTAAAAAAGGCGGACAACTTTTTGAACACTTGTCCCACCTAAAAAATACACGATGTCCCCCTCTATTTTTGAATCTGGCAACCATATTTACGAAAATCCCATTCACGATAGTGGTAGAACCTTACAAAGGTCGCAACGTGAACTCATCTTATACAAAAAAATGCAGCCTGGTCGCAAAAATCAAAGCCCGGTACTAATAATCATTTAAAGTGCTCATGCCACTTCTTTCGAACTCACAATGGCAAAATTTTCGATCTACAAAATTTCATATTGTGAACTACAAAAAATATAAAGTGAAGTTTAAAAATGATTAAAGACCAAAATGTATTTTGTCGGTTGCACTCGGATACGGGCGTCTATAAAAGGTGAAATGAAATTAAATTTACAAAGAGGCGTGGCACCTCCCATACAAAAATAGTTTATATAGGTAGATAGGTGTTTAAATTTAGCAAAAACCGGAAGGCTTGCCGAGTCCGCTATTGTAAATATAAATGATCTTGTTCGTAGGCTAAGACAAGAGCCTTTTCGCTCTTTTCTATGTCAACTGCCACTCTTACAAAAACTATAATCCTAAGGCAAGGGCAAAAAAAAAATTCACCGCCAGATCCATTTCGATTTAAAATCAATTTTAAGTGGTTCAACTCGACCACTTTCCATTCATCAATCATTCCATATACGTTAACAACATCCTGCTGAGCTAAATTCCTTGCTTTGCATCACCAACTGTATATGCATAAACGAGCTGCATGCAGTCCGAAACAACCACTGAGTCTGATATTACACGACGCGCCTGATACTCATAGTCACTGTACAAACAGAACAACTGATGGATATCAATAACGAGCATTGTCAATAATCCATCAGACATTATGCACATAACCTTGGTCCCACAATTTATACGCAGAAAGTCCAACAAGCCGCACGCAAAAGCGTGCTCTACCTACAAGTGCCTCTCTATCCGATCCGAATTGATGATTTATGATGAAACGAAGGAAAAATATTTTAATAACAATATACGTACACTGTACAGCCCACAGCCTGAAAAAATTTGCATCGCAAAGATACACAAACAGAATGTGGTCAAATAAAAGCAAAAGATGAACTTCATGGTCATTCCATCATAATGCCACTCAATTTGGGGAGAGCGATCTCCTCGGAGATGCTGTTCATCTCGGGGCCAGACGCAGAGACAATGGATTGGACGACGATCCTCAAGTGCCTTACACTGACACTGACTCTGGGTGGGTACTGTTTGTTTTATGCGTTGACGTTTTCAAGTTTCCCCTTTTTATGTACCTACATATCCAAGAAAAAAGATCTCCAAACAATCGCCTGAGATACTTCAGCGCAATCACAATGAAAAGAATATACACAAAAGACTTAGAACCTCGAGTTTATATCTTTTCTGTGCGCTTTCCGTGGGTTTCTCAAAAAGTTGGAATTTCCATAAACAAAACGCTGAGCCAGAGGAGGAGTCTTGAAGGTACTCGTATAATATTGCGAGGAGACGACGCTATGCTGGATCAGCATCAGCAGCCCAACAAAGGAGACAGAGGAAATGAAATGATGATTGATTGATGATTTGCAGATGTCCACAAGATAGATTCGTGGGCTGCGCGGAGGACGATGCAATGGATCTGCATATCCGTTGGATATACCTTTTGGGAGCGTGCAACAACAACAACAACAGCAACAAGCAACGACTATTGTGTGTACAATGAACTGTTGTAACAAGAATACGTTTATGACTGAGATCAAGTTCGGTCTTCGGTTTTCCGTTCGGAAAAAGTCACAGTCACAGAACACAGATGCAGACGCAGACGTTATGGAATCGTGCTAAGGAATTTGGTCTTTTTGTTGTTAGTCTCGTTTGTTTTGCGCTCCGTTTTCTTTTTTCTTTGCAGTGGTTTGTGGTACTGGAAGAGCTGAGCGCTAAGGTTTAAGCGTTGAGGTAGGCAGACAGTTGTTGCGGAGTTTGTTTTGCGGATTATCGAACAAAAGTGCTCTGAATTGTGATTAGTCCGGACTACAGGAGTCACAAAAACTAAAATGGTCGGTAACGTCACTCTCACGTCAAGCACATACCGATGCGAACTGTCAACTTAGAACTCAGTCACGAATTTCTTTATTTATTTACTTACTTATTTTATTCATAACTTAAGGCTAGGTTAGGTTAGGTATGTGGGCTGGCGTGGAGTACACCGTGCCACACTCAGGTCAATATTGACCCATTGTGATGCTCATATGGGAAGGTTGTCCCTTACCCATAATCCATAATCAATAGAAATTAATTACTCGCTCTGCTGTTGTACACAAACCACCCTGTGGATTTGAAAAAGCACATTATCTTTATCCTGTCAGCGCACCAGCTGGAAAGCTCGTCTAGATTGTGGAAGAAGTATCTCTATGCGTCATATCCAAGCAAATCTGGCCAAAAATAGATGCTTAAAGGGCTCAAAGACTTCTCTCTGTAGGCAGAAACAGAATCAGCTCTGTTGTGGGGGCATTGACAGGACACTGCTTAATAGGTAGGCACGCCCGTAGACTGGGTACACCCTATAATGACTTTTTTAGGAGCTGCATGGATGAGGAGGAGGAAGAAACCGTTCTTCATCTTCTCTGCAACTGTCCAGCCCTTGCAAATTTGCGCAAAACAAACTTAGGAGACTACTTCTTCGATGACCTCAGTGACTTGTCTAGCACAGACATACGCTGTATCAGCAAATACATTACAAAGACCAAATGGCTTGAATGATCTCACATATCATCCATTATCTCTTAGACGGGCTGTCTGTGGATTGCTACCGAGGGGTAGACTGTTTCGGTCACCCCTTTCGTACATCCGAAACAAACCGTCACTCGGTCAAACTCACCTTTTGACCAAGCTGCAATACCCCCGCAACTTGCGTTTGTAGGCTGATTGCTGCAATCGCCACAAATACCGCGCTTTTTGCTGCATCCGCCCTATTCGATAAGTTGCCAGAGGACACAAGCGAGGGTTGTACTGATACGGTCACCACTCGCCTATCCGAAGGCATACTGTCGACCGGTCACCTACTCCTTGACCAGCCTTAACAAATCTCCCAAGTAAGGTACACAATGAAAGGGCCGATCTATATTAAACACCAATGGCGCACACGGCTACGCCATCATTGACGAGACGTTATAGGAGTACAAGCGAAGGGTACACTGTTTCGGTTTACCCGGCGCTTGTATCCGAGGACATATCGTCCAGTTAGTTATCCCCAGTCTCTCCCTTCAAGGAGTTGTCTGAGGATTACAGGCGAGGGGACGACTGTTTCGGTCACCCCCCCCCCCCCATATCCGAGGATAAACTGCCCCAACTCTCTACACGAGACGTAAGAATTGTTTTTTAGACAAAGAAGACAAAAGTCACAGGCACAAAGATAGCAATACGCCCACTAGTATGTCCGGCCTAGAACACTCTGGCCTAATCCCCCCCCCCACATTCCCTTAACTCATGTGGTTTTACAAAGCGCCGAAATTATATACGGCCTAAGTGTGTCTTTCTAGACAGCCACCTTACCTAACCTAACCTCTATAGGAATCTGTACGGTTTGTGTTGGAGACCTGGGCAGTGACATAGGAAGTGGGTTGAGGACGCTCAAGAGCTTCCTAATCACTGCAGCCTCTAAAAAGTTCTTCTTCCGTCAACTGCAATTTCTTCATGTGATACCGCAGAGTTTTGTGTCCCATTAAGGATTTCTACGAGGATGGAAAGAGATTTTCTGTCCTTTCGCGTGAGACTTTCGGTTCTGTATTCATTAAAGGTTTGCCATAGCATTCTTGTGGTACGACAAATTTCTAGTGCAGCCCATCTAGCGTTCGCCTCTCTTGGCCCTTCTTTCTTTCTCCCTGCTTCAAGATTGAGTAAGCAAGGCGGGATGTTCACCGAGAGATCAGCTTGTTCTGTTATTGCAGCCGATCCTTGTCTAGCTAATTCGTCCGCTTTATCATTGCCTGGAATGCCTTCATGTTCCGGAACCCAGTAGAGCAATATATTGAGCTCTTCGCGACAGCATTTCACAAGCATCGATTTTATTTCTGTTGCAGTTAAGGTTAAGTTAAGAAGACGCCTGACCCCGTCCCGGTTTCTATTTTAGATCCGTCCGTAAAAACGGCTATGTTAGGTACGAGTCCGTCTCTCCATTCTTCTCTGCTGGGATAGGCGCTCGAGAAAGGTCTTGTAAACTCTAAGTATGGCGTAATGTAGCCCGTGATCGGTACACAGCCAAAGTATTTGTGTAGAATCGACGAGTGACCCATTTCGTTCAGTTTCCAGTTTGCTGATTGGCTTTTTTTTCAGTTAAGTGTTTTTTGCTGCCTTCCAGAAATAGATTTTATACTCAGCCTATCTCCTGTTTTTACGAAATCGGAGAAATTCCATTCGAGATATCGGTTCCGATACAACTTTCGGAAACATTTTCTGATGACATGTAACCATACCACTTACTTTTGACAGCTACAAATGAACGCGTTTATTTGTTTCCTTTATTTTGTTCCGAAACGGATACTTCGAACGCAATTTCAGTTCCGGTCGGATTTGAATTTCGTATCTGAATTTTTTCCGAGCGGATACCTAGTTTTATTGAACGCCCATCTCAGCGAAGTAAAGTAGACAAACAGTTCCAGTCACTTTGTTGTGAGTCTCGACTTTTTTTTTTGATTAAACGTTCTTTTAGTCTCCTCTCGCTTAAAGCTGCGGGTGCTAAAAACAGTTCGGCAAAACATCAAAAGGAACTGATGATTACAAGTCACTTAGACCCGTTTTCTGATTCTACTCATAGCGATTTAAGATATAATTAAATAGCTTATGGGCTACTTCTTCTATGTCATAAACTGTCACATAAGACTTTAAGTCGAGCTTTAATAGCTATGAGTAGTTTCAGCAAACGGGCCTTATATTTGGGAGAAATATCTAGTATACATTTCAGATGTGTCAAGTAGAGTGTAGGTAGTTGTTTTAATTGCGTGTAAAGACCGTACTCTAATGACTAAAGATAAAGCCGGTGAAATCGGCATTTCTAGAACAGTTCCCAAGTTCAGTGTTAGACCTACATATACCTAACTCCTCCAAAGAATGGATGTGGGCGGAGTCTTGAAAATCCAGAACACCTGAGTTCTTTCTGAAACCCGTTTCCTCGACATCCCACTTCCTTTGGTGTAATTAAAAAAACAAAACCAAATTCCGTTCCTTTCCAGCCTCTTTTTGAACGCGCACTTATACGCTGACCTCACACCAACGCACAACCGCGACTCCCAGATGACAACTAAATATCAATCGAGTGGAAAATTTATTCCTCGCCTGACAACAAACTAATATAATCCATACATCGTCCACATCTGTGACACTTTAGCGCGCCTAAAGTGCAAACCATATTTTCACAGAAAGACGGCGTGTGTATCTCACCGAATTGGATGATTGAAGTATTTGGTACTTTGAGGTTTGAGCGCAGCTAAATGCGGCGACACACAAAAATAGGTATCTGCTTTTGGCCAGGGCGACACAACATTCATTTATGGTCAAATATTTAATTCATGAGTGTTCATGCTGGTTTTCTAATGTCTGGCAATTCGTTATGCTGAGCTTATACCGTGGGGCTATTTATTTTCTATATATATATGTAGGTGCTGGGCTTCACTTGGCCGCAATGTTTATCGATGGTTCACTTTGGGGAATTGTTTCATAACTCGGCGACTCGCCGGGTCCAAAGGAAAGTGTTTCTGATGCAAGTGTTACTGGTGCGGTATGCATAATCAAATAAGGGAAGGGGTATTGGAAAGAAGATTTATTTAACTGGCTTCGACAGAGACTGTGATACTAGGTCAGGTGGGCGTCATAAGAGCGAATACTGTGGCTTTTCTGTTTCAGCGAACGTCATGTTTCATTATCGTTTGGAGTAGAACTTAGGACTTCAGAAAATGTTGCTACTATTGACAGAAAGTACCTAATGACTTCGTCTGAAAAGTTAAGGCATCCAGTTTTACGATGGGGATGCGGATTTTCATTTTCACAATGCCCAACAGAGCTTGGAATTAACTTTCCTTCTTCGTCTTTCTATGCACCTGAATATACGACCAATGAAACTGTAGTTCGCGCCTCCTCTTGCCAAAAACTGGGCCTGAGGACACTCTGCGTCCGAAATTTGTAGGCATTTTTAGGTAAATTTCGAAGCAACATTGTCTATGGACCCTTTTTCAAATCTTCTACTTCAAATTAAAAATTCATCGCTGCAGGTTCTCATCGTGTAAGAAATATTCTCCACCACGGGCACTGACCACACCCTCAAACTAACTCCAACAGCCCAAGCCCACTGCCGAACAAATCAATTCGCAACGAAATTCAATTTCGCTCTTAATTACATGTTGCAATTCCCCATCGCAGCCCAAAGTCGCGTCGTGCCCTCCCATTCGGACGGCTGGGTATACTCGTCTGCGGAATCCCTTAAATGCAAGATTTTCTTATGGGAATTCCCGTCGGCGGTTTCGCGCTTTGAATCCGCACTCGGCACTCCAAATGGAGGCACAGCCTCCCTCCTAACTCGGCTAACTCTTTTTTTTCGGATTAGCATTTGCTGAAATGCATAAATCACTGCAGTTCCACTGCAAAGGCAACAAATTAATGAAATCCATGTCCGACCCAATAAACAATTGGCGGAGTACACTCACACAACCGCCGAATGCATCCAAAGCCGTTGTGGCTGGACGCAGACGCGCGCATAAATAATGTGGGCGCAGACCAGATCCATATCTTCCAGCATCTGTGTACATCTACTACATCTCTAATCAAACAGAGTTAACGAATATCGAGTGAAGAGCGATCAAACGCGTCTCTGGTTTCAGTGGAGGCTGTCGGGATGCGAATCGAATTGCTTTGCCTTTGCCATTTTAATCAATTCGCGAATTTCCGATTTGGCAATGAAATCGAACATCGAGTGGAACTGATTTTTCACAATTGGCTGCCATTAATCTTGCGTAGCTGCTGCAGCCCTACTTGTCAAACGTCAGTTCATGCATATGACATGGCACACGGCTGTGTTGGAAAGTTTCGTCGTCAGTCAGGGAATGGTGAGTTTTTTTATTTCACTTTGGTTGTGCGCAGAATTATTCAAATGACATGAGTGGAGAAGAAACGATGACGAGGGTAAGCAAGCGTTTTGAAAGATCGCGAAGCAGTGGACTTGGGAGAAAAAATAAGAAAACCGGGAACTCATTCCGTAACGCAATAATGACGATATCGTTTCGACGACAGTTTTACAACATGTAACCAGGCAAATCAAGCAGTTGCAGTGGCGTACCGTGGTGGGGTGTTTTGGGGTGCTTGATGTAACCGCGAGTTTATTGCATTATAATGTTTTTGTAAAAAATATCCCGCTTTGGTGTTAGACAGGCTGCGAGACTGTTAGGTGATATTACGAGAACTGATGTATTAAGCGACTGAATTAAAAACGAAAAATATGCTTTTTATAAATGCGACTTAAGCGACGAAGTTAAAAGGGCACTCTTTGCCGTCAATATCGGCTATATGGCCGGTATAGGACACTTAATAAGAACTTAGTAACAGTGATTTGTGTGCGTGAAACAAGTACCTAGTTAGTCTATTTCAGGTGGACTGCAGTCGGGTGAGCCAATACCTTGTGCGGTATAGTTCTAGAAGAGACGTGATAACCTTGGTCGTTCCGAATACAAAACTCTTCAATCTTCTATTGGTTTTCAGTCCCATTTTATAACGTCGAAGAAGGATATTTAACAGTAAATAAGCTGCATGAGCTGGAGCTGGTTTTCACTGTAATCATATCCGTCTAAATGTTGTACATACAATACAATGCCTCCTTGATTTGTGAGGCCCCAACGTTCATGGGAATGTTAGTCACTAGGCTCGTAACACCGGTAGACTAAGCTCTCTTTCAGGGTTATAAGTTACAAGTGAAAAAGAGAAAGGTCTCAATTGCCACATGGTAATATGCTTAGAACTTC
This sequence comes from Cheilosia urbana, assembly GCA_946477585.1. Classification (NCBI taxonomy): domain Eukaryota; kingdom Metazoa; phylum Arthropoda; class Insecta; order Diptera; family Syrphidae; genus Cheilosia; species Cheilosia urbana. The sequence continues at coordinate 140,907,558 of OX297853.1, forward strand.
TATGGTGACTGTACTTAAATTGATAACGATATTTGAATTGGATGGCAGTGACGCAAATTTGGGAATTATTATTTCGTCGACATGATAACATTAGTAGCCCCTTTTAAACTTCGCTTAACGAAATTTGATTGAATTCGCATATATTTCACTAGCTTAAGCCCACAGAAGTCCATACTTTGCTTTTTTTTTTTTTCTTAACTTATAAATAATGAAGGTGTATATCTACCACAAATTTAACGAAGATCTCCATGGATCTCGAAGAAAAAGACACACGTGTTCAGTGTTCACCCAGAAGCATTGGTTTAAGGTGCAACCATAATAAAATTATACCCGCTTAACTTAGCATCATAAGCATTGACAACAGAAGTTTTGCAGTGTTGCTTGAAATGCTCTTTGGCCCTGGTAATTTTTCACAGCGTTTTATAAATTCAATAACATTTCACGTTGACTTAAGCTGGATTACGCAAATGTCATTATTTTATTATTATCAGTAGCGAAATGCTTTCCTTACGGCTCCTCTATACTGCCTACTCGTGCAATAAGTTTATCTGCATTTTGTGCAAAATATTTGATATATTATTAATATTTTTTTCTTGTCTGCTTAACCTGACATACAAGATACAACACATCATGCTAAAATTGAGGTCCCATGTCTCCAAAAATAGGAATAAGTAGAGCAGTTCAGCTGAGAAGTGAATATGCCGTACAAGCTGAAATGCAGAATTAAAACAATTTTTTTTGCCCATTGTACAAAGAGGTCACAATTACAAATGTGTTCATTTCCCTTAGTTTAATTTTGACAGATTAAGGGCAAAAAATCGGTGTACAAGTTAGAGGTTAAAATTGAGGCAGTAGGTCTGTTGACTGATTGGTGCTGTAATTATTGTATGCAGGAATTATTTATTTAATCAATATAATCAGTCTGTTCCTAGTTTGAGGTTTCGTTTTCTTTATCCCCTGAATGTGGTTCTGTCAAAATTAAGCAAACATTTAACAAGGCGGTGGACGTAGGTATACACTCACGCAGAAAAAAACCTAGTAGTGCCAAGAAATTATAATGTTATGCCAACAATTTTCGATGGTTAAAATTAACATAAATATACAAATTTTTCATTTAAGAGTGCAAGAGTGTTGGAAATGACTGAAATAATTGTCAAGGAGAGTTTCTTTACTTTTGTAGGAAGAATGGAAACACGAAAACTGCTTTTGATTGAATCCACAAAAGTTTTGGTGAAATGCCAAAAAATAATCTAAGGCAGCTGTCATATTTGCATAAAAAAATACAAAAATTGCACTTGGGTGAGTGTGTTTTGAGTGGATTCTCACTTTAAATCGAGAAGCGAAATTCTCTTCTCAGAATCACCAAAAGAGTAGGTATTTTTTTTTTGCCGATGAAACAGTTTCAGAAGTGTTTTTTTTTTTCGATTTTGGACTCTCCCGGATGCTTCTTTTTGTCAAATGGAAAACGAATGAAAAATGGCAGATACACAAATCGAAAATTCAAAAAAGTGGTACGAAAAGTTGAATATCTGATAAATTCTAAGAATTTGCTAATTTACTAACAAAATTTGTTGATTTATTATAATTATTATTTTTCAAATCAGCTGGTAATTGTTATGTGATTGACAGCTTTTCCAATTCTTACACCAACAAATTTGTTGAGTGAAAATTCGTAAGATTCTCAGTGGAGGCGTTATAAATTCTCTCTCGCTTTTTCGAGTTAAGGAGCATTGAGTAAAAATTCGTACGAATTAGTAAAAATTGGTAAGATTTTAAAGTAAAGGAACAGACATATAATTTTTCCGCTGAATGACTGCTTCTTAATAACTTAAAAACGAGTTCTTGGTACAAAAAAAAAAACTATGTTTCAAAAACTCACTATTCTTTGCTTTCTGTTGTTTCTGAGTGTTGGAGAAATGGAGAGGTGTTCAATTGTAGCTTCATCGAAATAGCGTATTGTATAATTTAAACCTATTTCTCGCTTTTTGAAGCTCATACACATCTGCACAGCACATCCGATCTACCTTACGACCTCTCACTCTCAACTGAATGAACCAAGTAACCGCACATTTAAAACCTAAAACTGAAAATGACAATTCGATTTCTAATTTTCTTATTTGAATTGGACTTCAACTTTTTCTTTCATCCACATCACGTCGACGACAAGGACAATGGACAACTGAATAATAGCACTTAAACTTACATAGTTTTATTTACTTAAGCCCGGCGTGAACCTTGTATAGCACTCGCTTCACATGCAAGTTTTCCAATTCTACAATTTGTTTCTCTCTCTTCCAGAATCCGCATAGCTCCAATCAACTGCCATCAACTGCAAGCCACCGAACCGCACCAGTCAATCGAGGTGGCCCCCAAAAGGAAGACCCAGTTACAACAACACGTCAACAATTGGCCCATTAAGTTAATTCCAATCCAATATTTATTGAAATCCAAATGAGCTGAAAATCGTTTGACATGCAAATGCGAGTGGTGTCTGGTGTCCTTGTCCCGTCCTCCTCCGGTTACAAATACACAGCGAATCGAATGCCCCTACAAATGTTGTTCTTGTTCCGATTCCGAGTTTGATCTAAAACTCGCGTAAATATTCGACAGGTTGTTCTAAAACACAACAAAAAGAGAAAGAGAGAGAGAAAAAAAAAAAAAAAAAACAATTTCCAAGTGAATTATCGATACGACCACCCAGCCCAGTTCGTCCTTCCGACACCCCGCAGAGCCTTCTCCTTCCATATGCAAACGAATACAATACGGTATACATGGGTGAGTGTGCTTGCGCGAACAGTTCCCTGTGCTCATTTAACGTTTCGTGATTGATTTCAGTGTGAGTAAGAAAATTTCGTCTACATCGCATCAGATACGTCGGCTGTGAAGAGTGTTGCAATCGTGGGTATTCCCGATGAATAAAAGTTTCAAATCGACAACGAAATTCAATCCTTGATGGTTTTGCTCGCAATCAACGTGCAGTACAAAGAGGTGAGTGGAGTTTTTTTTTTATGTTTTATAAATTTCCAAACAGTATTCAATGGCAGGCGCCCTACGGATATAGGTACCTCATACTCATTATAGAATTTGCTTCCTGGTTGCTAGTTGTCAATTCGCACATAAATTGACGTGACACGATTCCTCGTGAACTTTCAAAAGCATCGTCGTAAATCATCAAAGCTATCTGTTCGCTGACCACTCGAACCAATCACAGGCTAACAAACTAATCCAGAACCAGGAATTAATTTCGCAACTGTGATCGCCCGCAGACACTGATGATCCGATTGTCCATCTGTTGATTGATTAGACGTGCAGTCAATGTCGGACTGCAGTTGCTAGTTGCGCTATGCCACCCTAGGGCTGATTTTTCTAGATATTAATAACCCTCACATTGCACAAGGATCGCGCACAGTTTTCCAGGAACAATAGCTAACAAGCAAGGTCCATGCAGCATAGCTTCCAGTCGACAAAAAAAAAATGCATCCTTCCCCTATCCATACAGCATGCAGTGGCAGTCGTAGCCGTGTGAGAATCGAGCGAGAACGTTTCCTTCGATTCTATTACGGGAACGTGATTAAGTGCTGCCGCACAGCCGCTAGCAGTGAGTTCCCAAGTCGAAGACAATTTCTATTTTGTAACCATATTGCCAGGCGGCTGGTGGGACCGTGTGATCTGTGGGCACGATAAAGAGATTCTATTGGGCTTTGCGGGAGTAGGTATTCGCGCGCACTCCAAAGTCACAAATTGAAAAGAATAAAGGAAATAAATTGAAATTTTTACGCCACCAGGCATCGGAGGACGTAAATTATTGCCTACTGATTCTCGGTTATTAATTTATTGGAATATATTGGAGGCTGAGTTGTGAGCCTCCTCTAAATACCTAGTGTGTGTGTGTTTGTGAGTTGCGGATATGGCCAGCAAAAAGGGGTCTTGGGGTTCACCACTTATAGGTAGACTCTCGCGTTAATTGACTTGGATTTGATTGGAGATTCGCCTGCGCGTTAAGTAGGAAAGGGGCGCTGAAGACAGCAGCGGGCTTCATCTGACAGGTTGTGATGAGAACTGAAGTTGGACTTGTGCTTCTTCAAGTGAGTTGAATTTGAAACGGAATCTACATACAGTAATCCAGCTTAAGCTGTTGTGCGACTGTATTCAAATCGAAAATACGACCGTTGACTATTTTAGGCGGTTGGCAACCTTGCATATAAAGGGTTTTTCAATAAGAGGTGTTATTTTGTTATTCAAAGAAAAATGTATAATTTCAATGCGTTGTTGAAGCGTGTATCGTTCCAGTTTTAGTAATGGCGTAGTTTCTACTTGTCAAATGTCAAAGAATAAAAGCTTCAAAAGTGACAGCTACCGAAATAGCGGCTCATTCACAATAACACCTCTTATTGGAAAACCCTATATTTGACTTAAGTCATTTTAAGTCCATTTTATTCCATGTACAGTTCGCCTGATGGTAGAAATTTGCACATTCCCAACAAAAAATCAAGCGAAAATTGTGTTTAAGGCAGTAAAAGTGGTTCTTAAATACATTGATAAAAATGTGGCCGGCGAATCAACAGCTCATCAGGTATTTCTGTGAAGCTTTTTTTGCGTTATTTGCCTACATACTCGTATAAGGTTGTCAATCCTATGCGAGTTCTGTCAAACGATTCAGATAAATCATAAATTGACATGTTAAATTTTGTTTTGTTTGTTTAATTTTACATATTTTTACTCAATGCCAATCAAAGTGTTTGCATCTACTCCGGTTTTAAAAATACTTATTTTAAAATCTACTCCGCTGCTCCGCTGACCATTTTCTACAGCGATTTTTCGATTTCCCGTATTTTGAACCTTCACCTCAAATTGAACTCATCCAAGTATTTTTCTTTCAACTGTATTTTTATGATCTCGCAACGAATAATCGGCTACTGGCAGCACTCGAAAAAAACATTTTCAATCTATTTAGGCCTATGCCCATGCCAAGCCCAGAACACAATCATGTGCAGTGTTGCCAGATAGAAAATCTGAAAATCTTGTTATTCCGAACTAAGAAATCTTTTTTTCAAAATTTTTTTCAAAATATAAAAATAGGAAAATATAAAATACAATTTTGAAGCATTATTAATAAAACGTTTGTTTATGCATTTATTTTTTCGACAAAATTATAGTAGGTTTATATATCCATAATACATAAATCGGCACATAGGGACATAAGTTTTGGAAGAAGTTTTGGACTTACAACCCACTTGAGTGAGACATAAATCCCACACCATCGGGACATATGTAAGTCCCAAACAAAAATGTTGGGCAGTATGTCCCACTCCAATTTCATTTGAGTATTGCATACACTGATTTTTTACAATTACGAACACTAATGCCATTTATGTATTCAACAAACATTTGTGGTTCAGACGGTGTGTGTATTTTGAGAAAAATATACAAATTTAATTTGCTTATTGCCATACACAAATACGGCATCTACAAATTATTTTGTGTATACAGATTTGTGGTTCCTGGGTTTCCTGTGCTGATTTTGACGTATATATCAAATCAAAAAATTAAATAAATATACCTACAGTCATCGTTTCGATTCGTTAAATTAAAAATGTTAAAACAAAATGTGCTTCAATTACAGTGGCCGCGTATTTACTTGGTACCGACAAGGAAGACGAAAGCCAACAAAACGTCGTTACCACGCAAGCGCCGTTCGTGTTGGAGAAAAAATTGGCTTGGCCACCGCGAGACAGACGGCTTTTGCTCAAAACTACTAGAATTGCGTGCCGAAGAGCCGCAATTGTATCAGAACTTTGTCCGAATGACTGCAGCTCAGTTCGATCATTTACTTCAATTGGTAACGCCGTACATTCAAAAGGCCGATACAGTTATGCGCACCAACATTCCTGCATCTGTGCGACTGATATTGACGCTGCGCTTTCTGGCCTCTGGGGAGAGTTTCCGATTGCTACAGTATCTTTTTCGGATTCCACAAAATACAATTTCTACCATTATTGCGGAAGTGCTGGATGCAATATATAAAGTTCTTTTAGACGACTACCTGAAAGTCCTCATTTAACACTCTTTGTCAACAGCGGCTGGTTGGGGAGCTATAGCGCAGCAATTTAATGAGCAGTGGCAATTTCCCAACTGCATCGGCGCTGTCGAGGGCAAGCACGTCGTTATGGTGGCACCATAGTCAAGCAGCTCTCAAAGCTCTTGACTCATCTGTCATCAAATCGTCTTAGAAACATTCTCAACCACCTATGAACTTTCTAATGTGGTATTCCATTGGGCGCTCTCAGAGCACTTTTTTTGCTCTCAGAGAAGTTTTTATGTTCGTTTGTTACAAAAAAGAGCAATCTTTTTCAGATTTCAGAGCACTTTTGCGAATCTAGATATTTTCTCAGATTTACCAACACAGGTGCGTTTGAGTTTGACAACTGGTGGAGGGCGTTTAGGTTTTCGTGAATTTGTTCTACTGCAAAGAAAGGTATTGCCATCGGTTGAATCTATTTTTGTAAACTGGTTATGTATAAATATTCGAGACGCAAATTTTGAATGTTTTAATTTAAATTTTAACCAGTGAATGGAAAACGCTTTGAAAAGTGTTGAAGGCTACACATATTCGAATCGCACGAATATTATCACAAAAAAGAGCAAGTGACGTTTTTATGTTCGAGCCACACGAAATCTGAAATCTGAGAGCAAATCTGAAGAAACCCAAACGAATACCACATAAGAAAAACCTAATCATCCTCCACTGGATTCCAGCCCATAGAGGATTTGAGGGTAACGAATCGGCTGACTCATTGGCCAAAATCGGAGCAACCACTCCACTCATTGGACCTGAACCATTTTGGGGAGTCAGCAAAAATCATTTCAGGAACAACATCAAGAACCAATCTCGTATAGAGTCTAACGAGATCTGCAAAATACAGCTGGGCAGAATTGCACCAGAACATTTTTCCCCAAATTCTCCTCCAGAAAATCAGTCTTCTTGATTAATCTGGATAAAAACAACCTCAAAATACTAACAGGAATAATCAGTGGCCACGGTCGCGTGAAAAAACATCTCCACCGCATTGGCGTCTCACCGGATCCCATCTGTAGACTTTGTCTCGAGATTTTCGAATCCTCTCTTTACATAATTACAGAATGTCCGGCCCTTTGTCGTCTCAGGAAAAACATCCTAGGTGATGAAATCGTTAATTCAGCATCTCTTGCGAATATACACTCAGAGAAGATCCTTGTTTTCCTGGCGGTCTCTGGAGTGAAGATATGGCTCTAAGAATTTACCAGGGAAGGCACAATAGGCTCCTCTAAGAAGTCGCAGTGCCAGAGCTCATTGAAAGCTCTCCAGCACTACAATCTAATCTAATCTATGGTGGCACCACCAATTCGGGTAGCGTTTTTTATAATTATAAGGGCACGCACAGTATTGTACTAATGGGTAGATATCGCAAACGCCGAATATAAACTGATTTTTGTCGATGTTGGCCGCAACGGAAGTTCAATGGCGGCGTTTTTAACCACTGTACTTTTGAACAAGCGATATACACCCAACAGCTTTGCTTGCCACCGCCGAAAGTACTACCCGGCCGTCAATGTTCATCAAAGCAATGCGTGCTTGTGCAACTGCAGGTTGCAGGATATTTTAATATTCAAGTGAAAACCAGTATATTTTTCGTATACACTTTTCATCAACATACCTACCAGGTTCTCGTAAAGGAAATCTCATTTAATTTTTTTTCAACTGAACTAAAACCATTTGTGCATTCGCACGATGATTTGTGGATGTTCTAATTTTAGGAACACACAAATGACATGAGGTACACAAATGATACATAAATGCAAACAAATAAGCATTAATTAATTTGTGTACCCGATCAGACGATTTATGTTTATACACAAATTCGATTTGTATATGCTATTCACAAATGATACACAAACCGTTTGTATATCCCATTTGTTGCTATCAAATTTGTGGTTCAGACGGTTTATGTTATACATAAATTTATTCACAAATTTTGGCGTATACACAAACCGTCTGATAGTAGCTTTAGTTAGTTCAGTTTTTGATCTTATAAGCTACTTTCTGGGAAATGGAATGTGAGACTAAAATCACTGATGTGATATCGGAAAAAAATGTTGGTCAAAAAATAAATATTATCTATGCCAACATTTGGGACTTATCACTTATGTCCCATCTTCGACAAAACAATTTTGGGAGTGAAGTCCCAATAGGGTAAGACATAAGTCCCAAAATCAAAAATTGGGACTTATGTCCTTGCGCTACATAAATCATGTGAATATCGGAAAAAAATGTTAGTCAAACATTTTTTTCATTGCTTTTTGAATTTCTTAAACACAAAACGCGTTTCTTCAATAAAAAATTGTTTTATTTTGTTTATATTAAAAAATTCTTGAAATTTGATGAATTTGAGGTAAAAAGTCTTTCACAACTGCTGGAGCTCAAGAATATTGAAAAAAAAAAAAAAAAAAATCTTGTAATCTGGCATCACTGCCCACTGCTACAATTTTGGTCTGGTCTCGGTCTGTGGTAGACTGCCCGAAAATGTGACCATGCAGTTGTGTTTTTAGAATGGTTTTTGTCTCCGCAATTCGAGTGGTACTTACATTGTTGTTTTTACCTTTTTGTAGAAATGCTTCATTGATTTTCTTAAGTTGGTATATTTTCTCGTAGATCCTTTTATCTCGTTTTAAAGACGCGACTATTTTTTGGACACCTCTTTCAAGTTTCTAACTTTTTCAGTTTTTGCCGGTACAAGCAACACATTTTGTGAGTTTCATTGAACCAACCTGTTCCAAAATATGTCTTCAATCAGTTACCATCACCAAGGAGCAGGCAGTAGATAGAGCTTGCGCAACCAAACCGACATGAAGGTACAATCTTGTCAATGAGGTCATGCATTTTCGCCTCTCATCCAAGCATCAGTTCAAACAAATAAACACTTCTACGAAAACTGCTGTCTGCCAGTAAGCTTGTATACTTTTTATCTACGAACACTTCGAATGAAAACTGTCACCCACGTGGCCACTTCCAACTCCACACAGTTCGGTGAGGCCAGCTGCTGTGCTACTTGCGTGTAAAAGGACACGAGTTGATATACTACTCACACGAATGAGTAATTGAAATTTTGTTTTACCCGCCGCTGGGCTCACATTTACCCCTCCAATTAGTTCCGCTTTGATCATGAACGTTTTCCAATTTGGAAGTGAACTAGCCTAAAAAAGCAATCAGCTGCGTCTGTTTAAGGCCCAACCCTGCGCACTAGTTTTCATACGTCCTGTTCTAAGGAAATGACAGCTTCAGGGAAAAAAAAAAGTTTTTGTCACTTGCCGCCATTTAAATTGAATTTGGACTGCAAAAAAAAACAAAAAAAATAACTACCTCGACCTAACACAGGTGTTGGGTCCGTTGCGGGGCTGGCAATAATAACGCTCTGCACGTTGCACTTCCTACAACACCATTGTCCTATGACTTCGAGAAACAGTTCTTGTTGGCTCTGAATACAAATTCAATGGGAACATGATTTTCGCATTAGTCACACTCGACTAGCAGCGCGCCATACAAAATTCAAAATCGTGCGACAACACTTCGAGGAGGCACTACATGGCGAAAAAAAAAGACAAACAGCAACGACGATCCTGACACCCATAACTCATAGATTTTGCTTTACAGAAATCCTTCCGCACGCTGTGGGTGAGATAAACAGTATTTGTGCGGTCGCATTAAATACTCAACACGAAAAATTAATTTTCAAATGTTCGTCCTTGATGTCGTTTTTTTTTTGGTTCAATGTGTATCAGCTTTTAGATTATGAGTAGTTGAACTTTCCAGTACCGAGAATTGTGACACGCCACAACAAACCTGTGAAGTGAATAAATCGATTAGGCCAATGTGTCAGTCCATAAGGACGACAGTGGTATGCTACCGCCGCGAGTTCAACGCTGCTTTTTAGGTCAACTGAAAGTCAAGGCTGCCGATATTCATCAACGATTTATTTTCAATTGTCCGTCGGATTGGCGGTGGTGGTGGTAGTTTCTAATGACGATGGCCCGTTGAGTTGTTTTGAAGTTAATGAAACACCAAGAGGAAGCGACTTTCTTTAATAGTTTCCGGTTTCGTGGGGCTTTTTATTTATTTATTTTTTTTTTCTTAGGAATTTCCAAACGCGAGTTTTGAGTTTCGAAACTGAGGCAATTAGATGCAAATGGGGCTCCGACTTTTTTTTTTTGGGGCGTAATTTATGGGCACCACAGTGATTTGTAGTGGGACACTGGAAAAGAGGAACATGCAACTTGATATTTCTTTGATACTACCCCGATTATGTGGAATTTGTTGATTTAGTGTAATGGGCTTGGGATGATCCCTAAACGAGGGGCACACGTAGGATCTTAACGATTTATTAAACCGTTTGACTTGAACTCGATCTTGTAAAAGTAAAAGTAGGACCATGTGACTTAATGTCGAGATGCAGAGATAGGAACTGAAATAAGAATAATATGCCCGAAAAAGGTTGTAGTCGTTAGATGGTTGCGTTTTTGTTGCAGTGACTTATCCGCAAAACCCAAGTCCGCCTGAGTCATTAAGCCCATCAAATCTGTTCTATGAAATCTACATGATGCAGGAGTTGACTGCAATAAATTTTCGTGATTTAAGATTTTGGCAGAAAAGATCGCTTTCACCTGCAGGAGACAAGATTTTTATATTCGTTCAGTTTTTTTTTTTTTTTTTTGATTCAGAAAATGAAGCGATATCTATGGAGATAATTTTAAGTAACGGGTTAGGGTAGGCTATTGGTTTGATGATGGACTACTAAGCGAGGGATCCAAGGTTCGATCCCCGGAAAACTCAAGAAACAACATTTTTTTCCCACTATGCTGCATCTTGCGAACGTCTGACAAACATCCGAGAGTATATAACTGGACGCGTCATAATAGCGCAGATCCTTTCCATTACTAGTCTCAATAATGAAAAACTCACACTTTTTTTTTATTTATTTATTTTTCAATATTTTCGGACATTAAAATATACACAATTTTGTTTTAACAAAGATTAACTGTTTAAAACTAAACGGTTGTGAGAAGTTAGGACTAGGGTACCTTACGGATCTGTTGCGCCAACTACAGTATTTCCTGGCTAATTGCATATGCAAACATTTTGACGCAATTAACCAGGAAACTCATTTTCAGAAATACCGGTTAATTGAGCCATCGAATCATCTAAGAACATCCCGCTTAACTGAGCTGGGAACTCAAAAGTGCTGACAAATATGCTTTTTTTGCATTGAGCTAAATTAGCTCACTTTTGCTCAGTTCTTAATATATTATATGTATATAGCCCATTTAACCGGGGAAAATGAAAGTATTTTTAAATAAATTTAATAGAATATCAATGCAATTAACAGGGGAACGCAATTAAGCGGGACGCACTTAAGCGGGAAAAGTTCCATAGGTATATTTTCTATGAAATTGTAAGTTTGCATAATTTCGAAAGCAATTAACTGGGCACTACTGTATTTATTTTATTTTTTATATAAACGGGTCAGGGGTCATTTTTAAAAGCAAAATATTTTTTTATGCATCTTCCAACGTTTAGGACTTTAAATTAAAGTCCCAGAACTATAAATAAAAATGACAGCTAAAAGTGCGAGGGTGTGCTTGGACCCACTTGGTCCCACTTTTGAAAACTCTGAGCTGCCATTGTATCACAAAGATCTCTAGCTAAGTCTTAAGTAGATCCGATCGAAAGAATATTTGTTCATCCACACCCTCTTAGCGGTTGCGCCCTAAAAGGGGCAAGAGGGCAAAAATCAAATCTCAAATATTTGCGCCATGATTTTTAGTTCTCCATAATCGCTCAATATTGCGCAGCGCTGCTGGAAGGAAATTGACGTGCAGCAGCAATTAAAAAAATCGAGAAAGTTAAAAAAAAAAAAAAGAACAGCGGAGCACTTTCCAATGATTTTTATTTTCATACCTACTAGCTATTGTTCAAACATTTTAAAATGAATGCAACTGAAGGTTTGTGTTTTGCAAATAGTTCCAAGGCCCCCATTCGAAAAAGATAGGCAGGGCGCTCATATCCAAATATGTGTTCTACGTGCTCATCTATACAGATAAGGGAACACAACCTTCAAGATTCATGACTCTACGTATAGTGGTTTTGGATGTTCTCGCAGTCAGGGAACTCTTTTATATTATAAAGATAGACAAAAGAAAGTACCTCCATATGGCTCTTGCGTCCTTAATGATTGCTCTTGGTTTAAAGCTACGATTACACGGCCTTTTTTTTGCGTCATTTAAAGACGCTTTGACGTCAAAATCGCGTCACCAAGCCGTCATTTTAATGCTGTTCTGTGTGATCGCTGTTTTGGGATAACATTTTTGGCGTCATTAAAATGACTAGGAAAATGACGAACCAAATGACATCAATTTTGTGTTATTAAAATGACCGAAAAAAAAAATTACCAAGTGATCGCTCTTTAATGACGTCTAGGACAAATGACCAAACTTGTTGTCATACTATGACTAATGTCGAATCGTAGCTTGAATGTCAGTCTAGTGGACATTTTTTCCTGACGTTACAGCATCATTTAAATGGCCGTGTAATCTTACCTTAAGACATGTGTTCAATTATTGCACAGCCCTCACAGCTTAGAATACGGCTTAACCTGTTCATAGTTTGTCAGTTACGGAACTATTATTTTTATTATTATAATTTTATTGTTACATACCTATATATAATGAATTATATAAAAAAAATTATAGCACTAGCTACCAGGGCTTTAGAAACTTTTTTACATATAGAGTTCTGAACAAAGAATAAAACTCGTTTTTGAATCTAGATCAGTTTTTCAGAATTTTCAGAAAACAAATACCTACACACATACATTTATTTAAATTTGACATTGGAGTTTTTTTTTCACCTTTTAAGGTGCAATTTTACTACAGCTCAGTAAAGTCAGGCGATTAGCTTTCGTTCACTTCGATGAAGGACAATCGCCGGCGATTCGTAAATACCCACGCGGGGGAAAGAAATGGGAACATTAGGAAGATGCTTATGCAAATATTTGCAATAAATTCTTCGGTCAACGCACTCGTAAACATCTGATAATTATAAAATAAATCGCATGAAGACGGTCAGCCTTTTCGCTATCAGTTATCACATAATATTCCGACTTGAGGAGGAGATGACGTATAATCACCTAGCATGGTGTTTCTTGGGGTCGCACTCATTTCGAGTTAATAAATGAAAATTTAATATATCTGCTTATATTTTCAAAAACAAATTTACTGCGAAGCATTCGCCAAGAAGAATGCATTCGCTCAGCAGTGAAATACTTTGTATTGTCTCGATCAATTTACAAAATCAATTTGTTGTTAGATTTCAAACAATAAACGATCAAATTAAAAACTAAAAAATACGCAAGGCGAAAGTCATCAACCAGTTTTGTCCTATGGTTTAATCAAGTCCTCCAGTCTCCATATATCTAAAAGCAAGATTCGTGTAACATTCGAGAGCTGTTCGTAGGCCTAGTGTTCAGCCATTTTTGCACAGCTCTAAGTTCTTGAAAGAAAGTAAATCAGACAAAGCGAATATGTGGTATAGCTAAAAATTACCTTTCCGGAGATTATCCTGAACATAAAGAAAATCTTAGACATCGTAAAATAAATGCCCCCCAACCAGTTTGAAGCCATCAGATCCTCGATCGCCGACTTGGAATTTAAATGAGCCTAACAACCCAATAATACCTCTTCGCATATCAAATTCTAATTGAAATTACGAGCGCCTCATAACGTCAATCGTAAAACAACTTGCGCCTAACTATCCATCCACCGGCCAAGCTCGCATGCATCATTGAATCCTCGCCAGACAAAGGTTACTTCTGCCAACACAAATCAACTTGCCACACGGTAATTTGACTCCTTTGTTCCTCTGCCACATACGCGAGTGTATACTGTACAGCGCATATACTCGAACACATCCCGGCCATCATTGAACTCCTCCATAAAAATCTTAATTACAATAATTTCACTCGGTTCCGGCTGGCATAGAGAACATCTCACTCACTCACAATAGATACACTTTGCAAAAGATGACCAATTACCCTCGTCTATATAGGCAGCGCGCGGCACTGGTCGAACGAAGACGATGCTCGCGCAAGCGCGTCCTCGTTTGTTTCGCACGAACTTCCATTTAAAAGAACAAATCAAAGGGCTGCTCCACCATAGATCCCAATCCCACGGTCAGATACTCCACTCCAACAAAAGGAACGACGACGAACTTCGCTACGTGCATTGCCAAATAGATGATCGTGTATCTGCACTTGAGCCTTCGCTGGTCTCTATGATTATCTTCATCTTGAATCGGGGCAGCAGCAGCAAGCAGCAACGCTAAAATGAAGAGAACTTATATACACAGCACTGAGCAGAGCAGAGCAGAGCAGAGCAGAGCGGAGCGTGAAGAATCATTTTGAAGGTCCATCATCATTGAGCTGGACCGCAAACAATTCTTCTTCCGCTCTCGCTCTGGAAGAAAGATTGAAAGATCATATACCCTCCACGATCGTGATGGTAATTTACCCGCAGACTTTTGTTACGTCATAATATTTCGACTTGAAATTAGATAAATGGCCATAGAAAAAGATTGGCCTCAAATGAGATTCGCCGTAGATTATGTTCATTGCCGGTACGTGGTGAAGTTTAAGATACGATCCGTGCGCGCTCAGTTGTGATTTATATGAAGATCAGACTTATGCAAGGAGCTGTAAGTGCAGGCGGCAGATGGGGCCAAGGATGAAATTTTTGCCAAACAAAAATAAAACGACGGTTTGTGCTGCCCGAAATGGCAACTCTTGCAAAAGCGGCTATTGTGAGTGGTGAGACTATAATGCCTTAAAGAGTCATGGTTCAGGTTGTGCGGGTATGGAAATTAGAAGGAGGACTTTTTTAATACAGACCTTTGGGCGGGCAGATTTTTCAATTTTTTTTTTCAGGTGTTTTGCTGATCTTCCTAGGATTGAACTTGAAACGTCAACTGGGAAATTCCTCCTCACCAGCTGATCTTGCTGGCCATTGAATCACTGCGCAAAAACTCCGTCCCGCAGTTACATCTAAAATGAAGAAAACTTTAAAATGTTTTCAATTATGTACTTGGTGTACCATTTGTTCAATCTGTGACCGGGTATAGAAAATTTCGACAACACTCGCATTTCTGTCCAATTCGAGAGCTCGCATTTGGTTATTATATTTAACCTGTAACTCATATTTCCGTCTTATTTTCAAGCTCTTTTCGTCATCTAAGCGCGCGTTATTGGAATCTGGTGCAGTAATTCCACATATGTATTTAACTTGGGGGGACGAAAATGCGTCACAGAAATCCGTTACTGTGTTTTATCATTGCATACATTTTATCATTGCATACGTTTTTATCATTGCATACATTTATGAGCTGGGGCATATTAATTCCAGCTTTTTGTTGATGTGAAATAAAATTTCTCCATTTCGTCCTTGCACCGTACTCAGAAGAAATTTCAAGAATTTTGCAGGGAGATTATCATCTTTTACCAATGATCATAAGCGGAGACTTCAATATCAATTTTGCAACTCCAGAAGCTGAACCATTTATTGATTTTATGCAAGATAAATTTATTCTTCAAATGAACTCCAACCGGAAAATTTCAACAACACGATATGGAACAACCATCGATGCTGTCTTCCAGCGTAATCTAGATAGATTACAGTCTCGAATGTATACATATCTTACTTCAGCTACCACAATCCGATTGTATCTATTCTACCGAAACTAGCACAGAACGAATAAATTATTGTTATTTCATAATATATCAAGAATACGGTTATTACAATTCCCCCTTTTCTCAATGACGTGTATCAAGTCACACACATACCGCACACATGGTGTTTACACATACACATATTTCGGGACTGTTGGATACAGTCGCACCAATTTTTTTTTATTATTCGATCTCTCTTACAGAGCTTGAATGAACCCTGTATAAGCTTCGATCTTTTGCGAGCAACTCTATATCATCGGAGGCAATTTCCATAACGACTTGTAGGGGAGAGATTTGCTATTCGATGGAACCAGGCCTACCACAATATCTCGAAAAAATAGTCTCGAAAGCAAAAATCTCGAAAAAAGGAAGATCCAATCAGCTCTTTTATACTGCAGTAGTTTTTGGTTGTCATCTTGATTGGGGACAGCTAACCTCCGTTACGCCCCCTTTTCACAAAAATTCACTAAAATTGGTCAAATCTTGCGAGAAATTTATTCCTTGGTCTTAATAATTTTGGTTGATTCGTCGGCGGAATATTTGTTTTAAGGCGGTAAGTTCTGAAAACTTCGAAATGGAGTAGTTTGAATTTTTCTATTTATTTTTTCTTTTTTTTTAAATTCAAGTCAATTTTCAGCCGCAATATATCGATCGAACACAAAAATCCTCAAAATCACAATTCTAGGTAAATAAATTTCCCACAAGTCTTTTTTTTAGCACTTTTTGTTAAATTTTAGAAACGAATGAATTTTTCAACAAAAACTCTTACAAACAGGATGCCGATCTTCTGCAGGATCTTGTAGAAATTATGCACTTATACGATTAAAGTTCTCACCCCACAAGCCACAAGAAAAAAAGGAAATTTGTTAAATATTACCTCCCGCTTACTTACTTGTGGATATTTGATTTTAAATATTCGAAAGGGCTTTAATAGAACATCGTCGAGTATAGGCGGATGTGCCTTCGTTGGCACCTTTATTCACCATTCCCTCAGCTTCACACAGATCAATAAACATACCTATTCTTCGTGAAAAATCCTCGACTGAACTTAGTTCCTTCGAATGATAGATTAGCGATAGTAATTTTCCCTCTTTTCAAACAAAAGGTAAATAAGAAAAAAATAATAAACAATACAAAATAAATAAAAACAGAAAAAATTCTAAATTTTGTTGTTATGTTTTTTGCTAAAAGGGATAAGGTAAACTGGGGTGCATTTGACACTTTTTTTTCCAAAGATATGTATTTCAGAAAATGATCAATAAATTTAAAAATTTGTTACTGTTTGTACATTATTTTGTATTGAATATTCGAGATCAAACGTAAACAAAAGTCATTGTTTTACAAAAATACCTTGATCTTTTTTTTTCACTTTTTCCAAAAAAGTTATTTTGTCGAAAGTGCTCCAGCTACGGGACACCTTTGACAAGAGAGACTATTTCTATTTAATCGTAATTATATTACACAGCGATGTGCTTTTTATTCAAAAGAAGTATTAGGCAATATTTATTAATTTATATATTAATTTAAATAAAAGAAAAATTACTACTTAAGACTAAGTTAATGCCAACAAATCAAATAAAACACTTTTGAAGCGATTACGAGAGAAATGTAAATCAAGATAATTACAAACCTAATTGCATATATAGCTCTGGATAAAGGCTCCTTATGGCCGTAGTTAGTTCTGTGGGCAGGTCGAAGGAGAAGATATCTTTCCCTTAAAGGTCTAGCCGGGGCATAGATTGGTACTTGAGCTAAAAGAGATGGACACTTAAGATGATAGCATAATAAGTCGCTTACAAACATGAAGTCATGAGCTTTTCTTCTTTATCTCAAAGTTGAAATCTCTAATAATTGACATCGAGTTCGGTAAGGAATTTCAAAGTCCCAGCACATTTTCCGAAAAAAAAAAAAAAATATATATTTTGTGAAACGCCTCTGGACTTTTTCAATGCGGTCTGAGTGAATTTTGTATAAGGGGTTTCAAATAATATTAGCATACTCTAGCAGAGGCCTAACTAACGTAATGAAGAGTAAAATAAGGGTATGATGATCCGAAAATTCCTTACTGTTTCGTTTTATAAAACCAGAAAATTTATTTGCTTAAGCGATAACGAAATCAACGTGTAGTGCAAAGGTGAACCTGGAATCAATTACAATGCCCAGATCTTTAACCTCTTCGACTCTGTTTAGTGCAATATTGTTGATTTCATGTTAAAACTCAAGGAGAAAAGAGCTTCTGTAAAAAAGATATTATAAAGTATTTTCTAATATTCAACATCAGACAGTTTTTGATGCACCAAACAGATAATTTTTTTTAGATCGTATTGCAAAAGCTCACAATGAAAAGCGAAACTGTCGTCGAAGCTACTTTCGTTGCCCGAATCGGACCAGTCTTTCCATTGTTTCTGCTTTTTACTATATTATTTTTTTTTATTAAAACCTAAGATTAGTGATTAAGAAACGGAAAACAGTTACATTTAGTGCGAAAAAAAACTTACCTAACGGTGGCCAAATATTGCAACTGCGATATCAAATCCTCAAAATAACGTCTTTCTCTGAAAAGAGCTGTAATATGACTGCCAAAGTTCGTTGCGTTTTTTTAATGAAATTACACATCTTTCTGCATTTAAATTAATTGGCTCTTAAGCCTTAAACAGATTGAAAATGACTGAGTGGGAAAGCGACTCAAATGTGCCCCGGAATCAAATGTTCCCCACTTCACCCTACATTTTCTCGATATACATATATGTGCTTACAAAAATGCAGGAGATTGCTTTTTTTTACTGTAGGTACATTTAAATTTCGAAGAAAAAGTACAACTACTGTAATTGCAGTTAAGTGGCAATGCTGGTCATGGTTTCACTACTAAAACTCGGACCAAATTTTATTTATGATTTAACAATAGAACATCTGAAAGAAAAAATTTAAATATACTAATTCAAACGCGTCCTTAACCTTTTTAAGTGCCTCCTATAAAAGGAGAGAGATTATAAATAACCTGAAAAAAAAACAATTTTAATACTCTTTTAAATCTCACCCTTTAAATTGGGTCAACCTGTTTTTTGTGTCACATCTGCTGCGAAATGTTGTGGTAAGCAGTATACCTATTATTAGATGAATGGTCGTGCTCCGTCAATTGAATTTTACAACCAAATTAAACCATTTCAGTCCTTAATGTACCCTTGAAAGATCAAGCGACATATATTCAGGTGTTATTGTCCAGCAATTTGTAGAGCCTTGTTATTGTTTCGTCGTCTTTTACCCTGTGTACGGATTTCTATTTGCTTTGTCCTTAATTATCGGATGTGGTCAGTATCATTGAGAACCGCCCGATTTGTGTCGTGATCAGGACTTACTGTGGATGTTGTCATTCATCAGGCCCAATTGTTTACTCCTTTAATTGGATAATGTCAGGCAGCGGCATCTCCAAAATATGTTTTTCATATGAAGCGATTATTTGGACAATCTTTGCAATTTATTTTCCCGCATAATTGATACGATTGAACAGTCTATTGCGGTTGATATTGTCCAGTGTTTCATTGACCTAAACAGATGCGTCAGGAGATAAGTGTTTGTAGTATTACATTGTTGTGGCTTACGTAATTTTTTGCAGGACCTTCCCCTTTTTGGTTGTTCTGTTCTGTCCTATTTCTCAGCAGATAGCAATTCTCAATGAGACAAATCTAGCAAGTGGTAAGCCAATGCCTGCGAGGATGTACACTGCAATTTTATGGACTGAAAGCAAGGTCCTGAGTGGTGCCAGATTGAGGGGAAAAGCGCCAATTTTGGCGCTTTTTAAATGAAAAAGAGAAAAAAAGGGGAAAAGGAGGTATAATAGATAATTTCTGTTAAACGTAAAATGTTTAAAAATAAAATTAAAACGTATTTTCATTACGGAAAAATGCCAAAGAATGAATTGTTCATATTAGACATGAAAGAAAACAGCCCGTCGCACGTCTACGTAGGACATTAAGTATACCTGAATGCATGCACTCGGAAAAAGGGGATTTTTTGTTGGAATTTAGGGGAAAACTAAGACTTTTTATGATAAAAAAAGGGGAAAACAGTCTTCAAAGTCTGGGACTACTGGCGTCCTGATTCCATTTTGAAGACTGCCTTGTAGGAAAACAGCAGCAACACTTTTAATTTGTATTTTATCAACTATAACATCTTTATGAATATTTTGTATATAGGTACACGCTTACTCAAATTTTTTATATACCTTCATTTTCGAGACATTTAAGTACGACCTGTAAGTTGCGTGACATACGAGTCAGTTCGATTTAAGAAGTAATAAGGAAAAGCCTTGTGGTGCAATAAATGCTGTGAGAAAAATTAAATTCGTGTATAGTTCCTTTATTTTTGACCGTCCTTACAACCTCTAAGAAAAATTATTGGTAAATGACACGCTTTAATTTGTTATAATCTGTCAGCTAGAAATTGACACTTCATTTTACGCTGGTCAATAATTTGTCGTATAGAAAAAGCTGAGCCAAGTACAGTGCCATTGAAGCTTGAAGGAAGAGATTTGAGTTCCTTGATAAACTATTTAATATCGCTATATATAACAAATGGCAACTAAATCTGTAAACAACTGGCCAAAACTCAGTCAGACAGATGTCATTTTAGTACAGTGTGCCCGAATGAATGTGAAGACATTTTTCAATTCGAACAACTCTTTTGTTGATCAACGTTTGTCAACAAAACCACCCGCTGTGTGCCTTGTGGCACAAAAAAATTTACCCTAACGTGACGGTCATTTCTATTGACGAAAACAAAAAAAAAAACGGCCCAATGACGCCACCTTCATGAAAACCACACCAAACAGTGCGTTTTTCAGATGAAGTGCTGTTTCATGAAGCACATGATGGTTTTCCTTCTTACCTGTCCAGTAACGCATATTTTGCTTATTGACAAAGCCGTTTAACTAGAAATGCGCTTCATCGCTGAAGTTTCAAAATTGGCATTTAACGCTCAAAGTTGCGATCACCACCGACTCGGAGTTTCGGTAGTAAGTTTTAATTATTTGTAAACGCTGTTCCTTAGTGTACTTCACCATGATAACAAAAATTGATTTTACTGAATTTCTGAATATTTTGACATTGACAATTGGTAATCGGCTTAAGGGTGCGTTCACACTGAAAGCTTGACGAAAAGTCGCTAATGAAAGACCCTTCAAAATTACTTCGGGGTGAAGCTCGATAACCGCTTGGTCGATTTTCACGATTCTTTTTGACGTGACAGTGTGTTGTTTTGCTCGTATTTGTTTATATTTTAGGCGTAGATAGAAAGAAAATTCCGGAACATCCATTTATTTGCAATTTTCGGTCAATTATTGAATGAATTATTTATAATCTGTGTCAGAAATATTTCGGGTGGATAACTGTTATACTGATAGGAATTGAAATTGTGAGGTGAGTCTGTATAGAAAATATGAACCGACGCCATACCTCTGTCTGACTTGCTTACGAACAGACAGTTTTTAAAAAAAAAGGCACTCCGGGAGTGCCGACAGAAGTGATAACTTGAACAATTACGTGTGTATTTTTCGAATCGTCAGAAAATATATTATTGTGTAGGAAGTACTTTTAAATAAAGTGTTTTTTTATTCATTATTATAAACTACTACTACTACAAAAATTATGTTACATTTTTCATTTTCATTTAATGCCTAAAACCTACCCCTAAAAGTAAGCAATAGTACAAAAGTTTACAACTAAAAGTATGCAATCGGTGTCGGTGTCGGTGTCGGTGTCGGTGTCGGTGTCGGTGTCGGTGTCGGTGTTGGTGTCGGTATCGGTGTCGGTGTCGGTGTTGGTGTCGGTGTCGGTGTCGGTGTCGGTGTCGGTGTCGGTGTCGGTGTCGGTGTCGGTGTCGGTGTCGGTGTCGGTGTCGGTGTCGGTGTCGGTGTCGGTGTCGGTGTCGGTGTCGGAGTCGGTGTCGGTGTCGGTGTCGGAGTCGGTGTCGGTGTCGGTGTCGGTGTCGGTGTCGGTGTCGGTGTCGCGAGTTTGCTAGTTTTTGCCCATCCAAATAGTGCCCAACGCGCCTAAAGAAGTATGCAATCGGTGTCGGTGTCGGTGTCGGTGTCGGTGTCGGTGTCGGTGTCGGTGTCGGTGTCGCGAGTTTGCTAATTTTTGCCCATCCAAATAGTGCCCAACGCGCCTAAAGAAGTTATCACTTCAAAAAAAAAAAAAAAAATGTAAATTTTATAACTTTTTGAAGAAAACCCTCATAAAAGTACCATTTATCAACTTAATCCCCGTTTTTTTTTACAATATAGACATAATATTTCCTTCATTATTTGTGCAATTGGTTTTTCCCAGATTAACGAAGGATTTAAAAAATATCGTAAAATTAAAGTAAAGGACTGCCTATTCGTAATCAAGTGAGACGGAGTGTCTAAGTTTACCGCATTTTGAAAAATTCGAAGTTACAAAATTGATGAGATTGTGCACATAAATATGTACAACAATGCGGAGCCATATAAAACTGCCATCTGTGCTCTTTAGCCGGAGGAGGATCAGTAAATAGATCTTTAGCGAATTGCAGTCGACAAGACGTATTACACGCATTTGGAGCAACAGCGATCACATGCGTTGTCTAAATAATCAGTTGTAAACGTTTTACACTCAACTCAACCTATCATAAAACATGTGCAAGGATTTAATGAACAGAATAACACTGCGCAATTATTTTCATTCTCTGCATCTGTCAGCAAAATTATTTTTTTCTGCATTGAGATGTTACAACGGTTCGCTATCGCAATGACGTGCACTACATAATTGCTATGCTACGTATACTGTGGACTGATATATGCACTCTTATATTCTCCTCTACACAAAAACAAAAGAGTCCGCCATTGAACCGTGATACATTTTTCTAAAGAAAAAAATCGTTGACCACCAATGTGGACGACATAACTGAATGCCCAACATAATTGATCAACTAATAGCCATGCCTAGCTTGTGAGTTAGCACCAAAAATAAACGACCGTCCATTCGGCTTTAGCGTCAATTCCTAAAAACAAACGGTTGTATAATCGTTGCGACACTAATCCACATCTAATCCCGCCACAGTTGACCCCAATTAATTTGCATGCGACTTCTTAGAAAAAAAGGTGCAGAAACCTTTTTATCGCAGCCGCAAGCGCCTGACAGGGGACCGAGAATATTGTTGACATTTTGACGTGCGCAGTTGCTGCGGTGTGCTTGCGCACATAAAATGCAAACCATATCGAGTGAAAGTGGTTTCCTATAAATGAGACCACTGGTCGATCTCTTCTCGGTGTTATGCAAACCGTCCTATCTACCGCCTCTCATCCCGAGGGAATTCCATAATCAAACAATAGATTTCGCAACCGCAAGCTTACCTAATGACCAGCATCTGTGCCGAGTCCTACAGGAAAGGGAGTAGCGCTTTGTTTACGTAAATATTTATACCAAATCTCATTATGCCGCAGAGCCATGGCCGTTGAAAAGCATATCGGCAGCCGATGACAAAATGCATCTAAGCGTCGCGTCGCGTCAAATTAATTTCCAGAACCAGTTGGTGCAACGATGGAACTCGCCCCGACTTTGAGCCGCAAAGGCGAATGTTTCACGCTTTACGGGTATCGCAGTCGCAGTGGATGTAGGCAGACTGAAGTCACAGGTTTGGGGGTAACGCACGTGTTGTGTTGGGCTTTTCTTTCCTTTATTTCCCGCACATTTAGATCGCTTACAAAGTGCGCCACAACACAAGAAAGACAATTTTCATTTCAATTTGACATTTCGTGGTCGCTTTTGAGTGCCGACGTATACGAACGACGGCGTTACTAATCGAAGTGGGCAGTTGTCGACAATTGCAGTTAGAGATAAATTGTGTCCACAGTTTGGTTGCGGTCTTTATATCTTTACGAGTGACCATTATTATGTGGAAGCATTGAAAATTGTCTGAAAGGCTGCTGCGACTGTCACAATGTTTTTGTAGCTCTGTTGATGGAACGTTTGTGTATGAAGTTGCGGCGGCTATGAACATGAGTGTCACCGTTGATTTGATTGTATTCACTGGGCTTTGCGTTTGTGAAAGGGGATTGTTAACATTTAATTGTTTGGCGGCAGCAGCGACCTGATTTGTTGTTCATTATCCTGCCACACGTTGGCGCACTCTTTTTTTGGAATATGTAGTTCGTATTGCAAGAGAGTGGTTTTGAACTGGGGCGCTGTCAGTGGCTGCACTTTGAAGTTAAATTTCTGTTGTTTGCGAGACAAAATTGGTTCTCCTTCTCTTTCTATCGAAAAAAAAGTCATTTTCGTAATATATTCAGCAAGGTATTTGGTGTTTTTTTTAAGTTCGCAGTAAACGTCGCATTGCTGTTACATTTGCAGCTTTTTGATTGTTGGACAAGAAGCGGATCAATCGAGTTCAAGTAAAAGAACCAACGCAAGGTAATCTTAGCTCCCGAAATTCGATAGTCTTTCGACTCCTTAATTCGCAATTGAATTTAATTTTATGACATGACCTAAGGTTAATTTTCGAAATCAAGTCAGGGTCGTCCTCATTACCGGTTGACCTAGCTTGACTAAGCATATTGATGGGATCTGCATAGTTTCATTTACTGCTCGCGAATTACACCAAGAGGTTCCTAAAGTTCACCCCCTCTTCCAATGGATTTCCACTATCATGAAGAGTGTGTTGAACTGGCCTTATGTTCATCTTTCATCCAGCTTCAAAATATTCAGCTACAGGACCTTGTAAAAAGTTTCTGACTTATCCCAATTGACACAATGGACCCAACTGATGGTGTAAGTGAAGTTGTGGCAACTGCCACGAGAGTTCCCATTTATCTTCCTACCTATCCCAATCTAAAGCGTAAGTCTTCATCGCCAGGGTAGTCCTCCAATATCTACTTAATTTAAATAAGGTAAGGAGAGGGCACACAATTCAACCCTGGGGCCTTACTCTGTATTTCGATTCGAAAGTAAAAACTGTTCGAAAGCTGTTTCCGATTCTAATTTCAAATGTTACTCTGTATAACTTTCGAATCGAAAGGAAATGTTGTATAGAAACCTTTGCAACATTCGAATAAATGTTCCTAGATTCGAGCTGTTTTTTCTCAGAGATGACTTTTAAATTAAACAAAATGTCAAATAAATCGTTTTTGATTATTAAATTTATTCGTTGATGGTTGAATTTCAATACAATATATAATATTTTAAAGGTATAAATGAAAGACTTATTAATTTGCACTAAAATCACGATTTTCAACTAAGTTTAATTTCTTGGCTGTGTCTTCGTCTTCAACTCCATAATTTGCTTTTTTTCGAAAACGGCTCTAACGAGTTCAACCAAAATTGATATTTAAGCTTACGTGGGTGAGGTTACCATGACTACATACCCAGTTTTTGGCTAAAAATTCGAGTAATGGTAGGTACTATTAAAATTTGGACATATCTCGAAAACGGTCCATACGATTGCGACATAAATTAATTTATGAGTATGGTCATATCTCGAAAACCCCATTTTCGACTTCGATAAAACTTTAAAAACATATAACTCTCTAACCGAACTGGCGACTGACTTTTAAAAACTCGCATTGTTATTATGTAGGTACCTACTGCCAGCTTTTATATAGCATTGATTCTCAGATCATCAAATCTTTACCTAACTATCTAATAAAATAAGAAAACAACCAACAAGTATTAATACTTTTGTTCGGTTTTTTCCTTTAAAATAAAATGAAATCATCAAAAATATCGTCATATCAATATTTATTATGTTTTCTTCAATTAATTTATAACATGGTATCCATAAATATTATTTATGTATTTTTTTTTAATATATACTTACATTATAGCTTTTAGCAAAGCTTTTCCGAATGGTAATTAGATATCGAATGAAATTTCAGAAAGTCGAATGTATTTAGCAAAAAAAATAGAGTTGCGAAGTACGAAATTTCCGATTTTCGAGCAAATGTATCTAGATAAATGAAATTCGGATTTCAATTTCTGATTTTCAAATAACGGAGTACATATTTTCCGAATTCGAACGATTTAACTTTAGAATCGAATTACAAAGTTAGGCCCCTGATGCACGGTTGCCAACACGGTGCATTTGGGACAAATTCTTTGTCCTTCCCACCGATTTCTCAGTCCCAAATGTAATTCAAATAACAAAAAATGAGGCTCTTTGATCACATTGAAAGGAGTTCATTTAATGTCGGCGCTGTTTATCCGCACATAGTTTGTTTATAAAGTTCGGTTGGTTCCCAGAGAATGCGCATGCCTTCAAAAAAAACAAAAAAAAAAAAAAATATAACGGGTGATTTTTTAAGAGGTCTAGAACTTTACAAAAAAAAAAAAACACAAAAAATTCAAAAAAATGAATGAAATATTTATTTGAATCGATAGTTTGA
This sequence comes from Cheilosia urbana, assembly GCA_946477585.1. NCBI lineage: Eukaryota > Metazoa > Arthropoda > Insecta > Diptera > Syrphidae > Cheilosia > Cheilosia urbana. The sequence goes on from OX297853.1 coordinate 140,933,757, forward strand.
ACCTTGCAATTTAATGTTTAAAGATAATTTCATGCAAATGTTGACCGCGGCTGCGTCTCAGGTAGTCCATCCGCTGAGTCCAATTTTGGCATACTCTTTCACACATATCGGCCGGTATCTCACGAATGAATGCATGTATGTTGGCTTCCAGTGCGTCAATCGAAGCGGGCTTGTCCCTATACACATTAGCCTTGACATACCCCCACACAAAATAATCTAATGGTGTCAAATCGCACGATCTAGGCGGCCAATTGACCGGCCCGAAACGTGAAATTAACTGTTCACCAAACTCGCCTCGCAATTGCGCCATTGTTTCGCGTGCTGTGTGGCATGTGGCACCGTCTTGTTGAAACCACATATCATGCAAGTCAAGAACTTCCATTTCGGGCAAAAAAAAGTTTGTTATCATCGCTCGGTAGCGTTCACCATTGACAGTAACGCTGCGATTCGCATCATCTTTGAAGAAATATGGCCCAATAATGCCGCCGGCCCATAAACCGCACCAAACAGTGGCTTTTTCGGGATGCATTGGTAGCTGTTGCAATGCTTCTGGCTGATCTTCACTCCAAATGCGGCAATTTTGCTTATTTACGTACCCATTCAACCAAAAATGAGCCTCATCGCTGAACACAATTTTTCGATAAAAAAGCGGATCCTCGGCCAGCTTTCCAAGAGCCCATTCACCAAAAATTCGGCGTTGTGGTAGGTCGGCTGGCTTGCACAAGCTGTATCTTAAAAGGCTTTACGCACAAATCCTTCCGCAAAATTTTCCACGTAGTGCTGTAACAAAGGCCTAACTGCTGGGAACGGCGCCGAATCGACATTTCGCGGTCTACTGTCACACTAGCTGATACGGCCGCAATATTTTCTTCACTACGCACAGTACGTAAACGTGTTGGTGGTTTAATGTCCAACAAAGTAAATTTGGTGCGAAATTTGGTCACAATCTTCCGAATAGACTGCTCAGAAGGTCGAGAATGCCGTTCATAAAATGGAAGCAGCGCGCGATGAACATTTCGAACCGAGCACGAATTTTGATAGTAAAATTCAATAATTTGCAAGCGTTGTTCATTTGTAAGACGATCCATGGTTAAATTGCAAACCAAACTGAAGCTGTTTGACAGTGACACAAGGTACTAAACACACGTCAGCTGTCAAAACCAGTGTTGCCCAAACCAAACCAGCTAAAAAATCACCCGTTATATATAGACATATCTAGCATACTCCGAAGTCTTCAATACAGTAAAAGACCTTTAAATCGGAATTCTATAATTCGGAAAACTCGCTAATTCGGAAAAAAATAATTCCGAACTCTCATTTAGAGTTTTAAATGTTTTCTGTAAAAATTCAAAAAAAAAAAAAATAAAACAAAAAAAAAAAAAAAAAAAAAATAGGGAGCAAATAGACCTCAATTATGTAGAAGTCGGAAAAATCATCAAAATGTCTTCTGGGGAAGTCCCTGTAATTAACATATAAAAATCGGGAAAAACCATAGAAGAATAAATTGTAAAGGGTTTTCCAATAAGAGGTGTTATTTTGGCATTCAAAGAAAAATTCCATTTTTTGAGACAAATGATGGGATGTTTATTTCATAATAAAGAGGAAGGTATTCCGTTAATAATGAAAAACAACATCAGCCAAATGGCCACCACGAGCACGCATACAGGACCATATCCTTTCACAATAACACCTCTTATTGAAAAGCCCTTTACTATGTTATACTAAATACATTTTTTGATACGTTTATTTTTTTTCTTATGTTTTTAGTTGAATAAATGAATTATAATAAGTTTTATGTATTACTTGCGATCTTTTCTGTTAATAAAATAATTTTTCGTTTTATGTTCCTGCATTTTTTCATCAATAGGAACGCGTTTTAGGGCATAAAAGAAATCTCTCATTAATTCGGAATATTCGTTTATTCGGACTGACCTTCCCCCCAACCATTCCGAATTAACGAGCTTCTACTGTATACTTATCGGATTCGTGATATGTCTAAAAAAAAGAGTCAAAGAAAATTTAACAAAAAAGCGTCAAAAATCATTTCAAAAATCGCGTTCAAAAACGTTAAAAATATGCATAAGAACACGTCTAAGTGAGTCAAAAGAACTCAAAAATAGCATTACAAGCACTTAAAAAAAACGAATACAAATTAAATGTTACAAAAAGGCTTAAAAAACTCATAAAAAAATCATGTTAAAACTCTTAACATGCACATAAAAAGGGCCGCAAAAGATGATTCAAATAAAAAAACATTCAAAAAACGCATCGAAAAATACGCCGAAAATCGCATTGAAAACTCTTCAAAAAACGAATAACAAATAATGTATGTAATGTAATGTGTCAAAAAGCGATAAAATAAATGTTAGAAAGAGGCTTTAAAAAACGAATCAAAAATCACGTTAAAACTTTTAAAAAAATACACAAAAAAGGGCTTAAAAGATGATCCAAACAGAACTTTAAAAACAGTTCAAGGATTTTGTGGCAAAACACACTCAAAAACTCATCGGAAAACATGTCCAAAGCGCATAAAAAATGCGTGTAAAAAAGACTTTTCCGAGGGGACTAAAAATTCGAACTACGCTTAGGGCACTTTATTGACATGAGAGTCCGTGGCATACAATTCACACCTAGAAGTCCTTGAGCAGATTTAAATTTATTTAATCACTAACTCACTCTTTTTTGGCATTTTCTCTTCAACAATGTCCTGAAATGGCCGCAGATAGGTGTTATCCAGCGTAATCGCTGCAGAATTCTGAAAAATAAAAAGAAAGAAAAAGGGCCAACGAGCCATTTGTGAAGCTATTCCTAAAATTTAGAATTTTGGAACGATATTTAACAATTATGTGGTCTCTAAACGCTATAATAATGTTGTGACAGGAAACTGCGTTACATTTTAAGGGTTTTTAATTTGTAAATAACAACATTTGTACATTTTGCGAAGCGCCTTATCCAACTAAAAAAAAAGGGCCAAAATGGCAAAAAATTGTGGCAGTCTCTCAAAAAAAGGGCCAAATTACAAATTTACTTTAGTTGCACAACCGTCACGATGGATATAACTACACAGGTTCACAAAAAAACTCTTTTACATATGGTAGTCCTCTGGAAATATGCCCCCAGAAAGCGAGGTCCTAAGTTTGCTTTTCCTTCCAGCCAAAGTTGTTTTGGAGAAGTGATTTTATCGAGACTGTCAAAGTGTACTAATAGGGCACTTGTATATTTCGAGGAATATCTTCGTTAGTTTCATCTGCCCTGGTAGAATGTGTAAAATAGGCAGGTTTCCGCGGCAAAACTTCTGTCCGCCGGCGGCTGTAGAATCAATGCTACTGGAGATCTTCTTCACTTGTCAAACTAAATGTCTCTATTTGATGTCAAGTAGGTTAGGGGAATGCTTTGTTGCCGAGCTCTATACTAGGAAGCAATATTCGAGGCATGCTCTCACCTGCACCTGAATGAGAACGAGGAGCTGCTTCGGGCTAAAGAACCTATTCGCTCCAAATATGTACCTTCACTTTGAGGCCACTGATCTTGCCGTTTTGGGTAAGTGGTCTCGCCGTGATATTCCAAAACTGAGTGTGACTTCAAGAAGGTACAGCTTCCTTGCCAAGAATGGGTTCCTTATCCATTTCGGTACAGCCGACGCATATTTCCTTGTAAAAGTTGTCAGTTATGTCTTCTGTGAATTAAAAAGCGAAAAACTTTCTTTTTCGCTAAAAGCTGTCTCCGAATCTTCACTAAAGGAATTAGGGGTGACCGAGTACAGTCGAACCCGTTTAAATGAAATGAGAAAAAAATCATTACCTACTTCAATTTCAATTAACCGGTTTTAAACAGACATTTAAACAGACTTCGGATAACTGAAAAAAAGTACACGGGGACAAATTACATTTTTCATATAAGCGGGGTTTTCAATTTAACGAGTTTCAAATAAGTGGGTCCGACTGTATATAGTCTTTTGTACACTTCAGTGAGAAAACTATTAACTCGCACCTTTGACTGTGTGATCATGTGATATGACAAAGTGTGTAAGTGTGTCTTTCTAGACAGCCACCTTACCTTGACCGTGTGGTGTAGTTCCCTTTACAGCCACACTCTTTCAGAGCGCTGTCATCAGCAAAGCTACAACTATTATGGTTTGTCCACGCAAGTGGTCAAAAGAAAAGAGATGGTGAAAGTTTACATCCTTGGGGCAGTTCTGTGCTTATAAAAAAGCAGTCCGTTGTTAGAATATCTACTACAGCCTAAATTGAGAAAGCTCTGAATTCATTTATGCCTATCCTAAGCCGATATTCTTGTCGATGAATCGTAAGTCGCCTTAAGCCCCAATAGGCTCATTCACTCCCTGATGTACTATCCTAGGATTGCAGACAAAATATTGGACCCTATTTTCAGTGTTTAGTGTGCTGCACTTCTGAGGGAGTTGTCTCCGGTTTAACCCCCGATTTCGTAGGACAAAGGCGGAAATCATTCTAGCATTAAGAGAATAAAAGCAATTTGCAAGGAAACCAACTCTTTGGTTTGAATTGAAGCTATTTTGTTCCGTAATTCACCAGCAGACTCATTTAAGTCTTGTGCGAACATATTGAATATTTGCAAGCTCCGAGTCAACAAAATTATTCCAATGATCCCTTACAGCAGGGCAAACTTTTCGACAATTCCCTCATCCAAACGGTCAGTTGAAAATGCCAATGTTTTTCTGAGACATGCAATTGTGCCTTCTGGGTGCACCAAAACCTGATAGATATAGAAAACCTTGAAGTGGTTAACATTCAAGCACACACCCCGGCCTGTTATACATGTAATTATGCATGCGTTGCGTATGCATCCACCATATGAATGCCAATTCTTTCAACTTGAATTTGCATTTTGCAACATTCGCCTCAGGTGCAAGAGATTATACGAGCACCAAGTATGACAAGCCCTCTGTGGCGCGTTTCACATACGCCCATTCATCGGGTATCCATAGATGAAAAATGTCCTCGCACCGAGCCATAATTCTTTTCTTTTTTGCACTCCCCTAATGTATGTGCAGGCTGCAGGTACTGTGATTCGGGTTCAAGGATTTTCAAACTAACTCACGAAGTCGAAGTGCGATGCAATAATTAAAAGGAATTTCACGATTTCCATCTAACCAGTAGCATACACACGGCTTCCGAGCCGATAAGTGATAATGATTGTTACCTAGCAGAAGCAATTCATTTCGAAGGAGCCAGGTAGCCAGATAGCCATTAAGGCTGGCCAAGCCACCCGGCTCTCGGTTTGTTTTCGCCTGAAAAGCACTTTCACAACATGTCCGGAGCGCGGAGGTAAAACCAAGAATCACGTATGATCTGCGATCAGAAAGTGAATTCCAGCTCATGCGGCTGGCTTGGAATTGGACCAGAGGACCAGACTATGCGGTCTGGTAAATTGTTTCGTCCAATATGAGTTGATAATATCATGCGGCGTCGTCGAGCAGATCGCACACAGCCTGCAGCGAGCAGAAGTCGGCCGCAGTCATTTGCATTGCAGTTGGAAACTAGGAAATGATCTGCATCTGCACAGATGTGGACACGATCGTTTGCGCTGCCTTGTGGTTATCGATCGCATGCGAGGTTCTACATAAACCGCATCTCGCGCTTGCCACTGGTGACGATCATTGATTTGATAATTTAATTGTTTGCCTCTTTTGGTGAAGCTGAATCGGGTGCATTGTATGTGGTATCGATTGCAGGTGCCTGGGGAGATTTGCTGATAAATTATTCAATGTGAAACTATCCAGGCTATGCTTCAAGTCGGGGCAGGTGCCAGATAAATAGCAATTGAGACGTCTTATCTATAGTCGTTTGGAGAGATCGACCACTTCAACATTTAAGTAGTCTTTGTTCGCTATACGTCATTGATTGAGTTGGTTTTTTTTTTTCAAACCAACTTTCGCACAACATTCACCTTTCCAATTTGCCTTCAAGAAGGATCATGAAAATCAGCATCGCTTTCCCTTTGGCTCAATCACTTCTGCAAGGTCTAACTTTCTGTCTATCAAACTGTGTAAGTCTGGAAATATTTCAAAGTATGTGACTTTTATCGTTTTCTGTTCTTTAAAATGCGAGTTTCCCTGTCTAAATCAAGTCTAAAGGAACTTCCTGTCCATGTTTGATCGGAAAATACTTCCGAGCATTGAACAAAATTTGTTCCAAAATGTAATCTTGGTTCAACTTCAGGCTCGACTACCGCCTGCTTAGTTCTTTCGTCTCTTCTGCGGGTGATTTCAAATTTTTCTACCGTGCGGAGTCCTTTCGTGATGTATGTTAGCGTTAAAGGCGTTTTTATGCCCAGAAACATCTGTCTTACTGCTTTCTCGTTACCATACCGCTTTCCTTTGAAGGTTTCACTCGCTGTGCTGACGACTATGACGGAGTTCGCCAATCGAGATTCATATTGGCGATTTGAGGGGATTTTTATGTCATCTTTGGCAGGGAAAGCTGGTTTAAAAATGCCTTCTGATAAGTAGAAAGTGAACTGAAAGAACTACAGGACAATTTAAGTTCACTTAATTCAGTAGTATACCTACGTCTTGCATCAACGTTTAGGACTGCGCTGATGGCTGCTTTCTAAATTCACATAAGAAATAATTGAAATGATGCGACTTACTTCGAAAATTGTACTTTTGAACTAAATTAACGGGTTTGCTCAGTGGGTATATGGAACTGTAGTTCACTATGTCATAAGTGATGATTAAATCGGTTTCAGGTTAGTTAAACACCCTGTAACAAGAACAGTACCGAGATTTAAAATTAGCTCCAGCACCTCCCATATGTTGAACGCCTTAAGGCCAGCATAATACTACTATATCCTAGAAATGTAAAAAAAAGTGTTCGTCGTACTTAAACCTTCAGTCCTTTTAGCAAAATATCTTAGCGATTTAAGCAAAAAGTCAGTTTTTTCATTCGTGGTGTAAAGTATTTAGTTGAGTGGGCTTATTTTCTCTGTAGTAGAATAGAACAACAGGCAAGGACTCTTTTCTGAACTTGCCTGTTCTATTGGCTTGTTAGGTTCTATGAGGAACGTCAAAATCTTTTTTCAACACTGACAAGAGGTTCTAAAGATATTTGATTTATGGAAATTCCCATAAATCGATCTATTCGGACTCTTGCCAGAACTTCCGGCTATATGCGATCGATTTCTTGACGGATATTCCCTTTGAGGACTTCAAAAGTCTGACGCTTGTTGAAATAGACACGTGGCTTCAAAAAACCCTACAAAAATAAGTCTGGAACGGTTAATTCAGGCGATCTTTTCGGCCTCGTTGTGTATGACGGTTTTCAATGAAAAGTTGTCTCCCTAGTGGGCGAGATTGGGGATGGCTGGAGCGTTGGTTACGGTCAAGAGCCAACAGCTGATGCACTCTCTGTACTTTCTAAGGGAACATCTTCAAGTCTTTTACCAACATTTTCCATAAAGACCGCTGATTGATGCCCAATTACGTAGCGCGCTGGTTGATACTCCGGGTCTTCTTAGACATCTCAGCCACAGCTACGATATTCTCGGCAAAACGGCTTCTTAGGGGCCGGAGAGATTTGGTAGCATATTGTGTTGTCCTATACTCTTCCTGGAGGAGCGGCTAAGTGTCGTAGTGTTTTCTCAATTGGTGTCGGATGACCGGGAAATCTCCACCAAATTAACGCTGTGCCAAAACCACCGACGAATTATTTCGCAATCGAAACAATTCTTACGCATTCTTTAGAAATGACGCGTGTTTTTATTTTTATTTTCCTGTTTACTTCACAAAGAAGAATTGACAGTTAGCACCATTTGCACAAAATTATAGCGTCTTATCCGACAACGTGATGACTTTTCCGCCACCTTGTAGATACATTCTATTATGGCAATGGATCAGACTGCGCCATCTAGTAGACAAGTTGTTAAACTTAAGAAAAAAACATTTCAGTTACAGTTTTCGTTTCAAATTTTTACTTGCTGACGGTGGTAATTTGCGTGTCTTTCGTAAGAGTGTAGTCGATATGCACTCTTAATTAAGTAAACCAACTTCAAAGAAAATGCATTCGCGAAATAACATAGAAGCGCGAACAAATTAGCTTCGCTAGTTTTGCCTGAACACTGCCATTAAGAACGCACGCAGTTCAGTGGCGACTTTTAGTTTCGTCTGAGTTCAAACTCGAATACCAGCTATGTAACATCACCAGGGGCTTAATAATAATATAGAAAATCATGTCTTTGCAAAAAGTCACCAGAAAAGTAACTAGAATTTCTTAGTGACAAAAAATAAATTTTTGTCTTTAAACTTTTGAAAATTCCACTAGATATGGCGACAAAGTCACTAAAACGGCAACCGTAGTGACAAATTTAGGACAAATCTTAACGTCATAATGACGTCGGCATGTCAAAATTTCATATGAAAAGTGGAATGTTTTAGATGCCAGCTTACAGATGTCACTCGTTGGGTAATCGAATATTGAATGTGCGACGATGTTTTTTATCGTTTCCTTTTCCTTCGTTTCGTCGACATTTGCAGGGGGCAATAGGGAAATATGTAATAACTAGAATTACCGTCATGGGTGCACTATTTAGTTTTCTGCACGTACGGGTACGATGTCGCGGGAAAAGTTAGTGCATAACATATTTCTATATGTTTTACCATTAGGAAGATCGTAAAAGTCCCCTGAAGTGGAATTGGAATCTACAACATAGAGTCATAGTAAACCCGTTTTGCAACTTAAAAAATAAGAAGAAGGAAACGCGCTTGATGCGCATCGCACAGCGTGGTTCTGGTCTCCCTCTCTTTACGAGTATTAGTCGCATCAAATATTTGCCGATTTTAAAAAGGAAGTGCAACAGTAAAGGGATACCCCGAATCCTATCAGCTTACACATGTTTCTTTCCGCAATTACAGTTTGTTCCCATATACTCTTTATGCCCCTCGTTAAATTGGACGTACAAATATAAAATATAAACACAACGGTAACTACATAATATAATACAAGTGATAGTGTGTGTATAGTTTGCGATTTCATTACCGCAAAGTTGAAGAATATTCTCTTTTACCATTCAACAAGAACACGTTTCCGCGTCACGGTTAATTAATGAGAAATCAAATTACCTACACCACATACTTGAGCATTTGGCAACGACAAATGAGTTAGTTCCCCATAAAACTGCAGTCGGTAACGTTCAATTTGCTAATAGCTTCGAGTATATTTCTATCGCTATTCAATAATAATCCATTAGGCATTTGCAACGTTAACTAGGATCGTAAAGAGCGCATAACTGAATTCAGCGGGACCACACTGGCATCTCTAACCAAAAGGCTGCCACATAAAAAGAGGCGTGGAAGTGAGAATATTTATATTTTTTAAGGCCGCTTCACGATTTTTCTGCGCCGCGCCGAATTATGTTGATGGAGCGCCTGGAATGGGGTAATACTTTCCGACAGCATCGGGCAGTTCCATACACCATTACAAATTGATGAGCTCCTCGATAGAGGTATGGTACAGTCGTATACGACGCCGATGTTGAGAGGATGCGAATGTAGGTATACAGGGAATCGAAGGCGCTCTATGAAATATGTGCTTGGGTGATTGGTATCTGGGTAACACCTCCTTGGAGCTTCGTACGTATTTCTATTATTTCACTTTATATCACCGCTCATCGCTGAGGAGTCCGCCTTCGAGAGCTACTCGCTACTCTTGTGTGGCATCGTTTCTTTTATGGGATAACTTCTAGTGTGTTCCTGTGTATACGGGGGCACTTCGGTGTGTGCCATTAATGCAGCGAGATCGATTAACGATTGGACAGGGGGCTTGTGTAATGAAGTGCGAATTGTGAATTATGCGTGCTTCTTTTTTCTGACTTTTTAGTCAGACTTATGAAGGTCCAATCTTTTGTACTATAATTGCCTGCCTATTTGACGGCTGATTAAGGCAGTATCACTATTTCTTTGGCTATAGCAGGAATGCACCTGCATCTGCCGAGGCTAACAAAATGCTGCAAAGATGGTAGGACAGTATTTTAAACATGAAGAAATGTTAGTATTCCGATAAAAATCTCGAAGCTCGGCGGAATATTAATTAAAGCTCGTGCACAAGTCACCGCGACACTGGGAACTCTCTCCTTTAGAGGCTTGAGGACACTTTCATCCGGATTGTTGGCATAATGTGGGTCCTTCACGGTCCCTAACTTAAGAAAAATTCCAAAGGGGTCAAATCGCAGCTCCGAGGCAGCCAATAGACATCGCCAAGACGGCTGATAACACGATTTGGGAATTTGGTGCATCAAAGATCGATTGTGGCATGGGCTGTGTGGCATGGCGCGCCATCCTTTATGAACCATAGGTCGTCCAAATTCAGTCTTCAATTTCTGTAAACAAAATTCGATTAACTTGGCTCTGTAACGCCAACCGTTGACCTAAAGGTTGTTCCCAGCCTCATTTTCGAAGAAGAAATCGAGTCTCACACTCTCGGCTACAGCAGCCACATTCTCGTCTGTCCGCTCCGTGCGATGGCGGGGACCGTGAGTGTTCTCCACTAGTACACAAGTCTCCCAAACTTTTTGCACAAACTTGCGTACAGCAGGCGCGGTGAGTGGTTCATTTCGGCTAAAACTTACTTTCAACGCACTGTTTGGGCTACACAGCACTCATTTTGGGAATAATTTTTCAATATTTCCCAATGTTGTTCAAGGGTAAACGGCGAATTTTTCAATAGTCGCTGAAACGTTTCGGCAATGTACGTTAAAATATTTTAATATAGCTATCATCATGGATAATTGTTTTCCCGTCAATCCGCCTCATTCGATACACTGGAAGCAATTACCGCGTGCGTCCTTCAGCGCAATGCTATCGTATATAACAACTGCGTGTATGGCTGGCGAATAATGTAACTCAATCAATTATATGAATTTCTCTAAAATGAATTAGTTGTGTCTGGTGAATTGCAGCCGTTCCTCGGTAGCAATTAATTGCCCCCGGCCGGCGGCGGCGTTGTCACGGTGCGCAACTGAAACAATACCACTGGACAAAAGTCGAAGTGACTTGATGTGCCACCAGGGCAGAGCGCCGCCGCGCCGCTGTCCTGATTGAAATATCCAGCCATGGACTGGAACTGGATGTACGCAAACGACAAACCTAATGAAATACCGTCGAGATGCCAATTCGAGAAACTTGACGCATTAATGAATTGTGCTTCCCCCTTCTGCTGAGTGGATATTTAAAATACCATGTACTGGAACGTGAGCCTTATAGTCGGACTCACGGCGGAGATTGATTTGAGCGACGACCGACCAAGCCGCGCCACTGGTTTACGGATCAGTATCTCTGAGATAGCGCGCTCATCGTCGCGCATTATGAAATGCACAAACATGTTGTTATTGCCTTTTCTAGGATCACAGTCTCACGGCAGCATCATCTGTGGCGTTATTACACTTTGTGGCGGTGAACATCTGAGGGATGTCGCAACGAACGGAAACTGAGTCTTCCCTGTTGTCTCATAAAAGCCAAATGATGTTTCGTGAAACGAATTTGACGTTTTCCCCCAGTATTAAGGAGATGGGAATTTGCCATGCGGGACGTATGGCCTCGTGGTCAGCGGCGGCGCCGGTCATATATGGTTCGCTTGCCGTCTCCGATATGTCAGATGGAATGCACACGTGAACAAGAGGATTATTTAACTTCTTGCATGCAGATTGACAGCGAGCGAGACACTACGTTTGGTTGACATGCAGAGATTGCCACTGCTACTTGCGTTGGGTGGCTTTCGTGATGCTAATGAAATTACAGTAATTTTGTGCAGGTGTGGAGCTGAGGCGAAGGCGATTACTGCGGCCAATTCGGTTTGGACACTTTGACGAAGCAGCACTTTACAATTGTTCGCAGCGGAGGTATCCAGTTGTGAAATGACTACACAAGTGAGTGGCGTGAGGGAGTGATTGTAGGTGTGCTGCTTCAATTCAGCAAAACGAAAGAGTTGAGTACAGAAAACTGTTGACAGTGATTGTGCTCTACTTTTGGAACAAGTGTTCATCTTGAAGTGGGATAGCAACCTACGAGTGAAAAGTGATCAATGTGCGGCATGTACAGGTATACGAATTGACGTGCAAACTAGAAATCTGCTGCAAAGATGTTGAACAGAAAACAGATAGAGGTACTCCTATGAAGCTTTCTAACACACAGAACTGTATAAGGGTTTTTTTGAGGGGCTTAAAGGGTACATCCTTCAAAAAAGTTGTTAAGCACCTGTGTATAAAGGTTATTCGGCTCTCCTATTTTTGGAAGATGGATTATGTCAATGGCAGAAAAATTCAGTTCCGCAACGATGATGTGAAAATCTCGGCACTCACAACTAGAGGGTGTCCTCAGGGGGGTGTTCTCTCGCCCCTCTTATGGTCCCTTCTCATTGACGATTTACTTCAGTCCCTGACAAATCAAGAGATCTATGCCAAAGGATATGCCGACGACGTTGCAATCATCGTCAGTGGTAAATGCGAAAGCACGGTCTCAGAAATACTGCAATACACTTTAGCTGTTGTTCAGAGATAGTGCAATAAAAAAGGTCTTTCTGTAAATCCAAAGAAGACAACTATAGGCCCTTTCCTAGACGATGGAAACTTGATCTCCTGATTCGCCCTACCTTGTTTGGCGAAACCATTGAATTCTCTCGAGAAGCCAAATATCTGGGAATTATCATTGACAGTAAACTATCATAGTGGCTTAGTGGTTAGTGTGTTGGACTACTAAGCGAGGGGTCGAGGTTCGAATTCCGCAAAAACCCAAATTCCAACTTAGAGTTTTTTTTTCCGCTGCGCAACCTCTCGCAAACGTCTGACAAACATCCGAGAGTACGACTGTCTTGAAAGAGCTTCTCAATTAGCTGTTTGGAGTCGGCATCAAATTGTAGATCCCTTGCATTCGTTCCAAAAATGAAAAACTCACACAAAACGAATGGTTGTGAGAAGCTAGGCCTAGGGTCCCTCCGGACCTGTTGCGCCAACTATTAATTAATTAAAGTAAACTATCATGGAACCAGCAGATAGAACGTACCGTAAACAGAGCCACCAGATCTCTATGGATCTGTCGTCGAGTCTGCGGTAAAAACTGGGGTCTTAGACCTCGGATGATATACTGGCTTTATTCGCTCGTCCTAAGACCAGCGGTTACCTATGCTGCCGTGGTCTGGTGGATGAAGACTAACGAAGTCACCATAGTCAAAAAGCTAGAACGAGTCCAACGTATAGCCGGAAACTGTGTGACGAGCTGTTTACGCTCCACACCGACTATGGCACTCAATGTCGTCCTTGGTCTAACACCCCTTCAAACACATATTCAAATGGAAGCTAGACTGAGTATTCACCGCCTTTTCCATTCGAACAACTTTGACCCCTATACCTATCAGGGAGGTCATCTGTCCTTACTCGGCACCATTGAGCAAGCTTATTCAGCATGCCTCTTGATGACATGCTACCGGAATATGTCTTCCATAAAAACTTCTCCATAATCATTCCCCCTAGGGAAGAATGGGCAAAATAAAAACCTAATCCATCTCGACTCGACATCATGTGGTACACAGACGGTTCTAAGAAGGAATCAGGGTCTGACTCTGGAATCTACGGTGAGTCAAACCAGGTGAACTTGTCAGTCAGCCTAGGGAAAAACTTATCCATATTCCAGGCTGAAGTCCTTGCAATCAACCATTGCGCTAGAATAAATCTTAGTTCTAATACACGTGGGAAAACCATGTTCATATTCTTATATAGCCAAGCAGCTCTCAAAGCTCTTGACTCTTGTGTCTTAAAATCCAAACTCGTCTTAGAAACATTCTCAACCTAGTCATCCTCCACTGGATTCCAGCCCATAGAGGATTTGACGGTAACGAATCGGCTGACAAACTGCCTAAAATCGGAGCAACCATTCCACTTATCGCACCTGAACCCTTCTGCGGAGTCAACAAAAATCATTTCAGGAACTACATCAAGAACCAATCTCGCATAGAATCTAACGGGATCTGGCAAAATACCGTGGGGCACAATTGCACCAGAACATTTTTCCCCAAATTCTCCTCCAGAAAATCGCTCTTCTTAATTAATCTGGATAAAAACAACCTGAGAATCCTAACAGGAATAATCAGCGGCCACGGTCGCGTGAGAAAACATCTTCACCGCATTGGCGTCTCACCGAATCCCATCTGTAGACCCTGTCTTGAGAGCGATGAATCCTCTCTTCAAATAATCACAAAATGTCCGACTCTCTGTCGTCTCAGAAAAAACATCCTTGGTGATGAAATCGTCAATTCATGTCAACTCTTGCGAATATACACCCAGAGAAGATCCTTGTCTTCCTGACGGACTTTGGAATAAAAAGAATGCTCTAAGAATTTACCAGGGAAGGTACAATAGGCTTCTTTAAGAAGCCGCAGTGCCAGAGCCCCTTGAAGGCTCTCCCGCCCTACAATCTAATCTAATCAATTTTATTCGTTGTATTGAACTTAGTTTCGAATGTTGAAACTTAAATCAATCGTCATTGCAGAGGGATTTGTTAATTTAGAAACCACCACTTAAATTAAGCTGCCTTCGACAGGATTATGTTGGCTTATGCTGATCTCAATTATGAACGAAAGTCCACTCAATTTCTATCAATTCCTTGAATTTGGCTATAGTCACACTGTGGTGACGGCATGTAATGCAAATGTCGCACATCTTAATCTCATGTGCGATCGCATTGTAGTTTTACCATAAGACGAACTGTTTTAAATTGCATTCTATATAATACTAGAAGACCCAGCCACGCGTTGCTGTGGCTAAGGTCGTTTAAATTTTTTGTTTTTGATTGGGAGGTGCTACAACCCGTTTTCATATCGCGCTTATCTTTTGCAAAGTGTCACCTATAGGATCCTAAGCCATCCTATCTTTCAAACTGGAACCAACCACATGGGTACATCCACAAAATTCTATTGAAATCGCTTGAGTGGTTTCGGAAGTCGCCAACAGCTCCACCTATCGGGTCCAAAAGCAGTCTATCTTTCAAACGGGAAACAATCATATACATCCACAAAATATTATTGTTTTCGGTTAAGTGGATCGAAAACAGTGCCACCTATCGGGTCCAAAAGTATCTTATATTTTAAGAGTCTGCCTGAAATACATCAATACGAACAAAACAAAAAAGAATAATGAGAATCGACCCAGCGGCCTTCGAGTTATAACGCCATCGAATTTCACCCCGAAGGAATTACCTTCTCGTATTATTATAACGCTTTGTTAAATAATAAACAAATAATTTGCAATAAAAAATAATGCGACTACAAATTTAGTTATAAACTATCCTATCTCTCAAGTTAGATCAAACTGCACACAGTGTGCAAAATTTGATAAAAATCAGTTCAGTACCTCGTTTAGGTTTCCATCCATCCATCGGTGGAACAACGTGACACCAAATTTTTATATATTAAGAAAATGTTACGAAAAATAAATTGTAGCATAAAGCCTGAACTACATCGAAATAACAGATTGTTGAAAAAAGTACAAAAAAAAAAAATGGAAAAAATTGGTTAATACTCTTACGTCACATAGTGGACTCTGTATATTTTTTCTCAATTTCAAATTTTCACTTTCTGGAAAGCTCGAGCATATTCCCATCATATATAATTCCAAAGGAAAAGCTCTTTTTTTTCACTTCACTCGGCTAAATTTGTTTATTATTGCTTCTGGAAACTTGACGGTTTATTTAATTCTAGTTTATAGTATCAACGTAGGTAACATCACAATTCACAACCACCTAAAAGAAAAACCTTAAATTCAATTTGTATTTACACTACCACACGTCTATCATCGCACGTCATCTGCCATCTGCGCATTTCCTCAACCTCGCATACTTCTCTTTCATTTCACGTCGCAGAAAACTTTACGCAGTTTTTTGTTCAAATGAATGTGCTTTGCTTATACGATGTGCGCCACCCAACCACCCCAAAGCAGAACAACGATTGCTGATTAGTTTAGATAATTGTAAATAAATAATTTGCAATAAAAAAAATTAGCGACTATAAATTGAGTTATAAACTATCCTATCTCTCAAGTTGGATAAAACTGAACAGAGTGTGGAAAATTTGATCAAAATCGGTTCAGTAGTTTAGGAATCCATCGCGGAGCAACCTGTGACACGTGATTTTTATATATAAGATATAACCAATCGTCACACTTATTTACGTTTGATATCGTTTCCCTTTGAGGGTTGAACGGACCCCGCCTTTCGCCTCACGCTAAGGGTCCTTACCTACTTACGAAGAAGAGTCAAGTGATACGTTTCGTGCATTACAAGAAGTTAAAGCGAACTTTCCACCGCAATAAATATTTTCCAATGACATACTCAATTAAGCTGACATCTAAAATTGTGGTCTTCGAAAATTCGTGTACCTTCTAAATGCTCTGGCCGATTGCGATGAAATAAGAATGAAATGTTGCTCCATGCCAAAGGGCCCATCCTTTTCTGGGAAAGCTATACAGATTGGCCAGTAATTCAATACAAATATACAAGCTTTACAATTTTCGTTATAAGAATCGATCATTTGTAGGATTTCCAATCAAGGTTTGAAGTAGGTTCTATTTGTCATCATAAAATGAGCAACTTTCCTATAAGACCCACCTGCCGTAGCCCATTTTAAATCCCCGTACAGAAGTAAAGACACAAGCGCCTGCTTTTTAATAAGCTATCCAATGTAGCGGCTTGTAATTTTTCAGAAATCAAATACGTCGGCCTACCATTGCCAATTCGGATCGTAGGCAACAACTCACTGTACCTCCGAACAGCAAGTCATTTGATTTTATTATCGAATCAGTCTCCAATCCTCCAGCTGGCACTCCGAATTCAAATTCCATTCCCACTCCCATATCCTAGACCAAGATCACTTACTCATTTCCATCTCATTGCAGTTAACCTAATAGTCGCTTAATATTCCCGCAGCTTCCTACCAAATTTGGGCGTATACACAAATATTGCCCGAACACTGACTACATGCAGATGGAAAAGTCTACAGCGCACTCAAGTATTAGCCTGGGAGCGATTAATTTTCCATAATGGCGTAATCGACATGAAGGAAAAATTATAAAAGGCAAACAAGGCCCGCACCAACATCGTCTCTCTGAACTACCCGTTCTACGGCATGACATCTAGTCGACAGCAGACCGAAAATTATGAAGATTATGTGGGCGGCAATGCTGCCACTATCCACCATTCAAAGTAGTTTTACGGGTGCAGTTAAACAACTGTTTTTGTGGCTTCTATTCGAATTAGCTCTGCATCTCTTTTTTTTTTCTTCTTTTTTTTTGCTGCCAAAACGAATGCTGCTCCTTAGTTACACAGATACGAGCAAGTCGGCATCCGATACGATAATAACCGTGATTACGACCAAACAAACGACGGATATGTTCTGTAAGCTGTTATACTGTTGCCCATTACCATTGCTGTAGTTCGAAGCGAATTCGCAGCGATTTGCCTATAATTTTGCCAGCGCAAAAGCCATCGCGGGAGACAATTCGAGCGACGCCGACATCTATCTGATGGTCAATAATTTCAATTTGGTGAAATCAGCCTGAAAGAGCTTGGGAATGGCCCATATTTGTGGAGTAACCGCAACCCTATAGCTGCAGGGTATGTACAGTACATATATACCAGTTGGGCTCTCCTTTAATTGGTCATAGCATTGGGACTTGGGAGGGCATCCTCCGAGCTCGGCTCGGAGTGCAGTGGTTGGGTTTTATTGTGCAATAGCGGTGGACGGGTTTGATTTTATTCGTTTTGGCCCACCTGCTAGCTCAGAAAAATAATTGTTGACCGATTCGATTGGATTTTTAACGATTCGGTGATTCCCAGAGTATAGGTAACCTGTGCGCGAGAGGAAATCAGTTTTCTGCAACTGTCGATACCTTCTTTGTAAATCCAGATGCGCCAGACGCTTAGTAAATGGTGATGATGCGATTAGGGTTTTATGTTTCGTAAATGGGATTAAGTGTTGCGTTTAAGAGCGGGAGGATAGGCGGCAATAGTGCGGAAGCTGCGCGTAAAATTAATTGATTCACACAAAACTCCAAAGAGAAATACCTACTGCTCCCCAGAAAGTCACTTTTGGAACAGTTTCACTTGCCAAAAAGCTTGCATTGGAGGAGAAGAAGAACGTCGGCAGGTTGGAAGGCTCGGATCTTGAGTGGCAATCGGCGGCAGACATTTTGATGTGACATCGGCAACAACTGGCAAATGTGTCGTGTTATAGTCAAAAATGTGAAGGAAGTAGATACATTTATTGTGAGTTGTCCAATAGAATGAGTATTGTGGTCAGTGTTGCCATTTTTCAAAAAAGAAAGTGCTAGACTGTAAAAAAATGTAATGCTGGAATATATGAATGTCTTCATCAGCTTTAAAAAAATATATATATTTTGTCTTTTTTACTACACATTCATCTAAACGTATTTTTCCTGCCTATCTGCATAATATAAAATAATATCTGCATATAGTTATTCCATTATATTAATACTTGAACATCCGAACTTTCCGTACACTTTTTTAGTATTTATTATGAAATTAGTAGAAGAGAAAATTGGTAGGCGCAGTGGCTTAGTGGTTAGTGTGTTGGATTACTAAGCGAGTGGTCAAGGTTCGAATCCCTCAAAAACCCAAATTCCATCTTAGGGTTTGTTTCACTGTGCCACCTCTCGCGAACGTCTGACAAACATCCGAGAGTATAACTGTCTTGAAATAGCTTCTCAATTAGCTTTTTGGAGTCGGCATGAAATTGTAGATCCCTTCCATTCGTTCCAAAAAGAAAAAAACTCACACAAAAAGAATGGTTGCGAGAAGCTAGGCATAGGGTCCCTCCGGACCTGTTGCGCCAACTATTATTATTTTAAGAAGAGAAAATCGTTCGTATGTCGCCATAAAGACTGTGTAACGGAGAAGGTCCTTTTCACGGCATTTACTTTACTGAAAGTACGGCTGACATCTATAGAAGCTCAGATCGATTGTATTTGATTTTTTTAATTTTTTTTTCCATCGCCGTTGCCCTAAATCAGCACATTTTACCGTGCCAAAAATCTTACCACTGCGAGGTCTCGAGAGATTCGTTTTTGTGTCATTATATACTTCTCCACTCACCATGTATTTCATTTATAGCAATGGTCTGATTCTCCTAGAATCTCTTAAGGATCTAGGGTAAGGACCCGCTAGGAGGAAGATCATCCGTTCATACCGTGGTAGTGGTAGGTCAACATCGTTTATCAGTTTTTCCCACGTTAAGAAATTCTCTCCACAAATACGTGGGTATGTTATTGACATATTGAATGCATGCAACTCTCTTTGTGTAGTGGTGCATTTTCAATTTCTCGGATACAAGATCCCCATCCCATCCGACGAGCGTGAGCTTATGCTAGCGAGGCATGCACCCGCGTCCAGGATACCGAACTATTTTTATCCCATATCCATTTCCTTCCCCTTTTCCCACAACCCTATCCTCATCCCAACAACTTTTTCGTCTCCTCCAGGCTGTAATGTTGACCGGTCCTGTGGCCAACTTACCGACTTCTTGATATCGAAACCAACAAACTTCCAATGCTTGCAGCTCGTAAGCTAGTAAAAGACGTTGGTGTTCTTCGTGGTTTGAAATAGAAGTTACTTTATTTTTGAAGTGATAACTTCTTTAGGCGCGTTGGGCACTATTTGGATGGGCAAAAATTAGCAAACTCGCGACACCGACACCGACACCGACACCGACTCCGACACCGACACCGACACCGACACCGACACCGACTCCGACACCGACACCGACACCGACACCGACACCGACACCGACACCGACACCGACACCGACACCGACACCGACACCGACACCGACACCGACACCGACACCGACACCGACTCCGACACCGACACCGACACCGACTCCGACACCGACACCGACACCGACACCGACACCGCCACCGACACCGACACCGACACCGACACCGACACCGACACCGACACCGACACCGACACCGACACCGACACCGACTCCGACACCGATTGCATACTTTTAGTTGTAAACTTTTGTACTATGGCTTACTTTTAGGGGTAGGTAATTTATAGCTTAATCTACGATGATTTTTATTTGAATACGTTACTATGGTAATTTATGGTATAACTTAATTTTACCAGGCTTAATTCCGACATATCCACGATTTTGGGTTTGTGCACATTTACGGCGCAGTAGCTTGTGTTATAATTACCGAAACAAGAAATAGAAAACTGTGGTAAACTTGCCACCCTAAGAGTAGGTATACTATATAAATAATTGTAATATTCATGTCGCCTTAGTGTATACTGTAAAATATGATTAGTAATTTTTGTGTAAAATAATGAATATAAAACTACAATTGATGCCGTACCACGAGATTTAGAGCATTATCAATGGCGATGCGGCAAGACAGAAAAATATTGTTGTCTTTTCTCGTTCTTTTTCTTTTAAAAGTAAAATTTGTATTTTTCGGAAAGAAATTCATATTCAATTAAGCTTCAGTATAATTATTATTAATTTATTCGTTCTGTGCTAGTTTCGGTAGAATACAAGTAGATACAATCGGATTGTGGTAGCTGAAGTAAGATAATATGTACATTCGAGACTGTAATCTATCTAGATTACGCTGGAAGACAGCATCGATGAAAATTATTTATATATGTATGCTAAAGATAATTCTGCATTACTTCAAGATAAAGTTGGGAAGAGATTTGATGATATTCCAATCATTTTGAGTGGGGATTTCAACATCAACTTTGCAGATGATAAAAACTACCATTAATTGAATTTTTAAATAGCAAATTTGATTTAACGATGAGCAATGATCGCAATCTTAGCACGACTAGACATAAAACTACAATTGATGCCATCTTTACAAGATATTTAAATAGATTCGAATCAAAATTGTTTGTTTCCTATTTTAGTTACCTACCATAAACCTATAGTATCCGTTTTCAAATATAATGATAATAATGATGATGATGATGGAAGAGTTTGAAGTTGTTGATGAAATTTCATAAGTGTCATTGGTATTCATTTCAAAGAATACCCATTAATTTTTAAATTTAATATTTCATGTATCTGTAAATTTATACATTTTAAGCAATAGATTGCAATTTTGTATGTAAAATAATATGTATTATTTTTGATGTAAAATACCGCATTAAATGAAAATGAAAAATGTAACATAATTTTTGTAGAAGTAGTAGTTTATAATAATGAATAAAAAAACACTTTATTTAAAAGTACTTCCTACACAATAATATATTTTCTGACGATTCGAAAAATACACACGTAATTGTTCAAGTTATCACTTCTGTCGGCACTCCCGGAGTGCCTTTTAATTTTTTTTTTTTTTTTTTTTACATTTGCTTTTATTAAACTTTTTGTATATACAATTTGACTTAAGGCTAGGTAACAAAAATGGTGGTGAATAGTTAATATTTAAAGGTGTTGGCTCAACAACAGGGGCCCAACGGTATACAATGTTTGTTTTCTTAAATCTATTCTACATATATTGTGGTTGTCTTCTCAGATTCATACTCGTAGTATGCATCGTTGTCAGGGTTGACCTCAGGGTGTTCAAGTCCGGGTGTTGATGTTCTTGTGTTTTGAGATGGTTGGTCATCTTGGAATTATCCTCGATGGTGGGTTGTCTCGGTCAATTCGTAGAAGGGCAGGGCTGTCCTGTCTGTGTCGCTTGGGAATAACTCCTCGTTAAGCACAGCCAGTACATGAAGGTACCGATGCTCTGGGATGTGTGGAAAGTCCGCTATTCTTCGGACTAGAGGGTTTGGATGACTGGAGGTATTCCTGAGTATTTTCTGGAAAAGTGTGACCATATACTTTTCCAGGGGTAAGATTTTGGCTTCTTCATAGAGTCTTGAACTTCTTATGTTTTTCTTCCGGATTGGATCGTAGTGCAGTCCTGTACATATCCGCAGGAGTTTTCTTTCGAATACTCCCAGCTTCCTGATGTATGTCTTGGAGACGGTATACCAGATGGGGAATCCGTAGGTTATTACCGGTCTTATCAGTTGTTTGTATAGCAGCAGTTTGGTTCTTCTGCTTAGTCCATTTTGCTTCTTCATCAGCGGGTAGACTCGATGAAAAGCAAGTGATGCCTTCCTGAGAACAGCGTTCAGGTGTGGGTTGAATCTTAGTCGCTCATTGAAGTTGACCCCAAGATACTTAATGTTGTTTTTGGTTGAGAGCGATGATCCGTCAGGCAGGTTGATTTTGATATTACGGCAGTTGGTGGCTGACCTAACTCTGGTTCCTCTGATGGGTCTTCTTATACAAATCAGTTCAGATTTGCTCGTGTTGATTCGTATGCCCCATCTTAAGTAGTACTGGAATAGTTTCCCAACGTGGGCTTCTACTCTTCGTGCTGCTATGGATGGGGACATCGAGTTGCTGTATGTGACGGAGTCATCGGCGAATAGGCAGCTGTTAGTTGCGTTCTCTAGCTGTGGTTGGTCGGACGTGAAGATGTTGAAAAGCAGTGGTCCCAGCTTCGAACCTTGGGCGACACCAGCTCTGATGCTTTTCACTTGTGATTGTCGGTCTTCTATCTGCACAAAAAAGGACCTGGAATGCAGAAAACTAAAAATAATATTAATGAGGGTGTTAGGGAAACTTAGCTGTTTTAGTTTGTGGACAAGTCCTTGAATCCAAACTGAGTCGAATGCCTTCTCCACGTCTAGGAGGCATGCGACTGTAACCTGATGGTTATTGAGAGCCATTGTGACATCATGATGAAACTTCATTAGCGGAAGTAATGTGGAGTGCTTTTCGCGGAATCCAATTGATTGTCCGGTATAATGTTGAGTTGGCTGCATACATCTTTTACTCGCCGCAGAATCAGCTCTTCCAGTATTTTGCTCACACTACATAGGAGCGATATTGGCCTGTATCCAGTAACGTTGCTACGGTCGCCTTTCTTCGGTATTGCTATTATCTTAGCAGTCTTCCATTTTCCAGGAAAGTAGCAGTTGTTGATGCAGTTATTCATCATTATAGCGAGCAGGATCATAATGATATGTGGCAATTTCTTAAGGACGAAGTTTGAAATGTTGTCCGGTCCGGTTGATTTCTTGGAGTGACTGCCATGAATTATTTCAGCGATTTCTTCAGCCGTTGAAAAGCTGCTTCCTTCCTGGGGGTCATCTGCTGGATTAGTTTCGCTGAATGAGGTACTTGCGGGCCTCAGTTCAGCAATACATCTGACCGTGGCATCAACTTCTGCGAGAAATATTGGGTCGTCGGGAGGTGACGGTTTGAAGTTTCCTTCGAAGTAGTCCGCTAATGCTTCTGCCTTTTCGTCTGCTGAAGTGGCGGTTCCTGAATTTGTGTTGAGAACATCCGGCATTTTTGGGCCTCTTCCAATAATTCTGTTGATTTTTTTGAAGGTGTTGGAGTCACTTTATTTTTGGATTTGTTCCTTATCTATACAACAAAATTCTGTTATCGAAATATCCACTTTGATATCGATACCCCGATATTATGCCTTATCAGCATATTCGCGTGACGAGGGTAAATGACCAAACACTTGAAGTGTTTTGGGTTCACTTGCGTACGATGCTTAGTTGACACTTTTAGTGTCGTACACAAATGTACCCCGATCGTGCCCTCGATCCAGTATCGCGTATACATATATTTGTATTTTCGTTTGCCTTCATGCACCGAGTGTGCCATCAGAGTAATATGACTCTTTTATTTAATTGTTCACTCCATGAGTGTCTGTATGTCGTTCATATCACTCTGATGTTTGAAGCAATGCTGTATACGGTGCAATGAATTATGCGAGCTCTGGGCATCAAATATCAAACTGGATTTGGGTATAATTAATTGCTTTCGGCAATTACTTAAGTGGCCGCTGGTGCGATCCCTTCACAAGGCAATCTCCTTATCTTTCCTCTTTCCTCTTACGCCACCACCATTACAACTGGTAGAATTAAGTTAAGAATTCCCCATACAAAATGCTTATCAGGTTAATAAAGCATATTTCGATGGCATTCAATTTTTCGCCGCCGTATTACCAAAATAACGTATTCAAATATAATATCATCTAAGACTAGAACCTATTTTCGAAGAAATGCAATTTACCTACCCCTAAACTAAAGCACTTGTATACTTAATTTTATTTAAGGGCGATATATCTGCGAGGGGTTGATGGTTGTTTTAAATGATTTTACTATGAAAACGAACATTTTTCGACATAATTTGTTTAATGTAAATTTTCATAGTGACGTATTAAAATGTTTATCTGAGTAAAACTTAAACTTTTTTAGTATTACGTCCTTATAAAATTTAGGGTCGATTTTCGACCACAAGCGGAACTAGTAAAAAATAAAACTCTAAGGAATTCTGTACCTAACTTATAGAAAATAATAACATATAACAAGCTTTTGAAACAACGAATTCAATTTCCCTTGAACATCAGCCTTCAGAAAAAACAAAACAGCGCAACAAATATGAACAGTACCTATATTTTAAATATTTACCTAAACTTCTCCAAAAACAAATTACACTTTCAATTCGAGAAATCTAACTATGGTGGTTGTATATTGTTGATGTATGAAGTACATCCTTCGCAATCAAACTCCACCGCTCTAAAATTCTAAAAAGTCCCCAGAAAAAGGGCCATTTCCGAAGCTATTCCGCACATTTAGTATTTTTGAACGACATTTAACAAGCATTAGCTTACGAAACACTATAATGGTGTTGTGGCATGCAACTGCGTTATATTTTAAAGGCTTTTATTTGGAAATAGCAGCAATTGAAATTTTTTTGAAGCGTCTCCTTCAACCAGAAAAAGGGCCAAAATAGCAAAAATTGTGGCAGGCTTTCAAAAAAAGTGCCAAATTGCAACATAGTCGCACCACGGTCACGCTGCAGCTCACATTTCACATTCTATCTGATGCGTGGGAAAGTGGTGGGAAACACCAAAAACCTTGATGTACTGTTTATCATGGGGCAGATTCTGTATATCAACGATCGTCTCCGAACGATATACTGTTTTCGAAACTTTAATCACTAATAGAAGTTATATTCTGCTCGAATTTTATTAAATATCGTCAGCTTTCATTATATTTGTGTGAAATGAACTGGAGAAAGCTCTCGAATTTGTAATTTTGGCATTAAGTTGCTAGTTTTGGAGCTCTATCGTTTCGACGATTATCGTCTGAAAAGCTACGAAAAGAGTGCCCAAACCAAAGTTCCAGTAAAAACGGAACAAAAATCGGAGAACATGAAAATTCCAGAAAATGTAAAAAAAGCATTTGGCATTTTTCTTCTTTTTTTTTTTAAATAAACTACCAAAAGGGCATCACTGATTGTGGTCCCATTTTTACAACCACGAAGGTTGGATTGGCAGCCGGAAGCTCAGTAGAAAAAGACTTTTACCTTGGGGAACATCCGCATACAAGTGTTCCCCAATATTCTGACCGTTTAGCCTACAAAGTTTACTACACTAAAATGGAAAACTGAAACTTGAAATGGAAAACTGATCTTTTACCATGCTTTTGAACATGTACATGAAAATGGATAATCAACGAAGATCGGATGGTAAGAATTCAATGGTTTGTTCTTTGTAAAAATTGTGAAATTAAAAGCCTTGAGTACAAAAGAGAAAACCATCAATTTATGAAAATAGATGAAACAGCAAAAAAAAAAAAAAAAAAACATTAGAAATAATCAAACAAATGTCAGAGGTAGAACCAGTGATCCCGGATTGACTGGAAAAATTTAAATTTTCGCACTTTTTGAATGGAAAAAGGAAATACGAGGAGCAAGCTTAAAAAATGTGAAAAATAAAAAATCTCAGTGATTCGTAAATTCTACTGTGACTGTAGGCGCAGTGGCTTAGTGGTTAGTGTGTTGGACTACTAAACGAGGGTTCGAGGTTCGAATCCCGCAAAAAACCCAAATTCCAACTTAGGGGTTTTTTGCACTGCGTCACCTCTCGCGAACGTCTGACAAACATCCGAGAGTATAACTGTCTTGAAAGAGCTTCTCAATTAGCCGTTCGGAGTCGGCATAAAATTGTAGATCCCTTCCAATCGTTCCAAAAATGAACTCACACAAAAACGAATGGTAGTGAGAAGCTACGCCTAGGGTCCCTCCGGACCTGTTGCGCCAACTATTTATTTTTTTATTAGTGATTCGTAAATTATTTAAAAATGAAATCCATACTTATATTTTCATTCAGCCCATCGAACGTCTACGTAAGAATTTTGTGTGTGTAATGCATTCACTCGTTTTGATCTTATGTCTAATAGAAAAGAAAATGTTTGTATAATAATGTATATTTTTATGTTATATGCTTTTTTAAGCTTATTAATAAAAATGGTTAATTTTTTTTTTTTACATAAAAAAAAAGTGCAAATCTCACATAGTTTTTTTTTTCCGATTTAGGGGAAAACTAAAGATAAAAAAAAAGAAAAAACAGTCTTCACAGTCTGGGAACACTAGGTAGAGCTGTTGATCATTTTATGGCGCAATGCCATTTCTGAATCGTGGGTCTGCACTCTCCTCACCAGCGTGATCATTGTATAACAAAGTTGCAAGTTGCGATTTTGCACTTTTTTTGAAAGCTTACTACAAGTTTTTGCTATTCTGATTCTTTTTTTAGTTGGAGAAGGCGCTTCTAAAAATTTTCAAATGGTGTTATTTCCGTGGTGGCATTCGCGAAAAACGTAAACACTAACAAACAGCATCGATGGTTCAGTTTAATATTTTTTTAAGTATAATAAGACAAACTTATTTTTAAGACGCGTTGCCAGACGGTCAAAATATAAACCCCCATATAAATCTGATAAATCCCCAGATTTGGGTATTTTTTCAAACAAAAACCCCCCAACTTTTTATTATTATTATGTTTAACTGGTTTATGTATACGACTTAAAAGTAGGAATTTTAAATTTGAAGAGCGAAGATGTAAGTTCGGTCTTCCGAATGCAAATGTCAACGCATATTCCTTTTTGAAACAATCTTGTACGAATTTACACAGCCCTTACGCAACTTTGATGAAATTGTTGATTATTGTTAAAAAAAATGTACAGATGTATAAATCAGGAAAAATATAAAAAGTGCCGCCAATCCTAATGACCATTTGTGCTATTTTTGGCCAATCGTTTTGGTGAGAGCTTTCAGAGTCTATGGCTTGTTTCCATAGATTCGAGACTTTAAAAAAACCCAAAGAAAGACGAATGGATCGGTCAGATACTCGGAGCATTTGGGGAGTATAGCCTATAGCACTCAATGGGTTATCGATCTGTTTACCTTACAAATAGCAGAACAAAACTAGGAGTTGGCACCATTTGCTAAATTTGTAGTAGTTGATTTTTTTCTTTTGAGAAACCCTGTATAAATCGAGTAGGAGACACTAGAGTAAGGCCGGATGCTTGTTTGCTATATACATTGGATATGAACACCTAGTTATTTTTTAAGAAATAAATTGAGTATGGTTTTTTGCTGAGCTGTTTGCAGGCAGTCGTTTATAAATTTGAAGCTTAAAAATTGATAAGGAGATCTGTG
The DNA here is from genome assembly GCA_946477585.1 of Cheilosia urbana. Lineage (NCBI taxonomy): Eukaryota > Metazoa > Arthropoda > Insecta > Diptera > Syrphidae > Cheilosia > Cheilosia urbana. The sequence continues at coordinate 140,961,317 of OX297853.1, forward strand.
ATTAATAAAATAAATAGTTGGCGCAAAAAGTCCGGAGAGACCTTAGGCCTAGCTTCTCACAACCATTCGTTTTGTGTGAGTTTCTCATTTTTGGAACGAATTGAAGGGATCTACAATTTTATGCCGACTCCAAACGGCTAATTGAGAAGCTCTTTCAAGACATTTATACTCTCGGATGTTTGTCAGACGTTCGCCAGAGATAGCGCAGCGGAAAAAAACCCTAAGTCGGAATTGGGTTTTTGCGGGATTCGAACCTTTGGGCCCCCGCATAGCAGTCCAACACACTAACCACTAAGGACTAAGCTACTTCGACGATCTGTGATTGAAAAACGAAATAATTTATTTCGCTCATTTTTTTTTCGTAAATTTTGTTAAGGATTTCGTTTAAGTGTTGCACATTTAACAGCCTACGTTTTCAATTTGAAATTGGTATACGATTTTGTGGTAAACGGAGGAGTTGAGAATCTTTCTCAATTTGACTTTTAAATATTGTTTAAATGCAATTTTTATTTTATTTTAGAGGGTACCTGCATTTTAATAAATATTTATTATTTATTCTTAAAAATTATTAACAATAATTTCTATGGTAAATGAGAAGGATATGATAAATTTGTTTATACAAATATATTTTATAATTAATGAGATTACTCAATTCAATTAAATTTAGTTATCTATATAAATTAATTTATTATGAAGTGAGCCAGCAAATAAAAATACGCTTAATTTTTAAGACCAATCCGGTATAACCCTATGTTATTGATTTATTACATGTTTTCTTGAGTATGTCATCAGTTTTTATTGGCAAGAATAGCATAATGAACTTTGACTTCAGTTGTAGGCAGACACGACGTTGTGCAAAAATAGTTTTTGATCTGCAAAAATAAGTTTTATTTTGTTCTAAAAAGCTCAATAGTCAAACCACTTCCATGTCATAAAACTGTCCCTTTAACACGTTCCCTTGTACCACATTTCCAAATCGTTCTAAACCACCCATAGCTGACAGCTCCATTCCATTTCCATATCAGACTCAATTAAAGCATATTATTGCTGCGTCTAGGCTGTGCGTGTATACATTTCAATTTATCCAATTCTCCGCAAGAATGCTGCTACTTCCCACGAGCAAACATGCCCGGCATTGCCCACTTTCAACACCTGGGCAAGTCGTCCATAATTGCTCCCCTATTGGACTGTCTTCTTCCAATTTGCAGCGTGCGATATCTGACGAGTATATTTTTGGCATTAAAAAGAATTCAAACACTCCGCACTAATTAAAAGCTTCAAGCTGTGAGCGCAGCCTTGCCGAGGCGTACGAGTGTAACAATTTAGTTGTTCGATTCGGGATATTGCAATAATGTAACGAGCGCGCACACCACCGACCGTCCGGGTGGTGGGAATCTGGTTAATTAAAGTGGAAAATTTTAATTTGTATTAATTTATGGCAATACCATTGGAAAATTAAATTGAAAATTGAAAATCAAAAATCTAATCTACCGTATGACGTCTCCTACAAGGAGCAATTATATTGTTACATACCAGTAGTAGTGTGCGAGATACTATCGCTGTACGGAGAGATGGATTGTGCGAGTTATGCAATTGTGCGCGTACCCCTTAAGGAGAGCGACTCTGTCGCAGTTGGTACTTGGTATGATGGCGGTGTGGGGTTGCTGCTGCTACTCATGGTTGTGCTTATAATTGTGACGACTGACGAGTTGATTTGCGGTTATGCGGTTGAAAGAGATACTTCACCCTAAAAGGTGTTACAAATAATTAACACAGTGTAATGGATTCGCTGTGACAGGTTCTATTAGTGGGGCTGGCTGTGAGAATGGAAATTCTTTGATCGATCTGTCTGATTAGAGGGTGGAGTATAGACGTTGCCTTATGCGCCTGCCCCTGCATATGGCAAGTGAATGTTGAGCCTATGGCATGTGACAGATTGGCTGGAGAAAACGGTACGACTCATATACTTTGTAAAGGCGCGAGGCGCACTGAATGCGAACGAACGGACACGTTGGTTAGTTTGTGAGCCACCAGTCACATAGTATTTGACAATTGTGCAGACAATGGCAGTACAGTGTCAAAAGGGTGTGTGTTGAGTAGGATTCGTTGATGTTTAAGCATGGCTGCATTTGCTGGTTAAGCATGAGAGTTACAACTCACAAGGTGCGGCTGGAGTTAAATTGAAATTTGCGCCTACTACATTTCTATAGCTGAAGTCAGGACGTGAAAGAATTAACGTCATGATCAGTGCTAACTTTATGCTATCGAAACATTTTCCACTGCGTTTTTCAGCTCAACTCTCCGAATCTGAAGCGAAACCATGCGCAAAAGAAATAGTGATACAAAATGGACTATAGATACCAAGGCAATTAGTTGGCACTTATCTACTGTTGCCAAAAATCCACAGGGCATTCTAACTTCACTAATCTTAAGACCGCACTGAAATTAGCCGATAAAAGACTGGATAAAGTGTAAATAACTGACTACTTTACCGCGAAGATTCGCAATTTGTTTATCTCGCCTTCGTCCGTTGCCAAAAGACCACAAGGCATTCCAACTTTACTTACCTGAAGCCCGCACTGTAATTAGCCGATGAAATACAAGTTGTAAATAACTGACTACTTTACCGCGAAGATTCGCATTTTGTTCGCCTCGTCTTCGTCCGTTGCCAAAATCCACAGGACATTCTAACTTCACTCATCTGAAGACCGCACTGAAGTTAGCCGATAAAAGACTGGATAAAGTGTAAATAACTGACTACTTTACCGCGAAGATTCGCAATTTGTTTATCTCGCCTTCGTCCGTTGCCAAAAGACCACAAGGCATTCCAACTTTACTTACCTGAAGCCCGCACTGTAATTAGCCGATGAAATACAAGTTGTAAATAACTGACTACTTTACCGCGAAGATTCGCATTTTGTTCGCCTCGCGTTCGTCCGTTGCCAAAAATCCACGGGGCATTCCAACTTCACTTATCTGAAGACCGCACTGAAATTAGCCGATAAAAGACTGGATAAAGTGTAGATAACTGACTACTTTACCGCGAAGATTCGCATTTTGTTCGCCTCGTCTTCGTCCGTTGCCAAAAATCCACAGGACATTCTAACTTCACTCATCTGAAGACCGCACTGAAATTAGCCGATAAAAGACTGGATAGAGTGTAAATAACTGACTACTTTACTGCGAAGATTCGCATTTTGTTCGTCTCGTCTTCGTCCGTTACCATAAGACCACAAGGCATTCCAACTTCACTTACCTGAAGCCCGCACTGTAATTAGCCGATGAAATACAAGTTGTAAATAACTGACTACTTTACCGCGAAGATACGCATTTTGTTCGCCTCGCGTTCGTCCGTTGCCAAAAATCCACGGGGCATTCGAACTTCACTTATCTGAAGACCGCACTGATATTAGCCGATAAAAGACTGGATAAAGTGTAAATAACTGACTACTTTACCGAGAAGATTCGCATTTTGTTCGCCTCGTGTTCGTCCGTTGCCAAAAATCCACAGGGCATTCTAACTTCACCTATCTGAAGACTGCACTAAAATTAGCCGATAAAATACTGGATAAAGTGTAAATAACTGACTACTTTACCGAGAAGATTCGCATTTTGTTCACCTCGTGTTCGTCCGTTGCCAAAAATCCACAGGGCATTCTAACTTCACCTATCTGAAGACTGCACTAAAATTAGCCGATAAAATACTGGATAAAGTGTAAATAACTGACTACTTTACCGAGAAGATTCGCATTTTGTTCGCCTCGTCTTCGTCCGTTGCCAAAAGACCACAAGGCATTCTAACTTCACTTATATGAAGACCGCACTGAAATAAGCCGATAAAAGACTGGATAAAGTGTAAATAACTGACTACTTTACCGCGAAGATTCGCATTTTGTTCGCCTCGTGTTCGTCCGTTGCCAAAAATCCACAGGGCATTCTAACTTCACCTATCTGAAGACTGCACTAAAATTAGCCGATAAAATACTGGATAAAGTGTAAATAACTGACTACTTTACCGAGAAGATTCGCATTTTGTTCGCCTCGTGTTCGTCCGTTGCCAAAAATCCACAGGGCATTCTAACTTCACCTATCTGAAGACTGCACTAAAATTAGCCGATAAAATACTGGAAAAAGTGTAAATAACTGACTACTTTACCGAGAAGATTCGCATTTTGTTCGCCTCGTCTTCGTCCGTTGCCAAAAGACCACAAGGCATTCTAACTTCACTTATATGAAGACCGCACTGAAATTATCCGATAAAAGACTGGAAAAAGTGTAAATAACTGACTACTGTACCCCGAAGATTCGCATTTTGTTCGGCTCGTGTTCGCCCGAAGGAAATTCCAATTGCCGGTTAGTTAATCTAAGAATAACAGCTGATAGAAATTATTTATTGATGGGGTAACGTCCTGCAGTAGGAAAAATTATCTTTGCAGGAAGAGACGCGAAAGGACAAAATGCCATCACCTAGATAAATCTTCCGCAAACTCCCTAGAGAACCGATTGCAAATTTATAAAACTTCCGAGCTGGGAGATGACTTTTAAAGGTGAAAACGAGTGGTTTGTTATCAGTTTCGTGGATGAATTGTTGCTCTCTAATTGGGTGTCGGAAATGCTGCAAGCTTCATGGGCAAACAAACAGCACATATGTAGCTCACGGACCTTTACCTTAGCAGTTCCTTAGAAATTCCTTAAATTTTGAATAAGACATCTTACCACTTTCGAAACTAACCAAGGACTAACCATAAACAAATTGAAGCCTGTTGTATGAAGTCCTACAGTCCATTGTGCTGCGACTTTAGGCTAAAGCACCATCTTAGACGACATAAGGTGAGCGCCTTATGAAATGCTTGACAGAATTTCCTTGAAAATTCCAGCTGACTTATACTCGGCTTCCGCATGAAAAAAGACATAAATGAAGTTGGAGTATAGTTGCTGGTAGCTTTGCTTGGAACTGACATTGCACTAGCAGAACTTATTTAAAACGTCCATATAGGTGCACAAAATACTCACTCGCAACCACCTGCTGGATGGAAGGTAATAGAGAAGCCAATTTATCAATCTCCAAGTAGTAGAACTCCGTCTGGTGGGGCCCTACAAATTTAAGTATAGGAAATGAATTATGAATTGAATTCCTCAACCACCCGCAGATCCGCCTGCGTCCTGCTCCTGCGCCTTAGGCCAACGAATGCCCCTCCATTTGCATATTGACACCTCATTTCTTTCGCCTCACTGTACCTACAGTCGAGTCCGCATGCGTGGCTATATGGCAATACCCACTGAATTATGATTTTTATTATCACTCGAAATAGGAATGCCACACCTGCAACGCACTGCATGCATCCGACTGCTCCTCGAGCATTCACCCAAGTGAATCCCCGCATCTTCCATTGCGACACGAACGTCTGGCGACCACCCAGCTGCGGCTAATTTAAGGGCCGCATTTATCATGCGCACTCCCAGTGCCGGATGGAAAATGATTTTCTTGGCAGGATTCGCAAATTGAAAAACCGACTGCCATAAACATTCCCGCCGAATGACACATAAATTCGAACATCTTGATGGGCGCTCCGCTGGGTTTTATTGTTATCGCGTATATGCAAGTTCAAGATCGAGTTGAGGAATTTTCCTGAATTTCAATTGCCGTCTAATCAGGTCACCGAATTGTTTCAGCGCTTCGCAGAGAAAACTGATTTCCCATCAAGATCCAGCCGAATGCATGTGCTCCGTCATTCGGCGTGGTAACGAAGGCACAGTGCGATACACAAACGAAGAATTAAACCTCAATCTGTATTCAAAGTGGAAAATAGTTCGACAGGGTGAGGAGTACTCGTATAAGGTGATTGAATTCAATTGCAGTGTGAAGCGGTATTGGCCGTTGCAGAGCGCAACAGCCAGTGGGCCCCATCTCAGCAGTCAACACTATCGATCTCGACAGCAATAATTGCTCAGGCAGCACTGCATTACCAAGCAACAAGCACAACACAAGAGACAAGACTCAACAACGCGCGCCGCTTTTAGAGGTTGGCCCGGGTGTTGACTGTTCGGTGCGGGAGATGTTGCGCTTTGTTGTGAGTATTGTCTCAGGCTAGGCACTAGGCATTCGGCGTGTATAGTTGGAGGTGAGGTCACGTAACGGATTCGGGGCTTTGAACTTGGCAATGCCGTTCGAATTCGTATTCCGGGATTTGGTTTTATGAATGCATCGATGTTCGGTGATGGGTGGTGATGTGGCATGATTTTCTAAGTCCATAGACCATAAGTGGTGATGGGGACATTGGAGGCAAGTAGGCCGCGAAGGGTGTCAGGCCTAGGGGCGCGCAAAGTGTCTGTTACGATGAAGGTTTTTGGTTTCTTGAGAAGAACTCTGGCTTTGATTTTAGTTTTTAAAAAAAACTCATTAGACACAGTGCAGGACCTCGGGCTTCTCGTGCTCTATTCTATTCCACCCGAGAAACGTGGGTTCAATTTGATAGACAAGTGATGACTTTGGGAAGAGTGTTTGGAGGTCTTACCAAAAGGTTAAACTAAAAAGTTGTATGGATTGGTAAACGATACCATGTAGTTGAGTTTTAGCTGTACTAAAAGGCTCTTGCGCACAGTTAAACGGCGATTATGACTGAAATTTCGCTGTCAGGCAGAGCCAACAATTCAACCTGGACAGTGAAAGACGACTTGTCGGGGCTACCAGAATGAACCTGAGGTTTTTCCCACAAAAAAAAAAATATTGACAAACACCCCGAAAAAGCTGCCCAATTCCGCCGTTCAGATTCGGCATAAAATGTTGGGCAATATTTATTCGTCCCAAAACTTACACCAGCAAACGATTTTTAAAAATCTAGTCCTAGGGTCTGATATAACCCTGTTGCGACAGCTATAGATTTTTTTGCTTTTCCATTTACCGCCCCTAGTACCATTGCCGCCTGACGAAACACCACCTCACAGCCGTCCCTGTGCAATGTTTACTTCTTCTCCATCGTTACAACCCATAGCCGCGCTGACTACGCGATTTGGTTCTATAATGGGCACCCGTGATGTTGAACCCCCAACCGAAAGACAACCAGAAATGGTACAGTCCAAAAGGCAGTGTGTTGGCTTGGGTTACGTCTCTGCCAAATGAAGATCAATATACTCCTGTGTCCTGTCCTCTGGATCAGTGCATATCGGGAACAATCAGCGTTCCATTAAGGACAGTCGCCCCAACTGAGGGAGTGGGCGAGGACACTCAGTGTTTCCCTCCATCATATCTTCGGTGCTGTGAATTTTCTAAATTGCCATCTTTCTGCTGGACGTGTCTGGGTGTCAGCAAAGGTATCTCCGCGCTTGATTTGCTCCTTCCCTGCCATCGCTCTCTCTCTTTCTCCCACCTGGGGGCTATATTGTTCGTTGTAATTATCTATGGTCGCGTTCTGATTTTTCGCGTTGTTTCGGTTTTATTGTTGCTACGTGATGGAACTGTGGATAACGAATCGAAATCCGTCCGCACAGACGACTGCCGTTCTGGTACTCTTAGCCGTAGTCATTGCGGTTATTAACTGTGCATTTGCATTGAACTGCACCAGAATGCAGTGGGCAACTACATTGTAACTGGAACTGGTAGCACCTATATGGTGTCGGCTTGGCATGGTCATTTGGTGTTTCCGATGGCCGGGCAGCGGGCTGACTCTTCTGATACTGTCAGTGGAGTGGAATATATAATTCTGTCTGAAGAGATAACCTTTTGGGTCGATTGGTCTGGAATTTATATGCACGATGCACCACAAGGAAAGTAATTGATTTCTGTTTGTATGCGTATAGGTGTGAGTTATAGGGAAATCATCTGCATATCGACGGTTTTTTCTGGAATAGTGATCAGAGGCAGAGTATGCTCCGCATTCATAAGACAAAAGCCAAGTTTCATCGTTGAGTTGTTTCAGTTTTTTATGTTAAGATAGGAGGCTGTGGTATCAGTTCGGAAAATGTTTTTTGACTCGTTTTTTGGCGTTTTCTGTCAGGCGCTTTTTCAACAGGTATTCTGACGCGTTTCTTAATGCGTTTTGGAAATTTAATTGGACGTATATTTGGGCTCGTTCTTGAACATGTTTGGCGCCTTTTTTCGACGTATCTTGTTCTCTTTTTAGAACCCTTTCGGGCTCTGTTTTGGACACCTTTTTGATGTATATTCCAACGAGTTAACGAACCCTTTTTTTGACGAACTTTCTACGAGTTGAACACGTTGGGGGCGACTTATTTTTTAATAAATAAAGTTAATAATTGTAATTAATAGTGAAAATAAGTTTCGACAGCTGTGACTGCTTCTTTCGACTTGACTTGTACTCTTTTTTGGACAGGTTGCTTTGACTGTTCTGTCCTTGAACGTGTTCTTAGAAGAGTATTTGTGTTTCTCTTGCTTGAAATGTTTTTCGCATCTTTGAAAGAGTTTCTAATGCGTTTTTAAAACCATTTTTGTTTGGAGAGTTTTTACATTTCTGAACGTTTCAGGCGGAATATTTAACACGTTTTTTAAATCTTTTATTATAAGTTTTGGAAGCGTTTTCTGACATCGTTTTTGGACGTTTTAAGACACATTTCATAACGCGATGTACTTCGATAGGCTTTGAAATATTTTTGAACGCGTTTTTAGAAACCTTTTTTGAAGAATTTCTAGACTTTCTGACGGAATATTTGACGCGTTTTTGGCTCTTTTTCGATGAGTTTTTGAAGCGTTTTTTGACATTGTTTGTGGACGTTTCATGACAAATTTCTTGAAGCGATTTTTCGACTCGTTTTCCGACGTGTTTCGGGCCATATTCTTTACGAGTTTTTGACGTATTCTTTTCGTTTTCGGGAACATTTTTCAACAGCTCTGCGTCGCTTTTTTTTACTTCTTTTTGAATTCCTTTTTCGTCGCGTTTTTAGATTAATTTTTTGACGCGCAGAACTGCTACTTTTTCAAAATCGCGCTTTAGCGATCGTCACGTTCAAGCCCATAACGAGGAACCATAAGTCTGCATAAATATATTCCATCATTATTGCTGTTTACATAGCGATATTTTTCGTGACATTGTTTAGAAAATATCTGCCAATTTAAGTTAGCTTTTGGAACCCACTTACGATGAGCAATTTTCACCCATTGCCTAGAACTTATGAATCGCCTTCTTTCATCCCTCCACAGATGAGCCGAAACCCATTCATTATCTCTGCACACTCCGAGCTCGTCGATAATGCAAACAAATTGCAAATCACTCGGCACTTCCTTGTTCATGATCAACACGAATGGGATACGAAAAAAAGAACACACACCCAGAAAAATGCATTATAAATATCTATAGACAGATCCATATCTGCAGACCGAAAATAAACACACACAACGAACGTTCAACAACGATCAAAGGGAGTTCAACACAGAACAAGCGTCATTTGCCGTGTATTTGCCAATGTTGATAGCTGCGCGCAGCGGCGCGACGGCGGTGGCGGCTTCGATTACCTCAGCAATCTGCACCAGCTATAGAGTTGTTTTTGTTCAGCTCTTTTTTCTATAGCAAAATTTATGAGATGCGTTTATGCGGTAATTGCCGACAAAGAATAAGAACTCTTCCAATCCCAATCCAATCCCAATGCAATAACTTAGCGCACATGACATTTCCTCATGCGGTCCTATACAGTGTGCACTGTGCAGGCCAAGCCACAGACCGAGAACGAGATACTCATTCCATCGCTCAAGATCTCACAATGTTTCTGTGTTGGCACTGGCAAAAGGTCGCGCTCTCGACAGATAGACAGATGGACAAGCCGCGCTCACCAAGAGTTCGAGATAGATGTCCGTTCGGAGGTTTCCTTCCTTTGCCTGTAGATGGATTTGCTCTCTGCATGTGCTCCCGCTTTGCCTGTTTCTGATGGCCGTGGTATGGTATAGTCCTGCTTCGCCTCCTTTGCAAAAGAGTTTTCAACACGGGACCTAATTGATTTCAAATTACCTCTCAATGTTGTGTGGATTCTTTCGAAGTGAAATTTATTTGCCATCGTCCTGTAATTACATCGCGCTTTGTTGATTGTGTGTTCGTGTCTTTTCGGACTTGTGAGCAATTTCATCGCCTTGTCATTGGGGGACTGTGCGACCACACAGGGTCCAATTTTATATTGAATTTTAGTATATATATTTTTTTTAATGTTTAATGTGGAAGGGATTTCCTACTCAAAGGATTCCACCTGTAAACAAATGATGCCTTGACAATGGAAAAACACGGTAGAGGCGTGTATTTTTATACTACAGAAGTAGTCGTCTCGACGCATGACAGAAGCGCTGAAGGTTTCCGACAGTATCCTGTAAAACCTGTCATGGCTTCCTTTTTCCAAAAACTTTCTCACAGTATTTAATCGGCGCTGGACTGCCCGATGCATTTGCAAGCGTTCCTTATGGGTAATAGTGGTTATTCGGCTTGACATTTTAGTATAGCTGGCACTGTAGGTATATCTGGCTTCCGTCGATCACAATTTCATCAATATGGGACAGTAACGTGGCGTTCTATGGCCTTCACATTGTGACTACCTACCCCACATATCATTCGTATCTCCCTCGATTGCCCCTTGACCGAAGAGACGACCGCACTGCGTCCAGCTCAGTTTGTACTTCATGTTGACCTTTTTCGCTGCGAGCGCCGGTCATGGTCTTTTGCGATGCGCACAGTTATTTAAAAGATTCCACGCTTCGATAACACTGAGTGAGAAATACATAAACAACATTTCGGTCTATCTGCCGAGGCTGACCGACCAGCCGCCCATAGAAGTTCAATGGCAAGGCGGCGCACTATACCATGCACCGCACCTTCAGCTATTCAATCTTACACCGCCGCATCACCGCCACCACCACCACCACCATCATCACCAGCGACATCATCCAACAATCACCATCATTATCAACATCCTAGTTCGGAGCGATGTAATGAAAGTGACAATCATCGTGCCGTCGAGTGAGTTTGTATGCGCTTGCACAATGTACGAAGATTTATCGAGACCTTTGCGACGTGACTCACGTTTGCCACAGCCCTCAACTTTGTTGCTGTTGTGTTCGCCATATCGTTGGGAATCTCCGCACCATTCGTATATCCTTGCACAACCGGTCGATTGAAATTGCGGCCATTTGTGCCCTAAAGTGTTTGCGAATCGCCAGTTGTGTAGTACATCTTAGCGAGTCCAAGGTCCTCCAAATCAAAAACCATTAATCAGCAGATTCTTCGACTGGTGATGTTGCGTTCCACTCCACACACAGCGGCTACTGGGCGACGCGCCAGCCATCGTACAACCCCGATCGCGCTGCCCGGATAAGAGCATGTGACTCTAGGTGAAAATGTGATTAATTGATAATGATTTGTGTTGGACGACTATTATATCGCAGAGTCGGACAAAATTACTACCACTATATGCAGTCATGCTGGCACTGCGTCGCATTATTAATGCCCGGACATGAATGTTATATTTTTGTGTCAGCACGTTGGGTAGATCCTGCGGAGCCATATGGAGATCTGCTCCATGAATCTGTGATCTGGTGTTCGGTGTGTGTATTATCATCATTTGTAATCGCCTCTGCGGATGAGGTGGGTATTAATTTGCTCGAGAATACGGTGACCGCGTGGAGGGTATTGTGCGCGTTTCTCCGAACATATGTGGTGAATTCAATTAGTGAAGCGAAAAATATCAAATGGCGGAAACATGACCAATTTGTCAGCGGAATTATGGCGGCCCTGAAATGGTTACCTTCGGAGATTTATCTTTAACCTTGGGCGAGGGTTGTATTCTATCGAGAGGTAAGTGGTAAGTGGATTGGAGCTGTCGTTGTAGGGGAATTTATTAGTGTTCACTATTTTCAAGAGTCGGCCTATTCAGTGATATCCGAAAATGGTAGAGAAATTTATAAAAATTTGCCAATGCAAGTCCTACGATCTGTATTGTGAGACGCACTGAATGGCGCCCAACGTGAGGACTCTTAAAGCAAACTAAGCTAAAGTAATAAACGAGTTCATCTTCGGATTTCAATATACGCAATCGAATTGAATCCATTCTATTCATAAAATGTTGCAGAATAGCGGGTAGATAGATAGATAGGTAAATATTACATAGTTTCATATAGTTTCTACTAATATTATGTACATTTAAAATTTACATTACAGTTTATTATAATTAATTTAGTATTTTCTTGTAAGGTTTATATATTTTTATTGAAGTATCTACCTATATATTCGCAAATTTGTCTTTAAAATAATAGAAAGTTTGATTCATTTTTAATTTCTGTTGGCAGACTGTTGAATACAAAAATTGCGAGTTGTTTAATATCGATAGTTTTTTATAAATAGCGTCAAAAAGATATGCAGTCGGACATCAAGAATCGAGTTAGGAAGATTTAAAACTTTAAACTTCTTGCCTAGGAATGGTGTTGCAAGGCTGTTGGTTCTATAATATCAGTGACACTTTGCAAATTATGTCAAAAAATTGAATAAAGGCCGCAAAAAGTGGGCGTGGCAAAGATCGTTGTGCGGATGATATATAGAAGTGACCCCAATTTTCTTGTTTCTGACACAGATTGTTTTTTTTTTTATCTAGGTATTTGAATTATTTGTCGTTGAATAGGAATAATGTGAGCAGCTCTCTGGCTCTAAATTTAGTGCCTGAGAAATTGAATCGGATATACTGAGGGACAGACGGAGGTGGAAGATGCTTCAGGTGGTAAGGGATGGCTTATTTAAAATAGAATCTCCATTTAAAGCTATTTAAGATATTTTGCACTGCGCCTGAGAACCTAAATAAGTTTTACTCTTCATGGTAAAAGACCGTCCTATTTGTTTTACTATCTGCCCGATTTAGGTTGCCTTTACTTCCTGTTTATGTTCTTTGTAGCATGATATCGCAGCAAATGTAAAACAAAAGGCAAAGCTTCTTTTTTCACGGTGAGGAATTCTTTATTTTTTTTTTCTATTAACCAAATCTTACCACAGCTAGGTGTCATGTCTTCGAAAAGTTTGCGTGGAAAATGAGCTTAGCTTATATTGCATATAGCATTCTTCTTTTCAAGATCTAGATCCTGCAGTTCAAAAAGCTTGGGGAGCACGAGTTGGAAACACTCCAAAAAGCACCCTGAAAAACGCACTATGAACACATAAAAAACGAGTTAGAACCACATAAAAGCGAGTCAAAAACTCAATAAAAACAATTTAAAAAAGGCGTCAAAAATTGTAAAGAAAATACTTGAAAAAAAAAATACTTATACGTCATTTAAAGCTTTAAAAACGCATTAAAATATTAAAAAAAAAACATGTCTAACGGACTAGGAACTCTTTAAGAAACATGTAGAAAATCTTAAAAAACCGAATCGGAAAACTTTTCGAAAATGTAGTAGAAAAACCCTTACAAACCCTCGTCCAAAAATGCATTAAAAACACTTTAAAGACGGTTCGACAATCACTTCTAAAAACGCATAAAAAACTCTTCAAAAAGCGTGCGCTATGGAAATCCCATGAAAGACACTTAAAAATCATTTAAGTTAAAAATCGCGTTTTAAACGCATTAAAAGATGATTTAGAACACTGTTACAAACGCAGCAAAAAAGTCTTTAAAAATGATCAACTTTAGAAACTCGTTTCAAAAATGCACTAAAAACACTAAAAAAAAGCGTTGAAAAACGCTTCCGAAAACGAGCAAGTAATAAGATTTTCAAAAAAAAAAAAAAGTTCAAAATACATAATTAGAAATAACAAAAGAAAAATCAGCTTGATAAGGACTTCAAAAACGTGTCCAAAACGGGCACTTAAAAAAAATCGAGGGGTGGATTAGAAACGCTTCAAAATATTGTTAAAAAAATACGCTCTTGTCAGTTGTCACGCATATTTTTTGTATTTAGTTTCGACTAATTTAAAGATTGTGGTTTGGAGGTTTTGGTGTCTTGAAGGCAACTTGGCAGATCACTTTTTCAGATCGATTTTCCGCATGACCATTCAAGCACGAAAATTAATAACTCTGCAAAAACTGATCGCATGATTCAGGGCTATTGAAAACGAAATTCATCACTTCATCACTTATTCTTATATCAGTTGAAATCACTGAAGCCGTTTTCAAAAAAAAAAAAAAAAGCTTTACAGAAATGAATCTAAAAAAGACGAGTACCATATTAAACGCTAACTAAAGCCGGACCCACTTATTCCTCAACTTGAAATTTTGTGATTTTCTATTTTAATTACATATATTATAAATTTGTAAAGGAAAAAAGAAATGTTGACATTTAATGCGCAAAAGATTACTAGAGTAAAGTAAATTATTTAGAGCAAAGAGCTTCTTCAGTTTGAAGCGACTCGTTATTTGCTTTATTGCAGAGGTTAGACCAGGACTCGAAGCTCAAACATTACATTTATATAAGGAGCTTTTCCCAAAAACATTTCCTCTACCTACTCAACAGTAAACAGTTCGAAAAATGGGATGTCATATGCGAAATCTGAAACTGTTCGTCACAGAAGACTAACCGCTAACTTAAATCTATTCCATAGGTAATAAGCGAAATGCCCTACGTCACAATAAAGACAACTCATGCACTTAGTTGATAAGAACCGCAAAGACAACACCTTTTCAAAATTCCAAGGTTCTAGAAATTATATTGAATCTAGCACCACATTCCCCTAAATTGCCAACAAATTTATATTATTCGAACATCTTAATTTTTTTTCAAATTGAATAAATTTGTTGAAATGCTCTAAAGTGTTCTTCAAATTGACAAAATTGGTCAACTTGAATAATTTTCTTCAATATGTTATTATCAACTTTTGTCCTCACGTTGAGAAATACCCATTAAAGCATTGCTATCTTAAAATTTTTCTTCGTAATATCTTTAACTTGAAGAAATTTCATTATAATGATGGGAAGTTTTTCTTCAACTTGACGAATTTTTTTTTATAATCATTTTAATATTCATTATATTTTCTTCAATTTGAATAAATTTCTTTAAATGGAGGAAAACGTTATCTTCAAATTGGAAAAAAGTACTCAATTTGAAGAAGTTTCATTAAAATGTTAGTGTTTATTGTTGTCCTAGAAGTAATAGATTTTATTCTTATAAGTGAAGTGGTGCAGTGCGGATAAAATCGTGTTCGCGAGTTCCTGAGAAGCAAACAAATTAATAAATTCAAAACGATTGATGAACGGTTGTCCAGAAACAGATTCGTGTGATAAAGATGTAAGTGTTAAATATTCAGATATTCTAACCATTATATAAAACATTCTTCTATTTTAGTTTGATTTCCAGTCCAGTCTCCAGTCTTTTTTTTAAGAAATCAAAACTAACCCTTGAGTAAGTTCTTTAATGAATCAATTATATAAATTATAAAATACATAGGTACTTATTTATCGTTGTTCTAAATATTTTGTTATTATTAATTATTACAAATATTTTACAAATTTTAATTTCTTAATTATCTAATCACTTTGTTATTAACTATTTTAAATTGAATGTAAACTTTATATCTCATTACTATTTATTAATATTCCAATCATCGTATCTACTAGTATTATAATTCCATGAAATACTTTATTTATACTACTAATTAATAAAATATAAATAAATAAAAATTGTTTTTATGTAAAAATATTTGTTGGTGTTTTATTTATTTTAATGGGGCTTGAATCTTCTATTTGAAGAAAATAATACATTAAATTTAAGAATATTTCATCAATTTCAAAAATATTTGTCAGATTGACAAAAAAATTGAGCGTGAAACCCAAGAAAAATAGTCAATTTAACGAAAACTATGCATCATATTAAGGAAAACGATGCGTAGAATGGAAGAAAATTATTCAGCTTGAATAAAGTAAGGAGTTAAAAGGAAGATTTTTTTTGAATTTGAAGAAAATATAACGTTTAAATGAAGAAAAGTATGTTAATTTAATAGTATAATGCGTCGATTTCATAAATGTTTTTCAATTTGAAGAAACGAGTACGTTAATATGAATATTATTTTTTTAATTCAAAGGAAAATAATGTTACATTGAAAAAGCTTTCATTAAATTAAAGAGTACTCTGTGTTGAATTGAAGATTTTTCATCAATTTAAAGAAATGTTAAGGTAAAAATGAAGATTAGTTTTTTCAATTTGAAAAATATGTTTTACGAAATAATAATAAGTCTTATTCAATTTGACGATTTTTTGTGGATTTAACACCATAATGATAAATATTATGCATTTCATGAAAATGACAATATTTCTTATATAGGACAAAATTTTCATCAAAACAACGGACAGGAGTGGTTGACCTTATATTGATCACCGTTTCTTCAAATCTACATGCTTTTTTATCAATATTACTACCAAATTTGGTTCAGTGTAATACTAGCAAACGCACCAGTAACAGCTCGCTTGATTCACCTCTCTGAAAATTGTTGACTGAATCTGGGGTTTAACTGATGAAGCTACTTATTATATCTACCTGAGGGTTATCGTTGTCAAACAGAGATAGGTCCGACGGATCGATTTAATTTTACCTAAAGGCAGACCTTGATTTTTCACTCCACTTTTTGTCCATCTCATCGAAGCTTTAAAAAAGTCATCCCAAAGGTTAATTTTTTGTTTAACCCCCCCCCCATCACGTCTATCCCAAACTCCGCGAAGATACAACCGATAATAGTCACACAAGAGTCGCTGAAAGGAAACCCGAACCGATCGGTCACCCGCACAGTCAAAAGCCAACTCCCTGCATCAATAACCGATAGACTTCCCGAAATTCAATTCAATCTTTCGGAGCCCATTCAAGTTTCGAACCCCACACCCGTGTGCATGGGATACCACAACTTCCAGGTCTTGGTATGCATTTCAACTTGATCGCGTCGTCTCTCCCTCCCATTCAACGACATTTGAATAATCACACAAAGTCACTTATCAGATTCCTGGACAATGAATTTAACAAATTTGAAAATTGATCATGCGACCATGTCCCACAACCGTTGGTACAGCTTTTTCCGCCTTTTTTCTTGTTGAGCCGCGTGCGCATGATCATTTTGTGTGTGCACAAATTTTATTGAAATAAATTCCAAGCTGCGGAAAAAAGCGGTCAGGAAACAGACCAAAAAAAATCGGCCCAACTAATCGCATAAATAAAGCGAAAGTCACGCTCCACAGCATTATGTCGATAGCCTAAGCGCGAGTAATTAATTCCCAACGTTAAGTAAACATGATTAATAATAGCAATAATAATTCTCTGCAGCTTAATGGCGTGGCAGTTGCGTGCAACAGTTTATGCGAGCTGGTGTGGGCGGTCGGCAGCGTACCTGTCTGTCGGCCCACTCTACGGCAAGCGAGAGAAAGAGACTTTTCTGGCTGCCGCTGCCGCACATATGCCGGCGCGAAGATTTACGAGCCTCCACTTGTCGGCAATCGCCGAATGTGGAGTACATTTGGGCTCACTAATTACCAGACCACATGGGAGAAGTTTTGAAAAACTACCTTCGATGCTATCGCTCACATCACGGTGGGAGTTGGGTTTCAGAGGCGATAGCCCAACCGAATTCGTGGACTGTCAAAATTATATAGATGTGGGTGATTACGGGGATAGGTTGAAAATGTCTATATTTTTGAAAGGCCCCTGCAAGCTGATCTGTAAATTTGTTACTCAATTGACAGATCGGTGTCTGATGGAGGTTGGTTTTGGGGGTGTGCCTGGATGTTAAAATTTGCATATCTCATAGGGTAATGTCTGCATTAGTCATCTGTGAAAAGTGACGAAGGTGAGGTGGGTTGATGTGGTTCTACATGTGGTCAGGGGTATTTGGGAATCGAATCTTTGACCGTTGGGAGTTTTTTTTTTATATATCGAAAAAACTAATTTTAGACGAGTGGAAGGAAGGCAACCGACTTACAATAAGTTTGTCAATGTCAGTACCCTGTGTGCAATTTGTTATATGACATAAACTGTCCCATAATTAATGCCATATCGGATGAAGCCCAAAATGCACTTATTTAAAAATTAAAAATAAATATATTTTGTATCGTTTTTAAGATCCTTTGGGTACGAAAGGGAAAAAACGGAACCTTATTAGTTTCGCTACGATGTCTGTCCGCCTGTCCGATCCAATGGACCAATTTTGTACCTAGGTCTATCTCAGAAACTTATTGACATAGAAGGCTGAAATTTGCACACAACATCCGGTTTAACCTCTAGTTAAGGGACAAATATCAATGGTAGCGATACGTATCGACTGGTTTTAGAGTAATTAGTAATTTGGTAAACAAAAACTATTTCATTCGTACATAAAATTGCTTATTTATTGATTTACAAAAAAAATGAATATATAGATATGTTTTCGTAAATTATGCTCGTAGCTATATACTCGTATGTGCCGAAAAATGTTTAGCCGAAAAGATAATAGATATTTTAAAAGATATTTACCAAAAAAAAAAAAAAACAGTCAATCATTGTATAAAGTAAGCCTTTTAAGAACTCTACTCATGTTCATTCACACACTGATACCACACTCCATCCAGATTCCAGACTTCAGAGTTCACCTACACATTCCACTCCCCGTCCACAGTCCACACTAGTGTTTGTGCATTGTTCTCTCGCCTCTTGGTCTCGGTCATTTCCATTCTACAATTTTCTCTTCATGAAACCATGTTCTCTCTCCATTGGAATTCATTCTTATGCACACATCTATAAATATAAGACATAACTTTGTGCACAAACGTGGTTCTCGGTCATTTCATTCATTAGAGTAGAGCGTGTTTTCACCTCTTACGCTTCCATTCATGTAGTTTACCTCATCAGCAAAAACATTTTGTACGGAACCTTCGGCGCGCGAAAGAAACTCGCACTTGGCCGGTTTTTTATTTACATACAGGGACGCTTTTGGGCGACCTACTTACCTACATCCTACATGGTCAAAAATATCTCCTAAACTGGAAATAGAAGTATCGTTAAACAAGAGGTCCAAGGGTCCAAGCCAATTAGTTGTTATTTTTTAACGGTGCAGGGAAATAAGTCCCCGGGAACTAAGTCCACTGAGGGACTTAGGTCCCACTTAGTGGGAAGTAAAACCACTTTCGTGAAGTGGACTAAGTTCCCATGTAAGGTGGGAACTAAGTTCACTTTCTTATGGGAACTTAGTACACATTCAAAAATAAGAAGAGGGAACTAACTTCCAACATTTAGAATTGGATACACTTTTGTTTAAATAATCACGGCGATTTTTCTTTTACTATTTTCAGAGACTTGCAAGCTGAATTTTTTAAGTTTTATTCTGTATGACAAAATACTCTCTTCGAAATTCAGTTAGCAAGACTCTGAAAATAATCAAAGAAAAACTGCGGTGATTTTTGGCGCAGGGACAGAAGTCCACGGGACTAAATTTCCGCGAATTTTTTACTTTTATTTTCTCAAATTTTCGAAGGCTAAAACAAAAAAGTTGTTTGAGAAAATAAATTGTCATTTTTAGCCTTCGAAAATTTGAGAAAATAAAAGTGAAAAATTCGCACGACCGTTCATGGTGAGCGTCGATTTTTCTTTGATTACTTTCGGAGTCCTGCAAACCGAATTTCGCTTTAAAATTGTTTACATATATTGCTCTGCCTCATATAAAATTTAATTTCTCTTTAGTTAATAAGAAGTGCAAAGTATCAACTTGACTCTTTAATTTTACTTTGCACTTAGTCGACAGTGGGAATTTACTTCACATTAAAAGGGAAATAAAACCACTCAGGGTTTTCGGAATTTATTTCCCACCTTACATGGGAACTAAGTCCACTTCACGAAAATGGTTTTATTTCCCATTAGGTGGGAACTAAGTCCCTCAGTGGACTTAGTTCCTGGGGACTTATTTCCCTGCACCTTTTTTAACTTTCATTTCATGAGTCAAGAACGAGAAAAATATACTCAAACCAAAAAGTTGTTCTTGATATAAGTGTTTTGCCTGAGAAAGATATTGTTTTCGTACAAAATTTCGAACTCGAGATGTTAATCAATTCTGACTTACGATGATGCCAGAACTCAAAAAAATGGGTCGCAAAATTCTGTCCGGTATGGCCGTCTGTCTGTTTTTTTATTTTGCAAGGTAACCTCAATATTATTGGTACTTCCCATACAAACTGTTCGTACCAGTTTGATTTGCTCGAAAACGGCTCTAATGATTTCAACCAAAATTGATATTTAAGCCTAAGTGGGTGAGGTTATCATGCTTTTGGAATGTGGACATATCTCGAAAACGGTCCATACAATTGTAACAAAAATACTTTTTAAGGTTATATGGTCATTTCCAACTTAATGGTGAACAGTTTTTCTCCGTATTGTCGTAAAATCGATTTTTGAAAAAAGTCATTTTTAAAATTTAGTTTTTCTTAGCTTATCAGAAAACGGCAATAACGATTTTGACCAAATCGTGATATTCAGTTAACAACTGCTAATTCAAATTCAAAAACCAATCTCTGAAGCCAGCATATACATATATACCTACTTATATTTACCTATATGTAAAGATATCGATCTATCATGAACAATACTTCCAATCATTGACAACTTAAACCAGTGTCATTAATCTATTCCAGGCAAAAAGAAAATCATTCCCAAAAAGACCAAAAATCAGAAATGCCTACAAAACTTGTTCTTGTAGGTATACTCAAAAACTTGTAAAGTGTAAAAGCTGTAAAATAGTACAGTAGGCGCCTATAAATCTCTAACAAGAACTTGCGACTATTGTCTGTTTCTAGAAGTGAATTTTATTTAACACTAGGTATGTACTCATTCCTTTTTCTATATTTCATGGACCCTTTCTATTACCTACCATTGCTTCTCAGATCTTTACGTACCTACCAATCTAATAAAATACGAAAACAACTAACAAAACTTTTGACGAACGAGAAAGTTTTGTTCGACCCAGTCGTCCACTTTATTTTTTTCCTAAATCGTTCGTAGTTTCTTTTGAGGCAGGAAACCGTTTGCTTAAATATTTAAGTGAAATCAAAAACAATTTTCTTAAATCAGTAGCTTATTCCTGAAATATAGAAAAAATGTTCTTGAAGAAAGAAGGTGTTGACCTAAAGAACTTTTATTTTATATCGATAACTTTTTTCTTAAATCGTGCCTTGGTTAAAATAAATTTGACTGAATAAAAAATTCAGATTCCAAAAAATATTTTCTTGAAATATAAAATTGGAAAAATATTTCTTCTTTGATGACAACAAAATAAAAATAAAAATTATTTGGCGAGCTATCCTGAGTGTCTTCGAAAAGCTTAGAAATGAATTATGCACTTGAAATTTAATACTCAATTTACATCTAAGAAAAGAATCCGTGTAGCTGCCCACCGTTCAATCATCTGAAACGTCAACCCTATCTCATATGTTTGCGATCAGAAAATTCTTCCCATGCTGTCACCTGTCACTAATGTACCACAAACTACGGCGGCACACTCACGTTGAAGTTGGTCACAAATCGCAACAATTATTGTGAAACGTTCTCTCAAAACACAATTTACTATCCGAAAGTGACAAATGATGCCACCTGAGGCGGCAATGCTGTCGCCCTCGTTGGTGGCGTCGCTGTCACTGACAAATTCAATAATTATGCCGACAATTTGTCAACGTGTCGACTTTCAATTAGATGCCTCACCACAGTAGGCGGTCCGCCCGGCGGTATTAAGTGTGCTCCAAGAATTCAATTTCCACACACACCAGCATTAAGATAGTTTGCCTCAAATCCATCTGCGCGAAGGAATAATTGACCATCACCGCGGCAATCTGAGTCAACACACTCTACACACAGTTTCAAACTGAATGCAGTTTCGCAACCAATTCCCCAGCCAATTGCAATGCAACCGAGCGATAATTATCTCGGCCGATCATATTTTTTGTGCTTTTTCTTTTTTTTTGCGAACGCTGCGCTATTGAACGCGCGGCCAATAAGTTTGATATAAATTTAATAAGGCAATAAGTACAACACCAGTCATTTATCATGTTATCGCGGTCGCAGATCAATTGCATTTCGCTTATCAGGCAATTTATCTAAAGCGTTCTGACGTTGCGCTGCTGCTGGCTGGCTGTCGAAATCGAAACACTGGCGCACTATTAAAGGGGCATTAAGTGGCATTTGACATTAGCTCCGATGATTGCAGCTTTCAGAGGGCCCAGCGGAATAGCGTGAGATCGATCGGGAATTGCCAAACAAATTTTCATATCTTTGGGGTATAACTGGAAATCCAATTTCACGGTGTGTATCCCGAAGTCAGGGCCAGTGTGCAACCGATAGTCGCATTACACCTTTCCCAATCGTCAGAAACAAATAATCCAGGATAAGCCGTATAATCCCAGGCAATGACCAGGAAACAATCGCTTCTCGCCTGCAGCAAACAACTCCATCGTTGACAGCGCGTTGCTCAATGCCGGCCGTGTAACAAATGACGCTGCTTGCGCTAATTTATTGACCTGGGCTAACGCGCAGCATTCCCAAATCGAAAAGAAAGCTTTACACCCATACATTGTCGTAGACACAATACCTCGTTCCGCAGATGTCAATCGATTTTCTACCGATCATTATCGGTTTCAAAATCAAGATCGAGGTGTTGTCCGCCGCCTCCATTCGATTGGTTGCGTAATGTTGAGCGCGTTTCATCACAATCTGAGCTCTGTGGGCGACGCAAACACACGTAACGATGACAAGGTATGTATCTGCGCGTACTTTGAAATAGATTCTCCATACGTACGGATACGGATGATGTATTTGTTTTGGGGGCCACTTTGGTCGCAATTGAGACTGAATGCTGAAATACCTGCCGCTGCCACTCAGAATTTTACTATGGAGCAGCACGACTTTTACAATATTAGGGACTTCAAATGGCTTTTCGAAGCTTGCCGCTTTACCCACTAAAAAAATGAATAAATAAATAGTTGGCCCAACAGGTCTGTAGGGAACTTATAGGCCTAGCTTCTCACAACCATTCGTTTTGTGTGAGTTTTTCATTTTTGCAACGAATGGAAGGGATCTACAATTTTATGCCGAGTCCAAACGGCTAAATGAGAAACTCTTTCAAGACAGTTATACTCTTGAATGCTTGTCAGACGTTCGTGAGAGGTGGCGCAGTGGAAAAAAACCCTTAAGTGGAATTTGGGCTTTTTCTGCATTCGAACCAGGGACCCCTCACTTAGTAGTCATTTTTAGTTTCGAGTCTAAAATTTAGTAGTTCACAGTGGCTTTATATTCCATACAAATTTCGCAATTGTGAGCTTTCGTAAATTTACAGTCGACACCAAAATTTATATTGAGTACGGCGCTAAGCCGTAGTCTTGGCGAAGTTTATGTTTACACTGAGTCTTTCCAAGATCTGTCGTTTTATGGACACTTAGTCATGGTGAGGCTAACCCTATACCACATCAGAGGTAAAATTTATGATTGGTACTGGCCTGTTAAACTTATAAGACTGATTAGGAGACTGAAGGGAAAAAACAGCCGTTTGTCCTCGAACTTTCTTGTAATATTAAGCAAGCTTACATCTTCAGGCTATTTGGTGCATAAATTATACAGGAACACTTCGTTCAAGTAAGGATAACTTTTTCGTCAGATTTTTCATTTCCCAAAGGTGTATTTACCTTTTTATCAGGGAAGCCAACTCAGTCTTAGGTTACAATGACCGTCAAGGACCCATAGCTCTTCGCCACAGTGATGTAAAAGTTTCTCTGCTGTAGTCAGGAATTTCGATTGAACTCGGTAGTCCAGGACTACAATTCTGGCGACGTCCATCTTGGAATTATCTACATATATAGGTATTGGGTGGAGCAATTGTCATGGTCCGATCCCGATGGGCGTCGGTGGGTCTTCTTGCCATTCATCTCTACCGGGGCAACAATTGACAAAAGGCCAAACGAAGCATGGACAAGGAGTTACGCAATCTGTGGGTACATTATTTGATTTAGGATCCGTGAATTCCCCATCGGATTATAAATTTCAAGCTTTTAGACCAGCTTAGCACTCTGCTAGCAGCAGATTCCTTAGGATCAGGTTAGATTCCTTCTATATAGTAGTCCGAATCGATGGCTGCTTGGAATGAGCTTATACTTGAGACATGTCTTTCCTCTGTGTACTGGTACAATTCAGTCTTGATGCGAATATTGTCAGCAAGCGCTCTCTAAAATCTTTAGGCTTGATACCTTCCTATAGCAAAACCGTATTTAAGTGAATAAGCTTGCTTTTGCTTCCTGTATACAAATCTCAGTAGTAGTAAGTAGTAGTCACTTTTCTCATACAATCCCGTCCCAGTCCACATTCCACTTCTCAAATGGGACTGCTATCAACTTACCTATATGCAAAGTCTTTAACTCGTTAAAGGTTATAGTACATCGTTCACTTATCTCCTCCCTCACTGCAAGTATTCCTTCACGAGTGTTTTCGGAGACGCATAGCAGGACTTTTAAACTGATACCGCGATACTTATGATCAATTTTAGTGTCCAGGCTAAATTTTTCGAACTCACAATGGCAAAATTTTCCATACAAAATTGCATATTGTGACCTAAACAATATATAAGGTGATGGTATAAAATGATTATTAGTAAGGCCCAAAGACAGTTATCTATTTTTACACTGTTCTGGAGTTTATTTAGCTGATGAGCTTGCGTGGTTCTAAGCTCTTAGCTGCAATAGTGCATTGTGTCCAAATATGTACGGCCATACTTATACAAGGTGGGCCAAAAGAGGTCCGATCCGATGTTATTTGGCTCTAATTTTTTTCTAAATGAAAAACTTCGATTCTGTTTTTTGATTATGTTTATTTAGAATTTTTATTGGTCAAGTCGAGAAGATGATATCGGCCAAATGGCGCCGTCACAATTGATTGCCATACGGGCTCGTTTTATGGCATTTTTCATCACTTCGGCGAAAACTTCGGGTGACAGATTCTCGCACTCGTGTCGAATGTTATCCTTGAGGCCTTCTAAGGTCTCGCGCTTGTTCACGTAAACACGGGACTTCAAAAATCCCCATAAACCGCCAAAACAAGAGATGAGGCGACCCGGGAACGCCGCCTTCAGAATATCGGTTGTGGCTCGCGCAGTTTGTGCCGTAGCTCCATCCTGCTGGAACCACATATCATCCGGTCCTAATTCGTCCAATTGCGGCAGAAAAAACTCGGTTAACATGGCCCTATAGCGCGCACCGTCCACTGTTGTCGTTTGACCAGCAGCGTTCTCGAAAAAAAATGGCCACCTACATTGATACGTTTTTTTTTGCATCATCAGAGTCCTCTTGGGATGAATATTTGACAACTGTCAGTGTTCGGCACTAATAGTCAACCCTAGACTGGGCCCTCTCTATAAGGAGTCTGAATTTGAACATACATCAGGGTTGACATAATTTGGTTTGCTTCCTTTAAGCGCCCAAACCTTAAAAACAAATGTAGCTCAAAATCGTTGCCCCAGAAAGAAGCCCAAAAATCGTTGAAAATTCTGGTATTTTTCCCACTTAACCATCTCACTTATGCGTGCCGCGAACTCCTTTTGACTTCTTTCTTCTGCAACTCCTTTTTGTGGCTTGCGTCAAATCAAAAGACCTGCAAAATAAATCGGTGTGCGTGCAAGTTGAACAACTATTTGATGTCACTTGACTGCAAGAGTGCTGCCAAGTTTAAAAAGTGCGGGTTTGTTCAAAAATATTTCTTTTTTTAGTTTTGTGAAGGAATAAAGTAAACAGACCTAAAACAACATTTTTAAAACGATGTATACCTACCCCAAAAGTGTGGTTGGCGCTCATGGAAGTAATTTCTATAATTTTTTAAGAAATAAGACAGCCCAAAATACGACAAAGCGCCTAATCTTTCAACACTAACTTGCATCTCAGGGTAATCGAGGGCTGTCCCTCAGAGTTTTTGTCCAAGCACCAGTGCCCTTTGTATGTGTTCCTTTCAAGCTTCCAATATATGAAAGGCAAAACTACGGACTCACATACGTGTCTCACTCCTTCGCCGGGTCATATGCCGCATTTATAAAGCTCAAACCATTTAACTTTTACAATTTTTTAGGCACCATCAAACTGCACGCGCGGCAAAACGCCTTACTCCACTTTTGACTGCCAGCTCATAACTTTCAGCCAAGCCCATAATTCGGGTAAAGGCTTGTCATGTCAAATCAATTAACAACATGCTCTTAAGATCCAAAAGTAATTGCTTATGCAACGAGGACATTCCTCTCGCATTTCACCACAATATCCAGTCACAGCCTCGCAACGTGACATCGACGTAATCTGATACACGTACCTATACCTTCGGTCCACCAAATAGCCTGATAAAATAATTAAGCAGGACCCTGATTGCAAGTCTGGCTTCTATCTCCATTCTCGATTTGTATTCCACTCTGGGTGTCGCGTTTATAGTACGTAAACGCACACAGAGATCTCTGCAATCTATATGCGGATATCTATCGGTGGCAAAACTATTTCGAGTTATGATCGATTTTAAATGCGTTTCCCCGACAAAACGTGCAGTTATCCAAACGACCCTAAGGCTAAGTAGCCGCGCCTAGCCAGGCATCGCTGCCACCCCCTCACCAGCCCCAATCAACACTTCATAACTTATCAGCATCTATCGCCGGACTTAAACGGCCCGAAAAATCTGTCGCCCCATTTGCCTCATTGGATTATGTCATTCCGAGCGGCCCGGCCAGGCCACGAAAAAAAAACACTCCCACTATCCGTGCCGTTGCAATCCTATCGCATATAGTATGCGCTGCAAGTCACTTTCACTTTGGGGCACCACAGCAACGGCATGTGCGACACAGTGATCCAGTATCTGGGCGCAGATCTTAAGTGGTATCACAACCGAAAGTAGTTTGCGCGCAATAGATCGCAGTAAGGCTTTGATCTGGTCGCTGGTGGTGGCTGGTGGTGGCTGGTGGTGGCTTTTGGCTGGCCTTTCAATAGGTGTTTGCCGCGGTTACTTCCTTCTGTTTGGCGGGCCGCCGACCGGACCCCACCACCTCCACCCCATCGTGGGCAGCAATTCCTCATACATGTGAGCCGTCTTGTTTGTTATATTTGTCCAATGTCCAGTGGCGCATTTGTCTTGTGCCGCTGTCCCCATCGTGTATATTTCGGATCAAAAACGCATTCGAAGTGGAACGCATCATTAGGCGCGCGCGCACACACACAAACCACTGATGGCATTCTGAAGCAGTTAAAGCCAAGTAGGGTCGTAAGCCGCTTACGTAACCCCCGCAGAGACATATGACGATAATGAAGTGGATACGTTTTGGCATACAGAGATCCCGCCTGATGGAATCGAAACGTATCCCCGCAGATGTAATGAATCGAAAATATAGTGCTCTACGCAAAGGTATCCCGTCAGCGGACAGATCATTTGGGTCCTCAACAGTATAACAGTAATGCATGTGTCAATATTTAAAAATCGTCAGTAGTTAAATTTAAATTGGATTTCACTCAACAGCGCGCGTATCGGTTTGCACTTGTGTGTATAGGCTAATCCTGATGGGAGACTGCGTTATGAGAAAATGCGCCGGTGAACTCTTGCAGCTGATGGATGGATGCAGATTTGCTATGCGCTGTCGCAACTGTCCAGGAGTGTTGCTGTTTTGTTGCTCGCTTCTTGCTGGCTCGTTGCTGACTTGTTGCTGGCTTATTGCGTTGCGTTTCTTGACGGAGAACGCTCATTAGGAGAGAAGATGTTCTCGGCTGTGGAATTTTCTCATGACCCAGATATTTTGTGACGAGAACGTAGGATGCTGGTGAAGGTTCGTTATGCTATGGGACAGGAAATGTCTTTATAGTTCTTTCAATCCGTGCGCCTAGTGGGAATCCGATTGGTGTTTGGTGTGCTGCGTTGCGATTAGCAATTAACGGGCGCATTTAGCTAACAAGAATAAGTCGTTGATGGGACATTACCAGATTCGATTAGCCTAGTTGGCGCCAATAGAAGGCACACTTGACTTGAAATTGATTCTGGGTAACCGTGGTGGAGTGCGAAGGGGTTTATTTAGAGTTGTAAACAATACAACAAGTCGGCTGAAATAGAAGTTATTCCGAACACCCGCTTGAGACTTTAAAGCCGAAAACTCATTTTCTATTAAAATTTGCTGGGAAAATCAGCTGGCAGCTGCCGGTCTATTTTGTACAGTTTTTGCGAGAAATACTTACTACTCCCTCTCGTGGGGGAATTGGAAAGAGCAGAATTCGTTTGAACTTTCTCGATGACATATTAAGAGAACGGTGCCCGTTTCGAAAAACTTGTGCGAGAATTATCCTATGACCCCGGTCTTATGGATATGCCCTCTGACGCAATGACTCCAGAAGTCCTACTGCGAAAAAAACAATAGCACGTCAACTTTCCTCAGGCAACAGAATGGCTTAGGCCAGACTCTGAGCCAGAAAAAGAATGCCTTCGTATTTTTACAGATGGCTCCGAAACCGGACAGGGGTCTGGTTCTGGAGTCTTCGTGGAAAGCGAGAACATTAGGCTTCACTACCCCTTAGGTAACCATGCGTCTGTCTTCTCAGCGGAGATTTTCGCTATCCTTATGGCTATGCGCTATATTGTGACAATGTGACAATGCGTTTACAGCGACAGCCAAGCTGCATTAAAATCGCTGCTTAACCCTCTTACCTCGTCTAAATTAGTGCTCGAACTCAAGTCCTCTCTGAACATGTTCGGAAGGATAAATACAGTGTATCTTGTTTGGGTCCCAGGTCATACTGATATCCAGGGAAATGAGATCGCTGATGAGCTTGCCAGACTGGGTTCAGAGGAAGAATTCTTAGGACCTTAACCTGCGGTTCGGTGGTTAAGCCATCCATAGATACTTGGGTTTCTCGCGAACACGAGTGTCGGTGGCGTGGCTATGCTGGGTGTGGACAGACAAAACGACTGCGTCCGGACATTTGCAAAAGGTCGGCGGCTTCCTTCTGTCTCTCAGGAGAAGCGACTGCACACTGCTTGTGGGCGTCCTTTCGGGCCACCAAGCTTTTGCCAAACACTTAAATGTTTTGGGCTTGAGCATCTCCACCATCTGTCCTGCCTGTGGAGAGGATGACGATACAGCGGAGCACTTCCTCTGTAGCTGTCCTGCCTTTGCTCGCATCAGGTGGCGGATCTTTGGGGCTGACGTGGTGAGTGCCGAACATCTAAGCTCTTCATCACTGAAGCTCCTTCTCATCTTTCTTCGAAAGACGGGAAAACTTAGTACATAAATATAAGGTGTCTGTTTGGCAGTACAATGGACCAGTAGTTGTGTCTGAGTACTCCATCGGATAGTAACAACCTCCGACTAAAAAAAAAAAAGAACGGTGTTTTAGGTATCGTACAAAATTTGGAACTTAATCAGTCGTTAATCAATTCTGACATTACGGTGATAGAGGAACTCAAAACAGTGGGTCGCGAAATTCTGTCCGTTTGTCTGTCTGTTCGTATGCTCCGGATGCCTTAAGCCTTAACGACTTCCCGGATTTCGTTCAAACTTTGGATTTGGAATTTGTGGGCCTACTGTTCGGGGCCGTACTTTTTTTTTGCAAGGTAACCTTAATATTAATGGTACTTCCCATAAAAATGTTCATACCAGTTTCAAATGTTCGAAAACGGCTTTAACGATTTCAACCAAAATTTATATTTGAGCTTGTGTAGGTGATCAAAATACATACGTACTTAGAGTACAATTGATGTTTTTAAAATTATTACGTCCTTAATTTTCAATTCACCGAAAACGCTAATTTTAGAAAAATTACATATCTCGAAAACCCCATTTTTAAGAACCAAGTAACGCTTACATCCCAAACAATAACTTGTACTCGGTTTTCAAAATAATTCTCGGAAAAAAAATTGCAAAAAATTATAAGGAACATTTTTTCCCAAACGCCAAAAAATGGTTATAAATCAGAACAATTCTACAAACTGTTGATTTGGGGGATATGGTGCTCGATATCTCGGGATTGGAAAGACATAGAGGAAATCGAATCACAGATTACAAAATTACCATAGAATCCGTTCCTAACTCAAAAACGACAAAATTGGCGTATGGAACAAAACAACTCTCAGGCGACGATATATCTATGACCCCTACTTCCAATCATAGACACCACAAACCAGCGTTACTAATATAATGCAGTCAAAAATATAAACATACCCTAACAGATCAGATCAGATCCTGCTACACTTTGCTTTGTCTCAAAAATCTTGTAAGGTGTAAGAGTTTGAAAACAGTACAGTAGGAGCTTACAACTCTCTAACCAGAACTTTCGAAAATTGCCTGCTTCAAGTTATAGAAACACACATTAGGGGTATTCACGATCCGATGCAACTGGTCTTGTACCTGGCATTGCACAGAACAAATATCAATTGTCAAACTGGATCTGTCATTATTTGTTTCAGTTTTGCTAGAGATGAGAAAACGTGTGTTCGCGATCTGATAAAAAAAAAAATCCCCAATTTTACTAGGTCTGTTACACCGAATCGTGAATACTCCTATTGTTATTTGATATATACCGCCGTATCAAATGAATAACCCAAAAGTAGATTTTATTGAACACTATTCGTATATTTCATGAACCACTTCATTTACCTAACATCGGTTCTCAAATTTTTGCCTACCCACGTGTACGTAATAAAAAAATAGGAAGAACAACCAACCAAACTTGTGATAAACGAGAAAGTCTCATGCGACCCAGTCATGCACTTTATTTTTAATTTTTAAGTTATCTTTTTTAGTGCTTTCGTATGCAGAGGGCTTTAAGTTTTTAACCAAAAAAATGCTTGAATTTCAAACTTCAGTAGGTATGACATTTGTCAACTGATGTGTCAAATATTTCAATGAGTGACTCCAGCTGAGATAAAAATTAAAAAAAAAAAAAATTAAATAGTTGGCGCAACAGGTCTGGAGAGACCCTAGGCCTAGCTTCTCACAACCATTCGTTTTGTGTGAGTTTTTCATTTTTGAAACGAATGGAAGGGATCTACAGTTTTATGCCGACTCCAAACGGCTAATTGAGAAGCTCTTACAAGACATTTATACTCTCGGATGTTTGTCAGACGTTCGCGAGAGGTAGCGCAGCGGAAAAAAACCCTAAGTCGAAATTGGGTTTTTGCGGGATTCGAACCTGGGACTCCCGCATAGCAGTCCAACACACTAACCACTAAGCTACTGCGACTACGAGATAAAAATTTAAGAGCCAAAAATAGCCAACAAATGAAAATTATCGATTTGAAGTGAATGAATTTTTCTATCTATGCTATGAAGGTTTAGAGGGATGGTTCTGGAATTCTCAGCCGGCTTGTGGACATGCGCCTTTCGAATTGAATTTAAAAATATGATTTCCCTTGTTCAATTGCGGATTTCGCCAGTCGCCAAATCGGAATGGAAGTCCTTGAGAGCGTGCACCAAAATGTCTCAATTTTTGACATATCAAATTTATAGTTCTACATACGGACAGACAAATTACCTCCACCAAGCATCGCATGATCTCTCATCAGCGGCAGCAACATATTTGTCGAACATCTGCATTTGCAACACCTTGGCGAACCGGTCTCAAAGTCGTGCTGCAAAATATCAAATCAAGACATAAGAAAATTTGCACTCACACATCTCGAACTCGATTCGGAAACGGACACTCGGAGTGTATTATGAAATTCCTTTGCCAGGCGTCATGATGGAGAATTTCCAATTAGTAACCATGTCGCGCATCCTCGCAGAGTGCATAGTCGCAAGCGCAACCGCAACCGCAACGATGATCTTAACGAGTTCTCCTTGGCAGCACACATATAGAGCTAGCATTCGGCGTGCACCAAATCACGACGCGTCAATGCATCTAACACCACCACAGGCAACTTTGAGATTTCCATCATTCCGATCACCTGGAGGCAGTGCGCGCAGCCGCAGTGCACGTCGAATGTTCGTCATCTATTTTTGGTGCCATAAAGCGATTTATTATTGACGCCGAAAGCTAAACAGTTTGCACCTCCGCCATGCCACACAGCCACACTCATGTGTATCCACATTCGCGCATCAGTGACAAGCCAAATGGCTGAGGTGGCTGAGGTGGCCGAGGTGGCCGAGATGGCACATAGCGTGGCATTGCATGCGCAATCTGTGTATACACACACTCTCCTTGGTCCTTCTGTCTCACTGTCATCAATATTATTATGCCCGTTGAAATGATTTTCCGGCACCGCAACATGAGTTGCAATTATAATTTACTTTAAATCTAACACGATTCGTCGGCGCTGCTGCCGCGCAACAGCCGCAACCGCCTCCACCATTGAAATGCGCGCTCCATTTGCCCATGGCGGCAGCTATATGGGCTGCGCGCAAAGTGGCGATCGCGCAGTGATCGAATATCGAACGTCCTCTAGAAGTTCGATGGCTGCACGAAAACTTTTGCGGATTGTTCTGGATTCCAGCGCTGGCACACCATCTTGTGCATTCGTAATCATGGGAACTCTGGCGGTGATTATCATTCAGCTCACGATCGATTAATTCCATAAGTTTTATTACAGCGCTCTATTCATGATCATCAATCTTTTGCGCTGATTGCTATATTGCCTTTGGGGGCCCTACCACTATTATGCCAGTTGGTGTCGCTGATGGTCGTTGGTCGTTTCTATTGCGCACCAGCTCCTCCACCAGCTCCGTGGATGGAGCGACCAGCTTATGGCTCTCAGTTCTCGGGAGATTCTGCGCGCCGCGCACAACAAATTGGAAATACATCTCTGTATCTGCATCTGTATAGTCTGTGCAGCCTCTGTGCTAGCTAGGTGCTGTCTGCTGTGTGCGTTGGGCAAAGTATTTTTTATTGTGCAAGAGCCTGGTCGCAATGGGCTTAGCTCGTTTCGAGCGCAGACACTCTGCTTCTGCTGGTACCGCACTCGGACAGACTGGATGGAGCTTCCTCATCACCTATATTCCAGGTTAGGGTATAGC
The DNA here is from genome assembly GCA_946477585.1 of Cheilosia urbana. Taxonomy (NCBI): domain Eukaryota; kingdom Metazoa; phylum Arthropoda; class Insecta; order Diptera; family Syrphidae; genus Cheilosia; species Cheilosia urbana. The sequence continues at coordinate 140,994,212 of OX297853.1, forward strand.
TGGGAGAGTTTTGGTTTTTCTTTAATTAATTAAGAACCGATTGGTGTTGTCGGCGGTTTTTGCCTTTTCTTTGCACGTTTGCATCGTCGTTGTCGTTGTCGTCGTTTCGTGTCCTTAGTAGGCGCAATGGAGTGTCATGGGATTTGATGGCGCGATTGCGTTAGATCAGCTCGAGGTATATGTACGGTGACCATACGTCCCGTATTTCCCGGGACAGTCCCGTATTTCAATAGCCTATCCCGTTTTTTTTTAAAGATTTTTTTAAGAAATACGGGACATACATCCCAACATACATGCAATTTTTTGTTATTTTTTTGGAAATTTGTGTGCTGTTATACATTTTCACTTTTTCTGTCCCGGGTTTGGCTCTTAAAAATATGGTCACCGTAGGTATATGGTATTCAATTAACTGTTGTACATGGTTGAAATTAGGAGGAACATCGTTTGAAAACGCAATGGAAGACGTGATTTAATCGAGGTCACGCATGGTAGTCGGGCTGGCAGCCGTCAGAAGGTGGTAAACCCCAGCGGATATGCTACAGAGGTGACTTAAAGATGCCGCTATTGGTAACAGACGACATACGAGTAGATATAGTTGCTGTGAGATTGGAACAGGCATTTTGAACACCAAATTGTACGTCAAGTGGAAAGCGGACCTACGAAGTGTAGGAAGCTGCAGCCAGGATCTTCTATACGAATATATAACGAGAAACGAGCGAATTCCTCTTTTGCTTTGTGACTGTTGCTTTGTGTTCAGTCAATAATTAAATTTCGTAGATGGCAAATCAGTTCCGAAAAAGGACGCTTCTGGGCTATTCAAATTTTGGGACAGTTGTGTAAATTATTGCAAGTAAAATACTCGTAGACGTTTTCTCCAAGAGTTTCTTCTTAAATGTCCTTATTTTGCAAAACACACTAAACATCCTCTAGAGTCTAGAAGTTTTCAGAAACACAAACGAACAGAACTTTTAAAAACAAAGCAATATCTATATCTATTTCTAACACACAACATACAAACATCAAAGTCCTCACTTTGGAACAATGAAAGGTAAACATCCGTGCAAAACTCAACTCAACGAACAACTTGAATTGCTTCAAATAAATTGAACAAGACATTCTTTTTAATAGTAATAGGTAATACTCCATCTTAAGCCAACAACATCTTTCTCCTGAATAACTGATTAATATGATACCAGACATGGAAAACCTCAGCCCATAAGTGTAGGAGAAAAGATGTATCCATACTTGGTCAGTGGTCTAGGTATTCATAAACAACTTCACTGTGATAAGCGGGTGGTCTGCCCCTTTGGTGGTAAGCGATTCTCAACATTAAATGCATTAATGAACTATTCAAAAGTCCACAATAAAGAAATAAATAACACACCGCAGACATTTTTCCGTTTAGTAAATTGAAACAGCGAGTATTTTCAACGCTCCATCCTTTGAGTGTACATTTTTCTCCTGTTTCAAGTTGATTAAAACAGCGATTTTTTTTTAATAATAATAATAATAATAATAATGCTCCACTTTTTGAGCTACATATTTATTGAATTTAATTGAATCAAATGTTAACAAATTCAAATAGTTTGCGCTCATAATTAAGCCGCATTAAATTTAACATACGTAGTAGTCATGTATAAAGTGCCTATTTATTTAATATATCAAATATATTTTGACATTTTATTTTATTATTGCTAGACAACACTATTCTAATATTTGATACAATATTTCCAGACACTACAAATACTTTTATTAATTTAGCTTTTGAATTTAACAGCTAAATTTAAAACTTTTATGGAATATAGCTAAAACAAATTTATTGCAATTTTAAAATTTAAATTAAAAAAAAAAAAATATTTGCCGAAATAGGTGGCTGTGGCCGATCTTCAGCGTAAATTATTTGTATTAAGGCGTTTTCAAAAATCTGAAACAAATAACCGTCGTATGGTAAAGTTACCGTTAAAAGTACAATTATTTGCTATGCCAACATAGGCTATGCCAACAACTGTGGTCCCGTACTAACAAGTTATTTGCAGCCCCTGTCAATATTTGAATCTATTGCTATTCTTTGATACAGTTATTTAATATAAGAGCAGATAATTGCCATCCTTAATAGCTAAAGCTTAAAAATACATATTTTGAGAATTTCAGAAAAAAATCCTTAAAAATTCAGAAAATTAAAAAAAAAAAAACTACAGATGTCTACAATTTCATTTATAAGTGTTATAAGTATAAGAGTGCCTTATATTATCTATTTACTTATAATAAAACTGTTGGCAATTTTTCTGTTACCTAATGGCGTGAGAACTACTGCACCGATTTCGATGAAACTTTTTTTGAAATGTTCCTTCAGATTTTGTGCAACATATAGGCTATTCCTTTCATGCCATGCCTATTTTTTGGAGCGTTTTTGACCAAAATGTGTTTTTTTTTCTGACTTTACTGCCTTTAACTCGCCATTACTCAAATAATTCTTAATCAATGCAAACAAAACAAAATACTTAGGAGAGCCAACACTTTAATAGTTATTTCAAGCCATCAATCAGCTTTCTATGTCCTCTAGAAGCTGAGCTACAACCTAAAATCTAACACGAAAAAAATAAATTTATTTTCTCAAATCGAATATTATCAGCAGCCGCGGTTCTTGATCATTGTTCTGCTTTGGGGTGGTTTTGTGGCGCACATCGCACAAGCACGTTCATATGAAAAAAAAAACAGCGACAATGTCTTTCTGAGGAAATGCGCAGATGGATGATGACGTGTGGTGTGGTGATGGACGGATGGTGGAGCAGCGTTGCCAACCAATTTTGACGAAAAAAAGCCTAACTTGAGAAAAAAAGATGCCTTTTTCAATAAAATAATGCCTAAAAAAATTGTTTATGTAAATTGGAACAATAAATCAAAAATTAAACACAAATATAACAAAATTAACAACAACAATTTTTATTTCCAAAAAAAAAACTTAAATTATGTATAAATCACAGAAGAAATAGGAACAAAATTCATGACTTTAGTTTCATGAGTAGGTAGGTAAATAGCATTGAACAAAACAAACACAGTTTTAGTCCATCAGATCAAAAAATAAATAAATATTTGAAATAGAAAAAAGATGCGTTTTTGGAAACAAAAAAGCCTTAAAGCCTTAGCTAATGAAATAATGCCTAAAAGGCATAAAAAGCCTAGGTTGGCATCGCTGGGTGGAGGTGCTGTATATAGAAATTGAGTTCAAGGTTTTTGTTTTAATCTTATACCTTTAAACGAGCAATTCTTGTATGTATATATGCATACTCTGAACTCTGAAGCGTGAGCGGTACCCTCGCACCTTTGAGTATCCAATGCTTTTATTAGCGTTGGAAGTCGCATAAGTAAGTAATAAGTCCGCGTCATAGTAAAAGGAAAAAAGTAAGACATCTACCGGCATTTAGGAGACTTAAAGTTTTTTATATGTTCAAGTTAATATATATATTTTTTAATTTTTATTGTTTTTAAAATTACAATAAATAGTAATAACCGAGCAAAGCTCGGTCACCCAGATATTATTATATTAAATAAGAAAAGCGGAAAAATGTTAAAAATTTATTAAATGTTTGGAGAAAAGAAATACCTGGGGGCCCTACTCTGTATTTCGTTCCGATAGCGAAAAACTCCTAAAACGAATATTTTGTACTCTCTATTTCTAGAACGGAATGAAATCTACAACTTTCGGATAGACAGATCCGAAAGTGGAATTTTCGGGCTCCATGAAATTAGGCCCCCATGAAAAATGGCCCCCAAAGAAATGAAAAAAGGCCCCACAATATTATACAGTAAACAGCAACAACGTTTGATAGTCTGATTGGGGCCATTTTTCGTTGATAATTTGGGGTAAAATTACATTTTTGTTTTTGAAATAATAGATACTTCAATGCTTTATATTATTGTGGTCTTTTTAAGAATGAAGAAAATAAATAATTTGCAATAAATGAAATATCACCCCAAAGTAATAAAAAATTACCCCAAATTCAATGTTAAGAGCCCCAAACTACAAAAAATATTCAATCAAAAGAAACAAACTGTTTGTACAGTTTTTTATTTTTTAAATGAAAGCAATTGTATTTTAAAATTGTTGCCTGCCTTACCGACACTTATAGATTTGGCTGTTATCCATCGCTACTGCCTCGGCCATTAATTTTAAATCGGAAACTTTTTTTTGAAATCCTGAGCTGAATCTTAATTTTTTTTTAATTTTCTAAAGCTTAAAGTCAGCTCAGGTTTACAAAAAACTTCTAATTTTGACTTTAGAAAATTTGAGAAAATAAAAGTTAAAAATTCGCGAAGATTACCGGATCTGTGCCACTCCAACGGCACACTCCATGACCTCAAATCGAATAATTCGAAATTGTCAAACGCGTGTGATAGTAGAGAGTAGCTCTACTCAGGCCGTCAGGCGTCGTGTTGAGCTCTACGATATTTCCGATCTAAAGTCGATTCAACGCCTGAAGCTGTATTTTGTGTGGCAGCATATGAACGCTTTGTTTTTACATAATCTGTCAACGCACTACGCGACATTGTGAATTGGGCATTAAGTATAAAATCAAAAGCAGAACGAAAAGCACTTTTGAATAGGATTGCCTTTCTGAACGAAATACAGAGTAGGGCCCCTGGAAGGGAGGAAATCGCTATTGAAGAGAGGTATCAACTACTGTATACGCTATGCTAACTATCTTATAAAACTGTAATCGAGCTGTTGGATCGCTCACCCTATGAATTTCCTTACTTGACTGTGTTTTGTTTGTGGAGGCTTAAAGTTTTAAAATTAGCAAATAACTGCTGGAGATGATAGATTTTTGACTACCAATGGAGTAGTGTTTGGCTTTCAAACAGAATCCCCTTATTGCAAAGAGCAGCTCGATGAGTCGATGAGAAATAATTGCTGTAGGGCCTCCAGAACGAACTTCAGAAGAGTGGCAGAAAGTCTGGATCGATCTAAAATGCATAACAGAAAAGAAAATATAAGTAACAACAAACAGGCTTCACTATTTTAGCGATTTAGAAGAAGCTGTTGTTAGTTTTTCAAGACTGATTACACGCGTCGATTCACTTGAAAGACGATTAAGTTTTGAATTTGAAAACGATATGTCAACTGAAGACGCCACAAATGAACAATCTATAGATCAGATTTACCCGGTCCCAGTTGTAGGTGTTGAGCAGCAGAAGAAAAATAACTTCAGGAAGACCTATATCGTTACTAGAAAATGTATCTTTTTTTTAGTTTTATAGATTTTCTGGTTAAGGATTTTCTTTGCTCCTACGTTCGTAAAAAAAAACATCGGTCAGACGCACATTTCCATTCACAATAATAGAAATATTTTGAAGGCATTCACAATAGCACAATATTTTATCAATTGATTTTCGCAATACCGATTTTTATTTGAATTGATAAATTCTATCAACCGTCAATCGGTTTATATTTTAAAATTATACATCTTGGCTGATATTCTAAGACTTGAAAAGGTTACCTGTTTTCTAAATCGTTACCTTAAAAAAATCTAAGTGAATTCTAGGAACTCCTATTTTAGGGTAGGGGAACCTTTTGGAAATTTATGTTTCCGACTATTTGTGTCCGTGACTTGCTTTTTATTTAGAGAAAACCACTTACCCACTCAATGCCACTTCAGATGTCCACGAAAAGAAAGCAAAAACCGTCGAAAAACACGGCGACACAAGATTACCACCAGTCCATGAGCGTCAAGCGTGTTTCCAGTAAGACCTACAGTTGAGCTGATAGCTAAAACTATCAAGCTTGTGTCATAGGTATATGCAGTATCGAAACAGTGACATCTGACATATCGGTCCCCTGTCACAAAGCTTTCAATTCGCATATGAATGAGTTGGCCGATTGCGTTGAAATAAAAACTCAATGCTGATCCATGTTGGGCCCAATGTTTTTCTTGGAAATACAAACGGCAAAGGTGAGTAGTCTCAAGGCGATGCCTGATTAAATCCACATACAAACCGACAAGCTTTATATTTTTTGATGTGTAAACATCTAAGCGCGCGTTATTGGAATCTGGTGGAGTAATTCCACACATTTAACTTGCGGGGACAGAAAATGCGTCATTGCATACGTTTTTATCATTGCATACATTTATGAGCTGGGGCATATTAATTTCAGCTTTTTGTTGATGTGAAATAAAGCATGTTTTTCATATATGATGGTCTCACATTTCTTCCCTGTGACGGATATCTCGAGGAAATTCGGTGCCAAGTCTTTCGTGAATTACCAGGCACGCAGAAATCACAGCTGGACAACAACTAACAAAAATGTCGTTGACCAGCACCTCTACAATATGCAATGCAAGCCAAATGAAATTCCAATGACACTTTCATTTACTGTGTAACAGTTGATGTCATTTAACTTGCGGGGATGGAAATGCAAACGGGTATTTGTTATTTCATAATATATCAAGAATACGGTTATTACAATTTCCTCTTTTCTCAATGACGTGTATCAAGCCACACACATACCGCACGCACGGTTTTTACACATACACATATTTCGGGACTGTTGGATACAGTCGTACAATTTTTTTTTTATATTTGCTTAAATTCGTTTGATGATGATGTCAAGTTTTAAGTGGCAGTTTTCAATTTTAAACAAATTTTGTTTAACAATAAGTATAAGTACAATAAGACTTGGTCTATTACGGTAGAAAGAGAATTCAAATGAGGTCACAAAGTCAATGTAGTTGGTATATCTTGAAGACTAGTTGACTGGTTGGAATGAAATTAACTTTTCTGAATGTTGTTGTCTGTTCCCTGCGTCTTCAGGCTACCTGCCTACAGTTTAAGTTTCCCATCCCATAGATAAGGCCTTACGTAGGCTTTTGCTTTTCAAATTCGATCGCAATTTTCTTATTATTTTTAATAGAATATGCGAAGGACGACGGCGCGACGTTCTTTTTGAAGGAAAATTCCTCACTTGTACAAAATAAAACTTTATTATTCACCTCGCTTTATGAAGCTCCCTGCGGCACCATCTCTGCAACATCCTTGTCCAATAAAACTCCACATGCATGGAATTTAAAATTCGCAATCATAATTTACGTAATGATCCTTGCAGACGTTAAGAACGTAATCCACGTCAATTAGTGTGGCAGAACAACAATTCCCCTGATGTGATGCCAATAAAGACGAATCCCTCTCCGTACTGCTGAATTATCCTTTTGCGATGCATCGTCTTCGTCATTCGTACGGGGGTATAGAGGGACAAATTCGCATTTACCGCCAACGTATATCTTCTCAACCTTCAGTCTGACATATAGCTCAAAAGTGACACGTAGTGCTGGATGATTATTGACGGTGCTTATTAAGGAGCGATCCTCATCGTTGTTGCGGATAATCCCAGTCGTTGCAGACCGCACATTGATGGGCTCTGGGCCGGCCATTCGCGTTTGGTGGCTGATGCCCTGCCATTAGGGTAAAGTGTTTGTTTGGACTCGAATACACTCGAAGTCGGAGGTGATTATTGCGGCGATGAAGTGCAGAGGTGCGATTTATGGGAACAAATCTGTATGAGTGGCCCCATGATGATGGTGGAATTTTTCACGAGCGCGTACCGCGGATCAACCGCAATTTTTTAGAGTGTGTGTGCTCGTCGTGATCTTCACGTGCGTTCAATAAAATTGGCGCACACAATCGATTAAGTGGAATTGCTCGAACATCTTTTCAGTATCAGGGGTAAATTAAAGATCGTCCTCTCTGTGCCGGCCACCAGCCAGGAGTGCAGCGCCAATGATGCATGCGATTGCGTGTGACTCCTTTGTTTGTTATGCGAATGGGAGCGATGAAGCGCACGGGTGTGGCAATGTAATTTATTTCGACACCGAACAATCTTGGAAACACCTTTGTGATGCATGGTTTTCTCTTCTTCTCGTTTCAGGTGAGTTATCCATGCAAAAGGGGAGTCTGGAGTAGTTTCTCGCACAATAATGGTAAGTAGGTACATATGGTTCCCAATGGACGGGCATCCGCTTTATGCTTTGCACTTCCGCGAAGTTGCATCGTATAAAAAGTATTCTCTGTTTTTCGTTGGACATATTTCACTTGTGAATTGTGTTGCCGCAATCTTTTCCAGCTTCAAAGCAAATATCGTACTTGTAACCCTTTTCCCAAAGGCGACTGCGTTACGAAACGCCTGACATTTACACCGAGAATCCAGGCCACATTATAACACTAACAGCGATCCATTTATCCTCCTTTGGAATACACTTCCTGAAAGTTGCAATTCATAATCATAAACAAATAAACCGCATAAATAGTTGCCTATTAGGTGTCTGCTTCGTTTGGCCCCATTACATCCCAAGGTACCGTGGTGCCATACACAAACATGCCCATCCAAGGCGTCCTGCCCGCCACTCTCGCTCTCTCTCTCTCTCTCTCTCTCTCTGACACTCTCTGAAAATCATTTACAGTTACTTCGATTGGCACAACGACTTTTATCTGATTAATATTCGAAACCGCATACCACAGCTCTCCTCAGTATCCATCCGCTAGGGCTAGCCCCGGCTAAAGACGATCAGCACAGCACCATCAGATGAGGGCTGCTCCAAGAAGTCTCCTGAATATTCCCGACGAACATCCAACACCATCTCTGCACAGGGCACACTGGCGAAATGTGTCTTTGGCATGTGCAGAGATTTACTGGCAACGCGAGCCGTGATTAAATTTGCACCAAATTTACCATCACCAACATCGCGCGATTTATTGCCTGCCCAGGTGTATGGGGGTCGATCGCGAGTGCGGGCGGACGGCGGGCCAAACTCAACAAACAACTGCTGCTTTTATTTTCCTTAAATATAGCCACACAATGCATAATTGTGCATTGTGCAACTATTTCTACAATTTGCCGGTTTTTTCGGTTAGATCCGAGAGAGATTTCCCGAATGTGCGCCCCCAGACTGGGTAGCTTATAGTAGTCCGGCTTACAAACGGTCTTGGCGCGCTACTTTTACTGGACGCAGATGTGGCTGCTGCAAAATCGGTCTTTTTGTTTTCCTTCTTTCGCTTCGAGAGTCTACCACCTGGTCGAAAACACTCACTTCAGCCTTCAGTGGTGTGTGGCGAGTGGCGAATGGCCAAAAAGGGTGGTGGAAATTTATTGCACTGTGATATTGATCACAGCGAATTGTTGTTGGGTTGTGTCTGTGTGGCTGTGTGATATGTGCAACTGCGGTGAGTTGTCGCCGGTGTTAGATCGTGAGGTATATAGGATTTTCGGTTGCTCTGATTCCGGGTTACGCCTTTGATCCGAAAATTGGGATCTACTGCTGCGGATACATGGTTGGGCCTGGAATTCGAGATGAAACAAGGTGGTGAGAGGCCACTTTCAGAGCGAAGTAGGACAAATCACAAAATTTGTGTGGTCTTGTCGGTGTCGGCATAGGTATATATAAAGGATTAGGTTTGATTTATGCAGAGCATAAGGGAATTCTCCCGAATTCGGGAGACGTGCTGGAAGGAGTTGAACATTTGTTGTTGGGAAGCTGTTTCGGATGAGCTGTTGCGAAATAAACTGTGGGAACTGCTCGTATTGTCTGAGGTGATGGGAACCAGGCAGAGGCGCATAGTTAAACAAAGGAATTCAAGTCGAAATGGAGGGGGATTCCACAGAAAGAATTAAAATTAACTACCACAAGGAGCTTGCCAAATAGAGCTGAAAGAATATTGCTATCAGATAAGGATGGTGGCGAATCAGCAGTCAATTACCTGCTTTCGAGACTGGTCCCTTAAAAAATATACTCCACGAACAAAAACTGTACATACCTACCTAAAGCTTGAGAGATGGAAAGGTTCATCTAGGATGAGGGTTAAGTTCGGTGCCAATAACATCGTTTAGATATTTCCTTAGACATTCATTGTTTACCCGATCCACAAGAAAGGATACCCTCTAATCGGTGCCAACTATAAATGCAGCAGTGTCCTTAACATCGCATATAAGATCTTATCTGTCGCACTGTGTGAACGCCTGAAACTATATGTCAACGAACTAATTGGACCCTATCAGTGCGGTTTTGGGTCCGGTATAAGTCCACAACCGACCAAATATTCACACCGAGAAGTCCTAGTTGATACCCACCACCTATTTATCAATTTTAAGGCCGCATATGACAGCATTTATAGAGACCAGCTATACAGAGCTATGTCTAGTTTTGGCATCCCTGCGAATGACGATGGAGAACGCTCGCTGCTCCATAAAGGTCGGAAACAATCTCACCAAGACCTGTGATGTCAAAAAGGGATTTAGACAAGGTGACGCGTTGTTATGTGACTTTTTAAACATCAATCTTGAAACGATTGTGCAAAACTCGCAAGCCAATGCCAGAGGCAGAATTTTCCAGAAGTCTGTGCAACTACTTGCATACGTTGACGACATCGACATCATGGGCAGAACATAGCGAGCTGTTACAGGTGCGTTTGCAAACATCAGTACAGAAGCGAAAAAAATGGATTCAGTGGTGAATGAGGGCAAAACATAATATATGCTGTCAACAAGAAGGGGCACACAACACCGACGAATCAGACAGAACGTCACGACAGCTATAACTTTGAGGTAGTTCGGGACTTTGTCTACCTCGGCTCTGCTATTAATTCTGAAAATGACATCACCTCAGAAATCAAGCGAAGAATCACACTTGCCAACCGCTGTTATTTCGGTCCAAGACGGCAATTGATTAATAAAGCCTTGTCGAGAAATACTAAGGAGACCTTATATAAGACTCTATATATAAGACCCCCATCATCCCAGAACTGCTTTATGGTGCAGAAGCATGGATGGCATCAAAGACGGATGAAGATCTCCTTGGTCGTTTTGAACGCAAAATTCTTCGAGTTATTTTTGGTCCCGTTTGCGTTGACGGGCTCTGGAGGAGGGGATTTAACAGCGAACTCTATGAGCTGTACAGCGACATAGACCTGGTCAGAAAAGTACGCATCAGTCGTCTAAGATGGCTGAGACTTGTAGAGCCAATGGACACCAACGCTCCTGACCGAAGAGTCTTCGCAAGTGGAAGAGGACTTTAACCAACTTGGAGTGCGCAACTGGAGGCAGTTAGCCAAAGATGGCGGTAACTGGAGAGGCCTAGGTCCTCCCCGGATTGTAGCGCCACCTAAGTAAGAAAGTTAGTAAGGTCATTAGGAAATAACAGTACAAAAATCAAGTATTGCAATGGCCTGTCAGCAAGACATTTGCTTTGATGAAGGCCGGAGCCCGTAGACTGATTCACTCTTTGTTAACTGGGACGAAGCCGCTGTATAACTTGTATAGCTCGTCGTTGAATCTTCTCCTCCAAAACTTGTCAGCGTAAATGGGACCGACAACCAACTTAACGAAGGATCTTTCAGACGAAGCGACTCGATTTATCAGCTTTAGGTATAGGGTCCAAGCTTCGGTTTGGACTGGGATCAAGGTCTCATTCAGAGCCTAGCTTTTGGGCATATATGACTCTACTACTCAAAAGCCTTAAGAACAAGAAACAGCGATTCAGAAAGGTAAGTCTTCACTTCATGTGCAATGTGACATCATTTGTAAAAAAAAAGAACAAAAAATAGTTGGCAATAGGTCCGCAAGGGACCCTAGGCCAAGCTTCTTACAACCATTCTATTTGTGTGAGTTTTTAATTATTATTTTTTTTCGACGAAGGGAAGGGATCTACATCTTTATGTCGAGTCTAAACGGCTGCCTAATTGAGAAGCTCTTTCATGACAGTTATACTCTCATGAAGGATGCTTGTCAGACCTGCACGATAGGTGGCGCAATTGAAAAAAAACCTGTGATTTTTTTTCTGGACTCAAACGAACAAATGAACCACTAAGCCACTGGTTCTGTATGGATGGGCTGTACAGCTCTAGACCGCCGAGTCCCCTTTAAATGTTTATTCAGTTGTGGCATTTGTGTAATGACATTGCGCTCCACCTCAAAACTGAAAAGCTTGAGTTTATTTTCGTGGGTGTTGTCTTGCAGGCTGTTCCTTCCGTACAAGTTGCCAAAATCAATTTTTATCTTGCATGCTTATCAATTGTCAAGGGCAGCCCCTTCTCACAAACGCCAACTTTGAGGTTAAGGTCCAGTTCATTCATCACTATCAGTGTAACACACTCTGTCATCAATATCAATATACAAAATGCCTGGCCCAACTCAAGACGTCAGTGGAAACCCTAAATATGGCACAACTTAGCCTAAACCATCAACTTTGCGTTACTTAACGTGGCGCTACAGTCCGGTATGGACCTAGGCCTCAACCAATATGCCTCTCCAGTTAGCGCGTTCTTTGGCTAACTGCCTCCAGTTGCGCACTCCAAGTTGGTTGAGGTCTCCTTCCACTTGCGGGCGCCACCTAAGGCGAGGTCTTCCTCTACTGCGTTGTCCCTCCGGGTTGGAATCGAAGACTCTCCGACTTTGCGTTGCGGCTTTTGAATGTAACAATCTGCGTAGCACATTCAACTCCCCGCCATCGTCTTTAGTTCAGTCACTTGTGTGACCCACATGTACCGTTCGTTCGGCATTCTAGCCGAGACAATTTGATTTAAGGCTCGGAATTCTCCTGCAACGACATATGGCGTATGGCCGTAGACAAAGGCGCAATGCCGCCGTGCCGCCGTCCAACTTGAAAAGATTATTCCAAATCTAACACTAAATGATCCCCTGGGAGTAGCCATTAAGAGCGTATGTCCCGCTTCGGTATATATACGCAAACGCACATGCATCTTAAGCATTCCCCACTTGGCGGCGGTCGCCGATCCTGCGTCATCGTTATATGTTGAAGTCGTTGTCGACCATAAACAATGTGTCGTTGCCATGTCTAAGCCTGGTAATAACACATAATAAGCATGTTCACTTGGCCCGATATGCCCACAGATGCAGTGCACTGCACATAATGCTGGTGCTGGATCTGATCTCTCTCTCCCTTATTGAGATATTTCATTTGAGGAGTAGCGTGCGCACCTTCGCCCGCATATCCCCAAGCCGAGCTTCCCTCGCGCACAGTTAGCGGTGTGTGATTCACTGAAGACTGAAGATTATGTCGCAACAGATTTCCTCTTCGATGGTTCGATGTAATCGTCGTCGTCGTCGTTGTCGATCCGCTGCATCTCGGGGCATCGATGATCGGCGGGGTATCTCCACACACAAACACACACACACACATGTCTACAGCCTGCAGTTTGCAGTTTGCACTGTCGTGGGCACTTTTATTAATGAAGCCTCAAAGACATTAAGCATCCTCGCAGCGACATCATTCTTTGTCTCTTCGGCAGAGTTGGAGATTTTTTTTTTTTTTTGTCCGTGCTGGTGTTCACGCAGTCAAAAGGTCTTCCGCGTACGCGAGATCTGGTGCAAAATATGGCCGGCGAAGCTCATTTTTGCCTTTTGGGGCAGAAAATGTTTATGTTATGTTTCGTGTGACGATGGCGACGCGGCGGTTACGACTTACGAGTGCCGCGATACAGCGTAACGAAGCTACTCGTGCTGCCTCGTCTTGTGGCGGCGGCATATGGTGCACTGAAGATGCATTAAAGCATCCCGTGTCGACCGGGAACGGGAAGAGTTAAATACAACCGATGGAGCATAATATTTCTCTCGCCGTGAGATTGGCCATTCCGAGGCGGTGATCGGTGGCGGTGGATAGCATGTTCGCCTGGACGGTGTCTCTGTTCGTTTCGTGATTGCACTTTTGGTGCGAATTTGTGATCTAGAGCGAAAGTGATTATTTGAGCGATCCTTGCCGAGGAGGTATATGGTGTCGATGGAATGACTTGAATGTATCGTATTTCATCGGACCATCAGCGATCGGATTCCATGAGCGAGGTGCTAGCTTCTTCGATTTAAGAGGAGCCAGCGCCAGGTGACGTTACCTCACGAACTTTAGAGTTGCTTAAGTTTTTGTATGAAACGAAACTGTGCTATTGTGCTGAAGTGAAGATTATTTATGGCGGTTTATATAGGTTACCTGTTAACAGGTGGCAGTCTAGATAAGTGCTGGAATATGGGATTGCGGTATTCACACTTGTCCAATGGCAACTCACCCAAACTCATCGATTGCACATCTTTTAAATTTGCTCAAGCTGTCACTTCTGGGTGAGTGGTTCCCATGAACGAGCTACAAATACAGCCGCTTATGGTAGAGAGGCTCTCCATGAATACAAGTCAGGGTCTATGAGAACTTGTCAAAAGGTATATAGTGCCAGAGAAAGGTGACGACATCAACGGCAACTTCCAAAGTGGTTTAAGTCAGATTCAAACGTCGACAGCCGTATATCCCATCAAAATAGTTGCCCATAAGCCGTTCGATTTAAGCTTATGAGAAGACCTAAGAGGAGCTTAGACAATTGGAAAATAATACCTAAGTAACCGTCATTAGAAGACGTGAATATTCAAAATAACCGGAACTCTTGAAATGGCCCAAGTCATCCCGCGGAATAGGGGAGGACACTTTACGCAAAAGAAGGAATAAACGGGCCAAAGCCTTCCGAAACCTTGAAGAACCGAGACGGGCTAGAAGACCCCTGGGAATTATGCTCTTAGAAGATTACAGTCATCCATTAGTCTAAGTAAGACCAACCATTGAATCGCAACCGGGTTTTCAGTGGGTCATTACTGGCTTTGGAGGGAAATAAGTATAGGTAGCCGATGAAGGTTTCTCCTACAGCGAGATTGTCGGAACTCGAGATCACATTTCAGAAAAATACCAAATACATAAGGCAAGGATTATGCAGCATTATCGTTGTGCGACTAAAGTTCCAATTTGGCATTTTTTTTGCTATTTTGCCTCTTTTTTAGGTGGAAAAGGTTCTTGTTCTCCAAATAAAAACCTTTAAAATGTTCCGCAGTTGCCTCTAAAAATTAACAACATTATTATAGTGTTTAGCGTGCCAATGCTTGTTGAATATGGTTCAAAAATTCTAAGTTTGAAGAATAGCTTTAGAAATGACACTTTTTTTTCTAATTTGTCCTTTTTCTTTCGACTTTTACGAATTCTGCCGCGGTCACACTGAGTCTATGGGTTCACTGTCATTCGTGAAAGAAACTGAACTAGACCAAGTGCTCCAAGTCTCATAAATTTTCCAATTAAAATTCGGAGTATCGACCCTTAGTTCCTAGAATAATTGTAACGCAAAAGGTCTCTGTAAGAGGGACCAGGTATCCTCCTAAGGGGGCCCTATATAGAGCTAAAAGTCACAGTTCTCAGTTCATTTTTTTATAGAACAGATTTGTGTATATCACCTGCTAATATATACGTTTACAATATAGGCTAACGCTTTGGAAGCTTAAGTTTCAGAAGTGCGAGCCTATATTTATTTTGGCTATACCCACAAGCCACAACTTTGCAAGCTTACCCATATATTGGATGTAGTTCACAGTTCACAGCTTCAGAGATAACAGAGAGTTACCATAGCCTTTAAAGATATACCCTTGCTAACGAATTTAATTTAAATCGGTTATGAATACCGTTCATCATAGTTCAATTAGCTGGTAAGCCTGCTACTCTTGTTTTCAAAAACCCATTATAAGACTTTTCGCCATTTGGATATTTCTTGTAAGGCTCCTCTGCATCATAATACCATTTGACAACTGAGGGGTTTCAGTTTCAGTATGGCAACTGACATTGACAGTTCTGTGTTCTGTATTCCTCTGTCTTTGTTTCCACTAATTTACTATTGTCGGATTTAGGATTCTGAAATTCGAATTTTTATTTTCCATTTCGAATGTGATGGCCCCAGGTCTGTTGGGAAAACGGTGTCGTAGTAATATTTAACGATGCAGAGCGATGCTCTCTAGATGATTCTAAGGGACCTTCTGTCCTCATTTCACCATTCAAAAAGCGAGCTAGGCTTTCTTTTCGGCACAAAAGCATGTATAGAAGTTATTTAATCTGTCAATATCGATGAAGCAATCTTCAAAATATGAAAAGAAAAAGCTTATCCATCCCCAGCGCACTCAATTTGGTTGATGACTTTTTCACCTCACCGAGAGGCCCCAAAAAAGAAAAGCCCCAACTCAACCGACAAGTATTAATTAATAAAGGTGTCGAGTGGCAAGTTTATCTCATAAATTCACACACAAAATCTAAATCCCCTCAGCTTCAACATAACCTTGTCACTACATATGCAATACATCATATAGGTACACCACTCGCTCAATGGGATTAATTACATTTCACAGCCAGGGCTACTGGGCTCGTAGAGCCCTCCTACAGGGCACTGGCAGTCAAACAGCCGATTGGACATTCCTCAGTCCAGCAGCCAGCACACAAAGGCCTGCCTTGATCGCTCTATTTCGACGGAAATATTCAAATCATTCATTTATGTACACAGGCACACACACACACACGTGTTTGCTCATTGTTCTAGAAACGCCAAACGCAGCGTGTCACTGTTTCCAACCACACGCCGCACCGGCCGCCACCTGTTGTTCCAAACTCGACTAAATCGAATTTACATTCAACGCAGTCATTTGAAAAATGGTAGTGAAAAGTCGACGACACCTATAACTGCCATCAGCAGACCCCAGCAGGACTATATGTCCCAGTGATTGGAGGCAATATCTTTTATCTTTTAAGATTCGTTTCATCTGGATCTGGTGGCAGAATATGTTTATGGTCGTCCGGCTGTCAAGTCAAGCGACGCGAATCAACATTGAGATATCAAAGTATCTCAGCGTTCGTGAGAAGTCGTCTTTGCCGCCGCCATAACGTTAACGTTGCTACTGTGTACAGTAAATCAAAAAGATTCCCCCACCGGCACCACGAAATATCGATCCGGCCTACTTTCGAGATACCTTTGCCATCTTTGTTTGGGCAAGCAGTTGCGAAATGCTACCGCAAAGTACCCGTCTCGTATATCGAGCAGATGCAGTTAGTGCACGATCTATAGCAGAGCAGTGTGATCCTAAGTAAGGATGATGATGTCGTTGCTGTTGCCGTTTGGTGATCCTACAAAGAGAGGGAGCTGGTATTGGTATACAGCAATATATAGGTAATACCATCGGTCACATGCAAGAATAGTGTTTTTGTGCGCTGCTGCCAACTTGGGCCAATTTGTTGCGTGCGCACATGGCCTGGCTGGAGTTGAGTACATATAGTAACTATTTGGTATTGGTAGTCGTACCCGATGTTACAACATAACTTGCAAGCGATTCGTTTGTCGAGGTGATCGCGTAACGTATAAGTGAAGACACGGCAAAGGCATAATGTCTCTAACAGATTTAGAGATACCTATATAATTCATGGGCTCCGACTATTAATGAGTGCGGTTGTGTGAAAGTGGGCTTATGGATCGGGGGAAATCTCATTAGATTATTAGTTACGGTTCGAGATACAGGAACCGAATCATCTTTGATGATGTTACGCTTGAGTTGCAGTGATTAATGTTTCGATGGGTTCCAATGTGATCTGGAAAAGATGTTCGTGTTTAATTCGCAACGGTAATCGCGGTGAACAAATTGAAATTATGTTTTCTCCGAGACCGCAGGGGGGATGTCGCTAACCTAACCTCACAATGAAGTCATTTCTGCGGTTATATTATTTATATAACGCGGTACTAATCATTTTTTTAGTGTCCCAAAACTCACAATGACGAAATTTTAGATACAAAATTTCATATTGTGATGGTTAAAAATGATTATTGGTAAGGCCCATAGTGTTGTTGGTTTGTTTTTTTTGTTCTCCCAAATTGCTTGCAGCTTTCTTTTGAGTCAAGTAGCACAGAAGTCTAAAATAAACCAAAATATTTGTTGTATTTTTTGAACTTTCGTTACCACCTATATATACATTTTGAATATAGGTAAAAAATATGCTACTTTTCATTGCAGTTCTTGGACATTTAAGATAATGAATTATAGATTTTCTATTCGATGCGTGAAAAGTGGGTTTTCGAAAATTATAATTTTCTGGTTGTGTTTTAAAATTTTTCAGACACGTATCTACTTTTAAAAACGAGTCAAATAACCAACAAATGCGGCATTATTAAATCCGAAACATGGGATTTCAAGATTGATTCTAACTACAAATTTCCAGCGACTGTCCTGCGGCTTATTCAATGTCATAGCGAAACGGGATATTAATATGCTTAAATACGAATGGCAAATCGTTCTGAATAAGCTGAATCCGTGGGATTAGAATGTTTGCGACAAAACTATAACTGAGTCGACTTTCAATTTTAAATTGTAGCTAGGGATGCCGCATGCCCCCCGTTTTTATACAAAAATGCTGTTTGTCCCCCCTAGTCCAAACCACTGTCCCACTTATTAAGTCAAAATTCAATATTAGAAAACATTCAATTGAAAAATTTGAAAAAATTTTCTCTGTGAACACATCCATTTAAAGTGTAAGAAAACTTTCAAAGCTGAATGCATACACTCACGAATTACATCTCACTTCACGTGAAAAAGTTGTTCTCCTGTACTTTTTATTTTTAACTGTCATCTCTCTCTTTCAGTTTTTGTTTTGAAATCAAAATTTACTTTGGTAAAATGTGCGAACCGAAAGAAAAAACCAACATAAATATGTTTGTCCCCCTTTTTGAACACTTGTCCCCCTTTTCGTATTTTTGAATCTGGCAACCCTAATTGTAGCGGTAAGCCCAGAACATCAAAATAAGTAAATAAATTCAACATTTTAAATAATTTTTGTTGTTTTGGAAGTGACACTACCCGTTTTTCTATCCAATCTATTTTTTTAAAAGGGCGCTTCCACATACAAAGCTCTATCCCCAATCTCATCGCCTTAAAATTTTATTTTCACAACAAAAAGTAGCATAAATGTTCTTCCTTGAGCCAATACGACCAAGCTAGACCAAAATCGTAAAAATCGAACGATCCATTCCCGAGTTATGAGTGCACATACAGACGTCATTCTCTTTTATTTATAGCTGTACCCACCCGGTTTTGCCCGTGCCTTGGGTCTTAAATCCCGCCCAGATTTCGCAAAGTTTCAAATGTCCAATAATAATTTTCAATTATAAACTTTCGAAATTGCTATTGAATTTTCTATTTTCTTTTTAATGGGTGCTACAACCCGTTTTTCTAACCCGCTCATCTCTTAGAAAGTGACACCTATCGGGTCCAAAAATATCCTATGTTTAAAACTGGAGGCAACCATACCCATCCAGAATCCATCGGTCGAGCTGTTTCTCAGATCGACAACAGCGCCACCTATCGGGTCAAAAATAGTCCTATCTTTCAATATTATATAATGTGTTGAGTGGTTTCGGAGATCGAAGCCATTGACACCTATCTGGTCCTATCTCTTAAGCTGGAACCACTTATACGCATTCACAAAATTTCATTGAAATCGGGTGAGTTGTTTCAAAGATCGACAACAACGCCACCTAGGGTCCAAAAGTATCCCGCCATTTAAGACTGCCTAAACCTGAAAAGAAGAATCATGAAAATTGGTTATCGAGTTATATCGTCATCGAGTTTCAATCCGAAAGAATTGTAGGTAGATACAATAAATATAGAAGATTATTATTGAAGATACTTGAATTGAACTAAAAAACGAAATAAACGCCTGCAGCGCAACGTATTGAGAATTCTCCGAATTTTATTTTTCCTTAACCATCCCTGATTCAAGTAGAAAAAAAAAAAAACAAAACAAAAATCATTCAAATCGGTCGAGCCGTTTTGGAGCCTTTACCCGACTAACGCACAGCAAACAGCAATTCATTTTTATATATAGAGAGATAGAGAAGAAGAGATAAAAGAGAATGAAGTCTCTGTGTGCGCGCATAACTCGAGAACGGATCGTTCGATTAAAACAATTTTGGATTTGATGGATTCCTATTGGCCAAAGGAAGGACATAGGCTACTTTCTGTCGCTAAAACAAAACTTTAAGAGAATAAAAGAGGTTATGAAAATTTGTATGGGTAAAAGCAATAAAAATAATAACTGGATCTAAATCGAGGAGTGTCACTTCGAATACAAAATTTAAATTATTTTTAATCTTATAAATTTTATATACAGTCGGACCCGCTTATTTGAAACTCGTTTAATTGAAAACCCCGCTTATATGAAAAATTTAATTTGTCCCCGTGTACTTTTTTTCAGTTATCCGAAGTCCGTTTAAATGAAAAACCCGCTTAATTGAAATTAAAGTAACGATTTTTTCTCATATCATTTAAACGGGTTCGACTGTACTACGCAATTTTGTACAAAACTATGGGGAAATACTTTTCTTTCAATCATCATGCCCCGAGGACCGGTGCCCCGGTCCAATCCAATCGACATTGACACCAGGAAAGAGAGTCGACGGCCGAAGAGATTTACAGTCATAAGAGAAGAGTATTATAGTGAAAACATAAATATACTCTTATGAGTTATGAATGACTCTTCAGTCTTCACTCTTCAGTCTTCACACGTATTGACATTTTACAGATTGGAAATCTAAGAGAGAATTTTATTTTCAAAATTTACGGGGGAATTGGTGCGCGGAAGCTGACGGTCTATCCGATAGGTGGGGCTGTTGTCGATCTCCAAACCACTCAACCGATTTCAATGAATTTTTGTGGGTCGGTATAATTGCTTTTAACTTGAAATATGGGATAGTTTTGGACCCAAGAGGTCGCGCTGTTGCCGAGATATACCCAAACATTTTTTTTTCAATTCCTTCAACTTAATTTTTAAAGTGAATACTTATATGGGCGCGTGTTACGAGCGGTTGCGATCGCATATCAATAATGATACTAGACTACTGAATCAGTTGATCAAAACTATAACTCTCAAAATAGAAAACGTTGGATTGGATTGGATTGCGTTATGAAAGATTATAATATAATTAAAATTTGTTTTTTAAGGTAAATTTCTCAATACAATTCAACTACAACACAATTCAAATTAACATCCACACTTAACGAGAGAAGTTTTATATCTGGTGTGTGAAGTGTGGTCCCAACCCAAGCCCACTCAGTTGCCTTTTTGTGTGCTTTGTGTGTGTGCGAAGGGACTTGTTGTGGAAACGATCAAGTGGGTATAGGTATAGGTAGTGTCAAGAAATGTCATTGAAAATTATTACCGGAATACGAAGTACCTAATTTATTTGAAAGGTCTTGCTTTGGATCTGCGTAATGCTAAGTGGAGTGGTTTCTTCAAAATTTATTTTGAATTGTTTTCCTAAACTCCAGCCGTGGAAATGTATAGGGCCCTATACCCTATTGTTCTGTGAGAGGTTCGCGTTGAAACATGCATGAAAATACGTCATCCTCATCCTCATGAGATGAACCTAAAAACAAGCCAAAAATTGAGGCTAAGAACCCGCGCTAAAACTTAACCAAAATTAACCTGTTAGGAGAGCACTTTAACTGTAGAAGGGAAAATAGTTATGAGCTGGATCCATTAAAAATAAAAAAATAAATAGTTGGCGCAACAGGTCTGGAGGGATCCTAGGCCTAGCTTCTCACAACCATTCGTTTTGTGTGAGGCTTAAATTTTTTAGAACGAGTGGAAGGTATCTACAATTTTATGCCGACTCCAAACGGCTAATTGAGAAGCTCTTTCAAGACTCTTGTCAGACGTTCGCGAGAGGTGGCGAAGCGGAAAAACCCCTAAGTTGAAATTTGGGTTTTTGCGGGATCCATTACCTTTGAATATTTTCGAAACCGAGTTTTGAGGACTCAATTTTTAGTTGTTTTTTTTTAGAAAATAGAAGATTTTAAACAAAATGTCTGCAAATATGTGTTGACAACATGTTTGCTTTTAAAAAAATGTTCCATTTAACCCCCCAACACCAACATGATAATAGACTCATGGATGTCAAACTCAAACTCCTTAAGTTCCATGTTTTTGTCTTAAGAATGACTGCGGGCTAGACAAAAAATAAATTCACACAAGGAGCATAGCAAATTAAATTAGAAGACTATTGAACTGATTCCGTGATTTAAACCACAGTTTGGTCTAGAACTCTTTTTTATTTGAAGCTGACATTTTGAATACTTAGCTTTTTATTATTTCTCAACTTACAGAATGACATAAAATCTTATTATTTCATAGCATTTATCAATATGCGGCTACTTGAAAAATATCAGAACGAAGCTTCAGTTAAAAAAAAAAAATTGGTGCGACTGTATCCAACAGTCCCGAAATATGTGTATGTGTAAAAACCGTGCGTGCGGTATGTGTGTGGCTTGATACACGTCATTGAGAAAATAGAGAATTGTAATAACCGTATTCTTGATATATTATGATATAACAAATACCCGTTTGCATTTCCATCCCCGCAAATTAAATGACATCAACTGTTACACAGTAAATGAAAGTGTCATTGAAATTTTATTTGGCTTGCATTGCATATTGTAGAGGTGCTGGTCTACGACATTTTTGTTAGTTGTCGTCCAGCTGTGATTTCTGCGTGCCTGGTAATTCACGAAAGATTTGGTACCGAATTTCCTCGAGATATCCGTCACAGGGAAGAAATGTGAGACCATCATATATGAAAAACATGCTTTATTTCACATCAACAAAAAGCTGAAATTAATATGCCCCAGCTCATAAATGTATGCAATGATAAAAACGTATGCAATGATAAAAACGTATGCAATGATAAAACACAGTGACGCATTTTCTGTCCCCGCAAGTTAAATGTGTGGAATTACTCCACCAGATTCCAATAACGCGCGCTTAGATGTTTACACATCAAAAAATCCGTCAAGAAACAAACGAGCTCTAGCCCAAACTGTGGTTATGTACGAGGAATAATGAATGTCAAAAAGTTTCACGCACAACAAAAATATTCGCATACCTATGTATACAAATACATCCTTCTTTCTGATTTACAAATGAAGACAGACAGCCTTTTCCTTGATGAGTAACAGCCTTGTAGCTGTACCTTCTGTCGTAGGTGCAGACAAGTTTTTGGAATGCAAATAAAACTGCAAACCTTCGCGCGAATGGACTCAGAACGAAAAGAAAAAAATGCCAACATACTGCCACTGTCATATTTCGCGCACAGAAATGCAAATGCACGTGTGCACCTTTATTCATTAGCATTCCCATCCATAACGCTGCAATAAGCGTCTTTAAAGTGCAGCCATCAGCGCATCCGACCAATTCGTCGTAGGCACGCACCCTGTCATCCAAGGAAGAGCGATTATTGTCCATGAGCCATGACAAATAAATAATAAGCCAAATATCCTGTCGCACATTCATCCATACAGCCCGCGCAGACGTGTTCCTTTTTGCCCTTCCCATGGCAGCCGTAACGTGTCAACACCTTGCTTTCGGTGGTTTGCTGTACGCCGTCATGCCCTCTGGTGGGCGTGCCTCATGCATAAAATTCCCACTAAAGCCATTGCGAACTCAAAATTAATATTCGTCTTCGCCGCGCCGCTTGATGTGCGAAATTAAAAAAAAAAAAAAAAAAAAAAAACACACGCGCCCTCTGCACTCCACCAACAGACAATGAGTAACGACACGACAACACAACTGGATACTCGACTGCGATGACATCGAACATCGACGACATTAGTCAGACGTCAACGTGCAGCCCAAACTTGGGGCTGGATGCACATGGCCTCCGGCCACCGATTTCCGACAGCGACAATGCATAATGAATGCAACCAACAAGAGACAAATATTCCGCGGCCGCAAATATAAATAAATTTCCAGAACCAGATACAGATTGTTTGAGACACGCAAATTAATTCGAGAGATGCAGGGGCGTGGCAGTAATTGAATTGATTGCACAAATGGACCGGAGTTGGATTTTAAATCATTTTTCGCCGCATACTAGTGGCAGCCGGCGACGGCGAGGCTGGGTTTGTTCCCTGACTTTGGATCAGAAATGCATTTCAGTCTCGGAATGAAAATCATCTGTGGCATAGTTGGCTTTCCGCCAAAGGATGCCGTGGTATTTCGAAGGCGATTTATTTATTGGAAACTCATGTACATTGTACAATTGAAACGCAGGTGATGGTAATGGGTGGAGCGGTGAGCGGTACAGTAGGTACTGTACTGACGGCACTTTGGCCATTGTTGCCGAATTGTGTGGAAATTTAATTAGTTTTGTTTGACAGTTCTGTCTGGAAAGGATAAACTAATTAGGTATGTCCAAGGTGGAGATTGTGGTGGAGTCACATTGAGTTCCAAACAGTGTTACCTCTGAAAATTTTCAGAAGGAGTCCAAAAAAGAATTCTGGATGAAAAAAGGAGTCCCATTCCGATTTCAATAGTTTTTTTTCATTTTTAAATAAATGAACTGTTCAATTCAAAAATTCAAATTCAGGTAAAACCAAATTCTTTCGAAATCAACTAAATACACTGAACAATTTTGAATTATAGCAAAAAATATTCTACATTTTTAAAAGGAGTCCGAATTCACAGATTTTCAAAAAGATGAATCCGGAGTCCAGGCGCTCAAAAGGAGCCAAAATGACTCTAAATCGTCCCGAAAGGTATCACTGGTTCGAAATACAAGTAATAAACATCGAAACGGACGCTGCGACCTCAATGGTGATTGGTGTTCTTCAAAAATCTCATGAAGTAAAACTGTCCACACCATCGACGATCGACTATCGACATCCTGAATGAGCACTTTTCGAGCAGCCGACATTCACTCAGACCACTACTACCTTGTCCGGCGTTTTTCGACGCATTTTCGGCACTGATTTTTGACGCGTATTTGGTCGTATTTCTTGGCGCGTATTTGGACACGTTTCTGTACCCGTTTTTGAACGCTTTATGATAGTATTTTTTTTACCCATTTTCCGAGTCTTTTTTTGGTCCCGTTTTTTTACATGTTTTTGTACGAAAATTCGGACACTTTTTGAGAGTCCTTAGACGTTTGGCGCGTTTTCGAATATTTGGTATTTTTTGGTGCTTTTTTAAACGGCTTTCTGGACGCGATCTTGGACTAGTTTTTGACTCATTTGGCCGCTTCTCTTACGCTTTTATCACAGATTTTTGTCGGATTTTTTAATGCACCTTTGAATTGATTTTTTATTGACGTTTGACGTGTTTCCAACGCGTTTTCCGTTTGCTTTTTGGAAGGATTTTCGGGCTTATTTTTGGAAGCAATTTTGGTCCTTTTAGGTACTATCCTAGGACTTGATTTTGAATGCAATTTGCGATACATTTCGAGCATCATTATAAAAGGTTTTTATTTTAAGGTATTTTTCGCGTATTTGTACCCATTTTTTGGTTTGTTTTTGGCCGATTTTTGAAAGCGTTTTTGGACGCGTCTTTAGACAGTGTTTTCTACTCGATTTTGGATGCTTCTGGTCAAGTTTTTCAACTCGATTTGGACACGATCTAAACATCTTTCTGAACACAAGTTTTTTTTACTTATTTTTGGCCGATTCTCTTACGATTTTGTAGCAGTTTTTTTTTTTTGGATTTTTTGATGCACATTTGAATTGATTTTTTATTGACGTTTGACGTGTTTCCAACGCGTTTTCCGTTTTGCTTTTTGAAAGGAATTTTGGGTGCGTTTTTAGGCTTATTTTGGGAGCAGTTTTGGTCCTTCTTGGTACTGTCCTAAGACTTGTTTTTGTATGCAGTTTTCGATACGTTTCGAGCATCATTTGAACAGGCGTTTTTTTTTAATATTTTATACGTGTTTGTACCCGTTTTTTCAGTTTAGTTTTGTCTGTTTTTGAAAGCGTGTTTGGACGCGTCTTTAGACAGTGTTTTCAACTTGATTTTGGATGCTTCTGGTCGAGTTTTTCAACTCGATTTGGATACGATTTAAACGCCTTTCTGAACGCGAACATAGACAAGTTTTTTGACGAATTTTTGGCCGCTTCTCTCTCCTTCATTTGAAAAGCGTTTTTTGAAGAGTTTTTCGCGTGTTTGTACACATTTTGGGACGAGTTTTTGAAAGCGTTCTTGGCCGCATCTTTAGGCACTGCTTTGGACTCGTTTCTGGATGCTTCTGGTCGAATTATTCAACGCAATTTAAAAGCCTTTCTGAACGCGAACATAGACAAGTTTTTTGACGAATTTTTGGCCGCTTCTCCTATGATTTTGTAGCAGTTTTTTGTCAGATCTTTTGATGTAAGTTCTTTTGAATGAATTTTTTACCGACGTATTTTTTATGTGCTTCCAATGCGTTTTCTGTTTGTTTTTTTGGATGCAATTTTGGACGTTTAAAGCACCATTTTCTCTTCTTTGTACACATTTTTCGACGCGTTTTTGAAAGCGTCCGTGGGCGCATCTTTAGACACAGCTTTCGGTTCGACTTGGGATGCTTCTGGGCGAGTTTCTCTACGCGATGGGACGCTCGCGTTTTGCGGATTATTTTTAGGAATCGTATAACTAAGGTGCAGTTCGAAATAGTACTGAGTTGTCGGGAAGTGTTTGTGAAAATCTAACTGCGATCAGCACC
Organism: Cheilosia urbana; assembly: GCA_946477585.1. Lineage (NCBI taxonomy): Eukaryota > Metazoa > Arthropoda > Insecta > Diptera > Syrphidae > Cheilosia > Cheilosia urbana. The sequence continues at coordinate 141,020,561 of OX297853.1, forward strand.
CGTCAACCGCCCTCTTTTCATTGTCATTTGCGAAAAATGTTTACCAATAATGTGTCATATTTTTTATTTAATTTGTTTGTAAAAGGAGGATACCAGATTATGGAGCACTCAGACCAATTGCAGTCCATTGTACTCCAAGAAGCAATGCCTTGTTTGGTGAAGTGGGAGAAAAACTCTTGCTGTCCCTCTTGAACCTGCGCTGCCCGAGTTACGAGCAATGACTCTATCCATTACACGATTCCCACCCCCGTCATGTGTAATTACCACCAGATCCCAAGACCGGTTCTTAAAATATAACATTCAATCGCTCACAATTCCAACCGTCAGTCGTCATCGCCAGCAGCAGCATAACAGCCCAGCGCCTGACCATAACCTTGAGCCCCCCAAATCACCTTTGCTCAGTACCAACTAAGCACAAAATTAAGTACACAATAGATAAGCAAACAATATCATTCGAGAGCAAACACCTCGTGTCAGTCGAATAAACAAAATACCTGAATTTATTTACCAAAATAAGCAAATGAAATCCCCCATCAAGTCCATTTGGCTTTTGCTGAAATTATCTCTGCGTCCGTTCCTAATCTCGTTCTGTCAGCATTTCTACTACCAATTTATTTACTTTGCCAAAGAACCATCCAAATCACGTATGTACGGGGAGCACATCCGATCCGAAATTAATTAAAAGTCAAGTTTCGAACGTGAGTGGCCTTACTGGACAGAGCTATAGCTTTCCACTTGGCAGGCAAAAAATACCAATCTATTTGCGTAAAGTCATCAACACCACGATCCACGAAACTGCGGCAACAGTGTCGAGTAGGCGCAAGGTCTTAGGCTTAGTGGCCCAAGTCAGCATTGGGTAATGCTCCGTCAGAGTCAGACGAGCCCCACTTTAGATAGCTCTCCTGTGAGACATGAAAAAATAAAAAAAATAAAAACGGATTTGTTTACGCAAGGGGAGAAGCTAGAGAAAAACCCACAAGTGCAATTGAAGCATATGAAAACATTCCACAGCTCCTGAACCAGCTACTTGTCTCCCTTAGTGCTGGCTCATTCTAATTCTGGTCGAAGGTTGTCTGTCGGTTGGCGTTGCCAGGTCGTAATGACGGGGGTAATAATCGTTTGTACATTTCTGAGTTAATTAACAAATTAGAACGGGTGGGGATGTGGCAATTTTTGAAATAAATAAATTGTTCCTCATTTCAAATGTTCAAAGTTCAGGACCTATAAAAGTTTCTTTTGCTCCCTTTCTAGCTAGGGAGTCGGCCATTTCATTACCCTCTATTCCTACGTGGCCACGCACCAAGCAGAGGGTTATTGTGTTTCTCCTACCCAGTTCATTAAGTTTTTGTAGGCATTCCCACACAAGTTCGATTTAATGAAGGAGGAAGTTAAGTGCCATAATAGCAGCCTAGCTGTCTGACATTATAGCCATATAACAGTTGACCTTGTTTCTGTCGAGGACACATCTGTCTATGGCATTTCAGCCTGGAAGATGCTGGTACTTTAGCCCATTGGTTTAGAATTTTTGGTTCCAGGCCCAAATACTCCCGCTCCAGTTCCCTCATCAGTTCTCGATCCATCTGTGTACTACTTCGTTGTGTGATTGCTCAGTCTGTGAATTGTGGACTCGCTGCTCCACTTCGCCTAGCAACAAAGTTCGTTTGGAAATCAAATATTTTGATGGTATCGGCTCTAGGAAAGGCTCTAAGAAAGGCCAATACTGTCTCAGTTTGATGCATATTTCTCTTCCTACTCCTTCCTTGACCATACTTGGAATCGTTTAACTTGTACATTCCTCAACCACGAGGTGCAACGGAGTTAGTTTCAATAGCACTTCCATAGCTGCGGTGGGGCAAGTTCTCATGGCCCCTGTTATATACAGGCATGCCAGTCTTTGCACTTTATTGAGTGTCTTCCTTGTGGGGGATAAAGCCCGCGTTGCTTTCCTGGTTATCTCCTCTGAGTGTTTTTTCCAGGCGAGTTTTCTGTCCGGGCTTAGTCCCATATATTAAACTTCATTGACCGATGTCAGTGATGAACCCGATAGCCTTATCGGCCTAAGCCTTTCAAGTTTTCTTTTCCTCGTGAATGGTAAAATTGTTGTTTTTGCCAGATTTAGGCTTAGCCCAGCCTTTTCGCACCAATTTCGAGTTATTTTGAGTCCCATTTGTACAATGTCACAAAGGGTTCCCTCAAATTTACCCCTGGCAATACCTACTATGTCATCAGCATATGCTTGACAGTTAGGTTAGGTTAGGTTGGTGGGCTGGCGGGGAGTGTCCCGCGCCACACTCAGGTCAAAATTGACCCATTGTGATACCCGTCGGGGGGAAGGGTTTTATCCCTTATCCGTAGTAACCTTTTCTGCCTGTAAAAATTAATTAATTAATTACTTACTGTGTCATTGCATACAAACCATCTTGAGGATTTGATGAAGTTCATGATTTTGTCCGTTGGTGTGCTAGATAGCTCGTTCAGATTGTTGAAGAAGAATTTTCCAAGGACTCTGTGTCTGGAGTGTTGAAGAGCTGGACAGTGACATAGGAAGTGGGTTGTATCCTCTATAACTCCCTCGTCACCGCAGCCTCTGCAAAGTTCTTCCTCGGTCAGTCGCATTTTCCTCATGTGGTATCGCAAGGTGTTGTGTCCCGTAAGGATACCTACAAGCGTAGAGAGACATCTCCGGTTGTTCCGCATGATTCTCTCTGTTCTGGATTTACAGAAAGATGGCCATAGTTTCCTTGTGTTTTCGCACGTATCCATGGATTTCCATCTAGCGTTTGCCTCGTCCGTGGCCTTTTTCCCTGCTTCTAGCTTTAGTGTACAGAGCGGGATGCACACAGAGGGGCATGTTTGTTCTAGAGCATTAGCCGAGCCATGTCGTGCTAGTTCATCCGCTTTCTCATTGCCTGGAATGCCTTCATGTCCAGGGACCCAACACAGTAATACCTTGTGCTGTGTTCCAAGAGCTCTGAGCTCTTCGCGACAGCTCTTCACAAGATTCGATTTTATTTCTGGGGCAGTTAAAGCTTTTATAGCTGCCTGGCTGTCGATAAAGAAGGTGATACCTTCCGGAGGTATCACCTTTATCGCAGACTCACGGGCGGCTCTTGTCACTGCCATGACCTCCGCTTGGAATACACTGCAGTGGTCTGGGAGGCGTATTGATGTTGAGATGCCCAGCGGTTCAGAGTAGATGCCTGACCCCACGCCGTTGTCCATTTTAGACCCGTCTGTGTACACGGGAATGGATTGCGTGTCAGGTACAAGTCCATCTCTCCATTCTTCCCTGCTGGGGTAGGCGCTAGAGAAGGGTCTTCTGAATTCCAAATATGGCGTTATGTAATCCGTGCTAGGTACATTGCCAAGGTACTTCTGTAGGATCGTTGAGTGACCCTCTTCATCGTGTTTCCAGTCTATTGATTGGCTAATTCTCATGGCACTTGTTGCTGCCACAGACTGTACAAAGATGTCTAGCGGAAGCAGGTTGAGGATAGCCTCAAGTCCGGCGGTTGGAGTTGATCTCATCGCGCTGGTGACCCCGATGCATGCTAGTCTTTGCACTTTTGTGATAGCCTTTAGGTGTGTAGCCTTTTTTGTTGCTGGCCACCATACAAGACTGCCATATGTCAGTATTGGTCTTACAATAGCTGTGTACAACCAGAGTTTGATCTTCGGAGATGGTCCCCATGTTTTCCCAAAAATCTTGCTGCAGGTGTAGAATGCTATTGTGGCTTTCTTGATTCGTTCGTCTATGTTCATTTTCCAATTTAGTTTCTTATCTAGTATTAGTCCCAGGTATTTTGCATTGTCAGAGATTCTGAGGGGTGTACCACCAACAGAAGGCGGTCAGAAGGCTTGACAGTTGATGGCATGGTTTGTCAATTTCTCAAATAACTCATCCACTACAAGACTCCACATTAGGGACAGCCTCTTGCTGTGTTAACCTTGATAATATGTACCTTCTGATGTGTGAGTCTCTGCTGATCTTGTGCTCAGGAGTTCATACATCCACCTCGATACTGTGTTATTTACTCCTTTTCTATCATGAGCTCGTATAATTGCATCATGCGATGTATCATCAAATGCTCCTTCGATGTCCAAGAAGGCACGCAATACTATTTCTCTCGCTTCAAGAGCGCTTTCAATGATCTCAGTTAACTGGTACAGAACAGTCTCCGTGGATATGCCTGATTTGTAGGCATGCTGAGAGGCGATATTATTTAGTACATCTCCTCTAAAGTAGTTGTCCACTCCACAGCCTTTTCCATCGTTTTAAGAAGGAACGAAGTAAGGCTGATTGGTTTGTACAACTTTGGAAGACTTGGGTCCTTTTTTCCCACTTTCGGAATGAACACTACCTTCGCTCGTCCCCACTGGTTTGGTATGAACAGGTTGCTCATAACAAAAATAATATTGGCGAACGAATGCAGACCGACTCCACTTTAGATTTTCATTTTTTTTCTGACAGACTGACATGTAAAACCGCCACATGCGTTGCCTCTGAAATAGTTCCTGTTGTTGTTTTTTGTTTGTTTGGCCAAGAAGTCCTTAAATCACAATTGCAATTTACTTTTTGATTGGTTTTCGCATCAAACACAAATAATCGGTTTCAACGTATAGGGGAAGGTGGCCTAAAATGCCACACTAGGGTCAAATGGCACACTTACCAGAAAACTCATAAAAGAATAAAATTATGAGCTTTAGTGAACACAGTTCTTTAGTTAATTTGGCAGCACCTATACGCAAACGAAATATTGACATGCTCCAGCCATCATATGACAGCCGGCAGAGCATTTTGTGCTGAGCCGGCTTTTATTAGTGGTGTAAAGTAGTGGAGTGCGAAGTTCAAGTAAAATTGTTTGTGATCAAAAACGTTCCTTTTTTAAGGTTCCGTACCCAAAGGGAAAAAACGGAACCTTATTAGTTTTGCTTTTGTCCGTCTGTTCGAACCCACTAAACCAATTTTCTCAGAAACTAATTGACGTAGAAGGCTGAACTGGTAGCAATACATCAATTAGTTTTAGAGTACCTAATTATTAATTTGATGAATAAAATATTTTCACTCGCACAAAAAGCTTTTATTATAATAAGTGACCTTTGATAGGTATGTGGCACGGGTAAACATTTTGAAAATTAATTGTTTTAAACATTTTGGAAATATTTTAAATTTTTTAACATAAAAATATTTGAGCAATTGGTTATTCTATTTATGAATATCTCTTGAAAACCTATACATCGAGCACTTTGCTCAGGGAGTGCCATTTTAGGCCACATTTCCCTACATTGGACGTCTTCCGTACATCAAATACCACATTGAAAATTCAGCCAAACCTCGTACTTTATATTCGCTGGTATAACTTTTACCAAGAATTGATACAGTCGCGGAAGCTCAACCAGTAATTCAAAGACAAACTTGCCCCGCATATCTGGCAATGCTATTCATATTTATTTGGAAGTGCGGAGCCATGAGTGGGCAATCTAGATAGGGAAGCAAAAACTAAAAAAAAAAAAAATCAATCAAATCTAGACGCACAAAAATATTCTCTCATCTCGAAGAAGCAATCCAAAATAAATAAACAAAACACGAACCTGTCAATTGCGGGACACACTATACAGCCACATAGAGAATACCAAAACCAAAGAGGAATGAACCAGGCAACTGAAACTGAAACTACTGCTAAATGCCCACCGAAAGCGAACTATAAACCGCGAAGAAGAATAAGCTGTATGATATGACAGAGCCAACAATATAAATACACAAGACACACCACATTCATCGCCATCACCATCGAACAACCTTGAACGGCATTGAGAAGCTGCTGCCTTGCGGGCATTTTACAGCCGCCCCCCACTCCGCCACACGCCATATCCACCGGTTCTTCAAGAAGCCGCAGAGTTCTATGGCCTGACGACATATAAGCTTAGGTAGCATGTTCGTTGATTACAACCGAACCGAAGCAACGCACTCTGCCGGTGTGCCGGACCTAGGCACATGGTGATAGTTGATTTTCATTTTCAACCAAACTACTGTACGTAGTCGTATCTATGGGGCTTAAGCTTGCGACTTGAGATAATTAATCATTCTTTGCCGGAGCAAGTGCGTTTTGCATTGGCAAATGGTCCATGCAAAGTGAATGTTTGATTGAAAGTCTTTTTGAAAGTCGTCGGCTGCCATGCGCCATGCAGGACTGTAGGAGTCTTACTCTTACAAAGCATTGCTGCCAGACAGAGGAAGGAAGAAAGAAGTAATCTGTTATATCATTGGAATCTTCGATGGAAAAACAAATACAAATACAAAAAATTTCAAATTGAAAGTGAATGCATTTGTCGTGAGGAATTTCTCCATTTGCAATGTTAATACTTCGAATGATTTAATTAAAATGGTTTCACAAGGAGGCAGCAACTCAACAACGACAAAATACAAACTTCAGGAAAGGAGAGGCTAATTGAAACCATGAGGCATGGATTTGCCTGCATTAAAATACGTTTAACGTATCGGATGACAAATTGCCCTCGCCTGGATTGTATATTAATTCAGTTATTAACGTCTGAAAATAAAACAGTATTGAGAGATGTACACATCGTGTCGTAGAGTTGAAAAGTCCTCGCTATATGTAATTTAAAAAAAATAACAGGATGATGACATAAATCCTACAAGATTTCTAAGTGGAAGCGGATAGGGGTTGTCGAAATGTCGATTTTTGAGGGCTATTTTGTATCACTTGTGATTATCACTATCAGCCCCTTGGGTGCTATACCGCATTGGTGGCGGAGATTCAACAATGAACACCGAACAGTACAAGTTGTAGAGCAACACCGATCTGTGGTCAGACCTGGGACCTCAATATTTAGAGCTCCGGGCATGTTGCACATTCACAGAGCATATACTCCTTCATGACGGACGAGCTGCAATTAATCCGAAATCGATCTTATCTCTTCTTCTCTTTTTCTCTATATATAAAAGAGAGTTGCAGAAGCGTTGTGACTTTATAACTCACGAACGGTCAAACCGAATTCGATCAAATTCTTAGGATTTGTTTGCATGGTCGTGTAGTTGGTTTACCTAAAGTTTAAAAGCAATTGGTCAACGCGTTCGTGAGTTATGTCAACATCTGATTTTGTCCAAATAAAATAGAGGAGCAGGTGAATGGTTTGTCAAAGTCTATATAGGGAGACATATAGTCAGAAGTGACAACGTCCCCTACGTGTTTATATACCTAAGATCTGTGCATGCCCAAAGTTGCAAGGATTCCAAGTGTTAGTTTGGCTGATCCTTATAGCACACTTGGCAGCGGATTCTTCCATGTATAGGTCTAGAGGTGTAAAATTGAGAATCGCCTCTAGTCCAGCTGTAGGTGTGGTTCTCATAGCGCCGCTTGTCCCTTTACAAGCTATTCTTTGTATTTCTGTCATTAACTTAAGATTGGTCGCTTTGCTGGCGGCTTGCCACCGACTTTCCGACAATAACCCTGGTTTGTGTTTTTTGCAAGACCCGAAGAAGTTGGTATTTAAGAAATCTTATACAACTTTTAATACCTTGTGCACTCTTATAGCTTCAGTCTAGAGAGCTTAGCGGATTTGCATTAACTTTCTTATTTTTACTTTATTATAGTTTCGCACTCCAAGGCGAAGTCGGAATTTAGAATTTCGCTCTTAAATTAGCAGTAACTTGCCGTAGAGTTTATACAGAAGCAAGTAACAAGCGACACAGTCATGAACATTTTTTGTAAATAATGTTAGAAATTGAGAGCGAGACTTGGTTAAGATACTTTTTCTGACGAACCGCACGTGTTTCTCTTTATATATTGTTTTTGATCCAGTATTTTGAACACTTGGGGCTTAATCTGCATTCAAGGCCTAGATTGTTTGCCATTTATCAGCATAAGATCATACCCTATACATTTTACATCCCAGGATGCAATCGAGTACCATCCAAACTTATCTCCATTTCACAATATATGAGCGTATTTTTTGGTTGAATCTAGTCCTCATTAAACCAGTCAGTGGCTTAAAGACCAGTATGGCACGTAGCGCTATCAGCCAGCTATTTTTTAAACAATACGTTTACAGACTTTTCCAAAATGTCATTCTTCTACTTTCGACGTTGCCAGATCCTTCGCAACCATTTTTTAAATCTCATTTTAAGCGTTTTTTTAATTTTTAATTACCCCTTCCGCCTAAACGGATCTCCCATAGTAAAAAATGCTCGCATTTATTGTCGCCTAAATGAAGGTACAAACGGCTTGTGTATGTGCTTCCTCTGTCATTCTTCTTCTGTCACGCGGATTTTCGTATACATACTTCCACGAATGTTGACCAAATTCGATGGATTTTTCTGAATTACAGTTTCTTACTTACTTACTTAAGGTGGCGCTACAGTCCGGGGTGGACCTGGGCCTCAACCAACAAGCGTCTCCAGCCAGCACGATCTTTGGCCAGCTGTCTCCAGTTTCGCACGCTAAGTTGGTTAAGGTCCCCTTCCACTTGCGTGCGAGTTAAGTATTGGTCATAAGATCATAATATATTACGTTCATAAACCATACTTGCTGAATTTACAGTAGGTATTCTTACTGGTAAATTACTATCGTCATCACTTTTATGTTGACACATAAAAGCGACGAAGACCGAATTGTAATTAAAATAAACAAATGAAAGTAGGCCAATTCATTGGGTAACCTATTGAAAAATAGAGTGAATAAATACACCCAATGCATTCGGCTGACCCAGTGGAAACTGTAAAGGCAAGCAAGTCAATGGGGGATTTATGTCGTAACATAATAATACATTAAGTAATACATTCATGTCAATTTTCTTCTGGCATTCTAGCAGTTGTAACAGTTAGTTCTTTTACAGACCTCAAGCAGTACAACGGTGCAGCTCCGCTAAGACGGCGACCGTCCTTATTGTATTGTATTGTACTTTAATAATTATAGAGCCATAAGCAAAAATAATAAATAAAGAATAAATCTTTATCAAAAATTTTGTCGGTCGTCTATAAATTTATCTGGCGCAGTCGGTAGGATTAGGTACAACTATCCTGATCCAAAACGTGAAAGTTCGCTACGTAGCAAAGAGCCTTATCGCAGCGACACGACAGTTTACGAAGTAATAAAAGCAAACAAATTCGGGAAGTGACTTTTGTGCTCGAAAAAAAAAAACAAAACAAAACTACTACAAGTATGGCACATAACCAGGGAGAGATGCCGGAAGTGTCTAATCGAGACATTTTGAATAGTCTTATGGCTATTGTGGCCAGAATTCCACCGGCTAGCATTGGCGGCCATGTACTACGAGAGATACAGCACCTACCCGAATTCGAAGGAGATAGCAAAACTCTGACACACTTCCTAGTAATGGTGGAAAACCATCTCACAAATACCGGAGGGGACCAGCAGGCAACATGGACGATAATCCAACAGACGAAGATCAAAGGACGAGCAATGGATCTACTCCTAGTCAATGGCGTGACCACATGGGCCCAGGCAAAGGAACTCTTCAGACACCACTACCGTCCGATCATCAGCAGTACGGATTTGACGAGGGAAATAGTGAGCATGAAAGTGAGTTCTATCTACGATTTAGTTAACAAATTAGAATATTTATTAAGTAAGGTTAATACGTATGTCATATTTTCCGACAATCAGGAGCCAGAGAAACTGTTGCTCCACAACATTATTATAAATAAAGTGAGGGACATTACTGTAGGTAACTTAGCTAGAGAGTTAAGAGATAAGTATGATATACAAAGTATAAAACGAATTTTATTCTCCTACATTGGGTATGATCATGGAAATTTAAAGACCATGGAAAATAAGCATCCAAGTAGACAGCAGAACAGAGTTGCTAATGAACAAACACCTGGGGGATATTATAGGAACTCAGGGAATTTTAGGAATAGGGGTGATCAAAGTGGCAGACCCTCAGGGAACGTTAGAAATAATAATTATTATCAGAACGAACCAAGAACATCAGGAAATGTCAGGCAAAATCAGATTCCAAGGCCAGAGCCCATGGATACTAACAACGTACAAACTGACCAAGGGCCCATCAGACAGGAAATTAATTCAGTAGAACCACCGGTTTTTCTGAATGGAGCCTCGGACAACTAATGACCATACCCACTATTATTCAAAACCAACGGCACTACATTCTAATAGACACAGGAAGTGCCATGACTATCGTTAATACAAACAAACTCGACATGACACCGTACCCAATATTAGATACCCGACAAGTTGAAATAAGAACTATTAATAGTACCATAACTCAGAGTGCGAACATAATTCAATTTCCCGTTCCAACAGAATTTGGCTACAGTAATAACACATTCATTAAAGCTTACGCTCAGAGCTTAGAGAACAAGAACTATACCATACTTCTGGGTATGGATGTTCTCAAAAATATAATTAAAACTATTGACATCGAGCAAGGAAAGATAACTCTAAGAAACAAGACCATTCTAAAGATAGAGCGTGGACAAGAGCTATCTTGCAATTATCTAGAAGAAGGCAATCCTGACTTCGGCAGCCTCAATCGCGAAGAACACTCAGCATTGGCCTCCTTACTAGACGAGTTCCAAAATATACAATATCGGGAGGGCGATCGGTTAACCCACACCTCGACGATCAAACACGAAATCCGCCTTAAAGAAGATAAACCAATATACTCAAAGTTGTATAGGTTACCAAAAAAGCACGAAGATGAGGTCGTTAAACAGATTGCAGACATGGAGCGACAGGGTATAATCAGGAAGAGTATGAGTAGATTCGCTTCCCCGATCGTGGTTGTGGCAAAGAAACCAGACCAAGATGGTCAGTTGAAGTACCGCATTTGTGTCGACTATAGAGCGTTAAATGCACTCACTGAAGACGACCGCTTTCCTTTACCAAATATAGACAATCTCTTTGATAAGTTAGGGAAAGCAATTTATTTTTCAACTCTGGATTTAGCAAAAGGGTATCACCAAATATTAATGCATCCAAATGATATTGCGAAAACCGCATTTATAACTCCACAAGGATTATACGAATATGTTCGTATGCCGTTTGGGCTTAAGAACGCCCCAGCTACTTTTCAGCGCTTAATGAACCACATATTACGGGAACACATAAACAAAACCTGCGTTGTCTACTTAGACGACATTTTAATATTCTCCACTTCTTTGAAAGAACATTTGAAAAATCTTAGAGACATTTTGTTAATTCTGGAAAAGCATAATCTAAAATTGCAAATTGGTAAATGCTCATTTCTTAAGAAAGAAACAGAGTTTTTAGGCCACATTCTGACGGAGGAGGGCATAAAACCGAACCCTAACAAAGTAGATACAATCAAAAATCTTTCACTCCCGCAAACTGAAAAACAACTTAGAAGTTTTCTAGGAGCCTCAGGGTATTACAGGAAATTCATACAGGATTATGCAAAAATCGCATATCCAATGACCAGGTACCTCAAGAAGGACACCAAGATAAACGTGAACGACCCAGAGTATGTGAATGCTTTCGAAACACTCAAACTTAACTTGATAACACACCCAATTCTTAAGTTTCCGGAATTCGAGAAACAATTCCAGCTATACACTGATGCAAGTAATTTCGCCATCGGAGCTGTCCTCACACAAGACAAACAACCGGTTTGTTATATTTCAAGGACTCTTAACGAGCATGAAAGAAACTATTCCGTGACGGACAAGGAATTTCTAGCTATCGTGTGGAGTGTATCCAAATTAAGACCATATCTGTGGGGGAATAAGTTCAAAATTACCACTGACCATCTTCCTATAAAATACTTAAATAAGAAATATAATGGTGCCGAATTCTCTCAGCGCAACCAAAGGTGGCTACTTAAATTGCAAGAGTTTGATTATGAGATTGAATATCTCAAGGGCCAGGAGAATAAAGTTGCCGATTTTCTAAGCAGAATCGAAGAAGCAAGCTTGGAAGTTAACCAAATGTCGGACAACGAAACCGTGCATTCAGGAAGGGAGGAACAATTTGATCACATTCCTATCAAAGAAGGGATAGTCAATATATATAAACAACAAATCATTTTAAGTTACGATAAGGAACCAAAAATCGAAACACTTCATGGTAAAAGAATTTTGTATATTAGAGCTTCAGATCCTATAGGAATAATAACGGGCCAACTCAAAGAAATAGCTCAAGGAACAATTGGCATTTATGCTGAAGTCAGAGAGCCGGATTATAACAAAGTTCAGCAAATAATCATAAATTTATATGCAGGAAACAGAAAAATTAAATTTGTGAAACTAACACGGAGAGTAAGAGATTTAAGAACAGAGGCTGAAGCTAGGAGACAGATATCCATTTACCACATCAGAGAGAGTCAACACTCGGGAATTATAGAATCTTATAACACACTGAAACAACAAATTTATTATCCTAAGCTTACTCGAGTAATTACCCAGATAATAAACAATTGCGATATCTGCCAGAGAGCTAAATATGAGAGAAAACCGATACAGGGAAAATTCAAGTTAACAGAGACTCCTAACCAGCCTAATGAAATAATTCACATAGACATCTACCATTTCCACAAACACATATTTCTAACAATGATTGATAAATTAACAAAAAAAGGGTATGTGTACAGACTTGAAAGTAAAAACCACATTCACAAAACAGACGCTATCACTGAACACCTCACTAGAGTAGGCTCACCTAAAAAAATCATAACAGATAACGAGTTTAACACTGCATATATTAGAGAATACCTTAGAGAACGAAACATTGACGTACACTATACTAAACCAAATTCACATACAGGTAACGCTGACATAGAACGCCTACATAGCACCATAGCCGAGATTTTACTTACCATGAACCAGGAAGAGTCAGTAAACACAAAGATGTTTAGAGCTTTTCAGATTTATAACAAAAGATATCATACTACGATAGGCATGTCACCGGAACAGGTCCTACCTACAAATGTAGAAACGGTGGTAAGGAGGCTTAAAAAGAAGAAAACAAATGTCATAAACAAAAGGAATCAAGACAGGGAAGACTATACAGAAACCAGGCAAGTGGGTTATATTAAAAATTATAAACATGTAAGACATAAGAATGAAGCTAATTTTAGATTGAAAAATTTAGATAGGGTACATACATCAAATATTAAAAGACCAAGACAATTTGCAGAATCTGCCACTGATGTTAATCTTCCTAATGATGACAATCAACCTAGTACAAGCGGCACTGGTAATAACGCCAATCGAGAGTAATAGCGGATTCACGATAATAAATATGGGAGAAGGAGAGATTATCAACCAGACCCAAACCATCCTTCACATCGTTAAGTTAAACAAGCTGGTAGAAACATTACAGGAAATACAAAAATTTGAAATTATTGGGCAAGCCCCAGAAATAAGAAAAGAATGTTTAACAATTTATACAAAAATACTTAGTATCATGCCTCCTAAGACACGATCTAAGAGAGGACTCATAAATTTTGTAGGAACTGCTCAGAAATGGTTATTCGGTTCCATGGATGATGCAGATAAGGAAGAGATAGACGAACACCTTAGAATAACAGATACTAACAATAAAAACGCAATTCACGAACTAAATAATCAAATTAAAATTAACACGCAATTAGATGAAAATATGAAGAACATAAGGGATTTAGTTGCAAAAGACAGGGAGGAAATAGAACGATATCAGAACGAAAGTCAACAATTACAAAAGACAATACTTAAGCGTATACAACGGACAGAAGTACTCACTAGATTACAAATGTTAGAGAAACTAATTGATAATTTATTAGATACCATAGCAGCAACCAAATTAGGAATTACTCACCCTAGTTTACTCACAAAAGATGAGTTAATTATGACAAACATGGATTTAAGCAAGTTGAAAAATATTAAATCGGGAGTAATGAAATATACGGATGACTCTATTATTATAGCATTAAAAATACCAGATCAAATTATTACACTCCCGATCAAATTAATTGCACCGATAACAAATCATGAAAAACAAGAAGTAGATTTAGAACCATTTATTGTAACTGTATATGAAGGAAACGAGTATAAATATGACAGTGAAAAAAATAATGTTAACGATTTAAGAAGAAGAAATGATTGTATTGTTAAACAAAATTGTCTGATGAAAATTAACAGAAACTTTGAAATTATAAATATAAATGAAAGAACTTATATTGTTAAAAATGCCGAAAATATAACCGTTCAAAATAATTGTGACTCTAGAGACTTAAATCTCACAGGAAACTATATTATTAATATTCAGAATTGTAATATTAAAGTTAATGATGCTATAATTAAAAATAAGGAAACCAACTTTACATTTCAATTTTATTACGAAGAAATTAGTAAAGAAAATGTTACTGCTAATACCATATTTAAAAAATTTGAAAAATGGCATGAAATTGAAAATAGACGTACTATAGATCTAGTTGAATACCATAAAATAAAAACCTATGTAATTTCCGGTACAACTATGTTCATAATCATAATAATCACCGTTATTGTCCGAAGCATAATTTACAAGAATGTCAGAAGAACGAAAAAAATTAAAGTCAAAATTACTAATTTAACTGAAAAACAAGAGGGAAACGCAATAGATATTCCAAGTCATAATAATTTCCAGGAGAAAATTTTCTCTAAGGAAGGAGGAGTTAAGTATTGGTCATAAGATCATAATATATTACGTTCATAAACCATACTTGCTGAATTTACAGTAGGTATTCTTACTGGTAAATTACTATCGTCATCACTTTTATGTTGACACATAAAAGCGACGAAGACCGAATTGTAATTAAAATAAACAAATGAAAGTAGGCCAATTCATTGGGTTCATTGGGTAACCTATTGAAAAATAGAGTGAATAAATACACCCAATGCATTCGGCTGACCCAGTGGAAACTGTAAAGGCAAGCAAGTCAATGGGGGATTTATGTCGTAACATAATAATACATTAAGTAATACATTCATGTCAATTTTCTTCTGGCATTCTAGCAGTTGTAACAGTTAGTTCTTTTACAGACCTCAAGCAGTACAACGGTGCAGCTCCGCTAAGACGGCGACCGTCCTTATTGTATTGTATTGTACTTTAATAATTATAGAGCCATAAGCAAAAATAATAAATAAAGAATAAATCTTTATCAAAAATTTTGTCGGTCGTCTATAAATTTATCTTGCGCCACCTGAGTCGCGGTCTTCCTCTACTGCGCCGTCCCTCGGGTCGAAGATCTTCCGGGCCGGAGCATTGACGTCCATTCGCTCTACATGACCCAGCCACCTCAGTCGTTGGACCTTCACTCTTCTGGCTAGGTCGATGTCGCTGTACAGCCCGTACAGTTCGTCGTTGTATCTCCTCCTCCATTCACCGTATATGCAGACGGTTTCTACGGCGACTAAAAGGTAATTTAACCAAAAAAAATAACCAGTGCGTCCTATAATGCACATCCAAAGTGCACTGCATTACCAACATCACATTTTCGTTGATTCTCTTGAAAAGTGCCACTGCATATGCAAATTAACATCACGTAAACTTTACACATCCCACGAAGATCCAGTGACATGTTCTGATTTTCTGAATTTAATTTGTCCCAATGGACTCCATTCTACTTTCTTCCCGCAAGTAATAAGGATCCCATCCCGACCGCACGTACTCCGTTGCAGCGCAATCAATCTCCCTTAAAGTTCCTTAAATACCTATTTATCCCAATTCCCAATGGCAAAGGCAACGTATACCTCCTCGTCTCGTATTACCTTGAGGCAGCACATACGAGTATTCATAAATCAACAGTCCTACTCTATTGCATGCGCTCCACCGAGGTGGACTGTATTGTGGTGCCCAATCGACTCTTGAGAGATTAAAAATCCCTTAAATGCTTGAAATTAATGTTGAAAATATTGTTAATTATACCTGAATACTGAATTAAGGAATTCGATCTGTAATCCAATTCATTTGAATCTGCGCTCGCAGACACAGTCGCAGTCTCCCTTTTTCTCCTCATTCATTTGTTGGATCGGACGCAAAGAAGACGACGTCCGTCCGTCGTCGTCTTCTGGAACTGGCTACCTGTAATCAATTATCTAGATAAAAAAGAAAAACACCGCGGGAGACATATATAATACAAACTGAAGCGCATCTTACCACCACAACCACAATAAACGAATACCGCGTGTGACGGGGCAATTATTGCCCGAGAAAGGAATTTGAATTTCTCAAACTCGCGAACGAGCTCGTAGTATTTTTGGTAATTAAACGTTCTCCAGGATCTGTTGAATGGATTTCATTGGTTTGTACTGGTTGGCAATCGAATATACTTACCAAAGTGATTTATTGACTGTCTGAAGCGTTAATTGCTTGCAAAAGGGTTCCTCTGGAGATTGATAAGGATTAATGGCAGTCGAAGATGGTACAATTCAATGTAGCTAAAGGCGAGCATTATCCTCAAAGTGGTTGCGAATTATACCCAAGAGGTGTATATAAGAGTTAATTGCTTTGGCAAGCTTAAAATCACGTCAATGGTGAGTTGTTTTTTTATTTTCGCAGATATACCTACTCGAAATTAGGGATCTTTGCAACCAAGGGGACTTAGAAATTTGAGAACATGCTGTCGTTACCTAGCAGCCCTGCGGCGACATTTGATGACTTCAGCGTATTGGACCTTTCAAATGAAACCTACTATCTTACTTTTGGAATTTTTGGAACTGTTATTCGTAAGTTGCAACCATCGGGGGAGAGTAGTGTATAATTCGAGCTGTCATTTCAATTTTAGTAACATTTTTCGCAAAATGTTTGTTTTTATACACATAAATCGCAAGCTAGATACGGATATATATAAGTACTTAGGAACTGTCTCTGATAGAACGAACTAGGTTTCTCGATTTTTTTCGGAAAGACAAGGAACATACTTCCTCTAACACAAGGAGTGGAATAGGGCAACCCTCTTCCATCGATCTTGGCTATTTCAATTTCCTTTGTGTGGTTACTTCTGATATACAAAGTAGCTCCACGTTGTCCTTAATATGCCTTGTTACCCGACGGGACACAGGGAGGGTTATTTCGCGCGTATCCTATGTACGTTCCTACGTGACGCCCTGTAGCGCAAAGGGCTTGACCGATTTTGAAGAGTGAGGTGTCATTAAATTAGTATTCTTCCCCGGAGTGTCAGAATAAACAAATTAATACAAAAAAACGCAAAATAAAAGAGTTTATTTAAAAAAAAAAAAAAAAAACAAAAAAAAACCCGACTGACTGTAAAAAGGATTTAAAAATATTAAAAGAAGCCACTTTCAAGTATAACTAATAGACAATCGGGGACTGCCTACACAATCTGACAAAAATATTCGCAGCCCCCGATTACCAATTATTTATACTTGAAAGTGGCTTGTTTTAATATTTTTAAATCCTTTTTACAGTCAGTCGCATTTTTTGTTTTTTTAAATAAACATTTTTTTTTAACTATGCCCACTTGATCTATAAAAGGTTCCATATTTTATTTCGCGATTCCAAAATGTCTGAACGACCCAGCGCTTTTGAGACTGTCCTTATCTCAACAGCTTGTGAATTGCGACTTGTTAGGTTCGACATAATTTGCGGCCAACAATCAACGAATCTTTAAGCGGTACCATAGACAGCGGTTGGTAGAGTCATATATTTGGAAGTTTGTCAAAATGTTCCAGGTTCTACAGACACAACAAAACGAACTGCACGTTGGATTCGAAGAGCTCTATTCCAATCCCAACCTTGCGCGTAATAAATGTAAATTGGAGACAGTATGTCTGAAAGGCAGGACAAGCTTTGTTTATTGTGCAATTGTAAGTCCAAGGCAGCTAATAAAAGACTTTCGAGAAAGTTGTAGACAGCTCGACCTCCTCGGCTTTTTCGTATTCTTTTCTTTTAATACAGACCGACTTTCCATTTACCTGTACTCATAAGCAGTGTTGTTAGCACTCTGTTGTCATTTATCCCACGAAGCGTGGTAAAATTTCCCTTTTCACCATACTCAAATTCCTTTTAAAATTCCACGATTTAAAAAACACTACTCGTAAGTCACATTTCGTCTAGCCCGCTGATGTAAGGTATACTTGTCAGTCATTGAGATATTCCAAATGGTGTATCCTTTTAAAAAGTCATCAACTGATACCTATATGGTCATCAGATGCACCTTTGCGATGGTATACTTAGCACATTGCCTCTCGGACTTATTTTTTAGAGGTAGGAATGCCTCTTGTGAAGACGAATTTTCATTTGAATTCAACCCCTTTCCGTTCAAAGGCTTTCTCGAACTCCAGGGTGACTGAAACCTCTCCAATTGCTTATAAATAAACGCAAAATAATAAAGAGTTGATGTAATCGCCGCCAAAAGCTTGACCACTGCAGAATTGTGAAAAGTCGCAAGAAAAAGGGCCAATGAGAAAAAAAGTGTCATTTTTGAAGCCATTCTGAACATTTAGTATTTAGCTCGCTTAACACTATAATAATGTTTTGATACTCACCTGCGTTACATTTTAAGAGGTTATGTTTGGAAATAACAGGATCTGAAAAATGTTTGAAGCGCCTTCTTTAACTAAAAAAAGGGCCAAAATACCAAAAATTATAGCAGGCTCTCAAAAAAAGTGCCAAATCGTAACTTTTAGTCGCACAACGGTCACGCTGCGCTCAATTGGTCACCTGAGAAATCCCAATGAAGCCTTGTCCCGACTCTAACTATAATTCGCTTGATGGACGCGATTGATTTTGGGAAAAAATGGACGAAATTGGTATATCCTCACCAGTTAACAGTATTTTCAAGATTGCGGGGTATGCTTTCAGGAACGCGGGTGGTACTCGTTACTCCATCAAGAAAGCTTTGATGATCTTAAACAGAACCTTGATTCTGCATCCAATTTTCTATCAATTTATTCTGTTCCAATTAGGACTCAAGACTCAGCCTTCCGCCAACTTGTGGGAAAGCAAATTTCAAACCCAAATCCCACAAATTGCCCCGTAGTTCCGAAACCCCACCACCTGTGGGAAAGGCATCGTATCCTCTTGGCCCCAACTCGACCACCGATTCCAATTTAACCACCAAACAATCAGTTTGCATATTGTACTGCGTCCTTTGAATGTTCGCCAGCTACTACCATTCACGGTAGGCCTTTGTGCAACAGCCCAATTAATAACATTCAATCCGCAACTAAGCCACCTTTAACGTATCCAAATTACTTCGCCCTGATTAATCGCTCCACTTGGGAAAACCAAATTCTTGTCCACAAAGAGAACTCTATAACAAAATCCAATAGTCCATAGTTTAGTACACTAAAGTGCAGCAACTACCAACGGTTTAATGGTGATTTGTGTGCCGGCTAAACTCAAACTTGGCAACAGAGCCGTGCTGCCTGCCGCTGTTAATCCCATTCCCGTCTTGAGCATTAAACAGTCAAACGCAAAGCCGGATTGTTGTGCTCCTCTGACCCGTTGTCTCTACTGTTTTGTTTTGTTTTCATCTCATTTTGTTTACACATCATCCTCGATCAATAATATAGCTGATCAACCTTCGATCGAGTATCGAAATCGAAATGCAATACCAGTACCAGTCCCAGTTCCCAGTCACAAAAGCGAAGAGAGACTTGAACATTTGCTGATCGAACTGTAACCGGTTACTTGTCAAGTCAAGCTCGAGCCATGTTGTGGCCGCCACTGTAGCCTCAGTTCGAACCTGGTTACCTCACCTCCGCTGATCATCTGATTTGAACGTTTATTCGCTTGGTTTACCCGTTGTTATGTGTGTTTGAGCTTGGTTGGATCGTTTACGTTTATATGGTCGTCGTCGTTCCTGTACAGTGTGTGTGCCATGCCATAGCCATTGTGGCAGTGCAACCAACACCGAAAGATTAACTGAGATTTTTCCACGCCAACCGAGGACCGTGGCGGAGTGGCTGCGCTAGCGTTTTCGTGGTCGATCGCACCACAGTACCACTTTGACCATCGCGCTTGATTAGTTCAACGCGCGGACTGAGCTACAATCGGGTTTTTGTCTTTTCTGGATTTCTGGCGAACCCAAGAAGTTGTGCATTTTTGACCGATTTTTTTCCCGAACGTTTGAGTCGTTTACTTTGTTTATTTTTTGTTTTTCTGTTGGTTTCTTTTGTGGTTTTCCGTTTTGTGCGTTGTGCAGGATGTGAATGGGATTATTATTTTGATTGCCGACAATTATAGTGGGGCTCAGATTTTGCCGATCGTAGGTCACAGAAAAAAAAATTATAATTAAGTGGAGCTCCTAGTGCCATTACAAAGGATTTACAGAATTCCTTGTGAGGTTCTCCCGCAACCAGATGCGATTTCGGATCGCTAAGTGAATCGAAAAGTGAAGAGTGGTCCCCTTGAGTGCACTCAGCTACACAAAGGCTGTCGTAGATATTTGTTCTGCTTATTTTTGTTATGACCATCCCTATAATTCAGTGTAATCTATTTTTTGCCTTCGAGTGATTGATTCCTTTGTGGGAAGCTGTAAAAATATTTTCACCCCAAGTGATCGGGATCTGTAATGATCGATTGTTGTGTAATTATCGGTAGGATTTCGAGTGAAGAAATTCAAGCCCAGTGCGGGCGAGTTTTCTGAAACACACATACACAAAGGAGTAACGAGAAAAAAAGGAGTGAATCTACGAAAAGGATAACAAAAGATCGAAAACGAAAAAAAAAAAAAAACAATTAATTTCCCATGAGATCAGGGATGATGATGGATACTTGAGAGGCACTCCCGTGTAAAAGAGTCCATCTTTAACTCAGAACATCAACAGCAACAAGACGAGGTTTGAAGAGATAGTTTCCTTTATGGATTTAATTACCTGCTTCAGACGAACACAGACAATTTCACCAGGTAAGTGCCGACTGGCGAGCAAAGGAGGATATGGCAGAGTGTTGAATTTCTTATGGGAAAATATTTCGCTTGCGGTGTTTTGTCGAACACAAAAAGGGACAGTGGTAGGTGTACCCGTTTTTTCTGGAATGTGAAGCACGTTTGCTGGAGGATGGCAGTGAATTTAAATTGAAAACCTGAAGGAGTTTAGGGGGAGGAATATAAAAATGAATTCTGAATATCAATTGAATTTGAAGGAGATTTTTTTGAATAAAAATTGGGTCAGCTGAAAGTCACCGAGTGGATTTGGGGAATTTTCAAATAAAGTATCCAGAACGCTGAGAGTAGGTTGAGATGGATCTTTATTTTGAAGGGTAGTACCTACGGGATTAAATTTATAAATATAATTAATAAATAAATAACTAAATAACTAAATTGGTTTGGCTGGGAATTCGGTTCTGACTGGGAATGCGGACTAAGTTGCTTCCAAGCAGTTTTATTTCTATTTTTAAATTGCGCTAAATGCAACCGTGAATAAAGCTTTTGGTCTTCTGTGTAGGTGTGCTGAAAGTATCGACAAGTCAAGATCCTAAAAGGAGTAGGTACATAGGTAGGTAAAAGTAAAGTTTATAGATTAGAGAGATATTCGAATCAGACCACCATTGTCGGGTCTCTTTTCGTCTCTCAAACCTAGGCCTAGCTTCTCACAACCATTCGTTTTGTGTGAGTTTTCCAAGTTTGAAACGAATGGAAGGGATCTACAGTTTTATGCCGACTACAAACGGCTAATTGAGAAGCTCTTACAAGACTATTATACTCTCGGATGTTTGTCAGACGTTCGCGAGAGGTGGCGCAGCGGAAAAAACCCTAAGTTGAAATTCGGGTTCTTGCGGGACACGAACCTCGGACCCCTCGCTTAGCAGTCCAGCACGCTTACTACTAAGCCACTGCGCCTACACATAGGTAGCTACCTCGAAAGGAGTTTATTATCGGAGACCTGCGACAGTGACATTGAAATCGGAATGCATCCTCGGGAGCGGAACCACAGCCTTGCAAGTTTTTTGTCAAATAGGTGCATATGTCATGCATGCGCCAGAATGTCACGCTGTTACTCCCATGAGGGTGCATAGAGATCTTCTTAAATAATATTCTCGTTCCAGACTTCGTTGAAGGACGAACAGAGGTTTCTGGTGACAGCCGTTTTTTATTATGCCCACATGATCTACATAATAAAAAAACGCCTAGTATTAGCTACTAATTTCCATGAATATCCATATCCGTCCATCTACTGTTCACCCTTCTTTTTACCCTTTTTCCATGTTTCAAGCTTGGGCTCACAGGCCGAATAGGTACCTACTTACAGAAAATCGGTTTGTTCCGAAGCAGATGTCGAATCTTGTCTTAAAATGCGACGGTTTTCTTATTGGCTGAAACGACTTCGTGGTGCAGTGGCTTAGTCGTTAGTGTATTGGACTACTAAAAGACGAGTCCCAGGTTCGAATCCCGCTAAAACCAAAATTTCAACTTAGGGTTTTTGCTACTGCGCGAAAGTCTGACAAACATCCGAGAGTATAACTGTCTTGAAAAAGCTTCTCAACAAGCTATTTGGAATCGGCATAAAATTGTAGATCCCTTTCATTCGTTCCAAAAACGAAAAACTCACAAAACGAATGGCTGTGAGAAGTTAGCTCTATAGGGTCCCCCTACTGACCTGTCGTGCCAACTTTTTATTTATTTAAACGACTTCATGTCTATTGACTCAGCAGGGCACTTGTTTAGAAAATTTTCAGGCCTTTTTAAAGAAATCTGTCGAAAGGAGTAGGTACAAGAAATAAAACTCCGCACATTAAGGAATAAGAATAGAGAAGACTTAATAAAAATGACGTTTAAAGTAATGCACATTTTAAACCTGAGCCTGAGTAAAGAGCATTCCCAGAGTAAATTAGAATTTCAAGTTTTCTTTGCAATACTTTCCGATAGCCTTTTAAAAGTTTCAAGTCTAGTTGCCTTGCAAATGTTGGTTTTATAGCTGCCCGCTTGTCGATAAAGGTGTTAAGCTCCGTTCGCATACTCACGAGCGGCTCTATATCCGCTTGAAATGCACTTCTATATGATCCGGGAGGCGTAAATATTCCAGTTGTTCGGAGAAGGCGTCTAACCCCGGTAACAATTTTCCATTTATACAGGAATAGATTCCGCGTTTGGGACTGTCCAACTTTAGCTCAACTTTTAAAAGTTAAAATTTACACGAATCAGGAGCGAATGTGGTAGAATGTATACCAGTGTTGTTATATCGTGAGATTTATCCCTTTTCGTGGAAATTTCGATGTCCAAAAAGCCTTTCGTGGGATAAGGGGAAAAAGCACCAAATCGTGGGATTTTGAGGAATCTAACAAAAAACATTTAAACTATAAATTTTTGCTGAAATTTCATGAAAACTCCTACATTTCACGATGATTATCAACACTCTGAATGTGCATAAAAAACTGCTTATATAAATTGTCTCTAATCAAAATTTTCTAGTACCAAAAAATAATCGTAATAATGTTACAAACTGTGATTTTTATACTAAAAGTAAATTCACCGTGATTTTCTTTCCTTGTAGTTATAACAAATTTTACATCTAAAAACTGGATTTTGAGGCGAAAAAGTGTCGTGGGATTTATTAGTGATTTTGAGTACAGTGAAAAGGGAAAAAAGGGAAAAATGACCATGCTTCGTGGGATAAATGAAGAGAGAGTGCTAACAACACTGATGTATACCTAGTCAGCGAATAAGTTTGTAAAATAAAAAAAACTATGCGAATCGGAGCAAGTGGTTGAGAGCTTGTCGTATTATTATTTATATCAACAGGCAGACGGACAACAAAATGGTCGGTTTTGTAGCCCGAAAAAAAAAAATCCTATACGATCTAAGAACAGCTTCTCGCAACCATTTCTTTGTGATAGCTTTATTTTTGAAAATGACCTACAATAATTTTGCGCCGAGTCTAAACTAAACGGATGTCTAAGGAGCTTCCTCACACCACTCTTGAATGATGGTGGTGAAAAAACCTTTCGATGTTTCCTTCCGGGCATTGAACCTGAGATATCTCACACCAAACACTGAGCTACTGCGCCCATTTTAATAAGTACTTTAAACCACTTTACGAACTCACAGTGTCGAAATGTTCCATAGAAACATTTTTTTTTTTTTGTGACCTACAAACTGTTTTTTTTTTTTAACAATATATAGTGCCCGATACTAATAATCATATTTAGAGTCCAGGCTGGATTTTCCCAACTCGCAATGGCGAAATTTTCCGTACCCATTGTGACCTACGAACTATTAAGTGTGAAGGTTCAAAACGATTATTAGTAAGGCCTAGTGTGTATAAATTCAACCCGGCCAGATTTTTTTTTTTTGTATTTTTTTAATGAAAGCCAGCAGTTCCATTTTGATGGTCCTAATGCGGTTACCTTTCAAAAATACAGTGTAAACATTATTAATGCGTTTCGTTAAAAAAGTATTTTCTCCGCTTGTTTTGCAACATTTTAGACCGCAGTGGTTTCCATTTTTGCAGTGAGATTCATTGGCCAACATTAAAAAATGTTAACCTCATAATATGGATTAATTCACAGAAGAGAAATGTGAGTTTTATTCGCATTCATTCAGCTCAAGGTCTGTAATAATCTCAAAAGTGTGGGCTATTGTGTCGATTTGTTACAATAAAAAAAATATATGTACCTATCTATAATTATTATGTATACACATTCACATCTCATCGGTCAGTCGGTTATAGATATAGTGATGGTGAATGGTATGATAAAGGCCGGCTAAATAAGTCGAAGCATTAATTATTTGAAATCCACACCTCGGTACAAATATTTTATATTCATGTTGTACCAGTGTGTGCAATTATTTTTCAACGGGCGCCATTTGTTTTCACACTTTTAATCTGGCACTTTTAATTGGCCATTATTGCTGTAATTAATGAACTAGGTTCAAGTTGTATACAAATAATAATTTTCAATTAAGTATAGGTTTCCATTAAAACACTTTATTTATGGAATTTGTTCAATCAATCTTCCTTACAGTGAGATTTATTTTTAAACACGTTTGTGTGGGTATAGTGCTAATAGGTTTGTGTATTTAAAATTTATATTTGAAACCTGAGACGTTGGTACTCACGGGTCACGGCTAGTGCAATCGTTGTGTGCACAATGTCGTACCTAATTGTGGGTTCCTTAGATAATGCCAAAATGAGAGTACCTAGGTACTACTTTTGAAAGTCTGTTATTTTGGGTTATTTTTTAAATTAAACACTGGGTACCATTCTGTTTCTTCTCAGACGACTATCGTCAAAACTATCAACTAATTGCAAAAATTTAGAGTATTTAGAGATTGAAAGCTTACTCCAGTTTATCACTACATAGTATAAAACAAAGTCGCTTTCTCTGTCCCTTTGTATGCTTGAATCCTTAAAACTACGCAACGGATTTTGATGCGGTTTTTTTTAATAGATAGAGTGATTGAATAGGAAGGTTTATATGTATAATAACATCCATTAAATATTGGAGAAATACTGTTTTTTTTTTCGGTTTCTAATGCGATGTCGTAAATACCTAATTGCATATAAAATGCCACGCATAAACCGATTTCAACACACGACTCGGTTTCGGATCTCGGTTCGGTTGGTTCGATAGAAGGTAGATGTGAGAAAAATAAGTACATTAATATGCATGCAAAGTCCAATTGGAAAGCTGTGCTCTTCTCTTTACTCCTGTTTTCTCTCATGTGTTATGAATTATGATATGATTATGAGCGAAGGTGGTTTTTGTCAATTGAGTGAGTCCATTCCATAGGTAAATCGGTTTGAATGAACCGTATACGTACGTATACCCTATCCCTATAGCACTTTGAATTTAGCAGCGATCGGAAGTGTTTATTATCGGAGCTCTCTAGCGATTGTTGATTATCTTTTGTTTTTAGTCGCACGAATAGCAAATTATTTTTTACAAGACGTCTGTGTGTGGAAGCACTGGATAGGAAAATGCGCAATTTGCGCAACAAAAATTCACCTATGGGTGGATGTACAATTCTGTTCTCAGGAGATTTCCGTCAAATCCTACCAGTTGTGACTCGAGGAACACGTTCTGACGAAATAAATGCTTCCCTAAAAAGATCCAACCTTTGGCCAAATCTCAATAAATTAGAGCTTAAAACTAATATGAGGGTTTCGTCATCTTCACGTGAAAACAGGCTATTTCCAGAGATGCTTCTAAAAGTTGGCAATGGAGAGTGAACACAAACTGAGGGAAGGATTAACCTAGAAACCCGTGTTTTGATAGACAACCTCCAAGAGTTAGTCAACAATGTCTATCCTGACATTGATAACATAAGTTATAAAACAATATCTTGGTATAGGGAAAGGGAAATTGTTTTACTTCAAATTTAACGCGTGCGGGCCACGGGCAGTAATGAATAAATAACTACTGGATCGATTTTAAGCATTTTTTCAGTGAGTGACATAGCCTATATATTTTATATCCGTGCGAAGCCGGGGCGGGTCGCTAGTTTTCTATAAATCTTTAATGAAAGCTGACGATAGTTAAAAAACTTCGGTCAGAATACAACTTATTATGGTCAACAAAATTTTAAAAGCGATATCGTCCAGGTGATTATTGTTATACGGAATCTGCCCCTTGATTTAGGAAATTGTTGACACTTCTTATAAATTAAGCTGGTAGTTTGTTTGTAATAGAATTATTCTTCCCAAAATTGTTTTTTCCAACGTCTCAGATACCATGGTTGCCGAATTGGGCGCTTTGTCGTATTTTGGGCTATCTTTTCACTTAAAAAACGAGAAAAATTTCTTCCATGAGCGCCCAACACAATTTTGGGCTATATATCGATTTACAAATTGTTTGTATATTTTGTTTGTGTTAGTCTTTCACAAAACTAGAAAAAGAAATATTTTCGAACAAACCCCCACTTTTGAAACTTGGCAGCACTCTTGCAATCAAGTGACATCGAATAGTCGTTCAAGTTTTGCATCACCAATTCATTTTGCAGGCCGTTTGGTTGACACAAGCCACAAAAGCCAATAGCAGAAAAAAAGGAAAATAAAATCCAAGGCGTAGAAATAAAAAACGCGGTGAATAAGTCTGAAAAATACCAAAATTTTCAACGTTTTTTGGGCTTCTTTCTGAGCAACGATATTGGGCTACATTATTTTAAGGTTTGGGCGCTTAAAGCGAACTAAATTGTGGCAACCCTGCTCAGATAAAACTAAATGTAGGTAGTATGTTAGTGAGTTTCACAGGGTCAATTTCACACAACATTTTTGAGGAGTCATGCAAATTAAAAAAAGACTGCACTGTAATCTAAAAGCCAAAAAGTCGACTCAAGTTTCCAACCGATTTAGCGAAAGTGAGAATATTTCCAATGGTTGGTAAACGCCCTCCCAGGGGTCTATCTTCAAAAAGTAATGTTTCGTTAATTTGACACTGAAAGCAGTTAACTCGAATGTTTGTCAGACCTTCTTGTGCTTTTCCGCGGATTAAATATTCGATCCTTAGCTCAGAGATACAGAGTACTAACCACTAAGCAGTTACCATAAGAATGAGGGTAGCGTAAAGTTGCTTTGTTATATTCTGTTCACAACCAAATGATTCAAAATTGAGAATGAAAATTGAAGATGAAATAAATTTGTGTGTGACTTTAAAATGCTGTTAAATAATCGAACGATTCTCTAAAGCTATATTTGCCAGTGAAAATTATTTATTCTAGTATCTTTGGACTATTTTCGTTCACAAAACCAGTCAAAAAGACTAATGACAGTTTCATTAGGAAAAAAGTTATACCTAGTTTTTTGTAAAATTTCCATAAATATTTTTCAGGATCTAGCACCAAATTCATCTGTAAATTTTATAAACCACAATTTCAAAAAAGTTGCGTTAGGGCTGTGTAAGTTCTTACAAGATGACTTCAATATGCAACATTCGTTGACTTTATGTGTTGTATTTATTTGCTGCGCATTTTTCTATTTGGAAAACTTAACTTACAGGTTCATGTTTCAAATTCGGAAACTTCTTTAAGTCGTACAAAAACATGTTAAAAAAATGAATGCCAAAAGGTTATATATATATATATATATTTTTTTTTTAAACAAGCTAAATCTCGGGGGAAATATTTTGACCGTCCACTGCCGCTGAGCGCTGAGCCCCTGCAAACAGTGTAGCTAGATGGTTATAATGCAATATCCCAGGTAGACCATTAGAAAATCTCTTTTCGATGAACTTTATCCATTTTTGTTAGAATCTCTTCTCTTTTCTATATATATAAAAAATAGAGTTGCAAACCGTTGTGACTTTATAACTCACGAACGGTCAATCCGAATTCGATCAAAATCTTAGGGTTTGTTTGCATGGTCGTTTAGTTGGTTTATCTAAAGTTTGAACAAAATTGGTCAACGCGTTCGTGAGTTATGTCAACATCTGATTTCGTCCATATAAAAAAAAAAAAATACGTAGGCGCCTATGAGCGTGTGCTGTATGTTTCTCCGAAACCACTCAACCGATTTCAATGAAATTTTGTCGGTGTACATGGTTGGTTAAAACTTGGAAGATAGGATACCTTGGACCCAATAGGTGGCGCTGCTGTCGACCTGAGAAACCGCTCAACCGATTTCAATGAAATTTCGATCGCCGACACAGCTCTACCGAGTTGATCGAAATTTTGTTGATGGGTATGGTTGCTTCCAGTTTGAAAGATCATTTTGAATCCTATAGGTGGAACTTTGTAAATCATAAGCGGGATAGGAAAATGGGTTGTGGCATACCACCTCCCTTTCAAACATAAAATCAAACGCTATTTCTATAGTTGTATAATTCAAATGATTAATGGACATTGGCCAAATAAAGCACTTTGCGAAATGTGAGCAGGACTTAATACGAAAGCTACGAGCAAAGCCGTATGGGTACAGCTACATGTACAAGAGACTGACGTCCGTATGTGCACTCATAACTCGGGAATGGATCGTTCGATTTTTACGATTTTGGTCTAGCTTGGTCGTATTGGCTCAAGGAAGTACATTTATGCTACTTTTTGTTGTGAAAATACAATTTTAAGGCGATGAGATTGGGGATAGAACTTTGTATGTGGAAGCGCACTTTAAAAAAAAATAGATTGGATAGAAAAACGGAGTTTCACTTCCAAAACAACAAAAATTATTTAAAATGTTTAATTTTGTATTTATTTTGATGTTCAGGGCTTACCGCTACAATTTGAAATGGAAAGTCGGCTCAGTTATAGTCTTGTGGCGCAATCTCAATGCACCGAAACTTTGTAACGGATCGCCTTTGATCAAGAAGGATCTCAAATCAAATGTCATGCAAGCGACGATTTTGAGGGAAAATTCGAAAGCAAACATTCTCATTCTGCAGATTCCGCTTATTCAGAACGATTTGCCATTCGTATTTGAGGGTCACTATGACAAATAAAAAATGTTTTGTTGCAAGGATAATCGCTGAATATTCGTGCATTTCTGGCTTCAATCTTGAATTCCCATTTTTCTCACATGGTCAATTTAGTGAAAAAGCGGAAGCTTGGCCGACACGTCAAAATATCGCGGTTTAATTGAAACACATAGACATTGCTATACTTAAGTTATTTCTATTGTATTTAATATAACTTTTGAATAAGGAATTTTAATTGACCGAATTACATAAAGTAGAGAGTGCATTGTGCATGCTCAGAATTATTATTTCCCTTACATTAACGAATCTGGGCATATGGAATATAAAACAAAGTTCCGTAAGACCGCCCAAGCTCGAATACCGATAATCCGATTTGACCTATGTATCTTTTCTTTGTTGTGTTTGTCTACGCTTAAGGAAGTTTCATATGCCGAAAAAAATTTAAACATTTTGAAGGGAAATTGGAAAGTAGTAAACAGTGAAATCGTATTTGTCAAAAGATATTTTAATAAAAATACCAATTTTTGAAAACCAAAAAATCAATAAGCCCAAAAGTTCTTGCAGTATAACCTCATAAACCCACAAGGTCATTGGTCATGCTGCTTTTGTCAGACAAACTTTAACAAATGACAAGTAGTGTAGTTCGACAATGTGCCCCAATGACATTTGCAGTATTTTACTGAAACTCTGCGCTGGCAATGCTGTCATGTTTAATTTATAAATTGGTATTGGGTGGGTTTGGGCTCTGTGCACTGTTTTTTCCCTTTCGTTTTGTTTGTTCTTTTTCTATGGGATTATCTGATTTACGTCAGTTGCTTGATTATTATTTCTATCGTGTCATTTGCAGTTTCCATTTTTCGCTCTGACATTATTCAGTGTTTCAGCAACCCTAACTTAAATTTTGTTGCTAAAAATACTGGCATTTTTTGCATGCACACAATAATAAAAGAACCCGGTGACTTACCATAAAGATTAGATTTATGATCAAAGAGAGATGTTTCACAAGCATGGGAGTTGGAAGCGCTATAACTCCACCTTAAAATTGATAACTCTGTCACACATAAACAATTGCTTCACAATTCACAAATGACCCCTTGAATGACAAACACGCGTATACTGAATCTTCCACGTAATCTCCTGACGGACACTCTTGGTAATAGCTGCCTTAACTGATATTCGTGAACCCTTTTGTCTATGCCCACTTATTTTTTGTTACCAGATAATAAGAAAAGAAAATATCGTGCGCAATCTCCTTCTATCCAAATCCAACCTAGGTACATCCTCACTCGGTTTAACGATAAATCAAAATCTTGAAAAGCGTCATCATGCAAAAACAGGTAGCATCTCAGGTGTAAAGGTGTTGTACATCATTAAATTCTCATTAAACGACTTTAATTGCATTTTGTGAAATTGTTTCCATTACACCTGCGTTGACACCACTGACCTGTATTAACAAATTTTTTCTCTGGCCATTTTACCATCTCGATCTTTGTATAATGTAAAAAATATCACCTTCCAGTCGAGTAGAATTATGAATAATAATACCCACAGTACTCAGTACCACGAGTTCTTTCACAAAAGTAAAGATGGGATTTTAATAAGCCAGCGAATGTCGTACTTGTATTTATATCAGGGCATGTCATCATCGCGTTTTATTTGCATGGATGCGATAAAAATCAACCGAACCGGTCAACTTTGGGAATTATTTTGTTTTTAAGCGGATTCATCGTCGATGTGTCATGAAATTATTTCAGCGCATTTTGATTCAGATTCGCGGTCATTTTTATGCAGCTGCCTGTGGTATCTTTTAATTGTTTTAAGTAACATTAAGACTTAAATGTGTCATGTCTAAAATTGGCAAATAAAACATGATGTAGATTGTAGAGCTGTTAGAAAATGCCCTGAAACTTTGAAATTTATTCGACTGTTTATATATGTATGTGGCGCTGCAAATTCCGAGTGGAATAATTTTTTCAAATTGGCATTTGGATAAGATAATGCAGGAATGTGGCCGTAAATGACATGGGTAATGGATTTCAAGTCGAAAAAAGGCGTAATGGAGCAACCACTTTGTGGAGCTTAATGGATTCTGGTAACATGACACCGTCTATCGATGGTAGTTTGGGCGTATAATATTGCGTAGGTAAATTTTAAGGGGAACCCAAGTTTGATGTGATGGTAATGCCTATCAAGAAATGAGTTTCTTCTATACATAGGTATTTGGAAATAAAATCGAACATAGCAACTGACGAAATTCGACATTGCTTCCAATATTTTATGGAAACAAAGTCGATTGACATTATTTCCATCTACCTTATTTCCCAGCACCAACTAGGATTGCCATACGACCGGACTCGCTGGGATTGTTCAGATATTTTTAGCTGTGTGCAGAATTCCGGTTAAAACAATTTGTCCAGTCAAAAGCGCAAAGGTTACAGCAGAACATTTTTTTTTTAATTCATTAAACTTTGAAATGCTTTTAATTTAAAAACGTAAGAATTTGACTGAAATCATTCATTTAACGAAACTTTAATCACTTTGTAACCGAATTTGAGCCCCACTTTCCGATAAGTTGGGTTAAGTTAGCGGTTTGGCGAGACAGGGGGAATCTGCACCCGCTGCACTTAGATCAATGCAGTAGATCCATTGTGATGCCCTTGGGTTTCTAATAACTCCCATACTGTAGAAAACTATGAAACCGGGTAGTCAAGCCATCCCGAGGATAATAGACTTCTCACAGGGGTCTTTTAAGTCTTCGAAAAAGCGTCGTCCAAGAATTCTGTATCTGATGTGACAGAGTACCTTCCGAGAAGTTAATGCACTTTAATGCCAAATTCACCGATTTTTGATGTGTAAACATCTAAGAGTAATTCCACACATTTATCTTGCGGGGACAGGGAATAAGTCACTGTGTTTTATCATTGCATACGTTTTTATCATTGCATACATTTATGAGCGGGGGCATATTAATTTAAGCTTTTTGTTGATGTGAAATAAAATTTCTTCATTTCGTCCTTGCACCGTACTCAAAAGAAATTTCAAGAATTCTGCAGTGAGATTATCCTCTCTTACCAATGATCATAAGCGGAGACTTCAATATCAATTTTGCAACTCCAGAAGCTCAACCATTTATTGATTTTATGCAAGATAAATTTAATCTTCAAATGAACTCCAACCGGAAAATTTCAACAACACGATATGGAACAACCATCGATGCTATCTTCCAGCGTAATCTAAATAGATTACAGTCTCGAATGTGCATATCTTACTTCAGCTACCACAATCCGATTGTATCTATTCTACCGAAACTAGCACAGAACGAGTAAATTATTGTTATTTCATAATATATCAAGAATACGGTTATTACAATTCCCTCTTTTCTCAATGACGTGTATCAATCCACACACATACCGCACGCACGGTGTTTACACATACACATATTTCGGGACTGTTGGATACAGTCGCAACATTTTTTTTTTTAACTTTCAAATTTCTGTTTTCTAAGGTTTGTTTTCTGCTAATATACATTAGGTAAATAACAAAAATAAATTCACATGAACGTACGAGTTAAAAGACAAAAGTAGTCGTTTTGCCTGCAGTTATATAGCTCTGAGAATACCGTGGCCCAAGTTTATACTCTTTTACTGCTGCTCCCAAAGCGAAAAGCTTTTATTCATCTTCCAAAAACCGTGTCTATTGACGAAATACAATCTTCCCTTTTTAAGAATTCTTCCGATGAGTTGAAAAATTCGAAGAAGCTGAATTCAATTGTATTTGCGTCAAAAACGATTTTTTCCAAAGAGTTTTCAGTTTAGGGGTCAACTTTTATACTGAAGACTGAAACTGAAAAGCATTCGACTTAATAAAGAACAAAAAGAGTCATTCATTCGGTTAAATTCTTATGAAAATTGCCTTAAAAATTTTTTTAAAATTTAAATCGTAAATTCGGTAAAAGCAAACACTAAATGTGGCAATAGCCACCTACAAGAAGCACTCACAAAAATAGTATATAAACAAAATAAAATGCAGGTTTATAATCATTTTTGTTTGGGAAGTCTTTTATGAACTGGTTTAAAAAACCGTCGGTCAATGTAAATACGTAACTGAAAACAAAAGTGAATTTAATTTGTTTTCGTTGTCTTTTAACTCTCCGTTATTTTTTAAGAGGTTATTCTTCTATTGAGTATACATTAGAGTATACATTTTTTAAGCGGCTATTTTTGTGTTATATAAAACTTAAAATATAAGTATTTATATTTATAGCTTTATATATATATTTATATACATGTAGATATTTTTTATTACGTTCAATATTAAATTTGGGTGTTACCGCAACAATTTAGAATCACATAAATATGATATTAATAATCTTACTACTGAATCAATCAAAGCGTATATTGTAATTTTAATTTAATTAATTAAATAATTTAATTTTTGGAAATAAACATTTTATTTTTATGTATATAATCGAATAAACGGAAAATATCCCTTTTATTATTAATAAAAACATAAAATCGTGAAACTTTGAAATGTCCAGACGAGTTCAGGACCAGACCAACATAATGTCCAGATACGTTTTTATTTCGCAGACTGGCAAAATAGGACGATATAAGGTAGGTACATAGACCTATGTCAAACATCTCTGTAAGCAGAAGTTCCAAGTTCAACTTACAAGAAGAAAAAAAAAAGCTTCTAACGTATAGGTATTTTTATTTTCACGCAGTCCGAAATCTTTCAAACGGCGGACAAATATCCGAACAAAGAGAGGTTAAATGCAAAAGCTTGCATGATAATAATATTAATGGAGAGGGTTTAGTGAACTGCGACTTTGTGGTTTATTGTCTAATCTAGGTTAGTTTATTTTTAGTGGGGTTCTGAGATCGTCCTTAAAGATCATGCAACATAACGGGCACATCGCCAGTCCCAGCCTAACGTGCGGAATAACATTTTAGTTCAATCCACTTAAGGCGAAAATAAAACTCGTATACAGTCCTGTTCCTAAGAAGCCTTATGTCTTTTTAGCCCGCCTACAGACATGTCGATGCGGCGGCCAAAATTTTGTTTATCAGTCCAAGGTCGTAAAACTCAAAATTGATTGTGTCTGCCTGCAAGGATTACCCCAGCGAGTTTAATAAGCAAACCGGTGTATTCGTCCCTAGATTTGCTTATAACAATCGAGGTTGGCTGCAGGAAATAAGGCCCCAAAAGAGAAAATTAAATAAGGCACCAAATTTGGGGTGTTATTTCATAATGAAACAACAGCTCAATTTTCATTAGGAAATAAGGCCCCCAAAAAGGATAGAACACCCCAAAATTTATTAAAAATCGTTGGTGTTGTGTCCTATATATAATGTAGGTATGATTTTTTGGGGCCTTATTTCATTTCTATTTGGGGCCTTATTTCATTGGGGCCCTATTTCGCGGAGCCATAGAGGTTCCATATCATCTCATACCATTTTTTAACCTTACCTACCCGATGTAGTTCCCAAAAGCTCCGCCAATAATCCGGGGTAAGCCAATAAAGTACTGCCATCTGCCAATTGACGTTTGTTGCAAGTTGCATTTACTTAAAACTGTGAATGTAAAAAGCTGCCAAATAGTGTTAAAAGTTCATCGGTAATGAGTGTTTTTAGAAATCGTTTACTTAATTACGAGTACGTCTTTTGTTTGTTTGTACACAAGGACTTTTCTAAAGGCTCTGAAACCTCTGAGCAGTCATCTTGCGGGTCGCCTTTAGTTGATGCCTTATAAGTGGTCCAATTGTTCATTTACGTTCGTGTTTAGGATGCCCTAAACTGAGTTCAATGTAGGTTACTGACTCGTCCAATATGCAACCCTGAGGCATTCAAATTGGTGGGTTTTTTGACCGAGTTGTCAACTACAGCAAACCGGTTCCATTAATTTCAAACGTCGATTTCAAATGGTTAACATTTATGTTACACAACCGGCAACGCCCTAAATGTCCCGTCATAAATTTGGATCGACATTCAAACCGTCCATACCACACCTCATTTTTAAGACGAGACACGAGACACGAGACACAATGGCCCCCAAACAATGACAGACCCTGTTACCCAGAAACCAGCGAGAGTTATTTCCCAAGTGAAAGGACACAAAAGCGGAGACTTGACAAAAACGCCACTCCATCCAATTACGCAATCTCCTGTCGGATGTAATGGCAAACAAAAAAAATCTACTACAAAAACGGAAAACAAAAAATCACCTTTCAACAATTTAATTATCATCCTTCGTCTTGTTGTACAGAAAAACCACTCATCACATCGCACATGTCACCCTTTCAAAAATTGCTTTACCTCAATCCAACGGTGTTTTTTTTTTGCTTCGTTTCTTGCCTTGTTTTCGCTTCAATTTTAATCTGCCAAATAATTACCGCATTCCTCGGTCCATTCATCATGATCGATTCGCACACAGATGCCCACTTTGTATGGGACACCAACCAACTCCATATGTAAAAAATGAATGCCTCGGAATGGAAAGAGAGAAGCAAAACGGAATATGTAATAAGAAAAAGCGAAAAGCAAAAATTAAATTATCTGTTCAACTCTGCGGCCTTGCCTGACCTACTTAGCGACTTCGATTTGCAAAAATAGCAGCAACTTACACGAACAAAATGAGCACCACAGCCACAGCCGACAGAAGGACAGAAGACAGAACTATCCGCAACAACTTATGCAACAACGATACTTCAGTTGGAGATTTATTTGAATGTGGAGAAAAAAAAAAAAAGTTATGAGGAGCCTCAATAAGGCAACTGCGACATATGGTCGGGCATTTTGACAAACGCACCGGCGTCAGCTTCAGCATCGGCATTACCAAAAGCAAAAATGGCGACGCCGCCAACGACGATTCAAATTAAACATTTGTTTTTTTATGTGTTCGCCTCAAAAAGTTCGATATGGACATGAGCCGTGAGCGTGTAAAGTAATTTGCCGCAACTTCATAAATCATAGCAAAATGTGACTGTCTTGTTCGTGCGGTATGTTGAGAGCCGTAAATGACCGCTTGGTCTACCTAGTAGGTATAGGTACTCAACAAGTTGCTGTCTAAATCTAGAGATGATTGCGACGCATTTGGGTTGAGGCTGGGGATTTCCCAAGTTATTATAAACGCTGTGCTGGTTTGGGATAATTTTTCTTACATTTGAGGTTGTTAGCATGTTGGGAACACTTTTGGTCATAGTTTTACCATCTTTTATGAGTGTACCTACGGTAGGTATTTCAAACTTTCTCTAAACTTTAACTGGGTATACTGTGTGCACTTAAAAGGCAGTTTAAAGTTTAGTGAAGTCCCCAACGTCTAACAAAAATCACAAGGGCACAGAAACTGAGTAGGCTTCTTAATTCAGGTGTCCCCATGCATCATAAGCTTGTGGGTGCCTTCTTCTGAGTCTTGTTATTTTGTACAAATTGATTTTTTTTAGCAAACGATTGTATCTCTCTATCCTCTGAGAAGTAAGGCCTTGTCAAGAAACACTAAGGAGATTCTATATAAGAATAAGACCCTCATCATCTCAGTCCTTCTCTATGGCGCAGAAGCATGGACGTTATCAAAGGCGGATGAAGATCTCCTCGGTCCTTTTGAACGCAAAATTTTTCGACTGATTTTCGGTCCCGTTTGCGTTGACGGGATTTGGAGAAGGAGATTTTACAGCAAACTTTACGAGCCTTACAGTGACATCGAACTGGTCAGAAAAGTGCGTATCAGCCGACTAAGATGGCTAGGACATGTAGAGCGAATGGACAACAACGAAGAGTCTTCGACTCCAACCCGGAGGGACAACGCAGTAGAGGAAGACCTCGCCTTAGATGGCGCGCACAAGTGAAAGTGGACCTCAACCAACTTGGAGTGCACAACTGGAGGCAGTTAGCCAAAGATCGCGCTACCTGGAGAGGCGTATTGGTTGAGGCCCAGGTTCACCCCGGACTGTAGCGCCATCTAAGTAAGTAAGTAAGATTGTATCTCTCAAACTTCCAGATGAAAGGAACTTTCTTTGACGGCCCTTTATGGCTTTTTTAACGCCATCTGTTGGTAAAGAAAGGAACGCCTTAAAACTCTCAAAAACTTGAACAAACATTTACTTAACTCCGTGTTTGAATAGACTTCTATCTATTTCCATCTATGTAGAAGCACGGGTAACATAAAGTTACAGTTAGCGCGGCTATTCTGTATTGAAAAAGTGCGCCTTGAAGACCGAAAGTCACAGTAAGCCGGATGCAAATTTGCAACTTTTTCCCTGCTTTTACTGAAGAAAGCGTTCCCGTTGTTACCGTGATTTCAAAAGGTTATTTGCCTACGATCTAAGATCTTTTTGTGTCGTCTTCTAAAGCTTTGTAACAAAAGGATGCTTTGACCGGAAAACAGTCGGAGCTTAACGGCCATATTATTCACTCCGGGTGTAACTCAAGTTTAAGTTAATTTTACACCCGACCATTAATCCGAATTTTTTAAACCCGACAATTTAAACTTATGTCCATATTATTCACTGAAAAACATGCATTAAACCCGCTGGATTAAAGATGGATTTAAATGCGGATTTAAACAACTTTAACCCGTTTTTAATCCGGTTTAAGCCTACGTAATGTCAAATTTCACAAATAATGACATTTGTTTTTTGTTGTTTATCAAATTTTATGGGAAATTGTTGTTGGTTTTTCATTTTTATTAAAATAAATAGAAAAATAACCTAAAATGAAAGGTGTCGTCAATGTGAATGATGGGGACTACAGCAGCCGTGATCGCGAAAATGAAAGTCTGTCACCCGTCGACGATGAAGCAGATAGAGAAGACGAATGAATGAGATTTTTATTTTTCCTTTTTTAATAAATTAATAATATCTAATAAAATAATTAATTCAACAAACTATTAAATTAAAAGATGAAAAAAAAAAACGCAACATATTTTTTTTTATTTTAATTACATTATCCGCTGATGACGAAGACATCAGCATTTCGTCAATATCGAGAATGAAATCCATTTTTTTCCGCGTCTTGATTCTTTTTTTGATTTTATTTCAATTTGTATTTCCTGCCTCCTGCAGGCGAAGAAATGTCAAAAATGTGACCTAAACAAAGGAGTGAATATTATCAAATTATGTTTTAATCCGAGTTAAAGTAGATACTTAAACTGGTCTCCGAAGTGCAGTTTAAATCCAATCGGATTAAACGCTGTCAAGTTTAAAAAAATGGGTTTATGTTCGGGTTTAACTACTGAATATTATGGACTTGGGTTTATTTTTTGGGTTAAACTCACTTAAATCCGGGTTAAGACTTTAACCTGGATTGAAGTGAGTGAATAACATGGCCGTAAGTGAACTTTCTAGCAGCTCATCTCCCTAGGGCGGCACCCATGAGAAAGTCCTCTCAGCTGAAATCTATATACTAACAATTTTGCCTCAAACGACGTAAACTTCTATCGCATACAACATCAAAAATTGTATGTCCCACGAACGACTGACAACGACAAAGGACCTCTTTCAGGAAACTTTAAATTCGTATATAAAATAGTTGGTCGATTATGATGAAATAGCAGCTTAAT
This sequence comes from Cheilosia urbana, assembly GCA_946477585.1. Classification (NCBI taxonomy): domain Eukaryota; kingdom Metazoa; phylum Arthropoda; class Insecta; order Diptera; family Syrphidae; genus Cheilosia; species Cheilosia urbana. The sequence goes on from OX297853.1 coordinate 141,059,410, forward strand.
GCTGCCCTCTATAAAGCCCTATGTTCCTCTGCAAATTCCACACGGATTGGACGAGTAGATTTTAAGTGATGTGGGTTCAAATCCACATAAAACATTAAGCCTGTACCCCGAAAATAATGAAAATCTTAAAAGACGTTTTTATAGACGTTTGCTGTAGGTCCCGTGGCTTAAGGTAGGCGCCACAGAGATGAGTTCATTGAATCAAGTCGAACATTATTCTAAATCCGCTTGATGACAGTCGCGAATGAATGTGACCTGGTGCGGGAAGATCGAGGGTTTGGAGAGTTGACTGAAGCATGTTACTAAATTGCCGGGAGCCGTTTTTCAGGGCACTGCAATATTAAAGCGGGATGGCTTAAGAAGCCGGTACAGTGACTTAGTGGTTAGTGTGTTGGACTAATAAATGAGGGGTCCCAGGTGCGGATCCCGCAAAAAAAAAAACAAATTCCAACTTAGGGTTTTTTCCACTACATTACCTCTCGCGAACGTCTGACAAACATCCGAGAGTAAGTATAACTGTCTTGAAAGAGCTTCTCAATTAGCCGTTTGGAATCGGGATAAAATTGTAGATCCCTTCCATTCGTTCCAAAAAATTAAAAACTCACAAAAGAATGGTTGTGAGAAGCTAGGCGTATGGACTTACGAACCTGTTGCGCCAACTGTTTTTTTTTATCTTAAGAAGTCTTGATTTCGCCCTTTTCTTAGGCGTTCTGGGCTTTCGCTAAATGCGGGGCAGGAAAAAATAACTTTAACTGTTAAGAGGTGTTATTGTGAATGACCCGCTATTTCGGTAGCTGTCACTTTGAAGCTTTTATTCTTTGACATTTGACAAGTGAACAAGAAACTACGCCATTACTAAAAATGGAACGATACACGCTTCAACAATGCACTGAAATTAGGCATTTTTCTTTGAATACCAAAATAACACCTCTTATTGAAAAACCCTTTACTTCTTTTGGGGGTTCAACCGGATACAGCGTGGCTGGAAGTCCACCGCTCTAATCCCTTGCCAACTGCGTGCTCATCTTGGCCGAATTTGTTGAACTTTACAGCTATCGAAAGATATATACAAACGTATGCAGTCGTATTCGTATAAAATCGTATTCAAATTGCAAGCGCTTGTGAATGGGGCTATGAACCTTCGAGTTCAATTCAAACTCATGTGTAAATGTCTTTGAATCTCGATGAGAAATTTGACTGCATTCCATACACTGTCCGAAAGGTCATTGCTCGCCGTAACGCGCGTCTGTATCGCGCAGGCATCTGTCACTGGCCGAGGACAACGCACCCGCCCTCTTCTTTGGAAAATATTACAAACGCATTTCCCAGCAACACAAAAAAACAAATAAAAAATATGAATTGAATACCAAATCGTAGATACAACAGATACGAATGAGTATTCATTATGCCCAACTGCTATTCGAGCCAGAGATGTGTGCGCCCATCACAGATGGTGACAATGGAAAAACCATTAAAGCAGGTGGATAGCGATGAAAATTCAAATTTTCCGTTTTTATGTTCTGTTCCTGCGATACAGCGACGCAGCCACGAAAACGTTTGTGCCAATGGCTGGTGGCTTCTGTGTGGCAGATAACTTGTTAAACATGTGATCGGTTGGAACACAAGCCTTACAAGACATACCTGATCTTAAACGGTCTGGCATGTAATTTAGGAAGTACATCCATCTGAACGAGACGCATCTCCAAATAAAGACTTCTTTTGTCATTCCCTCGCACACATCCGTGTGCCGCATGTAATTATGTTTTTCTCGTAGCATTTTTTGGGAAGCGTTGAAACAAAGTATGTCGCGCACAACAAAGAAGCGAGACCCTCAAAGCCTACATACAGTGTTGTTGGCTGTATGGAAGCGGACGTCATTCTGGCCCACGTGACTTTACTCTTCACCAAAGCGTTTCGGTATTCAATCAGCCAGCGATCACCGTAGGTATTCTGTTTTGTACACCTCAAGGCAACCTCTACCGATAGGCGGCAGTCATCTAGCCAACTTTGGATCGATGGTGTAATAGCGCATGTGATGGCTCTCATAAATTCGTCTTTAATCGAGTCAGACGTCAAGATGACAGCTGCAGTCATTCGCCAGAGATTAACTTGCTTCTTCTGCTGATGACAAGCAAAATACCCTAAAACGAGTCGTAAAGGGGGTTTAGATGTGCCCAAGCCGGTCTTCTGATCTCATTCTACGTTCGGCTGTTTCATAACAACGCCTCCACAGGAGTACCTCTACCTATACTCGTAAATCTCTTGCGTTTTAATTAGATTTCAACATGATTACTTTTTGTGTTTGTAGTGCGCGACATGTAAAATTCTCTTAATTGTTATTACGGGCTGTATACCTGTTCTTGCTAGGTATATAAAAAACAGTCACAGATACTAGTGGAGTTTGATGTCTGGCAGGCGACAAGAAGGCGAGGTAGGTAATTTGACTTTTGCGATTTGAATTCGCTTAATATGGTCATCCACTAAGCGGGTAACGCATTTAAATGCACGATCGTAAAATTCAAATGCCACTTAGCTGCATAATTCTATTGAACGCGAGTTGAGACTTTAGAGTGACATAAACAACAGTTAATTGCATGCGGTATGACTGTCAGTTGGGGAGAGGCGGAACCGCTTTACGAGGCGCTTTACGATTTGTCTTATTCTAAACTTATTAGTTGCGCATTTATTTGAGACAATAGATAGATGACAATAGATGTGTATAATGGAAAGGTGAAGTATGGTTAGCCACTCAGAAAGGTGGTTCTATTTGTGACAGGAATGTTCTGCCAAATTAATCAATTAGCATGGTTTTGCTTTAAGAAAGTGCAAAGTGTTGCCGGAAACTGATGAAATCGTCAAGGCCGCACCGCAAGTCGTTGCGTTGTTAACTTTTAGGATTATTAAATTTTAATTATTGCTGTCGCCCGTTTACATATTACTCGAGGGCAAATATGATAAACATTCCTCAAGTCTATAACAGCAAACTACAAGTATGCTGGCAGTTGAACGTGTGCCTGCGAAAATAAGATTCAAACCATCGATTGTAGGAGATAAAACAGTCGAAACTGGTAAATTTGAATTTAATGGGACTTTTGTTTTATTTTGGCTTATGGAGTTATTTTGTTTTTTTTTTTTTTTTTTTTTTTTTCAAAAGTGGAGGTGTGCCAAATCAAGGCCAAGGTATCGCCTAACCAGGTCCACTTAGACAGGTAGATGTATTATGATTCTGTTACAGCCATACATCTTTAAATATTTATTCTGATAAATGCCACAACAGAGTCTAACGAAAGACTGCTATCTGTCTGTTTCGAGTCTACAAAATAGTTTAAAAAAAAAGGCCTAAAATGTGACGACGAAGGCGAAGGATAGAGACGTTAGGGTTAAGGAAAGCTTTTATGAGCTTATATAGGGCGGCTCTGTAGGGAAGGGGAAATATCTCATCTACAAGCGGCAGGGTGACCAGTACAGAATTCTAAAACGTCGCAGTAAAAAGGTCCAATGAGAGAAAAGTGTCATTTCCAAAGCCATTCTGCAAATTTACAATTTTCCCACGACATTTAACAAACTTTGCCTCGCTTAACTTATAATAATGTTGTGGTAAGCATTTGTGGTAAATTTAAAGGGTTTTATTTTATAAATAGAAGCATTAGGAACATTTTCGAAGCGCATTTTCCAACTAAAAAAAGGGTCAAAATAGCAAAAAAAAAAAAAAAAAATATGGCAGACTCTCGTAAAAAGTGCCAGCTTGCAATTTTAGTCGCACAACAGTCACGCTGACAAGAGGAAACAAATTTATTGAAAAACAGGTTATTGGCATACTCACGTCAACCGGTAACACGTAAAAGGTAAAGCCAAGATTACAATTGTCATTTTTCGCGGCAAATTTTGACATGAAGACGTCATTATGACGTAAACAATTGTCCCAAATGTATGTCACTACTTGTGATCGCCTGTCAAGCGTCTGGTCATACTATCTGGTCGGCGCGTATACTTTCACGAGAGACACTAGTGACAATACAAATAGCGAATATTTTTGACGTCAGCATGCGAAAATTTGCCACGAAAAATGACACGTGTAATCTAAGCTTAAGACCCTCTTCAGGTGTATTAAAAAGGTGGGCCAAAACACTCACCTGATACTTGGTTTGCTACTATCGTTTTGGCAAAAACTTCGGGCAATAAGTTCGTGTAATCTTGTTGGAAATTCTCTACAGCTTCCACAGTGTCTGCGGCTTTTTGTCATGTGTTGAGTTGAGAGTTGTCTTCTGTGTATAAAAATGATTTGACCAAAGAGTTAAATAGTCATCAGTTAAATATGAATTTAGTTGGTGATAAGCCAAATTCTAGGGGCTGAAGTGAAATATGTTACTGGCACTGAACAACTTTCGATATTTATTATGCCGACATGTCGACTGTTTAACAGATTCCAAAAGTTGTGTGCTTCGGGAAGATTTTGTAGGTTTTGTTCCTGTTGATGATCAAACTTCTAAAAACATGACAAAAACCATACCGCAGCGATGTGAAGAACTACATATTGAAATGAAGAATTGTGTTGGCCAAGGCTATGATGGAGCCGCAAATATGGCAGTTCACTTGACTAGTGCCATGTCAACCTTGGTGTAGTTGGTGAAATAGCTTATTCAATCCGCAACCATTCAAATGCAAATATAACTTTCAAAAATGCCAATTAAAGACACACACCAGAGAGCGGACGGACTCGACTTCTACGCTTTTGTGAAACATGATTCACTGAAAACCATGACAGTATTTTTTCCTTTGTAGAGGTCTTCAAATGCATCTCAATAAGTCTTAAAGAAAGAACGAGCAGAATGTGGGCGATGTCTTCGAAAGCATCAACACTTTTGGCAGCGATCCAAAAAAGTCATTTCCTAGTAAGCCCCAATGGTGTGCGAAAAACTATTCAATTTAACGCTGCTCTTATCAGTTTGCCTACAGAGAAAAATCCTGAGATTTCGTTTCTGCAATCGACCGCACAAAAGAAGTTCTGAATTCTCTCGGGAACTTCAGAGAAAATGTCGACAATTTTTTCAGAGAGCATTTTCTATCCGCATCCCAACTTGCCGAGGACTTATTTCAAGAACTCTAAGAACTTCATTGAAACAAACAACAGTTTTAGAGTTAATAAAAAATTTTACGGACAGATTCATGGTCAACGAAGACGTTCTACCTTCTTCTACCGGTGCCGTGAAATAAGGCCAAGCGAAATAAGGCCAAATCTGAAAATTTGGCCTTATTTCACTTTAAAATAGTGAAATAAAGCCATATTCCAAGATTTGGCATTATTTCACTTTGGTAAAGTGAAATAAGGCCAAATTGGCATTATTGCGCTTTGAACTCGTTTGGCCTTATTTCACATTTTGGAAGTGAAACAAAGCCAAACATGTTTGTGATTTTGAATAAAATAATATTACATCTTTCATGCAGTTTATAATTTTGATAAGGTATCCATGATTGCTTTTGTGTACAATGTGTACTTTATCCCAAAATGTTTAATATCGTTAGTAAAAAGCAAATGGAACAAGCAGTATGATGAACAATTTTTATTAACAAAATACATAATGTCCAGTCATGTAATTTTAGCAATAAATCCGTGTGCTATTCTTAACAATTTGTTTACAATTTGGGCACAGAATTGGATTGTTGTCTTTTATGTACTTCTCCAAAATTTGTGTAAAACAATCTATACACAGTTTAAAGTGGTTACACTTTACACAGTTGGAGAAGAATAGAGTGTTTCTACTTAGATACATTTATACGGTGCAAGTCCCTCAGTGGACTTATTTCCCACCTAATGTGAAATTAAACCACTTTCGTGAAGTGAACTTAGTTCCCATGAAAGGTGGGAAATAAGTAAAATTAAAGAGTCAAGTTGGAACTTTGCAATTTTTATCAACTTAAGAGAAATTAAATTTTAACTGAGGCAGAGTAATACAAATAAAAAATTTCAAAATCAAAATTCGGTTTACAAGACTCTGAAAGTAATCAAAGAAAAATCGAAGCACACCAAAACCGGTCGTGCGAATTTTTTACTTTTATGTTCTCAAATTTTTGAAAGCTAAAACAAAAAAGTTGTTTCAGAAAATAAATTGCCATTTTTAGCCTTCGAAAATTTGAGAAAATAATAGTAAAAAATTCGCGCGAATTTTTGACTTTTATTTTCTCAAATTTTCGGAAGCTAAAACAAAAAAGTTGTTTCAGAAAATAAATTGTCATTTTTAGCCTTCGAAAATTTGAGAAAATAAAAGTAAAAAATTCGCGCGAATTTTGACTTTTATTTTCTCAAATTTTCGAAAGCTAAAACAAAAAAGTTGTTTCAGAAAATAAATTGTCATTTTTAGCCTTCGAAAATTTGAGAAAATAAAAGTAAAAAATTCGCGCGAATTTTTGACTTTTATTTTCTCAAATTTTCGAAAGCTAAAACAAAAAAGTTGTTTGAGAAAATAAATTGAAATTGTAAAAAACTCGCGCGAATTTTTGACTTTTATTTTCTCAAATTTCGAAAGCTAAAACAAAAAAGTTGTTTGAGAAAATAAATTGTCATTTTTAGCCTTTAGCCGAAAGCTAAAACAAAAAATTAGTTTGAGAAAATAAATTGGCAAAACAAAAAAGTTGTTTGAGAAAAGAAATTGAAATTTTTAGCCTTTTATTTTCTCAAATTTTCGAAAGCTAAATTAAAAAGTTATTTGAGATAATAAATTGGTATAGCATTGAGAATTCGAGTGAATTTTTTCCTCTTATTTTTATTTCAGTGAGAATGGCGCGAATTTGTTGATATTAGTTTTATTTCTTAGTTTTTCTTCTTTGTTGATATTATTCGTATTTCTTAGTTTTTCTTCATACCTGGCATATTCATTTAAGTATGTATTTAATGTTTCGAAATGTTTCAGTATACAATTTTAAAATATTTAATACATTACATAATGTTAATATAGGTACATCTATGCATAGTCAAAAATCGAAAAACCTCAATGCAAAATTTAAATAAAAACGTAATTAAACATAACAAATAGAATTAGTATTTTATTACATACATGTTCATCACGTTCGCAAGATGGAACAACACTAAAAGTGTCATCTAATAAACAAATACATATCTCTATAAGCAATGAAATGTTTTAAAGTACAGCTTCGTATTTCATCTAGCAGCAATTGGCCTTATTTTGCTTTGCATAGTGAAATATGACCATATTTTTTCTATATGGCTTTATTTCACTTTCGTTAAGCGAAATAAGACCATATTTGGTCTTATTTCACAAACAGATTTGGCCTTATTTCACTTTACTAAAGCGAAATAATGCCAAATGTTGAAATATGGCTTTATTTCACAAATTTGGCCTTATTTCGCTTGGCCTTATTTCACGGCACCCTTCTACCTTCTACCGAAGTTTCAAGCTCTTCTCCGAGGTTTTTCTGCAGTTGAGCGAGTGAACGAAATGGAAAAGCTATCATGTTACTTGGACAATGCATGTTGTCATCTGTGAAAGCTGAGTACATTCTTTGGTGCGAAAAAATATCGTCAATTGATTCTTACTTACTTTAGAGGTATAAACTTCTTGCTCACGGTTTGGCTAACGCTTCCGTGACCACAGCTAGTGTTGAAAGCACCTTGTCAACTATAAAAAGGATTAAAACAGTGTGCCGAAGCGTTATGGGGAATGCGAGATACTTGCTATGTTATACATATGTTCATTCGGATGTGGCAATGATTGACCTTATGTCAAAAAAAAAAATAGAGTTCTTCTACTTTGAAAAAATGTGTGCAAAAAAAATATTTAAGTGTGTTTACTAATAAACTAATAAAATGAATGAATAGAAATATTTTATAGTTTTTGTTTAAAGAATTCCTCATAAGATTTGGAAGCAAGCCCTCCCGGAAACAAAATCCTGTCCATGGCACTGGGTCTGAGATCTGGCAGAGTAAAACTCTCATGATAGAGCTTCTCAATCAGCCTCTTGGACTCAGGATAAAATTATAGATCCCTTCAATTCCTCCCAAAAATGAAAAACTCACACAAAACGAGTTGTTGTAAGAACCATACAATACACACTAGAAGACCCAGCCACGCGTTGCTATAGCTAATGTGTTTTGTTTTTTTTTTAATTGGGAGGTGTCACAACCCGTTTTCCTATTTCACTTATCTTTTACACCTATAGGGTCCAAAGCTATCATATCTTTCAAACTGGAACCAACCACATAGGTACATAAATTGTTATCGGTTAAGTGGTTTCGGAGATCAAAAACAGTGCCACCCCGCCACCTATTGGGTCCAAAAGTATCCTTTCTTTCAAGCGGCAACCATCCATATACATACACAAAATTTTATGGAAATCGGTTGAGTGGTTTTTGTGATCGATAATAGCGCCACCTATCGAGTCCATCCAAAAATAAAAAAAATTATGAAAATCGGCCCAGCGGTTTTCGAGTTATAACGCCATCGAATTTCACCCCGAAGGAATTATGTATACCTATATATTTATAACTCTTTATTAAGTAATAAACAAATCATTAGTAATAGAAAAATAATACGACTATAAATTAAGTAACTATCGGTTCAGTAGTTTAGGATTCCATCGCGGAGCAAGCTGTAACACATGATTTTTATATATAAGATAGCTGACCCGGCGAACTTCGTTCCGCCCAAATTCATTAATGTAGGTAATGAAATTAATAATTCCGAGCTTTCGCTTCATTCTGCTTCATGTTATTCGGTCAATTCAAATTGTTTATTTAAAAGTTATATTAAAATTAAATAAATAGGTAAATAAAATCAATTACTTGTCGGCCAACCTACCGCTTTTTCACTGAAATGCTTTATGGTACACAACATTTTTTGTTCTATTTCTATTATCGGGTGTGTACACGTACAAAGCGAGAGCTTTGCCGACGCGTGAAATTCAAGATTTATGTCACACACATCCAGCGATTGTCCTTGCGACTTATTAATTGTCATAGCAAAAGCGAGACATATGGGAAATTGAAGACGCTTAAATACGAACGGCAAATCGTTCTGAATAAGTGGAATCCGCGAAATAACAACACCTTCGCCTATGAATTTACCAATAAAAATCGTTGCTTGAATTATATTTGATATAAAATTCTTCACAATCAAACGCGTACCGCTTCAAAGTTTTGGTTCATTTAGGTTGCGCAACAAAATTATTACTGAGACGATTTTTAGTTTCAAATTGTGTGGAGGCAAGCCCGAAACATCCAAAGAATTTAAGAATTCCGTGGGATAGTTGGTGGCTTCGTTTTCATCCATCACGGAGTCGACTGATTTGTATGAATGCAACTCACCAGCGCAGCGATTTGGTTTTGAATAGCGAAATTCAAATGATCGACGTTCTTGTTTATCGCAACCAAAATCATTCTTACACTCAGATATTCGGGAAAACATTCATGATTAGTTCTTCCGGTGTCGTTGTAAAGTTGTAAACATTTTGTGGAAACTCAATCAGGCCGGTGATTAAGTTTACTGGAATCACACCATTGCCCATCGACAACAATTGCCTTCAGAACTCTGCAGCGGACTGGTCATCTTGTACAGAAACTCGCATGTTTGTTGTCAAATGAAATTTCTTGACATATCGCCATAAAGCAGACGCCTTCAGGCAAGCATTCAATTCATCTGCCGGAGTTGATCTCGAAATGACAGGCAGCGTTTGACGGAAATCGTCTGATGGCAAGATCATTGTTCCACCGAAAGGTCGCTTATAATTACGTAAACTATTCAGGGCCTCCAATGCGCGTTTGTAAGCCATTGTGCATTCGTCCTATATAATAATCTTACATTGCTGCAGTACTTTCGCCATCGCAGTGTTTTTTTAAATGTTGCATGTAGGTTCTTCCTCTACTTGCAGATTCAATGGCAATTTCAATGCAGGATGAGCTGTTCGACCGCCTTCTAACAAAGTAGCCGCTATCCCAGAAGAGGCTAGGGCCAAAGCGATCTTAGATCTCGAACGAATTGTAGCCAAAATCAGTGAAATCAGGAATGTATTTCCAGTTCCGCAATTTTCATTATCGACTGCTTGCATCAATTCATCGTACACTTTCTTTTATTCTTGATTGAACATTGGCACATTTGTTAGAACAGCTTGACTCAATGCGATTCGACCGAAGTCCATTTCTCGCTCCAATTCTGGATTAAATGTGTCTTGCATTGAACGATTTTGCTGTGGCATCCCCAATTTGCACAACAAATTGCCACTCATGAGCAGACACATATCCTCGATCGAAATCAAAGCTTTGTTGCGCATTCCATCTGACATCGCCAGTTCATTATCCGATATCAAAGTAAGAATTCGATGCAAAATATCGTCAGCAATATCATCTTTGTATAATCAAAATATCTACTTCATTTCAAAAAGTTACTTAATGTAACATAGTAAACATAATTTATTAGAACAAACTTTTTAGGTACCTATAGGTATTTAAAAAAAAAAAAACGTTCAAAACTGTTGACAACAACAATTTGGTTGGAAAATAATTAAAATAATTGACAACAACAATTGCTTTTAAAATTTAAAATATATTTTTTTTTTTGTATTTGAAGTGTCACTACTCGATTTCTATCCAGTTTCTTTTTTTTTTCAAAGTGTACAAAAATGAATTTATTGGAATGGCGGTTGCGACTTCTTTCAAAAATTTATCATACTAATATATGAACCTTCTCTGCATGGTCCATTAACACACAAAAAAAAAACTAAATCAAAATCGGATGTGTGTGGCAGTCAGTAGGCTGTCACACACACATTTATCAAGTTATTTTTATATATAGAAGATAAAAAGCTTTGAACAAAAAAAAAAAAACATTAAAAATCGTATATTTCGAAAGCCACCGAATAGATTGAGTTCAAATTTACACAAAATCTTAGGTATTGGCCCAGGAGTATACCTGTAAAGATTCGTCGAAATTGGACAAAGGGGAGTGGAACCGCCCATACAAAAAAAACATTAAAAATCTTATATCTCATGAACCAATACACCTACAAAGACCGTATATACGTACGAACCATGGTATTAACGTCACCTTTCATGGGAAATTTCCAGAATCAAAATCGGTTCACGCATTACAGAGAACAATGGCGAGAAACACAATACAACTTACTATATATTTTTATATATTTATTTATTTATTTTTTATTTTTTTGTTAACGGGGAAGGCCTCCAATAGTGTCTTAAAACACGGTTTAAGTTATTTCCACCATCGCTACTTGTTTTTTTCTGTACACTTTGCATAGTCACTTTCCATAAATGTGTTTGCACCTAAGTTATAGAAGGTTCCTACTCACTGCTTCCAAAGAAAAACAAAACCTATTGACTAGCTTAATTAACAACAATTTATATAATCATCCAATAGACACTGTTAGCATAAACTGCCGTCATCGGCGCACCCATCGTATCAATTTGTTTGGGTTTTAAATACAGAAAACAACTCGAAAATTTCACATACGCGAGTTTGTGGGCGCTAAGGTCAATCCAACGACCTGAAACACAACGCAATATCCCCCAAAAAAGGGTGCGTGGCCAACCTTACGTATTTTGGCCAATTCTACCCACAAAACCGATCAGCTCCACCCAAAGAAACGAACAATTTCAATATCCAACCAAACACAAGGAAGTAACCACGTAGATACTAAAATTGCTACCGTCTAGCCCCGATTGCATAACATTCCAAAGAGCCCCATCGAACATCCGTTTCGTCGCCTTGTAAACTCGTTCCTAAATAACAACTTGACAATAAATACTTCAACATCATGTCACATGTGCCAAAATAATCAATCGTCTTAACCAAAACACATGTAAATTGTTATTGCTGCAAGAAACAGCCGCACTTAATTTTCGCAAACTGTGTTTTATGGCACTCGCCATAAAAAACAGAAATCGCAATTCATTACTCACCATGAATACACCTCATTGTTGCAGATAAATCGTCAAACAAATGTGTATGCCCGGAACTATAAAATGTCGCTGCGAACTTGGCCAAACAACGGACCCAAATTTATCTAATTGGAAGTGCTATTTTTGTTTATTCCTAATTTATGGCCGTCTACTAAATTCCATCCAATTGATTCGAACTTGGAAGACAAATCGATGGATTTTCTGCTGCTGGTGCTGTGGCTGAGGATACGCGATTTCGTAATCGAATTCAGCTTAATATATGCTAACGTAAGCCAAATCAACGCATCGATTTAAAGTGGAGACTTTCCTCTGTCGAAAGTCAACTCGTATTAACGGGGAGCAAAATAGCCACAAACTCGCTTGGGAATTGTCTCACATTTTTATCTGCATCAATGAGATGCGTATCTAATAACGAGCGAATTTCCCATACTTTTCATTAGGACTGTTTCGTAATAAGTCGAGTGGTGACCGCGGCCCCGGGGGACACTTAACCAACCCAAACATTCAAGTTGACGTTTTCTCTCTCAAAAAAAAAAAAAAAAAAAATCATCCACATCTCTGGAGCTATTACTTTTACGTGGCCTGCACGAAAAATTATGTCGAGTGAGTGTTTTGTAAGTTTTAAACATTCCCGTTGTCCAATTATACACATGGCGATGGCGTGGGATGGAAAGTACTACTTCTTCTTGTTAAAATTCGCACTTCCAACATCAAAAATCCACATCAAATGTGTCATAACGAGCTTGTCCGGCATTTAGCCCGCATTAATTGTATGAAGGCGTGAACCAGATTCCTGTGACCAATCTCGGCTTGTTTTCTGCTATTGTAAGCCCGTAAGTCCATTTAAGCGAATCGTGTCAAACAAAATTAAACTCAAAACGTTGATTGATGGACAACGCAATTTTCGAAATAGCGCACATGATGCGAGTGTCTTTCATCTGGATGTGTAATTGCGTATATATAAATTTCTGCTCCTTTGTGCCCGCTTTTTGGCTTCGCACTTAATTAGAATTGTTTCATTAGAAAATAGGAAAAGAAAAAACACTTGGCACTCGAAGGTGGCTTAGCTAAAGGTTGGCCATGGACAGTGGACACATGTGTTCTTCTGATGGAAGTGGAAGCATGTCATGTTGTGATGTGCTGTGGTATAGTACGAGTACGTATACTCATCATTCTCACAGCCTTTGGATAATTAATTATTGATTTGGTTATACTCTGAGCTCTGAGGAGTCGGGGCACAAATGGAACGAATTCGAACGTATGAACAAAGTCCATTCACCTCGAATGTTTGGTAATATTGATGCCTGCTGTTGCTGCCATCGACATATGTGGCGATTTTTTAATTGGTAATTAAGTGGCTTGTCAAAAGTGGTAGTAACGCACAGTATACACTGGACCGTAACACCGGTTATTTATGCGCGAAACAGATTAACACAACGACAGCTACAGCGGATTTAGGATGTTCAAAGTAAATAAAATACATTGGTTCTAAAAAGTTGTCAAAGTTGCTTTTGCTGTTGCTGTGTTAATCTGTTTCTCGCATTAATCTTCCAAAGTATACTAGTTATACTGATGTGCCAATACGAGTCCTAATCTTCCTTCGAAAGCATCAGTTGATCCCTTTTCCTTTTCAGAAGGAGTAACGAACAAAAGGATCCATCACACACCCACCGCTCAGCAGTAGTTCACTCGATGGAAGCGCACCCTTTGGCTTGACAGCTTATTTCCCATTAATGGTTAACAAATTCCCATTACTGAACAAGTGTTCTTTCTGTAGGTATATGTACAAACACGCGAATAAATCGAATTTGGCGTGGCCTCGGTGATGCGACATGGGAACGATCAATTTATCATCGACAATTCTATTCCCGGCATACACGCAATATGCAAATACTAAGTTTGTTCGAAATATCCCTTTGAACTGACCGAACGATTGGTCTTACCTACCAGTGGTAGGCTACCACAAACTGCTTTAGATTGATTAAGCCATCCTCGAATTGATGATGGCACAGAGTTCGTATATTAGTGGCGGCAACTTGTGTAGATCGCAGATCGGATAGATGAGTAAGCAGAAAGGTCGTTCACTTAACAACAGGTATCGCTTCCCTAAGGTAAGAATTTCGAAGGGGAAATGTAAAAATAATTTTGATTTCGGGTTCTGAAAGTACTGAAGGTTCAACTGCGTCCCCTCATTTGTATTTATTTATTTTGTTTTGTCTATGAGTCGAAACTGGTTTAAATGCTAATCCACAAATTGTGTCATTTATCAGGCAGAAAAGACTTCTAACGGTCCCAAGCCAAGGCAACAGTCTCAAAGCAAACATGATCTTATGTGAAAGTTCCAAGAATCTTTCGGGGCTTTTGGTGAATAGTGAACTGTGTTTGGAAGTTCTCAGATATCGTTGAAAGAATAGTTCTTCGAAACAGTCTATTGCTTCAACTGATATCTGAAAAGTTCCGCTATTAGGGACAAACAGTGATGCCAGACTTTTCAGACGTAGATCATTACAAATACCTTTTTCGGCCTTGTTGTTGTAGAAAAACCGCACGATATCCCCCACGAAAGAATTCTATTCATACATAAATAGTTATATAGGTACTAGATGTAGAAAGCCCAAAAAAATTAACAAGACCAGTCTTCTCTCTTTATCGAATTCGAATGCTTTTTTTCGGAATCAGTATTCGAAATGCCTTTTTATTCTGAGAGATATAAAAATGTCATTTTTTCGCCTCATTTTCTTATTTTCAAATGCGAAATGGGTAATTAACTACGATCTGTCATCGCATAACTGGAACCAAATACCATTTACCATTTTTCAAAAGCCCCGAAAGATTCTTGGAATTTTCACAGAAAATCGTGTTTGCCTTTGACGGCTTTGACACAAGAATTGGTGTGGAGCCGTTAGAATTGTTTTCTGTCTAATAACCGACATATTTAGCGGGCATAAGTAATTAAGATTAATATTGCGGTGTTCTGTATTAAAGTAAAACAAACGGTCGATTTTTGGGCCTAATATAATTTTGAAAACGAAAAAACACACAACGTTTTTTGCGCGAGAGAAACAACTAAAACGAAAGCTTTTTACTTTAGGTAAAGAAGTGAAAATCAAGAAGTGAAGTGATTTTCGTTTTATTTGAAACAAAAAGAAAGCCAGGGGAGGATTATGGAAGATGAAAACGTTCAATCGATTTTGCTGCACGTGACAAAAGACATCTTCGATTTTGCGGAAAATTATTTTTCGAAAACGAAAGACGTTTTCATTTTATGCGGAAGGAAAACAATGACAGCTTTTTCATAGACGACTTAAATTTTCTTCAATTAGGTAACGGGTGATTTTTTAAGAGGTTTAGAACTTTTTTAAAAAAAAAAAACACAAAAAATTCGAAAAAATGAATGAAATATTTATTTGAATCGATAGTTTGAACTTTGCAATTTAATGTTTAAAGATAATTTCATGCAAATGTTGACCGCGGCTGCGTCTCAGGTAGTCCATCCGCTGAGTCCAATTTTGGCATACTCTTTCACACATATCGGCCGGTATCTCACGAATGAATGCATGGATGTTGGCTTCCAGTGCGTCAATCGAAGCAAGTCAAGAACTTCCATTTCGGGCAAAAAAAAGTTTGTTATCATCGCTCGGTAGCGTTCACCATTGACAGTAACGCTGCGATTCGCATCATCTTTGAAGAAATATGGCCCAATAATGCCGCCGGCCCATAAACCGCACCAAACAGTGGCTTTTTCGGGATGCATTGGTAGCTGTTGCAATGCTTCTGGCTGATCTTCACTCCAAATGCGGCAATTTTGCTTATTTACGTACCCATTCAACCAAAAATTAGCCTCATCGCTGAACACAATTTTTCGATAAAAAAGCGGATCTTCGGCCAGCTTTCCAAGAGCCCATTCACCAAAAATTCGGCGTTGTGGTAGGTCGCCTGGCTTTAGTTCTTGCACAAGCTGTGTCTTAAAAGGCTTTACGCACAAATCCATCCGCAAAATTTTCCACGTAGTGCTGTAACAAAGGCCTAACTGCTGGGAACGGCGCCGAATCGATATTTCGCGGTCTTCGGTCACACTAGCTGATATGATACGGCCGCAATATTTTCTTCACTACGCACAGTACGTAAACGTGTTGGTGGTTTAATGTCCAACAAAGTAAATTTGGTGCGAAATTTGGTCACAATCTTCCGAATAGACTGCTCAGAAGGTCGAGAATGCCGATCATAAAATGGAAGCAGCAGGATAGTAAAATTCAATAATTTGCAAGCGTTGTTCATTTGTAAGACGATCCATGGTTAAATTGCAAACCAAACTGAAGCTGTTTGACAGTGACACAAGGTACTAAACACACGTCAGCTGTCAAAACCAGTGTTGCCAAAACCAAACCAGCTAAAAAATCACCCGTTATTTCTACAGTAAAAACCCCATCTACATCTATCTACATCCTTGAACCCCACTCTCGAGTGGAAAAACAGTTCATATTTTCATGTCAATATTAAATATTTAATAATCTAAAAGTAACCACAAGAATCAGTTATATTATGTTATCATTATGTAAAGCGAAACGTTCAAACTTACCTACTTACTTCTGCAACTTGGAGGAAATTATTCGTGCCCACGAAAACGTTTCAACGTTTTCGCCTTTCGAAATCTGGTATCTGGGGTGAGATTGTGTAAGATGGAAACGTTCGATCGTTTTCGTTTGCACGAACGGTTTGCTTTATGTAACTACAAAAACGAAACTAATTTTCGTTTGCACGAAAGCAAAAAAACGAAAGCCATTTCGTTTACGTTTTCGTTTATTTTTGCTTAATGTAACTCTAAAAACGAGTGACATTTTGGTTCCGTGCGAAAAGAAAACAACAACAGCTTATTCATTGACGTTTTTCATTTTCTTTGATTGCTAATTTGGTGGTTGTGTTTTTTATTGATAGTGATGATAGCGGGGTAAAAGATTAAAATCTAAGATAAATTGGAAAAAAATCTTCAGGATTATTCCAATCCTCTTACGCTGCCTGATGAAAGGTTTGTTTTATTCATGTGTATTGAATTGTAAGTGTGCATTGTTTTCATTTTTTATTTAGTTTTCTTCAACTTTTTCGCTTGAATAAAGGCGCTTTTAAGTATGTTCTGGAAACCATTTGTCTTCGTACAGGAACGCGAAACACATACGTCCCTCCTATTTTAAGGCTGTGTTCCACGCTTGAGGTACTGGCTGGAGGTGGTTACCAGTGGATGGTTCATGGTTGGCAATGAGTTTGCTTCTCTCGAACAGAGTGAATATATATTTAAATCAAATAAAGAGTATATGTGTCGGTAATTATCTATTGTTCTTCAATATTGACCTTATTTATTCAAACCGAAATATCAAGTAATAAAATATTTTGAAGCTGTCAGCTGTAGGCTGTCATATACTCATTATGATACATTCACCTTCTCAAACTTTAATTTCTTCGTAACACTGTTTCGTAGACCCATGCGAAAGAGAAAAAGGAAACGGACGGAGTAACATGAAGCGAACTTTCGCTTTCGCGTGATTTCTATCGTTTTTTTTTTGTAACTAAAGCGTTTTCCGTTTCGTTTTTTTAAAGAATCCCAACCCAAACTTCAGGTTCCAAGAATCCACATTGTAAGGCGAAACTTTCAAACGTTTTCGTGTGCACGAACGACTTAATTCTGGATTTTAGAGGAAATCATTCGTGCCTTTCGAAATCTTTTAACGTTTTCGACTTACAGAATCTGAGCCCAGATCTTTCTGTAAAAAATAAAATGTTCTCTAATCGTGAAAGTTACCCCAAAAATATGCAGTTTAAGCTACACTCATTACTAAGCGTTTGCGAAGAGGAAGATGAAAATGAAAGAAGGTACACGACGCTCCAAGATGTATAAAAAACAAACAGTTGGCGCAACAGGTCAGGAGGGACCCTAGGCCTAGCTTCTCACAACCATCCGTTTAGTGTGAGTTTTTCATTTTTGTAACGAATGGAAGGGATGATCTACAATTTTATGCCGACTCCAAACGGCTTACTGAGAAGCTCTTTCAAGACAGTTATACTCTTGGATGTTTGTCAGACGTTCGCGAGAGGTGGCGCAGTGAAAAAAAACCCTAAGTCGGAATTTGGGTTTTTGCGGGATTCGAAACTGGGACCTCTCGCTTAGTAGTCCAACACACTAACTACTAAACCGCTGCGCCTACACTCACATGTACAACTTTTTTAAATATTAACCTGGAAGCAATTGAACGAAGCTTGCCAAACTAAGGCAGCTTCCACACCGGATGGAACAAAACGCCTTATTTTGTTTTGCTTTATTCAGTGTGGGCGCGCTTATTTAAATGCGTGCGTATTTAAATTTCAGAAACACAGAAAAACAGTTTTATTTGTCTTAGGCGTTTTGTTCCATCCGGTGTGGAAGCACCCTAATATCAGACGTAAAACTTTTTAAAAATGTATTAAAATGTTTGGTTTTTAAATTTATATTTATTTATATTTTTTAAATTTACTCGGACTTAACTCGGTAATAGCGACTCGATATACTTGTAGATAGGTTTAAGATATACACTTAAGTTGCTGTTAGATAAAGTCTTCTGAGAATATGTTTCAGCTTCAAGGAAGCTACATAGTTCTAAAATTCTCTTTTTTGGCTACAAGAGTTTCGGAGTTGAACGTGGTGTCTTCCCTATTACTATTAAGTAATACTTACGCTCAGCTCATATCTCTCATTTCTTAGAATAATACCAATGGATTCTTCAGAACATCACTCATTGGACTGCCTTTAAGTTTGACATGGGTCAGTAATAAGTCTAAGTCTCATTCGCACCAGCGAATATGGAAATTGCGATGTGGGAGCAAAACTGCTCGTATCTGAATTTTGTCAAGTAAAGAAGGTAAAATCTTTTGAACCTACCGAAGTGGGACATAAGTCCATTAAAAACATTTATGGAATTATGTCCCTTCTAACCAGCGTTGCCGTTTGGCCCCTTTTTGAGCCTCAGTCCACACTAGAAAAATTATCGAAATGGACACTTTTGCTGTTTGAGTAAGATTTTACTCTTTATTCAACGGGCCTCATGAAAACTGCTTTTGTGGAACGCATGCAACCCCTGGACATACTAGAGTAGAATCCACCCATCAGCGCCTGGGAACTGTAAGAGTGCGTGTTCTCAGTGGAAACACGAGTCCAAAATCTGTTTCAAGTCCTGATCGCGCTTGGCTCTCAGATATATGTTGGCAATAGACTGCAAACATAGGAAAAGTGTAATGAAAAAAATTGTTTTTTGTTAAAAATAAATGTCTTTGTTGCTCTGTTGGTATATTTTATGTTGGGGTCCCCTTTTTAGTCCCCTTTTCAAAACATTTTCAGCGGCAACGCTGCTTCTAACATGTTTTAATTTTATAGAAATTCTCTACCTGTTGCTAAAGTTAATTCAAATTAATAGCAGAGCTGTCATCCCAGGGTCTTAATTTTATGTATCCAGCGGCGACCATTGTAGTTTTTGCCGATGGTTCATTTAAGCTTGGGCTATTTTGTGAATTTTAAATTTGGGCTATTTTTCATATTGAATAATCGCCAAATTATATAAAATGAAGCGCTAAATATTATTTTCGGCGATCTTTTATTTTCGCAAATTTTCTGAAGCTAAGACAAAAAGTTGTTTGAGAAAATAAATTGACTTTCAATATGTTTTTCTTCCTTTTCGTTAAAATAAACATTTAATTTTTAATGGACACTAATGTGTGAAGAATGTGGGCGTTGTTTTTATCGTTACTTTGTAAAAAAAGAAATGTGAGAACGCTTGTACCTACTTTTTTATGATAGCATATTCCTCTACTTAAAACATTTGCGAACTATGCCCCATCTTTGAAAAATAAATTATGGACTTTTATTCCACTTTTGATGGACATAGTTACACAATCAAATTTTGAATTTATGTCCTACCGAAGTGGGACAAAAGTCCGTTCTGAACTTATGTCTCGCAGACGTATGCGCCGTAACGTAGGTATATTTAATTCTGAGATTAATTTTTTATACATTCCTCTGATTTGTACCTTTTCCAAAAACATGTGTCCTTCCTTCGAATAACCACCATCCTTTTTTCTCTTTTCAGGTACCTATATCTACAAAATCCCGATTGGTATTGTATAATAGAATTACGCAATATAAGCACCTCCAATAGGAACCAAACATTTCACGAAAATCTATCAAAATTTCTACACAAGCTACCGGTGTGCTTAAAAATTCCCTCCACCTCTATAGTTGACCTCAGCGCATGTGCAACTTATGGGAAAGTACGGTCGCACTCTGAAACTAAAACATGATTGAAACCTGAGCGCACCAGCAGCACCTACTTTTGCTTTTAAAATCCAAAGGCGAAGGAGTCAACTCGAAAATGTGCCTTTCGCTTCTGATAAATACCCCCTATCCCCTCCATTCCATACCATACGTTCGCTGTTCAACTCGAAGGAAAAGTCGGAAAATCGTACGAGCAATTTAAACAAGAAAACCCAAAACATTATTAATACACACACACACACAAATAGGCAAACAGTCAAATACAAACAAGAACTGGGCGTTGTTCAGTTTACAAATCGATCGCTGCGATCGGGAGCAACAACATAACCATAACCACCTTCAGTTCAGTGTTCAGTCTTCAGTCCTCTGCATCTGCATCTGCCACAACTGCCATCCAGATTACATAATGACCGAATGGAAAATTATGATTTTCAAGCGTGCAAAAGTGATGATGCAACCAAGCCTCTCTATACCTTGTTGGATCACTGCAACTTGGTGTGTGTGGAGATTCCTTTTATTTTTCAAATCGTTTCTAGCTCCAGGGGCCAGGTTTTTTTTCCCTCTTATTTTGTTTTGTGCCTTTCCTTAGAAAACGAGCGAAAGTTGTATGCTTACAAATTGCTGCTGTGTGTGCTCACAATTTTCGCCTTTTTTCCGCACGACAATTCGATCGCCTACACAACAATAGGTGGCGCGAATGCTTGCAAAAAGTTGTAGCATTGAACGCAGTCAGTGATGTCAGACGTCAGAGATTCTCATCGTTAACTTTGGTGTTTATTTTTTTTTTTTATTGGTCATTATGCGGTTTCATAAGATAAAACTCACATTTATCGATTATAAAGACATTCAAGACTGACGACTGAGCATCAATGGATTTTCTTTCAGTTTGAATGCATAAATTTCCTCCACAGCTTTCGCTCTGTGTGGCTGATATTAGATATGCTTATGGCTGCTCTAAAAGTGACATTAATGCACCCATTAGGGTTTATTAATTGGTCAGCGTTCGACCTTCATTACTCAAACATGAGCTTTCATTTATTTAATGGTCGGCGGTTCATTATACATAGTTATAGTGTCTTTCGTTGGGTATAATTATGTGGGAAAGTTTTCGGGAGAAAAGGGCTCACCATGGCTCAGAGTTGCCCGCGCCGCAAAGATTGTAAATTTCGGTTCTCAATTAAGTTTCAAATTTACTACGAGCTATAGTGTTCTGTTGCTTCGACTTGGAGATGCGTTTGTTGGATATCTATTAATTATGGGAGATGGCCTGGGTGAAAAGTCTTACAGGGACAAGCGTCGGTTGAAAGTCAGAGTGCTGAATCTGCAGAAACCATTTAAACATTTATAATGACCTTTGATGGCTAAAGAAAAGTAAAAAAGTTTTATATAAATTAGAAGTTGTGTAAGTTTTTGGTCGCTAATAGTCCAAACGAGATTTAGTTGTTGCGCGAACTACAGCCGATGTAAAGCTTGCTCTACTGCGTTGTCTTCAATCGAAGAGCGAAGCTTTCTGCCAGCGATCGAAGAAGACGAATGCGCTTTTCCGATCAGGTCGGTGTCGTTCTATAGCTGGTAGAGTTTTCTCATTGATGAATCTAGTTCTTCAAGTTTGTCATAGCAAACGGGACTGAAAACGTTTTGCCTTCAAAGGGATCTAAAAAAATTTCATCGCCCTTAGGGGTATTTTGCTACTTCTTGGTGCTTCTAATTGAAACCCTTAACCAAGAATTCCAGAACAGTAACCACTGGTGTTGATCCATCTTGGATATAAAATGGATTGAAGCTCATTAAAAAGCTATTGGGGTATGTCTGATGTTGGAGTTGAAAAAGGTTAACCATTTTAGATACCCACCTCAATAGATCAAGCACTGTTCCATTCAGCCTTTCACAAGTTGAAGACATTTTTCTCCTGTGATCTTAGAATTCAACATTCTATTTACAGCTGCCAGTGCCACGTCCTTCCACTTCTGGTATACTGCGCTAATCATAACTTAACAAAATTGGCCAGCCTTCTGCAGAAGTATAACTATGGCGGACGCAGTCAACTCCCGAGATAAACAATGCCAGCCCAACCCTAAATCGCACTCCGAAAACAACTCACACTGTCAGAGTGTGTACCTTCCAACCGAAAATGTGCTATTTCTAATCCAGTTCGCTCGCCAAAAGTTCATAGCCTCGTTATAAAATTTAAGCTAAAAAAAAAAAAATTCCCCGCGATTGTTCAGCGTCATGTACCTACTTAGCAAAGATACGGCAACATCTCATTCTAATACGAATAAGCATGGCCAAACCAACTCCCACTCCTACCTACAGTGATATAGCTTTAGTAACCCGCTCTACAAATTAATATTGTGCAATAGCTGTTACTAGACGCGCTGCTAGATGATAACTTGAGCGGAGCGGTTTGGTGATGGAGCACACACACAAAAAACTCAAACAAGGAACCCACAAACAGAGACAGAGACAAAAAGGGTAAAAATCTCCAAACTCCACGCTGACATAACTATGGTCAACTGCCTTTGTGAGCCGCTACCACGCTGTACTAGATTCGATGACGGACAAAATGGCAAAACCTTACTGCAACCAACAACAATAACAGCGTCTCATTTGAGACCATGGTAGTTATTGCTGCCCGGCTGCACTTTGGTATCCAACCAATCGACCATATTGCTTGCGTTTATTGGCATCAGCTGCGCTTGCGAGTATGTAA
The DNA here is from genome assembly GCA_946477585.1 of Cheilosia urbana. Taxonomy (NCBI): domain Eukaryota; kingdom Metazoa; phylum Arthropoda; class Insecta; order Diptera; family Syrphidae; genus Cheilosia; species Cheilosia urbana. The sequence continues at coordinate 141,082,339 of OX297853.1, forward strand.
CTTACCACGTATAAGCTGTGGCAAAAGAAAGACAACTGGCAACAAACCGCATCCAAGTCGAAACGGCCTTTCAGTTTAAAAAAGAAGAAAGAAAAGAAACCGGAATGGCAATCGCATTGCGAATGCAAGTACATTCAGGGATTATTTCATCGGTTCATAGGAAATTTGTATCAGAATCGGAGATTTCTTGAAAAGCTGTACCAGTGTAAGAAAGTAAAGTATATAGATTCGAGAGATATTCGAATCAGACCACCATTGTCGGGTCTCTTTTCGTCTCTCAAACCAAGGCTTAGCTTCCACAACCATTCTTTTTGTGTGAGTTTTTGAAGTTTGAAACGAATGGAAGGAATCTACAGTTTTATGCCGACTCCAAACGTCCAATTGAGAAGCTATTTCAAGACAGTTATACTCTCGGATTTTTGTCAGACGTTCGCGAGAGGTGGCGCAGTGGGGGAATTTGGGTTTTTGAGGGATTCGAACCTCGGATCCCTCGCTTAGTAGTCCAACACACTAACCACTACGCCACTGCGCCTACTGTACCAGTGTATAAAACAGGTTACTTCCCACGATTTTTATTAATTGTAAGGAATATTTTCGGTAGAGGGCTAAACTCTGAGAATGAGCCTTCTGAAAAAAGTCGGTGCTATGAGAAAGTATGCCCACCCACTCTTTTACCTTTAAATCATAATAAAAACCATGGCAAACACATTCATCTACATCACAGAAGATGAACCTATTATTCCAACTTAGTCCGAACAGTACCAATTTTTTTTGAACAAAGTAGAGAAATTTTTACACAGTTTTAAACTTCAGGCACAACTTCAAGGCTTCAATGGGGACGTTCGGATACCTAGTTTATGTAAAACGTCAACTAGATTCGTCGTTACTAGGAATCCGAACGCGTTGACTAAGCAACTTCAATTGTTTCTGTATTCTCGCGGTCAGCGTTACCTTTGTTTGATTTTGCCCTTTTTTATTCGGAAAAGGCCCTTCGTAAAATTTTCAAAAATTGTTATTTTCAAATAAGTACATTTAAAATTTAACACGTTTGCCTATCACAACACTATTACACTGTTGTGTCAACTAATGGTTATTAAATATCGTGCGAAAATTCGAATTTTTCAGAGTAGCCTTAGAAATGACACCTTTTTCTCTCACCGGCCCTTTTTCGACTCTTCAGAATTTTGCCACGGCCACTCTGTTTATTTCAAATCTGACTCTTCGAAATGTCAACTGAGTATGCAGGCAGGATTTTCTTGACTAGATTTGTCGGCTTCCCCTCCATAAACGTCAACTGCAAAAAGTAATCACGTGACTACTCTGGGCCAATCAAAACCGAGATGCATCTAGTCAGACAGCTGTCAGATTTACTAAACTATGAATCCGAACGTCGCCAATAAAACTTCAGGTAAAGGGGAAGGAACAAACTTTATGTAAAAAGCAAAATGGTCGCAACTATACTCTGTCCAAGAAAAATTGTCAGTACAGGGAAGATAGGATGTTTGTCTCTCAGTCTGGTTTCAATGACTCACATAAATCTGTCCCTTTTTAAAGCTCTCACAGGGTTGCCATAGTGTGTATGATAATTCGCCATAACTCAGAGAGCAATACTGTTAGGGCTACCATCTTCCAATTTAGCCAGGTCTCATCAGTAAAATAAATCTTTCTTTTCTCTTGTCTAATTTTTTTTACTTCACGCGGATATCTTCGTCTCCAAGAAATAATGTCACTTCTTTCCAAAAACAAATTCTTTCGTTAAAGTTTGACGAATTTAAGTCTGAGATCTTTTTGCAATATATTATATGCAAGGTTGAGCTGCTTAGTTTTGTTATATTTTCACTTTTTTGTACTTCCAATAATATCTTGTCTAGCGTTGGAAGGTCATTATCCACAAAAAACTGATAGACTATCCGCCTAATCGCACATTTGCCCAAATCATCGACCTTGCTCTTGATACCGGAATTATTTTTCTTCTTTGGTGGTGAATTGTGGCCTTCGATTGCTGTTTCCCTTAAAAGCCTGTATACAGTTTGTTCCGTAACAGGAAAAACAGTAGCCGCATTTCATACGGCTTCAGATTTACTTTTAAAAAGGCCATTGCATTTTTCAGTTGCATCAACAATTTGTTGTTTCTTTTCTACACTTAGATCCTTTGAAGACTTTGTAGCCATGTTTCTGTTTATTCATCACTTGCTTAGATGCATTATCCGCGATTGAGATAACAACCATTGTTTCCGCATTATATACACAAACAGGCAATAAGAATACAAAATTATATAACCACGACGCAATGTTATATACCTAAACAGATGGTAAAAGGACTGCACTTGTGCAGCTGTATATACATTTTTGAATATAGACATAGATACCTAGATTACATATGTATTTGTTAAAAAAATATTACCCGTCAATGCAGGACTACGCGGAAACAGTAGCAAAAAAAGGATCATAAAATCCTTTCAAGGCATTTGCTTTACTGGGGAGGAGTGACCGGATGTGGTAAAACCCAACGACCGAAAATAAACAGTATAGGTTTACCTGCTTCATCATTTTGATATTTCAGTGTGAAAAATATGCTCTACAAAGTGAAATTTGAATTTGTACCTACCAAAACATGCAGAAATATGCCCTAACGAATAAGGCTGAAAATTTGTACTTAGTTTTCTATATTAAAATATTTAATCAAATTTTATCCCAAAAAATACCATGCTTTTGCATGAATCCGGTTGAGTTGCCCCTGTTGTCACTATTAATTTATCGCAATATTTTTCAATGCACATTATGATCACTTGTTGCGTTAATGAAATGAATGCATTAAAACGCCTCACGAATAAACCTTATTTCTAAAATACAACATTACAAAATATGTTTTAACTGAATATTACTGGATCTTTCAGAAATACAAACAAATTAAAACCGAATGGCAACACCCCACATAATATGCCGCTCTCAAAAGCTCCAAAAAGCTCCAAAAAGCACCAAAACCGAAAGTTCTTTGACAAAATTCAAAGAAAAACCCTTAATGATATGCTAACATTGCCATATGGTAACACTTCTCTGATGTGCTTCAGTCACTCACACTGCTTATTTTGGTTGATGATAATAGCAAGCGAACGCAAGACGATCGTGCTCATTCTGCCCGCGACTGTGTGGCAGACTGGTTGTGGTGGGATGTATGCGAACTTCAGGAAAATTACAACAACAAAATACTTTGGAATGCCAGTGGTTTCGTTTTATTTCAGTGCAAATCTTGTGTTTGAGTGCCGTGAGAGTAGCTACAGGCACCACTGGTAGAAAAAAGAGCTTCCCATAAGGCCTGTACTGACAATTTTTCTTGGACAGAGTATAAGTAGGAGTCAGATTCGACTATACTCTGTTCAATTCGTATTTTCAGTACAGGCCTTATGGGAAGCTCTTTTTTCTACCAGTGGTGCCTGTAGCTACTCTCACGGCACTCAACACAAGATTTGCCACTGAAATAAAAGCGAAACCACTGGTGATTCCAAAGAATTTGTTGTTGTCATTTACGAAAAACCCACCCAATTTTCCTCAAAGGCGCATACATCCCACCATGACCAGTCTGCCAGACAGTCGCGAGCAGAATGAGGATGACGACGAGGGTGATATTCTCGTGTGCGGTTGCTATTTTATCGCAGAAAATAAACATGTGTGTGTTTTAAGCACCTCAGAAGAGTGTTACCATAATCTGTTTGCAAAAATATCTTTACGGGTTTTTCTATGGATATTTTCACAGAACTTTCGGTTTTGGTGCTTTTTAAAGCTTTTGAGAGAGAATAAATGAATTTGATTATGTGGGATGTTGCCATACAGTTTTTAGGTACTCCTTTAATTATTTTGTATTTATGAAGTATCTGTTAATATGCAGTTCAACCATTTTTTCTTAATAAAGAGTTGGTATTTGGTAGCCCTACCGATATTTGTGAGAGAATTATGCCAATTTATAGTGCTCACTATGGCAACCATGTGAGAGCTTTAAAATGGAGACAGCTTATTAAAATCCATAATAGTTAGGGTGAAAGGCAAATAGCCTATCTTCCCTGTACTGAAAATACGAATTGAACAGAGTATAGTCTCAAGATTTCAGTTGAAAAAAAGGATGCTTTTTAAAAAAATGTGTCGTAATATCAAAAACTTTTTTTTTGGTTAAATCATTAACTTTTTGACATCGTAGAGAATTTTTTTTTCAAACGGCTGCTACACATAGAAGTCGCCAGACTCTCAGGCTTTCTAGACCACACAGTTTCCGAAAATCGACCTTTGTGTAGCTTTATTTGTTCGTATAATGTATGAGCTCAAAGTGTGTTGGACTGCTGAGCGAGTGGCCGCCAGGGTTGCCAGAATTTAGTTCGCTTTAAGCGCCCAAACCTTTAAAAAATGTAGCCCAATATCGCTCAGAAAGAAGCCCAAAAATCGTTGAAAATTTTGATATTTTTCAGACTTATTCTCACCGCGATTTTTGTTTTTTTTTTTTACTTCTACGCCTTGGATTTTATTTTACTTTTTTTCTGCTATTGGCTTGTGTGGCTTGTGTCAACCAAAAGGCTTGCAAAATGAATTGGTGGTGCAAAACTTGAACGACTATTCAATGTCACTTAACTGCTGCCAAGTTTTAAAAGTGCGGGTTTGTTCGAAAATATTTTTTTTTTTTTTTAGTTTTGTGAAAGAATAAAACGAACAAAATTAACCCACAATTTGTAAAACGATATATATAGCCCAAAATTGTGTTGGGCGCTCATGGAAGAAATTTCTATCGTTTTTTAAGAAACAAGATAGCCCAAAATAAGACAAAGCGCCCAATCTGGCCACCGTGGTGCACGTTCGATCCCCGGTGATACACAAAACTTCAAATCATAATTATTTTCTTTCCCAGCGCAAATGACTGAGAACAGCTGAGAGACTGTCCTGAGGGAGTTCCTCAATTGAGCCGTTCGGGCTTGGAATAGAATTGCAGGTCGCATAAATCTTTTGCAAGAATTAAAACTTTCGCAAACAAATTTTTGTTGACAGCTAAGGGTAGGGTCCTACACGAACTTTTTTTTTTTTCTTAACTTCTAGTTTTATTTTATTTTAGTTCGGACAGCTACTTACGTTCTTCGTAGGTGGCGCTACGGGTTATGATGCAACGGAGCTTCCGTTTTCAAAAAGTTTCTCGTTCTTCGACTGCCTTCAGACTAAGTATGGAGTATATTACGGACTGACCCTATTTCTATCTGTTCTGTTGTTCACACTCTTGAAGTTGTAGTTTCGTAAAAAGAAAATCCAACTGAACCGATTTCAAAAGTCGCGACTGTGCCGCCCGAGCATACCCGTACCAGCAATTGTGTGGAGGCTGTCCAATGTTCATACAACTCTATAGAGGCTTGGCCATGCTGCGAAATAATTTTCTATCGCTTTTCGGCCTGATTGCCTGACTGTGCGCTGATCGTTTTTGTTGCCTTTTCTTTATAATATTCTTTCCAATTATTTATTATTACCGCATATGCGCCGCATTAATTCCATTCGAGATAATTAAGCAATAGGTAGTTTAGTCAGACACCACCATCACCACCGCTGCACCTCTAAGTTGCAACTGGATTTCCTATTTAGAAGCGAACAGCAAAACAGTTCCATTTTCACAGCTGAAGTTGAGTCTGCGTCTGCGAGTTTCTCTAAACAATATACTCCCATGATGAATTGTTCAAAATTTGATATTCCAGTTCGATTTCGAATTCATACACCTCAAGGACGAATGCTCGAAATAATTGTTTTCGTGAAAAATACATACAACTCTCAGGTCTTAGCTCTCAGATTCAATTATAGCCGATCGGCGGCAGCTGGCCCGCTCTATTATTACGAGACAAATTTAATCTAAAACGATGGCGCCGCCGCCGTATAGAACTGGTCAAGGTTGTTCTGTTTGCTGTCGTCCGTCTGTATAGCTGTTAGATATAGATTTAATTTTTAATTTTATTCCCTTAATTGCATCGCAATGTGTTATTTGCTCTATAGATCGCATTCTATGTTGCATGTGGTGGAGTGAATTCTTAATGCCGCGGGAGGTAGTATATACCTCGGTGTAATGGAACGATCAATCTTGTCGATCGCTGTCGGCGGGCGCGCGGCCGGCGAGTGAGTGAAATATTTGCGCAGATAAAAATAGACAGTGTCGCCGGATCCTGTCATAATTACATTGGCAGCAGTTTGTGTTGTCTATTTGTTTTAATTAGAAATCGATAAGAATATGTTCTGAGTTGTGGTTGCGTGTAATTTCACTGGTTTGGGCGGACGACTCGGCGGTCTGTGTACTGTGAAGAATGTTTTGCGATCGAGTGGCGCTAGGTGGCGGACAGATCAAATCGTAACCAGTTTGCGCAAATAAAAACAACAAAAATGCTTTTGATTGATGTTGGAGCGATATACCCAGACCTACTCGTAGTCGTAGTGTCGAGGGAAGCGTGGAGTCTGGAGTCGTGCAGCAATTTGTTGTATAAGTCTGAAATACTTAATCGATTTCTATTTGCGGCTGAAGTGGGAGCTATTTTTGAGTATTTGAGCCACAAAAGCCTGCTATTTGCACATGGAATTGCAAATCATTAGTCACGTTCTGATTGCAGTTGGATTCGATAGGCGATTGCTTGATTGATCATTGATCGAGCATGAGAACAATTGATTGTTGTTAATGGTGATGTAAACTGCTGGCTCAGCGTACGGCAGTCGCGTCTTAGTGTACCTACGGTTTTCAAGGAATTTGCAACAGGGTTGGTTAATTATTTTAGTAAGGTTGCTCGCGATGAAGAACGTTTTCCTAACACACCCCTTGAGAGCTTCTATCCTTTTAAGTGAGTCCGGGAAATATTAAGTACAGAAGAATTAAAGAATACCTCTGCTGGAAGTATCATCAGCTATATTAGGGAAGTGAAAACTCTGCTAACCTAAATTCTATTTTCTAACAACCCCGGAACAAAAGATCTTCTAGGTCGACGTGCCTCTTTATTCCCTTGGTGAGTCAAAAGATAAAAAAAAGAAGAGGACTACAACTTCATATAAAAAGTTTGGTTGATACAGAAGGCTATACCTCAAGGTTCATTCAGTCAACTTTAAGGAATCAATTGAGTTCCTTTCGAGGTCCTAATGTATGAGAAGTGTAGATCTGATAAATTTCTATGTTTCACTGACTCGACCAGCAGAAATATCGAACTCGATGCAACAATTTTGTCTGAGACCTGACTGGAGTAGAGGATGCCAAATGGTAGGGTAGGGTGGGGTATACTTTCGACGATGGGGCACTTTTGACTTTCGCAATTAGAAAGAAAGGCGGTTAATTTTTAAATAAAATGTTTAATGGCAACTCGTGCCACACTGTTCTCTAAGATCGTACACAAACTATGACTGTTCTTCTGCAGCAGTTGCACTGGTTAGACCGGTTTTAAATTCGTTCAGTAATATTTTGCAATTTTTCCTTTACCTGAGGTAGGTAAGTGATATTTTATTGTTTCTTATGAATTACCCGGATGACGATTGTGCCCCATATTGGGGAAGATTCGCCTTTTAAGGGGAGTTTTAATTTATTTATTTATTTATTTATTTATTTATTTATTTATTTTTTTTTTTCAATCATCAGCGTGAAGTTAACTTTTAAGGAATTATTAATTTTTGTGGTAAAATAATCATAGCTTTCAATAAAAAGAAAGTTTTTGAAACATTTATTCGCGAAAGAAGTTATTTGAAATCTGCAAAAAAAAGTGTCCCATCCCTAGGGATTCGATAAGGCGTTTTAAAAATCTAGCTGGGCCAAGCGTTTTTTTTCAAAAAAGATGTGTACCCACAAGTTAGTTCGCGGTAGTTAATTTGTATGATTTGGACTTCGCTTTCGCTCCACTTCCGCTCCGCTTCAATAAAGAAAACGACACAGAGGACTGTCGATATGCGTCCACCTGCTCATTAAGCAGAACTACCACGCAGAAAATTTCCTTATTTAAAATGAATCAACTTCTGGTTACAAACTGGAAAACAAAAACTGACCGAGTCAACTTCTTCAAGGGAATTCAATTAAATATAACCGATTTATCAATTTCCTTAACATTTTTTCGGTCGTACAATGAGTGATCAAATTATTACGGTCACCATAAGAAAATCGCTTATTTTGGGGATGTCCGAGTGAAAGCAAACCATTTAAAATTATTGTACTAGAATATACTGTGTATATAACTTTTTATGTCAGATGTCGCTTACGACTTCCATACGCCATTGTTAATACCCCAATCCTCAACTACTAACCTAACATCGGTCTCTTTCTTATTCCAACTCTCAACGAGGTAAGACCTGTTCCTAAAAAATCTAATAAAGAAGAAAAAACCCTATCACAAAACTCTATCATTTCTTTTATTTCTCGTCCGAAATGTCCCTCACGAGTATACAACCAACGAAAAGGATCTATCTCGACCAACCTAACAGGGGACTTAATGCAACGAAGATATTATCACAAGTCCACGAGCACGAATGGTTTCCAAACGGCTATTAGTATTTATGCACGACTGTGAAGTGTGCACCCTGTCATATGGCAATCAAATTATGTACTTTTTTGATAGAACAAAATGTCGAGGTCCTTGAATGGCCGGGAAACTCCCCATCTCCTAATCCCATAGAAAATCTTTGGGAGCTAATGAAAAAGAAATATCAAAAAAAAGAAAGAAGAAATAAGCTACAGTTAAGAGAACGCTTAATTGAAGTACATATACAGGGTGGGCCAAATACAAGTTTATTTTTCCAAAGCAATAAAATTAGAAAAATTATTCTTTTTCCATGTTTTATGGCTTTAAGTAAGAACAATTTTCCAAGACCTTTTTGATGGTTTCGGGCTATAGCCCACGGATTGCTTGGATGATAGCCTTAAGTGCTTGGATCGTTTCCGGATTGTTGGCATAACATCGGTCCTTCACGGTTCCCAAAAAAAAAGTCCAAACGGCTGAAATCGCAGCTCCGAGGCGGCCAATTGACATCGCCAAGATGGCTAATAACAGGATTTGGGAATTTGGTGCGCAAAAGATCGATTGTGGCATTGGCTTTTGTGGTACGGCGCGCCGTTCTGTATGAACCAGGGGTCGCCCAAATCCATGTCTTCAATTTCAGAAAAAAAAAAAAAAAATTTCGGTTGATTTTCGTGAATTGAGTCTACTCCCGGTTACAGTGCGTACCATACGAAGACGGGGACCATGAGTGTTGTCCGCTAGCATACCAGTCTCACAGACTTTTTGCACAAACTTGCCTACAGCAGGCGTGGTGGGTGCTTCATTTCGGTCAAACCTTCTTTCAAAAAACGCACTTTGGAAATAAGTTTTCAATATTTCCCAACGTTGTTCAAGCGTAGAAGAATCATTTTGTTCCGCGGAGTTATGAAAATTACTTTCTGTCAAGATTTCGCGCGGAAAGCTGTTAGTGTCAAATTAATAAAAAGAAACCACTAGATGTGGCGTGGCGGTAAACGGCATAGCCTATAGTCTTCTAGGATGCTTAAGAAACATTTCTAAATAAGTTTCATCGAAATCTGTGCAGTCGTTTTCACGTCAATCGGTAACAAACATAGATCCCCCCATAAGTTTAACTGTCCATATACAAAGATTCTAGGTATTTAAGCTTGAGAACTATATTTTTAAAATTAATAAATAATTTCCTAATTACGTGATACTTGACCTAGGAGTAGTTTTTCGTTCACCGGGTAACTTGCCCTAAGAAACGTACTACGTACCACCTCCCCTACGAAGGCCGGTACCTGTGTTCCAAGTAGGAGCCTTGTAGTACATTTACCTTTGTCTGCTGACAACTTCATTCTTCCCAAGTAGCAGTGGCGTCTCGTCAGGGTGTGCAAGGTGTGCATTGCACACCCTGATCTAACGAAAATAAATCCCTCATCAAACACTGTGTAATAATAATAACACACACAATAATGATATGCACAATTCCATAATCCATAAACCCTCCATAACACAGCCAACAGCTACAGCATACACCATACCATACCTATTCATATTCATCCTTCATAATTCTTCTTTCAAAATTCCTACACCGCTGAGAAAAAAAAAATGAACTCGTACAAAAACTCGCTGTGTACAGTGTACCATTCTGTTGATTTCATAAAATAAATTCATCCAACTCCAAACTATATGTCTGTGCCTAAAAGGTAAAACATCTTATGTCAATTTTGTATACTTTTCAGGAGAGCCATTTTAAACTTTAAGTGTTGCACTACAGTATATGACTTAAGCTGTTTTAAAACAGCTATAGCTTCCTCAATATTTGAAATTTTCTCACCTGGTTTGGCTTAAAAAATAGAGTAAGGAAAACTGAATTCAAAAAACGTTAATTAGCTAAAACAACTTATGTCGACTTAAGATGTTTTGCCTTTTAGGCACAGATGTATATCCCTACAAGATTTCTCCAGTATTCATCCCCATCGTCATTCGTCACCAGTACGCCGCCGTACATAAATCGCTTTACTTTGATGAACTTGTAGTGAACTCGTGCGAAGGTTTTCTGTGCACGGGCTGTATTCATTTTCTCTTCTTTTGCATCTGTTCTGTTCTATTTCCGTAAAGCGTCATTAAGTCAAATATACAATGTATTACATCGATACTCGTGCAAACAAAAGCTGTGCACGAAAGCCGACGAATAAATGGTTGAACTTTGCTTTTCGTTTGAGTGGGATTGGGGTTGCAGTTTCGTGCGGTGCTTTTGATTTTGTATGCGAAAGTTTTATTTTTCTATATTTTATCGTGGTAAAAAAAAAGATATCAAAAACAGCAGAACAATAATTGAGAAAACAATAAATGGAACGTGTTTTCAGGCAATTAATTGATACCTATTTCTAAAAAAATATATGATTTTAAAGAATTTGCACACCCATCTAAATAATTCACGCGACGCTGCTGCAAGTAGCTATTTTACGTGTAGTACAGTATGTCTCGGATGCAATGGTTGGTCCGATCTTCTACACTTCTAGGGCTAGTGAATACCTCGTTTCCTAGTCTTGAACAATTTTATCTTATGCTCGCCTTTATAATCTATACACTTATACAGGTACTTTTAGGGCTACCTACGTTAAAGATGGTGTTTTTTCTATCTTCCTTACGAGGTAGTTGAGAGCAGGTGCACTATCTGCCACAAATTGCCTGTTTTTGGTCTCATATTTGAAAGATGGTGTTGGACTTGTAGGTCTTATTTTGGGGAAAAAATTAAATAAAATCCACATGTAGTCGGGTTAACTGGGAAAAACGATAATAGCTAACTCTATACGACCTACGATCATCTGTATTAGAACCGCCTCCACCAAGAACTATGAATGGTTTAAAAGAGCCGAATTCCAGCTTAAGGTTATAATTTCCGGACAGTAGTTACGGAAAGTTTGTGTTCAGTTACGTTTACGTGCATTTCATGAGTGGACGAACCTGGAAATTACATTTTCAGGGTGCGTTCAGCACGTAGCGTAGGTACCTTCAAATCTCTGTCCCGCTTTATTCAAAACCCTGCTGAAAAACCTCTTTTACTGACTGGGCTACGCCTGCGCATAATTACTTTCAATATTTGCACATATCCTCTTTCTTCTGTTCAGTTCGAAGTGCTCTCTTTTCCCATATAGAAATGGATTTTCCTGCCCTGGTTAGTTGAGGGTATTTTCATTTTGTTCTTGCCCCCATTTGCAGGTAGTACCCAAAATTAATGCGATCCCCACATATCGCAACTCAAAAGTGACTGTGCGCTCGAATGAGGCGACGTGTCGTGTATTCAAATTACAAAAGCAGCGGTGACAAGATCATTTTTATAGTCCAAATTTCGCAAAAAAAAAATTGAGAATGTAGGTTACACGTGTTCCCGCCAAGTGAATGCAGATTGTACACCCCCAAATATTCCCAAAGTGATAGCAAATCTTATTATGCAAGACGCCTTGTAGATATAGGTATACCCAAACAGAAAATTAAAGAGAACAAAACACATTCCTTCGGGATCAGCCAACACCAAACCAACATGAAGCGGGTAACGTTTTTCTTTTTTATCGCCAATCGTGATTTGTATTTCTAACGAGGCGCAAATAGTTGTACTTGCTGTGCAACCAAGAGTCGATTGTCAGCAGCACCAGCACCACCGCCTTCGCTGCCGCAACTCATCCATGACCAATTCGAATCGATTCTCAGGAATTGGTACTGTATGCAACATACAATACAAATCAACGATCACCGTCAGAATATCAAAACAAAATGAACGCGCGAGCAAAAACTGACAAAGACTGTAAAGTCTGAGGAGCGAAGACTCTCCGACGAACCTGTTCAACTGCAACGTCATGTTGCCATTGTATTTGTGTATCTACCTATGCGAAGAATTGCACGAATAATTTCAGGAAATCACCAACACCGCCACGGCACTACGCCAGCAGTGATGGTTTTCCAACGAACAAGGCTGCGCGTCGGAATGCCCGTTGAAGTGCACAAAGTGAAGGCTGTCGTTAGAACAATTTTCGAATTTCAATTAACGCCCTTTTTCGCGCAAGGAATCCACTGGAGGGGTTCTGGCCGGAGCACAAGTGCTGACACTGAGTTAAATTAATTCTAATCACTGGGAGTGGCTGACAGACAGACTGCTTGACCACAACAACGGATGCACGCATAAAACTGTCACTGCATCTAGGCACGCTGCATGCTATCTGTTTTCGTAACTGCTGGAATAATTTTCGAAAGACGACCGTATCTCTGTGCGTTGGCCGCAAGAGATATATTAGTCTCAGCCACAAGAAAGGCTTCAAATGCAATTAAGCGGCAGAGATGCGTGGAGCGAAATTGTTTCAATACAAGAAAAAAAGTAAAGCCCAGCAGTGGCATAAGGCTTAGATTTTATGTCTGCGGATATGTATCTGCGAATGATGTAACGGCTGCTGCAGTGCATTTGATTTATTGCCAGCGGAGCATCCAATTAAGATTGAACAGGAGAATTCGATGTGCGATTGCCTGATTGGGGAAAATGTATAATTTTTATTTTATTTCTTGTTTAACTTTCTGTCCATCTCTGCTGGGAGCTGATCGAATCTGTATGGTTTGCAATTAATTTCGAAGAAGGTCTTCATCGGTTTGATTGCGGTTTTACGATTAGATTTACAGCCAAGCAATATACACCTGTGTGTACATTCTATTACTTCCAAAGTTGGTTTAGGACTTGGAGCTGCAATAATGGGTAGTTGTTTAAGTCGATATTATTGTTTTAACGAGATGGGGCAATAAAAGATCCCAAGGATCGTACATGTGTCGGTCCATCTCTAACGAGTACTACCTGCAGCGGTTTAATTAGACAGAAGTCAAAATATTGACTTTCGGGGGGCAATTTGGAGAGTTTTTGTTTGTTTGTATCTTCAATTAAAGTTGCACATTGGGAAAATTTCAAATTTCCACATATTTGGTTACTGAGGGGAGTAACACCTATTTGTCCGCCTTTATAATAAAAAAGGGAAAATGAGGGACAAGCTTAAGAAAAGCGGAAAAAATCGAAAATCTCTGTGAAACCTAAACCGCTCAAAAGGAAAGTTAAAACGCATTTTCATCACAAACAAATGTCAAAGTTTACTCAGAATGAAATGTTCATACTAAATAATATGAAAGAAAGCAGCACCCATCGAACGTCTACGTAAATTTTTTTGTAAAGTGTGGTTAAGTTTTTAGGGCCGATGTTGATTTTGAATAAAACAAAAATTATTTATGAAATTACTGTCATTTATTTTTATTTTGATTATATTGGTATAGTTCAATTATGTATGGAACAAAATATCAGCCAAATGGCCGCCGCGACCTCGGCGGCACACCTCCATCAGATGGTCCAAATTTTCGATGACGCTGAGGCATAATTGAGGTTCTATGCCGTTAATGTGCCGAATTATCTCATCCTTTAGCTCTTGAATTGTTGCTGGCTTATCGACGTACACCTTTTCTTTCAAGTAACGCCAAAGATAGAAGTCCAACGGTGTCAAATCACGTGATCTTGGGTGAAAATGTGCCACATCACTGAAGATGATTTTCTTCGAAAATTGATCATCCGCTGTTGCCCTTTCTTGCCACCATTCTGACCATTGACGACGCTTGAAATGGTCAAGAGGCTTTAGTTCTTGAGTCAGTTGCACCTTGTAAGCGCGTAATTTGAAAAATTAGCTCTCTTTTTGTTTCTAAGTAAAGCTTGCCTTACGTTTTAATACTTACTTACCAGACAACCCAAAATTTAATAGGAATTGTCAGAAATTGACTACGTCATACAATGACAAGTATAAATTATCTTTGACAAAGTTCCACCTAAGAGGTTTAAATCCTGCTTTCTTGGAGATCTTTTTTTTTTCTTATGCAGGCACTTGCTTTTGCACAAAATCAAAATGAGATCGTCGGTAGCTTACACAATTTGGAGCACAGTCCACCTCAGTTGCAATTTCCCAGATAGTCAATAAAAAGTCACCACTTCAAAGTCAAATCTTCATACCCAGCTACAAATTTTGAAGGTGGACTCAAGAGTCGTAGTTTTGTAAGAGCAAAAGAAACGAGCATACGAACTTTCTCCAACAGCAAAATAAATTCCTAGATCCTGGGGCATGCTTTAAGGGCTTGTACTTCATATTACAGAATACAGATCAGTTATTAACGGGTAGATCGCCGGTACCCTCATTAAACATTTTTAACTGTTACAATAACGATGGAGACTGGAGATCTTTTAAAAAGACTATTTTTCGGAACTTCTAACGAGTATCCTTCAATTTACTTTTGTCGGGCTTTATTGTGATTGTGACCGTTTTGCAAAAATCTCGCCGGGTTTCAACGATACAGTGAGTTCACGAACCGATTTCGATGTTAGCTGTTAAATGACTTGTTGTAGCACTGCCAGGCTAGTCTCAAAAGGTTTTAAATTGCCAATATCTTCACAGTATATTGTCCCGTAACATTAAGTTCAAGATTGAAGCCTCTGCCAGTCGGACTAAGCTTCCTCGCTACATTTTTTGTTTGATAAATAGAATCAATGAGCTTGGCCCAAATCCGTCTTCCTTCTCTCTCTCTCTACATCTTTGAGCCGATTCATTCGGGCCGCTTACATTACGCTCTTGTATTGACATGTAAATAGCATAAGCTTAGTTTAAGTTCGATTTAAAACTTTTTTGGATAAAGAGCTCGGCTCCAACAAAAAAAAAAAAGCTATTGCATTGTTTCAATTATGTAATAAAAATACCTATATAAAGTATGATTACTACTATTTTTTGTGAAAAGCTGTAGCTGCCAAATCCACATTATTTTAAAATACGTTTGCCCGCATTAAGTAATCAATCTGGTCACAAATTTCAATTTGTTCTAATATAAAATTAAACCAGTGAATGGAAAACGCCTAGAAAGGTGTCGAAGGCTACACAAATATTCCAATCGCACGAATATCATAGGAGCAAATGACGTTTCTGGCTCGATTAGACACACGAAACCTGAAATCTGGGAGCGAATCTGAAGAAGCCCAATCGAATACCACATTAGCATATAGGTTGATATAGGAAAGTATTTTTTTTTTTTTTTTCAATCTAACAGGTGTCATTTAAATGAATAGAAATTATTTTTTATGTTGTCCCGAGAGAAATTTTGGAAATCCCGGGGTTTTTACATATTTTTGCCATTCGTCCCGTCGAGCTACGAGCAAAATCTGGCAAGCCTATTCTTAACGCACTTCATTTTTGTTATCCAAAACACCTGATTTGGTTATCCCTGAACTGTCAGCTGTCTTTTACTGCGTTAAAAATGTTGAATCTTTCGTGAATTTGGGAACACCCTTTACAAACATTTTATGGAACTGTGCAAATTATAAAACAAGCATTTTTTTGAGAGTTCCTTCAAATAAACTTAAAAAAATTATTTTGTCAAAACCTAACAAATCAATTTGCTTTATTCCATTTCAATATCGAACCGTAATTATTCAAATACCCTGCAGCGATGTGCTTGTACCCGTGGTCCACATTTTTTTATGATCAAAATCGCCCATTTTTTTAGTTTAAGTAAGATTTTATTCTTAGTTGAACGAAAAAAATTAAAATAAATAAAAAAAAAGTTATTTTCATGAATAAATAATTTGTTCTATGTATGTACGTACATATATATAAATCTTTTTGCTACTGTTTTTTTTTTTTTTTTTTTTGTTTTACTATTTTTTGTAGGGGCCCCTTTTTTTTGCTTCGTTGCTTCGGACCCCTTTTTATTCCCCTTTTTGAATTTTTTTAGCGGCTACGCTGAGACCCTGTGGATGTCAAAATTTGCCACGAAAAATGACACGCTTAATCTTAGCTTTATGTTAGTCGACAAGTCTGTCAAAAATAGGGAAAAAAATGTTCATTTGGCCTATTCAATGGCTGTCAACATAAATTGAATACATTTTAACAATAACAAATTACAATTTATTAAGAACAGCTGACTTTTAAAAGACGCACCACCACAAATGCAAAGAATGAAAAATCGCGAAATCTGAAAATCGTTGTCTTTATGAAAAATGGCTCTAGATCATTTGCACGTCTGATCTTTTCATTGAATGCGTTACAAGACATAAAAGCAACGTGCATCAAAGCTTAGTTTAGTTTATATTAATTCATCAAACCAAGTTACAATACCGTAGTGATTACTTGACAATTAATTATTGTAAGTCACTACATACCTAGTATAAAACAAAGTCGCTTTCTCTGTCCCTATGTCCCTATGTAGGTATGCTTAAATCTTTAAAACTACGCAACGGATTTTGATGCGTTTTTTTTAATAGGTAGACTGATTGATTGATTGATATATATATGTATAATAACATCCATTAAATAGTCGAGAAATACTGTTATTTTTGAGGTTTCTAATGTGATGTCGTAAATAATTACATTTTTTCCACTTATATTTCAAACGCAGGCTGAACCCTACGTGCGAAGCCGGGGCGGGTCGCTAGTAATAAATAAAATACATTAAACATTGCCACCATTACTTAAAATTAATAGCAAATTATTTTTAAAAGAGAATCAGCTTAGACCAAAAACTCGATCATATCGCAAACGGTATTGGTTTTTCTTAAGTTTGATATTCCCACGAATCGACTTACGCATCGCGCTCAATATTCGCTACGGAAAAAAATCATTAAACGTATATACGTGCTCGCGTTGCCTCGTTAAGTTGCGAAATTCCTACACAAAGCCGCGCTGTCAAAACTGAAAATGTCAGCGAATTCTTGAAATTCACTGATCACATTCCCCAGATGTCCACGCACAGTAGCCTTGCATTCCATGCAACAATTACGCCAAACGAATTAATTGCACAACACGGAGCAACACTGCCGCCGCAATGCTGTTGGTTGCGGCATCGCGTCTCATTCCCCATGCTTCCTAGTGGCGCCAAAGTCGTTAACAAACTTTCACTATGGCTTCCATAATTTTGCCAACTTCTCTTAATTTGATGGCGAATATAAAGTAAAACTATTTGTTGTGCCTATTGAACATCCCCCAAACCCCCAACATACGCGCCTGTGTCTGTGACATCCGTGTGCATGGAATATTATGCTGCATTTTGGATGCACATAAATTTATTATTTATGGCGAGTCTGCCTGGGCTCGAGAAGTGTGTATGCGTCTATGCAGAATCGCGTTGAGAAGCCGTGCGCGCATGAGTGCCGCACGATGGAAAAATCGTTCTATGCATGTGGTAAATTGTGTGTTCGTCCAGCTGTCAGGTGAAATTCATAAATTTTGCAGGAGGAAAAAAGTCCAGGCGCCTAGAATCTCCGAAGCAGATACAAATTTGAAAAATTGATTCA
The DNA here is from genome assembly GCA_946477585.1 of Cheilosia urbana. Classification (NCBI taxonomy): domain Eukaryota; kingdom Metazoa; phylum Arthropoda; class Insecta; order Diptera; family Syrphidae; genus Cheilosia; species Cheilosia urbana. Next base: position 141,100,162 of record OX297853.1, read on the forward strand.
CCATAGATGGTTAATCATTTGCGTGTGTCACGCGGTGGACTGTTTTTTTCGTCTTAATTTTTTCTGCCACGATGGGGTATAGGATGGTTCGGACCATTCACTTTTAATGGTGCCCGCGGCGTAGATTGTCTTTTGGTTTTGTCTCAAATTTAATAAACTAATAGAGAGATCTGGTGTTGAGCAAGCGGCACATGCACTCGTTGTGATGCAATCAGGTCGATATGGAGAGAAGAAGTAAAAGTGGGTTTAGCTCATCGTATACGGATACGTTTTGTATTTTTCAACAGTAATCCACTTGCATTATTCAGAGTCAGGTTTGAAAATTATCGAAGAACAATAAAAGGCGAGTTGATTAATGGCAAAAGGTGCATTAATGGCGCTGCCCGGTTAATTATGAATGCATCCACAAGTGTGAGCAATTTGTAGCACTAGGTGTGGTAGTAATTAATGAAATTACTAGTTACTGCGTTCAGTGGTGATCAAAGCTTCAGTAATAACCGATACGTTTACTGCCGGTTGATAGTTTATTGCACCGTCAGCTATGGTCCGTTGTAGTGGAGGCCTTCCGTCTGTGATGTGTAGAGGCGGGCGGAACTAAGAGCTGGGCAGAGCCATATTTCACTATAACCACTTGTAGCCTTATTTTTCCTTTTTTTTTTTAACAATATGTGAAGCAGCTAGTAGGACCTGTCCGAATTTAAAAATGTTTCCAGTAGGGTAGGGTGGGGCAGATTCAACCCTTTTTTTTCGCAGATTTGAAAGAACTCGCAAATAAAAATAAATTTGAGAAATTTTCTTTTTTATTGAAAGCTATGATTATTTTACTACAAAAATGAATAACTTCTTAAAAGTTAACTTCACGCTGATAATTAAAAAAAAAAAAACAAATGTTAAACTCCCCTAAAAGGGCGAATCTTCCCAATAGTGGGGCACGCTCGTCATGAATTTAGATGACGCAATGTTTTAAGAATCAAAAGTCTTCATTTGTATAGTTAGGCAAATCTTAAATCTATAAACATAAAAATTAAATGAGATCCGAAATTAATTTTTAAACTAAAATTAGGTAGGGGAGAGGTGGTCACCTTAGGACACTTTTTACAAAAAATCGCTCTAGATCCATTAAAAAGCGGAGTATCCCTTCGGATCTTGAAAATTATTATTACATGTTGTTTTATCTTTGAATCTTATATCCAAACTTATATGTATAGTTATGATTTATATATTTTTTATTTATTTTAATAATCTCTTTAAAGTGTCCCATTCTGCCCCTCTGCGGGGCACCTTAGAACAACCATGAAGCAATTTTGGACATGTCTTCAACAACGCTCATTAGGAGCGGTTTCCTTCTTTTTCTTGTAATTTCTGACCATTAGTGCAGAGAAAAACCTAAACAAATAAAACCAAAAACAATCACACTGAAATAGATTGTTCAAAGTGATAAAAGGGGGCAGATTAGGATATGACCAAAAGTTCCCCTCGCGCATTGTCCAAAAGTGCCCCGAGAGGGATAAAAAACTAAAAACTTTATATTTTTTTAGACACAATGTAAATTGTTAATATTTTGGTTGAATAACATCGCTACACATATAAACATTATACTTGAACACTTTTAATTTATAAATTGAGCATAATGTTAGAATAATATGCTTACGTCTAGGAATACAAAAAATTACAACCGTCGTCTGGAAACACACTTTTCTTTTTATCTCATTTTTTAAAGTTGATATCGTTTCAATATCCATCAGAGGTTTGTTTGAAGTGGCTTTGCCACTGTAAAATTTTATTAAAGTATTAAAAAGTTTTTTTTTGTAGTACTTTTTCTTAAGTTGTCCTAAACTGCCCCCGTCCTAAACTGCGCCCCTCTCCCCTATATAAAAAAAAATTAAATTCACATTCACATTCTAGTTTTGAGATCACAAAAAAACAAAAGTAAAGTAAAGTAAATGTATAATAAAAGGATAAAAAATCATTGCACATTGTATCGACCCATAACCACGTCCTTAAAAAAAAGGTTTGAATATCTTGACGATCCAGCAGCCCCATCATTTTTTTAGTAAGTAAACGTCTTTGTTTTTTCACAAAACTTATGAAAGAAATTCAATTAAATGTTATAAATAACTTAAATATTTTTTAAGCATAAACGTTTGACACTCACAGCCAAAGGGTTTTTCATAAGAAACAATTAAATATCACTTACCTCGTGTAAAGAAAAAATGGCAAAAATTACTGAACAAATAAAAAACCGGTCTAACCACCGTAACTGCTGCTGCTGCAGAAACATACATTCATAGTTCGTACGATATGAGAGAACAGTGTGGCACGAGATGTTATCAAACATTTTATTTATAAATTAACCGCGCGTTACTGTAATAGCGAAAGTTCCCATCTTCGAAGGTACCCCACCCTACCCTACCAAATGCACCATTAAACGTATTTGTGTTGGCTTGTCGCTTGAAAATAAAGAGGCTCTTGAAAAATACGATAATGGTGGAAGGTGAGCAGGTGGCAGCTTGAGGGAATTTTTTTTTCCGAATCGGAACCACTCTAACTGCAGGTATAGCTGAATAAAGCTCATTTTAGTGAACTATTTCGCCATGAGTAGACTTATGATATACGGTCCAAACTGATCGGAAAACTAGTCGAGAAACAGATTCATCCGCTTGGCGTTATTATACCTAAGCATAAGATTCTTCTCAAAGAAACACTAACTTTGGTTATAGAAGGTTCCATTTAGTACTCCTGCTTTAAATCTACAATTTCCCGATTACAATAGGTTCTTCTTAAACCAGATTTCGTTTTCTGGGCGTGTCAGCGGCACTCGGTCCTCGGTTTCGGTTCCGGTTGGTGAGACAGTTCGGATACGGTTGCCACCTGATGATATGTACCCTGTATAGGCCCGCCTTGCAACAGTCCCGGAAATCTACAGGTCCATCTTGCGACGGGTGGTCTAAAGGTCCGTCTTCATCAAGCAATCCATGCGGATTTTTCAGAAAAACAAAGGCAAGCCTAACATTCACAAAACTCTCAGAAGGCTATGTCGCTCATTGCAACGCTTTAATTTTTTCAACCAAAATTTACATTTTTCCTGGCTTCACTGCCTCAAATATGCCATTACAAAAAAAAAAAAAAAACTTAAGGAAGCCAACACTTCCAAACAATTTTCAGTACCTTTTTTTCGGGCTTTTTGCCGCCTTTCTTCTTTGAAAAAATCATTGTCGTCCTTTTTTCCAACCCTAGTGATCCGACCGGAGTTGCCACTTTGCTGCAATTGCAGTAGATCTACAAAAATAAATTCCAATTTGAAATCTACTGCCAAAAAATTAAATTTACTGCATTTTTTTAGTACACTTGTTTGCAGATCTATAGATCGAGAAAAGGTATCCCCTTTAGCATGAAACATATACCTAACAAAAAAACCAATGAATTAATGATTTTTTCTGTTTTGTTTAATACTCGTTTTTATTAATTTTATTTTCTGTTGTTATTTAGATACCACGTTTGTTTTGTTTGGAAAAAAATTAAGTGTAAAAAAAATGCAATCTACTGCATTTTTAGAGAATCTACTGCCAAACAATAGTCCAAAAGTGGCAACTCTGGACCCGACATCTATTCATAGAACTGAGCAATCTCAGATCAGACGATGCACCCAAGGCCACAGTCTGAGATTGTAGAAAACATTCAAATTTAATGGCATTTCAAAGACCCACACCGAGTTGTGCATTAAAAATAATATCTCACTCCACACAGCTGCATATATCTTAAGTAAAATGTCCGCAAAGCCTATTAGGAAGTAGTAAATATATTTTTTTATTGCACCGCATCCGTTTGGGGGCAGCAGCGCGCACATTCTAAAAATAAATTCCATTAAATTTTCCAATTTATGGTGCCCCCGCCAACGAAATCTTTCTCAGCAACCTCCCAAAACAATAAAAACGCTGCAGTAAAATTGAGAAAATTTATTAATTTATTCCAAACAAAATAAAATGCACCATAAAAAATGTCGCCAAAAAGTCCCAATACCCAAACCACCACCGAAACAATAAAAATGAATATTTCTCCATAATCGGTATCAAATTGAATTTCCATGTTCGTCGGTCTGCCGCATCGATTGCACTCATATACATTTCGTATTATTATTTATGCATTCCCAATCCCAATCTCAATTCCAATGCCAATGCATACAAAAAATGCGAACAAAATTGTTTTCCTTCTTCGGCGGCGGCGTGAACGTGCTTAGGGTTAGTAAAACACTACCAGTCCAGACTCCGTGTGTCCATAAAACAAGACTATGGCCGATCCAAATGTGGTGACATAACAAACGAAGAACAACGGCAATGCCGTTAAGAACCTGAATACCTACCATCGTGCTGTGATTACTCTGTCTTGATGTTGCAGGTCCCACCATCACATCACCGCCATCGGCTTGTGGCATTTTTATTATTTCTCACCGCGCGGCGAGTAGTCCAAAAATCGAGACCCAAAAGACGATCCGAAATTCCAATGAATTAGTATCGTGTCGCATTTAATCGGCGGTTTTTGTCAAAATGGGTCAAAATACATTTTTTGTGTTTTTTTTTTTTTTTGCAACATTGTGTCGCTTTTTTGATGCAGCTATCCCACTGTGATTGACTAAACCGTGTTGGATCTTAATTCCAGATACATTCGGGGAAAATACTTTTGAAGGTTACGCCGACTGGGGGCAGACACAAAATCAGACCCAAGAGCGAATTGGTTTTCGGAATTCTACCTACGCATCGAGTTGCTGTCACCATAAATCACTCGAAGGCAGGCTTAGGGTCTAAGCTTGAATTTTGGGTGGTTTTTGATTATTCCTCCAAAAAGGGTCCAAATCGCATGCCCGATCTCTGTTATTAGCTGTCAATGATAAATTTTCTGACTTAAGGGCAGCGCGCTCGAAATGGGCGACTTCGGTTTTACACAAACGCCAAACGGTTGTGAGCGGCGGTCTTGTGCGTGATTTATGGTACAAGCCCTATTCATAAATTGCGGCAAGAAGTGGTCCAATAAATCAGAACGCCTACTCGCAGGCCAACGTTACGCATGCACAAACATCGGCAGCGTTTAGCTTTGTTGTCTGGCCATTTGCATACGCACAACTTGTCCGACTCATTACAATATTTGGTTAATTAATTAACGATTAAAATTTCCATTCAATTCCCATGAGTTTTTATGATGACTTTCGATTACTCAAACGGATTATGTACGACTGTGGTTTGCATAAAAAGCTGGTTGTCTGCGACACAATGGAATTCGATTCTTGATTTAGGGCTATAAATACACAAATTCAGATGAGCCATCGTCCGAGATGGGTTGCATAATGGCGGAGAAGGCGTCTACGCAGGCGTACGCTGAAAAGCGGGTTTTTCTTGGCTCTAAAGCGGAGAACGACTGCAACCAAACGCAAGTTTAAATATTCCTCACCTATAATACGAAACTACAAGTCCCCTGCAATTGAAGCGTACAAGTCCAATTACAACTGCGGTACTACAAATTCAAGTCCAACCTAGAGCTCACTCAATAAACGGTACAAATCACACGTCCATTGCCAGCCGCGCTAATCCCGTTGACACATACCGACTGTGCTGACTTTAGCCACCTTTTTCTTAATCTTGCAGGCGAAAGAAATTGCGCTCTTCCTCCGCCAATCAAGCCAGCAACTCAACAGACTCAACGCGGTTGATGGGATTACAAGCCATACACACAGACCATCCGAACCGAGCCCACTCATTGTTTGCCACTTTTGAAATCCCTGCCAGATGTCACCTACCATCCAGCGCATTACCCATACACATCCTTCAAAATGTCTGCACGTCTAGTTTGTGTGCAATGTGAGGAGAGCCGAGAGACTCTGCTAACTAATTCTAGGGTGGCTGGTTCTTGGTTGGTTAAACCCCAGCACCTTGAGGCCCCGTCCCATCATCGCAGTAGATAGAACTTTGAGTGCGCGTCGTGTCTCAATTATTTCCAGCGAATTACGGTAATAAGCGCATATCGACCAAGGAGGCTAGCTCGTTTTGCAGCGCGCCATCATTTCCATCGGGCAGACAATTCATCTGCAGCGCGAGGAGTACGGTTGACGGTCATACGTTCTGGCACATTATCCCTTGATGCCTTGATGCCCCTTCATCCAGCCAGCACCGTTTCGACTGACATGTGGACGTAGGTCCGTATATATCTCCGTTTCTGTATCTATGACGGAGGTAGGAATTGCATTTTTAGCCATGACCATTAGATAGGAGTCTCTCTGCCCGACTTGACGGCTGCGATGGTATCCCTCTGTTCGCTTGGACTCATGCAGTTGAATACGTCGACCTTTGCAATCATTCCCGCCGATCTTGGGATGGAAAAAAATCCACACACACACAGAGGCTGCGCGAAGAACGACGGATAATGTGAGTATCATCTCGCCTACCCACTCTGGAGCAATAGACCAAATCCAAATTGGCCAAGCTGTATCGCGTTGTTGTCGTGGCTAACAAATTCGTTTGCCCGTGGTACAAATTCGATTCACTTGGTCGAGGAGCGGGGGGGATTGGGCTGAAATCAGAAATCACCAGAGAAAACATTCCACACGACTGACAGATTTACAATCGGTTTTTCGTTTTTCGTCTTTTAGGTTTTCTGCCCGAAAAAGGACTGAGTTTGGGGTAAGGCAGCAGACCGCTCTGCCTCCTGATCTGGAGTCAAATTTGAATTTTTGCCCTGGCGACAACATTTTTAATTAAGCGATTCGAAGGGAACGGACAGATCGAGAAATAAGCATAAGCAGCCATACCTACACGAAGTGTTGCGCACGACGACGATTGTGATTTACCAGGTTTGGCATTAGCCAAGTCAACTGTTTCGCGAAGTCGAGGGAAGACCCCCAGTAGCCTTTTTCAATCTGCGATAAGATTATGTGTGTGTGCTGCTGGACGCGCCGTATTCGTGTTGTATATCGTTATCTTGAGGCTGCCGAACATGCGCGGCTATACTCTTTGGTAGTGCGGATGCGACGTAAGCCAGCGGTAGACGTGGTGAACCTCTTGTCGAGGAGCTGGCAAAGAAAACAAGAAACATTGACAGATATTACTTCTGGTATTGCACCGATAAGGCGGTGTCAAATGTCAGTTTTCTTGCAGCCTTTTAGGCCGTCTCTTCGGGAATTTATGTGTTGCACCATAGGTCCTGTGCAGTGTGGCATGGCATCAGCGGGTATGTAGGAAAGTGTTGAAAACAAGGTCTAAAGTTGACCGGTAGGGAAAATGGGGGCGATGGTTTTTCAATTCGAATATCAGCAATATAAGTTGAGAATATGTGAAGGAGTTGAGACCTAGCATTTGGAAGGCAGTCGCGGAGTCCTCAAGTCCGCCATAAATTAGAAATGTGCCCTCGAGTTCTTGAGGTGTCATCTTTAGGAGAGAGTTCGAAACTACGTAGCCCTTTGTACAAAGCTTACAACTCGCCTTTTCAACAAACTTGGATGCTGCATACTCAACTGATATCGATATAGCGTGCGCTATTTTTACAAAATCTGAGCAGCTCTTAGGACTTATTCTGGAGCTTCTTACTTTGAGTTGCTACCTTTTGAGAGAGAAAAATTTCAAAAAATCTGTGCAGCTCCTGGAACATCTTTTGGAGTTTCTCACTTTAAGTTGCTTACTTTTGCGAGAGAAAACATTCAAGAAATCTGTGCAGCTCGTGGGGCATCTTTTGAAGTTTCTTACTTTAAGTTGCTTACTTTTGAGAGAGAGAAAATTCAAGAAATCTGTGCAGCTCGTGGGGCATCTTTTGGAGTTTCTTACTTTGAAATGCTACTTTTTGAAAGAGAAAAAATTCATTAAATCTGAGCAGTTGTGAACATCTTTTGGACTTTCTTAATTTAAGTTGCTTACTTTTGAGAGAGAGAAAATTCAAGAAATCTGTGCAGCTCGTGGGGCATCTTTTGGAGTTTCTTACTTTGAAATGCTACTTTTTGAAAGAGAAAAAATTCATTAAATCTGAGCAGTTGTGGACATCTTTTGGAGTTTCTTACTTTAAGTTGCTTACTTTTGAGTGAGAAAAAACTCAAAAAATCTGTGCAGTTTATTTTGGAACTTTTTACTAAAAGTTCATACCTTTTAAAAGAGGAAAAATTAGGAAAACCTGTGCAGCAATCTTTGACAAATTTTAATATTTTTTACAGGGCTAAAGAAGGCTCGAGCTTTAAGAAACGAAGCCAATTCCGATTAGTCGTCTATACACTAATTCTTTTCTGATATTGGATCCCCTTTCTATTGAATAAGAGCAGCAAATACTTCCCAAGCCGGTCAGTAACTTGACCTTTCTTTTAGACTATCTATTGAGTACTGAGTATTGATCTCTCCAATGGCACTAGGCTCGTGACTCGTGAGGCTCGAGCCTAGGGCGGCAACTTGAAGGGGGCGGCAAATGTTATATGTTATTTTATTCTCAAAAAAAATGAAAGCTCGAAAAGAATTCGTACACTTTATTAAATTTATAGAATGTTACTTGTAAGACCTTATGTAATACAATATTTGAATTAAATTGTATATTATTCAGCCATTATACCTTTGAGCCGTTTCCGACACCCGGGACGGCTATACCCGATTAGGCGATTACCCATCACTCTTCGATGTTAGGCCATTCAAACTACGATCCTTGGATAGGATAGTATAATAAAAAATGGGGAGCGGTAAACTCTGAGCGTGCCCCTAGGCGCCGAGAAGGTTAATCCGCCACTGCGCTAATCGAACTATAAGTCTCTGAAAGAACCTTAAAAATGCTACGTTGGGACGTCAAAAATTGCTGAGTTCTGACATTCCAAACAAGGTTTCGTATGTTTTGAAAACAAGCCACTTGTATCTTTTGGTAGTAACACAGTCTTTCTGGCTCCATACGTATCATCTCGAAGCGAATGATTTTTCAGAAGATGTTCCCAAGCCCCTAACTGTCTTGGATACTTTTGCTTTATGCACCGCCTTAATGAAGGCGCTATTGAGCGTGATTACAATCAATCGAATGCACATTCCCCTAACTAAGCCACGAATTGAACTCAATCTAGCACGTCATACGTGCATAATGTACTGGCCCAGATATTGCCAGACAAAGGCAACACCCATACATCTTCCATGTGTATGCGCACCTAACCCCAGTGACCACTTTAAAATTTAGATTGAACCTGATTTGAGAATTCCAAAGTAAACACCCTCACCCACTACATATGACCATCAGTCACGCAAATGGTCAAATATTTCACCTTTTGGCCATCGCCATCATCATCATCATCAGTATCAACATCCAGAATGGGCTCTCGGCTAACGTCAATGCACCCAAAGCCGAGCCGAGTCCCTTTTTCTTTGCGGTCAAGCGTGCAGGTTATATAAACCGTTTTGCTCGGCTGTCCTCCTCTATTTCGTGTGCGCGTGCATAGTGCACATTTTTAGCTTTTCCACGCCGCACGTCTCCTGTAACCAGGATCGAATCTATTCCGACCGGACCGGACCTTTAAATCACTACGCGCACTCACTCACTCACTCAGCACTCAGTATAGCGAGCCGAGCAACAGTGTAAGGCTCCCGCATAAAGAGGTGCAGATGTTAGAAGGCCCCAAACGAAGAGGTACGAGTGCATCAGCAACGATATGGCCGTATGGTTGCTTTTCCTTCCTTATTATGCCATCAGCGCAGCAGGGCTCTGGGGGGGAGCGCATCATGAGCCTCTTCCCAACTTCGACGACGATGTCGATAGTATCGAAGAGATTCGTGATTTCCAAGTCTCCACTGGCGGATGTTGCATCGCCAGACGGTCCACACCGGCCTATGGTGCTGCAGCAGTGTCTATGACACACAATAGAGAGAGGGACAGCAAGCGAGCGAGCGGTATGGCTTCTAAAGTGCGGTTGATTGCCCACTGAAGCACCTATAATTAGGAAGTTGCATGAAATTTTGCGTGGTATAATGGCTGAAGCGATAGATCATCGTGCTGTGTATATATGCGGTGCATCGTCATCATCATCATGGGTGAAAAGGTGGTGCAATCATTAAGATACCGATTGGAGGATCTATCCGCGTGGTGCTGGCGATGCTGATGGTGGAGGATTGTTATGGTTCTCCCATATTTTATTTGGGTGGTACCCTAACGATCCACAGACAGAGATATACCTTGAGCTGAGGTCAGTCCTCTGCAGCAGGCCACATAAACGGAAGGCTCAATGCGCTCAATTATTGAGTGTTTCGGCAGATGATATCTGCTTGGGATGCAATTGTGAATTGCCTTCTGCGGATATCGGTCGCGATCTGCTGTTTTATTAAACCCAACTCGTACATGGAGTTTTCCAATTAAACTCGTATATACTCGTACCTACCCTGGCTGTGTGTGTGTATATCTAAAAGGGCAATTAGCCTAGATTTGTTTATTTGTTTGCGCAGCCTAGGCTTATCCGAGGACCAATCTTATTGTGTGCTCTGATGAAATAATTAGCTATGCCCCAACCGGGCGAATGTATATATGTACGAGCATTGAACCGGTGCTTTTGTAACTATTCCAGTGACATGGGTGTTTGGTGTTGGACTCTTTGGCCGCAGGCTCTTCGGCTTACATTCGATGACCTCTAAGGCTAGGTATCCAGCGGCTCACGCTAATGAGAAATAATGATGAGATACATTGTGGCGAGCGAATTGGAAATGACCGATTCTGCGGCCAGTATACAAATGGGCGGATAATTTGACGGTCATTGCTATGGGATTGGGTGAGATCTAGTTTTTGGCTGTTGTGGGAGATTTTTTGATTCGACGCGACATGAACCTGATGATTTTATATGCTCGAAAGCTGAATAGGAACACATCTTTGGCACATTATAAATGACTGAACGCACGACGGGTATGGAAAACAGATTCACCGATCGATTGTACTCGGTGGGTGGCAGCCGTCAGCGGTTCTTCTTATTCTGACAGGCGAAGATCAAAATATTTTCCTCTTCTTTGTGGTGTGGGGCGAACTCTTGCGTAAGGTTAATCGATGTTGCTGACGGGAGAGGAGAAGATATATGCGGATGCAAATGTCTGATGTTGATTGCAACCAATCAAATTTAAGTCTGGGGGTTGTTGAACTTGAACCAAACGACTGTCCAGGGAGCTCGTCGTATTCAGCATGGTTATCAATTTTAAGGTGAAGGTGTCAATAACAGAAAACAGTTTCATTTACCCAAAATAGTCTTGGCGCTCTGTGACAAGCAACATGCATTTTAATCAGAACAATTGCGCACTAAAAAAAAAGAAGAAAAAGAAGGTAAACACCACCGCGATCTGTCAACAGCTGGAATCAGCCATCAGCACTTAAGCTTAGCGATAACAGCCTATCTGCAGAAGCAGGGGTCAGATTCTGTAAGGCGAAACGTTCATAGGGCAAATCATTCGTGTGCACGAAAACGTTCGATCGTTTCGCCTTACAGAATCTGGCCCTAGGATAACTTTTACATTTTGCGAAGTTGTTCGTCAGTGTTAATTTGGTTTCGAACAAGTCATCCATTGATTTGTTTATTTGAAAAAATGTTTCGTTTTGTCTTCATTTATTCGGTAGCGGCCGCTCGTAACTGCGGTACAGTCGATAGTATTCGTAGAGCGTCCAAGTCGTCGAACAGTGAAAAATTCAGTAGCAAGAGGAATATTGTCACGAAATAGAAAGGCACATCATGGTGGTGGATTTTAATATACCTGGGGGTCAATTCTCGTTCTGTGAAAAAGAGAAACGAAAATATTTTCACCCGCAATTTTGACTCTCGTTCTACGAAAATGTGAAACCAACCGTCAAAATGTTTCATATGAATAATTTCTTTTCACGGACCCATTTGCATCAAGTAGATAAATGTTTTTAGTGAAACTTTGAAAATTGGCAACCCTCTTTCATACAACGCACACATAGTGCGGCATTGAATTCACCACGATACTTTCACTTATTGAATTAAGAATCGCATTTTAGTACAAAGTGAATCGAAAAAATTAAAGCAATGCGTGAAACCGAATGTGAAAACGATTTATTCAATTCACTCTTTCACAGAACCGGAATAGACCCCCTGTTTTAGTTTCATAAATGATTGAGTACATATTGCGCCGTACTAATGACAAATTTTAGTCTCTCGACTTTAAATTCAGGAAGCTCAGAATTGAAAAATTTGTATGAAAAATATTTCTATTTTAAGTTCGAAAAATGTTTATTTGTAAGGCTCATTGATTTTAACATTTAGTAAATTATAAACTGTCACAAAACTTGTTTCTTGACTGTAAGGTGTGTATCCGGAAGAGATTTAGAAACTACTCGGTCAAAATTGACTTCGGTTGCTTCGCAAAATATTCCGATTCAAAATTTCATCGTCATCCGCTGTCCAGAAACGGAGAACTAAACTTGAGTAGCTTACGTATAGCTTGTAGCTCTTACCTCACGGCGCAATAGCCAGAGCTCGTGGGTTCAACTCACTTCACAAATATTATATGGCGATCCTGCCAGGAGGCAAAACAACATTTTGCTGACCTCAATGTCCCAGGAGCAGGCAAATCTGACCAGAGCCGCCGAACTAATCCAAGAAGCCGATAGCCTCCTGCGGGCTAGATACGCAGTTAGCCCCCGAACCACCAAAGACCCTACTGTCCTAAGAGTAGGACCCCGGCTCCTCTCCATTGAAGAATACCGGCGACGCCAGAACCGGCAATCGACCGCCGTTACTCGCACCACTGTCCCGACGCCTAAACCCTCAACAAGGAGGAAAGCTGGTCCGACAAAAACAAGAATTGGCCAGGCGGCGTAGGTTGGAGACCTTTTTTCTTTCCTTTCTTTTGATTCGTATCATTTAACAGTCTACCCGCTAGTCCTTGGTTCCTATCCCCAGGCCCATAACAATCCCCGTACGCAATCTCCTAAACTTCTAAACTTTTTTTCAGGCAAAAACCTTCTACAAACAATATTGAACAAAATAAGATAAATTTAAAAAAAAAATCCGTCAGATCGTCCTTAATAGGTAGGTACTTCTTCGAAAGCTCAAATTACATTCGAGGTATCCTTTTTCGGAAAAGAATAATGAAAATTCGATGAAAACACAAATTCAAGAAATGATTGCAAAATTTGCATTCATTTAATAACAGTTAACCGAAAATCGTAAATAATTTCGAAGGTTATCGGAAAGCAATTCTTATGAAGCTGTCAAAAATGCCTCTCAAAAACTTAATCGCTTCGCAAAACGTTACAAAGCATCGGAGCAATAATCCAAACAACTGTTCGGAAGATTACCTCGAAGTAAAAATCCTACGAATCATAATAAAATCGAAGAATTTTCCGTTCCGACGGAACCAGCTAGGGCCGATTGTCAAAAGGTTTTTTATTACTGCTTGTGGGGCAGCGCTGCCAGACGGTTACTATATCCCCCAGATAAATCTGGAAAACCTCAGTTTTGGCTACTTTCTCCCAAAAAAAAAGCCAACCCTTTGTCATTACATTTTTAACACTTTTTTGTACGACTTAAAAGTAATAATTTCGAATTCGAAACGCGAACATGTAAGTTCCAAGTTTGGTTTTCCGAACGCAAAAGTGTGCGCCAAGTAAATACAACGCAAAATGTAAACACCATGGTGCATCTTTAAACCATCTTGTGAGAATTTTGAATCAATCAATTTTGAATCATTTGCGGTTGTGGACTGAACGAAGAATTTCTATACGCTACCTCATTTTTAAGTTTAAGTTACTCAGCGTTTCTTGCGTTTGCAGAATGCCTATAAATTTGATTTTTCTGTGGTTGCACATTTTAAAGTTACCAAAAAGGATATAATAACGAAATACAAATAATATACAATTTAAAAAAAACACGTTTTTCCCCAAAAAAAAAAAAAAAAAAAACTTTCCTGTGGGGGAAAACCCCCAAACTGACAACTGTGGGGTTGAAGTGTGAATTGCCAACATTTTTGTTTCAATCGGTGGCTTTAAATCGTTCAAATTTGTGGGCTTGGGTTCTTCAATTGGTGTTGGTGTTGGTGGCCCGCGATCCTTCGGACTAAATGGTGCAGGTTTAGATATGTCTGGATAGTTTTTGAAGCACGATCATATATACCTTCTTTTTCGAAGGTGCGATGTTGGCTGCTTCATTCAGCTTTCGCCTTTCGTTCTCCGGTTAGGTGTTAGGATCGTATTGGAGTACATGTACAGTGCTGATGCTTAAACGTTTTTTTCTCAAAAATTACCAGGGCCGAGATCACGTAACTTTTCAGATGACTGATGTCGTCGAAACGATAGACTACCAAAACTTACAACTAGTGAACAAATTACGACTAAATAAATTTATAAAAACTGAAGATAATTACAACGAAAAATCGGCAGGAAAGTAACTTATTTTATCAAAATTACAAAAACGATATCGTCTAGACGATGATCGTCATACGTGATCTGCCCCCAGCTCCCTCATGTAACCAACAATGCATCCACTAAGGCTGCCTCTTAAATATTAATCTGTCGGATCAATACGGTGGGATTTGTGATGAAAAGTTCATAGGCTTGGTAAATCGGTGGGGAAAACTATGACAGTAACAGCGGACCAAGTTTGTTAACGACGTTGGTATCGTATCAGGGTCATTTTCATGGGTGGATACATTCGTAAGGAAGTGGTTGCATTTAGGACTGAAAGAAGTTCATAAATAGCCTCTACAAAATCCTTAATATTTTGAAAATGTTGTCTATAGCTCGCTGACAATGAAGCACTTTATGTGAATGAAGATCAGCTTCCCTAAATGTTCACCTGTAAATCCAATCCACAATTTGACTCCAAACGTCTGCGCAGTTTTACACGCGTTCCAGAATATTGGTAAAAAAAAAGACTTTCAGAGCCAACGCCAGTCGGGAGATACCTATCACCTGTCAATTGCCAGCAATCAGCTCGTTGCCCACAAAAGCTGTATAATTTCCACATGCTCGTATACCTACTTAAATTTTGTACAAAAAATAACTGTGCCTCCACCACTCGATCAAAGGCAATTTCCAAAAACAAAAACCCACCACCTCAATCATCCAGCCATCTTAATAAATTATGTAAAACAATCTCAAGAGTGCATCGTAAAAAATAACCGCGTACCATAAATTTAATTACACGATTGACTGTATCACCAGCCGCCATCGACTTAGCCGGGCTTATGTTAAACAAATCGTTGCTCGCTGGCGCTATATACTAATTTTTTTGTAAAACAATTTATTTTTCAGCAATTTCCAAGTGACTCATAATCTAAGCAACAACGGGCGACAGTCATTTACCCCGCAGGTAGCAGGCGCCATGCCAGGCCTGAGGAAACCCGCTCTCAGAACTGTTGCGGGAATAATAATGTCACAGAGGTCCGCCTCTTGTATGCCTAGCAATGGTATTTCAGCCGCGCAGTACCTTGTGTCAGCACATTCATAACTTGGTCCATTGTCAAACCGACTCCAACTCTCGATTTGATGGTAATAATTCTTGCAGCACGGCAACAAGCCTTTTCACTCTGCAAATGTGGGGCCATAACTTTCCGCCCACCCGGAACGCTAAATTATGATCTTGTTTGCATCGGTATCTCTGCGATACACACACGTACGGATACACCGGTATGGTATTCATGCATTTTCACACCTCGTTTTCGCTCGATTCCAGAGCTCTTGGCTTCAATCAAGTAGCGAGCAGCCCCCTCCGTGTGTGTGTGTCTGCGTGCATTTGGGTTAGGTCCATCAGAGATCAGACTGTGAGAGAGTGGAGTTGGAGAGTGGACGTCGCCGATTGCTTAATCTCGCGTAATCGCGTAAAACGTGCCTCTCAACATCACAAATTGATTAAATGCAAATTTTCCTTAATTAAATTGGAATTAATTTTCGAATATCATTACGAACGGCTCTGGCACACATGGATGGCTGCGCCACCTTGTTTGCTGATGCTGTGTGTCAGATACTTTACTTGCGTTGAGATATTCCGCACCCGCGATGATGGCGGGAGCGGGCGAGAGTTGCAGACGCATCTGGAATGGCATTTGTCTATTGAGAAATAATTTGCATTGCGATTAGAATCGTGTGAAACGACGACGAGGCGAGACTGCGACGACGCGACTGATGGGATGGCATGCCAGAGATAAAATTGTAAAATATGATTTCAAGGTGTCAGGTGTCAAATGGGCTGCTGCTGATGAGGGTCTGCGATATCCGTGCTGATTGTTTATTCGGCTCACGTTTTGGGGTCGTTGGAGGCTTCTTCCGTTTCGGGTGGCGCATCCTCTCTGCAGTTGGGTGATGGATTTGGTGAATTTGAATATCCTCGACTAGCCAATATATGGATAACAAATTTGTGGAGAATTTATTCAAGTCACGCGAACAGCCTTCGCCAGCCAATCGCAATTAATTGCAGAGCCGAAGAGATGAATGAATTTATGTTTAGCATTTCCTTCTTCATTGTAACGCGATAGGTGGCTTTGTTCTCTGGAAGCTGTTGCACAATTGGTAGGAGTTTCTCTGTTGGGTAACTAATGCTGAGAAGGGCTTGAGATTTGTAACGTTGGACGATTGAGTTTCTAGAAATTATTGAACCACACTTTGCATTCCATTTTTGCTTTGATTTCGAATTTATAATTTATTATAAGAGCACACTAGTCGAATGCCGAAAAAAGTCGTCACGCTTGTCATAGAAGAAGAGACCTCAGCGCTGCTGAAAGTATTACAATAGGAGTGTTTTACTCCTTTTCGTCTGCCGTACTCTGGTACTCACCAAAGACAAATTTCGTACTCCTATTTTTAGTTCCGGATTTTACTATTTTCACTTGCCTTGATATTTCTCTACCTGGTAGATTTTAAATCAAATTTTATTTTCTGGATGTTCTGCTACGATTTTTTGTAGTAGATTTTGTTACATTCTAGCAATATTTTGTGAATACTTGAAATTTCCTTTCATCGGACACTTTTAAATGATTTTTTTTTTCAATAAGGGCGGTGTTGAAATGGAATAAAACAGGCTTTTTGGTGGTAAATTTTGACAGGCTAGAGTCACAAAAATTCGCTCTTTCTATTGTCACTCAATTGTCTCTCGGGACAGTACACTGCCTCATTCAGCGTGACCAGACGCTTGTCAGGCGATCACACGTAGTGAGACATTTAGGAAAAGTGTTTACGTCATAATAAGGTCGGCATGTCTAAATTTTCCACGAAAAATGACACGCGTATGAGGTATTAACGAAATTCTTCCTTAATTTATATGGCAATGAATGCCAATATGTACTGATCCGGTTGTCTAGAACTAAACGTTGAAGAGTCGACTTTGAAAGGCCTAAACAAGCGTCAGCCGTAAAATGGGCGCAACACTTGAAATGTGGGCCCTCGATTTAGCATCAGTGACGGAATAATAAACATCGACCCGACCCAATTGAAAAACGCTTAACTAAAAATAAATTTCTTAATTTTTATTCTGTACTCACCGGTTTTCATCAAAAAAGTTACAAATGATACTCCCCAACGAAATTATGAAACGTCAGACGTAACAGAAAATGACAGCGCCACGCCAACGCCAGGGTTGCCATAATTTAACTTGCATTAAACACCCAAACCTTAAAAAAAAAGCGCAAAATTGTTTCCCAGAAAGAAGCCAAAAAATCGTCTAAGATTTTGGTATTTTTCCCACTTACACATCTCACTTATTCGCGCCGCGAAATTTATTTTACTACTATCTTCGGCAATTGGCCTTTGTGGCTTGTGCCAAATCAAAAGGCCTGCAAAATAAATTGGTGTGCGTGCAAGTTGAAGCACTGTTTGATATCACTTGACTGCAAGAAAGAATGATGCTAAGTTTTAAAAGTGCGGGTTTGTTCGATAATATTTATATTTTTAACTTTGTTAAGGAATAAAAGAAACGAAGGAACAAAATTAACACAAGATTTGTAAAACGATATTGAGCCCAAAATCGGAAGAAATTTCTATCGTTTGTTTAAGAAAAAATATGGCTAAAAATACGACAAAGCGCCCAGTCTGGTAACACTGGTCAACGGAAGCAATGAATGACCGAACTGCGAGTGATGGTGGATAGGCGATGTTGTCGATTTATGTTGATACGTTTTTGTGCACACGAATGATTTGTTCGAAGTTGCAGAAGTAAATCTTTCGTGAACACGAAAACGATTGAACGTTTCGCCTTACAGAAAGCCGATCCAGGTGTTTGAATATAACGAATCGAATAATTGCCAACTTGTAGACTCGATGCAACGTAGTCACAAAATTAAACTTATTTGAGCTACATGGAATAAACGGTCAATGGATCTGATCGAATTTTATTATAGAGAATTTTCCGCCATCTTGTTTTTTTTTTTTTTTTTAACTTTCTAGGACAAACTGAACATAGCAATCATCCAGTTTTCGTTCTATATTCGCACTATACTGCCAACATGCTAAAACCAAAACTTAACTAGTTGTGTTGGTGGGTTGGTGGGCTCAGGGTGGGGTCAGGGCATAACTTCAAATCATGATACCAAGGCATAGATAATAAGCTTTGCCGAGCGTCAGCTCAATATAACGATGGGTCCTCTGAGGGTTCATTTACGTTCGCAATTGGTACTAAATCGTTTGAATCTTCACATTGTGGAAATTCTCGTATGTATATATTTTCTTGGTTGCAATAAATCTGGGCAGCCTTTTACCACCGACCTTCTTTTGTTGTCTGCAAGAATATTGAGCACGAACTTCTCATTAGGGCCGCGTGGGTCGTACATCGGACTCTGGGATGTTGTTTCTAGAATGATTGGATTAAACTCGTTATTACGTGCCCTTGGGGATATGTCATGGCGGCGGGGTCTTCGACGGCGTAACAGAGAACAGTGTAACAGAGAAGCAAGCGATTTTCTTTGACATCTATTGAGGTACGGGCCGAACGGTTTGAGGGTTCCACTCTATGAGCCCTTACAAAAGTGAACACAATTTTAAAATAATTAAGGATTTTAGGACCATTGGGAACAAATTTAAACACTTTAAACCGATGGACTGGACTTAAACACTTGACCCTCATTTTTTTTTTCTAAATAAAAAACTGCGATTCTGTTTTTTGATTATGTTTATTTGAACCTTTAGAATTTTATTGGTCGATTCGAGAAGATGATATCGGCCAAATGGGCGCCGTCACAATTGATTGCCATACGGGCTCGTTTTATTGCATTTTTCATCACTTCGGCGAGAACGCACTGTTGTCCTTGAGGGCTTCTAGGGTCTCGGGCTTGTTCACGTAAACACGGGACTTCAAAAAACCCCACAAAAAAAAGTCTGGAACGGTTAAATTGGGCGATCTTGCGGGCCAGTGCAAATCGCCAAAACGAGAGATGAGGCGACCCGGGAACGCCGCCTTCAGAATATCGGTTGTGGCTCGCGCAGTGTGTGCCGTAGCTCCGTCCTGTTGGAATCACATGTCTTCCAGTCCTAATTCGTCCAATTTCGGTAGGAAAAAACTCGGTTAACATGGCCCTATAGCGCGAACTGTCCAGTGTTGTCGTTTCACCAGCGGCGTTCTCGAACAAAAATGGCCCGATGACTCCTCCATCGTGAACAGCGCTCCATGCAGTAATTTTGAGCGGGTGTAATGGCTCCTCGTACATTACTCGTGGATTTTCGGTGCCCCAGAAGTGAAAGTTTTCCCTGTTCACGTACCCGCTGAGGTGGAAATGAGCCTCATCGCTCATTATGATTTTGGTCGAAAAATCGAAAATTCGAAATTATTCCGCGTTCTTGGGGAGTGTATCGCTCCCTACCTTGTTCACTTGTATTCTACACCTGTCTAGTCCACAAATGTCAAAACAGATTTGACATTGGCGGCCATTTGCAAAAATAAGAGCATCTTCCAATAGGGTGATCTCTTTTGGCCCACCTCTTATAAGGATACCATTCACACTTTAGCACTTTTAAAGCATTAGAAAAAACAAAACTTACACAGAAACCAGTTGACTTCTGGGGAGCTGAACGCCACAGCTTTCAACTCATATCCAAACGTCTTCATTCGAACGCACTTACCTAAAACCACACCTCAAAATTCTTCGGATATCCTCGTACTCCGTGCAGAACCGCATTAATTTATTATACAAATCCAACCCAAGCACGAATGTCAATAATAATCCATTGGCTAATATGATTTAGGCTGATTTTTGTCACCGGATATGTTGACAGTATTAGCAAAAGCTCAAGCAACTCACAATCCTACCGCTGACAGAATGATTAATAAATATATTTTTCTCTTTATTTTCGTTTGCAGAAATGGCTTCCAGCAGCATACCCCCATCACCAGCACCGACACCGCCACCATCAGCTCCGCCGCCGCCATCATCTGCACAGTTGCCATCGCCATCTTCACGACAACGCAAAGCGTTATTTCTGCCTGCAACAACAACACACCGAATACTAACAATCAGCATTTTAATTGGCGTCCTGTGTTGGCCAACGCAAATTCATTGCGTCGATCCAAAGTTCGATCCATCGACACGAATGCGTTTGGTTTTGGTGCCGGCCGATGCCCAGGTGGGTTCTGTGATATATCGATTGCGTGCCACCGACGAGGAGTTCGACTATCCATTGACGTTCGAGCTGGTTGGCGATGCCTCAGTGTCGACAGTGAAAATCGAATCGCTTCCATGTACCAAGTACAATTCTGTTTGCCAAGCGAATGTGATTTTACAGCGGCGATTGGAGCCGGGACGTTACTATGACTTCCAGGTGTCGGTGAAGGACACAAAGGGCGGTATGACAACGCAACGTTGTTCGATAACGGCGACAAATTTTACAACACCACACGACCTCATATTTCCACATAAGCCGGGCATCATTATGATACCAGAGGTGAGTTTGCCAGCGGGTATTTTTCCTATTTTTTTTTATTAGTAGATATAGGGGGTGCTGCTGTATCAAATGTACAGGGTGGTGCGAGATTCGCGCATTGATTGATTTTGTTTTAAATAAATTCTTTTGAATTTTAAAATACTCAACAAAAAAAAAAAAAACTCCCCTGCGTAGGGTGGTTGGATTCATCAGTAAATGAGCTGTACCAGCTGTACAGGGTGGTGCGATTCGCATTATTTGTTTTTGTTCTTAATAAATTCTTTTAAATTTTAAAATGCTCCAAAAAAATCTCCTCTGCGTTCGGTGGTTGGACTCACCAATAAATGAACTGTACCAGCTGTACAGGGTGGTGCAAAAGTCGCATTAAAAGATTTTTTCTTAACTAATTCTTTTCCATTTCAACATGCAAATGGCCTTCAGGTCCAAAATTTGGAATCATCAGTAAATTAGCTGTACCAGCTGTACCTACAGGGTGGTGCCAAAGTCGAATTAATAGATTTTTTTTAATAAATTCTTTTAAATTTAAAAGTGCAAACGGATTTTACCTCCAAAAAAAATCTGCCCTGCGTAGTATGGGCGGACCCATCAGCAAATTACCACCATAGCTAATTTAGGGACACTTTTTCCTCGATCACTACCGCGAAGTTTCACTGATGCAAAAAGACACATCAGACAATCTCAAAAATGTAACACAGTGCTTTCGATATGCACCCACCATCCTAGGCCAGAACCATGACCAAGGACAATCGTTGCTAATAGTTTTCGAGCTAATAAAATAAATTTAATTTTATAATGTGCGATTTTGGGCTGTAGCTCTGCTTATGAAGACGCAAAAAGCTTGAAATATTTAAGATCCTTCAGGAGGATATTTTTTTTTTTATTGATTAAGATCTATTTCAGTAATGCCAAGTTAAAGCCAGTTAAGATAGAAAAAAAACGCACCCAAAAAGTAGGCGCGGCAATAAACTGAATATCCTATAGGTAGGCTCCGCAGAGTCTTAGGAAATTCATTTAAAAAGGTCTATCGCAATCTTTTCAGTAGGTTATCCTGCCAACTGGTATAGCAGACATTAAACAAACAAAGACCCCAACTGTTATAACCGCGTATATGAAGCGGTCTCATTAAACGTGTTGCACGACCAGGTAAAAGTCAACTGAGGCACATTTTTAGCAAGCTTGCCTTACAGAGTGCATTTTCCTCTTCAAAGTCACGCCCTTTACAAATTCAGTTGCATATAGCTCATTTTCTCAAAAGGACTTAAGTCCCAAATTGCCCCGACTACTTGAACCTCAGATCTCAGGTCCGCAGTTCTCCGTCGTTACTACCTACAAATCAGATTTGTAACCTCAAAATTTCACCTTCATCACCTTGAGTGATGATAATCTCCCAGGCCTTGCCAAACCAGCACATGGTCCCACAGGCCGAACGCATTTCATACCACACGTCAATCGGATTCGGAACACTTGAGAGTTTCCTGTAGTAAATCAGGTTCTGTCCTGCAGACGATTATGCGAGAAACATTTGCAGATACGCCAAATCGATCTTCTCAGTTCTCGCACTTCTCCAACTCGAACAAGAACGACCCCTTCAGGGCATACGGCATACGTACATCCTCTGCGGTTAAGTGATTACCACCGGTGGCCTTTCACTCTTGTTTATCCTTTTTCTTTCTACCAATTCACCAAACAGGTTCTAAGTCAAACGTCAGCATGATGGCCAACCTGCTGTGCTGCGCGTCCTTGTATCTGCCTCTCACTCTCTCGCTTTCTATGTCTGTCTGTATATGGGGGCAACATCCCTTATCTTCTTGCACCCAGGTGAAGATGACTTTGACGACTCACGTGTATGCCGATTGCATCTTCTCTTCAAGCAATTAAGGATAATTACACGGTACAACTGGCGTGTCAAATGCAATGTCTCAAATTAAATTGTTTTGACACTTTTGGTGCCTATAAATACATATTCAGCCCACTCTCTTGACGCACCGACGGAAAGGTGCTACTATAACTCTGTGCCCGTTGTGTCACATTCTCAGTCTGCGCGTTTGATTGATTCTCCTTTTTGGCGTCTGCGTGTCGCTTGTCAGACACTTTGCTTTTCAGATAGGTGTAGTAGCGCATATTGGAACGGAATGCCTCTACTGCTGATGATACGACTCCTGTGGCTGCTGCTGCTGCTGCTGCCGGCCATTGCTAGGTGTGTGGTGCCATAAATCTAATGACATGCGTGAATGTGGGCTGTCGATCCAGATACACATAGAGCGGTTTTTATTTCCATTTTCTACATAGCTGTGTGTGGTGTCGCTATAAGGGGACACAATCCGCTGTAACGATTTGGAGTTCTTGCAGCTTGGTCTCTTGGAGCGTGCGGCCTTTGGTGCAGTGGGCATGGAAAATTATTGCAACCCGCCAATGTGTGTGGTTTGAAGGAATTCGCGCGTGTGATGTCTGCAGACTGGAGAGATATGAACAATTTTAATTTCCACCAGAAGGTCGTCGGGTTTTTTCTTTTTTTAAGTTTTTTCTTACCAATCGCTATCTGGAGTAAATTGCTTCGAGTTCTAATGGATCAATGAATGTGAATCGGCACAGAAGAGCTTTGGTGATATTGGAGGGGCAGCCTACTTGAACTCAAAAGATACTGTCAGATATGAAATAGTGATAAACGCTTTAGTGGACCCCAGGTAAAAACAAGTCTGAATCAATCTGCAGGCATTACGATTGGAATCCCGTGATCTACTTAGGCTTACGCAGAGTGGATTGCACATGGTACCTGTTAAGTGCGTTGAAGCATACCTTATTTACTGCCTCTAAGCTGGAGCTTCGTAGGACTGATGCTTTCAGTTTGGGAGGATTTGCTAGGAATCCTCATGCTTAAACGTACTATAGGGACGGGGAAAATGTCATGAAACGAGTGAAAGCGCAAAGTCATAGAAACACAATTCAAAGTTGCTAGAGCAAGGTAACCATTTCCAGTGTGAAGGCGAGGTCGTCGACGAGTACTTAGTCCTTAGTCTTGCGACTATTTTATAAGAATGTTTCGCTGACAAGTGACAAACAAGCTCATCAAATACACGAGGTGAGAACGAAAAAAACGAAATGTTGAACTTGAGGGGGCTACCTAGATATATAGAAATAGGGCTGATCACAACTAATTGACCACTGACTACGAGGGACAATAGCGATACCCTGTAGCTGTAGCATACCTAAATAGTTGATGTCGTAACTTCGCCAGGTGGTGGGACATGAATTGACATCACATTCAATGCTTTTGCATGCCGTATATCATCTTTCAGTGGCTCAATACTTTTGTAAAGAGTTTACGGAGATCCAGAGCTTCAGAAGAGCTATATGCCAATTAAATTTTGTTCTTGTTGGTGTCCTTGGAATTGTCTAGTTTAATTCTACAGTGGCATACGTATAGAGTCATTTTACTCCATTTACCTGACTTTTGCCCGGTTTAAGCCATGACCTTAAGGACAGATATAACTTTGAGGTTGTAAAAGACTTTGACTACCTATGCTCTGCAGTGAACTCTAGCTTATTTAAGGGGTATAATGAACCGAAGGACTATTTTCACCATATCGTAGTAGTTGCGGTCTGGTCCTGGCTTTGCGGTAAGTCTCAAAACTTCCATATTTAGAACTTTCGACTTAAACGACAAGAGTTACACCGATTTATAGACGAATTTGATGATGAACCTCGCTTCAGATTCTTTTGCTTGCAGCAGGTGCCTTAGTCCGGTAGTAAGCCAAAGTCTTCTATGATTTTTCACTAGTTTAGTATAGGTAAGCGTTCTATTACAATTGACAGACATAGGTAAGCCCACGTTTTCTACGATCTTTCAAGTTCTAAGTAGGAACGATTATAGCCATAGACAGTGGCCTCTTCTCAGTTCGACTTACCATCGTCAGACATTATTTAATTTTTTCCACTAGGGTAACTTCGGGCATTATGGCGCAGGGGGCCATATACCCGATTAGCTCATTAGCTCATAAAAACAAAACTAGGAAAACCGTTAGTTTTCGTCAATCACGTACCGTGTCAGATTGCTGATCTTACACGATTTTTTTTTCTGCAAGTATTTTTTGTAATATTACGGCGCACTTGTTGTAGGGGCATTGTGAAGGGTTGCCATGGCTGTCTAACCTTGCACAAAAAGTTTTAAGATCCCGGACTTTGGAGGGCATCATCTACCTTAAAAAGAGGACAAAATTAAAACAAAAACTAGGTCCATGACCAATCAAAAACATATAATTTAAATAAAAAAAAACAGGTCTGTTGTCATTGCCCGTATCATTCAGTTTTTACTGTCAATGAATTTCGGAAGTAAGACCGCTAAAATATAAATTGAACTGAGTATAGTAATTTATATTTTACAGGGAAGATAGGCTATTTGCCTTTCACCCTTACTATTATGGATTTTAATAAGCTGTTTCCATTATAAAGCTCTCACATGGTTGCCATAGTGAGCTCTATAAATTGGCATAATTCTCTCACAAATATCGGTAGGGTTACCAAATACCTACCAACTCTTTAGTAAGAAAAAATGGTTTAACTGCATATTAACAGATCCTTCAGAAATACAAAATAATTAAAGGAGTACCTAAAAACTGTATGGCAACATCCCACATAATCCAATTCATTTATTCGGTCTCAAAAGCTTTAAAAAGCACCAAAACCGAAAGTTCTTCGAGAATATCCATAGAAAACCCCGTAATGATATTTTTGCAAATAAATATGGTAACACTCTTCTGAGGTGCTTAAAACAAACACCAACATCACACTTGTTTATTTTCTGCGATAATATAGCAACTGAACACGAGAATATCACCCTCGTCGTCATCCTAATTCTGCCCGCGGCTGTGTGGCAGACTGGTCATGGTGGGATGTATGCGTCTTCGAGGAAAATTGGGTGGGTTTTTCAGTGGCAAATCTTGTGTTTGAGTGCCGTGAGAGTAGCTACAGGCACCACTGGTAGAAAAAAGAGCTTCCCATAGGGCCTCTACTAAAAATATGAATTGAACAGAGTATAGAACTCTTGCAAATATTTATTTTAGTGAAGCAAAAATGTGCGTTGATGTATTATTCACATATTTCATTTGATTGAGAGTTCGAACTCCCAAAAGGTATTAAAATTAAAAAAAAATAATGTAGAGGATATATAGGTTTTTATTATCGCGTAGAAAATTGTGGAAATTTTTCTCCCGAGGCGTTCAACTTAATTATATAAGAAACTCTGTTCGTCATGATATAAATTCGAATTCTGGTAGACGGCCTTCGGCCAAACCATTTAAAGACTTAAGTAAAACTTAAAGTAAAATAAATAATAACAAAAAATAATATAAAAAATAAATATATGTAATCCGAAAAAGTCTAAAATCACTTTTCCATCTGAAAGGTATGTAGGTATTAGGTCATATAGAAAACATCGATACTGATGTTTAAATTTTAGCCCGTTTTTAAAAATACAGATTTTCCAAAACAAGATGTTAATTGAATTTAGTTTATGTTCATTGATTTTAAAAGATTGCTTTCAAAAATCTATATTTCTAAAACCAGGTAACATTTTAACATTGATGTCGTCAGTACAGATGTTTTGAATAGGTATTACCTTTCAGATGGGCAAGTGATTTTAGCCTTTTTGAAACTTATATCATAGGTTGAACAAAAGAAATCAATACCATTTTTCAAACGCAGCTGGAAATTCTTTAAAAAAAATGTTTCGAACAAAAAAGCCTCCACCTATATAGGGCAGGATGTTTTCTTTTCAATGTAGCCACTGTCAGTTCATTTGCTTTAATAATAACTTCCCAACTAGGGCAACGAATTTCCCTATTTTTAATAAATACAAATTTTAGTTAGAAGTTTCTGAAGATCCTAAGTAATTCACTTAGGAACCTGTTAACTATTTCAGCTACAGTGCAATAGGAATGGAAACGAGGAAATATTGCTGCTAGAAAGATGGCTAAAATAAAACCAACGGAGGCATCGTCACTCTAAATAAGAGAAGGGATGGCAAATCTTGTTCCAAATCTTGATCGATGCCATACAATTCTTTTTTGTTTTCGTTTATTTGATTCGATGCATGATGCCCAAAATAGGTGGTCTCCAGTAAAAAATATCCCGACTGGAAAACTGGAATAATCTTGTTCCACGATGGCAAATGCCGTCTAGATATTTGGTTATTTCTTTGGGTACCTACTACCTACATTTTTAAAGCTTTTTTCATTTCATTGCGAATATGAACTCTATGGTACTATGGTCGATAATTAAAGTCTGAATACAAAAATTATACCCACATTGCAATTACGTAATTCTTTCGACGGTCTTCGTGTTCATACAAAGTGCCCCAAGGAACCACTCCTTTGGATGTTTATATTTTCTCCCGTTACAAATAATTAACTGATCGCAATATGTTAACTTTACCAAGGAACTCGCAACCATTCTAAATAGGTTCACATGAAACTCACATAAATTTGTCTACCTCTTGAATAGGAATAATCGTTCACTTATAGACAATTAAACTCCGTTCAATATTACTCCAAAGTCACGTGTCTATTTGGTTGAAGGTTTTCTTAAAAATCAACATCTCATCATGTAGCCATAACTTTATATTAAAGAGTTACAAGCCATTAAATAAAACCCACAGCTTCAGGTCAGAAAAGGAAAACCGAATTAGGCTGCACCTCAAATGTTAAATGTTGTGTTTCACATTTGATAAAATGCAGCATAAACGTTTGAGTGTACTCCAATACGGGGGACAGTTAAATTTTTAATTACATCATCAGTGCGCATCGGAGGAAAATGCGTTTTAATGATCATAAAGGCCTCTTTTGGAATTCTAACCATCATAGTTCCATCATCCCATTAGGTGCTCCCCGAAGAATACAAGAACCTACCACACGGTGTAGGAATCTCAAATAAATGACACTCGCCTATCAATCACAGATAAAATCCCAGCCATTAGAGCTCTCCAGACTCCAATCGAAAGGCCTCGGTGCGCCTACCATCCCGTTTTGATGGATGGTCAACGTACTCTATCGATGAGATCAACGTGGTAGATCACCAGACAGGAACCGGCTACTTGGCTTTCGGTTTGATTGCTTGGTATGGAGTCTCAGTGTGTGTATACCTACATCTACACTGGTACAATGGTGCTGATGGATTGGAGGAATTCTGGTTTCATGTCCTGCAGATCGCTCTTCACTTCCCTTGCTGCCTCATCGATTAAGCATTAATTAATGACGGCTTATTATAGGGACGTTTAAGGCTGGTTCCCGTTTCGAGATCGTTAGATGCGAGTAAAATGAAAGTACAATTTGGTCGGCAGATCGTTTTGAATTTCCTGCAGAAGGAGGAGCGAGACAGAGACAGAGTCAGGGAAACTGGTACTCGCATCGTAATGCTAATTAGCGTTGAAGGCGGTCGTTTTCCTGTGAGTCTGGAACGTGCGGCTCTATGATGATTTTTGGACTGTGAAAATCAACCTATAAGGTTCCGGTTGAATAAGCGACTGGTCTGATCGAATTTAGTTAAAATTAAGACGAAAATGCTGAAAACAGTGACTGGGCACTGAGATGGTTATCTGTACTATTACTACCTATTTTGAACTATTAATAATTCCTAGACAAAATTTCATTCTCTCTAAGAGTCGTCCTTAAAGCTACCTATATGTAGGTTCCAATTCGACTCCTATTGGTTGACTTCCCAAATGGAGCCCTTACCAGGTGTTTTGATGTGCTGACTTGACCCCCTATACCTGTCCGAGTCTTTGAAGGAAGCGTTTTTTTCCAAGGTTGGGTCAGGTTAAGGTCGAAGACCACAACAAGTGCAGCCTCACTCAGCTCAGAGTAGGCTCATTGTGATACCACAGGAGTTAAGAAAAAGCAACTGATTCTTTTACAGGATGGCGCAGAATCAAACATCCAATTGTGTTTTTGAACTATTTTTTTAATAAGTAAAAAGAAAGATTTTGAGTGATGGAAATCTTTATTTGGACTTTTACAATTTTTTTTTTTTGGGAGTCGGACCGAATCCCGAAAAACCTAATCCCGAAAGCCCAAAATCCCGAAAATCCAAAATTCCGAAAACAATAAAATCCTGAAAACTTAAAATCCCGAAAAGCCACGATCCCGGAAGTGAACCTACAAATTTTATTGTAGCAATAACAAAATTTTGCAAAAATGTTGGCTTTTCGGGATCTTAGGTTTTCGGGATTTTGGGCTTTCGAGATTTTGGGTTTTCTGGATTTTGGATTTTCGTGATTTCGGTTTTCGGGATTGTATCCCCAAATATTCTCCTCAAGGGCTGCGATTGTCTGAGGGAGATTATGCGACCAACTGAAACGCTTCCTTCGCAACATCCATTGCGGCTCGTGCTATGTGTGTGCGGTTGAACCGTTTTGTTGAAACCACATGCTCACCAAACTCCGTTCATCCAATTCCGGCAGTATAAGCAGTCCTTTATTATGGCCCGGTAGCATTCGCACAGTAACAGTGACCGTACAGCCGATGGCGTCCTCAACAAAATACGGCCCAATCCTCCCAACTCAGTGGCCTTATGAGGATGTAATGTCTTTTCATGCATCACACGCGGATTTTCACTGTCACAGAAATAACGATTTTTCTTAACCGCTTAAGTGGAAATGCGCCTTGTCGCTCATGATAATTTTCAACACGAAATCGTCCTCTAAGTTCTTGAGATTATTACACGGTTACCAACACGGTACATTTGGGACAATGTCCTTGTCTTTTTCTAATTTTTCGTTGCCCTTTGTCCTTCCCGAAGATTTCTCAGTCCCAAATTTATAAAAAAAAAATGTTACTTCAAGAAAAACTAAAAAATATAGATACATAGATTGCGAACTTAAATTTAACCATGGTCTTACGAGAAAATATTTTTTAAGTAATTTTTAGGAAGTACTTTTTGAGTTGCTCTAAAATACGAACTGGGCTTGCAAAAATATTTTGTATTTAAAATTTTTATGTAAAATTTCAGTTGGAAAATTAAATCTTTGTCCCGAAATTGATTTCTCCGTTCCAGTCCTTCGGTATATTTGTCCGAAGTTGTGTTGAAAATTGGCAACCCTGGATTATTATTCCACGCTCTTGCGGTTTGCGGAGTCAGCGCTCCATTGCTTTCCGTTTTATACTGGCAGCTATCTAGTTCACAAATGTCAAGTACCTATGATTGACGTTCGACGCCATTTGCAAAATAAAATTATAACATCAATAACATCTTCCGAATAGGGTGATTGATATTGCGCCACTTTGTATTAGGGGGTTCGCCGAAATTATCGACAAAGTGGTGTCCGGGATTTAGTTTTTTAAAAGTTGAGAGGGCTGAACATAGAAGATTAGCCTCCTCGTCCATGCAGGTCACACAGAAATCGGTTGTAGGAAGGCCCAACCTGAGAGGAATGCCCATAATGATGCATTGTCCCATAATGACGCCTACTATTTACCTTAAAATGGATCTAATGCACTTTGTCGAATTTCTAAGACCTATATGTCTGAGCAGCCCAGAGACTTTAGCTTGCATATTGTTAAATTGCAATGGAATTGCCTCTATTTAGTCCAAAAGCTCCGCAGTCACGTACTGAATCTGCTGTAGGTATGCACAGCTGATTGCGGGAATCTGACAGACGAGCTGTATTCAACTGACTGGCGTTGCTTTCGGTCCATATTTAAACACGCTGGGCTTAATAAAATCTATGAATATAAATCCTGCGAAGAAAGTGACTTTACAAACCTTTACAAGACTTGATCTATTGAAATGCGCGTCAAGTATCATATCCCATCAAACTTACCTTTTCGACCAAGTTAAAACACCTCGCCATTTGCATAGTTAAGAGGCCGATTGCTGCAATCGACACCACTACAGCGCTCTGTGCTATATCCACCCGATACGGTTACCTCTCGCTTTCTTTCGAAGGCATACTGTCAACCGGTCAAATTCGCCTCGACCAACTTCATTAAACCTTTTTAACAAGGTACATAACGAAAGGGCCTATTAATAACCAACGACGTAATCCGGTTTTTGCGTCATTTCGAAGAGACGTCAGAGGACTATAAGCGAAAAGCACACTGTTTCGGTTACCCGTCGCGCATCCGAAGACATATCGTCCATTTGTCATCCCCAGCCCCTTCTCCCGCAAGGAGTTGTCTGAGGATTACAGGCGAGGGGTAGACTGTTTCGGTCACCCTTTACCCTATCCGGAGATTAAATGCCCGGACTCTCAATACGAGAAGTAGGAAATCTTCAGACATAGACAAGTAGTCACAGGCAAAAAACACAGCAATAACGCGCCTACTAGCTAGTCCGGTCTAGATAACATTCTGGCCTTCTCCCCCCTTTCCCCTTAACTTATGTGGTATCACAATGGACTTAACAAATTTTTGTCTAAGTGTGTCTTTTAGACAGCCACCTTACCTAACCTATCGTATCCCATAATTTTGAGAAAAAAAAAAGAAAAAGAATCCATTTAGGAAATAAAAACGTCAACTGATCGCACTTAGCCAACCCAAGTATTTAGCGCTCTGGAATTCTCAGCGAAGGGCCTCAGGTTCAATCCCCGGTATCCCCGAATGATGGCAGGAAGTTAGCCCCCGGGTGTCTCAACGGATATATTCTTATTTTACCTACTTTTTACATCGATCGCAACAAAATCCACCAAATTTAAAGGCACAAACATCACTCACCCTTCAAAGCAGACACGAGTCCGCTGCAACCAAAGCATCGGCTTTTTGAATGACGTGAGATCTAAACCTTCCCCGCAGCCATAGATCAGCACGGCTCCGATAGACAGTGATCGAGAAAAAGGCAACCCGAAATACCCTAACACGCTCCTTCCAAACATCACTTTTGCCCATAAATTAAGCTCCGATTCTGCGAAGTGCGGGGTCTTGATAGGTATCTCTAAAGATGCATATATATAGCCAACGCCACCTCATTCTGATACAAAAATAAATCAAATCCCGTAATAAATTAAAAATTCAGACCTCTTCTCTTAGACAGAGAAATTAATTTAGAGTGATGGTCTTTGGATGCTTCTGCATTTTTTCACCGCCCCTCCACCAGAGCAGGCACTTCCAAGGAGAACTATACCACCACCAGAGTTGCTGAATATACCTATCGGAGGCGTATCTTTTGCATCTTCATTATAATTAAATACGAAAATAAAACCACAATCGAGTTGAATAAATCTATTTTTGGGCATTCCCATCCAAAGAAAAATCCAAAATCGATTTAATTTAAAAGAGAGGTATACGCATACCAAATGGAAATGGAAATGGAAGCTTCTTCTAATCAAAAAGTAAAAAAATAAAAATAAAATCAAGTTTAAAGATAAGAAATTAAGTAGCGAAGGGTTTTTGAGGGTACCTACCGACCGACTACCGGCGATATGAACGGCGATATGAACGACCGCCTTGGGAAAGTTATCGTAAATTTAAAATGTCGTGGCACATCGAATGCGATGGGTCTTCTGATTGGAACGAAAAAAACTTTGAATAATTTTACCCGCTGTGGAAACGCATTTTGTTCTCCTCTTTAATGTTGTATCTTGTTTTTTTCTTTTAGGATGCCAAGCGGGGAACCGAATTAGATTATGTCATCTCTAGAAAAAATCCACACTTTCCAAAACCAGTCTACCTCGAATTATGGGTAAGTTCTCTCAAATGGTTCCAAATTTGATTTCTGATGTTTTACAACTGAATTTTGTTTGCTTATAGGGTTCACCCCTTTTTGCCATAAGACAAAAGATTGTCTCACCCGATACAACAGAGGGCACGATATTTTTACTGGGACCACTCGATTTCGAGAAACAAGCCATGTATCACCTGACGATTTTGGCAAATGTAAGTATACGAGCTGTAGTTTTCAGCAATAATCATGGATTGGAATTCCAATACCCTCTGTGAGATGAAAACTTCACATCCCAAGACGAATATCAGCGGCGCATAGTTGCGCAAATGAGTCGTAGTGTCCTTGGAAGTCTCAGCGTAAATTATAGCATCACTCAAATGTCCCATAAAATTCCCCAGCACGTTGTTGATCATTTTTTAGAAACACAGCATGCTGATGTCGCTGTGGACTTTTTATTGATATTATAATACAAGCAGACAACATCGTCATCGATTGAATTAATTCAGCGCGCCTTTGTGAGCCGGGGTTTTCACGCAACAGATAACCAGATTTGTTATCCCAAAATAACCCCTTGCAACATGACATTCCGACATTTATGGCAATTTATAGTTTTTAATTAAGCATCCTCACTTAAGATTACCCGATAAGACAGCCACAGCAGCATTCATTTCAGTCTATCCCTCCAGCCTCAACCGAAGGCGCGATAACAATCAATTCTATGATTTATGTTAACTACCATCACCGGCCATCCTCCCATCACATCTCTCTCTCTCTCTCTCTATCTCTCTCTGTCTCTCTCTGTTTGGTACTCCTTTCTGTCATTTGATCGCCCATCCAGCAGGCAGAAATTTAATTTGCCTCATTATCATCCCTTAGCGCGCATCCCAAAGGGTAATTTATATGCAAAATATATTTTTAACACGACGCCGAAGCCGATGCCAATGCCAAAGGCCATCTCTAGTCATCTGACGCTAATTCAAACTGATTGTAATTACCGATCAGGATTTAATGTGCAGATGGAGTCCTATCTGTTCTGTTTGGGACGACATGTCACGAGCATATACACGAGAGAATCCCACGCACCCGCATGCGAATACCAATAATGACGCTCGATCACCGAAAAGATACGTATATGTCGGCCCGGTGGAGTCTATAAACAGAAAACCACTGTCCACATGGGGTAACATAAAAATAGACTCACAATTGCCAATGTGCGGTGAAATATTGCCACAGGCAAATCAGAAAGAGCATCTTGTTAATCCAAGGAGTATCTGCAGTGAAACCGGGGGGAGGCGGGCGGTTGTACCAAGAAATATAGACAAAATTATCCGACGCAGAGACCGGACTCCGGGCTGGAAGTGGAGTAAATCGAGGCAATGCAATTCTGTGTGGCTGTGTTTGTGCGCGCTGCAAGGTCTATGGACTAGTAATGGGTGTGCCAACAACGGGCAACTACCGCGACCGTAATTGGCAGTGGTATCTGGTATGTGCGGTTGACCAGAATGTCAGCGGTTTGTTGGGGCGTTATGTCGTTTTCGAACAAACATAATCAGAAAAATTACAAAAACAAAATAAAAACTGCGCATAACTGGAAAAGTAACACGGAAACACTTTTTGTGTTCAGTCCTTCGGTGTGCACTATGCAGATGGTGTTCCGATTAGTTCAGTGTTACTTGGGCAAAAATGTTTAGAAGGAATTTGAGCAAACGGTGATTGACGGTGACTCAGATCGGGATTACTCGTAAATTTGTGGGGATTGTAGTTCGCTTCTACCGTTTGCAGTAGCTGCTACCTGATTTGGCTTTCACTTGGCGGTCAAATTATGTCGGGTACTCTGAGTTCCTTAAAAAGCTTGAGTTCGGATTTTCTGTTTGCATCACTCAATCTTAAAAAAAAAAAGTTGGTCCAGATGGATATTTCTTTGGTCTAGTGGGACAGTGTTTTATGCGCTCTTTCACGTTGAATGCGATTTTTAATTTTACCCGGCTCGAAGGACCAACAAACCAAATAAAATCTATGGATAGTTATGATTAAACAGAAAACGCGTCGGTGCATTACTATCCTTTCGCTGTACATGTCTATATCCACCTTAAACGAAAAGAGCAGATGAACTAGCAAGGGAAGTAGCGGAAAAAAAAGAACAACCACCGAAAAAGGAAAAAGGACTGCGGACTATTACAACAGCAATAAATCAATGAGCCAACATTGATTTAAGCAGAAAATGGGAACACCTAGAAACATGTAGAGTGGCTAAAATAATATAAGAAACACCCACTAATAAACTGGCAAAACGAGCGATTAAGTCTGGAAGAGCGCAATTAAGACTGATGGTGGGACTTGCTAATAGAATCGGCATTTCAAAAAAATCGATATGCCCAAACTGTCAGGAGGAGGAGGAAGATACATTTCCTCTGCCACTGTCCAGCTACAGCGAGACTACGTAACAAAATTCTGAGAGCACAGTTGATACCAGACCTTACATGCCTCAGAAATGTGGAACTAAGCGACATCGTGGAGTTCTCCAAGCGAACAAACAGATTCGCCGACAACACAAACCCTACATATAGTGGCTTCCCATAATTTAACCAACCCCTTACCCTCTGTCCTTTCACACATAGTACTAAAATAAATATTCGAACCGTCTTTAAAAAACAAGAGGGGATCACAACGGGCTAATCAGAGGCCTCAGTAATGTAAAACGCACCCTCACCAACCAACCACCTTAAACGACTGATGTGGAACTTTTTGGCTCGTAGAGTTAGCTACACCGTTAATCACCGTTAACCGAGAACCAAACGAAGAACCTTGCGTTCAAAACGTCCAAATATATCCTCATCCGCCTTCGTCAAAGTTTATGATGCTATGCAGAAGGACTGGGGTCGTGAGGGTCCTGCACAAAGAAATTCTGCCAGAAAACAGCCAACTATTTGGAACTGTTATTATGTTTTGTTATTGGTTACATCTTCATTTCTGACGTGGTTTCATTTAAAAAAAAAAATATATAGCAAAACAGGGGTACTCCAAAATCCTGAACTACCTCAAAGTTATAGCTATACGTAGTATGAGATGACTTTTCGTCCGATTCATCGTTGTTGCGTGTACCTCCTTGTTGAAAACATGTTGTGCTGTCATGCTCTGCTCTTAAACTGACCCCTTTTTTGACGCAT
Organism: Cheilosia urbana; assembly: GCA_946477585.1. NCBI lineage: Eukaryota > Metazoa > Arthropoda > Insecta > Diptera > Syrphidae > Cheilosia > Cheilosia urbana. The sequence goes on from OX297853.1 coordinate 141,135,822, forward strand.
CTGTCACAATGTTCGGCAACGCGCTATTGACAGCTCGTTGAGTTCTGCCAATGTAAGCATCATGTACACAGCCTTTTGCTAAATAGTAACTCTGGCGTTAACTCTCAAGTTTTGTTAAGTTTGCACAGTTTTCTCAAGAAAAGTTCTAAAGGCAAAGCCCGCCATACCTTGTATAGATCCCCTTTTGACATCAAAGATCGTTTTAAGATTGTACCCACCCTTGAGCGTCCCCATCGTCGTTTTGCACAACCCGACGACTTTGGCATGGACGTCGTAACTACACGTGGCTCTATATAAATCGCCTCTAGAAATGCTGTCGAATGCGGTCTTAAAATTAAAAATCAGTCAACAGATAGCAGGTATCGGTCTCGAATTTATCCACGATCTGGCGTTTTGCGAATACTTGGACATTTGTAGAGTTGACGGGCCTACAATCGCACTTTGGCTCAAGCAATTCGTTAAAAATAAATAAATAAATAGTTGGCGCAATAGGTCCGGAGAGACTCTTGGCCTAACTTCTCCCAACCATTTGTTTTGTGTGAATCTTTCATTTTTGGAACGAATGAAAGGGATCTACAATTTTATACCGACTCCAAAGGGCTAATTGAGAAGCTCTTTCAAGACAGTTATACTCTCGGATGTTTGTCAGACGTTCGCAAGATGTCGCGCAGTGGAAAAAACCCTAAGTTGGAATTCGGGCTAGTGCGGGATTCGAACCTGTGACCCCTCGATTAGTAGTCCAACACACTAACCACTAAGCCACTGCGCCTACCAATCAGTTCGTTGGCAAATGGTTTTAGGCGCTCAGAAAATACTGCAAACTTGGTCTTCTTTCCATGACCCATGTCCATGTTAAACAAAGTGATGGATGCCCATGCTAACTCAGTTAAGGAGCCTCATTTCTGATGGATAGGCCAAACAATGTTAGGTCCCATAAATCGGTTTGTTAACCAACAGTGGGCTCATCTTTACGGCCCATATCGAGGGTTAGATCGAGTTCGCAAATTGTGGTTGTACACTTTTCTGACCCCATCTTGGAGATGGGCTGGTGTATTTTTTTTATAGACTCCACCTTTTGTTGTTCGCCCGCAAGACCATCTGCGTCATCAGCCTTGTTGGGCTTGGGTTTCTAGATATCGCTTGAATTTTGAGAGGGTGGATGGAAGTCTTTGGTTTCTTCGTCCAATTTGACTGATTCAGCAGAATCAGAAACAGCGGAAATTTGATCATCTTCGCCGTTTGGTAGTCATAAAAAGTTTCTCTCTCAAATCCTAAACACCGATGAGGTCTGCGTGGTAAGTTTCCATTCCATCTCATACGTTTAGGTTCCTGCTCAGGTCTTGACGAACTATCGCGTTCCATTTAGCTTTCGAAAATTCTTCCAGGTGCTAGTTGTGTTAACTCGTTTGAAAGCAACGTTTTCCCATCACCTTTTGCCATTAGAGCTTGCAAACCGCTCTTATTTTTCTGTGTAGCCACCCATTTCAGGCGAATATCATTCCCGCCTCTGCCTGGAGGCACTTTTCATCCATCCAAGTGTTTGGTGCGGTTGGTTAGGTGTGGTCTTTGTCCTCCTACATCAGCTTCGACGTTTCTAATAGCTCATTGACCGAATGCCACTGTTCCGATCTTTGGGGCTAGTTACTTAGGACTTCTCGAAATGTCGAGAGAAATGCGATCGTCAAAGGTTCTGTTCAACATTAAATTCCTCCATTCATGTGAAGGCGGAACTACAACAATTTTGTGTTCCAAAAAAGTCCTACTCAGAGCAATTTTCACTGTCTTCCTTGGAAGTCATCGAAAAAGCTATGAGAACATGTCAAAAGTAGCATATTGTTTTTAAAATTCGCTAAAAGCGAAGGATTAGGACATCATGCGATTCGAGAGCCGTCTTTCTATGGCGTATCTCTCTCACTTGGTGGTTGTATTTTTCTTTTTTTCATATTTTTTAGATTGTAAGTCAATAATCTGACCTCCTGTTCCGCAGCATTGTTGTCTTGTTTGCGAAAGATACGAAAAATTCGCTCGTTCACCCCATTTGTGTGGCTGTGTTGGCCGAAAACAGCTTCAAGATTTTTTTCTCGCAACAAAACAAACAAAAAAATGCCGATAACCTTTCGCTTGCATTATCTCTCTGACTCACACAAGTTGCATTTTTTTTTATCCATTTTACACAACCAGTTGTACACATTTTTATCAAAGATAATGCCCCTTAAGCTCACATACTGGGCAACAACAACAAAACAAAAGCTCACAAGCAAAATACAATGTGAACGAAAATAACAAAGCACCGACGAGAGACATTCCCAATCAAAATTACCCCTACTGACCGGGCCAGAATCCCAGCTATGAGTGTCTGTACTGATAGTGATGGCTAATGCAGCCGACGAACTAAATGAGTATTCCACAGAAATCGCATTACATCGCCCTGGCCACAATTACAATTTCGCCAGCCAGGGGCTGACGCTGACGCTGAGGCTATGCTGCAGCTGCAGCCGTGTAGCAGTGGCCAGGTCTGGTCGTCTGGTCACTGAAATGTCGTCGTTGGCTGTTGCTGCGGTTGGCGGCTGGTAAGTTGTTGCTATTGCTACAAGCGGCCTGCATTCGACACTTCTCGCCGATTCTCATGTTAACAAGTTACAACATCGCCGAACATCGGTAACAGGCGAGCAGAATTCTCCGCACAGAGAGTATGAGATACATTTACTTAGTTTCCTCTGGCCGAACGTTTTTCGCAGTAAAATGCATTTGCAATTTTATTACAGACCCACCCCACCCCTTTTGCACCGCACGTCCCCGGCTGAGTTGGCGAGCTGCACACACAGCGCAACAAACACAAAACCCACTCTCTGGCTGGCTCGCTGGCTGGCGTGGCGGTGGCGTATTCGAGAACGAGTACGTCTACGTCGTACCTCTTACGTGCACTGTGGACGGGAGTGCAGCAAGTATACAGTCAGTACAGTATGTAGAGGTAGACTGTAATTGCAGTGACGACTATAAAGTATCTGTCAGATACGTTTTGTACAATTGTTGTGCTTTGTGGTATACAAATACAAAGTAGTGCATCGAACATTGGTATGCAATTGTGACGCATGTTTCTCGTTGGCTTTGCGTATTGTTAATGATGCAGGAATGGAGGCCCTTTATCTGGTCGGCGGCTTGTTTCTTTTTAAATAAGGCAACATATTTAACAGAAAGTATGAAAGTATGTTTGCTAGAAGCCCGATTTTTGCCTCAACTGTTTTTTCACTTCAGCGAAAATTAAAGAAAAGAATTTGAAAAGAGACCACCGATAGTTTTTGTTTTTATTATTTGACGATCAGAATGCAACTCTGGCGTTACCACGACCCAGTGATGCCAACGCAGGCATAATTATTCCTCTTAGGCATGATTCCGATGCTTGAGGCATAATTTTTCGTCGTGCTTATTTTCCAGTTCTCTACTTGACTTAGGTACTCACTAAATCCAAACCTTGGATTATAGAGATCGGAAAAGATAGATTAACATATCGATCGAGCAACATTCTGTTAACAAATTTCAACCATTTTGTAGGTTAGTTGCAGTTTCTTTGTAAAGTAGGTATGCAATTTATATCTTTTTTACCAAGAAGTAATAATCTTTTTAAAAAAGGAACAATTTTTTTGGTCCTAGGCATAAAAACTTTGATCCGGGTTAGTGTCACTGCAATCTCGATTTTTCTCATTAGCGGCAAGCAGTTGAAAGTGTTACTCTTTATGTTGTGAGTTCTCTTAATTCTTTGTTTAATTTTTTATGTACTGCCACACTTGAAACTTGAAGTTGACCATTTTTTTTTTTCAGTAAAGCGTATGTATTTTAGATAAGCAGAGTCGCCTGTATACGGTCGTGGTATATAATACGAAATTTGGGGTCAAGCCAGAGATTCTATGATCTGTGGTGACGGCTAGATGGCGCTGATATCAAAGAGTACCTGGGGAATTTCGGGACAAGCCAGCGGTTCTTGCCTATAAATATGAGATTGATTCTCACTGACCTTCTAGTAGGTAGAACTTAAAGAACTCACGGCATGTTGGGTGAAGAAGCTCCATCTGGGCCTTCATCAACCTCTTCATGTGCAGTAACCTCGATGAATTTGGTTGTGAGTTCCTTCCACTTGTATACTGATCCTACACCTTTCTCTTATTTTCCTAGTTTATCATATTGAGCGGTGTTTATGGTCAGATAAAAGTCTTAGCATAGTTCATATTTCTATTGAGGCGATATTGTGATTCCCTCGAGCAAGCGCATATAGGAAAAATATGGGCCAGGAACCATTGTGACCACGCTCTATATAAAATGAGTGATTTTTTCAAACATAGAGGAAAAAAAAAAAAATTGAAAAAAAAAAAAAAAAACAGAAGACAAAAGTTGGTGCCCTCTAATGAAAGCTTCACAAGGATTACCTTAGGGTAGGTAGGAGTGGTGTTTCAATTTAAAAACCCAAGTAGCACTATGTGCCGTTTTGTTACCACAACTCATTTGACCTGGTTATTTAAGATTGTCGAATAGGGGAGTTTATATCCAGCCTGTGGAATTCAAAAAGGTTGTCATCTACCCAATACTACGTTTCGAGACCTCCTCAAGGGAGTCGAAAAAGGGTTTACCAAAAGATCGCTGATTGGCCCTAGCTAGTGCTGGAAAGGCGCCAGGGAAATGAGTGAGTGTTTCCTTTTCGGCTGTGTCATTACAGCTGCGGCAGTGTGCATTATGTTGGATGCCTAATCTGATTGCGTGTTCCCCTATTGACCAATTGCCTGTGGTTATCGCTGTTATTCTGGCAATATATGTTCGTGTTTTACTTAGAAGGTGGGTTGTTTTATCCGTGTTGTATTTTGGCCACATCCTTCTGGCTATGATACAGTTCGTCAGCCTCCTCCATCTGAGGTTTGCCTTCGATAGGAATTCTAGAGAGATCTTTGCTTTGACTGCTCCGAGCGGCATTTGAACCGATTCCGCAAGTGAACAGTGAAGGGCTGAGCCTCGCCTGGCCAGATCGTCAGCATGTTCGTTGCCGCAAACCTTGCTGTGACCTGGAACCCAAATCAGGGTAACGTTGAACTTGTCAAGGGAGGCCAGCTCCTTTCGGCACTCTAATACCAATTTTGAGGTTATGTTGACTGAGGCGATAGCCTTGATGGCAATTCGACTATCAATGAAAATGTCTATCTTTTGCCTCGGAACTATGTTTGTGTGCAGTTTGATTTGACGACAGGCCTCGCGGATAGCTAGTAATTCCGGCTGGAATACACTGGCCGTATCCGGAAACCTAAAGTATTCTGAGATGTTTAGAGACTCCGATCCGTCTGTGTTGATTGTTTAATTTGAGTCCCTATTCAGCCGGGACTTATTTTGATTTTTGGAGTAATTATGGTCCCTTGAGGGTGATATGAATTCTCTTGGCAGAGAAAGCAGAATGTTGCTATGGCCGAAGGGTCTCGCAGACTAGCACCCCGACTCTCTGAGTCTGATCGCGATATGTGCTGTGATGTTTGTAATCTGGAGGTCTAAGGGTAAAAGATGCAGAATGGCTGTAAATGCATGCTGTTCTTTGGGTGAGGGTGAGTTTTGGGTTCAAGCCCCATCTTTTGCCAAATGTTCTGTTGCAGGCATAGAAAACTATGCATGCTTTCTTTACCCGTTGTTCGATATTAAGTTTCCAGTTGAGCTTGGGATCGAGGATCACTGCTTTATGCCTAGCACTGGTCGATAAGGACAGCTGTTGGCCCTTTAAGCGAGGAAGTGTGAAGTCGGGTACTTTGGTTTTAGTAGTGAAAAGCATCAGTTCGGTTTTACTCGGGTTGACACAAAGACCACACCTCGTGGCCCATGTGCTAACCTTACCTAGAGCATTTTCCATAATTTCACTAATTACGGAAGGAAGCTTCCCTAACACTAGTAGGTATCACTATGACGTCTGCGTATTAGTTACGAGTATTTTGTTCATAACTATGAGCCATAGCAGCGGTGAGATAACACCTCCTTGGGGTGTGCCTCTGCTGGCAAATTTTGTTATATTGCTATTTCCTAGTGTTGACTGAATTATTCTGGTACTAAGCATAGAGACAATCCATTGACTAAGATGGTTCTCTATCCCTAGCTCCGTAAGGGACTCTAGAATGGCTTTAGTATGTACATTGTTGAGGTTTACCTTAACTTGGATGGCTTTTAGTCAGCAAGAGTCCGAAATAGCGGCAAGAGCCGATAAGGTGGCTTATGCATTTCCTACCGCAAATATTTCGATAACTTTAGTGGCCACTCACTTGGCGCATACCCAGAGCAACTTTTATGTTAATAGAACAGATATGCGAGGAGTTCTAAAATTAAAAACCAGGCCGTCTACACGTAGTACAGATCCCAAACCCAATCAAATAAATAACTTCCGGGCAATTTCTTCAATTCAATTTATTGTTATATAAATTGCTAAAGTACATTAAGATTAATATCTTTAATGGTACATAGAGTTAATTCAATAAAAAAAAATGTGCAAGTCTTAAGTTTAAGTTTAAAGAAAAAGTAACGTAACAGTAAGAGAAATAGAAAAGGAGGTATAAAAATAGAATAATTGAAATGAATAGAGTAGAATACAGAAAGTAGGAGAGTGAAATGAAGTATAGAACTTTAAAAATAAAAAAATTAGAGTAGGCGAGAAAAATAAAGAAAATCTTCCACTTTCCACCTGAAATTAAATTTGTAGATCAAAAATAGCTTTTGACAAATACGTATGCGATCCCATTAATACTACGACCAAAATTAAAAAAAAATCTATGTACAAAATGTACGGCTAATCAATTTTCACGAACTTTCCAGTTTCCCGTTCAAAATTTCCAATTTTGTCGCTGTATGAACCTTCCTTGGGCGTAAACAAAGCAATATAGAAATGCCCAAATTCGTTAATATACCTAACGAAAATAATAATTCCAAGCATGCATAATGCACTTGCTACTTTATGTAATTCATTCAATTTAAACCCTTTAATCAAAAGCTATATTAATTACAATAGAAAATAAGTATAGCAATGTGGATGTGTTTCAATCAAAACGCAATGATTAACGTGTCGGCCAACTTTGCGCTTTAGAGTAGAATAGGCAAAAATCGTGAATATTTATTATTATTTTTACATTGATTTCCTTTAATTTTATTGTTATTAAAATCTGAAATAAGATTATTATGAGAATAATATTAATAAATTTTATTTAAATATGTAGTTAAAAAAAAAGTCGATTTGTGGCGTCAATGATATGAATTGTTAATTTTAGATTATGAAATATTTATCTATTTGTATTATTAATTGTATTATTTTATTATGTATTACAATTACTTTAATATTTCTTTCTTTCGGAAAATCCCGACATTTCTTTTTTCCTAAACCATCGCTGATTCAAGACGAACAAAACAAAACAAATATCATTCAAATCGGTCGAGCCGTTCTGGAGCTTTTACCCCACTAAAGTAAAGCAATAATTGATTTTTATATGTATGGAGAAGAGATTATTTGTTTATTTTATTTATGCTTCTCTGACACTCTTACACTAAGAAATTTGTAAAATTAATATTTTTTTTTAAATACCTACTAAATAAACCAACTCACAAACAAATTATGAGTACACAAGTGATGAGTATTAACGTCTTTCTTTTCATCGTTAGCGCTCATTGGCAGCTCATAGATTCAATGTGGCTTACAGCTTACTCCATCAGGTAGGGAAGTTCCATGCACTTGACCGACGTAATAGCCTCCCCACACATCTGTATCATCTAAGATTCCCCCCAAGCCACTCGTATATCATGGCGTCAATCAAATTACATTCCGCATACGTACTTACTCGTAGTTGAAATTCCTTCCATATGCCGATAGAGCTCAGTCAGGCGTTGTCTGACATTCTCAATTTAAGATCATCCACAACTCACTCAACAAAGTTGCATAAATGTTTTGTAAGCAACTACATTAATGCCTAGTTACAATTACCAGCGACCATTATTCCGATCACACACTAACTGTCGCACAACCGGAGATCGCCGAGTGTCAGTCATTTGGAAGAGCCGTCATTATGCGTTAAGGAAACGATTCTCACAGTCAACCCCATCAGGTATACCGTATGTATACCGTATACGCTCTATTCAATATTGCCAGAGGCTCGCTCGTGTGGGTTGTGCAATCAAATTCGAATGTTATTTGCATTTACCTTCATTTTTTATTATCAAAATCAATTTACGTTATATGTGCCCATAGGAACCAACGTCCAGGCATACATTTTCAATTAATTTATTCATGCGTTTCAAACTTCCATCAAACGGTCCAAATCAATTCTAATCAAAGTTGTTGCCCATCTCTCTGTGTGCGGAGATGGAGATGCACGCGGTGCCGCGCTGATATTCGATTTAATTACGCACACGCACTTAATTAGAGGATATGCATGCATATCAACCAAGTTTAATGAGAAAACCGCGAGATTGCATTGATTATTCTGCGATTTTTATTTGATTTTCATTATTTTTATTTACAGGATGCTTACGCTGAGTCTGGCCAAGATAGCAGAAACATTGCCGGCCTAGAAGTTGTTGTGATTGTGCAAGACGTTCAAGATCAGCCACCTGTTTTCACAATGGCACCACCTGTTACGAAATTACCACCTGGCATACTTCCTGGTGACAAGGTACGTTATACATAATATGCAATAGCAGCAGATACCCTGTATTTGTAGGGATACTTGTTTTGTTTTTTTTTTTTTTCAAAGCACAGTTATGAATACGAAAATAATGCAGGAAAATGGAAGGTAAAAAATAAGACCGTAGGAGGGATTTGCACTCAGTCTGTAGACGTGAAACCGTGATCCTCTGAGGGTCTGCGGTTTTTTTTTTTTTTTTTTTTTTTTTGTTCTCCTTTCTGTTGGCACATTTAGCACATATCAGGACGTTGATGGCAATTTGATGAAATAACGAGGGAACTTACATTGTAAGGTTATTATAATTTCGATGACAGATCGTTGAAAAGAACTGTGGGGTCTATTGGTGAAGTAAGAGGAAACGAAGTTTTTTGCCTTTTTTTTTTTTTTTTTCAAATAAAATGTTTGGGTTGTCAAAATCGTATTGGGGCCTGTTTTATGCCCCAAGCTGAAACCTCTTTTCGGTAAAGTAGAAGAGAAGATACGCTAAGAAAATGTCCCTTTTATTGTCGGCGGGCTGATATTCCGTTTTTCGTTCTTTCTCAAAAGTGTGCGATCTTACACCGGTCGGGTCGGAAACAGTTTAAACATGCGCCATGTCTACATCCATTGATTATAAAAAAAATGATTAAAAGTTTCTGGTACGTCGAGATTTTGGTAGAGAGTTGACGCTATCACAGACTTTAGGTAGCGCAAGAATTTTCCGAACGCTCAAAAATATTAAGCGAAGAACGTTAAAATTTTTTTTTAAGATTTCTCATATTTTCGTTTAAATAGCAAACACTGAACAAAATTGTATGAACAACATTTTTGAAATTGTTAAAAATAAAACTCTCCGGTTAACAATATAGCTTTATTTCGGCACTTAACTTGCAAACACGACTGATCTCGCTAAACTCCGGCTGCTATATGACTACTGCGGCCGCTTCTTCAATCATAATTATCGTGGCGGACGTCTAGCGTCCGATAGATGTCGCTACTGTGTCTCATTGTTTACAGTCGGCCATCCTCATTTTGAAACGGCCTCGTTTCCTCTTTTTCGATGCTATCTAGATCCGGATCAATGACACACCAGTGTTTGAGTTTATCGGAGGCAAAAACGGACTGATAAAAACGATGCTTTCTTTGTATCCCAGGTATGTCCTCAATAACATATCTGTCGTTCGGTAGAACAGCAGAAATTATGTACGGACCTCGGTACTTTGGTTCCAATTTCCGTGACTCTCCAGTTGAAGGTGGCTCTGACTCAACAACAACCAAATCGTCCTTCAGGTATTTCGTGGGCTTCTTAAAACGACTGTCGTAGCGTTGCTTCCATTTTAACTTGTGTTCCTCAATTTTTCTGGACGCGATGACCCTATTGACCGACACTGGAGGGTCCATGCTTTGATTATTATCCGTCAATGCTAGAACCAGTTTGTTGTGCAAAATGTCCTTGGGTCTGAAATCAAATAAAAGCTCATTTGGGCTCTTGCCCGTTGTATTGTTTGGCGAACTGTTAATTGTCCATTGTATGTTACGTAACGTCTTGTCCCAGTCCCTGCCTGTGTCTTTAATAGTCATTGTAGTAATAGCACTAAGTAAGGTTCTATTCGTACGTTCTACCTGACCATTTGCCCTAGGACTTCGCACTGCTGTTTTGATATGTTTGATGCTGTTTTCTTCACAATACCTACTGAATGCATGAGCAGTATAAGCTGTACCCCTATCTGTTATTAGCCTCGTCGGTACCCCAAATATGAGTGTTATTTCATTTAAAAACTTGATAACATGCGAAGTCTTTGTATCACGAACGGCTTTGACAATAACATATTTGGTGAATGCGTCAGTCAACACGATCAAATACTGATTTCCAAATGAGCTTTTAGTAAAGGGACCCAAATGATCGACATGAACCGTATGGAATGGAATAGGATGTGTTTCTGAAAAATGGTATTCTCGCTCTTGTTTCCCACCAGGCCGTTTGTTGTAGCAACATTCTACACATGATCTTATATATTTTTGTATGTATTGTCGCATCCTTTGAAACCAGAATGTTGAAGACACTAACTGAAGAGTCCTTTCGGACCCGAAATGTCCACGATCGTTGTGATACATCCTTAAGATCTGCCAACGTACCCCAGCTGGAACAACCCACAATTTCTTTCCGTCGACATTCCTGAATAATTTATTGTCCTTAATAACATAGTCTATGCGGAGTTGTTTTGTGATGTTATCTTTTGTTTTGCTCTGCATTCTTTGAATTATTTCAAGCAGTTTAGGATCCTGAATTTGTAACGATGCTAGCCAATCTAAGTTGTTTATTTCGACTTTGAAAATATTACTCTCCTGTAAACCCGGCTCAATAGGCTTTTCGACTGGTTGTCGACTTAATGCATCCACGTGCTGCATGTGTTTGCCAGGTCTGTGAATAATAGTGTAATCAAACTCGGACAATCTCAACCACCATCTTGAAATTCGTCGATTTAATGCCGTTTTTGCCTTCAGGCTTTCCATTGCTTGGCAATCCGTAATTATCGTGAAATTTTTGCCCAAAATATACATTCTGAAACGTTCTAAACTTTCAACAACTGCTAGTACTTCAAGCTCATGGCTAGAATAACAAGATTCGGTAGCAGAAGTATGACGGCTGAAATACTGTACTGGTTTTAAAGTTAGACCTACTTCCTGCATAAGAATTCCGGATAGTCCTACCACAGAAGCATCGGTGTGTACTTCATGCCTAGCTGACTTATCGTATATAGTAAGGACGGGTTCTCCACATAGCAATGTTTTTAATTTTTGAAATGATTGCTCTTGCTCCGTTTTCCATTCAAACTGTGCTTCTTTTCGCAAAAGCGATGTTAAGGGTTCTGCCAGTATCGAATAATTTTGGATAAATCTACGAAAATATCCACTTAGACCCAAAAATCGCCTTACATCATGAATGGTTTTTGGCGTGCTATATTCTGATATAGCCACTGTTTTGGAACCAGGCTTAATTCCGTCCTTTGTTATAATGTGTCCCAGTATCTCAACTTCAGTGTAAAAGAATTTACACTTTTGCATTTTAAATGTCAGACCCGATTCCGCAATAACACAAAGAAGGCGCCGTAGCTTTGCTTCCCCCTGCTCAAATGTACAACATGGTATAACTAAGTCGTCTAGGTATACTAATAATGTTTCTTCACCAACTTTTCGTAAAATGCTGTTCATTGTGCTTTGAAATACAGCTGGAGCATTTTTCAAACCAAAACTCATCCGTTTGAATTCATACTGCCCATTATCTGTACTAAATGCAGTGTAATTTCGGGAACTCACCTCAATGGGTATTTGGTAATATCCAGATATTAAGTCCAAACATATGAAATACTTGAAGCCAGAAAGTTTTGTAAGCTGTTCTTCAATATTGGGCATGGGAAAAGATTGATTTTGGGTTATTGAATTCAACTGTCTATAATCTATGCACAATCTGTCCTCGTTATTTTTTTTCTTTACGAGCAGTAATGGCGAAGAGTACTCCGAGACACTTTCCTGTATCACATCATTTTTTAATAACTCGTCAATAATTGTTTGCACCCTGTCACGTTCAGTAAAAGCTAAACGATAAGGTCTCCTATGTATAACTTCATTGGATGTTAGTTTTATTGAGAATTCTGATATATTACTAAGTCCCATTTCCGACATGTTCTTGGCAAAGCAACTACGAAATTCGTTGAGACATTTCAAAAGACTGACAACGGACTCCTTTGGCATGTCTTTGTTGTAGTGGATATCGGTTAATGAAATTGGGTCCAAGTTTCTTTTAATAATATTGGATTGAACAGAACAAGCTCTCTCAAACTTCAGTAGTTTATGTTCCTTAATAACTTTTATGTGTTCCAGGTCTAAGAAATCCCTGCCGATTAGTATTTCAGTTTTAAGCAATGAGTCATCAACAATTTGCAAATAAATGTGGGCAGATATATCATCGATTATTACTTCCACAAATACTTTTTCCAGTGACTTAAAACATCCGCCTCCAAACCCTAATAGCTGTTGTGGACTAGAAATCGGTTCAATATTTAAGGAAACAAAACTGGTTCTCTGAATAATGCTACAGTCGCTGCCAAAATCGATAAATGCTAGACGTTTGCTTCCATTAACACTAATTATTTTGTGGTATTCATCTGTCGTGGTTACCAGATTCACACGACGTTCTATCACATTCGAAACTTTATTATCCTTTGCCATGTTGGTTAGTGCACATTGTGCTTCTGTATGTCCACTCCTATTGCAAGAGTTGCACCTCGATCGGCGAGGTGGTTTAGGACAATAAATGGAGATATGACCACGCTCGGAACAATTGAAGCAGATTCTATTCTCAGGTGGTTTTATAAAAGAAGTGTTAGTATTTCGCCCAAAATTTCTTTGCTGCTCCGAGTAGTTGTAACTAAAGTTTCCGTGATTGTTATCAAACCGTCGTCCGTCAAATTGAAATTTATTCATATTTTCGAAAATTTTTAACTTATATAGCAACTCATTCGTTGTACTGAACGAAGTCCCTGATAAAAGATTTGAAATCGAAACATTTCGTAGTCCGGATATTATATATTTACAAACAGCTGGGTCGGATAGTTTAGCTTTAGAGCCCAACGCACACATTGAAAAGAAATAGGTTTCTAAATCTTCGTTATTTTGTCGGAACCGTTGAGAGAGTTGTGCATGAATATCGGCTTCATTTACTAGGCAAGGAAAACTTTCTAACAATTCTTTGGAAAATAATGCAAATGAACTAAATATTTCTCTTTGGCCGTCAAACCAAATACGAGCAGCGCCTTTCAATTTAGTTGCCATTGTGAATAAAATCAGTTTATCGTCCCAACCATAAACATTTTTCAGGGAATTGACTCTTTCAATAAATTGGGATGCAGCGAGTCCAGTTAATTGTTCGGCTGGGTCAAAGCTGGGTAATATATCCATAACATCACGAGGGTTGCTAAATGCATGCATTTTTTCGGTCGTACTTGGTTGATCTTGGCTCTTAGTCTGGGAAAGCTCTTCGCATCTCTGCTCCAATTCGGATATTTTATTTCTTAGGAGACTAATCTGAGATTCCAAGAGTTCTACATAATTAGAGTTGTCAGTTTTTGGATTAATCGATTGATGATCTGTAGATACTGTGGGTTCGCTGTCTGAAATCGAATTTATTCGCGTATTCGGCCTTTTAATATGCGACAGTAATATCTCCCTAAGTTTTTGCAAATTCCCCTGTGCTTTAAGGTTTCTAACTTTCAAATGCTGTTTTAATGTCTTAATCGTCATATTCCTAACATTTTGTTCTGTTTAATATGTAACCAGTAACCGTACAATTCGCCAAACAAGTAGAACATAAATAAATAATGATAAACAAAGTAGATACAAATGCATAATCACATTATCAGCATTGCCAAAGTATCTGCATACCCAAACAATTACCTATAGGCAAAATCATAATCATAACAATCGACGACGAAGAACAAAAAAAAATAAAAAAAATAAAATGACAATTTATAACTAATGGCAATACTGATATTCTTTAAGATGTGACAATCAGAAATTAGTAGTTTACACTCCTCACCCGTTAAGACAAGATTTATATCTTTGTCTCCGTTTTCCGTCAAAGTTTCATCAACAAACTTTCTTTTGCGTGTGTTTGGTTTTACCTTTAAGGAAGTCATCTACATACGCAGTAAAAGAAACAAGGAACAAAAATAATAATAATAATACGTGATTAAACTGATAATATCGTTCCCTTTTTATTCATAGGTAATATGATCTATCTTTTTCTCAACTCTCCAACCAACTACAAATATACGATACACTCTTCTCAAAATATTCAATCAGTTTCATGCCCATTCGTTTTGTTTTCTTTTAATTCGTTTTTTTTTTTTCATTTCCTTTTTATTCGCAAATCGCAATATATCTATCCTTTTCTCAATTCTCCAATCAAACAAAATACACAATACACTCTTCCCCAAATACTCAATCCGTTTCCTTCGCAATCGTTTTTTTTTTTTTTTTTTTTCTTTTTATTTGCTATATATCTATCCTTTTCTCAATTCTCCAATCGAAACAAAATACACAATACACTCTTCCCCAAATACTCAATCAGTTTTCTTTGCAATCGTTTCTTTTTTTTTTTATTCCCTTTTCGTTATTCGTTTTTTTTTTTTTTTTTTTCAAGGGCAAAGGCTGCTACGACTTTAATAAATACATATTTCCCTCGTTCGTTTTTTTTTTTTTTTTTTTTTTTTCTGGCTAAACTCACGTCGCAACACGAATGCCTTACTATAATAATATAGATGCAATGTACAAATTGTCACAATTCTTTTCACTATTATCAATTTTAAATCATAGTCCTACGAATCTCATTTTAAACAAATGGCACTTATACAACACAATATGGAAGAACATTACAAATCCCATGAAGCACCTACCGTAAAACTGCAGGAGTACGGCTACTTAACAATTTGCTGCTGTTTATTTTTGTAAACACGTATTTTTTTATGTAGGCAGGGAATTTTCCACTTCTGAACTGTTAAAAATAAAACTCTCCGGTTAACAATATAGCTTTATTTCGGCACTTAACTTGCAAACACGACTGATCTCGCTAAACTCCGGCTGCTATATGACTACTGCGGCCGCTTCTTCAATCATAATTATCGTGGCGGACGTCTAGCGTCCGATAGATGTCGCTACTGTGTCTCATTGTTTACAAAATGATTTGCATGTAGACCTTTTTTAGGAAGCTTATAATCGGTTTTAGCACCTATAAGTGTTGACTTGATTGTCAATAGCTGTAAGCGTCACTATGTGATTCTAAGTTTACGAGCCCATAACTGAAAACACTTCTTTTAAATTAAACTACCTTCGTCTTTAATTGAAACAAAATTTTGTAAAAATCATTAAAATGTGTTTAGAAGAACCGACAGATTATTGCTTTGTTCAGATCAGAGACCGCAGCTTACAGCTAGATGTACGATCTGCACAGAAAATAATAAAAACGGGATCAAAAAAACAGAAAGGAACTTTAAAAAAATTAAAAAAAAAAACGAAGTAATTGGCAAACAACCCATATTAAAATCATAAGATGCGAGTGTACAAATAAAACGAATTAAGGGCTAGATCACCGCTAGAAGCAATTTGTCAATAGGTGTAAGAAAAAAAAAAAAACAGTGGAGCACCAAATCACCCAAGGAATGCTTCGAAAAACGAAAAAAGATCGGAATATTGCGTCGTATTGGGCCTGCTTTGGTGTCTGGTCTTTTGTGACGATCTCACAACCCCTCAACCTCACCTAACATTACCATTCAGTTCGAAAAACACGAAATAAAATGTGTCGGAACAGAAATAAAGAAAACACCCTTCTTAGTGGCAATAAGGAACTAGAATTCGGTTGAGAAGATCACAGAAAATACCATCAGAAAACATAAGAAAAAGCTTTACAAAAAAAAGTTGCATAAGTAACAAAAATTTCCTATCGTCGAAATAAAACTTAAAACAAATTCCGAAGATAACTGCTGAGGAAATTTGCGTTGAAAAACATGTCAAAATAATTTCTTAATCTTGGTAAAGCTTGCATAAAAACCTGTAGGAAAAATCGAATCAAAAAACGGAAGAAATGTTGGCTTAAAAGACTGAAATAAAAACTGCAAAATGAAGACAAAAGCTAAGTTTGCAACAAAAAGTCCATCGGAATACGAAAAGAGAAGACACCCGTCAAATATTTAGTAAACAAAAAAAAAAAAAAACATTTAAACACTGCGTAAAAACGGATGAAAAAAACACACAGGCAACTGGCAAATTGGGAATAATGTCGAATAAAAAAATTTAAGTAATATCTGGGGGTCAATTCTGTGAAAGAGTGAATCGATTAAATCGGTTTCACATTCGCTTTCACGCATTGCTTTCATTTTTTCGATTCACTCGGTGAGAAAAAGCGATTTTCGCTCAATAAGTGAAAAAATCGTGATTAATTCAATATCGCACACTGTGTTGTATGAAATTAGGTTCACAATTTTCAAACTCTCACTAAAAATATTCACCTGCAAATAAGAACGTGAAAAAAATGTATTCATAAGAACATTTTTGAAGTTTGGTTTCACATTTTCGTAGAACGTGAATCGAAATTGCGGTAAGAGGGTGGAAACACTTTCGTTTCACTTTTTCACAGAACGAGAATTGACCACCTGGGGTGGAATCCCAACGTCCCTGAACGAGCTATGCGTTCACGTAATCAAGTCGATTTTACATGCAAAACAAAAACTAATTCCGTCATTTATTGCTCATTCACGGATGACGCGATTCGACCCCTGAATTCCACAAGATTTCAAGGCAAATACCTGTCAAAAAATTGTGAATAGATTTTGAAAATACAAGAAAACTTAGAAACAGCTGCTTTAAAACCTAAAAAAAAAATAGTAATAGGAAATGAATGAAAAATAAGTAATAGAAACCTCGCCAAAAAAAAGGAAGTCCAAAATATTCATAAGAAACGGTTTTAAAACGAAGGGGAAATGGTTCAAAACTTAGGAAAAACCCAAGATAAACCACGCTGTTAAACGAAAAGGCAGGAAGCGTTGGTGATAAAATTTAAAAGAAAAAAACTGGCGGAAGATGAACAAAATGTCAAAAGTAGACTTCGAAAAAATAAGACAATTAAAAAAGTTAGGAAATAAAAAACGCGTTAACAATATAGCAAATAAATATTTCAGTTAAAAGGCCATTTTTGGTGAGAAAAATCGACAAATTTAAAAAATGTTGCACAGGAAATTAAGTATTTTAAAGCCAAGCCTGGTCCTTTGATAAGCATCTTTAGAATTTAACGTTCTTAGAGGAGCTTTGCATTTGTGTTAGTCATTTGCTCTGCTCAAATATTCCATTTTCTAGATGACTCGTTTAAAGAAGCGGGAGTTTCATAAATTCAAAAAATCAGAAACCTATCGAAGACAAAAAATTACTTCAGTTAGGTATCCAAGACTAATGTAAAAAGTGACAGTGCCCTCGCCAAATAAATGTGTCCCTGTTATAGTGGCGTTCTTTTTACGTGAATTTCCTTGAAATGCTTTGAATCCTTCACGGATTCACAGTTTTGTGAATATATTTCCAGACAAAATATTTTCAGCATTAACTCGCAAGTAAAACAAAGTGTGCCCCCGGTAAAAAATCACAAAGCCACTCAAAAGTTTGACTGCCCCCACAGTTCAAGTACTCATTCACTCTGACGTCGACTGGACGTCCTCTCTATTGCACATGCGTTCAGTATCATAGATTGCAACGCGCGCATTGCACATATAGTGTCAGTCTGAGAGTGCCTATGCCTGGCTAAAGCCGCTCCTTATCTGATGGTCTTAGACATTTATTGAGCTCTAACTGCTCGCTCCTAGCGTAGAATAAATCCAGCGACAAGCCAACAACAGCCAAAGCCGCATGATAAGAGAACTAAAGGCTCTCGCAAACTGCTATACCATACCAATACCATGACCACCTCGAACGTACACACTCTGGGACTGGCTCTGGCTCTGGCTCTGACTTTCCACGAGAGAGATAACCTTTTGGCATAAAATTTATGTGCATATGGCGGCGAATGCGACGGAGGTACAACCAGGTAACATTGATATCTATGAGGTACTATCAAGTATCCCCCATTTCTGGATGCATTTTAGCAGCGCTATTAACACACTGCCAATGGACCAACCAAGTGGCGGGCGGTGGCGGCTCGCACTGCCATACTTCCATCTTCCATGTGTGCATAGTGAATCCATGCCATGTTGGGAAGTTGAGGGAACCTTTTAATGAGTTTCTCATAAAAAAAGAAATATATAAAATACAAAAAATATCTTTGGGACACATCACATGTGAGATGTGTATTCAGTAATACTCGGGGTATGTGCTAATTAATCGCCGCAGCAACGCGGAAGAAGGCGCAGAGACGAAGTGCAATAACCTAGAATGCTGCCTGAAGGATTGATTTTATTTTTTTTTTTTTAATTTTGTTCTCTTATTCTCTTTTTCTCCTTTTCATGTGATTCCATCAAAACTCGGGATACTAAACACTCTGTGCAACGCATTTTGTGCATCGGACGAGCAGATACTTCAAGTTCATGCTGAAGATGGCGATAAAGGTAATCCTCGTGAGGTCAGATACGGTCTAGTCTCCGAAGGGAATCCATTTACCTCGTTCTTTGATATCAACGATACCAGTGGTAAGTTTTCTTTCTGTATACGTGTTTGAATGTTTGTTTATTTTGTTTAATTAAGTGCACCTAACCTCTGGAGGTTTTGGCCTTTTAATGATAGCTACAAGTATACCGTATATATACGTTTGCATAACAAGTATGTCTTTCACCTGTGCTGGGGATTTGTATTGGCGAGGATCTGTGGCCTAGCATCGTGTAGAACAGTTCTATTTGATGGGAAACTGCTGTTTAATTAGAATTTTATTTTGTAGCCGAATTGAGATGAAGATTTATGACGGCCGTAAACATGATTGGTATATCAATCGAGTCAAATCAAATATATATTAGATTCTCGGCTGCTGTCATAACATCCAATCAAGAAATGGAAATTCTGTAATGGTGTCTCAATAGCTACACGGGTATATGGTTAATCATAAAGAAATTTTTGCTTTAATGACTAGTTGGGTGTTTTGTCTGTAATTAGGGTTTCCGTTGTACTTAAGCTGGCCCAGACGTCCAACACGTCTCTAATTATTATCTTGCCGCATGCCGACTTTGATATAAGAATGCCGCTTTTAGTTTTACAGATTTCTCCACGCGCCTATTTGAGCCATAAATGTCAGTCGGAAGAGGTCCTAAGATAAGATTAATGTACAGCTTCGCTTAAAGGATTTTAGTCTTTGGAACTGCGTTTTATGATGTTTGTTGTACTCCTTGTCGTATTTATGAGTAAAATGAGTTTTCTTTTGAACAAAACGAGTAGGGGCAGGCATACCGACCTTTCTCTGGCAAATAGAGGTAGACGAATATGTGAAAATGATTTTGAACGCTTGACGAGTTTATTAGTTTTTTTTTTTTTTTTCAAATTTACTGTCGGAGAACAATTTTTGGGCCAAAGGAGCAGAGGATTTGCTGCACTTTATGTTTGTGGATTTTAAGTTTTTATATTTCACA
This sequence comes from Cheilosia urbana, assembly GCA_946477585.1. Classification (NCBI taxonomy): domain Eukaryota; kingdom Metazoa; phylum Arthropoda; class Insecta; order Diptera; family Syrphidae; genus Cheilosia; species Cheilosia urbana. The sequence continues at coordinate 141,155,632 of OX297853.1, forward strand.
ACTTTGTCTACACATTTTTCTTTGCGAGTCGACTTTAAAAAGCTTTTTAAAAAAAACTGACTACGACAGATAATCCCCGTTGACATTGTAGGTCTGTTCCTTTACTTTTGTGGTAAGAATGAAAAATACTGTCAGAATGGCAGTGGTGGGGATAAATTCTCTCACAGAGAGAGAAACTTACGAAAAAGTTGGGGAATGCTTTTGTACAGATACATAATTCAAACCTTCAAAAAAGTGGTACGAAAGTCGTTAAAATATCTGATAAACTCAAGGAATTTGCTAATTCACTAAGAAAATTTGTTATATCATCTACATCGCGATGAAAGTGATCTGGCAGAAATTGAACTTCTTTTGGATGAATCCGGGTATGTGAAAGAGATAGTACTTATTGAACTTCAAGCATTCGAAAAGAGGTAAAGCGCCACTGCGTTAAAAATTACGTGGAGGAGATTGTCCCTTTTTACAGCGACGACAGAATTTCGTCGCCACTTTCGAAAACAATCCTGAGTAGAACATTCAATTTTATTTTAAGGCCTGTTGATAGATACCATTTTAATATGCAAGAAATCAAAACAAATTAACGCATATTATGCCAAATGGGACAACAAATTTCAAATCAGCTGTTAATTGTAAGGTGACTGACAGCTTTTCCACTTCTTACACCAAGAAATTTGTTGAGTAAAAATTCGTGAGATTCTCACTATTATCAGTGGAGGGGTAATACCTTGCTCTTGAGATGACGCGCTCTTTTACGAATTTTTAGAGTTTAGGCACTGAGTAAAAATTCGTAAGAATTAGTAGAAATTCGTTAGATTTAAAAGTAAAGCAACAGAGATTATATTATGTACATTAGTTCTAAGCGCCTATTTGTCCGTGATTCTTAAAACAGTTCTTTTAGCACTGCTCTTGGAGTTTTACACTCATGTTCGAGAGTAGAAGTAGAAGGAGATGATGTTCCACTATTAATGATAAAAGATAATGTATATGATTATGACATGACTAGCGGCATGTAAAACTCCATATAAAAAAAAATTACGTTTCATCATTTGCGCTAGATGTCTTCAAGTTCTTTTTGTGAAACATCCCTTTCAAGGGACTTTCTCAATCTAGCGCCAAATAATGCAGCGGGCACAAAAAAAAAACAACCTGTCAAAAGAAAATTTTTCAAATGTTTACAAAATAAAAATTAAATACAAAGCCGAACAAGTGTAATTGTGATTTGTGAATTTTGTGTTCAGATATTGTTTTTATAATATTTTGTATCATTTCTTTAAATTGTATAATGCAGACTTAGCCGCTGCCGCTGGTGATCTAGCGCTGGCATTTCTTCATCTAGGATAAATTGTGACACCTAGTCTAGCGGGCAGTCGAACGCGACCAATATGATGTCAATTGACATGACATTTCACTTGCTTGTCGGGGGCGTTACCATTTGAATAGAATTTGCATAATTTTTATTTTCGATATTTTTTTTTTTATAAACTCTTTTAAAATTTTATGTTCAAATATGCAACAAATAGGGAATACTTTGCGGCTAGTATTTCGGTTTTTCTTGGCATATTAAGGTGATAAGAAAAACTGCCAGTAAAACAATCCAAACAAATACCTTGATAGGCTAACTTCTATTATTCCCTCTCAATCTCATTTACATTCCACTTGTAAGTTGTTACATTTTATACCCCTTCTCAATCCCATAACAACTCGCTCACTTACTACTCAAACACAAACATCCTCAAGTTCAAATTAAAAAAAGGGAAAAAATACATAAAGCAAAAAAACTGCAAATGCACAAACAGGTTTTAGCATGCACATGAATCATTGTCACTAATAAGATCAGAATCACTATAGCGCATTTTAAATATCACAATTCACAACTGAGTGTGACTCCCTCAATCTCAATTACATACCTATCTCCCTCAATCCCATGCACCACATTCGCTCTACTACTCGACTCATTGTCATTATTCACTAATAATTTAAGAACGTGAGCAAAAAAAAAAAAAAACAACACAAAGCCCAAAAGTTGCATAAAATAATAGTAATTAATTAAAAAAAAAACAAAAAACCCGACTGACTGTAAAAAAATCTCAGTTACTGACATTTGTGTGACAATTGTTTTTTTTTTTTTTTTTTTCTTAATTTGTATTTTTATAATTATTTGTTTAGCCTATGACACTCCGGGGAAGAATACGAATCTAGTGACACCTCACTCTTTAAAATCGGTCAAGCCGTTTAGGCTACAGGGCGTCACGTAGGAACGTACATAGGATACGCGCGAAACACATAACCCTCTCTGTGTACAGTCGGGTAAAAAGAGAAGCACACGGCAGAAAATGTATAGAGAGAGAAACAGGTTTTGCCGCACACACACAAAATTTCCTCCACTCAACGCTGGAAAAATCCAACGATCTAGCTTCAATCGAACATTTAGCTTTTTTCAATTGTATTAAATTTATAGTTTATTGCTTATTGTTCGACTTCAGGATAACGTACAAAGATGATTTATATCTTAAAATCTTTGTACATTATTGAACTTTGTATTAAAAAAAATCCCATTTCATTTGGATGAGTGATTCCGAAGCTAGGAGCTAGAAGGCATCCGAGAATTACAACTTTTCTTAGATATCAGCTTAGATTTCCACTTCCGGACAGCGAATAATGGTAAAACATATCCTATGTTCAAATCTGAACAATTTCCTATGCAACTGTGTAAACCGAAATCAAATTCGTGCAGTACTTTTTGAATCTATTCTTAGCCACAGATTACAGCCGGAAAAAAAGTTACAGTTTTATTATAGTAAGGATTAAATATATAACTCCGAAATGACAAAGTTTATACGCAGACACTTATTTGGGTTTTTTTTTTTTTTTTTTGTTCTTCGAATTAAAATAAAGTCACTTTCAATACTATTGCCTTTGTCGCAAAACCAATATTTTTTTGTATTATTTTGAAGAAGAAAGAAAACTTATAGATGGCATTGGACTGCATCTCAACTTATGCAACAAAATTTGTAAATGTATTTTTGGGGAGAAATAAGGTCTGTTCCCTTACTTTCTGGTTCAATATTGGAAATAGTTCACATTTCTCTCATTGCGAGAGAATTCACTGACCGAAATGAAATATAACCAAAAAGAAAAGGAACGCGTTGAGCCTCAAATTTGAAAAATGTGAATTTTTTCTAGGCGGAAATATTCAAATATCAGTAGGATAAAGGTGTTAACAGTGGATCATTTTTTACTTCTTGTGCCGTGGAGCTCGCATTTATAATAGTATAGCAAGCACATTTTTTTCAACAGATTTTTCAATGTTTTATCTTCATTTTAAGCGCAAAATCTCAAAGCTTTATAAATGTTGAGATAGTGAAAACAATGACAGTGAATCAATGCATGGAACACAGTGAAACACGGATTTAAAATCAATTTATTTACTAAAAACATACTTTTTTTTTTTCATAACACATATATAATCTATTAACACATTTTTTATTTAGGGATAAACAAAAGAATAAAAACGAAAATAAAAGCTCTTCAAGCATAATACAAAAATAATTAAAAAACCTATCACTTCTAGTCAGTAAAAATAACACAAAACCTTACTTTTTGTACTTTATTGTAAAATATATTCAACTGATTCACTGTGTAGGTACACTGTTCTCATTTCACAAAAACATTTAAATAATTAATAAGCTATTTCCCCAAAATAAACAAATCGACAAAAAATATTAAGTCTTTATAAGTAAAAGTACAAATATTAAACTGAAATTAAATCACAATAAAAATATTTTTAATAAGATCAAAAATAAAACAAAAAACAAAAAATTACTTACCTATGCAGAAAACACAAAATCATGAGAACCACCTTTGAAAAACCGATTGCGCAGACGGATAATCGGTTCTTTTCTATTTCCAGATTCATTATGAGAGCAAGTTATTCACTGTGTGCCCTGATTCACTCTTGACACCTTTACCCTATACTATAACAAAGAACAAATTTATATTCAAGACCAATATTTTGAATTGTTTTTATTGCGGAAATCAAAATTTTCATTTCTTTTGCTTTAATCTATCTATTTTAATGCTATACAAGCACAAAATATAAATGAAGTCAAATAAAAAGTCAGTTAAAAATTACCATTTGAACGATTTCACAACCATCTGTCAGCAATAGCCAACTAACCCCAAAGAAATTTCTTGGGCTAATATTTGCAGGTTTTTTATGAAGGGGAAGCGATTCATTTTCTCATTTTGTCTCTCTTCTAAGTTTGACTAAATTTGGCTAATGTGTTTGAATGCATTATCGTTAGGGAACAGACAACAGGCCTATAAATTCACTTTTGAATGAAAAAGATGACAAAACAAATTGACAATTCAATTATTCATTTTTATTTATAAAATAGAATTTCAGTGATAATTTTCGATTATGAAATATGCGTGACTTATATTTAGAAAGGCTGAAGAAATAAGGAAGTTACAGAGACGACAAATCAATAAGTTTGACATGTTTAGCTTGAAATCGTTTACAAAAATAATGATGACGTTCAGCAAAGTATAACAATGAGAATGTTGCTAATAATTTTTGTTAAAACTGCAATTCACTTTTCTTGATTTCAGTGGAGTTTGTTGCATAGCATAGTAATACATATATGGTTTACTTACTTACTTACTTAAGGTGGCGCTACAGTCCGGGGTGGACCTGGGCCTCAACCAATACGCCTCTCCAGTTAGCGCGATCTTTGGCTAACTGCCTCCAGTTGCGCACACCAAGTTGGTTGAGGTCCCCTTCTACTTGAGCGCGCCACCTAAGGCGAGGTCTTCCTCTACTGCGTTGTCCCTCCGGGTTGGAATCGAAGACTCTCCGGGCCGGAGCGTTGGTGTCCATTCGCTCTACATGTCCTCACCATCTTAGACGACTAATACGTACCTACTTTTCTGACCAGGTCGATGTCGCTGTACAGCTCGTAGAGTTCGCTGTTAAATCTTCTCCTCCTTCTCCTCCAAATCCCGTCAACGCAAACGGGACCAAAAATCACTCGAAGAATTTTGCGTTCGAAACGACCAAGGAGATCTTCATCCGCCTTTGATAGCGCCCATGCTTCTGCACCATAAAGCAGGACTGGGATGATGAGGGTCTTATACAGAGTTTCCTTAGTATTTCTGGACAAGGCCTTACTTATCAGTTGCCGTCTTAGGCCAAAGAAACAGCGGTTGGCAAGTGTGATTCTTCGTTTGATTTCTGATGTGATGTCGTTATCAGAGTTTATAGCGGAGCCGAGGTAGACAAAGTCCCTAACTACCTCAAAGTTATAGCTGTCTATCGTGACGTTCTGCCCGATTCGTCGATGTTGTGTGTCCCTTCTTGTTGACAGCATATATTTTGTTTTGCCCTCATTCACCACTAAACCCATTTTTGCCGCTTCTATACTAATACTAGCAAACGCTCCAGTAACAGCTCGCTGTGTTCTGCCAACAATGTCAATGTCGTCAGCGTATGCAAGTAGTTGCACAGACTTATGGAAAATTGTGCCTCTGGTGTTGGCTTGTGAGTTTCGCACAATTTTCTCAAGAATGATGTTGAAGAAGTCAAATGACAGCGCATCGCCTTGTCTAAATCCTTTTTTGACATCAAAGGTCTCGGTGAGATTGTTTCCGACCTTACGGAGCAGCGAGCGTTCTCCATCGTCATTCTGCACAATCTGACAAGTTTGGCAGGGATGCCAAAACTAGACATGGCTCTGTATAGCTCGTCTCTATAAATGCTGTCGTATGCGGCCTTAAAGTCGATAAAAAGATAGTGAGTATCGATCTGGACTTCTTGGGTTTTTTCCAGGATCTACCGTAGTGTGAATATTTGATCGGTCGTGGACTTACCGGGCCTAAAACCGCACTGATAGGGACCTATCAGGTCGTTGACGAAAGGTTTCAGGCGTTCACACAGTACAGCAGACATGATCTTATACGCAGTGTTCAGGAGACTGATGCCTCTATAGTTGGCGCAGTTTAGAGAGTCTCCCTTCTTGTGGATCAGGCAAACGATGCTGAGGTTCCATTCATCAGGCATACTTTCGTCTGACCAAATCTTGGAGACGAGTTGGCGTATGCTCTCTACCAGGTCATCTCCCGCTGCCTTAAACAGCTCGGCAGTTAAGCCGTCTGGTCCAGCAGCATTGTTGGACTTCAGCTTGGATATTGCTATCCTCACTTCATTTTGGTCAGGTGGACGGAAGTCTTGGCTTTCATTGTCCAGGTTGAATGGTTCGTTCTGCCTGACAGTGGAATTTGTGTCGTCTTCGCCGTTTAGCAGTCTGCAGAAATGGTTTTTCCATGTCCTCAGCACCGACTGTGACTCTACTACAAGGTTTCCTTGTTCGTCTCTACAGGTCTCCGTTCGGGTCTTGTTGGCATGACACGTTCTTTTTACCTTTTGGTAAAACTTCCAAACATTGTTCCTGGAGTAACACCTCTCTATATCCTCGATCGCGCGCTTCTCATGCTCTCTCTGTTTTCTCCGGAGAAGAAGATGTTCTTCCCTCCTTTTTTGCTCGTAGAGCTGACGAGCTGCTCTCGTCCTTCTATGCAGCGACGCTTCGTAGGCACTTTTTTTTTGCTGCATGTGCTTGCCGGCACTCTTCGTCAAACCAGTGGTTTCGGGGGGGTGGGCTGGTGAAACCGAGAACATCAGTTGCGGCGTTTTTGATGGCTTCTTGGCATCGGCGCCACTGGTCTTCGGCACTTGATGCTGGCAGCATAGGACTTCTCGAGAGGTTGAGGGATACGCGATCGGCATAGGTTCTTGCGGTTTGTTGCGTTTGTAAATATATATGTATGTGTTTGACATAAATAAACCACTTCGCAAGTACAGCGGCCTTTTTTACTAAATGACTCATAAGAAATAATAATATTATTTCACATGTTATCAGCAAATATATAATCCACACATATTTGATTGGAATAAAAATGATTTTTGATCACAAATAATGTCCTAACTTTTTCCGTTCTGTTGAAGTTCAGAAGTCAGTTATTGACTATTTAATTGTTAGGTATTTAACAAGTTTATTGAACTTGGCGTCTCGTGACAAAATAAATGTTGGTAACACAAAAAGGAACAATTTCCCTTTGCAAATTACAATTACAAATATGTGATTGGCAAGGTTAGTTCAACCGACATAAATCTAAGAATAGTCAGATTCCTACTAACCTAGTAGGTGAAATAGCCTTTTTAGAGTATTTTCTTGCAAATCAAAAGCAATCGCTACTTCATATATTTTACCAAACCTACAAATTTGTATTTACATTTGTTGAAGAATTTTATTTTACAGAAAAAAAGGTTTGACCAAATTTATGGGGTAAGCAAATATGTTATTTTTCGACAAAATTTGTAGACAAATATTTGTAAAACCAAAACAATTTGTAATCTGGTGAAGTAAACCACAGGGATGCAAACAACAAACAACATGGAATGCCCACCAACGAATATCATCAATAATTAACTTTTCAGTACAGACCAATTTTGAGACTCAGTTCACACCCAAGACGCAACCAATCTTCCTAAGCGCTTACGCTTACGCGCGTATTCTCGTCAACATCTACAATTCGAGAAGGTCTTGTTGTCTGTTGTGCAATTGATGGAAAATTACATTTTCAGTAAGTTTTACATTAATCCCTCCGGTCGGAGCCAATCCCACTTCCGGACAAGGTGTAAAGTTAATTTGTTTTATTGTAATTAAAAGTCAAACAAAATTAATAGATAAGCTATGTTTCGACTCTCCATTGAACCTTCTTGTACACAACATCACATCACAACGGCAGACCTGATGATGATGTTATTGTGCAAGGTTGCAATGGTGTGGTACTCGTTTGGAGCCTTCAGCGAGAAATACGATGTAATGATTTGGGAATTCTGATTGTTACATGATAATAACATTAGATGAGTTGGCACTATCACAATTAGGTGGTGGCAATTTTCAAGACAACAGCATCAGTAACAAGTTTGAAGGCAGATCGAGTAACGTCTCAATCAAGTTTGGTTTCATTGTACACTTGTGCAGTCTTCGATGAACATAGAGACCCACTTTTCAAAGTTTTCAAAGTTGCAGTCAGCTGCAAGGCAGATTTCCACTCCCAAACGATTACTGGGAAGGTGTAGTGTAAGATAACTTCCCCTTGTTGACATGGCGTCAACTTTTATTGGCGGCAATTATTTTTTTCCATTTTCTTCAGGTTATGTGCAGAAATCCACGCTAGTCGCTAGTTGTGAAATGTATGTGCATATTAAGCGCCGTTAATGATATTTGGCCATAAATTCACCCGCGCACTCTGCCTTGACCAATGGCGGAACAGTTGGCAGTTGGCAGTTGGCACCTCGTATGTCATAGCACTTTATCGTGCTCGCGATAAGAAAACATTAATTTGGAATTCCACATCCATCAGAGGCGTTTACGGTCGCAATTCCCCGAGAAACACGAAATTTATTACGCGCTCGTTTCACAAATTAAATAAACGTCTTTTGACCATATCGGTTGGCGATTCCCACGCAAATCCCAAATCCATCTCAAATTTGGCTGTGGATTTTCACACGTTAAGTACGGTCACACGTCTCTCTCTGTCAGGCGGGTGTCGGACTGTGGCTACGACTTTTTATCACCCAGCGACTTGTAAGTAAATATTACAACTCAATATTATGATTATTGCAATCATTATAAACCACTTTGGTAAATCGCCCTGGGCTGTTATGTGTATGGCTTTGCCTATGCGGGAGACAGGCTCAGAGTGGGTGGGTGGTTAATTTGAATGCCACACCGCTTATTCAATTCTCTTTGGTTGAGCCATTACAAAACGTTCAAACCAGAAATCGTATCGTGTCGTTACATCTCTCTGGAGCTTTTCTGGTGCCGTATTATTGATTTGAATCTTGAATGTGGCGCGGCGACAACCGATTGTTCCATTCAGTGGTCGTTAACTCTGCGCGAGATGGCTTCGCGATTGCGTTGTAACTTGTAATCTCCGAAGGAAAATTAACATAAAATTTAATTTGGAAATTGTTTAGGAGTGGGCGCCCCCAAAAATTTATATCGCATCGTGTAAGTGGCCTCACGGGATCCAGTGTTCCCAATTGAGTACCTGCTTGCCTTCGAATGTTAGTTTTCCTTTTATTGGCTGCTAATCGGAAGGGGGAAGTACTGCATACTCATTTTGAATCCACAATGAGTGGCAAGCCAGACTTGGGAATTGAGATGCGTCGCGGAGTGGGAGTCGAGGGAACTCATACCGGCACCTGCTTTGGGGCTTGTTTGACAAATGATGGCTGTTTCGGATGTCACATGAGGTGCAGCGGAAAATGTACATTTGTTTCCGTCAAGGAAAAGTAAGAATTTTAATCTTGGACTGAGGTCGAGGTTTGGGTTTTGGGGATTTCCATATTTCCATATGACAGGTGTCAGTTTCAAGCTGAAATAGATGACTTTTGGAATTAGATACGTCTATGGGCGACTATTCGTGTCAATGCAGCAATTATCCAGATGCACACTTTGCTTTGTAATACTTGTCTCTGGAGAGCCCAATCTTTAACGGCATAAGAAGGTTTCAGCAGATTCCGCAATGGATATAATCGTTCCTCAATTGAACGCAAAATTTGTTTTGACTATTAGCCGATAGCCCTGGTAGCTAGCGTTATGTTTCTTTAGTATTAACTTCTAAATAAATAATAAGAATTAAACTATTTATAGGAACTAGAATAAGGATTTTATTTTAACGCTTGAATCGTTGCAAGTTGCAATACTCAGGATGACAGATCCCAAGTGTGCTATTTGCAAGAAATGGTAACCTGGAAATTAAATTAAGGACACTAATCCTGACTCTTGATAGATTTGCACTCCCACTGCCACTGCCAACAAAATCCGCAAGCAAATAGAGTTCAGAAAATTTACTTATTTAAAATCAACCAAATTTCGGTTACAAACTACCAAGTAATACCGTTAATATAGCTCCTACCGAGTTAGTGGATTTAAAATAACTGAGTCAACTTGTTTAAGGAGATTGGGTTAAAAATAACCGATTTATAAACTTCCTCTCCAAATTTTCACGGTAGTAAATAACAAACTAACTTGGTAGAATTTAACCAACTTACTCTGTTGTTATTAGCCAACGCATTTGGTTGAATTTAATTAAGTTACTCTGTTGTTATTAGCCTGTGCACTTGGTTGAATTTAACCAACTTATTCTGTTAATATCATATCAACTAACCGACTTGGTTGAATTTAACGAACTTACTCTGTTGTTATTAGCCAACGCACTTGGTTGAGCTTACCCAAGTCTCTCTGCTGTTATTTGCCAACTCACTTGGTTGAATTTAATTAAGTTACTCTGGTGTTATTAGCTAATTCACTTGGTAGTATTTAAATACCTTACTCTGTTATTATTAGCCAACGCACTTGGTTGATTTTAACCAAATTGCTCTGTTGTTATTAGAAAACACACTTGGTAGAATTTAACCAACTTATCCTGTTGTTATTTGCCCACTCACTTGGTTGAATTTAACCAACTTGCTCTGTTATTATTAGATAACACACTTGGTTGAATTTAACCAACTTGCTCTGTTGTTATTAGCCAACGAACTTGGCTGAATTTAACCAACATACCCTGTTGTTATTAATCCACCGACTTGGTTGAATTTAACCAACTTACTCAGTTGTTATTAGCCAACCCACTTGGTAGAATTTAACCAACTTACTCTGTTATTAGCCGACACACTTGCTTGAATTTAATTAAGTTACTCTGTTGTTATTAGCCAATTCACTTGCTTGAATTTACCAAAGTCTCTCTGTTTTTATTTGCCAACTCACTTGTTTGCATCTAACCATTTTACTTTGTTGTTATTAGCCAACGCACTTGGTAGAATTTGACCAACTTACTCTGTTGTTATTAGATAGCACACTTGGTTGAATTTAACCAACTTACTCTGTTGTTATTAGCCAATGCACTTGGTTGAATTTGCAAATGTTTCTCTGCTGTTATTGCCAACTCACTTGTTTGAATCTTACCATTTTACTCTGTTCTTATTAGCCAACGCACTTGGTTAAATTTACTCAAGTTTCTCTGTTGTTATTAGCCAACGCACTTGGTTGCATTTAATAAAGTTACTCTGTTGTTATTTGCCGCCTCACTTAGTTGAATTTAACCAACTAGCTCTGTTGTTATTAGCCAACGCATTCGGTTGAATTAAATAAAGTTACTCTGTTGTTATTAGCTAATTCACTTGGTAGAATGTAAACAACTTACTCTGTTGTTGTTAGCCAGCGCATTTGGTTCAATTTACCCAAGTTTCTCTGTTGTTATTTGCCAACTCACTTGTTTGCATCTAACCATTTTAAACTTGGTTAAATTTACTCAAGTTTCTCTGTTGTTATTAGCCAACACACTTGGTTGAATTTAACCAACTTACTCAGTTGTTATTACTACCCACTTGGTAGAATTTAACCAACTTGCTCTGTTGTTATTAGCCAACGAACTTGGCTGAATTTAACCAACATACCCTGTTGTTATTAATCCACCGACTTGGTTGAATTTAACCAACTTACTCAGTTGTTATTAGCCAACCCACTTGGTAGAATTTAACCAACTTACTCTGTTATTAGCCGACACACTTGCTTGAATTTAATTAAGTTACTCTGTTGTTATTAGCCAATTCACTTGCTTGAATTTACCAAAGTCTCTCTGTTGTTATTTTCCCACTCACTTGGTTGAATTAAACCAACTTGCTCTGTTGTTATTAAATAACACACTTGGTTGAATTTAACCAACTTGCTCTGTTGTTATTAGAAAACACACTTGGTTGAATTTAACCGTCTTACTCTGTTGTAGTTAGCCAGCGCACTTGGTTCAATTTACCGAAGTTTCTCTGCTAAAACCCTCACCATGCATACGTTATTTCTAGATTCCGTCCCGTTGCATGGCTGTACCAAATTCAATTCTAATGAAGAGCTTCCTCAGCTGAACCTATTTCACATTACAATACCCTCCCATTTCGGTAATATAGCAATAGGGATTGCATAAATTTGCATCAACTCCTACTCCTGCCCACGATGCAGAGAAACTTCATATTCACCCTCCCACCCATCATGCCCACTTATGTTATTCAATTGCGCAGAGTTAAAAATTGCTTCGAGCATAATTTTAAAGCAGCACACTGCACTCTGCACAGACTGCACTCGCCTGCCCTCTTCAAATTGATAAATGCTCCCAAGCGGAATCGGCTGGGACCACCCCTAATGCGCACTCTTCCCAAATCCATCAGCATCTTCATCATCATCATGTCGATGGAAATAAACCAGAAGAAGAAGACTTCTTTCGCATTTCGATTATGCATCGTCATCAGTTCAATACAGCATCATCTCCATCTCCAGCGCCTATTGATTCATTGACTTGCATCCCATTGCCATAGTCCCATTGAGAATGTGATGGAAGACCACTGACGCTGGTATCGATCGGGCCCGCGCTCACATCCACAAATTCCAAGTTTGTTCACATGCAACCGTTTAATAACATGAGAGCCTCCCGATATACAAATTGTCCATATAAGCACAGAACGGAACCACCAAACAGGACGCAGTGTTTCAGGATAATTTTCCCAAACAAAGCACAGACAAAAAAAAAAAAACTACAACCAAAATGAACAAATCACTGGCAACAAATTTATGTATGTTCAAGGCATGTTGCAACATCGTTGAAGTTCTTTGTAGTTTGTTACAAGTTTTTGCTCCTTTGCATATATGACCACCGCCACTTAGTTGTGGTACACCTCCTAGCGCAAGTAGGTAGCCATGGCGAGCGCATCATCAACTGCATTGCTAGGAGCACACAGAAAATATGATACCGAGCCTTTGAGAGGTTGGAGATGGTTTTCTTTTTTCTTTTTTATTTTTCGTGAATCTCAACTAGCTCAGCGAGGCAGACAACAACAACAACAAGTCAAAAGGAGTGCTTGTTAGTTCGACACTGCCGTTTCTTGGTATGGCCGAAGAAAAGCCATTAAGTTAACGTTTGCAACAAGGAAGTATGCTTTGAGTAGTACCAGGAATTTATGGAAGCAAATGCATTCAAGTGAACTTGGCCGGGCGGGGTATTGCCGAATAGGTATACCTTAAGCAGCAGAAGGTATACACCTAGTTGGAGAGGAGCAGAAAAAAAAAACCGAGAGCTCCTCAGTCGTGTATAGTTAGCGCATATAGCCCCTATTAGCATATTTGCCTGATCATATAGTTGATGGCGAGGTGAATGGACAGAAGGTCAGTGCGGCCGTTTGAATGCAAAAGGGGTAGGTAATTTAAAAAAAAAATAATAGGCCGTCGGCTTTTGGTGACAAGGATTGTCGCAGACATGGAACAGGACTTACTGCCTGACCAGATAGAAAAAATGTATAGTTCGCGCAACAGGCGCAGAGGGGACCCTATCCCTAGCTTCTTACGTTTTGTATTCGTTTTGTGTGAGATTTTAATTTTTGGATTTCGAACGCCTGGTTTTGGATAGTTTTCCAAGATAGTTATACTCTTACATTTTTGTCAGACTTTTGCTGGATTCGTGCTTGTAAGTAGACATTTTATATTATTTTATTTTGAGTCTTGACTGTCTGAGGTCCCCTTCCACTTGCGCGCGCCACCTAAGGCGAGGTCTTCCTCTACTGCGTTGTCCCTCCCGGTTGGAATCGAAGAATCTCCGGAGCGTTGGTGTCCATTCGCTCTACATGTCCTAACCATCTAAGACGACTAATGCGTACTTTTCTGACCAGGCCGATGTCGCTGTACAGCTCGTAGAGTTCGCTGTTAGATCTTCTCCTCCAAATCCCGTCAACGCAAACGGGACCAAAAATCGCTCGAAGAATTTTGCGTTCGAAGCGACCAAGAAGATCCTCATCCGTTTTTGCCAGGGTCCATGCTTCTGCGCCATAGAGCAGGACAGGGATGATGAGAGTCTTATATAGAATCTCCTTAGTGCTTCTTGACAAGGCCTTACTAATCAATTGCCGTCTTAGGCCAGAGAAACAGCGGTTGGCAAGTGTAGTTCTTCGCTTGATTTCTGATGTGACGTCATTGTCAGAGTTTATAGCTGTGGCCCACCAGTTGGCATTTGTAGACCTTCTGTCTACCGTCTTATATGAGAATCAACGAGTCTAATATTTTGTATATTTGAATTCATAAAGTCAATGAAAGCTCCGACATGATATTCATCGATCTTAGGAACTTTATGAGACCCTCAGGATAACCTGGGCCCATCTTCTATAATTATTACATCGATATAATTTTCACTAAAACAATACAAATTGAAAAAAAAAGTTCCAATGTTTTCTATGCGAACTTTTATCGCATGAGTTACAGAACATGGCTCTGGTTTAAATTTTTCGTCGAAATGAGATTTTGTTAAGTTTACTAGGTGCTGGAGAAAGGCTGAGGAACTCCCCTAAGATTGTAGGGGAGCAGGACCGCATGGCTTGGTTATGAACGCGTTCGCAACACACGTGCCAAGAAGAAGTGATGATTCCCATGACAATCTCCTTTTGGTCCAATAAACCGTTTTCGAACAAAGACCCAGTTATTTGGCAAACAATCAGGTAAGGACCATTGGCCAGTAGTTGCCTTTTTTGGGGTACTTTCTACGTAGTCATTTCCAAACAATTTTATGCTTCAGAGTAAAGCCTTTATTTCCTTTCAAAATTAGACTTGTACGAACGGTTTAACGCCCTGGGAGCTAGCGTCAATTAACAACAACCATGAGCAAGTGCTATATCTATAAGTGACGGAATTTTCACCAGTCTTGTATTTAAAATCCACCAAGCCCTTTCACGTCAATTAGGTCTTAAGTTCGACCCATTAATATACAATGCCGAGACTGCGTCTTAGCACTACAAATATCCTTTATCGTCTTTCCCTACGTAAGTGACTATAGGGATAAGTTCGCTTAGCAAATTATGAACTTGTGCCGCTCTTGCTTATTCTAATGCTTGCTTCTTGTATTCGGAATTCTTGTTGTACCTTCCTTTGCACATTTGCCAAGTGTGTATGAAACTTGAACTATGTTTAAACTAGGGCTTGGCAGGTTTATTTTCAATTTTCTATGAGCTGTAAAATATTGCGTGCCAAACGTCTTGCTCAATGTCAAGACCACACAAAACATGATTAAATCGATGAATGTAGGTACAGCCACTTTCCTCTTAACTCGATGTGACCAGACCTCTTTTGAAGTATTTTTACACTAGACTTACATATTGTTTTTTTTTTTTCAACCAATATTTAAAGCCTTTCCTATACGTTGATTCAAGACTCTATTATTGTAGATAATTATAGAAATATAACTCCTACTCGTGACTTACATTTGAGTTCGTCACTATGAAAATTTAGAGCAACAAATTTATGTCGCAAAATTTTCGTTTCCATAGTAACATCATTGAAACGAAGGTAGTTGGTCAATGCCTCGCACCTCGCAGATGTGTGCAACTGAATTAAAATAATACAGTTGCTTATTTTAAGGGGAAGGGAAATTGCATTTCTTCGAAAAAAGGTTCTAATCTAAGATGATTTATATTTGAATACGTATGGTAATGTGGCGGCGCGCGACCAATTGAATCTCACCAAAATGCTTTCAATTAACAGTACCTTTCGAATGATATAAGTTTCTTACTACGTATTTCATAATAAATACTAAAAAAGTGTACGGACACGTTAGATGTTCGCTTTTAATATAATGATTTTGAATCGTTGAACCTTTTCCCGTATACGACTCCGTTGAAACTACTTTTATTTCTAGACCTAAATTCCAAAGTACACACGGTCCTTTTCTGGTAGAAACGTAATAAATTTAAATTCACCAATGTAACTAACAAAGCCCACCATATCGGCTACCCCTTAAACGCAATTCAGACGCCACAGTATCGTGCAACTTGTCCAAATGGAGAAAAAACTACACATCGGCGGTTGCATATGGGGACGACACGACTGCAAACAGCTACAGGGCCACTATGGCAATGACGCGCTTTATGCCAAGGTTTGTTATTCTCGTTTGTCTCCTCCTTAAGTCATTTTTTCTTCTTGCTATTGTTGTTGTCGTTGTTCTTCCCTTTTTTGATTATTCTATTTGCATGTGGAGCTAACCTCCACACTAGTTATATGTTAGCACTATGGGAAAGAGAAGAAACCGCTGTGCGCTGCGTCGTCGTTTTGCATCTTTTTGTGGGACTGTGCACAAACTCCATTCTTCCTGGAAACATTTCTCCCCGCACATTTATCCCTACCCACAAACGAGAACTCACTTTGGCCCAGGCAAACACTCAAGATGCAATGCGCTCTGGCGACCAGAGGGGGTGGAGGAGCGACAAATGACAACCCAGCCACATCCTTTCAATCGCCCATTTAAACGGTGCGACTATAGGTTGCGGTGAGACGATTTTGTTTCCCATGGCCGCCTATATACCCAGCAACATAATGAGCCAAGCCAAATGTCAAAGACACATTAATTCGCACCGCAAACAAAAACGTTCGAGCGTCACGCGGTATCTATCGGTGGTCAAAGAGTTGCTCCAGTCTATATGGAGGACCAGGCGCATTAGCCACTCGGCTTACTCATTAGCATTGTTCTCCTCTGTGTGCTGAAGAAAGAGGTTCTTGTTCCACTTCACACGCCACACAATGGACGGCGGCTCGGTACAATGTTAAGGCGTTAGAATCGAATTCGATTTGGATACATCGAATGATCATGGTAATGCAGATGATGATGATGATGATGCTGTCGCTGGATATAGGATGAAAAAGATTGGCATAGGGCATACAATTGGAACAAAGGGTTGTCTGGTGGTACAGTTATGAGTGCATTTTCCGAGGTTGATCCCGCAGCTCTTTTCATCGTTATTTTCAATGTGATGACGGTTGATTGACGTTCGATTTGATGGTTCTATGAATGCCATCGTGAATGCAATGGGTCCGTCTTATGGAATGAGGTCAAATTTGTGGTAAATCTTGAAGCAACCTTTTAAAAGAAGACACACAAACAATGAGTTGACTTTTATGTGGTGGATCACCTTTTGAAGGTGATTATAATAATTTGAAGGGAACATATTTCAAAGGCGGCTTCCACATTTAGGAGGTGTAAAAAATAAATTTACTCGTGATAATTAAAAAAGCAATATACCTTTCATCAAAAATACAATAGGTAGCTAGCTGGAGTGGGTTATAGAGTAATCGAGAGACTTTTTCGTCATGACAAGTTCTTTTAGAATCTCTGAGGGTTTTTTTTATTTGTTCTTACAGGCGAACTTCTTTTCCAAGTGTGAATTTTAAGGGCCATAGTTGGCTGAGCCACTACCACCAGCTCCATCGTGGACTTTGTCACAAATTTTGCGCGAACGGAGGTGGCTTTAGTTGAGCCCAGTCCATTATACAAGAGGACAAAGCGTCTCAAAGGAAGACAAAAGCAAGCCGGGCACATAAAATCATCTCATGCAGCTTTATTCAGCCTTGAGGTCGAGAAAATTTCTTAAATTTTTAGAACTTGACACTTCAGATGGGAACTGCCTTAAACTTTTCAAATGACCAACCGAAAACTATCAAAAATGTCCTTTTTTAATTCAAACTCAATCAAAACTAAACCGACGCGTCATCAACGTCTTGGTCAAAATATCAAGATGTTAATGAGTAACTTTTAGAAAGAAGACGAGGATTTTCCATTAAATCGGCTCTGTTTGACTTAATTCGAAAATTAGCTAACACAATGGGCCTAATTTGGCCTAAGTGTGGCTGCACTTGAGGCCTAGCTGGTCACATCTTGCTGGGCATAAAATGTCTTTTAATGCAATTCTACTGCAAATCATCTAAGGAAATTCTTAAATTGGGCAGGAAACACCTTTGGATACTTTTCGGAATCTTGTTAGAAACCATGCAGGTTTAGACTGGAAGGCGGGAAAATAGTTTACACATACTGAGAAATTGCTTGTTTTTGGAGGGAAAATGCTAAGCTTTGCTTCCATTGCAGTTTTGCTTCAATTATTTGTCCAGGGATCGCATTTTCTCAAGTGGCCTTTGGCATTGACAAGTATGAGACCCTATGCTCTCTCATAACCCGTTTAAACCTTTTATACGGAAAATAACACTGGCCAATCGCTGTTTCCTGGGGTGCAGAAGCAGATTGCAGAAGGCAATTGAGTAGCAGAATCCTAATTCGATCAACTGACGAAATTCTGTATAAGATTTAAAAATCTGACAGTCCCGCAATCCTGCTTTTTGTCACTGAAGCTTGGACTTTTTCTAAAGTAGATTAAGGTATCCTATATTCCTATGTTGCTTTGCGAGTGAGGTTTTTTGTAAAACGTTCGGTCTCGCTTGCCTTGGAGGGCTTTGAAGGAGCAAATTGAACGACGAACTCTACAACATGTAACGAAACGTTCCCGTTCATCACACTTTCATGGCCGCTACTTTAACCTTTTCTATGTCCATGGCGCATGTCCACTAATGTCCTCTCGCACTCTCGCAGTCCTTAGCGGCCTAACGACAGCGTGGTTCTTAGTGGCCCAACGGGGGAGTGGTTCCTTAGCGACCCAACGAGAGCGTGGTGGACGGGGGGAAGCAAGCAAACTGAGATTGCTGACACTGCTTATTTAAGGCCGATTTCCGAAAATGAAATTCAGCCGCCGAAGTCACTTTCTATGCGGGCCTTATCTGGCACACAAAAAACAAGATTGGTACAAATCACAAGTAGACAAGTCTCCGCGAATGCTACTCCAATACGGGTATTCATGGTTTTCCCACCACAAAGAGAGTGTGACTTCTAAGTGACGAATGCAAATCCTCAATGTCAAATAAGTGATTGGTGCAATAGCAGTCGGCAGGCTGCGGCGGGCTAGGACAGTAGTGGCCATAGAAAGGGTACAGTAGCGGCCATGAAAGTGCGACGAAAGGGGACGTTTCGTTACAAGCTACATAAACCTAGTGAAAAAATTGCGCATCAGTCGCCTAAAATGGGTAGACCATGTAGAGCTAATGATGACAAATGGTCCGGCCCATAGAGTCTACAAGTCGTACCCGGATGCACAAGACATTAGTAGAGGAAGTCCTCGCCTTAGGTGGCGGGGACAAGTATAGAGAAGGAGACATCAACCGACTTGGACCGGGCTAGTTAGAGAGACTTGTGAGCTGAGGTCTCGGTTAACTCCGAACTGTAGAGCCGCTTTAGTATTTCAGTCGAAAATCAGTGTCACAGTGGCAGTACTTGTATAAAATCAGCAGTGGTGATGTTCAAGCGTGCTCTCAGGCTTAGGCTGCGGATGTCGCCAGTAGTAGACCAACTATAGCTTGGCACTTGGGTCAACTGATTTCCTCTTCCATAGGGGCCAGCTAGAGTTACCCTACATCCAGAGTAGCTGCATTTTTCCATAACCCAACTTTTTGAATGACACCCGCATTTTAGGATTGACCCGTACTACCCCAAAACAAAATCTGTCTCGAAACGTGAAAAGCGTCTGCACTCGCGACTACAATTGGGAATAAAAAATGAGACTCTTGGTAACACAATTTTCACTCAATAGTTCCAACCTTTGATAATACCAAGCAAAGTCCTATTTACTCCTGTAATTGTTACACAAACGTAATTAAACAACTTGCATCGGCTCCTTGCGGTCCACCTATAATAACACCTAACCGACTTTCTACCACGATTCCCCGCACAATGGTAAACTGCTGCATGTCGTGACCGTCGATTTATTCTTCCGTTTGTGGTTGTTGAGAAAATGGCCAAAGAAAAATAAATTACCCCGCTTCCGTGGGGTCATAGGAATATATCCTTCGAGTAAAAGTGCTAAGCTACAGACCCATTGTAAGGTGACTGACCTCATATACGGCTCATACCGTCTAGAATAATCAATGACGGTCACAGAGTGGTTTTCCCTTTTTCTTATGCTCTCTTCCTTTGGGAAATGAAATTCTGAAGCGAAAGGAAGTTGTCTTACCACTGTCCAACTACATAAATGACTGACGCCATATTGTCATCGACTGGTGGCTGTCAGCTTTTAATTGGTAATTTGTCAGCTGTCACTAGTTGGCGATTTGTGACAGACAGAAGTGACACACATGATATAAGCATTCAACGACGGACGGGGTTAATGGCATTTGCCGTCCATAGGCATCATTGTGTTTCCAGATCGCTGTTGATGCCTGTGCGAAAGGTGCGCCTCGTTGACCTCGGAACGCATTGTTTCTGTGGTATGCCTGTTGTCGTTGTCGTTGTCGGTACGATACATGATACATGAGAAAATGGTCACAGGTGACATTCGGGCCATCTTTGGATTCTGTTGGTTTTTCGCAGGACTCTATTAGAAGGTTTTTTTCCACATTAAAGACGCCGCGTCGCTACGGCAATTTGGCCAAGTAAACAGTTACCATCAGTTGCCATCAGAGGGACACAAAAGCAATGCAAACCCATACGACTCGGAGAAGGTCAGTCGGGGTGACTCCTAAACCAAGTCGTCGCTTCTCTTGCGCGGCGACTCGACCGACCGCCGATCGCAGTCTGCAGACAAAGGCCTTCCATAAATATGTGAATTTGTTGTTCGACAAGGAGTCGCTCGTTAATATGTTGCGCATACATTATTCCTCCATCAGTTTGTGGTGTGTATATGCGCGATTCGACAACGACCACGACTAAGACGACAACGATGACTATGCGACGACCTCAGCGAGACCCGTGTACCTACAACCACTATTGTCCATTCCGATCCACTCCTTTTTGCATTCGATTTGCCTAAGCTGAGACGCCTTCTACTGCTGCTGCTTCTTCCATTTGAACGTATCTGGTGTGGTGTCTCTATGGTGCAACAAAGGAAATCAAAATCGCCAACATGGAATGAGGTCTGTCTTTTCTGTGTGTTCATTATGGGGACTCTTAGGTCTTAGCTTTGGAATTCCTTCCTAGTGGCTAGCTATATGTGGCACTCACTCCCCTGCACGTCCTTGGCCAAGTCGTCCACGTCCCACTATTATATGCCACTCGAATGGCTAAGATTTATTCAAATTACAAGACAAGTCACGGTTGTTGCTGCGACGACGACGACGGCGACGACTCTGTTGCACTTTTGGCCAATAATGTACGTATGTCACGTGGTTTACTATAGCATCATGGGCATGGCACATTACGTTCGGGTATATACCTTTTGCCAATGGCCATGGGTGCTACGTTTGACTATAAACCTAATAATGGGTAGTTTGAGTCCATAGCGACGAAGAGCGCGCACAGCATACCAACGTACACATAAGTGGGCACAACGACTGTTGGCATCATCATCATCGTTGCAGTCGTCGTCGTCGTCATCGTCATCGTCAGCATCGTCGCTTTAATGAACATATTCATTGCCCGATGTTCGACGACAACGACGGCCATGGCCACGACGACATCCTGGAGGCCAATGAACTGAAACTCATCCGAGTTCTACCGGTATATTGTCAATGAGATGCAATTCGGATGGTGACCTCTGGATGGGGGAGTTTGACTAAGTTCTCCTTGCGCGAACAAGACGAGTTCATTTGCTCGGCATTATGCCTGTGTGCGCATATGGAGTCTCAGTCTGGAGCGCTGTATGCACTTAAGCGCGCTCGGAGAGTATTTAATGACCGATGGACTGCTTAGAACCCACCACGGGATCTGGTTCTGACACCAAGCGAGATGATGGTATATTAGGGACTGAATGATACCGAATTAAATTATACAGGAAACAAGCAAGTGCACGAGGAGGGAGGAGGACTGATTTTGCCATTCTTCGGAGTGCGGAAAGTAGTGGAAGCTGAAATGCGCTATTGTTTTGTTTGGCTGTCATACTGACAATGGGATGTGAGATAGTACAATCCTGCAATTTGAGTTAAGCAACTGAAAAGGGCTCTTAACAGCTTATACCTGGGAAAAGGGTAAATCACGCGATCACGCCTATTTTATAAATGGTTCACCTCAGGGCAACTATCTGAGGCCTGAAGTTTTTTTTCGCTTGCAGACAATTATTATTTATTATTTAACTACTAAGCATTTAAGTCACAGTTAATCAATTATTAACATTTAAAAAAAAAGGTTTGTTATTTTAAAAAAATGTTACATTTCTTTTATTACTTGTTTTAAATTTAATTTTCAATCACATGATTGAACTTATTAAAATCCTTTGTCAAGTTATTGATGGGGTCATTGCTTTCATAGTTCTACATCGAAACGTCCTTTGATAAAAAAAAATATTGGATTCCTTGTTGCCCTCGATCAAATATTGATGTTTATAGAACTAAGAATATAGGGGGAGTTGATGTTGTCAGTCAGGACCCAAAACAAAAATAAAGTATTTGATTTTTCTCTTAGTTTTTCCAGAGTCTTCATATTCAGCAACCTTAATCGACTTCTGTCGGAGGGGAAGACGACTTTCGGGGTCCCAATGTAAATCACTTAATGCAAAAAGAAGAAATTGCTTTTGAATGCTTTCCATTCTTGAAATTCCAGATTCATGATATAGGGGACCTGAAATTCTTTTGAAAAACGTTTTAGAAGTTGCGTTCGGCTTCTTGCCTTACTGACAATGGAATCCAAATGAAGGTTAAGGCTGAGCTTCTTGTCCATGATAACTCGAAGATCATTAAAGTGATCCGCACTTCCAACAACTTCATCATTAATAAAATAAATCGATGGAGTTGGATTTTGACGCCTTGTAAAGGACATAAATTTACAATCCTTCAGTTTTAGCTGCATGTTGTTCTAGTTCCCCTTACACCTCAAACTGTGTTGGACATGTGTCCAAGATACGTGTCGTCTCTTTATAGCTTAAAAGCTATAATTATAGCTTTCCGGCTTAAAATCTGTATTTCAAAGCTGTAAAGCGATTTGAAGCCTCAAAGGCAACATTGTCCCACTGCCAGCTCATTGAAAAGTCATTCGATGGACATAGTTGGCACATCTGCAGATCTGCTTTATGGGCGGTAGATAGGGTCGTACACCTGGTCATAGTTACTGATTTCATTTCGTTTTAAAAATGGCAAGAGGTATGCTATTTTTAACTCTCCCCAGGAAGGGTATTAAAAACATTTTACAGAGCTGCGTTCGCATCAAGTTCGAAGTCCTATAATTTTCAACCGGACAGTATAGAGCACCGACCAGCTTTTTACTTTCAGAGTGGTACTTGAAGAAGGCTTAAGATATTCCAGTCCATGCTACTACCATTTTCGTCGTCAAGTGGTTGTCTTTATAAGTTTATTACACTTTTTCTCGTGGCTTAAAAGTGCCTAATCCCATTTTTGAGCGACGAGAGAAAGTGTCAGAAAATCCTGAAAACATTTACTTTACTTCTCAGAAACCTGTCAACGAAGCTTTTCAGGTTACTCGTGATAGTGATTTTTCAAGTTCTGCATCGACATTAAAGCGGAGTAACAGAAGCTCGATATTTAAACGAATTGCATTTGCCAAATGTTGGACAACAGTTCAAACGTCGACTTTGCCGATTTCGCTGGCTATACATCATTTTTAGCTTTAACTTCTGTCGAGACAATACCCGGCAAGGACTCTCTCTCTGCCTTTTGGCCAGCTATGCGAACTTAAGATAGCTACACCCGAGAAGCTGATGATCTTTGTTCTGGCAGTGTTAATTTTTAAGCCGAAATTTCCTTTTCTCTTCGCTTCTGCTACGATTCCATATAACTTTTGAAGCATACTTCGTCAGTGCAGTAGATAGGTTTAAGGTCTGTTATGAAGGTCCATCAAAGTCATGGTCTCTGTCGCAGGTCCGCACGAACTTTCTTGTTAATTGCAACTCATAAGTGTAAAGTCTACTGTATTTTCGTTTAAATCCTTAAAGATTCGGTTTAGAGAAAGAGACGATTTTGGAAATTTTTTGCTATTCAAATTTTATTGCGAAAAATGTAACGTTCCGGCCTCTTCGTCGAGGCATTGTTTTGGTTACGGTTC
Source organism: Cheilosia urbana (assembly GCA_946477585.1). NCBI lineage: Eukaryota > Metazoa > Arthropoda > Insecta > Diptera > Syrphidae > Cheilosia > Cheilosia urbana. The sequence continues at coordinate 141,179,584 of OX297853.1, forward strand.
GTGTAGAGCTGTAGCGAAAGACTCGCATCTGGTTACCACTCAAGTGTGCGATTTAAATGTTTGCTACGAATGATGGCGACTTTTAGAAATAGCTGAATTAAAACCCTTTTTTATAACGAATAAATGTAAAATATTGAAAAAAAAAAGTCATTACTAGAGGTTGAACTCCGAACCGCTCAAATTCAAACGCATTAAGCAAGCTACAATTACTATTATGGTCTGACTGTTGTGTTTGTTATTATTTTTTTTTTTTTTTTTTTCATTTCGCATCTACAAATGGCAAAAGTATTTTGACCAAAATTACATTTTATGAATTCTAGCAATAAGTAAAAACAAAAAAAAAATATAATATACAAGTTCGCTTACTTAAATAAAAGGTGAATTTGTGTATTTAATACATTAATTTAAAATTATCGAAATGAATAAGATTCCTTTTCCTTTGGCATAATTATTTTGACAAATAATAAATAAAACTTAAAAAAAAAAATACATATTTTTAAATTTAAAAAGGAACAAAATGAAATTATTGAATAAGAAAATATTTACCATTTACCTCCGACCATTTTCTGTAATTGTCTTGGAGCAGTTTCGACGAGTTTTTGCAGCATTTCTGCAAGATTTCTGAGCTTTGTTCCTACAAAAATGGTCTACTTTCTGCTCCGTGTCAGAGGGACATTTATTTTTCCTTTAATGCAACATTAAACATATTCAATAACACTAGCAAGCCCGTGCTCGCCTTGCTTCGCAAAAGTTCCACTTCGCACACACACACAAAATTTCCTCCACTGAACGCTGGGAAAATCCAACGATCTAGCTACAATCGAACATTTTACTTTTTTGAATTGTATAACATTTTTAGTATATCGCTTCTTGTTCGACTTCAGGATAACGTGCAAAATTGATTTATATCTTAAAATCTTTGTACCCAATTGAACTTTATACCTATTTAAAAAAAAAAAAAACAATTTCATTTGGATAAGTCATTCCGAAGCTAGGAGCTAGAAGGCATTCGAGAATCACAATTTTTTTTTAGATATAAGCCTTGTTTTCCTTTTCCGGACAACGGATAATGGTAAAACATATCCTATAATCTAATCTCAACAATTTTCAATGCAACTGTAAAAATCGGAATTAATTTCGTGCAGTACTTTTTTAATTTATTCCGAACAAAAACCTTACAGCCGGAATAAAAGTTACAGTCTTATTAAAGTAAGGATTAAATCTTCACCGCTGGGTGGCCAGCTGTGTGTTTCTGGTTCTATATCCCAAAAAAGTTAAATCACGATTATGCTTTTGTGCGACAAGGAACGTTATCCTGTTGGAGAATAAATGACTGCCCAAGTAGTCTATCCTCAGATAGGAATGCGTAATAAGGTACTTAAAATTTGTGCTGGATCATCGTTCCATCGATTGGAACCAAATCTGCACAGCAGTTGGACGGTATACGACCCTAAAACATTCTAAACCTGCCACCATGCTAACTGTTCTGAACGACTGGTGCGTATTTTTCACGAGATAATTTCCGAACAAATCTTCTTCACTGTGATCCTTGAGGCTGAGATGAACTCACATCCGTCCATAAAAGCAGGTTTTACACCTTACGGGTTTATTTGTAAACTCTTGGGTGGATTCTAGCCTCTTTATTTTGTTTTCGTACGGTACTTTTCTTACAGGATATGTATCCAAATCGATTTCAGCAAGGCGCCTCTGATTAATCGTTTAGATATTCGGGTTGTCAGCATATTTTTTTTTTTTTTTTAAGTCGAGAATTTTAAGAGTTAAACTTGGATTTTTAACAAACTTCTCCAAAATTCATCTTCCACCTTTTACCTTCTTCGGTATGACTTTTTCATTTTTCACCCGAGGGAGGTTAATTTTCCACGATCATATTTAATTTAAATTCAAACGATAACAGTCTTTTTCGCCAAACAAACCTTGAAAAATGAGTTTGTCCAAACACGTTTGCCTGTCAAAAAATCGTATACATTAACCAGAAATACACAACATGAGCTGTGGCGCAGTGGCTTAGTGGTTAGTGTGTTGGACTACTAAGCCAGGTTCAAAAAAATCCAAATTCCAATTTAGGGTATTTTTCCACTGCGCCACCTGTCGAGAACGTCCGACAAACATCCGGGAGTAAAACTGTCTTGAAAGAGCATCTCAATCAGCCGTTTGGAGTCGGCTTAAAATTGTAGAGCCCTTCCATTCGTTCCAAAAATGAAAAACTCATACAAAACGAATGGTTGTGAGAAGCTAGGCCTAGGGTCCCTACAGACCTGTTGCGCCAAATATTTATTTTATTTTATTTAGACCGGATCTTATCTGTGATAGGTTTCAAATGGTCTCATTTACAAACACAATCAGAGGTCACACCATTTGCAATCACTGAGTGAAAACTGTTGAGAGTTAATCCGTAGGCATAAGGAACTATTCGCCTTGAAAGGCGACGTGCATTTCTGTCAAAATATACTTTTGCCGATGAGTGTAGCTTTGATTTTTTTTTTGTTTTTTTACCAATCAGACTTGGAGGCGGTTTCGGGTTCTGGTCATATCCATTTAGCCGTCCGCAAACTACTCCCTAGTATATTCGGAAGTTTCCAAAATGTGTTAAGTTACCTATGTTATGAAATTCCCACCTCAAGGAACAAAGATGATTTATAGCCCGCCGATAAAAACGCGCGTTGCCATCCTCCCGGCGGTAGCGGCTTTATTTTGAGTCAAACAGCGATTTGCAAAATTCGCCACAGCTAGTTGTTGTCATTAATCAAACCCGTCTAACCCACATAATCATACCCGAGCAGCTGACTTTCGAAAAAGTTCATAAAAGGGAAAAGACCGAAACTGAGCGTATGCCATTTGGTATTCATTAATTTAACGAATTTTCTTAGTGAAAGCTTTTGGAAGGTGTTGCTGAACTGAAGTTCTGAATTGAATTCGAAAACGAAATTTCTAAAACGTGAAGAAATTCATTCAAAGGAATGATGATTAACCGAAACATTCACAGTGAAATACTCGAATATCGAACAGGCGAATGTCGTGCACGTATTTTTAGTGACTCTTTAGCGTTGGCTTTTGTGGCGCGTTTTGCACAATCAATCTACAAATTGACACAAGCTTCGTTTATTTCTTCTCGCATTCCGTCGTGAAAACATGCTAAGTGCTTGTGCTAACAGACGCAATTGTCACGTCATAAAAACCGTCTGCGTCTGTGGCGTTGTCTGCTAACCAGTCAGTCATGTCAAGAGCAACGGATTCATAAAAAACGATGACGTTATTTCTGTCATATAGGTATATGCCTCAGTTGGTGCTCTGTTCACAAGTGCCACCAAATGGCAACCCATAACACACTTAACAGTCTGTCTTGAAAAGAAAACTCCTCTCATCGCTAATTGAAACAATTAACATTGCAGGCGAAATATTTCTTATGCGACCGCTGGAAGACATCGCCGCGATCACACATGTGGGTGACCCTGTCCTGCTAACAGTGGTAGCCGAAGAGGTTAAGGTCGGTCGTGACGAGCCGCCAGCAGCTGCCACAACCGTACAGCTGGCGTTCTTCCTCCCAGAGCGCAGCAATTCACCACCATACTTCGAGAACGATCAGTAAGTATACACATCAGATACACTGTTTCAATTTAACCAATGTGACTTTCTCTCTCTCTCCCTCTCTCTCCCCCCGCAGCTATGTGTCACGCGTGGATGAGAATGCACCGCAGGGCACCGCATTGACGTTCATCGATCCGTATGTGCCGCGCGTCTATGATGACGACACCGGAAAAAATGGCGTCTTCTCGCTGACCCTGCTGAATAACAACGGCACCTTCGAGATATCACCCAACGTCGCTGAGCGTAGCGCATCGTTTCTGATACGCGTGCGTGACAACATGCTGTTAGACTATGAGGAACGTCAGTCGGTTGAATTCCAGGTGTTGGCCCAAGAACTTGGTCCAGCAACGAACCTGTCGGCCATAGTCAATGTAACGGTGTACATCAACGACGTGAACGACAATCCGCCGGTATTCACTCAGCCCGTGTACACGGTGGAACTGCCGGAGAATATGACAGTCGGCACGAAGGTGGTGCAAGTGCATGCGGACGATGTTGACACCGGAATGGGCGGACGTGTCCGCTACACAGCCATAATGGGCTATCTGAACACTTCGCTGAATTTGGATGCGGAAAATGGCTTAATCACCGTCTCGACCAACAGTCACGGCTTCGACAGGGAAGTGATGCCCGAATACCATTTGTATGTGGAGGCTCGTGACAGCGATGGTACCGGCAACCGGGCACAGGTGCCGCTAGTCATAAAGATGATCGATGTGAATGACGAGACGCCGATATTCGAGAAGAATGTCTATGAGTTCATTTTGGCAGCTGACCTGCAGAGTTTTACATCGCCGGCGTACATTAAGGCCGTCGACAAAGATGCCACAGCACCGAACAACGAGGTGCGCTACGAGATCATCAACGGCAATTATGACAATAAATTCTCACTGAACAAGGTCACCGGCGAGTTGACGGTCCAGGAGAAGATTTTAATGCGCTCCAAAAAGGAGACACTGAGTCGAAGCCGGCGGCAGGTCACGCCGTCACCTCTTGAGAACGATATGTTCGTTTTGACCGCCCGAGCGTATGATTTGGGGGTGCCGGTGAGATTTTCGACCGCAACCATTAGGATCTATCCGCCAGAGAGTCGAACACGGACAGTGACCTTTGTCGTGCCGGGCTATAATCCGGACAAGCAGAAAACAGCAGACACCTTGTCGACCATCACCGGAGGTCGTGTGATCATACACGATATAAGACCGATGCGACCCGATGAGCCCGGGGCGCACAACCTCAAGGGCGACATAAAGGAGCGCAGTGTGGTGACGGCAACGGTGCTGTACGATGGTGCGTCGGTTGTTGATATATCACAGATTCAGCAGCGATTGTCACAGCACAACGGATCGTATGCGATCATGACGAAAGACGAGGTGGACACTGATGTAAGTTTTGCTTAATGACTAGAGCGGTACTTATTTTTGATGAATTCCTTTTTCTTTTCTTTTTGCAGGCTTTGTACAAGGCTGAGAATAAATTGCTGTTTTGGCTTCTTATTCTACTCGCTACGCTCGTGGCGCTGACCATCCTAATTCTACTGCTGTGCTGTATATGTTCGTGGTGCCCTCTCTACGGTGCGGCGAGGTAAGTCTGAGCGAGACTGCTCTGGTTATCCTTGGAAATATATACCCTGTAAAAGCTACTATATCCTGCTTGCTTGTCTAAATTATATTTGGAGATATTGTTGTCTGTATTAGGCTGTTAACTGTGAAAAAGTCGTGATTGTGGGTTCTTGGGTGTGTACAGTAGTCGGAAGGACATTCTTGTTCATTAACAAAGGTTATACATACTAGTGTCAAGTTCGTATGATAGGTCAGGTTTATCATGCGGAACTCTGTTTTACTGATTAGGTTTTGGACATACCAAAGGAAAACCTTTGATATTGGCAGAAAGATATGGTTCCTAGGAAGAAAGCCCTGACTGTTTTTCTAGAGATGAATAAGTAGAAAGCTCGGGTACTCTACTACGGCGACCTTAAAAGCTCATTCACCAATGACCATCAGCAGTATTCAAAATTATTTTTATTACAAGTTTGGTTAAAATTTCGAAAAAGAACACATTTCACTTAAAATTAATAAATAGGAAATAAGTGGAAAAACCCAGCCCCAAAAAATTAATCATAATTATAGCGAAAAGTCAAATTTTGTTGTATATGATATGGATCTTAGTTAGACTCAAGGGTCCAACCACGGTTGCCAACACGGTACATTTGGGACAAAGTTGTTTTTCCCAATATTTCTTTGTCCTTTGTCCTTCCAGACGATTTCTCAGTCCCAAACTTAATTTATATAAAAAAAAATTAATTCAACAAATAACTAAAAAATAAGGGTAATGTACAGAACGTACACAATTAACCTTGGTTATGGAGAAAATATTTTTTATGTTATTTTTAGGTAGTTCGTTTTGAGGTTTATTAAAATATGAGCTGGGTTTGCAATATATAAAATTTTTAAAATTCGATATTTCAGTTGTAAAATTAAATCTTTGTCCCAATGTTAATTTCTCCGTTTCATTCTTTCGAAATTTTTGTCCGAAGTTATGTTTCAAGTTGGCAAGCGTGGGCCCAACTTACACAGTATCCGTCACGTCCATTGCCGCAACGTATTCAACTTACAGGTTGATAGAATACACCAGAAGCTTATGGAAGGTGAACAATAAGCAGCACACGTGTCGGATGCGACGGATAAAGTAGGTGTACTTTCTACTTTGTTGCCCGTTGACATTCTTGACTCTTTTAGCCTGTATTAAGCCATATATGATGTATGAAACAGCTTGAGAGAAAGGAGTTTCAGTGGTGGAAATATGGAGAGAATGAGTAAAACTGTCATCGGCTGTCAACGTAAGCGACGGATGCTATAGAACTGCTCTTTGTGTCGAGTACGCCAATATAGAGGGATCCGTCGGCGTGACGGAAGTAATGGATTATATGAGTTTGGCTCTTCTGTCATTTGCTTTGGGTATATGACAATGACAACATATTTAGTCTAACGAAATGATATAAGAAATGTTCGATCATAATTGGTACGACAAATATAGTTAAACGGGTTGGTAGATCAGGGTAGACCCTACTATACCACACTTAGGTCCTTGTGGGACCATTGTGATGCCCTTTTTTTGGGGGTTGATCGTTGGTGCTGTAGATAGTTAGCACATGTCTCTCCTTCATCTAAAGATCAGAGAGTGTAACATCAGAAACTTCTTCTAAGTCATAGAAGTAATAGCTTCCAAGTGTTTTTTTCCTCAAGTGACAGAGGCTCGGGCAGTGACAGGGGAAGTGAGGTGTCCTCATGAATCTCTTTGTCCCCGCAGCCTCTACATATATCGTCATCTTTGAGATTTAGTTTCATCGTGTGGTTTCTTAGAAAGTTATGACCCGTTAAAGCCCCTACCAGCTTAGACAGCGATGACCTGTCAAACTGTAGAAGTTTGATGGTTCGGCCTCTGTCATATACTGGCCATAGCTTCCGAGATACTTCAAAGGTAGTTAGTTCTTTCCACCTGTTATGGGTTTTCATACAAATCTTGTTCTCCACTCGTTCTCTGAGATTACAGAGTGGAGGCTTGATCGACTGTAGTGCTCTAGCATGATCCATTGCAGACCCTTTTCTCGCCAGTTCGTCAGCTATCTCATTGCCGGCTTTGTCACTTTGTCCAGGGACCCAGCAGAGATTGATAGAGTGCTGCGAGCAGAGAACCTTGAGCTCTTCGCGACAGCTATGAACTAGCTTGGATTTTATTTCAATAGCAGAAATTGCCTTATAGCATTTCATTGACAGCCAGAAAATGGTAATATCATTACGAGGTATTGCCAACAATGACACCATTCGGGCTGCAGATTGAGAATTGCCTCCAATCCAGCTGTGGGTGTTCTCATCGCGCTGGTTGTCCCTATACATGCTAGTCTTTGTATTTTTGTCATTGCCTTGCCCGCGGCTTGCCACCAGACTATGCTGCCATATGTGAGTATTGGCCGCACGATTGCCGTGTATATCCACAGGATTATTTTGGGGTTTGGTTCCTACCTCCTGCCGAAGATGCGGTTACATGCGTAGAAATCATTAGCTGCTTTCTTCACTCTTTCATTGACGTTCGGCTTCCAACGACAAATATAACCTATAGTCAAAGCCAGCTAATTGTCTTGCTTTTTTCTATTTTTAAAAGTTTTTGTAATACAACAAACGTGCAAATTCATCTACGGAAACCCACCTTTCGTTTGAACTATGCCTTATTAAATTCGGTTTTAAAATAACGATGTAGTCAGTACGACAAAAGAAATGTAACTTTTTAATATTTATAATGAGAGGGCTTAGTATCGACCGCGAACTTATAGAAAATCGAAGGCTGTGCCCAGTGCCCCCTAGAGGCATCTTGCATTTTCATTCTTATGGGGACTATATTTTAAGGCTCTTTTTATGACTTAGCATTCGCAACAGTAACCACCATAAAACAGTTCATACAGTTCTGTTTCTTTTATAAGTCTAAAGTTTTTTTTTGTAATTTTCTATATCTAGTCAGTGCCAAAGAGATCTGAAGACCTTCACCTACTTCTAATAGCTCTTTCCTAGGTACTTAGTTCTAAGCCCGTTTAGGATTAATAGGTTATTTTTACTTGGACTCATGGGTGTCTGCCTTTAACATTTAAGACTATTAATTGCAAAAGTGTCTCTTCACTTACAATTTAAAAGAGTTTGAATGGAACTCTTTTCATTAATTCTCAAGTCTTCATGTATATAGGCGAAGTTCCGCTGTCTCAAGCCCTATAAATGGTTTCATTGTCTGCCTTGTCTTGCTGAAGAATGCGATGTTTTTTTTCCCTTATGCCTACGTTTTCGTGCGCACGACTCATTTGCTCGAAGTTGCAGAAGTTAATCGTTCGTGCAAGTGAAAACGTTTGAACGTTTCGCCTTACAGAATGCCATGAATACCATGGCTTCTCACAATATTTCATTTTGTGTAAGTTTTTATTTTTGGGACGAATGGAAGGGACCTGCAGTTTTATGGCGTGTCCGACCAGCAAATTAAGAATCTCTTTCGTGACAGTTGTACGTTTGGATCTTTGTCAGACATTCGCGAGAGGTGGCTCAGTCTAAAAAGCCTTAAGATGTAATTTGTGTTTTTCCCAGAAACGAACCTGAAATCCCTTGCTCAGTAGTCCATCACACTAACCACTAATCAATGCGCCCTAGCGTTCTTTACTAACAATACGGAAACCCGCAATCCTCTTGCCGCTGGTCCCCTCAATTGCTTTTTTTTCAAGTTCGCCATTTTGTTTTTCTATCGGAGTTATGTCAATTAAGAATCCGTGCAAAATTATTTAAAAAATATAAAATAAATGCTGCAAACCGCTACCAACCATGGGGGAATGTGATACGAGTTCGTTATTCCCACATTTAGCATAATTGGTTACTTATTATATGTTTTGAAAAGACGATTAATATAGTTTGTTTGGTAAAACTATCTAAGCACGGTTGCCAGATTGGGCGCTTTGTCGTATTTGGGCTATCTTTTTACTTAAAAAACGATAAAAATTTCTTCCATGATCGTCCAACACATTTTTGGGCTATATATATCGTTTTACAAATTTAATGTTAATTTTGTTTGTTTTATTCTTTCACAAAACAAAAAAGAAATATTTTCGAACAAACCCGCACTTTTAAAACTTGGCAGCACTCTTGCAGTCAAGTGACATCGAACAGTCGTTCAAGTTGCACGCACACCAATTCACGTTTGCAGGCCTTTTGGTTTGACACAAGCCACAAAAGCCAATAGCAGGAAAAAAAGTCAAATAAAATCCAAGGCGTAAAAGTAAAAAAAAAAAACACGTCGAGAATAAGTCTGATAAATACCAAAATTTTCAACGATTTTTGGACTTCTTTCTGAGCAACGATGTTGGGCTACATTTTTTGAAGGTTTGGGCGTTTAAAGCGAACTAAATTCTGGTAACCATGTCTAAATGAGTTGTTTTATATACTAGAAACATATTAGGACAAACATGGTTGGGCATTTTCCGCTTTTGGATATCATTAACTTCGATTTCATGAGTACATTTTTATTAAATAACCCAAGGAAAAATTACATACCTACATTGTTAATTTTTCATAAATATTTTAAGAAAGAGTACACTTTAAAAAAAAATACTATCCACACGTAACGAATAATTTCCAATTTAAATTCTATGAACGCTGGCAACAACTTTGCCGACAGCGGAAGTGGCACATGCAAGATGCGAGTGTGTTGCTGAGCTGGAATTTTTTAAGTTACGTGACATTTGTCAATAGGAATTCCTATGTAACAATACTAACGCATAAAAACCCATAAAAATATAGCATATTGGGGGGTCTCAGTCTCTCAGTACCTATTGTCTCTGGTCGCAATAACAGATTTGGCTCAAAACTCACGACTCATTTGCTGGTATTTTGAAAAATTGCTACTGAGGCTTTACGAGAAAACCAAGAAAACAGCTTGATAAATCCAAATGTCTACGTTCATTGCAAGCAAGTGCATCCTAAATTACAACCGATTTCTAATTGGGACAGTGTTCCTTTTGATGTACAAGTAGTAATCGAAAAATCTATTTATCTTTGACAGTTGACATTTATTTTTTTGGGCGCAGAAGAGAACATCTTGCTGTCGTGATGTTTCCGATTGTCAGTTTGCTCTCCGTTTATCACGTAAAGACTTTTTTTAGTTCGTTCATTGGATCTAGCAATCGACAAATCTATGCAAGTTGACATTTAGGTTTTGACTTTGAGGTTATAATAGTTACTGAACGATCTGACATTATTTTATGTCAGATAAATCGATTGCGATTTTAGCAAAAGTAAAAGAAAACGACTTTCTTAGATAAAGTTTAATATAAAGAAATTACTGATTGATGGCGTGATTTAAAACAAATGAACAGTAGGTTAGACTTTTACAAAAATGAAAACTATATTTCAGTATATAGAATACAAATTGCAGTATTTTAAATTAGAGTTATTAAGTTGAAATGGGGTTGCCAGGTTGCAATAGGTGTGTGGTATGAGCACTTTGAGAAGCTGCGGCTGCTATTCTGAACAGTTACATTTATGACAAATATAGTTTTTGCGTTCAACAGATTTCCAGTATCAACATAAAAAATCTAGGTGACTTAAGAGGATTACATTTTCGAAAGCACTTTAAAAGTCTGAACCCTAGTAGGAAATAGGTAATTTATGTAATTAGTTAAATTCTTAAAGTCTTTTTGTAAGAAACTGCAATTATTTGCCATCAAATTAATTCCAGGTTTTAGTCAGTCGCGTTTCAATGCAAATCAAATCGTTGATTTAAATTCAACGATTTGATAAGTATAGAAGAAAGGTATTTATTTGTTTAGGTCCGACTTTAGAAAATACCCGAAAGTTGGTTACAAAAATATTCTACCTAAGAAACAAATTGGGTCAACAGAGAGGAGGGTGTTCGAAACTGATCAATATACTGAAGTTTGAAGCCGTTGTACCTAGTGAGTCGCGGCACCCTCTCAAAATCAAAACAACTCCTTTGTTCTTTGTCCCATCCTTAGGCTCCAGTTATAGTCATACATAAAATGCAACCGAAAAAGTTGGAACAGTATGAAAATGAGTTTTTTTTAGTTAAGGCGGTCATAGCGAAAACAATTACAACAAACAAAACGCCACTGATTGGATTCCAACAGAAAAAAAAAATCCTCCCAGATGGAACAGTAAAGAAATGAAATATTTCAGTGGAATGATTCGGTTTTCTTTTGTGGAATTGACTGAATCCTCCCAGATGGAACAGTAAAGAAATGAAATATTTCAGTGGAATGATTCGGTTTTCTTTTGTGGAATTGACTGAGAAGTTGATCAGAAAAAGTTTTTCGTACGGAAAAATGAATAAATTATTTTTCTAGAAAATTTTAGGATCATTTACATATTTTTTTGACAATCTAACTTTATAATTCATAAGCAACATTTTAAGACCAAGATTGAGTTCAACCATCAAGTTTAAGTGGTCAAAAAAAGCCAAAGAAAATTTTTACGGTTTGGTTTTACGTATTGCTATAACTAGGGTCTTAACTTGCCAGACTTTAATTTTCGGGCTTGTCTTTCCGGACTATTTTAACCATCCATATTTATAACCATTCTTCTAGATTCCAGTAACACCCGATGCAAAATCAAGAAAAAAAACTCCAAATTGCTATATAGGGTCTAAAGTTTAACATAACCATTAGAAACTCGCCTAATACAATAACTCTTGAGCCAAAATAAAACTAACCACTCATTTGCTTCATCAAAAAACCCCTTTAAAAAAAAAACAAAAATCGAAATTAATACAAAAAACAAACCTAAACATCATTTTCTCGTTCTCTCTCTTTTTTTACTTGTAGCAAGAGAATAGTTAATATCAGTAGAACTGAAGACGATGTTCATCTAGTTCATAGGGAAATCGCAAACGGAAAGCAAACAAAATCTGTTCAGGTAGATTTTGCCAAAAAAAAAAAAAACTATGTTCCTGCACTTTACTTAGTTTTCCTTTTGAGTTTTATATCCACGTAACACAAAAAAAAAAAAAAAAAAAAACATCCAGTAGTTGTAGTAGTTGCGGTTTTGTTTTTCACCTCTAATACAATTTTTCTAAAACATCCTTAGTTTGGGTTTTAATTTTCGAACTCACTTCTTACTCACACAAAATAAACAAAAATAAAAAAATTGTAACAATTATAATTTTTCTTTGAATTTTAAGTTGCATTGCCATATTGTTTTGGTGCACTGAAAATGATTTTCTGCTTGGAAAGCTTCCTTTTCGAAACGCTAGTCGACTTAAGCGGTCTTCACTAAAACTGCAAATATTTTTGTTTTTTTTAATTTTTTGTTCTAGGTCGCCGAATGGATGGGAAGAAGAGAGGCGTGGTCGGCAGAGAAATCATCCGATACACGAACGAAACCAACCCGTTGGGAGTTCCACAATGGACATGGTGAACAGCCTGACGAAAGCCTAGAGCGTCCCGGTCCCGCAGCTGGTGTCGACAACCTGGCCCACGAAGAACGTCACGATCGGAGAATAAAATCAGCCGAGGAACAGCAGCGTAGAGTTAGAATAAAGTAAGTAGATGAGTACACTTAACTGGAGAGGGAGTAACAAAGCTCTGAATCTTTGCAGGAACACACAAACAGCCAAAGACGATATTCATCTAAGTAGTTTCCATAATTCTAGAACTAATTTAATCAACAACGAGCGCGATGTATATATCGAGGACATTATAGACGAAGAGCAGGACATTGGCACGCAATCGTTCCGGAACCGTAACCGGCACAGACAGCAGCGGGCAGCCCAACAGCAGATCGACGACGATTCGATGCGGAGGCACGAGATCGATCGGGGAAGTGATTTGGACTACAATGGCGACGGAGCTCGGGGGAGTTTGAAGGCCAAGCGGGAGTACTTCATCAAGGACGGAAATGTGGAGATTCTGCAGCTGATGACGCGCGACAAGCAGCGGGAGGACGACGACATCTATGTGAACCTTCCTTTGAAGGCTCCGGCAAACCTGTCCCATCCACAGCTGCTGATGGTAGACCAAAGTGGCAAGGAGATCCTTATGCGGAGGTTTATCGAGGAACAGCCAGATGGGAAGCAAATCATCCGGGAGCACTACCAGATAGTTCCCGGGGCGAACTACATACAATCGATGCCGAATGAGGTGCAGCATTCCACTTACAAGGACACCTTCCCATTGGGCAAAAGCGGTCCCAACAGCATAGTTTACTCTCAGGCGGAACCGGAGGTTAAAATCATACACACTCAACCTCTGCAGGCGGGAGCAGGTGCAGACATGGCCACCCAAATGCAGCCAGCTATCTCCAACCAATCGCTGACGCAGGAGCTGGAGAACTCGCTGAAACAGCAGAATGCTCTGCTCCGTCAGATTTTGATGGAGAAAGAGAAAGTCGATCTACGATACACCCAGCAGGACGTGGCTCTGGAGACACAAAGTCTGCCAGGACAATCCATGGCGATTGCGACGCAGACTGACTGTGATGCAGGCACCCAGACTGAGGGTGGCGACATGGTTGTGAGCTCCTCATCGGTTAAGCGACAGCGGCGTGCGAGAAGTGAGAACGACGACTCACTGTCCGAGGACGAGTACGAGTACGTACGGTTCAGCCCACCCAACAGTCCCGAGGGAGTCTACTGGATCAAGCGAAAGCGACAAAAGAAACGCTCAAAGCTTCGTGGTGGTAGTCAACCGCGAAAGCGCGTTGTCATGGTGGAGGAGGTTAAGCGAAAGATTCGCACGCCCATAAAGGAGGAGGAAGACGATGAGTTCTACGAATACCGAAGGAGATCCCCACCAAAAAAGCCCATACGCTACCACGGCGAGACAAGGGCGAGTTTACTGCGTCGCATGAAGAACGAAGAGAACCGCAAGGCCGCCGCGAAGAAGTCGGCCTCACTTAACCGAGACGTCCTCCTGGAAATATCCGACTCACTCGACGACAAGGCCAGTCCGGATGAACGATCAAGGCGCAAAGTCAGCGTCGAACAGCTGGAATACTATGACAACTCTGGAGATGACTCCGACGCCGATGAGATCGTAATCAAAAGCAATGCCCTTCCCTCCACGGGGCGTCAGCCCGAAAATGCCCACTTTGAAATCCATGTCACAGATGGCAGCAATAACAAGGTCTACTCCCGCTCTTCGTCCGAACAGAGAATTTATACAGACGACCAGGACCGTCGGCTGAGGAGTCCGGACCCAAAACCGAGACTTTCGCGGAAAGATGTCCCCGCCCTGCGCAGCTCCCAACGGCGGACACAAACCGCATCAGAGCCCCCACAGAGTCGAGTTACCGTGTCCAAACAGTCTAGCGCGAAAGTATCCACCACCACGACAGACGTGCGCAGTTCAAGACGCATCAAAGAGCGTGATTTTCAAAGTGACACCAACCTGCTGGACCAGGATGACACCCATGACGAGCAGGGATCCATACGAGGCGTTCCAAAGTACATGGACTGGTACTACAGCAAAAAGAAGCCCTCTGCCGGCAGCGACACCAAGTCCGCAAAGCCGAAAGCAAGTACAAAGAAACTCATAAGTGGATCTGAGAAGCGAATCACCAAAAGTCGACTGCCCAGGTCTGACGACAGCCATCCCCCCACCACAACTTCGTCGACGCCACTGCCACCGAATGATGAAAAGTATAAACCAGAACCCGCGCCCCGTAAATCCCCGCCTAAAGGCGCACGGCTCCTCAAAGAAGACGTCATCATGAACAAAACCAACAAACCCAAGATCGAGACAGATACGAACCATCCGCTGCTCCAGCACTCCGAACATCGCTACGAGCACGAGTACGACAATGCCTCTGAGCTGCCGCTAGCACCCACAAAACTGGCACACTACATGTACCCTGAGACACCTCCCCAAACGAAGGGAGTTGCCAAGCACAAGGAACTCAAACCGAAGCCTTCGCCAATCAAGGAGAACGAAATAAAGGTCACTAACTCGAAGATCTACATTCAGGACTCATCGGCACAGTCGAAACAACTGAATGTGTCCACCTTGGAGGACGACCACGATTCGGGAATCGCTATGAACTCTCTCCTAAACAGCATGGGTCGACGAAATCCCATAGCCGAGAAGAAGAGCGTCTTCTCGATTGCCTATGACGACGTCAGCCGCGTGAAGAAGATCCAATCCGAAAGCGACTCGCCGCAGTACTCATAACAGAGGCAGGAGTAAATAGGTCCTCAGCTACCTATTCCGAATCGACATGACATTTCTGTGATTTTTTCAAGCCCCCCTCCTGTATCGTGATTTGTTGACTAAATTGATCAAACCGACATTATCCGTTTATTCAGTCTGGATTTTTCAAGCTGTACGGGAACTTTTCCGTTTCCATGTCCTGTTAATTTTATATTTCTTTAGACTAAAAATCGTTGTGATAGTTAAATTATGCTTTAAAAGCATTCTTTTTATTATGTTATTTCATTACTTTTTGTATTTTGTATATATCCTACTTAACAAACAAATGTGTACATAAGTAATTAACTTAGGTCCTTAAGACCAGTCCTTTAAACACTGTATAAACATAAATATCAATCACACTTCCTACAATAATTTAAACTAGGCCTTAAATCATAGTTTAAAGTGAAATGTATCATTTACACTCTTTTGTAAATTTAACGTTAATCTATGAAATTATAAATCAAACTACAAACTGCCATATATTTTGTATGTAGTAATACTAAATACGAAAATGAAATACTGTTTGGGATTGCTATAATATAATGAGATATATTTTTGGCGCAATTAATTTTAATGGAATTTGTAATTATTGTTAACTATATATTATGTTAAATATTATAAATATGGAAGAAAACAAAACAAACAAAATACCTACATGTAAATATCTGGTGAATAAACAAATAAGTCTTAGTATGTAATTGAATTTTTTGTATGCATAAGAACTTTTTCCACAAACAAAAACAAAATGTTTATTACAATAAAAAAATATTTAAGAACAAATATATGAACGTATATTATTGACAAAAAATATGTGAATCGTTGTTTTTATTCCTCAACTCATTTGCAAATATAAGTTTTATTTCCCTTAAGCTTTTCATACGAGTACGAGAATTCTACTACAATTTCTGCCAAGGAAACAAGATGTCTGCAGTCTTGTTCTGACATAGACTGCTTTGCTGTGATCGTGGAAGGCAGACGTTGGGTGTTTTCATAAAGGTCTGCCTAACTAAGATCTGCGTAAGACGTGTTCATAAAGTCAGATTTTTGATCGAACAAACGCAGATGAATTGCAGAAGATATGTTCGTAAACGTCATAAATGTCATGATCATGAGCGTCTGGCAGATTGTACAATGTACATCCATATTTTTTTGACTGCAGAAAGCGCGGGAGGTAACAAATTGTAAAGTGCGAAAAAAGAGTTTTATCGGCAATTTTTTATGTGTTTTCACAATTAAATTTAACTTTTTTTAAGGGAAAAAGAAGCTGCGGCGTGGAATGGCACGAAAACCAAACTATTGTGAACATTAAGTGACTACTTAAAATTGTACTAAAGCAGGCCTGCACACGTACTGCAGAATAAGTGTATTCATTAATGCAACAAAAAAGAAAGACGATTGTACTAGCGTAGATTTTCGACGTTTATGAAAACACCCGTTCTGTCTGAAACACGCCGGCACTATCGAGATATTTTGACACTTTTTATGATAATATTATTCAAAATATGCTTGCACAAGTTTGACGTATGGAAAGCACCGAAAAATGGCGTTTAAAAAACATTTAATTTTGGTTTTGACGTTTGGATGCGCGCTATTATAATACTTGCATTTTTAAGGTAGTTCTTGAAATAGAGAATAATAGTTTTTATTATTATTATTATTTTATTGTGGCAAGGAATTACAATTTTTTGAATACAGTTTTAGGGATACAGAGTTTTGGTCTGGTACCATACTACTAAAATATTTGTACAATTTTTTCTAAATATAATAGGTATCACAGATTAATATGAAATTTGAAATGGCCACATTTTGCCCTTAACAAAAAACAATATAGCTTTAGGTAACGTCACTTTTCCTATATCAGTCACATGTACGAACTGTCAACTTAGTACACACTACACAGTCACGGGCGTATCAAATCTGAGCCACATCAAGTAAGCCAGCTGTCAGGCTTTCTAATTCCGATTTCCATAGGCACAGAAAAAGCTTTTAAGCTTCTTTCAGGGTCAAAGCAATTTTGCGAATATTGATTTCTTAGCCATATTTACACCTACTTTAACTAACCCCAAAGCATTTGACATTTGTCAAACTTTGAAGTGTGTTAATATGCACATTTCAGACGACGAGAGTATTCGAAAAATAGAGAACAGAGAAGAAAAGAATAGAATAGAGAACATACGAATAGGGAATCAGCATTTGGCATTGGCCGCTGCAATGGATATCAACAAGAATGCATTAATTTTTATAAACATAAATTACAATTAAAGAACAGGTGACTTTTAAATCACGCCCCAACTCAAATGAAAAAGAAAAATAGTAATCTCGTGTTCGTCTACTCTAGCTTTTCACAACCAGCGTTACCACTTGTACTATATATATGTATTACTGTGCTACATATTTGCTGGATTTTTTAACGCCTTACTACATACTACATCGTTACCCAAATGTACTACATTTCTTAAGAGGCAACCGTTTTAAATTTATTTAAGGAGTTTCCCTAAAAGAAAGCAAATTTGGATATTTTAAATGAGGAGTTGCGCTTGTTGATTGGGGCTTTCGATCTTATTTTGAAATGTGGACCTCAAAATAGCGACATTGTGGCAACATGGGTAGAATTAAACAAACAGAAAAATAGTTTAAGAAACTTAATATTTGAAAAACTATCTATATAAATATTAGGGGTATTCACGATCCGGTGCAACTGGTCTTGTATCATTGCAAAAGTGCGAAAGTGCAATTTTTTTTCGCACTACAAAAACAAAATATAATGAATAAAATTTCGCTACACTTTTGCACTTTATCTATGCTTTGCCCCTATTGCAACCGAAAAATACAACAGAGTAGCCTCATCAATTTGACAGTTCGCTGAATTGGAAAAAATAAAGAGAATGGAAAACAAAAATAAGTGCCGCCGAAGGGAAAATCATAAATTTCATTAGGTAATATTAATTAACTAGGGGTCGCCCCGTGGTCGAAATTTGACCAATTTATTCTATAAGTTAATTTTTGAAGGGGAAGTGAAGGGGAAATATCGGAGGGCTTATAAATAGGCAATCGAAACCATTTTAGGTTTTCCTTAAATTGCGAATAAAAAGTGTCCAGTAATGCGGGCTGTCTTCTATTTTATATTACAGGCAGAAAAGGGTGCATAGAATAGATATGCAAAGTTTCATCGTTTGTTCTTCAACAGTTTTAGAGTTATGGGGACCTTAAGTTAGAAGCCAACATTTTGCTTAAATTTCATATAAATCATAAACCGTTGGGCCGATTGGTACAATTTGAATTTTATTAGATTTGTAATGTCGAACACTTTCGAAAATAGAAAATACAAATTAGAAATTTTATCACTTTGCTAGCTGCGGTTTCAGAAATAACACGGTTTTAAGGGATTGGGATTTTGTTTTTTCAAATGGTTCTAACTTTCAAACGGTTGAACTACAAACGAAAAGAATTTCACTACAAACAGCTACAAACGATTGTCTGTCGAACTGCATTTCACGTTTTTCATTCTAGAAAAAGTGCGAATTAACTTCACGCGGGTGCCATGTTGTTGTTGTTGTAATTTCATGCAATTCGCTTAAATTTACCTGCTTTAATTCATAATTTGTGGATAATTTTTGTATTGTGCACTTCTATGTATTGTCCCCTACCCAAATATATATAGTGTTGGCATATTTATGTGACTTATAATAGGAAAAAAGGGGGGAAACACGTTTTAGGCAACTCCGTATTAATATATAGATTAACATAATTTTGTCTCCATTATCTTCCAATAAACAGAATCGTTTTTTTTTTTCGCCTTTTAAAAGTTTTGTTTCAGAACAAATGTCAATTGTCAAATTGGATCTGGCATTTGCTTCAGTTTTGCTATAGATAAGAAAAAGTGTGTTCACGATCTGATAAAATAAAATAAAATTTCGCAATTTTACTAGGTCTGTTACACCGAATCGTGAATACCCCCTATTATTATATAGGTAAAACTTTGTAATTAAAATACAAAAAAAAAAACAGGTTCCTACTACATTTTGTTTGAAAATGCTACTTTTTTCTCTCTAACGTATTACTGGAAACGCTGGTCATAACCATTCGTTTTGTGTGATTCTATTTTTGGAACGAATGAAACAGACCTGCAATGTTATGACGAGTGCGAAATTGCGAACGGTTAATTGAGAAGCTCTTTCGAGACAGTTATATCTACTCTCGTATATTTGTCAGACGTTCGACAATTAATAGAGCCGTCAAGATTATTTTCAAAATTCACTAATGGCGTTTTTCATTGAAAATCCGAGAGAATTGCCCTGAAATTCAGATTTGCTCTTCTCAATGAAATTCGTTGGAACAGTTTTGTAATAGTGGTAGACAGACAGCATGTATGTGAGATTTGGTATTCTGTTACTACTTTTTTTTTCTACAGCCAAAATGATTGTTTTATTGGGCCAAATCAATAGGGGTAGTATTCACGATTCGGTGTAACAGACCTAGAAAAATTGTGAAATTTTATGTTTTTTTTATCAGATCGTGAACACACTTTCTCATCTATAGTAAAACTCAAACAAATGACAGTTCCAATTTTACAATTGACATTTTTTGTTCTGAAAAAAAAAACTTTTAAAATCGAAAAAGAAAGATTTGGATTTGGAAAGATTGGAAGATAATGGAGAGAAAATTATGTTAATTAATTACATACCTACTGAAAATTATGATTCTCCCTCCGGCGGCACTTATTTTTGTTTTCCATGCTCTTTATTTTTTCCTATAGCTGCACACAGGAATTAATAATTTAGCGAACTGTCAACTTAATAAGGCTACTCTGTTGTATTTTTCGGTTACAATGGGGTCAGAGTAAATGTTTCTAATAAAACAACAAACATTTCAATCTGACGTTTTGTCTTGTGTGTGTTGGTGAGTTCAGGCGGGAAATTCTTTAAAAATATTCCGGACACTTCTGTCCTCTGTCGTGTTAATATTTGACCTGGAAGTGCACTTTTTCTTTCAATGAAACATAGTAGACATGGAAAGAGCACTTCTGGATTTGCTCTTTTCATAGAAAGAGCAATATTTTTCTTCAATCGAAAACGCCATTCAGACGCTTCTGAAATATTATGCCATAACATTTTCATATACCTACCCCCTTTAAATGTATATTTTCGCATTTAACAAAAACGTCTAAATTTGACGTATAAATTAGGTTTTTATATTATTTTGACTTTTATACGTCAAATTTTGACTTGTTAAGAAACAGAATTAATCCAACAATTTTGTATGTATTATTTTACATGATTTATATAATGTGCTTATAACAAAATATTTACCAAGTTTATAATGATCAAAGTAACGAGTAACGAGTGCTAGTCCTTAAGCAGCTAATAGTTGAATCATTTTGAGCACACTAAATCAATCAGTCAAATATAATAAATCTGTACTTATTTGGAATGACAGTTTGATTCACTTTTTTTAATTTCTTTGTGTAGTAGCTCGTTGTTTATTTATTCATGTCAATATCTTACACCTACTCGTTGATTTGATCTATCTTAAGATTCTCTTTTTAATCTGGGAACTTCATAAAATTGGATGATACACGCGTATCTACGTATATTTAGCTGTTTCCCGCCTTCATACCCTGTTGGCCGAGTTTTAATTCGATCTTTGTTCCATTAACCGTTGCGTCATACATTCGTTAGTTTTTTGGCAGCGTCACAAGAGTTAAACGAAGGTTTTCATGTACATGTTGAATCTATTCTACAGAAGTCTCAAACAAACGTTGTCTGTATCAGAGACTTCTGCAAATTTGGGAGAGATTTCACAACGGGTGTGACAGCTTTCAATCATTTACCTACTTATATAGTTATTTTAAATGTCCCCATTACTGGGGATGCTTTGGTCAACTTGAACAGAAATCTAAGCAAACTTGGTTAAGATTCGCTTATGGTTATTGTGGCATCAAAATGCCATTAAATTGTCATTGGATCCAAATTTAACACCCATGCATTGCACTTATTGCGAGATGGCAACCATGCCTGTTGGTGTCCAACAGAAGGAGGCGTCTAAATTGGACAGTTGGCAAACCTGACTATACGTCGAGAAAATGGCGACCCAACTTCCTTGCTCGGCATATTCTTTCTTTTTTTTCTCAGACAGCCACGAGGAGGGTCGATCCTCTAAGAAGATACCAATTTAAACTATATCTAATCATAACTAAGCTTAAGAGAAGAAATATAATTACGACTAATGTAGCAGTAAGAGCAAAAATAGCTTTAAACAATTTATTAAGGTATGTAAGGCATTTAAAGATCGACAGCAACGTGGCAGAATAATCAAAGTATACCTTTGCAGTGCACAATTACGTCAGTTAAGCGACATTTAAAGACACTTTACGTCCTAGGATTGGTTGGCTAACTGGAAAAGTAGCTGTGGTGTAGAAGAAAAGAAAAGAACAAAAAAAAAACCCTGCTCTTAGAACAGCTTCCAGATCCACAAAACGTTGCCACCACCTCCAGTACCGATCAGAAACATCCACGCCAACCGGAGCGTCGCCAGGAGAAGTGATACGCGCATTAGCGCACTCCAAGAGTGAAGAGAAATCATCCTGATGATATCTCACCTGCTCTCCATAGCAAAAAAAAAAAAAAAAAACTCAGCCTCACACGAAGGCTCACGATCACTGTCACCGAGGCTGATAAAAATGGACGGTGGTGTTCAAAGTGTAACATTTGCTTGATTCAGATGAATTAAATCCATAGATAACTATAGACGACCTGCCAAACGCTTAATGAATGTATTATGTATATAACCTACTTACTTAACTATCGTACTTTTGCCTAATATTAATTTTCTTATGACTAAATCTTAAATCTAAAATCTAAAACTAAATTGTGGTACGCAGTGAAAATTATCATATACCTACATAATTTAAACATTTTTGGAGTCATCAATTGAAGCTGACCATCGCCAGTCCTGACATGTCACGACGGATATAACAGGTAAATTTTTAAAAATCATTAATGAAGTGATTAAGACTTGCATAATTCTTACAAAGTACCACCGGTTGCATAAAATTTGAAATTTCGTTTTTTTTGTTATTATACTTAAGTGAATAGTACCAAGCAAGTACATTATTTTGTTTACGTTTTTGTTTAATGAACACGGAATTGAATCCGAATCCTCTCTTTCATATTTGGAGGTAAATAAATTGAATTATGTACTAGAAGTGAGCTAGAAGAAGTCAAACCAGTTTCTTATTGCATGACGCGGATCAGAGGCAAACCAAGGTGCTGATAATACACCGTGCAGCATCTCTTATCAGCAGGTAGAAAAGAGAAAAGTATCACCCCATGCATAGTATCCACGCGGACTGAGCTAGACCGGGATGCTAGGCAGGAGAGCATGGCAGGGGGTGGTGATTACTTTCGGAGTTTTCGGACAGCAGACAAACAAGTGCTCTCATCAATAATTGCTTTAGTGGGTTCGTCGCGGTGGAGTCGTACTGTCCTCCTGAAGAACATGCTACAGTAATTTGGCGCCCAAATGTGCGGTTTTTGGTTAAGCTAAGAAATCGGTACGAAAAAAAAAAAAAAAAAATTGTTGAGTTGCAAAAAAAAAAAAAATTTAATAAATCTGCTAAGAGGTGAAACAAAGTGATCGACGAGTGTGATAGTGGTTTTGCGATGTGCGGTAGTCACAATCAATAAAAAAAAAAAAAAAAAAAAAAAATAGGCGGTTAGACATAGATTAGAGTTCTGTTCTGATCATAGTCCCGTTTATGCATGCAGTGCTTAAAGTGAGATGTAGCGGAATACTTTTGTTTATAACTTCCACCACTCCTTTGGCGTTTATAATTTGTGCAGTTAGATTCCTAGAGTAAAACATGTAAGTTCTTGGAAATCCTAGTGCAAAACTTGTTTGCCTTTCATATGCACATACATTGCAGAATTACTTTAGCATGCTCGGTCACAATTTTTAAGTTTTGGTTCGACGTCTGGTGAGGGAAATTGGTTTGACTTCTGCATGATAAATATAATACATACATATATACATAATTATATAGAAAAAAGAGCAGAAAGACATACAGTTACTAAAGTTAGAATAGCCACAATAGCACATTGAGGCACGACATATATGAAGTTTTAGAAAGTGTTATATCGGTTTAGAGTAAACACACTTGAGAATTGCGGGAGGTGGTAAACATCGTGACTATGGATTTCGGGTTGTTAGAAAATGATGAGATTCGACATGAATGTCAAATTCGAGGATTGCCAATAGCAGGCAGTAGTAGAAATCTGGCCAAGGATCTAACTAAAATGTATGAGGAAGAGATGCAAGGAAAGAGGGTTACAGAGTTTAGGTATATAAATAATTCCATGGAGGAACTTAGTATTTGCGATCAGAAGGTTAAGGAATTACTTGCATCATATGAAGACGTACTTAAGACGGCAGATCAGCAGTCTCAAATTAGAACCGTGTCCAGAAGTCTTCATATCTTAGGGCGACTAGAAGCCTTACGAAATCGTGCTCCGGAGCAAAAGGTAGCAATTGATGGTCTTAAGGATAAAGTAAATGAAATTGTTAGGCGGCTGACTTCTGAACAGTTCGGTGCAGGTCCTTCCACACCCGTAGATCCGGATGACAGATTAGCTCAAAGCAGCAATGAAATGGAGCTGAATAGAAACAATAATGATTTGCTTAACTGTAGTGTAGGAAGTGTATTATCGCAAAATTGCCCTTCGCAAACAACGGGAGCTATTCCGAAAAAGAAACGGCCACAACCTCCTATAGTGCACATTTCATCAGCCACAAATGCATATCAGAACACGCCAGTGCCAGGTTTCAATAATTGGAGCTTAGATAAAAACCATCAACAGCAACCTCAATCAGTCTATTTAAACGAATATCAGGCGCAACAGCCTTATCTTCCAGGTTATTTTCTTCAATTTCCTCCGCCAGCACCCAAAAATGATTCAATGCGGCAAGCACATAGCAATCAAATAGCTATGGAGCATCGAGGAAGTAGTAGCGCATTGGGATATAATAAAGATCAAAGTTGTGTAGGGGAATTAGACCGTTCCATGGTTGCAGAGAGACGGGAAGAGGTCTCTTTTGATCATCGAAAACTTTCAGCTATATCAACTTGGAGGTTGGAGTTTGAGGGGTATTCTAGTCGGTTGAGCGTGGAACATTTTGTTTTTCGAGTGGAGGTTCTAGCGAGGAGTCAGGGTATTCCCTTGGATAAACTTTGCCTGTCAATGCACCAACTATTGACTGGTTCTGCAGTTACTTGGTTTTGGATTTTTGTTACCAGAAACCGGAATCCAACATGGTCACAGTTTCGGAAGGCACTCATTGCCGAATTCCAAACTATAACCACTGACCATGAGATTCGTCGGCAGATGGAGTCCAGGAAGCAGAAACCGAGGGAGTCATTTAGTGAATTCAAACTGGCAATAGAATCCTTGGACTCATTGCTGCGTGCTCCATACTCAGAAGCAGATAAGCTTTCATTGCTTAAAAACAATATGCATCCAGCGTTGCGAAAGCAATTAATGCTTGCACATCCAGTGACTGTTGATCAGTTACGGGTCATGTGCATGGAAGTTGAAAAGGGGTTGTCGGATATTGGGGAGAGTTTAGATGAGCAGTTGGTGAGCCGTAGGAGAGCAGTACATGAAGTGGAATATTCTGAGTCGGGATATTATAGAGAGGAACCGACTGAACAGAACTTGGGGGAAGGTTACGCTGTGGAGGAAAACGACTTAAGCATCTGCTGGAATTGTAGCGATATAGGACATAATTTTATAAATTGTCCAAGTCCAAAGGTACAAACTTTTTGTTATTCGTGTGGTGCGAAGAATATCACTAAACCGAATTGCATGCGTTGTAATCGGTTAAACTCCAAAACGGATGTCAGGAGAGGAGGCTATCGACATCCGGCCAAAACAATTCCTCCGCAACATTCGGTTGTGCAGATTCTGCCACGGGCGAAGACTGCAAACTCACAGCAAACCCAAACAGAAAATTAAATGAGACCCGATTTCAGAAGTATATAAGAAACAAAAAGGAAACATATAAATCAATCAAACATGCCATCCTTGACTCTTCCAATGATCCACGTCCGTTTGCGAAAATTGAAGTTGAGGGGACACAACAAATAGGCCTCTTAGATAGTGGTGCCACCATTTCGGTTTTGGGAATTGGGGGCTTAGAATTCTTGGAAAGTAAAGGGATCAAATTTTTAAAAATTCAAAGCAATCTGCAAACTGCTGATGGAGTTTCTCAACCCATCACTGGTTACGTTTTCCTCAAAGTCAAATTTAATGCTAGTGAAAAGACCATTAAGTTTTTTATTTCTCCAACACTTAAAAGACTTTTTACATTGGGTATTGACTTTTGGCATGCCTTTGGTTTGGTTGCGGCAGCTGCATGTGAGATTAGTCTTCCACCGGTGGATGAAAAGTCTCACAAGCTCACTGCAGAGCAAAGTCGTATTTTGTTGGAAACTATTGCACAGATTCCTTCATTTGATAAAAATGGTCTGGGTAGAACAACATTAATCGAACACGACATAGACACCGGCAACATCAAACCAATTAAACAAAGACACTGGCCAATTTCTCCAGCAATGCAAAAAATAATGGATGAAGAGGTTAAGCGTATGCTAAAATTAGGCGTTATTGAGAAAAGTGACAGTTCATGGTCATCCCCATTGGTAATGGTTAGAAAAGCAAATGGTACCTTCAGATTTTGTCTAGATGCTCGTAAGGTTAATGAACATACTTCAAAGGATGCTTATCCTTTGCCCATCATCGATGGGATACTAGCTAGATTAAAGCGAGCAACATTTATTTCAGCCTTGGACCTCAAAGAGAGTTTTTGGCAGATACCTCTTTCCAAATCGGCTAGAGAGAAGACGGCTTTTCCAGTTCCAGGTCAGGGACTGTACCACTTTAAGATGATGCCCTTTGGGCTGAAAAATGCCACGCAGACAATGTGCCGCTTAATTGACAAGGCTATTCCATATGAGCTTCACGAGGATGTCTTCAAATATGTTGATGACCTATTAATCGTATCGGATACATTCGAAGGTCATATCGAGCTGTTGTCGAAGGTAGCTAAGTGTCTAACAGAAGCTAACCTGACAATTAACGTTCAAAAATCTAAGTTTTGTCAACGTGAAATCAATTATTTGGGGTATGTTATCGGAGAAGAGGGCATAAAAGCAAATCCGGAGAAAATTAAGGCAATCCAAGACTTTCCGCGGCCTACCACTTTGAAGCAGTTGAGGAGATTCTTAGGCATGTGTTCACCTCTAAAGAATATAAGATGATCCCAAATTTTGCTGCTGTTGCGGCACCATTGACCAATATTACGGGCAAAAAATATACCAATGACTGGCCTGAAGAGTCTCTTCAATCGTTTGAAAAGTTAAAGGCAATGTTAACGTCTGCTCCAATACTTTCACCGCCTGATTTCGATAGGCCATTCAGTATCCAATGCGATGCTTCTAATACTGGTGTGGGTGGTGCACTGATCCAAGTTGATGATAGTGGTGATGAGAGACCAGTGGCCTTTATGTCAAAGAAGCTGAATGCGGCACAGCGGAACTACAGTGTCACTGAATTAGAGTGCTTAGCTGCTGTGCTTAGCGTAAAGAAGTTTCGTCCTTACATAGAGGGCACTCGGTTCACCATTATCACAGATCACATGAGCCTGAAATGGCTAATGGCGCAGAAAGATCTGCACGGTCGTCTAGCCAGATGGTCCTTAAAACTTCAGCCATTCGACTTTGAGATCGTGCATCGCCGAGGCAAGCAGAATGTGGTGGCGGATGCGCTCTCCAGGGTGGAGATAGAGGGAAATGAATTCGAAGTAGCTGAAATTGATTTATCATCTAAGGCTTTTGAAGAAGAGGAGTATAGATCTCTGATCCAAATGGTAGAAGCTGAGCCGGACCGATATCCTGACTTAAAGGTTTCGGAGAATCTACTCTATAAAAGAACTCGATTTCGTTCGCAAGACGTAGAAATAGAACAAAATTGCTGGCGTTTGTATGTTCCCAAGGATCTGCGCAATGTTTTAATGGATAAACTGCATTCTCCCCCCTCATGTGCTCATCCGGGTATTAATAAACTTTTAGAGAAGCTGAGGCGTAAATATTACTGGCCGAAGATGCTTGTGGATGTCATTAGGTTTGTAAACGATTGCGAAGTGTGTAAAACTGTGAAAACTCCAAATGTTACCCTCAGACCGACTTCACATCCCAGACCTCAACCTTTGCGACCTTGGCAAGAACTGCATGTTGACTTCGTTGGTCCATTTCCCAGGTCAAAGAAAGGCAACACTCAGGCTTTTGTCATATTGGATCAATTTTCCAAATATGTAATTATAAGGCCATTAAGAAGCGCTACGGCACAGTTAGCAATTCAGACTCTGCAAGAAGAGGTATTCAATTTCTTTGGGGTTCCCGAAAAAATACTAAGTGACAATGGTGCTCAGTTCACCTCTAAAGAATATAAGCTCTTTTTGGAGCAATCAGGAATCAAGCAATGTCTTACGGGGTAAAGATGGGACAAGCATTTAGGCTCAATAGCGTGCGCTCTTAGGAATGTGGTACATGAATCTACTGGTTATAGTCCGTTTTATGTACTCATGGGCTACCATATGGTAACTCATGGGAGTTCATATGACCTGCTGAGGAAACTCGATGGATTGTCGGGCGAAGCACCTGAACAGTTGGATAGATTAGATTACATGCAAAAGGTTCGAGACAAGGTGCACACGCTGTTGATAGAAGCTCAAAAGAAACATTCTAAAGCGTATAATTTGCGTGCTCGTCCAAGGCAGTTTTCGGTTGGACAAATTGTCTATCGACGTAACTTCCATCAAAGTGATGCATCGAAGCAGTTTAGTGCTAAGCTTGCACGTAGGTTCTCAAAATGTAAAGTTTTAAAAAGGATAGGCAACAGTTTGTACGTTCTGCAGGACATGAAGGGTAAGGTGATTGGTAGGGTTCATGGGAAGGATATATATGTATAGTTGAGATCTGAAAGTTAGCTAAGGCCCGGCTTTAGAGAGCATGATAGTCAGGGTGTGCGTCTGCCCCACGTTTCTCATTACACAATTATTGTCTCCAATACCATCGGCCTTAAAACATGCTAGCATATTTTGGGGCGATGTTATTGCTTTGTGGCATCAAAATGCCATTAAATTGTCATTGGATCCAAATTTAACACCCATGCATTGCACTTATTGCAAGATGGCAACCATGCCTGTTGGTGTCCAACAGAAGGAGGCGTCTAAATTGGACAGTTGGCAAACCTGACTATACGTCGAGAAAATGGCGACCCAACTTCCTTGCTCGGCATATTCTTTCTTTTTTTTCTCAGACAGCCACGAGGAGGGTCGATCCTCTAAGAAGATACCAATTTAAACTATATCTAATCATAACTAAGCTTAAGAGAAGAAATATAATTACGACTAATGTAGCAGTAAGAGCAAAAATAGCTTTAAACAATTTATTAAGGTATGTAAGGCATTTAAAGATCGACAGCAACGTGGCAGAATAATCAAAGTATACCTTTGCAGTGCACAATTACGTCAGTTAAGCGACATTTAAAGACACTTTACGTCCTAGGATTGGTTGGCTAACTGGAAAAGTAGCTGTGGTGTAGAAGAAAAGAAAAGAACAAAAAAAAAACCCTGCTCTTAGAACAGCTTCCAGATCCACAAAACGTTGCCACCACCTCCAGTACCGATCAGAAACATCCACGCCAACCGGAGCGTCGCCAGGAGAAGTGATACGCGCATTAGCGCACTCCAAGAGTGAAGAGAAATCATCCTGATGATATCTCACCTGCTCTCCATAGCAAAAAAAAAAAAAAAAAACTCAGCCTCACACGAAGGCTCACGATCACTGTCACCGAGGCTGATAAAAATGGACGGTGGTGTTCAAAGTGTAACATTTGCTTGATTCAGATGAATTAAATCCATAGATAACTATAGACGACCTGCCAAACGCTTAATGAATGTATTATGTATATAACCTACTTACTTAACTATCGTACTTTTGCCTAATATTAATTTTCTTATGACTAAATCTTAAATCTAAAATCTAAAACTAAATTGTGGTACGCAGTGAAAATTATCATATACCTACATAATTTAAACATTTTTGGAGTCATCAATTGAAGCTGACCATCGCCAGTCCTGACATGTCACGACGGATATAACAGGTAAATTTTTAAAAATCATTAATGAAGTGATTAAGACTTGCATAATTCTTACAAAGTACCACCGGTTGCATAAAATTTGAAATTTCGTTTTTTTTGTTATTATACTTAAGTGAATAGTACCAAGCAAGTACATTATTTTGTTTACGTTTTTGTTTAATGAACACGGAATTGAATCCGAATCCTCTCTTTCATATTTGGAGGTAAATAAATTGAATTATGTACTAGAAGTGAGCTAGAAGAAGTCAAACCAGTTTCTTATTGCATGACGCGGATCAGAGGCAAACCAAGGTGCTGATAATACACCGTGCAGCATCTCTTATCAGCAGGTAGAAAAGAGAAAAGTATCACCCCATGCATAGTATCCACGCGGACTGAGCTAGACCGGGATGCTAGGCAGGAGAGCATGGCAGGGGGTGGTGATTACTTTCGGAGTTTTCGGACAGCAGACAAACAAGTGCTCTCATCAATAATTGCTTTAGTGGGTTCGTCGCGGTGGAGTCGTACTGTCCTCCTGAAGAACATGCTACATTATGGCCCATATAGCACCATATTGTACACAGCCGCAATGCCCGACATTGTTTTCAGTGAAGTTTTTTTGGCCCGTTCGCCATCACCCTACTTCTTTCTGCCATATAAAATGTAAATACTCATTTAAACTCAACTCAAAGCCATAAGCTACTGCTGGGATGTCAGCATCGGCACACTCTGTCCAAAATGTTATATTTTAAACGCATTTTCCCTACCACATATGCGCCGAGATAGTGGAACGTGTGTTCCAAAAGTGCCATCAAACTTGCCATAATGGCGAAAAGTCAGTTGACTCACTAATGCTAGGAAATCAGCAGCGCAAATCCTACCTACCTAACAGACATGAAATTTAGTGGTGCCCATTAGGAAAAAGTTCAAAGACGCCACCTTCTCTTATAGCGATACAGTGCTAGGCACCCATGCCAGAGCGAAGCGTCTACAAAATCTGTCATCATCATCAGCATCATAGCCAATTAGTTGCACTGTATAACTGAACCTCTACATTCAGCTGTCCTCCCATCGAATACCGCAATGCTCCGAAATGAGTTCAGAAAAAAGCAACAAATTGAACAGCCGGCCATATCAGTCAGTCAGTAAGTACTAAAGCAAAAAACAATCCCAGCTCCCGAGTCTAAATATAAATGGGAAAGGCCCAACTCCGCGTGCTGAACGCCTAGTCAAATATTGTGAAACTGACGTTGTCGGCCATGAAAGTTATTTATTTCGCCGTTGCCGTCAGGTTGGCCCATTAAAAACTGTTTTTACTGCCGGCATTATTGCGGAGCCCGTTCATTTAACAGTGACAGTTAGTTAGGTGGAGGCGAACCCAGCCGCAGCAGCAACCAACCACATCAAACAAATAACATGTTATGGCAATACTTTCAGTCAAACCGTAGTTTGCACCAGGATACCAGCGGCCCCAGCAGCTAAAGCTGCTGCTTTCGGTGTGAATTTCCACTTGGCGCCTTCCACTTGACAGTACTGCTTGGCAGCAATAGGTAGGTACCCAATACCACTTTGCTGTCAAACCAAACCGCAATCCGCAAGCACCAATTGGGTGGGTGGGTTCAGTTCAATTCAGTTCAGACTTCAGACTGATGCTATAGAACGGCAACCGCAGTTCCGCAGTGCTTCTAAAAAAAAAAGTAAAAACTGCGAACGCTATTCAACTTGCATTAAGGTGGATCCACGGATAGTGGAGCCTCCCTAAAACATGGAATTAAGGTGGCCTCATCAAATGGAGCACTGTCTTTCGCTGTACCAGGAGCTCACTGCTAGCAGTAGGTGATTGTTGAAAACCAACCGAAGAAATGCTTGTTGGTGAAGGAGATGAAGTGGAGCGGTGGATACCATCTACGAGAATACTGCGGTTCCCCAACAGCACTACCACTTTGCCTTGAGTTTATTTACGTCAGACACTGACACATTCTCTGTTGAACAACGCGTAGGTAGTTGTTGTTTACGTAAGAAGAGAACTGCTGTGTGCGATTAGCTGGAATTTGTTTATGGCGCAGACGTGTTTTTCTGTAAATGTTTATATTGAATGAATAGATAAGAGCGATTAGAGTTGAGCTGTATTTTATACAGTAGAGGCGATAAAATGTTGTCTGATTTAAAGGCGAGCCAACATTTACGTTCATTCGTTTAAGGCTCTTCTCTAACTAGTTGACCGCCTAGGTATCTTCTTTTTTTTCAAGACACACCTCGCTATAACAATTAAGGACTATTCACTATTCACATGAGAGCGAGCGAACGAATTGCTGAAATGCGAACAAACCACATTCGATGCATTTAAGAACGTAAAATTTGCACAAGACCCTTATTTTGGCTTCTAAGATTTTCTTATAAGTGAGCAATTTTTTAAGACATTCGATTAATTTTCACACACCCGTTGCTAAAATTTGATAGAGCCCAAATAGTTCATTATACACAGGGTTACCATATGGGTGAGAAAAACTTTAACGACCTTCAAAGTGCCCTCAGTTTTCAGCGCCAGATTTACAAAATAAAAATTAGGAAAATTTGCCGAAAATTGTATTTAATAAATTCGTTAAATGGATGGATCTTCGCAAATCCCAAAATACTCTCGGAGAAGAAAATATGCAAAGTCGAAGCATTTAACTTTTAGTGGGAAGATGTGTGAAAAGATATTTCTGACCCCCTTTTGTGTTTTGAATTTCGAGGAACAAAATCATTTTAGGGGCGGAAAAGGGAGACGTATACAGTATTTTTCGAACTATACACGTCCCTCAGAAAAAAAAACCCACTGCACCGCCTTTTTTAATATTCTTGATATTCATACATCTTACGCCAATTTTTTTTAAGCCACGGGAGTGTCACAGAACTGCCAGCTCATAAAAAATCTACAATCACGGAAGCTGCAAAGTGATCGGTAGTGTGGTTTTCGTGAAAGCAGGACCTATGCTTGACCGAAAACTTTGTAAGCTGATTAAAATGAAATTAAATAAAAACTATTCAATATTCAAAATTTTACAAAGTAAACACAAAAAGTGTTTGGTGCAATAGTGTGGTGTCTTCTGTGGGACAATTGTAGATTTATTTTAAGGAAACAGACTCTTCGAGATTCACTTCGATTTTATTCTTAAAGTTTAGGGGGGTTGCAGAGGGAGAGGAGTATCTAAAAAAAACCTATACAAAATAATTCTTTATAATTTAAAGCTGAACAAACTTCAATTAAGCTTATAGAAGCTTCTAAAAGATGTACAAAGCGCCTACAAGTAACATTCCTTCTGATCATCTAAATATCACGAGAAACCTAGTACGCGGCTGTTCCGGAACGAAATTTTCCGATGGTCTTCAAATGGACAGCGAAATGTCTGCGAAAAGGCAGCAATTTGTGGATAGTTCCATCAGCTGCACACAAGCAGTATAAATAACTAGCACCGGCTATTTATCTCCGATTTG
Organism: Cheilosia urbana; assembly: GCA_946477585.1. Lineage (NCBI taxonomy): Eukaryota > Metazoa > Arthropoda > Insecta > Diptera > Syrphidae > Cheilosia > Cheilosia urbana. The sequence goes on from OX297853.1 coordinate 141,212,590, forward strand.
GATACTCGAACTTTTCACTGGCTCCTAAAAATTGTTATTTTTTAACTATCCTAATTCAGGCTATTTACTTAAAGGTTTGACGATTTAAAGGCTCCTTAAGCATTTATAAAAAAAAATGCACACTCCAATTGCGAACGTACTCCTTTTGTATAACAAAGCTTTCTATGAAGTTAATTGCAAATGAACCAATTCCATTTTCATACAGTTTTTGAACAGACTCTCACATCTCAGCAGTGGAATCGGCTCTACGAATTAACCGCAAAGGAGTTAACCGCAAATGAAATATTTCCTAACGAAGGAATTTCAAATAATAAATGCAATAACTCCAAACTTTTTTAAAGAAACGAGTTCTAAAGCAAATTGAAATAAGTCCCAGTCCAAAGTTGAAGTAAGTCCAAACATTTAGGAGTTAATTCATCATGAATTAATTTCTAATAAGGAAAGACAAAAAAAGTCCCAAAGTGGTGGAAAAAAAAAAATTTATAAGGCAAAATATTCTTACAAAATGTTATAGCAAATATAGATGAAATAAAGGTTTTTCCAATAAGAGGTGTTATTGTGAATGACCCGCTATTTCGGTAGCTGTCACTTTTGAAGCTTTTATTCTTTGACATTTGACAAGTAGAAACAACGCCATTACTTAAAATGGAACGATACACGTTTCAACAACGCATTAAATTATTAAAATTCACTACAAAAATGGTGAAAATCTTGCAGTTACAGTTCGCAAAACTAAAGCATTTTTGGTCGTCGTAAAGCACCTTGTCGGACCGCAATACAGAAATTGGTGGAAAAATTCGAGCTGTTGGGACAAGTTAGTGATGTGAAGAATAAATCCCGTGCACGTCGCTCAAGAACAAGAATATTCCTGCTGTAGCCCAAAGTGTTGAAGAAAACCCAGGTTTGTCCATTCCTCGTCGTTCTTTGGAATTGGGCATTCCACAAACGTCATTACACCGTATTTTGCATAAAGACTTGGGTCTTAAGGCTTTTAAAGTTCAGTTAACACAAGAACTCAATCCGGCCGATCATCAACAACGTCGTGTCTTTGCTGATTGGGTCCTTGAAATGCATGAAATGATCCGGAATTCCATCGAAAAATCATCTTTACTGATGGGGCCCATTTCCACCTCGGTGGCTACGTCAACAAGCAAAATTGTCGCATCTGGAGCTCAGAAAACCCAAAGGTTATTGTTGAGAAGCCTCTCCATCCTCAACGTGTGACTGTTTGGTGCGGTTTATGGTCCGGCGGGCTCATTGGACCTTACTTTTTCGAAAATGAGGTTGGATCAACAGTTACGGTGAATGTATTGCACTATCGAGAGATGATTACTGATTTTTTATGGCCGAAGTTGGATGGTATTGATCTGGACAACGTTTATTTTCAACAAGACGGCGCTAGGTGCCACACAAGCAACGAAACCATTGATCTTTTACGGGAAAAGTTTCCGGACGCGTGTTATCTCTCGAAGAGGTGATCACAATTGGCCACCGAGATCTTTTGATTTAACACCTTGCGACTTCTTCCTGTGGAGCCTTGTGAAAGATTATGTCTATGCCAACAGCCCAGCGTCGATTCAAGACCTCAAAGATCAAATTCGTGAGGCTATCGAGGACAGCCACTTTGCGATTTGGTTTTGGAAAATTTCATGAAAGGGATATGGTCCTGTATGCGTGCTCGTGGTGGCCATTTTGCTGATGTATTAACGGCACACCTTCCTCTTTATTATGAAATAAACATTATGAAATAAACATCTTATCATTTATTTCAAAAAATGGCACTTTTCTTTGAATACCAAAATAACACCTCTCATTGGAAAATTTTAGTTCCCAAAGACATACTTCATCAGCCCTAATTTGCACTTATTTCATCTGCATGGCTTCGGGAGTTACTTCTTTATGAAATAAATCCTAACTCTAAAAGGTGTTATAAATGCAAAACTTGAGGAAAAAAGTACCAACACTTTGAAGTTCTTTCACCTGTAATAACTCCTAAATTTATATGGAAATTCTTGGGACTTATTTCATTTAATTTTTTTGGAGTTAAGTCCTTTGCAGATAATTCGTAGAAACTAGAAAGCCTCTCAATTGCAAGTTTGTGTTGTGTAGTTCTTTTTCAAATTTAATATTGTCGTCTTCAAAATCAAATTTACTGAAGTGTGCCTGTGAATTACAAAAAAAAAAAAATGCGCATTTTTTTACATACCTCTTATGAAAGCTGGCAACTCTGCATTACAAATGTCAAATTGTCGCGAGCATTTAATGTCCCGGACATTAAACGATGTGAGCAAAATTCGTTTTCGTTCGTACTTTCGTTGTGTCACTTTTATATGGAATTTTTCGTTCCGGAACAGCTGAGTACTAGGCTTAAACTTAAATCGACAGCCATGTGACTTCACTTTGATTGAGTTAAAATGTGTCGAAGCCGTCTTTAAGGTTATTTCAACAATTTATGGAGAGACCCAACCTTTCACTAAAACTCCTAAACTAAAATTGTATATTATAGGAAAATGGAATGGAAAAAAGCTGGAATCAGAGCTTACTAAATTTTCAAACTCATCATCTATATTCCAAACACTTTTGTTGACCATTTGAATTATGGAAATCGCAAGATCAGAACTAAGTGCTCTCATTTTTAACAATAAACGGAAAAAAATGTTATCTTCTTCTTCATACTTCGTTCACTAAAAGATAAATATTTTTCAATTTCGAAAACGGAAAATCTTCAGGGCAACATATTTTGTGTTCGTTAATGTAGCCGAATTTTCAGGGTTGTGCAGGGTTTTTGACAGGCGTAAAAATTAGCTGACACTTCTCAGTGCGCACTAGTGGACACTAATGCTAGCCACGTCAAACAAACCTAACATTTTTGAATTCATAGATACCTACCTAATGTTTGAGTGCATTTTTCTCAAAAATCATTCGCACAAAAGACTGCTAAGAAAGACTCTCCATATATCGAAGCAATGTTCTCTTCTTAGGATCACTACTGTGCCATTAAAAAAAAAGAACCATAATGTAAGCAAGTAGTGCCAACGTGCTACTTTTTCGTTTCCACTAACACAAAAGTATCATAACACAACAGCCGGCAACAACTGAGTCCATCTTACTGCCGTGGTGATTCAAATTCGCCTACAGTTTCTCATGCTCGCCTGTTGCTAAGTATCACATGTTTTGAGTTCAACTCGTTCAACATCTCCTCTCAAGCAAAGTTCAGCAACACTGTGTTTTGTTCGGCGAGCGAAACTGCGAAACTGCGAAACTGCAAAACTTAGCCCCGTCTGTTATATCTGCATCTCTAATATTCGCTGCCATTTAAGAGTGCCAGCAACTCGAAGCAGGGAAGCGCCGCTGCCGCGCGCCGGCCGGCCGCCTTTCTATTCCCATTCACTCTTTCATTAGGTTGTGGCGCAACGCGCAAGTATCTCTTGTGGTAGCGAACTGAGTGTGAAAAGTGTGAGCAAGTGTTTTGTTCGCATCGCGAAATTACGAGGAAGATACATCTTCTGTAAAAGTTTAGATACCAACGGTTCTGCTCGCCTATTAAAGTTGATCAAAAAAGTTAACCAAAGTGCAAAACCTAAACCGATGATGCTGTTTCTCTACACCTACCACCCTTCGCTTGCAACAAAACACAATTAATCTTCTTCGTTGAATTTGAGTCGCTAGTTGGGTGGATATCCAATCCAGCCAGCAGTCACCACATCACTCACATGAAGTGTGATATCTATTCATTCCTTCCCATGCCGACTCTAATGCCGTTCAAATCGATTTATCCAAAAGTCACCGGCGCGGCGAGCCGGCAACCAACCGGCACATAAAAAAAAAATAATAGAGAGCGCGTCGCAAAGTGCTACGTCTACGTCATCCACGATCCGCCATATAGAACGGCGTTGTTGCTATTTGCCGGCAAGTTCATCCGAAGAGCAGAGAGATATCTAATCCCATCCGCCAAGCATTAGAAAGAAATGTATCGTTGCTGTAGTTGCTGGAGGCCTGGTCGAAAATTCACATGTTCACCATTTTCTAATGCTCTTTCTAAGTCTGCACGGAACAACAAACTTAGCAGCACACAACAAATTGGCTTCAGCTTTTTATTTTTGTCGAGTATTATTTGAGAGGTTGATGGTCGATTGTACACTTTACGTCTGACTCCCTACCTCGGTGCTGCGGTTGTGGGCAGGCATAGCGACGCGTTGCCCTGTTGTTTATATGACGAAATTTGGGAGGCCCACTGAACTTTATAGAATAGAATGCGCTTTCTAGGTACGATGTCATGAAAGTAAGTTTCCAAGGCTGTTGGTTTTGGTTTGTTCTCGGCGAGTGTTTCTGTCTTTAAATTTTGTTTTGTTTGGGAGGATAAGAGTTTGTTTCTAATGGGATGCTCCCCTGTTTTTTAGAGCTTCGCGTCATTGTCTGCTTTTCGATTTTACGAAATCCGATTTAGTTTTACACAGCTTTACGCTGATGACAAGCTTAAAGCAAGCAAATTCTGCATGACAAACTTGAGTTCAAATAGCTTTTCTTTTTGCTTATGCGGAGCGGTAGACATTCAAGTTTTTGCAAGCATTATATCAGGTATAAGGTTCTAAAGGAACTTTGATTCTATAAATAGGGGCAACAACTTTTTCAAAGCTAATTTGAAATCTTCAAACGTGTGTAGGAACTTTTGGCTTATATATAGCCTATCGGCTGAAGTTTAAACTTTCATTACTAAAAGTTACTGTGAATTTGGATTTTTGCTGACACCAATGGCACGTATAGAAACAACCTTGGGGCGATAAGCCGGGGTGTGCTTGATGTGTTTCTATAGGTTTTTTTTTTCCACTTCTAGGTATTTGATTTTAGGTTTTGGTATAGAATCGTTTTTTTTTTTTTTTTTTAACTCATGTTTGCCATTTAAAATTGAATCTTCGTCACTAGAACTTCAATAATTTCCTAAATGAGGTGCATTAGAAAGTAAGCAATCTCTGCTTTTCCAAACCTACCACCATTAATTTTGTTCATACAAAAACCTACCAACTTACGTCTAATTCTATTCCACAGAATTTTCTAAATATAGATAGATAGATAGATAATTTATTTATTATTTCTTTAAAAAACTGATTACAAATGATTACAATAATTAAACATGATACTGCATTTTCAAAAAGAAATAATCGTGACAATTGTATTTCATAAAAAATAGAGATATTGCCACTTGGCCATATAAAACAGAATGTACTTAAATGAAAAGAAGAAAAAAAGAAATGGGTGGGGTGACCCAATAAAATATAACTCAAACCTAATTTAAATACAATAAGGTATGGGTATGTACTCTTGCAAAGAAATAACATTATAAAAATCAAATATTTCACCACAACATCAACGAAGAACAAGAAATAAAGATTCCACATCCTTGAGATCAAAGCAAAAGAGCCAATTTTTTACATGTTTTACAAAAGCACGATGAAGTGTAAGTACTCTTACAAAAATTGGAAGTTGGTTAAATAAACGGCATGAAGCAACAGAATAAGATTTACGAAACGCTGTTGTACGAAAAACGGGTACAGATACTTGGTTTGAGGTATTAACACGTAAACTATGAGTATTGATAATCCTATAATAACGATTCCCTGATCTCATAAAGAACAATTTAAGCACTTTATAGCAGTACAAGTGACGGACTGGAAGGATCCTCAAATCTCTGAACAATGGAAAACTAGGGTATAATCGAGGTTTTCGGCATATTATCTTTAAAGTATGTTTTTGAATTGACAAAAGAGGTTGTATTTTATTAAAATAAGCTCCTCCCCAGCAGATAATACCATACTGCAATCTTGAATGAAAGATTCCATAATAGATTTTTAACAAAAGTTGAGTACCGCAAACCCTTTGCAGAGAGTAAAAGTGCCTAAGGGCGCCACGAAAGTAGTTTGTCAAATTTTGCGTATGGATATTGAAGCTCATCCTTGAGTCAATTGTAAGACCTAAGTATTTAAATTCAGTAACACTTTCAATTATAAAACATTTATTACTGCAACTAAGACTATAGTCACCCAAAAAAAAATGTAATTTCAAATTGATATTTTTGTCATATCAACTTCAATTTCATGCGAAAATTTCAAAAATTGAATAAAAACGTATTTTTTTAATATTAAAAATATCAGATTAATAATTTTCATGGCAGATTTACATTAAAAGCTTACATTTTTTGAAATTACGATTTACATTCCCATATCAATAAGCAATATCAAATTTTGTATGATGTTCTGTAATATAATGTTTACAAGATTTAATGTCAATTCTACATTACGCGTATTGTTGTGATGTTAAAAATGTAAAATTGATAAGCTTTAATTTTAATATACTTCACAAATTAAAAACCAATATGATTTAATGTGTTTTTAATATTGACAAAATGTACTGTTTATGTGAGACATGTAAAAATAAGCCGAAGCCCCAAAATACCGGTACCCTAAGGTGCAATTTTTGATATTACCAACATATTTGATATGAATAATGTAAAAAGGCAGTTGCTAACGAAATAAAGGAGTCTGAAATTGAAACTGCAGTCGCACTTGCAGTGGTTTACTCGTAGTGATCGGTTTGTTTGTAGAGTGTTTTCCGTGTTAACTTTTAATTTAATGTGCAATTTTTCAATTTGTGTAATATTTAGTAATAATAATAATCAGTTCGAGTAATTTCTTGAATTTGTGTTCAAAAAAAGAGATAATGGATGAACATCAAGACCAGTTTATTTAGCCAGTTAGCGAAATAATAGGGGATGACGATCTCGGAAACCCTCGAAGTTTTCCGGATTCTTTGGAGGTTGAATCCGTAGAATCCCTTCCGGAAGAATCGTGTAAGGGAATTTCGTTAGAGACAGCTTTTACTGCTCTTTTGTGTAAGTTTTTATTACGTATTTTGGTAATCTTTGTAACTTTATCGTGTAAATCATTTAATTACAGAAAACCAGAAATTAACCCATTATGTAACCGTAATAAGGCAGTCTGGGCCTCTGAAATGCTTATGGAGCTACCGATATGAATCGAAACATAGAGAATTTATAGATCACGATCAGTTATACTCTGTAGGTTCCAAAAGTATCTCCTTGAAAATAATAGCTATTGCCGACTTTACAAGTCCTCCAATTCATGTTTACTATTTTCCAGATGGAACATTTTTAATAAGAAATAAAATATTTTAAAATAAATTGTTATTAATTGTTTTATTACTGAAGACGTACAAAGTCGTCTAAACCTATTTTAGGACTATATAAAAAAAAGATACAAAACCTTATTGCAAAATAGGTCAACTTATGAATTAAGGTTTGAAATACACCGCTTGGACAAAATTAGAACATCGATGTTTAAAATAAGTAAGTAAAAATTAATATTGATTTTACATTTCTAATATAAAATTGATTACATTTATTTCATATAAATTAAACAATTTTAATATCAAAACTTAAATTATTCTTATCAGAAATAAATGTAATCAAATGAAATTAAAAATATCTAATATAACACTTCAAAATTATTCTTTTAAAAAAAAAAATTAAAGCTATATTCATTTTACGTTTTTATTATATCGATTACACAATTTTAATATCAAAAATCGATGTTCTCAATATCAAAAGTAAATGCGTTTCGTATCAATTTCACATTTTTAATATTAAAATATTATAAAATTCTAATATCAATTCCACATGAATTCATTGTTAAAATTACATTCGAAACGTATGTGAAATTAATATTGGAGTCATATCAGAATTGATATTTTCAACATCAGCTCGATTTTGTCAATGAAAAATATCAATATTACGGCTGTTTTTTACAAATTTTTTTTCGGTGATACTGTCAAAAGAACAAGAAGACAGACTTGGATTGCAAGTGCAAGGAGAAAGTGGAAATCTTAGGCAATCAGCTGCATGAAAGAAGACATCAGCTTCAATATTGTTTTGGGCTACCAGACTAAAAAACATTATTTTGGTTTTTGCGCTGATAATCAATTTATGCTCCGCAAACCAGATCCTTAGGAGGTGAAGATCGAGATTGATATCTGCGATAAGATTCAAACTGTCTATATGTACTGTCTATCACTGTCAGTGCCCACGACTAACTTTTAAAGAACCCAACTGAGTCGAAATTTAATATTCGAGCCCGAGGATCGAGCGTTGTCGCTTAAACAGAATACCCACATCCAAAGTGTATTTCCTTATAACGCAGATTCACATTTTAAATTTTATGCGAGAAACAGATTAACACAGCAAAAGCAACAGCAACTTTGACAGAACCTTTAGAACCAATGTATTTTAATTAGTTTGAACAGATTAGCACAGCAACATCGACAGCGACATCAACGTTAGAGTCAATCCTAAATTCGCTGTTGCTGTTGCTGTCGCTGTCAATCAATTCGAAAAATGTTCAACTTCACCATACTTCACATGAACAATTGTTCTTTCGGGTGATGAACTTGCGAGCAGTTTTTTTAAAAACATACGCATGTGGTGGGTATATAAAGCCATTTGGTCTCTCTGGCTAATCTAGCTCTGAAATCACATCTCTGTTAGTTGGTTGCAGCTGACAACATATTTGCCATTTTGTTGCAATTTATACAGTTTTCCCTTAAGTGATAGGAAAGAAATTTACTACTAAGACAAGGTGCAACTATATTGACTTCAAACACATACGTCGTAAAATTCTTCTCAAATTTCTTTAATTCTTCGGCAGTTTAGCTGCGTTGTAACTAGCGTTGCCAGACGTCCCGGTTTGGACAGATTTTGTCCCGGGTTGCAACTACAATTCAGAAAAAAAAAATATTAAAACTACTGCGAACATCTTGTGTTAACAATACACACACTCATTGCATTCTAAATTGACCTCAACAGATTCTCCTTAAAATTTGCAATCAAGTACAATTATCTGGTATTCGTTTGGGCAATCTCAGAACACTTTTGTTTGCTCTAGGTCAGTTTTTATGTCCGATTGATACTTGAAAAAGATTTTCCCGAGTTCTGGGCGATATTGCGAATCTGGATTTTTTTCTTCTCAGAGTTGCTTCAGGCTTACCAATGCAAGTGCCTTTGAGTTTGACAACTATGGGAGTTTGTTCATGTTTTCGTGAATGTGTTCAACTGCAAAGAATCACATTGCATCGGGTGGATCTATTTTTCTTAATTACTATTTACTTATTTACAAATATTTTGAAATCAATGTGCTCACAAATAGTGAATGGAAAACGCACAGAAAAATGCCGAAGCCTACACATATTCCAATCGCACGAATATCAACAAAGAAAAGAGCAAGTGACGTTTATAGGTTCGATTAGACACACGAAATATAAACTCTGAGAGCGAGTCTGAAGATGCCCAATCGAATACCATACATTAGCATATAAGAATGTTATTTATTCAATTTGACAGCTGTCATTCAATTTGGAAGTCCCGGGGTTTTTTCAAATTTTTTGTCATTTGTCCCGTCGAACTGCGAGCAAAATCTGGCAACCCTATTTGTTACATCCCTGTAACAGTGCATTTCCTCTAACGAATTTTTGCTCAACAAATTTCTTGGTGTAAAGGGCCCTACACACGTTCAATGTTACTTGACAAGTATCATTGACGATTTTTTTTATCAAGTAACATTGATGATAAATCGCCTCCACACGTATCAATGAATATTGACAATATTTTTGCTTGAATTATGTTCAGTCGTTTCATAGTTGTCAGTGAGTATGGACACTAATTTATATTTTCTTGCAGCCAGTGCTGCGACCAATGTATTAACTGATATTAACAATAAATAAAAAGAAAACCTGGATAGAAAAAAGTGGTTGCTGAAAAGGAAATTATATGGAGATTGTTCATTTTTCAGAGAATTATCTAATTTTGATGAAGACTATAGAAATTTTCTTAGAATGGATGAAAATGTATTCGTTCAATTGTTGAGACTGGTTACACCCATGATTGAAAACAAAAATACCGTGATGAGGGAGTGTATTAAACCATCTGAGTGTTTGTCAGCAACCCTGCGTTTCTTAGGTACTGGCAGGAGTTTTGAAGATCTTAAATTTTCAACAAACACAAACACCCATTTTCACGATAGATACGTATAAATTCAATAATAAATTCCCGTGAACATTGGCGAAAACATCAACAAAAGATATCTTGTCACCGAAATTATTATTTCACAAGGGAAAACATTGACAAGTAACATTGAAGTACCCTACACACGACCAAATCATTGTCAATTAACATTGACGAAAACCAAACCGATTTTGGTTTTCATCAATGTAGCAATGTTACTTGACAAGAACATTGAAGAGCATACAAACGATCAATGTTACTTGAAAGATGAGTTTCCGTACACATTTTTAGTATTTATTATAAAATTAGTAGAATGAAACTTATACGATTCGAAAGGTACTGTACCATAGATGTGCACAAACAAAAATTCGTGTGTAGGTATAACGTCGCCATTAAGACTGGTAAAATGAAGAATTCCCCATACAAAATGCTTACCAAGAAAGTTGTCGCCGCCATATTCCCATAGTAACGTATTCAAATATATATAATCTTAGACTAGAACCTTTTGTTCGAAGGAATGCAATTTGCGTACCCCTAAAAGTAAGCAATTGTGTACCCCTACTTTATTTTAATTTAGGGGCATTATATATGCGAGGTGGGGGGTTGCTGTTGGGCATCATGCCCCTAACTATAAGAGTGTTGGCTCCCCTATGTATTTTGTTTTGTTTGCATTGATTAAGAATTACTTGAGTAATTTGAGTAATGGCGAGTTAAAGGCAGTAAAGTCAGAAAAAAGAAACACATTTTGGTCAAAAGGAAATACCCTATGTGTTGCACAAAATCTTAAGGAACATTTCAAAAAAAGTTTCATCGAAATCTGTGCAGTAGTTTTCACGCCATTAGGTAACAAAAAAATTGCCTAAAGTAATCTTGAAATGTCAAAAAAAGAAGCTACCAGCTGATATGTCTACGTTAAATAAGGTTGAGGTGTACCTACGCACTACGCAGTAAGCACTTACTCATATCGGGAATTTTTATTGTAATTTTTCGTACCGCTCTTGTTTAATGTTAAAAGTCCGAAAAGTGCAAAAAAAATGTAGTGTCATACGGACTTATGTAAGGTCGATTTAGAATGCAATGAGTGTGCTTTTTTATTTGTGAATTTTAGTCGCAGCCCGGGACAAAAGCTGTCCCGGCGGGACAACCGAAATACTGTCTACTGTCCCCGTCTGCCCAGTTTGTTAATCTACAACTATCATAACAATTTTATTTGTAATAAAGTTAATTTAAACCCAAGCTATACCTGCACACCGGGACTACATACTTATTTTCTAAATACACGATACACCTACATTAAAATTCAAATCAAAGCGCTGAGCTAAGTTGGATCATTCCCTATGCAGGGCGGTGTTCTATGTCACCATACAAATTAAACATAATACAGAGACTGACACTGACCTAGCTCACTTCACCATCATCTTCGGAACATCTTCGGTCTTCGCATCGAACTAATAGGACCACCAACGCAAGCATCATACATACCTACTTGTATAACTTGATGCACTTGGAAATCTACATGTGGTAGGTACATTATCCCTCTGCCATTGCATTGTGTCTATAATATGTTCAACCTGTGCGTCTATGTGAGCGAGCGTACCTATAATAGCTCGCAGTCTCAGTCGCAACGCAATTTGAACCGCGCCTTTCTTCCTAGCGTGCAAAACCATAGCGAGTCTCCTGCTCGGGATTCATGCTGGCCTATTCGGAATTCTACATCTCCAATTTTTATTGAATGTGTTCCATGTCCGTACACGACAATCTCCTTCATGGTGTAAATATAGCCGCATAGTTGTACCCGAATGCCGAATACCAAGTTGCCCTGTTTCGTTGTAGTCAAAGTCGAAAACAATATGTACACATAGCTCCGTTGGTTGGTATCAATGAATGCGACTGTAAGGTAACACTTGTACAGTTTTTTTTATATATATATATTTTTTTTTTCCTTCATTTTTGTGTTTTTGTATAGATATAAATGTTATGGGGTAACGCAGTGTGCCGCCTATATAAAATCATTTGTATTTATATAGCTCCCGGACTTTATCCCACACACTCGTCATAGTCACACTAGCGCGTGTACAATACGACACACTCTTCCCCTGTTTACCCAAACACAAAGATGCTTGCTGGGCATAGTTCTGTGGGATGGTGGCTGGAACTTTACTTGATGTGGCTCTTGTGTTTCCCCTGCGAAAAGCAGTTAAACACCCTCACTTGGCTGCATTAGTAACTTGCTCGAAAGAGTAGATGGGAAATTGTAGCACACCAAGACCAAACAGAAAAAAACTTTATCCATCAGTCGACGTTGGAAAAACGCACCTTCACCTAGTTACGAACGTAGCTATGGAGAGTTACATTTTATGACACCAACCCAAAGAATTCAGGGCAGGTAGTTTTGTTTTTTTTTTTTTTTCAAAAACCATATAGGTACCTAAGTCAAATTATTCTTGTTCCTTTAAACAGGAGCAATTTTTTGTATCCCCTGAATGACTAGAGATTGTGGGTGATTTTTTATTCCAAAAATTCATACTGGATATCCTACCTACCAGGGATGTGACCTTTGGTGATTATCCGTCAAGTAGCACAGGTAGATATTTGAGTTCAGAATTTCTCTAATGCTTAAGGACTACGCTTTGATAGCATTCCTCGAATGCAGAGGCAGACGATGGCTTCAAGTCCTGATTGCTTAGAAAACATGTTACTTCTCACGTGTGACACTCCAAAAATCAACACTCTGCTCGCAGTAATATCCTTTTTTAATATTTGTTAGCACATCAATTCAAATAAATATGTCCTCAGCAGGAGCAATGAATCCACATCCACAAACGGAGCATTCACACAACAAAGTGGTACACAGATGGATCAAGAACTGATGAGCGAACTGAACTGAAGTATTCAGGCCTAGAAGTGATACCAGATCGTGGATGGTTATACCCATTTCGTGGGCATTTTGCCCTTTAAAATAAGCTACAAGGGCGAATAAGGGCAATTTTTTGAATTTTTGTTAACCTGGCATCAATAACCGAAAATTCTGAACCAATGGTCAATGGCCTTTGTACCCTATCGAGCTCTTTAACGGCACGTTGTAGCCTCAAGAAACTCCTCAGAAAAAGCGCTATATCTGAAAAAAGTCTCTCCAGATTCCGAAATCCCAGAATATGTGCTGGGCATTGATCAACGAAAGACTGAAATATTTTGGCCAGTTATCTGATGAGGAAAGACTGTCACTGAAAACAGCTCTCATCCTTAGATTCTTATACAGAAAACTGAAAAATATAAAGTGCGGTGTAGGACAGATTTCTTTCGCCAAGGGAAAGTAAGAATGCAGATCAAAAAATGATTCCAAAAGTAATGGAACTGTTATGACTTATGAGGGAATATACCGCTCCGAGGTGTAAGCCAAAGGTTACAATATACCAGAAGGTCGCAGTACAACAACCCCTTTTTCAAATAATAAAATGTATGCAACCAGTTTTGATGTATAATCGTTTCAGAAATCCACTTCCACATAAGTTCTGTCTCGGCTTTTTATACCAAACATTCGGCGGTCGTTTTGCATCGAGTGCCGCAATAGATTGACTCTTGTCAATCATTCCACTCCGTCAACATATCAAAAGTTCAATTACTTCGATTTTCTGGGCAATCAGACCGTAACTTTTCAAACGATTATCGTCAAAACGATAGACCTCCGAAACTAGCGGTTAAGTGCAAAAATTACGAGTTTGACAGCTTAGTCCATTTCAGTTTACACAAAAATGTAATGAAAGCTGACGTTATTGTAAAAAATTCGGTCCGCATATAACGTATGGAGGAATATGCCCCAGGACTGTCAAAAGTAACTCTTACTTACCCAAACGCCCAACTGACTCAGCTCCAGGTCATAGCTTCTTAGAGGAGAGTGCGAGCTACCGGCGTCATTAGCCCAGTTCGGGATATAAGCGCTACCAATTAGGGGTTTATTCGCCACCAAGTCTTTTGCAGTACCCTAGCTTAGTAAATATTAGATTAGAGATCCCTTCCCCAGGATCGGTATAAAGGCTGGGCCGTCTGGTGGTTTCTTTTTAAATCATAGGTTATTTTGACAGTGACAGGTGTTTCCCGCTCGAAGTCTTGACAGAAAGTCAGTATCATACGCTTGAACAACGTTGGGAAATATTGAAAACTTATTTCCAAAGTGAGTCCTGTGCAGCTCAAACAGTGCGTTTTTTTGAAAAGGAGTTTCGGCCGAAATGAAGCTCCACAGCGCCTGCTGTACTCAAGTTTTTGCAAAAAGTTCATAAGACTGGTGTACTAGTGGGCAATACTCGTGGTCACGGTCGTCGTACGGTGCGCACAAGGCACAGATGAGAATGTGGCTACTGTAGCCGTGAGTGTGAGACTCAATTTCTTCTTCGAAAATGAGGCTTTGAAGGAGAACAACGTTTTGGTCAGCGATGGACGTTCCAGAGCCATTATAAACGGAAGACATCGATTTTGACGACCTCTGGTTCATGCAGGATGGTGCGCCAGGCCGCACACAGCCCATGCCACAATCGATCTTTTGCACACCAAATTCCCAAATCTTGTTATCAGCCGTCTTGGCGATGTCAATTGGCCGCCTCGGAGCTGCGATTCGACCCCTTTGGACTTGATTTTTGTGGGGAGCCGTGAAGAACCAATGTTATGCCAACAATCCGGAAACGATTCAAGCACTTAAGGCCAATGACATCCAAGCAATCCGCGAGCTACAGCCCGAAATCACCAACGAGGTCTTGGAAAATTGGACTGGAGTGACAGAAAACGGAATTCGCTACTGCGAAGTCCGCCGAGGCAGCCACTTGAACCACGGCGTGTTCCATAATAATTAATTGGAATGTTTCCTCTTAAATGAAGCCATAAAACCTACATGGAACAAAAATAATTTTGTTCATTCAATTGCATTTTTCAAAAGAAACTTGTATTTGGTTCAGCCTGTATAAGAGTTGACTAAGACACTGGAAGGACTATTTAATAATATCTTGGAAAATGGTGTGGTGCCGCAACAATTCAAGAAAGCTTTGATTTTTTCGATTTTTAAAAAAGGTTGCAGATCTGAGCCTTCCAATTATAGAGGCATATCGTTTTTAAATGCGTCGTATAAAGTATTTACAACTATATTACAAAAGCGACTAACTTCATGGATAAACACTAATGGTCTGCTAAACGAATTCCAAGCCGGGTTCAGGCCAGGTTATTCAATGGTGGATCTAATATTTGTACTCAAAAGCATTGCGGAACGGAAAAAGTTGTATGTTTTTTTGTGGACTTCAAAGCAGATTTTGACACGATAAACAGGGGTTCCTTAATGTGTAAGCTCTTAGCCAAAGGAATGTCTAAAAAGTTTGGCAGGGTAGTACAAAACATTTATGAAGAGACTCTTGCAGCTGTATGGACCGGAGAAAAAGCGTCGGACTGGTTTAGAGCGAACACAGGTGTTAGGCAAGGATGCACTTTAAGTCCATTGTTATTCGCACTCTTCATTGACGACATCACTGACTCACTGCCAGGAGGTATTGAATTCGCTGGGATCGTTATAAAGGCGTTACTTTTTGCAGACGATATTGTTTTGATGGCGAACTCCCCGGAGACACTTCAGCGCATGATAAACCGTTTACATGACTTTTGTAAAATGTGGAGCCTTATAATAAACCTGGAAAAGTCAAAGGTGATGATCTTTAAAAAGGGTAGTGGAAGAATGTGCAACAACGAGAAATGCTTTTTGAATGGCGAACAGATCGAAGTCGTTAAAAAGTACAACTACCTTGGCATGCTCTTCACACAAAACCTAAGCATGGAAGAACACCTGAAAGGCAAGCTTGAAAAGGCCAAAACCGTGATAAATACAACTTGGAGAACATGTTTTGCTAACAAGTTATCTCATAGCAGCAAGTTTCGTGTTTTCGAGGCGGTCGCAGAGTCATCTATGCTGTACGCAGCGCAGGTGTGGGGCGGAAGCCGGTTTGAGGAAGTGGAAAAACTACTGAGGTTTTATATCAAAAGGATATTCCGTTTGTCACTCAATACCCCAAACTATGTCATAATGCTGGAGACTGGTCTTTCTCCACTGGCTACAAAAACATTTAAACTTCATGTGGACTACATTTTGAAAGTATTCAACATGCCTTGGGAAAGATTACCAAGACAGGTGGCCTTGGAGACACTACGATGCAAAAGTAGTTGGTACAGTAAATGGAATGACCTTTCGCACACGTGTGGAATAAGCCTGGACTTGAATGAAGCAAACCTGGGATCATGGAAGCCAAAGCTTTATCAGTTGATTGCAGTTGTAGATCTTAATTTCAGACAGCAATCGGAAAGAGAAGCATCGGAATCACTGCATCGATCTATCTATAGTCAGCTGAATTATAATCTAGGGCATCGGAATTACTTCAAAGATGATTACAGCGCCGAGGAAATATCACTTACAATAAAACTGCGATCTGAACTACTTCGCTAAATTATCAACCTCATAGAGAAGATCTACCGGTATTGTGTAATATATGCAACATGGCGGAGAGGGAGGATATACTTCATTTCATGGGTAGATGTCCTACGCTCAGAGAAACAAGGCGGCACTTTTTTGGAGTAGATCAAATCCCCGATGAGGATATCCTAAATAACCTCAACGAACTAAATGTGACTAGTCTGTTTGCGTATTGTTAGACAGCCTTGGCTTATCGGCAAAGAATTATATCAGAAAGTTTTTAATTTTGATAGAAAACTCTGGCTCTTATTTTAGTAAACTGTTATAACAAGAAGTGGCTATTGTAAAAAAAAAAGTATTGTCAATCGGCAGACGGCTTATTGCCATGCTTTCTTTGATTTTTAATTAATGTAAAGATTTGTAATCAATTAATTATTTAATAAAATCTAATCTAATCTAATCTAATCTTATCTATAAGTGTTGTCAGCATCACTGTTTTCTAATATGGGAACTCGTCCCCTGCCGCCTTTATCATTTCATTAGTATTACTTATCTTCTTAATGAAATAGTTAATTTAAATCCCTAAAAACTGTCAGTATTTTAGCCCTTTTTTGACACGAAGGACGTAGGTGTTTATGTACAGATGGTCGTTGGGAATGTCCCATGGCAAAAATTGTTCACGTTTAAAACCCACTTGCTGCTCTCTGTTTCCTGCAAAGTGCCAAGAGTGCATCCGTGAACGAAATACCTACTAAAACAAAACACGAAACTATACTGACTCGGGTGTCGGTAAAAAAGGTACAAAAGCATATCATATCGTGAACCTATATAGAAAGAAAAAAAAAAAACAGAGTACGGTATACGTACGGTATAGGTATACCTACCCTTCCTGTAAACGAACAGCATAATTAATTTTAATATGTAGGTAGAGCTCGCAACTCGCACACCTCCAACATTTTCTGAAAAGCACATGCACTTGTTTTTCGTTATATAATTTCGCCGTGCCTAATCGGTGTATTCAGGGCCAACCATATATTTATGCAGCCGATTTTCTAAAGTCTACATTCTGGTTCTTCTGTCACCCTATTCCGTAATGCACATACAAAAGTACCTTTTTGCTGTTTATAAATAAATACACGCGACTGGCATACACATCTTTAATATGGTGTATCTATTACAAGTTATTTGTATTTTCTTTCTTTTCATCGAGTTCGAGTCTATTTCTCTTCGTCGTGTGGAAAAACATTTCACATAACACTGTAACAGATTTGTTGGTATAGCATATCAATCTTTCGCCATATTACTATCGCCCCGGCACACACATTTGTGGGTAAAGTTGGCTACTGCCTACTGCACTAGTCCACGGAGGGAAAGGAAGGACCGGCACTTGCTTTTATTATTCGAATACAATGCTCTAGAAAACAAGTCGCCAATGAACACCAACATTTTCTTATATGCTTCTAACATAATAAAAAAGAAATAGAACGGCGGTACCATCTTCATCGAGTTATCTAGATCATAGCCAGCTGCTGGATTATGCTCACCTATTCCAAATTTCAATACTATATTTCCTTATTCTGATGTGTGTTGAATATGTTAATAAACGTGTGAACACAGGCAGTCTCGTGTGTACAAGAACAACAACAACTATCCATGGGAATATTTCTTTTTTTCGTATTCATTCACAGCGACAGGCTGTCTCGAGTTTTCCTCTGTATACGTCACACAACCACTGGCCAGATGAGAACCTAAATACAACCATGACGCACCACATGTATGTACGTTCTGCTCCGTGTAGTCGGAGCCTAAGTAAGAAATATAAAAATTTCCTATGGTTATACACACTCGTGATTAAGGGGAGTGAGGAACATACCTATAGCACCCATACCGAGTACGATTACCATAAGAATCATCTTCACACGCGGCATTCGCTGTATGTTTTCTATGTGTAGCCATAGCCATATGTCAATATCAGTTTAGATTTTCACTCACCAGTCACCACTGGCACTGACACTCAGCAAAATCCCTGAGCAAACTGTGTGCAGTGTTTTTATATGACCCACATTTGATAAGAAAAAGCGCCGACAACCAAAAATAGTACGTATACTCATAAAGAGACGTCACACATCGAGCAAAAATACTACTTACACTTACCAGTTACCACACTATTTCTGCGATTCTTTAGCGGTGTAGCGAATTGCGATTGCGATGCGACGCGTGCCACCGGTGCACCAAATGGGCGATTTCATTGTGTGCTCTGTCCTCTGTGCACTGTGCCCCTCTATTCTTACTCGTGAGGCTTGAGTCATGAACACAACATGACTTTGGCCGTACAGATGTTTGTGCCGCCTTGCACTTGGAAAAATGTTTTGGGCGATTTTACTGAAAAGATTGAAATAGGTTTATCAAGTTTATCAACAACGGAGAATGAAGAAAGCGGATTTATTAAATGACTTGAAAGCTTTGCTTCTTTTAAAGGCGTATGGTCTTTCAACAAGTATTACAAAATTGAGCTAAGTAGGTATATACTTGCACTTGCACCTATTAATAAAATATACATTTATAAAAATGCCAACCAGGCTGACGGCTTAGCCATATAGCTCTTAAATTCATATTTTGTACTCTATGTGCCGTACTAATAACACTGGTTAACAAAATGTAATCCTTCGTATTGCCACATGAACTTTTTTTGTGATTTTTAATTATATGGGGTATTGTAAGTAAAAAAAAAGAAGTTAACAAATTTTGATCACCCATAAAAAATAATGTTTTCTTTTTTCAGAAAAATATGTATGAAAAATGTACATTAACAACTTAATAATCTATGATTTCCTGAAATATTTAGTTTCCGGTTGGTCCCTCTTGATCGTCCAGCAGAAGTCGGCCAGCAATAGCAATCCGAAACGTGATGTCTAGGTTCAATACAAATCATGGGAATACCAAACGGCATATGACGTGATCCTTTCTTCCAATCGGTTACATTTTTCACACATGTTATGCAACAAATAAGTGGGGCCCAAGTCTTTTCTTGGTAAGCCACCGAAAAACCAAAATACTTGCGATAACACCTCAAAATGAGAACCGTAAAATTTCGCCTTCGATTTTTGAAAGTCAGTTCACCGCAAATATAGTTAAAAGAGTTAGGATCATTAACACATCTCGAAATATTCGCACAATTACAGTATTGATTAAAACCAACACAATTTGAATTTACTAATAAACAATTTATTAATATATTCACTCTTTCTTCGTGTTCGTTCCTATGACTGAGACGCTAAATACCAAAATTGAACTGGACCTTATCACAACAAAATAAAATGTTATAAAAAAAAAAAAAAATAAGTACAGTTACATAATGAGGAGATGTCTTGAAAACACAATTACCTTCCAGAGTTCGTGTGGCAAAACTAGTGATGACCAGTGTAATCAATTTAAGTCTCGACTTTAAATTTATGGAAGCTCACAATTGCGAAATTCGTATGGAAAATATTGCGACTTGTACTACTAAAATTTAAAGTCGAAACTAAAAATGTTTATTGGTAAGGTCCTATGTGTATACTGAAATGTATAAATAAATAACTTACTTAACTTACTTACCTTACTTACTTGTACCTAAACCTCGAGGTTCTGAGGACCAAGCATTTTAATCCACAGAGTCATATCCTTACTAACAGGAGCAGCCTAATATTTAGTGCGACCTTCTGCACGATTAGGAATCTATGATTTGCTTTGCTTGTGATCTATTATCCAAAGTCTTAACTGCATCTAGCGTTGCCAGTTTGGGGGTTTTTCCTCCAGATTTAGGGTTATTTTTGGTCGACGGGGGGAAATCTGGGGGGAGATATTATTTAGGCGGAAATCTTGTTTTTTTTTTTTAAGATTCTAAACTATACCTATCTATTTCGTTACAATATCCTTTTTGTTTACCTTGAAGTGAGCTTTTAAATGTATGTAATATATGAGGTTCTTTGTTCTGTTTACAACTAAATTATTTAGCTGGGATTTTAGCTAATGTTTGGAGGGAAAATTTGGAGAGCAGATCAAATTTAGTTAAGCTCAAGCAGCGTACACACATTTCTATGTTCATAAGTCCCGTCCATCCCTCCATACATTCACTTTAGAAAATGCTTGCCAAAACGGGGAGTTCCCTTTGAAAATTAGGAACAAAAAATCATAGCGACCTTCGTTTTCAAATTTAACATTTCGTTATAAAGAAAAATTTATGCTTTTGGGCCAAAATAGTTAGTAATACATAGTTAGAGATTTTCGTTATATACCATATTTCATATGGTATCGTCTACCTAACGCTCGTATCTTTTTGCGGACAGAAAAGGAGATGAATGCCCGAAATTTGGACAGTTAAAGGGATATCGCAATTTAAAAAGTAAGACAAGTGCGAGTCGGACTCGCTCATGAAGGGTTCCGAAACAGCAATTAGCATAACATAAAAGTTCTTGTAGTTCGTTGTAACTTTGATCGATACCTATTTTAATAATAGTGTATTTTTATATAATTTATTATTAGGAAATAATGGTTCAGGGCTTATGTATAAGGTTTATGTTTATGAAATTAAATGTATTCAAACTATTCACTTTAGAAAAAAATGATATTAGAAACCTAAATATCATTTTTGAAGACCTATCCATAGATACCCCACACGTATGGGTTTGATGAAAACAAATTTTTTGAGTTTCAGTTTTATGTATACCCCCAAAATTTACTGTTTTTTTTTTTCTATTTTTGTGTAAAATATTAATGCGGTTCACAGAATACACCTACTTACCAAGTTTCAACGGTATAGCTCTTATAGTTTCGGAGGAAAGTGGCTGTGACATACGGACGGACAGACAGACAGACAGACATGACGAATCTAATAGGGTTCCGATTTTTGCCATTTGGCTACGGAACCCTAAAAATGTACTATGAAAATTGTTTTAGGTTTCTAATATCATTTTTTTTCTAAAGTTAATAGTTTGCGCGAGAGACACTTCCAAAGTGGTAAAATGTTGGTCCCCCCCCCCCCCCCCCTAACTTCTAAAATAAGAGAACGATAAAACTAAAAAAAATATATGATATACATTATCATGTAAACTACAAACGAAAATTTTTTGAACGAGATCTATCGAGTAGTTTTTTGGTGGTGAAGGATCTGAAATTAAGTGTCATACAAGCGACGGTTTTGAGGGGAAAATTCAAAGTCAAACACTCTCATTCCACAGATTCCGCTTATTCAGAAGGATTTGCCATTCGTATTTAAGCGACTTAAATTTCCCGGGCATCTGGCTTTTACTATGACAAATTATTTGCTGCAAGGATAATCGATGGATGTTTGTGCATTTGTGGCATCAATATTGAATTCCCATGTTTCTCACATGGTCAACTTACTTAGTGAAAATGCGGAAGGTTGGCCGAAATGTCAAAATCATTGCCGTTTGATTGAAAAAAATCAACATTGCTATTCGTCATTTATTTCTATTGCATTTAATTTGACTTTTAAATAAAGAATTTTAATTGACAAAATTACATATGCATATAGCAAATGCATTGTGCATGCTCGGAATTATCATTTTCATTTCATTAACAAATTTTGGCGGCACGAAGTTTGCCGGGTCAGCTAGTAAATAATAATAATAATAATAAAAATAATAATTATCCGAAAAAAACTATTAAATTCCATAATTTGGAGAGATTTCTTAAGAAATCCGCAGTATTCGAAAATCTTAAAAAATTAAAGTGCAAAAGCTACGAAATTTTAAGGGCTTAAGGCTGTCAATGTTATTACGTCTCTTTTAAGTTTTCAAACCCCGTCTATACAATGGCGTGAAATTTTAACCTATGTCAGAGCCAGTCTCTTAAGAAAAACTCTTGACAAATTAAACCAGATTTTGGGCTGTAAATACCTACCTACCTTTGAAAGGTATCTAAATAAATAATAATATCAATTTTTACAATTTTTACAATTACAATTATTTTTAGCTTAATATTTTCGTAGATTTTTATATTTTTATTTATGTAGGTATTTAATTAGCTAAGATTTTAATTTTTTATAGTTAAATTTTATTGTTTTTATTTTCTTGATTTTGTTTCTAAGTAAGTCTTAAAACGGTTTTTAGGTAGTACGATAGGTATGTATAGCCATCTTTAAATGGAATCAAATTTTGTGTTAAATGTACTTTCTTCCCCTTCGTCTATCCAACACACTGATATGCGTTCTACTCCAAGCAGTATGGTTTCATAGAGTACGTATTATTATATTTTCCTTATTTTATTACATACAAATGCGATTGTTCTATCTGCATACATAGATATATATGTATGGGGCTGAGCGCAATACAAAATTTCCCATCATCTGTAACGAGATACCATTTGTCAACTATGCGATCCTATTCCGATTTTCACATACAAATTTTGACTACGGTAGTGTGGTCCTATCTTTACACTGTACCCTATATATACGAATTACCGTGTAGCTACACTATAATATGAATTTGCGTCAACGACCTTGTGTTTGTTGCAAAAAAAAAAAAAAAAAAACTACAACAAAGTCGAAGCCAACTACACGTCACCGCATACATCCGATTTGGGTTGTTACATCTACGATTGAAACAATCTCATGTATAGACACGCGCTGTATAGATGCCTAGACACGTTGTCGATGTGAGGGGATTCCCTGTACCTATTTGAAGATGACACAACATCCTATATCAACCAAACCAACTACCATCAACCACCGCCAAGCACCACAATCACTTATCCGCAATGCTGTGTTGTATACACCTAGCAACAGTAGCAAACAGCTCAACAACAGCACAATTTTCATGGTATAAGAACTCTGTGCGTGTGCATGGAGTTTATATTTTCAACGTGCCAATATAGGGCATGTGCGTGGGTGTCGCACGCTGCAGCTGCACACAGCACACCTTCCTAAAAGGTCAGGCTCAATAGGGGTTATGCAAGTGTGCAGCTCTAGTGGCAGCATTTTTGTCAATCGAGCCTGCGGTCATCCGTAATGGTGATGGTCTTCAAAGGATATCAACACAGCTTTTGAAGCATATACCTACCTACCTACCTAATTGAATTTGAGTTATTCGACAGTGGGTGTCAGTGGCACACGTCCGGGGAGCGCAAGGAGTTTAGGCACGCGAACAATGCCCAATTCAGAAAGTGGAGGCACGTCACACAACACAATTGAAGAACATTTGTGTTTCGTTGGTGTTGTCGGCACTTATTGTGTGCTTTTTGGGAGATACCAGATACCGCGCCAACCAACTGAATACAGATAGAAGAATTGGTAACGTAAAGGGGCACATGGTCGTGGAACAAATGTGGTGTTTCGTGTTTGGTGTATGTTTGGACAACACCCCTCCGCGCGATGGTGTTATGCTTATGTTATGTGTACTAGTGACGTACTGTCGCACAACCAGAGTGAGATGGAGAAGCATACACACGGTTTGCTGTTAGTACACGCTTCCTGTGCGCACACACTGTGCATGATATGCCAATTGTGTGATACATTTGTGATACTAGTGTTGTTGGAAGAGATTTTTGTATGTAGAATTTCGACTAGGCTACCAGAAGGTGTAATAGGCTCGTTCGAGCTTTTCGAAACACAATTGCAATAGGAAGATGAACTAGACGATGGGGTAAAAGTGTGTGTATGTTCGCAGTGCAAAATTTTCATGTGGTGGAGGGAATTTTATCGTACACACTGTACTAAGTCCGTGTTCACATTTTTTGCACTGAGGCTAGGTATACTGTATTGCGTTCGGGTTCACACAGCAAGAACTCTTTATCGCCCACTGTTTGTTATTCCAACCGTTAACCACAACCACCCTTTTCCACCCGTTTTCTGATGTATTAGTGAAATCTAAATCGTTCTAACTCTGGATGCATTCGATTCTTATATGGGTGCTAATTCTCGTGGTATGCATGTGCATGGGGTTTCTGGGTGAGCTTTGAAATGGAACATTAATTGGTACGAGTAGGTATTAATGAGATTGAATGAAGCTGACTGATACAACTGGAAAAGGGTGCTTGGTGTTATAATAATCTAAGTAAATACCGAAAGCCTACGAGCAGGGGGAAATGGGGTGTATCGGTCTACAGAGTCACATTTAGCATTTTAAAATGATAACACCTGTCATAATAGTTCTAAACGGAACATTGTTAAATAGAAGACAATGCTGGCAACTTGAAGACCACAAGGCAGTTATTGTCTCACGATATCGTTTCGATATCGTTTCGATGACAGCATGTGACATTTAAAATGACGATCATCTGGGTGACAACTGACAAACTTTCCACAGCTCGAGATGACAAAAATACAAAGCAAACAGAGCTGTATTTGACAGAAATGAAAAATAAGATGTCAAAAGCGGAAAAATTACTCTCTCTTTCTTTCGTGAAACATCATCCTCTCTCGAATGGACAGAGCCAAAGAGAATACGTCAAGTTAATCTTCTTTTATATGGCGGAAACACTTCAGGATTAATTTTAAACCTCTTGTATTTAATCTCGGGATTTGTGGCCGGTGGAAACGTAGCATTACCCACTTTCAAAATTTATTAAAAATGGAATTATAGGGAGGACGGAGTTGGTTGCAACAGTCGCAAGTTTGACGCATGACATTGGGCGTTTTTCTTTTTTAGTTCAGAGCAGAATCTGAACTGTTATATTTACAAAACGTTTATGTTTCTTTTTTTTGCTCAGACCAGGGACGAACGTAGGTAGGGGTTATGGGGGTAGCTACACTTTTTTTTCAAAACCGTGCTCAGCTCTGAACTAAAAAAAACAAAAGCCTACTGTCTTGTTAACCAATAAATTCATTCATATTTTGACGGTACAGGTGGCGGTTGATGTACGTTTAATGTTCACTTTTATTTTATGATCTTAATGTATCACTTTTGTCTTTCCCGGTGTTACACCACTTATCTAGTAATAAGCTTTTAAAGATGTCTTTATTCAGAAACGCAATATATTGACGCGATTTAGGGAGTTCCTCTTGAAAGGTAACGAATAACGATGGCTTAGGAAGGGAACTCTATTTAGAAAAGTGGACCAAAGTGAGTAAAAAGTAAAGACGAACTCGGAAGGCGTATTCCCTAACAATAATGAATTCGAAAACATTGGTCAAAGTTAGTCAAACTTTGTTCAACGAGTTGTTTAAGTCGTTTTCCACGAAAACGATACAACTTTTGCAATATTCAGCAAATTCAGCAGAACAGCTGACAGAACAAAAGTCACAAATCACGACTGAAAATCACTATCTAAGTACCTACACTTAATAGATGGGCTAATATTATTTTTAAATGCTCTGAATTAATTTTATTTGTGAAATAATGCGATTGAAATTTGTAAGCAAAATATTTTACACAGAAGTTTCACGACTAGTGGCTCGCAAATGAAATGCCGAACGAAACCTACTTAGCTATTTTTCGGTGTAAGTAAATGCAATTTCGAGTTTTCGACGAAAACACGGTTTTCGGTGCGGTGTGAATATGGTATAGGGGAACGAAATTTGACAACTATCCCCGGTCTCCCCTACATGATAAATGGATCGTTACCTTTGTTCGCCTGATCCAAAAGAAAGCATCTCCTCAAACCATAATATCTACATTACACAAAATATCTTATCTGCAGCGTCCTTCCGTGTTATGACAGTTTTGTACCTACCTTTACTTTTTGCTAGCTCCGTAGGTAATACTTTTGATCATTATGAGTACAAGGAACTGCGTGCATGCTAAATGTTGATTATCGTTTAAAACCAAACAAAATATCCAGTATCCACCCTTTGAAACATTGTTTGCATCTTTTTATCTAGCCTGCCTTTAAATTAGTAGGTCAAGTCTGAATAAAAATTTCAGGGAGACAAGATTTTTGTTTGTTTTGAAACTAAGTAGGTATACAATTCAATACACACTTATACATTTCAGGAATACAAAGCCAATCCTCTTATTGCAATGGGACACGATTCCCGAAAAAATGCCACCTCCTTCCGATTCCGAGCCAACGAGCTAGGTAGTTCTACATGATTTTCATCAGTCGGCTTTCTTCAAATTTATGGTAGCCTATTCCAAAAACTCACATCTTTAAAACATCTCACACGAAATACAATTGTGTTTCACACTTTTCCTAAATACGGATACGGCACGACCTATACTTGAACCAAAATCTCTCCTCAGCTTGAGCACACATTGCTACTTTTTCCATACGGAAAGAACTTATAGCCACTCATACCTACTATTCCCTGTTCTTTAACAATATTTTTTTCCAAACTGCAAGCGAGAGTGTGTTTGCGGGAGGGGAATTGAATTATTAACTAAACCTAGGACGTTATGCTCTGCACACATTCCTAATTGTATTGCTGTGGGATACACTCCATTGCTCTCAAAAAAAAAAAAAAAAACACACCGATACCCCATTCCCATATCCAGAATCCAGGGCATTCCCATTCCCTGGCTAGGCCAATGGGTACCAATTACCAAATGTTTAAAACGTAGTTCATTCAAATTTGTTTTTCCAATGTGCCAATGCCTAGTGCCTACCTAAAATCGCGGCACACCGTTAAACGAAAAATGTGTCATTCCAATCCTAAAATAAAATACGAAGCTAGACTAAGACTAGGTGTATTCACAATTCACATACCTACGTCACTTGGGTTGTATATTTAATAGTGCTAACAGAAGACACAACGACATCATTCGCTTGTTAGTGTAGTATCAAAAAAAAAAAAAAGAAGACCTTTGGTGTTGGGGAACACCGCTGCCTCTATCGCCACCAGCACCACACAACGTTAGTCATCGCATCGGTATTATATTTATATTTTCGCCTCGGATGTTTGTGAATCCACAACAACACACGTGTACATTACGATGCCTTAAAATGTGTGCTCTACAACACTACTCTGCCTGCCATCATTTGTATGGCGGTGGCGGGTATCTGCGCCATGCGGCTTGTGTTGTTTTGAAAGCGTAATCATTTAGATTCACTATAGGTATACATAATATATACGTGTTGATGCTATTTTTATTATTTACCTACTATTGCGCGCTCGTTGTTCAAGGTTCAACACTTTTAAGTTTGAATTGAACTTGAATTCAAATTCCACTGTCAGTGATTTTATTGAATAGTTTTTTTTTTTGTTGGATAGTTGGATAGTAGTTACGATAACTTTGGCGCCAAAAATTGATAGGTACTGGTGTTTTGTAGAGGGGTCAAAAGCAAGCATTTTTTGCTTTGGATAGGGGGGTCTATTTCGCACCTTTTAAAATATATATATAGGTACCTAAAATGCAAAGAAATACAAGCACTTACAATAAAGTAGGTAGATACCTACTTTACCATTTTTGAAATCCAGGAACCCGTTCTTTCATTTGAATTTCGAGCGTGAAACATAAATTAAAATATAGGTACCTACATGCTTATTTTGACATTCGAACGAATAGCGAATTCTAACGAATGTCTCTATTCGTTCGAATGAACTTTGTGTATTGTGATAGACATTCGTTCGAATTGGCTATTCGTTCGAATGTCAAAATGAGCATGCTAGTTTCCAGAATATCGCTAACTGTAGGGTTAAAAGTTAGTGGTGAGAAAGTCAACTTTATTTCATTAGCTAAATACCCAAATCCTTCCTTAATGTCATTTTGAAGACGATTGTTGCCCAACCGCACCCATTATAGGTGGTTGATATGGTACTTTAAGTTTTCTTGCAGTTTGTCTTCCCACATTTGCTATAAGTGAGTATTTAAAAAAGATGTTCACGAGTGTAGTCTCAGTGGCTTAGTGGTTAGTGCGTTGGACTACTAAGCGAGGGATCCCAGGTTCGAATCCCGCAAAAGCCCAAATTCAAACTTAGGGTTTTTTTCCACTGCGCTAACTCTCGCGAACGTCTGACAAACATCCGAGAGTATAACTGTCTTGAAAGAGCTTCTCAATTAGCCATTTGGAGTCGGCATAAAATTGTAGATCCCTTCCATTCTTTCCAAAAAAAGGAAAAACTCACACAAAACGAATGGTTGTGAGAAGCTAGTCCTAGGGTCCCTCCGGACCTATGCATAAATAGTCGCCATTTCTAAAAAGTCATACAAAAAAAGTTCTGAAATTTATACAATTGAAAAACTAATAGCGGGAGATATGGCACCGTTGCCAGGGTTGCCACATTATCCCAAACTAGAAATTTTTACCTACAAATCAGGTCGCGAATGCGCACTTCGGGAACTTACGTAAAAATAAATGATATTTTGATGTATTTGTTTTAAAACAAAATCGTTAAGTAAGAAATACTGAGAGGGTGGCATATCACCCGACTTTACTCTACCTACACGCGGGAGGATCATTCGATCATAAGGCTGCTATTTCAAACTAGTAGATATCGGTTTCAGTTTAGCATTAGTATTACAGTCTGTTACACAAGTTGTGAGACTGTTCTTTAAAAATTAGTTACAATTCTTTTGCGACATCCTCGGCTCGAACTGGTTGAACCCCTTGGAGAACTTCTTTCAAATGTGTTCTTCTTTGCATATATGTTCATGTCTAGTTTTAAAGGAGCTTGAACGTCTGATTCACCTCAGTGGATGGGTGAAACCCCTTACTTCGTTAATAGCAACATGTATTGCATAGGGCTTGATTTGTTTTGCGCAAATAGAGCGCGTTTGGTTTTCCCACAGGTATTTCCTAAGCTTAAACTAGGTCACATTTAGCAAGGTTCCACAATTTTGGCTAAGGAACATAGGCTCTAACAGTTCTTCGTAGACTTTCTGTGCCTGTCACATCGCATCCCATTTAACACTGTCAAACTCAAACTCTGGGAGTTCAAAATGAGAACGTGATGGCCGGTGCCAGAATCTGACTTAAGAAATTCTTCTTAGCTATATATCGTGGTTCACTCTTATGAGCTAAGAAGCTTCGTGTCCAAAAGACACAAATCCCGAGATTAAGAGCATGAGGTTTCCATCAAATAAAAGAAGATTCAGTTGACGTATTCTTTCCGGCTCTGTCCATTCGAGAGAGTATAACGTTTCACAAGAGGGAGAGAGAGAGAGAGAGAGAGAGAGAGAGAGAGAGAGAGAGAGAGACATTTTCCCATTTTTGACGTCTTATTTTTTATTTCTGTCAAATGCAGCTCTGTTTGCTTTGTATTTTTGACATCTCGAGCTGTGGAAAGCGTGTTCTATTTGCAAGAAATAAAAAACTGCATTTACTACATCACACATTCCTAAAATGGTAGGTATATTAAGGGGATGTCCAATACTAAATAGCCGTGTGAGCGAAAGGGCAGCATATCCTAATACGCGGAAATAATTGTCACGTATTTTGGTCGGCCATCCTCTTTACGTGGTAGGAAGGAATTATGAGAAAGTCAACATTTTTATAGCGATGGCTTGCGAGTCTTTGCTTTCCTATAAAACAAAATGCCGTCCGGAGGTGATGAACGGACAATTAATGTTTATTTATTTCGCATAACTGCGCATATAATTTAAAATTAACCATGAGTAGTAATTAAGTGTTCGCTCAATCCTGTAAAATACATTAAAAAAAAAAAACATTTTACGCTTATAGCCATTATGAACACCCACCGTTTTAACTTTTAAGTAACCTATCATATACCTACTTATCTACCTGCTACTTAACTAGCTCTCATTCATAAATAAGCAAGAATATGTAGTCCAAATACACCTCCTACCTACTTCTGCTCCTATTACTGCCTACGTAATCACAGCCGGCACCCTAGTACTATGTGCTGTTCAAAGTCATCACAAAAAAAGACGTCCACAGTTATTTTGTGTTCCTATTAGTTTCCCCTAGCAAACAGACTACCTGCTGCACCTACTATACAAAAATGTATGCCCAGCATAAGCAATTTCAATTCCCAATTTGATTTTGAGTGGGGTCGAAGTTGGTTGCCGCTTTGCTTCAGTGTCAGTTTCAGTATTCCCCTCGAATTTCGAAACCCAGTTCCCCTTCCCGACGCAGAGCAAGGCCGTCTTCGGTCTTCCGCGTTATATACATAATTACAGTTACACATTTTGCTAGCTATCCAACAGCAGACTAACCCAATACCCAACTACTTATCATGGTTGCCTGCTTGTCAGACTTTATTAACTTCCCCACATTTCTGGAGGAAATTCAAGAAAAAAAATCTCTTACCACTAGTAAGTAGTAAATACTCTCCTTTCGTGTGGCTGGTATACAGTGTTGCCGGAGAGAAATATTATAAGTAGTACTGCAGTCTAGTATTTAGAAAAAAAAATAGTAGTACAGACATTTTTTAGTCCTTAAAATTAAATGTGGGCACATATATATTTTTAGCTTTATTTAAAAAAGAAGCATAAAAAAAAGTTAAAAAGAAACCTAAACCAAAACCTAAATAAATAAGTTATTAATTCTAATAACAAAAGTTTGCTATCGTTGGCTCTTGCAGCAGGTGGTTTTGGTGCTAAATATACAGGAACAGCAGCAGACTAGTTTGTTTTAAAACCTCCAGCAGCACAAGACACATTTACAGCTCTTTTGCCCTTACCGCTTCCAAGGAATCCAATTTCACTAAACATCATAATAAAAGTTTACTTTGATTTATTCTAAAGGGGATAGCAATATTTCGGGCACTAATTTAACAAAACTTTTAATTTTAATGAACTTTGCATAAAAATTTAGAGCCCAAAAACAAAAAAAAAAAAAACAAAAAAACACCAAACCTCAATCTCAATTCTCAGGTACCTACCTATTAACAATAAAATAAACACCAAACTGACAGATGAAAATTGCATAAAGCCAACGAAAAACAAAAACAAACTAGAAAGAGGGAAATTTCCTTTTTGGCGACAGTTTGGAAGATAAAAGTGCTGCCAAATTTGCTTTAAATTTGAAGTGAATTAAGTGAAATAATTGGAGTACGAATGTGAAATGAGGAGTACGGGAGTACCGTAAAATGGGGTGACTAGCAACAATCTTCAGAAAAAAGTTAAATGTTACTATATGCTCAACATCATTCCACACTTGCACACAATTATGAGTTATATCGACAAAGGAGGTATTGGTGTAGCAAATTGGCAGCACTAGTACCAAATAGCAAATCTGCTTTTGTGCCAAATCGCTTCAAGTATCGACTTTATGTATTTCAGTGTTAAAATGTAACGTTTTGATACTGGAGTTGTGTTTGTGGCAAATCCGATTTGTTTATGATGGAAATAAGACCGAAAGTAAGTGATTCTATTAAGCAATGAGTTTTAGTCAATAGTCTTAACTTATATATATATTTTTCTGGTACAAATGGGATGACAAGCGACGAGAAAGGGGTGGCTAGCAACAACACTAGGGTAAAGAAAATTACAACACCAAATAAAAGTCAGGATTGTTCCGAGGTCTATGTGACTACATACTTTTTTTTAATGAAATGCCGTAGTTGAAGTACCTGTTTAGAATCTTATATACCTACTTATTCCGTATTGCACCCAAAAAGTTTCTGATATATGCCTTTTTTTTTATTTCTTTCAGGTTGAAACTTTTAATGTTACACTTGTTGTTTTTCTTTACCCTAGTGTAGTTGCTTGTCACCCCTTTACTGTCGCTAGTGACCCCTTTCTCGTCGCTAGTCACCCCAGTGGCTGGGTGATAATAGAAATGCTTGTTGTACAGCAACGGGGAGACTAGCAATGAAAATAGGAGCCATGACTCATTTTTAGGTGTACTCACATTGAAGCTACAGTAAAAACTTCAGAAAATACAACCAAACCAACAACAAAAAATGTTGTTTGTCACCCCATTTTACGGTACGTAGGTGTTGAAAGTAGTACAATACTCCTATGGGAGTACTTTCGGCAGCACTGCTGTTATACTCAGTCTTTTGTTGGCTTTTGAAATCTGAATTGTGATTGGGAAGGGATTTGTGAATCTTAAAAAAAATGCCAAACAAAACTAAGAAGAACAGAGAACGCGAACACTCTCCTCCTGCGAAATCCTGCTCCTGCCTCACCTGTCTCCTCGGTTCGAACTCAGAAGTCAGAATCACAAATTCGCAATAGGTACACCGTACACCTTTACCATGGAAGATTTATAAATGTTTTGGGCTGCATGAGCGAACGCGAAGTGAACGTCTCCACAAAGTAGTCAGTTAGTTGCCATTGCCACTTTCCAGTTTGCCACGAAAATAAACATTAGCGCAGTCGAATTGGATTTATATGAACGTAGGCCGCCTGCTACCGTCTCTGGACTGCTGTTAGAAAAGTTTACAAAAGTTGCGCAATTCTGAGGCAGGCGATTCATCGTTGAAGCAGGGAAAATGTTGTTTGTTGCTGAGTGCTGACTGCTGACGCTTTTCGAACGCTCCACTCCACGGTCCACGTTGAACGTCGCTGAGTATCGCGGTTGCGGTTCAACCAGCGCAGTCTCCAGCGAGTCCGAGTGGTTTCAGATTTCATTATTTCAGTTTCTGCTTCCTTCAAATGAGTTGGGGATTGAGGTTTCGGTTTGGATTTGTAGCCGCGGACGACGACGGATTGTCGTCGCGTTGTGATTCAAGCGCCAGCAACAAGTCTGATTAACAGGCGCACAGCATTCGGACAAATATCATGAACTGAGGCGCGCTATGAGCAACTTTTCGTGATTCGTGACGTGACGTTTTTACAGCAATACACAACTACGGGACAACCACACAACTTGTTGATTTAAAACGTATGAATGAACAAAGAAGACACAGCGACAGCATACAGGCAAATTCACAAATCACCAACCGTTCGGATTTGTTCCAAAAGAGAGAGAGAGACTATGTTCGAACTTCTTACAACTACATGGGACGTGGAAGGGGAATGTGGAAGTGGAATCGCTTGTTTGGTAATTGGTACTTAAATCGTATGAAAATAACAAAACTGGGTCTTGGTGTATTGAGTATGGTAGGGGTAGGGGAAGGGGTACAGGTAATCACACACACGTGCAATCTGAACCGCACACCGTCTGACGGCATGGAGAATGATTTGGTATGGTGGGTAAATATAAAACGGCACAGAAAATACCTTCTATCGGGCATGAAATCCTGTTAGGCATATTTTAGCGTCTTCGTAAACTGTGCAGTGTGTAAAGGTTGTTTAAAGTTTCGTGGTCGGTGTACTAATAAAACATTTTTAGTGCTCAGCTTATTCTTCCCTGCTTATGCTTTTATGACGAAATAATTTGCTATAAGCAATCAGCAAGGTGTAGGACTGTAAGTAAATAAATATTCAGCCACATGTAGAATATGTATTTTGATGGGCTTTTTGAATTCTCATGTATTTTTTTTTGACATGAAAATGCATTTCCTAAAAATAAAGGTGGACACTAAATGCACAGGCACTCTCAGGAATAATTTACACGCGCGAAAACACTTTTGGATGGTAGGTATTCCCCCTTCAAATGGATAAGACTTCATCTGAATGTACTAATATAGTTATCGGGTGGTGCTAGAATGGGCCTTACTAATAATCATTTCTAAGGTTCACTCTAAACACCTATTTTGCAGGTCGAAATGAGCAATTTTATATGGAAAATTTCGCCATGTAGCCTGGGCACTAAATATGATTAGTATCATGCAACGTTTTATAGTTCAATGCTAAATTTTACGAAATCAAATAGAAAGTATACTGGGCACATTCAAAAGTCTAGTTATCTTATACCATGTTCCCACCAACGTGATTCAGTTAAATCAACTTGATTTAGCTAAATCATCTCATAAACTACGTGATTTATCATACATTTTCGTGATTAAGACTTACGTGATTTATACGTGTTAAAATTTTAATTACGTACCTGTCATCGCAAATCCACACAAAATAAAATCGAACATACCCAAATAAAATCAAACATACCTGTTATTATGGTCAGCACATCATTCAGCAAACGAAACAATCTGTCAAAATTAAATTTTCTCCGCGATTCGGTGAGTTTTGGTATTTTTATTATTAAGTATATTTTATACCAAAACAAAAATAAAAAACAAAGGATGTTACGATATTGAAAGTTGGACACCTAATGTCAAAGTTGACGTAAATGTCACACTTAAACACTCAAAGTTCGGTGGAGACGCGTTTCGTGATTTAGAAATCACTTTGGCTAAATTACGTTAGTGGGAACATGGTATTAAGTCGACTAGATTGGTCTGCACTAGATGTACACTGAACGCAAATAATAGATTGGTTGGTAACGTCACTTTTATTACCTCAGCCACCTATTATACAAAATACGAAATGTTAACTTAGTACTCAGTTCTTGACAAGATTCGTCGGCTACGGCTACCCTTCCATAGATGTCCACTGAAAAAAACTATTCATGTGATCGATCTAGGCCAATCAAAATTGAGACACATCAAATCAGCAAGCTGTCAGACTTACTAAACTATATATTTTAATGTCCAAATGTAACCTTTAAAAAGAGTAATAAAGACTAAAAACGATTAGTACAATCAAAATGTCAGAGTGTCTTGAGAGAAGTTGTGCAAAAAATGACCGCGTATAGAGACCACAGCTGTCAAAATCGTAAGTAGCAATTGGATGCGTATACATTTACTAGGCATAGTAATAATTTCATGTTGACTCTGAACATGTGCGAGCAAAGCCGCTTATTTTTTATTTAAGTGGGTTATGTTGCTATTTCAAATTTCAGATTTTTGATCTTATCACTCTCGGTTTAATTTTCGGGCTAATAGCCTCTTACAATTAGATTAGCCGCTATAACATATTTTATTTAAAGAAATGCAGAAAATTGATCAATACAACTATCAACAGTAACTTGCTACGAACGAAGGCATAGCCTGAAATTTTGCAAGCATTTCTACTGTCATTTTTGATGTAATTCTCGACACCATTGGATTGTTCCAATCGTATACGTATTGTGCAGTAGACGTCAGTTGTTGGCATACCTATACACGAATTTGACGTAATCGATGTAACCGGTTAATAATTCTTATTCGGCTGGTAGTTTTTTTTATTCATATTTCTTAAGAAAGTGTCTGTTTTTATTTTTACTTAAAACTTAGCCACATAATTAACATGAATAATAAAACTTTTGTTTAACTTTTTTGATAAAGTATAGACATACTTTTTACATGCTCTTATTTTAAAAATCTGTCAACAAGATGTTCCTTTTTATATTTACGTAAGGAAATTTCAATGTAGGCGCAGTGGTTTACTGGTTAGTGTGTTGGACTACTAAGCAAGGGGTCGAGGTTCGAGTCCCGCAAAAAAACAAATTCCAACTTAGGGCTTTTTCCACTGCGGCACCTCTCGCGAACGACTGACAAACATCCGAGAGTATAACTGTCTTGAAAGAGATTCTCAATTAGCTGTTTGGAGTCGGCATAAAATTGTAGATCCCTTCCATATTCCATTCGTTTCAAAAATGAAAAACTCGCACAAAACAAATGGTTGTGAGAAGCTAGGCCTAGGGTCCCTCCGGACCTGTTGCGCCAACTATTTATTTTATTTTTTAAGAAAATTTCAATATGGCGGCGACGCAGTTTTTTATTTTTACTTATCCGCTGTAAGACAGTAGGCGTCTCTGTTCTTTTCTGGAACCTTCGTATGGTTGGCTACTTGCAATCCATTGTGAATGATTTAATTTAATACCGTGCTCTTAAAAATAATGTATATTCAACAAGTCCGAATTTCGTCGAAAAAAAAACATAACTTATCCACTCCAACCCAGATTCAAGCAATAGTCGCATATTTTTTGTTTAATGGCAGGTTGCAAACATTTTAATTTATGTATATATTTTACGATTTAAAATTAAAATTAAAATATCCCTTCGGTAATAAAGGCGGTTGTGCCAAGTTAAATTTTTATTTTCATCAGAAATTTGTTTAATTGCGGTAAAATTCGGACAGTGTCAATGATTTTGTATAATTTAGAAAGAGTTACCAAAATTGATTCATCCACCATCCATGGTAATATAACTAATAAGTTTTAATAATAAATCTAAATTTGCACATGTACAATATTTTATTCCCAGAATTTGAAAAGAGCCCCCAATAAAACCAGAATTTAGATTTTTGTACGAACGCAGAGAAGCCGTATATAAATTAACCCCGTTTGAAAGAAAGCACTTGCTGTGCTGAAAAGTCAAGAATATGTACGAAATTGACAACTGTTGCTACAGCTTTCGAAATCGATTGTGCACCAGGAACTACCTACTTCCCCTGGAAGTGGTTGGAATACTGTCCGAAAAGCCGTTCAACAAACAAACATTTAGCTGGCAACTACTATCAGGCGCACATGCAAATTCAATAGCAACTTGAAATTCCGACTTGAGATGTGCGGTTTCTGTTTTGCAATTGCCATACACCATACGCATAGGTACCTATCCAATCGAAGACGTGTTCACGAACTTCACCCCGAGAAGATAACCTCGGGTTGTTCCTCATTGATCCATATATACCTACATATGACACACTTCTTCTTGTTGTTCCCTGCTGATGTTATTTCTATTTGCTGTACCAACACCAAGTCGAACAGTATTCTATGAAAAAAAAAAAAAAAATGCCGCCAAAAAATGAGGGAAGGAATGAATTATTTTATGTAGGGAGGGAAGCTTATATTTTTTATTGGATGACATTATACTACTTAAGCAACCTATTGTAGCGCATAAAGTGCTGGTATTTAGGAAGTGTACATGATACAATTTTTGTTTGGTAGCAATGGAGTTTTTACGTATTCTGTGACTTTATTTGCCCAGTCCGGTATAGTCCGGTGGCAGTAGTTCCTAGTTCCTACATAGGAGCAAATAAAATATGTTAATAAGAAGTATTGACAACTACATTAGTGAACAGAATGTGGTCGTTTGACATCACTTGAAACCGAAATTTTTTTTCTTTCGAAGTCTGGCGTGTCAAGTGATTGGGAGGGACACAACCTTGTTGCTTGTTGTTCAGTATTTCAGCACTAATTACAGTATGGCTCTGTGAAATCAGCTGTAATTTAATTTGTGATAGGCTGTAGGTATTCTGTATAGATAAGCAGGGAACGGATTTTGTTGACCTTGCCTTTTTTTTGGCCTTTTTCTACCCATATTGCTTCTTTTGCCTTTTTACCTACCTATTTTTTTTTTTATACCTTTTCGCGGGAACACTAGTCGCGCCAATAGAGTAGGTACTCTGACGCGACTAAAACGTCGCATTTTTGTTTACGTGTTACCGTAGAAGCGAACCTTTTTGGACAAAATGCCTATGTTTTGTTTGGCTTAACTTTCGTGTCCTAGTTAGTTTTTTGGATAAGTTTCTTACCAACTGCAACTGCGTTGATATGTGAGCTTTCACTGGCTTACATCCAAACAAATTTTGTTTTTTTAGTGGACCCAAGTGAACACATATTTGAGTTTTCAAAAATACAGGTGATTTCAAGGCTTGTAAGAAATTGCAAAAAGCAAAAGGACCAGTTCCTGAAGTTGTAGTGAAAAAGTTCAACGCCGTCTTTTCTGCAAACAAAGGACTCAAGACCATCCAAAAAATAAATTGTGTTGTAAATGGCGCTGACTCCAAACTCCCTTTAAATATTGCAGGCGATAATGTAATGCAATGCTTAACATTTTTTTTTTTTAATAAAAGGCATTTATGCCTTTTCATAGTTTAGATTTGCCTTTTTTGGATTTTTAGGTCAACAAAATCCGTTCCCTGGTAATAAGTTTAAGTTCTGTTTAGTGTGTGTAGTGTTTTTTTGTTGTTTATGTGTTTATCTATTTATTTATTTATATTTATATATATTTACGACAAAAAAAAAAAAGACATTCCTAAAATTATAGGTAACTTGGTCAACAAAATATCTAATCTTATTAAAGAACATGGTTATGTATTGAAGTCCGTGTTCTCTGTAATATATTGCTGAGTTTTCAATAACCGTTTATCAGCGTTGCCACTTTGACTGTTTTTTAGTCAGTTCTGACTAGATTGATACGCATTTAGCTGGAAGATTTTGTATCCAGCCAGATGGTTTTTTAGCTGGATACGATTTTTGTTTGAATGTTTTTAAGTGCTTCGTGTCATTTATTTTCAATCAGTAATACATTTTAAAATTTTAAGTAAAAATTAAATTAAAAAAGGAACAAAATTTGCGTGAATTTTATATTTTTTCTCTGAGCTTGAAATAATATCCCACTAATGCAATCAACAATTTTATACATTTGCTTTGACACAAGTACTTTCCTTTGTTAACTTTAATGCTGTTTCAGCTTTGATATAGGGTGATGACATGTATGTTTAGCCCCCTCTAGTAGTCAGCCTCTGGAATACAAAGTTAATAATTAACTACAATAATTAATCCTTTGGTATTTCTTCCAAGCAAAAAATATTATACCCTTGGCTAACCACTCTGTTTCCAAATATTTACAACAATGCTTAAAAAATATAATTATGTTTGCGTACAGTTTTCATTAGCGCCGATTGTAGAAGTGATTTTGGAAAAGTGATACAATTTTTTAATAAATTTATTGACAGTTTATTTTTCTTGTTTCTTAACTTAAAATGTTGTTTTGTTTTGTTAAATAATTAAGAGGGGGACTGACCTTATGAGACATGATTTTTAAGATTATCCTAGGCTCAGCCCCTCCGGCTGACTACTGAAGACTACCTTTTCCATTTTTGTTTCCATAACTGGGTATGCAAAATGAGTGGAAACCTGAATCTGTCTTTTCAATTTTATTTATTTTTCAGTAGTCAGCCTGGCTGTAGGAAATAAGGCCCCAAAAGAGAAAATAAAATAAAGCCCCAAGTTTGGGGTGTTATTTCATAATGAAATAACACCCCAATTTCAAATATGAAATAAGGCCCCACTGCGATGAAATAAGACCCCAACAAAATTGAAATAAGGCCCCAAATCTGGGGTTTATTGAATAATTAAATTAAAAATAATGAAAACTAATTTTTTTTTAATATTGTTGATATTGCATTAACTAATTTAGATTAAAGGAATTTTTATATACTCAACCACGCACCCTCCCCGCAATCTAACAATAAACCCAAGCAGGGGGGTTGCAGGGGGTCAGCAAGCATGTAAGCATTTAAGTTAAAGGGCTGACTACTGGACTGGTGCCACCCTATCGTCCGAATTTACAAAAAAAGATGATGATTCTAATATTACTTAGTACAAAAGCAGTAATACAATATCCGTCATAGATGCAAATTATGAAGATGATGAGGAGACGATTAAAGCGCTCTCAGAGAAATTACTATGTAAAGTTCATTTTTAATGAATTTACTATTATTGTTAATAATTTTAATAGACTTCACTTTAGTGTGAGAGTAAATGCAGTAAACGATTCTGCGTTTTTTGTTTAAATAAGATTTATTTACGATTTTTTGTAATGGTTGATTTATTTTGGATGCATTTTTAGCTGGAATGTTTGATTGCATTTCGTTGACTGTTTTTTTGACTGGATTTTAGTTTTTTGACTGTTTTTTATATTTTTGTTCAGATAAATCTGACTGGAAAGCCGATTTAAAAATAGCAATCCTGCTGTTTATGTTCCAATTCGATTTAAGTAAAGTTCCATAAGCTCGCTATGTTCCTGAAAAGAGACCCACAAACTACATACCATGAAATAAAAAAAAAAAAAAAAATAAGACGGCCAGCTGAGAATGCAATGTAGGAGTTTTCGAGAGAGGAATTTATTTTAAAATTTGCTATGGAAATTGGAGGGTAGGTACGGGAAGTCTTAGAAGACGGAGGCTGGCAGTCAGTTTCGGGCCAGTTTTCTTATTGCGATGCCGATATCACTTTGCTATGATGGACCAATATTTTGCATAAAATTTCCTGCAGATTTGCTGTTCAACTGCAACAAGTTGAGAGGAAGCATTTCTTCAAATACCAGCTCTCATAAAGCAATAGCATCCACACAATACGTGCCCAAGCAAAAGATAAAGTAAATCGTTTCCAATACAGCGATAGGGAAGGAGAAACAGCAAACGATGAATTTTCCCTTCGGAAATCGGCGTTTCGAAACCGAAGTTTCCAATTTGGAACAGAGCCGCATTGCGAACAATAGGTATACGAGTACTTTCTACAAAACGTCACTATACGAAAACGAATACCAAACCAATATCCCTCGAGAGACGGGCATCGCGTCGCACTGGTGTGTTGTCGGCATCCTATCCTTTCCAACAAAATATTGAACTTCCCCTGCGCACTATCGCTCTCAGTTCTGATAACAAATTGTGCCAGGAATTCAGTTTCTGTGTGGCATGGTATTTGACTTTGGGCAATGGGCTGGGCATTAGGTATATCGTGCAACTCCCTCTCATCGATGAGTTATTTATGTGATTCAGTTCAACAAGTGCCTACGATAGACAGAGAGGGGTTAGACGGGGCGGCGGCGATAGGCATGTGCGCAGCATTTTAGTAACGTATATACGTGCGAAGGTAAAATTGAAAAAGAGGCACGTTTCTTCCGATAACAGACAGCTACGATACCACGGCGAGTGGCCATGATATAGCCAGTTTGCTGGCTGTTTGTTAATGTTCGGTTCGATGCCTTCTCCATTCCATGGGTTTATCGGAGTGATTGGAAATGCGACCATTTACTTATGGCAGCCTGGTAAAAGTCGAACGAGTCGATGCCTTCAAAACGATTCCGCAAGCAATCGATTTTATTGGTTTGGTGCGCCGCAATTGCCGTTTCGAATTTTGCACATCACAAGCGATAAAATGCCATCGATGCTATTGTTTGAGATGCGAAAATGAGTTGGCAATTCGGTTATTGAAATACAGTCTATTTGATTTCCTTACATCAAAACCAAGATTGTTGCAATTAAATAAATACATATTAGTCGCTTATAGTCGTTTCTATAAGGAAATTTCGTGTCAGTTTGCTTTTGTCGCTTTACAGCGACAGTCTGTTATGTTACAGTGGTGCCACAAGTTTTTATAAACGGCATTTACTGACCAACTGCACTTTACCTATTGTTTATTGGCAGACAGACGATGACAACGTTTCGGTTCATTTATCTTTGAAGTGCTTTCTTGTATTTTCATGAGTGAAGCTATATAGTACCTAGCTTTATAAGAAGGTACCCACTTAATTTGATACAGGTACTTCATTTTCGAAAGCACCTTTCTATCTAAGAGATAGCGCAAG
Source organism: Cheilosia urbana (assembly GCA_946477585.1). Classification (NCBI taxonomy): domain Eukaryota; kingdom Metazoa; phylum Arthropoda; class Insecta; order Diptera; family Syrphidae; genus Cheilosia; species Cheilosia urbana. The sequence goes on from OX297853.1 coordinate 141,254,182, forward strand.
TAGGTACCTTCCCTTCTAAGAGGATTACTGCGGAAACACCTTATTGGTAATACCAGTTATGATACAGAATGCTACCATGTTTATGACAAGTTCCGTGCACAAAGGGCTGCTTACAATAGTGCTGATGCTGAGTCAATGTTGCACGAGTCACGACTCTAAAGCTTCAAGGGTATACCCCCTATGATGGATAGTAGGACAGACATAAGCGTTAAATTTTGTGTAAAATTTTTGGAAAAATGTACCAAGTGCTGTATAATTTATCCAATAGACTGAAGTTTTAAAAAAAATTCTGGAACCAATCTTAGATAATTTGAAATCATATTCTTCACTTTTTGAGCTGTTTTTACCCACCTCCATCTTTATAAGTGCAACACAGAGAAACACGATTATTGTTATAACTAGCATCTTCTTAATAGTATATAAAAACGTCGTGCGTATGTATGACTTACCATCACAGCTGAACCACTGAAGCTATCCCCCTTATATTCACACCAGTTTGTGTGTTGCTCCGGATGATTTATGTTTATTTTAGACCCTAAAGGGGGCGCTGGGGTCGCTTTTTTGGAAAATTCTTATTTATGGACCGATTTGGCTCAAATTAACACCATATACCTAACATTAAAAAAAAAAAAAAAGGAAGTCTTTGCCAAAATTTGGACCCGATAGGTGGCGCTGGGAGATATTTACGACAAGTTAGATTTCCCTGAATATCAATTTTGTATCAACAACATTCAATTTAATTGTAATAATATAGTTGGCGTTGGTTGTCTATACTTTTTTGAATTTGACATTTCAGTAATTCATATTTCATTTAGCTGTACCTACAATTGTTTGACGAAAACTCCAAATTAGTTTTTAATCAATTTTAAATAGGTAAATAACATTTCCATTCGATTTCCGGCACAAATAACATAACCAAGGAAAATGTTTTTTTTTTTAGCATACATAAGTGTACAAATTGCAGTGATACGCCAAAATGTTATCTGGCTTTTATACCATTTCGAATTAAACCAAAGGGGAATACCGAAAATTGTCTATCTTCTCTTCTCTCCTCTTCTCTGTATGTATAAAAAATCAATTGCTGTGCGTTAGTCGGTTTAAGGCTTCAGAACGGCTCGAGCGATTTGAATGATTTTTGTTTTGTTTTCTTCGTCTTGAATGAGGGATGGTTTAGAAAAAAAAAAGCCAGACAATCTTCAATATGTGGCGTTGTAATCCTATATTTCGAAACTCGATGACGATATAACTCGATAACCACTGGGCCAATTTTATGATTCCTCTTTTTTTTGTTCGTATTGTTGTATTTCAGTTTCAGGCAGTCTTAGGTTAGGTTAGGTTTTTGGGCTGACGAAGCGGGTGACCCTCGCTTCGCCACACTCAGGTCCTTGTGGACCCATTGTGATACCCTTTATTTGTGGGGTTTAGCCGTGTTGTATTTCGGCCACGTTTCCTTCTCCTTATTCGATGTTGTCCAGCCATCTTGATGTCCTCAAAATGAATGTCTTCTTGAATGTCTTGGAAGTAATATCTTCCAAGTGTCCTATTTCGCAAGTGACAGAGGCTCGGGCAGTGACAGAGGAAGTGAGGTGTGTCCTCATGCGTCTCCTCATCACCGCAGCCCCTGCAGATGTCGTCGTCTATGAGGTTTAATTTCATTGTATGGTTTCTTAGGAAGTTATGACCTGTCAGAGCACCTACCAACTTAGACAGCGATGATCTGTCAAACTTCAAGAGTTTGTTGGTCCGTCTTTTGTCATATTCAGGCCAAAGCTTCCTTGATATTTCACAGGTTGTTAGTGTTTTCCACCTGTTGTTGGCTTTCATTCGGATCTTGTTTTCCACCCGTTCTCTGAGGTTACAGAGTGGTGGTTTGATCGATTGTAGTGCCTGATCATGGTCTATTGCAGACCCCTTTCTTGCCAGTTCGTCTGCAATCTCATTGCCGGCTTTGTCCCTGTGTCCAGGAACCCAGCAGAGATTTATATTATGCTGCGAGCCAAGAGCTTTGAGCTCTTCGCGACAGCTGCGAATTAGCTTTGATTTGATTTCAGTAGCCGAAATAGCTTTAATGGCTGCCTGGCTATCAATGAATATGGTAATATCATTACGTGGTATTGCCCTCATTGACACCATACACGCCGCTTCCATAATTGCCAGAACCTCGGCCTGGAAGACACTGCTGTGATCAGGAAGCCTGATTGAGCGGCGTATATTTAATTCCTCCGAGAATAGACCGGCTCCAGTGCCATAGTCCATCTTTGATCCATCTGTGTAGATGGATATAGATTTCCTTTTAGCGGGTTCGTTTGTTTCCCATTCCTCCCTGCTCGGAAAGGAGCAGGAGAATGGCTTGTCGAAATCTAGGTAGGGAGACATGTAGTCAGAGCTAACATCGTTCTCTACGTATCTCTTCAAAATCTGCGCATGTCCTGTAGCACTAGGATTCCAGCCTTGTGTTTGGCTAATCCTGAGTGCACTTTTGACGGCCGATTCTTGCATATATAGGTCCAGGGGGAGCAAGTTGAGAATGGCCTCCAATCCAGCGGTTGGTGTCGTTCTGATTGCACTGGTTGTTCCTATACATGCTAATCTTTGTATTTTTGTCATTTCTTTCAGATTGGTTACCTTGTCCGCGGCTTGCCACCAGACTAAGTTGCCATATGTGAGTATCGGTCGCACTATAGCCGTGTACATCCACAGAATTACTCTAGGGTTTGGTCCCCACTTTCTGCCGAAGATACGGCTGCATGCATAGAATGCATTTGCGGCTTTCTTTACTCTTTCTTTGATATTTGGTTTCCAATTTAGTTTCCTATCTAGAATTATTCCCAGATATTTCGCATTTTCTGCCACTCTTAGGGGAGTTCCCTCAATAGCTGGTGGCTCGAATTGCGGTATGTTCCTTTTATTTGTGAATAGCACAAGTTCGGTTTTTTGGGGACTGATTCCCAGACCACATTGTTTTGTCCACAAGTTGAGTGCACGTAGTGAGTTCTCCAACAGTTCGCTTATGGTCGATAAGAATTTACCTGTCGCAAGCAATACTACATCGTCTGCGTATGCAACTACTTTGACCCCACTGTTTCCAAGTTTCATTAGTATTTCGTTAATGACAAGGACCCAGAGTAATGGAGAGTAATGGGGAAATGACCCCTCCTTGCGGTGTACCTCTTGAGGCAGTAACTCTTAGGTCAGTGTCACCTAATTTTGCATTGATATTCCTTTCATTGAGTAGATTCATGATCACTTTAATGAGTGATTGTTCAACGTTGGAATTTTGTAATGCCCTTTTCACCGCGCATGTTTTGACATTTTTAAACGCCCCTTCAATGTCTAGAAATGCGGCTAGTGTATATTCTTTTTCAGGCAGTCTTAAAAGATAGGACCCTTTTGGACCCGATAGATAGCGCTGTCGTCGATCTCCGAAACCGCTCAACCTATTTCAATGAAATTTTGTAGATTTACAGTCTTCGTTCCCGCTTGAAGGATAGGATACTTTTGGGCCTGATAGGTGGCGCTGTTGCCGATATCCGAAACAGCTCCACCGTGTTGATTGAAATTCTGTAGATGGGTATGGTGGCTTCGAGTTTTAAAGTTCTAATAGTTTTTGACCCTTTAAGTGGTACTCTGCAAAACATAAGCGCGATAGGAAAACGAGTTTTGGCACGTCCCTTTCAAAAATAGTATAATTAAAAGTTAGCGCGATCTTTGGCTAACTGCCTCCAGTTGCGCACTCCAAGTTGGTTGAGGTCCCCTTCCACTTGCGCGCGCCACCTAAGGCGAGGTCTTCCTCTACTGCGTTGTCCCTCCGGGTTGGAATCGAAGACTCTCCGGGCCGGAGCGTTGGTGTCCATTCGCTCTACATGTCCTTACCATCTTAGACGACTAATGCGTACTTTTCTGACCAGGTCGATGTCGCTGTACAGCTCGTAGAGTTCGCTGTTAAATCTTCTCCTCCAAAGCCCGTCAACGCAAACGGGACCAAAAATCACTCGAAGAATTATGCGTGCGAAACGACCAAGGAGATCTTCATCCACCTTTGATAGCGTCCATGCTTCTTCGTCATAGAGCAGGACAGGGATGATGAGAGTCTTATATAGAATCTTCTTGACAAGGCCTTACTAATCAATTGCCGTCTTTGGCCAAAGAAACAGCGGTTGGCAAGTGTGATCCTTCGCTTGATTTCTGAGGTGATGTCATTTTCAGAGTTAATAGCGGATCCGAGGTAGACAAAGTCCCTAACTACCTCAAAGTTATAGCTATCTATCGTGACGTTCTGCCCGATTCGTCGATGTCGTGTGTCCCTTCTTGTTGACAGCATATATTTTGTTTTACCCTCATTCACCACTAAACCCATTTTTGCCGCTTCTGTACTAATACTTTCAAACGCACCAGTGACAGCTCGCTGTGTTGTGCCAACAATGTCAATGTCGTCAGCGTATGCAAGCAGTTGCACAGACTTATGAAAAATTGTGCCTCTGGTGTTGGCTTGTGAGTTTCGCACAATTTTCTCAAGAATGATGTTGAAGAAGTCACATGGCAGCGCGTCTGCTGTCAGCTGTCACATCACGAGTCCCAAAATGTCAAATCGAAAGTGACGGAAACTACACCCAAAACATGGAAGGTTCTTTTTAGCTCAGTTATTTCTCTACTTAAATACAGTAAAGATCACTGGGTACAATTTACTTCTTAGGGTGAAAGCATTGAATGCCATCAAAATACAAAGACTTTCGTAGACATTATGTACAAATTATTAAAAAAAAATTATAAAAGGACAACAAAAGACAATGTGATCTAAAAATAGAGCAAACGATTATGAGATGATCGAATACCATCAAGCAGTTTCCTTTATAAGGTTGCAATCGATGTGTTAAAATAGGTAATAAAATCTATTAAATTGGTATTGTAGTACGGATAATTAAAAGATTTATTCCTCGTTTTCTTGGTTAAATTTTATTATTTTCCTTCACGTGTGCTTTTTTGGCTCGTGTTCTTTTCTTCTTCTTCTTATCATCAATGGCCGACACCAACCTGAAGTTGGCTGCCATTACAATAAAACAGTCTGCCACTGAACACGTCCACAACTGAATAGTGGACGAGTTCAGTAACAGTTTGCTTATGTTACTACATCTCGGCCAGTCTGACAATTTGATTGACCACAATCAATACCATAACATTAATAAGTAATGATTCACAAGAAACTTAAATCAACTCAACATAGCTTAATCTTAACCATAACGTTAATAAGTAATGATTCACAGGAAGCTTAAATCAACTTAACATAACTTAATCTTAATTCAACTTAACATCTACACATTGAATGACACAAATGTCATGGGTTTACATAATAATGAATAACAATTAAGACTCTCTTCTTCTTTTTTTTTTTTTTTTTAAGAGAAATCTTCTCTCCACAGTCGGATATTCTTGGCCTCTACTATACCATCATATGGCAACTGAGTTATAGGACAATTTTCTATATCACGTATGACATACCTATCATGTGGCAGGACTCTGTGAATGACATAAGGTCCCTTGAACTTTTGAATGAGTTTCTTATTGGTACCGATTGTTGTATCCACATTTTTTATTACTACAAAATCACCCCTGTCATAAGTACGCGCAGGGCGGTGGTGCTCCTTGAAGTACCGGCAATTATACTCTTGAACCTTTCGTGACTCCTCTGAGGCCGATTCCCTGATGGCTATAAGATCTCTTTCACCTCGGTTCAAACCCTTTTCCTCAAGAAATTCTGTGAGTTCGTCTATCACTGGTCCCCGCTGATCAACTCCGAACAGTAACTTACTGGGTGTGTCATGTGTTGACCTATGAATCGTATTATTAAGTGCGTATTCTACCTGTGCCAATGTCTGGACCCAATTAGAATGCTGCAGTGGTTCGCTAAGTTTGGCTAACATTCGTCCCAGCACTCGGTTGACTCTCTCAACCTGCCCATTAGCCTGAGGTGAATGGACAGCAACCTTAACATGCGCAATATTTCGCTCTAATAGGAATGAACTAAATTCTAAAGAAGTAAAACAAGTGCCCCTATCCGTAATCACTCTAGAAGGTCTACTGTAATATTCAAAATATCTTCCCAGCGACGCGCACACCTCCCTGGTGCTGGTCGAGATCACCGGATAGAGCTTGACGAATTTTGTAAACGCATCAACAACCAAGAGGACATGCTTTCTTTTTGATGCTATAGACGGAAGCGGTCCGAAGTGATCCAAATGAATGGTATGAAACGGGACCGGTTTCTTAGGTATACTGAAGATATTACACTCACGCGCCTGTGCAGGGGATGAATACATTATGCACTTTATACAATTCCTAATGAACTTTTCGATCTTCCTTTGCATATTGGGGAACCAATAATGCATCCTCACTTGGTTGTAACACTTTGAAACTCCTAAGTGACCAATCTTCTCATGCACTTGACGGATAAGGTTAGTCTCAAGCTCGGAAGGGACGTACATACTTAACTTATCACCACGGTCTCTTCGGAACACTACTCCGTCTTGCAAGACATACTGACTAGAGTCTTCAGAACACAATTTCTCTCTTAATTTTACGATAATAGGATCACGGCTTTGAGATGCCCTTAATTGAAAATCAATGTCTTCCGAATTCACCACCGATATCATAAAACATCTGCTTAAGGCATCAGTATGACCCATCTTTGATCCACTTCGGTGTTTGACCTTATAGTCATAATTTTCCAGCTCAAGGGCCCAACGAGCTATTCGCGGGTTTACACTTTTCTTGTTAAGTGTAAGCGTAAGTGAGTTACAGTCAGTCACCACTGTAAACGGAATCCCCTCCAAATACACTCGGAAACGCCGGAGGGCAGAAATAATGGCCAAAGTTTCCAGCTCAAAACTATGATACTTGGCCTCCTGAGCAGTAGTACTTCTGGAAGAATAAGCCACCGGATGAAACCGTCCATCATTCTGTCTTTGAAGGAGGACAGCTCCATATCCCAACGAACTGGCATCACAATGCAATTCCGTCTCACGGGTCGGGTCATAAATGGCTAACACTGGCGAAGAAGTCAGACAATCTTTCAATTGTTGGAAAGCTCGTTCGCATTCGGCTGAGAAAATATAAGGTTTGTCTTTCTTCAAAAGATCATACAGTGGTCGAGCTATCCTGGAGAAAGAATTCACAAAACGCCGGAAGTAAGAACTTAACCCCAGGAAGGAATGCAGTTCCTTACTATTCTTAGGGACTGGATACCGATGAATGGCCCTCAAGTGGGAATCACTTGGCTGAATACCTTGCTCAGTCACCTGGTACCCTAAATACTCTATGGCTGAAAATGCAAAACGGCACTTAGAAAATTTTAACTCAAGACCATTCTCGGCTAAACAACGTAAAACTTGTCTTAACAAGCTTAAATGGTCAGGTAAATTTTCACTGGCAATAACTATATCATCCATGTAAATGACAATCTGTTTAGACTCTGTCAGTTTACGAAAAATGCGTGAAATAAATCGTTGGAAAACACTAGGAGCGTTCTTGAGGCCAAATGGCATCTTTAAGAATTCATATTGGCCTGTTGGGGTCACGAAAGACGTAAGGTGAGTAGAATCTGATGAAACCTTCACTTGGTGGAAGCCACTCTTAAGATCCAGAAGGGTGAACACTTTTTTTCCCGAGAAATATTCGAGACAATCCTCAATCAGGGGAAGAGGGTAATTATCCCTCACCGTATACTTATTCAGAGCACGATAGTCGACACACATTCGTATCTCTCCAGATTTTTTCTTAGTCAACACAATAGGAGAGGCATAGGGGGAATCGCTGTGTCTTATGATCTTACGATCCAGAAGATCTTTAATAATTATGTCCACTTCTCGCTTTTCTGCAAAGGACAACCGTCGAGGCGGGCAAAAGAACGGTGTGTCCGTCAAAAGTCGAATTTGCATCTCGTAATCCAATGGTGTCACTTTTGATTTATCAAAATTCACATAAGTGTCATAGATAATACTACGCACTGTTTCAGAAGAAACTCGATCAAGCTCAGGCCCCACCAGAAAGTCGTCTCTATTTTCCCATTCTATGTTTAAAATTTCATGCCCTGTCTCATAATCGCCTAACCCCTGCGGACAACAATCGTTACCAGCTAAATTAGTTTTTTGTATTTTCATATTTGTCTTATCTACTGGACTATCATCACAAAGTCCTGTGCCACTTACAATGGGTTGTATGAATGACTCTGTTGCTCTGTTTGTGGAAACGGGAAAATAAGTGCACAAATACGTATAGTTTAGTAACAAGTGTTTATCAGTATTCATAGTACAAATTGGTTCTGAAGAAATCACATTTCTATGGCTACCCATTCTTAAGCTAATGTCAAACATTTGAAGTACATCCCGACCGATAAGCAGAGGCATAAGTGTAACTTCATCTGGAATAATCATAAGTGACACTTTTTTTATTTTCTTTTTAATTTTGAGATAACAAGATAACGTACCGTATGTATAAATTTTGATGTCCCCAAGTCCCCGATAATTAGAATACGATAAACTACCAACTCTGATTTCTTCAGGCACCATGGATCTTCGAATAAAGCTAACCGGACTACCGGTGTCAAGAAGACAATTACATTCAATAAAGTTTGTGCACTTAGTTTCTCTTACAATAAAAGCAATGCTTACCAACTGAATGGAACTCAAGGATTGTCCAATGTCATCGTCATCGTAATCATCATCTGATGCGGCTCCTGATTGGATTTTGTTGACAGCACTCACTTGCCTTCGGTTCGGCGCCTTCGGACACAGCTTGTAGACATGACCCGGATCTCCACAGCGAAAACACGATCCAACCGGTCTCTTTTCCTTGGGACAGTTCACGGCTATGTGCCCATATGCTGAGCAGTTGAAGCACCGGACTGGACTCTCTCCAGATACTGCTTCGAACTGTTTCTTCGGTCCTGGTATGGCCGCAGTCACTGGCTTAGGTACACTACTACTGCTTCTGGCGGCTGTTGTTGCCTTCATGATACTCCTCTTCTCATAACGCGGCAACAGACTCTTCAGTTCCTGAAGCGATTTTGCTGCGTAAAGGATGGACACTGTTGATGATGTGTCCGCAAGCCCATCTATGATGTACTCCATTAGGTCAGCTTCGTCAACATCAGCATATGCAGCGATTTCCTGCATTGATAAGACGTAATGAAGAAGTGTTTCATCTCGTCGGCGGGTTCGGCGACTCAGCTGTTTGTACACTTCTTGCCGAGTCAACCGTTTATCAAACTCGGCTATCAGAAGGTTCCTCAAATCATCCCAGGTGTTCACTCGGATCGTCCTCAGAAGCATTTTTGCTGTACCTTTCAGCAATCTTCGTCCGCACACATATTTGCACTTGTCATCACATCCGAGGGATTGAGTCACGTCCTCATAGTCAGCAATCCACTTTCGAACACCATAGGAGTCATCGCCGGAAAAAGAAGAGACCGCATTCTCAATGTCGCTGAAGTCTACTCGCCTGGTAGGTAATGAATCAGAATAGGATTCATCTAGCTCTCTGCGGAGGTCTGCGATGCGCTTGCGCCTTTCTAGGCGAATCAACAGTTGTTGTTCTTCGATATCTGAACTAGTGCTAGTGGTAGCACACACTGGTACATTGCTGAGGGTTGAATTAGGATTCGGCGTGTTAACTTCAGCGGAAGTTGTTGCGTTCGCAATGATCATAGGTGCGGGTACGCTGGCGGAATGTGCGATAATTTTCTTAGGTGATGCTGAAGTTTCGTAGGCGGAGGACGTCTGGGTTCTGGAAATTATTGGGGCTGAAGTTCCGCTCGCTGAAGTTCCACTCACTGTAGTAGGGTATGTTGTCAGTGGCTCCATGGCCAGGTCATCATCCGAGCTCTCAGAATTGCCTCGTTCATCCGGTAGTTTGCTTTCGCTCAACTCTTGTTCGTACAATGCACGCAGCTGGGCCACTGTTGCGGAAGGTGGTACTTCAATTTGCGCAGCGTGAAGTGCCTCCTGCAGTTGAGACTTCGTTAGTTTGGTTGACATTTTAATAATCTCACCTAATCTTGTTTCTTTATGGTCATCCACACTTTTTTCTTTTCGATTAGTGTGGTACCCCACATCTGACGTTGTAGTACGGATAATTAAAAGATTTATTCCTCGTTTTCTTGGTTAAATTTTATTATTTTCCTTCACGTGTGCTTTTTTGGCTCGTGTTCTTTTCTTCTTCTTCTTATCATCAATGGCCGACACCAACCTGAAGTTGGCTGCCATTACAATAAAACAGTCTGCCACTGAACACGTCCACAACTGAATAGTGGACGAGTTCAGTAACAGTTTGCTTATGTTACTACAGTATTATTATTATAGTCTATCATTAAACTATTAATAGAAGAGTAGCGTTCGGTAATTTGTACGCGAGTGTGCTATACAAAAGAATATGTTACTTCTTAGACTAAGGTGAGGTATGTTTAGATTTAAAAGACTTAGGATCTCCGGACAGTCAATCTCACTAATTTTCTATATGCACAAAATTCGGATACCTAGTCACAACAAATCTAGTTGACGTTTTACTTAAACTAGGTATCTGAACGCGTTGACTAGGTAACTTGTTGTATTCTCGCGGTCAGCGTTAGCTTTGTTGGATTTTGCCCTTATTTATTTAGAAAAGCGCCTTCGCAAGTTTTTCAAAAAATTAAATAATCTTGCGAAATATCTTGCGAAAATTCTAAATTTTGCAGATCAGCTTCAGAAATGACACATTTTTCTGCCTCTGGTCCTTTTATGACTCTTCAGAATTCTCCAGCGGCCACTTTTTTTATTTTAAATTTGACTCTTCGAATTGTTAACTGAGTCTGCATTTGCAGGCAGGATTTCCTTGACTTGATTTGTCGGCTTCCCCTTTCATAAACGTCAACTGCAAAAATTATACACGTGATGACCACTCTGGACCAATGAAAACTGATATACATCTGTATAGTCAGTCAGCTGTCAGACTTACTAAACGAACAATCCGAACGTTTCTATTAAGAAAAACATAATTTAGTTGAATTAAATGTCAACTCGATGAGTTAAATCAGCGTATTCAAAAAGGAGGTAGTGGAAATTGTAGAATTCGTTGAGGGTATTTTTAGAGGTAGAGAAGTTCTATAGAAAAATAGTCGCCCAAGACAAAACTGCTTCGATTTACCTAAAGTCCAATATTGGGATTGGCAAGCCTGGCCCCAGTGAGGTGTTCACCTAGTTTCTATCGAAGCGTTACAGCACACACCTACTCCTTCACCAGTTTCCGTCGTCATATCTAGCTTTTTTGATCTCTTTCGTGTTAATCTTTAGTGAACATACGAATCATGATATAGGTTAGCTTAGCTCGTTCAGGTTATGGAAGATAAGTATCTTCCAAGGAGTTTGTTCCTGGATTGTTGTAGACCAGGACAGTGACATAAGAAGTGGGTTGGGTCCTCTTTAACTCCCTTGTCTTCGTAGCCTCTGCAAAGCTCTTCTTGTGTCAATCGCATTTTCTTCACGTGTTGTGTCCCGTTTGGATTGGACCTACAAGCATAGAGAAACGTTTCTGGTTATTCCGCATGATTCCCTCTGTTCTGGATTTACAAAAAGATGGCCATAGTTTTCCGTGGCCTACTTCCCCGCTTCTAGCTTGAATGTACAGAGCGGGATACACAAACAACAAGGCATGACAAGTTGGCTAATATCTTACTTGGAGGATAATATCGAACTAATAAAAAATAGTGTTCCGCTTAAGGAGAGGTTAACTCCGAAACTAGATGAAATGTTAGTCTTTGCAGGGCAAATTCCAATCTCTCAATGACCTCCTTTTTAACCGTCGGTCGTCGCCCTTTGAAAACCCAGTGCCATACTTATCACTTAAGTAAACACGAAAGTATGACAATATTGCAGCAAAAAAAGAACAACCACTGCCCGTCAGTTCGTGCTGAAATGCCACACAAATCGTGCATGTCCCCTATACCTATCTGCAATTATAATCCGACTTCCACACGCATATGTCGGTATACCCACATGTAATCTCGGCAAAACACGAAACCATTCCCATTAAACAAATATATAATCTTTTCTTTTAACAATAAACCGTTTTTTAATTGTTTAATACAACCCGGATCTCAGAACCATTCAGAGTCGGCAGCAAAAATTGTAAACACAAACTTTTAGTCAAATTTAGTTGTTATATTTGCAGCAAAAATGAAAACGAAATTTGTTTATAAACAAATTCTACGCCAAAGCCTGGTATTAATATTAACAATAAAATATATAAACTACTAGGTGCACAGAAAACCCCACAACTGGTCGGGTCAGCCGCGCCAAGCTCATGAACAAAAAAAAAAAAAAAAACCAGCGGCGCGCAAAAAAAAAAAAAACAGCAGAACTTATCACTAAAAGTGAGAGTGAAAAGAAACGACGGCCGCACGAGTAGAAAAAGCATGAAAAAAGCACCTCACCGAAACCGCCACCACCGTCAGCTGGTCAATCTGATTCACCCAGTCAAGCAATCGCCCAACCAACCCAACCAGCTCTAGAGCTCTCCTGACTCACTCATCCAACCAGTCTGGCTGCAGCGCTTCTAGCGCGCCCGCCACCAACCAGCTAACTATGCTATGCCGCTTCACCTTCATCGTCATCGCCAGCAGTATCATCATCATCATCATCGTCATCATCATCATCGTGCTGGTGCTTTTCCCGCAACGGAACGTCACTCAGCGTTATCTGTGTCAGTCGTGTGTGACAGCGTTACAGCAATAACATATCATCAGCCAAATAACAATACCAGCGCGTACCAGCGATTGTTGATGCCAAAATGTAAGTTTGTAATTGATTGTGTGGAAAGCCCAACGCGGCCGTTACTGACAGTGGAAATAAAAAAAATCCCAATAAAATGCTCCACAACCACCCCCAAATGGGTCGAAAGGGGGTAAGTGCGTTTTTTTCGCTCTTTTTTACAATTTTTTCCAAAACACACTGGTGGCTGATGTGGTACTGCCACGTGGGGCTGGATTGGGTGGCAGAAGATACCGTCGATATCATGACTACTGCAACACTGCATACACAGTGCGCACGTATGCCCATGCAGTCTAGGACGAATCGGTGGTTGTACAAATCCAGATAAAACAAATATGGGATAAAAATAATAATTCTCATTCGCTTCATAACTTTTATGGGTAGGCACTGGCAGGCACCAACTATATGGATGGACAGAGATAGTTGAAACTCGCATTTACATTTTTTATAGCCACATAATTGCAAATGATGCGGTTAAGCTTCCGAGCTTTCAGGGACACTTCAAATATTGTTCTTGCCTCTTGTTTAACCCCGTGCCTAATGACAGGCTAATTAATCTACAAACTACAACATTGTGTGACACTTGACACATCTTAATAGTAGGTAGTAGGTACACCTATCAATTTGCTCCCATTTATGAAAGTTAAGATACAAGAGAAGTGATAATTTCACTTTAGGAGTTTTTACATCTAAACTACACCTACCAGTTTATTGTTCATTCGCTTTTGACAAGAGTGAATGGAATTGCATTTTGCCACAAAAATGTCTATGAAGGGCGACAAACCGCATCAAAGCTGAAATATAGGAAAGGAAGGCATATTTTTGACAATGATGTATACTAAGATCCCAACTCGCAATGGGGACGTTCAATATCTAGTAAGTATGACAGCTGTCTGACTAAATGCATATCGGATTTGATTGGCTGAAATCGGTCATATGAGCAGCTGTTAACGTTTATGGAGGGTTAGCCGCCGACGAATCTAGTCAAGAAATTCGTTACTGAGTACTAAGTTGACAGCTCGAATATGCTTCTGACGTAGCAAAACGGACGTTCCCTACCAATCTAGTTTTTGCGTTCAGGTTACATCTTATCCAGACCTATCTAGTCGACTCAAGATAACTAGATTCTTGAATGTGCCCAACCCTTCAAATTGTATCCAATATTAGGTGTACGTCATCCGATTTCGAATGCCAGTGCCAGCGGTGTTGCTATTGAGTGTTTATTGGTTCGAAAAGAGAAACACAATAGTCTACGAATAAAAGAGCAAATTGTATACTTATGCTTCCCAAATCTGTGTCTATACAAGACAAAATAAGATTTCTTATGTCGTTTTCGATTTGCAAAATAATTTTTTTTTTTTTCTTATCTACGTAACTTTTGAGAAATCTAGATTTTTTTTCTAAGATCTACTATTTTGTTCGAAGAATTGCCTTTTTACCCGACTGTACACAGAGAGGGTTATATACAGGGTGTCCGCCGGGAAGGTATACTACTTTGTTTTGCCGCCATATTGGTAAACATTAGTCTTGACAGTTCATATTTGGCAGTCGTGAAGTCGACACGTGACAAATTTATTATGAAAAAATATTCGATAAACTAACATGATTGTTTTAATCGTTAAAACATTTTATCAAAATCAATCATCGATTACTGTGACGATGAGAAAGTTACGTGAAATTTTTGGGAGAAACATTTTCATTTGAATGGATATGTGAATAAACAGAATAGTCGGTTCTGGGCGATGGAAAACCCTCAAATTATTCATCAGTCACCTTTGCATCCATTAAAAGTTACAGTCTGGTGTGCAATTTGGTCAGGAGGAATCATTGGACCTTACTTCTTTGAAAATGAATGGCGTAACGGTAACTGTGAATGGGGAGCTATATTGTGATATGATTGAAAACTTTTTGATGCCACAACTTCATGCTTTGGGCTTGATTAACATGTGGTATCAACAAGACGGTGTCACATCGCATACAGCCAGGATTACAATGGAATTACTGCGACACCTCTTTCCACAACAAGTTATTTCAAGATATGGTGATGTTGATTGGCCTCCACGGTCGCCTGTTTTGACTGCTCCGGACTTCTTTTTGTGGGGATATCTGAAAAGCAAGGTTTATGCAAACAAACCAGAAACGCTTGAGCAACTCAAACAAAATATTCGTGATGAAATTAATGAAATACCACGTGAAATGTGTGAGAATGTAATGAAAAATGTGCTCAAAAGGGCTCGCATTTGTGAGACTAACAAAGGCGGACATTTACCTGATATTGTATTCCATACATAATTGCCGACATTAAATAAAACATTTATCAATATAAGATCCATTCTCTTTCATTTAATCAAAAATTATAAACAACCAAAGTAGTATACCTTCCCGGCGGACACCCTGTATTTCGCGCGTCTCCTATGTACGTTCCTACGTGACACCCTGTAGCCCAAACGTCTTGACCGAGTTTCAAGAGTGAGGTGTCTTTAAATTGGTATTCTTTCCCGGAGTGTCATAGGCTTAGCAAATAATTATAAAAATATAAATTGAAAAAACATAAAAAAAAACTATGTCACTCAAATGTCAGTGAGATCTTTTTTACAGTCAGTCGGTTTTTTTTTTTTTTTTTTTAATTAACTTTGTTAGCTTTATTATTCATTAAACTCGTATGGAAACTGTCGAGACTTGAATTCAACCAGCGCTTTGGCAATTCTCTGACACGACAGCTCATCTTTTCGTTGTGATGTGTGGCAATACTGATAAATTTTGAATTCCAACGCCAGTATCTGTCATTCTTCACTTTTTCATACTTTCTTCGCTAATTAATTGTTCATTATTTTTCAATAAATGTGTGAAAATCAATAAATTAGGATTTAGAGTAAAAATATTTTTATGCGGCCAACTTAATACTTACAAGAACCAATAAAACAATAAATCCCAAATCTCAAATCAACATCTGAAAAGCCACATCGAAAACGACATTAGAATTATTGAAGTTAGCTATAGTATTTGGCTTCTTAAGTGGAATATATTTCGCTGGAGTAGATTTCCCTGAATGCAAGAAAAAAAAAAAAAAAAAAAAATGTTGGTCCGGTAACGTCACATTTATTACGAAAGCCACAGAATCCAAATACCTGCTTAGTACTCAATCTAAATGCTTGTGACTATAAACAGATCTATCCACAAGTTCACTACGCCTACGTCAACTGAAAAAAAAACTGTCCAAGTGATCAATACCGGCCAATTAAATTCAAACAGGACGGCTGCTTGCTGACAAACTGAAAAAGCTAGAGTCTTGAACGTTCTCATAAAAATTCGTACTGAAACTTCCACCAAACGTCAAAAAATCTATCTGACTAACTATTCGTAATGACCGTTATGGAATAAATATATGAATTCAGTTATTTTTGAATTCTGAAATTTAACAAATTCAGGCATCAGTTGGGCAAAAATAGGTCATTGCGCGGTACTAATAATATGTAAAATAACGCAGACAAAACCGTACTAAATTTTGCAATTCTTAGTTTGAAAAATACCATTGCTTAACTATTTAGCTGAAAACTGAGTACCTATTATATAAGTATTATTGTTCGAGATGTAAGCATTTTTTTGATTTTTAAAGTTTTATCGAAATTGGGGTTTTCGAGATATAAATAGTTTTGAAAATCAGTGATTTCGGTGATTCGAAAAGAAAATTAAGGAGAGAATAATTGAAAGCATAAATTTTACTCCATGTATGCATTTTGGTCAAAATCGTTGTCGCCGTTTTCCGGTAAACTAAGGAAAATTACATTTAAAAAATTTTTTTTTTTTTTTTTTCAAAAATCTATTGTACGATAATATAGACAAAAACTGAATTTGCTATTAAGTTAGAAATGACTACCTTAGAAATTAATTTTTGTTATAAACCGTTTTCGAGATGTGTCCAAAATCCAAATGTAGGTACCGATTAGGTAGGTAGTAGCAGATTCCATTTTTTTTTTTAGCCTAAAACTGGGTATGCAGTCATGGTAATCAAAACTGAGACACCTCATTCATGTCAGTTCAGTCAATCAGCTAGCTGTCACCTTGCATCTTGCAAACTACATACTTGAACGGTTCCCTATCCCACCACACCAGTCCAGTGTAATTTTTCTTTTATGGATAAGTTGCAATGCGCAGCACTTATCGCGGAGCAAACGACCTCCATTGCGGAGTACCGAGTATCTACCTACCAGGCTAGCATACGGCCATCGATAAAACCGAAAACCCACATCAAGTCTCGGACACAAGTAAATCGACAATGGCGCCCAAAAACTAAATAAAATTCATTCTCTAGTTTTGCTATATCTCCATACACAAAACACAATACACAAAAACAAAACCCATTCTCGCCGCAACTGACTGACTGTCGAATCGAAAAGGAAAGTGAAACGAGTCGTCGCGTTTCATCACGAAAAGTACCAGCTCCTCAGAAATGGTAGCAACTATGCAACAGAAAATCCCATCCCACCACATTGCATAGAGTTGAAATGTGTGACAAGCACACACACAATTTTAGTCTGTGTAAATTCGATACACATATAAATATATATGAAATATGACATGACAGCATTGTTTGAAAGTGTGCTGATGGCCGATGATGACGATGACGATACAGTCGCACTCTACATACAGATTGCAGTGTATATGGATTGGACTTGGTACCACCCCTGCGCATAGAAATATGAATTAAGAAAAAATTGGCGGTTTCGGAAGCGGGTGTTGTTTTTCCTGTTCGTTCGCCTACGACCACTGCCTGGTACCCATCATCGCCTGTTAATAAAAATGGCGCTGACGTGTTTCGAAAGATTCCGCGCGAGACCGCATTTTGGGAACGCTTGGAATGCCATACCGTGTGTCAAAGTTATCGCATGGCGTTTCCTTTTGAATTGGACTGGGCCAGTGAATTTTCCAAAAGTCAGTGCAGAGCAGAGTGCGGTGCTAAGAAAAAGATAGCGCGGTTCGGTTTGCGTGACCGTTGCGGAATTTGTGGGATTCTTAAAGCTATTCCAACACCGCCGAGTAACAGGAGAAAATAATTTTCGATCGCTTGTCGCACACGGAGTATTTCAATCGGAATTTGGAATGTGGAAGGGTACCTACCTAATAATTGAAAAATAAAATTCCTGCGAACATTCCAAAGATGCTTGTTTAACGCCCGAAAAGAGGTTGGCCTGGACTGCGTTGTAACTGGTACTAGGTAAGCGTGCGATTTGTAGTAAAAAATTGTGGTAAAAAGGCTATAACATTCCAATGGTTGGCATATTGCATATACCTACCTAGTATTGCTTGAATACATTCCAGAGAATTTAATTTCTTTTACATTCATCACCCCTTTTTTTTCCATAAGAAACAATTTCGGTATTCGCACTATTCACACTTTTCACCCACTTGGTTTGGATATCCGATTATCAGCATAGGGTTGTGAAAAATACTACAAGCGAATACACTGATAGTATGACTCACAATGGTGGATATTTTAAGTTCACAATGAGAACAAACACAGCCCCAAGGCCCCGATTCGCCAGGGACTCCACCATTTTCCTGGAAGGGAAAAATGACATCTTTTCCTCGCATTCTAACACCTCTTCTAATGCTCCTAGTATCACTATTACTAGCTATTTCTCCAAAATTTAAGAAAAATCCAATGCTATCCATGTTCGTACACTTTATAAAAACAAAATCGAATAAGAAAAGATTTTCATTTGACAGCTGACTCGCAGGACTACAAGCAATCGGTAATGCGGTTTTGCGGACCGATAATGTAGTCCATCCGCCGTTTTCAATGTTATATTTTTATCAAGTTAGGGCCCGATTCGCTAGGGTTTTCACCATTTCCCTGGTGAAGACGATAAAACTTACGTCAATCCGGAGTTTTTTTTTTTTTTTTATTGGACGCCCCGGTTTTTTCCACTTCGGTCCATGAAAAAATAAAGATTCTACCTGCTACACCGACAGAAATATAAAATTCTGAAGATTGGTCCATTTTTGTTTGTTTTTGTTGTAGGACTTAAAACAAACATCCTATCTCAGCGAAAGTAAAGTACAACAACTAGTGTCACCCTCTTCCAAGTCAGTCTGACAATATGCAAGCGTTTGACAAGTGCTAGTAAGATATTTCGTTTTGCTTTTTCTATCTCAATTTGGGGAGAAATCTCATGAATCGTGTCCTTAGGGCCCGATTCTGTGTCAAATTATCCGGGTTACTGGTATCCTTAACTATGTACTACAAAAAATGAACTACTGTGATCTACAAAATTGGGTCGGCAATGTTGTTCCAGCGGTTTGAATTTCCCGGATTATCGCGGATGACTAAACCTTTCATTTTTATATGTATACAACGGAGAAAACATTTTTCAGGTCGATATCCATTTGTGATTTTGCCAAAAACGAGTGCAATTTGAACAGCTGATATTGTTGTCAGTAACGCACTAATCCATTTACAAAAGCAGATCAATTTCGTTGCACGTTCCATGAGCTGCGTAAAATCTGAGATCTGAAATGGATTTCTGTTGGTCCCAACGGAAAACGACATTTGAATCATACTTCCTTTTATCATTCGAAAGTACTTTCTTTTTCTGTTCCCAATATGCTAACAGTTCTTCGTTTTCAAATTTGTTCACTCATATTTTTCCTTTGCAGAACAATAACAATTCAATACCAACGACATGAATAAAGTTCAGCGCACTGAAATCAAAGATGACTACGAACACGAGGATGTGGATATCGAATACGTAATCGAAAATGTTCTCTATGATGAGACCGATCCGATAATCCAGCAATCCACAAATTTTCAAAATCTCACTTTGCAATTTAATTCTGTCCTTCTCAACTCTTGCTGCTGTTCAGGTACGTGTGACAGCTACGATACATGTTCACATGGTAGCAATTATATCGCATCCCCCAATGAACTCACCCTCAATCCGAATCGGCGCAGCAAGGATCTCATATACGAGTGCTCGCTTGTATGTAAATGCGATCCGTCTGCATGCCAGAATAGGCTCGTGCAGTACGGTCCGCGGCTAAATTTGGAAATAATTGCCTCAAAAGTGCTACACAAACAATATGCTCTACGAACGAATGCCCCCATTTGCCGGGGAGCTTTTATATGTGAGTACGCAGGGGAGATACTCACTCGAGATGAAGCCAAACGAAGGATGGACCATGAAAGCGGTTGCGTCTCAAAGACAAAAGATAACAATAAAATGAATTATGTTCTCTGTCTGAATGAATATTCATTAGAGGGTGGCACTGACCACACATCCTCCGGTCCCACGCAACAGACTTTCATTGATCCTCGCCTGAGAGGTAACATTGGAAGATATTTGAATCACAGTTGCCAGCCAAATTGTGAGATAGTCAGTGTACGGGTGGACTGCCCGATTCCAAAGATAGGTAAGCGGCGTGGTGGTTACGTCTCGGTTATAAATAATTTACCACTGTTTTCAGCAATTTTCGCCAAACAAGATATCGCTTCAGGGGACGAACTGAGTTTTCACTATGGTGGAGGTGTAACTGCAAGTACTAGAGATGCAGATGCAGTGCCAACGGAAAAGTCAACTCCGTGCCTATGCGGATCCAGCAATTGCGAGAAGTTTCTGCCAAATTTAGAATTTTAATATTCCGTTACTGTACTAAAAAGTCGAAGTTTTGGAATAATAAAAGATGCAAAGCATTATGCTGGACACGATGGATGAACCAGAATCACTCGTGTCCGCTGTGCCGCGTCCCTGATTTCAAACGCGGAGAAAATACGTTAACTACCCAATGTGTTGAGTGCACACAAAACGACATAGCAAAAGCACTCAATCTATGTCCAACAATTAAATGAAGACGGAAACTGTTTTCTTGTATAGTCTTGGTATTTTATTATCGCAGATGTATTTTGTTGAGTCCCTTTCGAATCAACATTTATTACGTATCAAGAAGTTAACGATCGAAATAAAATAGATTACCAAATCTTAAATCCCATTTAAACTATTTCCCAGCCAATGTAAACGCGCACGTATAGTGTAAAAATGTAGCTTCTGTGCCTGTCCCCTCAATATCGTCTATAACTTATTTTGTACATCACTACTTTGCGGTGGCAGTTTGTTGCTGATCCATTCTTGTATGTCCAGTAATTCACGTTTCTTTAGCTCGTGAAGGGTATTGTTCAATTCCACAAACTGTCCCTTGACCTCTAATTCAGTTAATTTCTCAAATGACTCCTCTCCCCATTCCTTTGGTACAACATTATCACGATTTCCGTGAAACATCTTCAATTCGGGCAGATCCGTTCCCGGCTTTGTGCGATTCTTTAACGACTCATAAACAATGGAGTCATGATTCAGGAACGAGGAGCACGCAAATACACCTGCCAAGTCTGTATTCAAGTGATATGCGGCATGAATGGCTAGTGCTCCGCCCATAGAAAACCCACCAACAATGATTCTGTTGGCCGGAATTCCCAGCTGCTCTTCTTCCCGAATGAGCTCGTGAACTGTTTTATAGATGTTAGACAAACTTTTTCTGTTTTCCAATGCTTCGATGGTAATAGCGCGCCGATCGAACCACACATTCGATAGCTGGAATAGCGATTTCATCAATAGTTTTAGAAAAGATGTAGTGACCACTATTTTACCTCGCCATTTAGTGGTGTATACGGCTGAGATGGGGCAGTTGGGTATATGATTTTGATGTGTGGAAATTCCATATCCCTTCCGAGTAGGAAACGAACCCATGCAACCAGATTTGTACCGGTGTCACCTATCGAATAATGTAAAACAATTTGACTTTGAACTGATGAGGCCACTTACACCAGAAAACTTACCAGACCCATGAAAGAAAATCACAGATGCAGAGTGCGTTTTCCCAGTCGGATTGATTGTTTTTCGTGCGAGTCTCATTTCAGACTGTATATTGACTAGGGTTTTCGGAAAATCAGTACAGAATTTGATAATTTCTACCGAAAAGGCAGGGAAGAAATTTTGCTAAGCAAAATGAAAGAATGAATGACAGGTGGTGCATAATCAGCTGTCTTGTTTTTTTTTTTTTGAATTTATACAACTTTAACAACAGAGATGTGGTGAGAATATTGTGGGTAGTGAAAAGTAACGAGTTGCTGCTAGTGTTTTCATTTGAATTAAGACTGTTAAACCGTCCAATAATTCTGTTTATTTTATTTACAAAATTAAGCTTACAGGGCATCGAGTAGTCTATCCGAAAATTATGCGAAGTGTGTATTAATAAATACATCAATTAATATAATATTCAAATAATCTTATGTGGTATTCGATTGGGCTTCTTCAGATTCGCTCTCAGATTTCGTGCTAATCGAACATAGAAACGTCACTGGCTCTTTTTTGTGATAATATTCGTGCGATTCGAATATGTGTAGCCTTCAACACTTTGAAAAACGTTTTCCATTCACTGCTTAAGTTTTAAATTAAAACATTCGAAATTTGCGTATCGATTCATTTTTAAATATTTATACATAACCAATTTACTAAAATAAATTCACCCGATGCAATGCCTTTCTTTGCTGTACAACAAATTCACGAAAACCTAAACGCCCTCCACCAGATGTCAAACTCTAAAGCACTTGTATTGGTAAATCTGAGAAAATATCTAGATTCGCAAAAGTGCTCTGAAATCTGAAAAAGATTGCCTTTTTTTGTACCAAACGAACATAAAAACTGCTCTGAGAGCAAAAAAAAGTGCTCTGAGAGCGCCCAATCGAATACCACTTTAATAAGTTAAGTTATCTACTAATGTCGTTTTCCATTGGTTTCACTCGGGGAACGACTCAATCTGAAATCCAATGGAACAAGAAAACTGCTTCTGGTTGAACCCACAAAAGTATTGGTGAAATGGCAAAAATTAATATACGGCAGCTGTCATCTGACTTGTATAAAATACATAAATTGCACTTGTGTGAGTGCTTCTTGAGTGGATTCTGACTTCAAATCGAGAAGCGAAATTCTCTTCTCAGAATCAGCAGAAGAGTATTTTTTGTGCCAATGGAACAGTTTCAGAAGCGAATTTTTCGATTCCGGACTCTCCCGGACGCTTCTTTTTGCCCAATAGAAAACGACATAAAGTTTCGCTGACACTAGACAAGTTTAGGGAAACTGTCATACCTGAAGCGATATCTGTTCGTTCGTGGTATTCGATTGGGAGCTCTCAGAACACTTTTTATGTTCGTTTGGTAAAAAAAGATATATTTTTCAGATTTCAGAGCACTTTTGCGAATCTAGATTTTTTCTCAGATTTGCTTCAGATTTACCAATGCTAGTGCGTTTGAGTTTGACAACTGGTGGAGTTTGATAAGGTTTTCGTGAAGTTTTTCTACTGTAAAGCAAGGCATTGAATCGGGTGAATCTATTTTTACAAATTATTCATGTACAAAGTATAAATATTCAGAAATCAATCGGGATGCAAATACCAATTCGAATCGCACAAATATAAACACCAAAAAGAGCAAGTAACGTTTTTATGTTCGGTTAGACACACGAAATTTAAAATCTGAGAGCGATTCTGAAGAATCCGAATCGAATATTACTGATAAAAGTGATATTAAGTTGTCAGTACGTATTTTTCCGAATCGATTTCTGTCAAAAAAAATAAATAAAAACACCGCAAGCTTGGCAATAAATAAGTAACCTTCACTTTGTGAAACGAATTGTCGGAATTATAAGCACCACAAACTTCAAAATAAGAAATCAAACATCATGGATAAAAATTACTGTAACTTCTCTGTTCTTACCTGTATCCTTTCTAAACCCAACATTTGTTGAAAATAATTTAAGCAACAAATCGGAACTAGGTGTACGTGCAAGCTACAAAAAATACAGCTAGTACACTATAGTAGGACAAATATTTGGAGGTTCGCAGATTTGCAACATTACTGTGACTTCATCGCAGAATATTCTACCTTCGTGGTAAATCAATTGGTTTGAACACTTTGCAAATCACCCAGTTAATTGTCAGTTTACGACAACAATTACACCCCATCAGCACGGTTGCCGTTTTAGTGACTTTGTCACTATATCTAGTGGAATTTTCAAAAGTTTAGTGACAAAAATTTATTTCTTGTCACTAAAAAATGTTAGTTACTTTTCTAGTGACTTTTTGCACAAACATGTTTTTCTAAATTATTACGCCCATGATATTCATGGTATACTTGCAAATTGCAATATTATTCCAACTTGATCGAACTGTACCTAATGTCGCTTCAACATTCAAATGCCGAAGTGGAACGCATTTTTAGTATGATGAGCATAGTTAAAAATAAGTTGAGAAATAAAATGTCAACAAAAACTTCAATAATGCTCATCAGAAATCAAATAAAAATACAAAAAAAGTTGTCATGAATACCTACGAAATTCCTTAAAATGTTCTTTTAAGAAATAATTTTAAAAATGCCTGAGGTAAATGAAAGTGATGAAGATGAAATCGATCTAAAGGACTATTCACATGAGAGCGAACTGCGAATAGGCGAATTGCGAACAAATCAATTTAACTGTATTTATGAATTGAAAACTGCTATTTGTTGTACCACAAAACCATTATATTTAATTAATCTAAAATCTAGTCTAAAAAAAAAACATGACTCTCAATTGATTTAAACACCTAAATTAACAATTAAAGTAATTTTCCTGCAAATTGAAAATTCTTGCCGCGAAGTGTCACACTTTATTCACAATCCACACAAAACAGTCACAATCCACAGACCCACGAATAAAAATTCGTTCGAATACAAATTTTCAATTCATAAATGCAGTTAAATTGATTTGTTCGCAATTCGACTATTCGCAGTTCGCTCTCATGTTATCATGAAATGAAGTTTCAGAAACTACGAATATTCGCGTGTTCGCAATTCGCTCTCATGTGAATGTGATTTGTATTGAATTTAAAAATTATTTTGTTTTTTTATTGTAACATTGAGACTGAATTTGTGTTTTTTTTTTTTGTAAGTTAACATATTCTATTTACATACCTATTGTAAGTTTTTGACTAATTGTTAAAAATAAAAATGTTGTTGAAATTGAATATTTTTTTTTTCATGTGTAGGTAGGTAAACATTCGTTTCTAGTGATTTTTTTTTTAAATTTAGCATATCTGGTGGATTTTTAGGTTCGAGTTAGTGACTTTTTTTTTAAGTTAACGGCAACCCTGCCCATCAGTTAAACTAGAGCACTTTATGCAAAGCCAGTGCGTCCGTCAATTGCCCTCAGGGGTTCTTAATTCATTCCACAAAACATTGAAATTCCAAGTTCATTTATATGCAAAATAAATAATTAATCGAAATGGTTGACCTCGTACATCACAAACAAATTTCGACAGTCTTTAAAAATGCCTTCATTCCCTTCCCTACCTTTGAGGAGTTTAAAAATTATTTCAGTTAACATAAATTTGAATTTTGATTTCTGCCAGCGCAAAGTGCGAATGTAGAGCCAAGGCGAACAGATTCACCAACTCTTCCTGGTTGATTTGCTTAAATGAATTTATATTTGCATTGGCATTAAGACTTCCTAGTTCCTAGGACTGGATGAAAAAGAGATGCTGCTTTAAAACAACATGACGAAAAACACTTGCCAACCACTAAAAATGGGTCAGAAACAGAAGTGGAAATCAATAAGTCGTTAAAAAGATCACTCGTTTAAAAGAGAGCACAGCCAAACACAACGACACACTATACACACAAGCTTCCAGCGAATAAATTACATTTTTACTTTTGCTTACTTAAACAATACTGTAAATGAAAACTTATAAACTAATGACACTGAACTGTAATTTCTATAGCATCTCATTCTTCTTGTACACATTGATCGCGTAGAATTCCGGTATGTAATACACCCTCAAGCGTTCATCACTAAATTGGCCATTGGCCAGGGCTTTTACGTAGAAAATGTCCTTCTCTGTGGCGCTCGCAGATGGCCCCTCAAGATCATTATTGACCGCAATGTGCTTCGGGCGGTAGTTCACTTTGAGAAGCTTCACATAGATCACCTTGGCTTGCTGCTCATTTCTGTCGTCCTCGGTCTTGAGGTATTTGAGATTCCGTGATCGCTGATAGTGGTACGGTTTCACTTCGAGTACTTCCGACGGCACTGACGGATAGATGTCGTTTACGAATGGCCTTGAAATGGATGCACTATGACTCCAGAGAAGGTTACAGATCACAATAGTGCTGATAAACTAGAAAAGATCAGTTGGTTACAGTTTGGTGCTCAGTTCCATTTGATTATTGTTTTGTTACCAAAAGTTTCTCACAGCGTGCCATTATCGGTTTGTTGCTTTTGCTAGGCGATCTATGCAATGCGCGCCGCTGTCTTTAGCTGGTCAGTGTCGATGAGATGACTATTTGACTAATTTTTCGCGATCCAACATCGAGGTTCCGACACGACGATTTGGCAAACTAGTGCTAAGTGTTGTAGGTAAATTTTTAATCCGCACAGTGGGACCGACCGCATTGGTGGTGGCGATTGTTTGTTTGATCTAGAAGATGATGAAATGAAATGTGCAGAGCTATATATTTTTTTATAAGGAACAGTGGCTTAGCTTTTCGTTTGAAACATTTTAAACGCAGAGAAATATCAACTCAAATCTCAGTTATTTATTTAGAACCAGAAAGAGAAAGCAGGCAAAATGGTGGATTTTAGTCATCAAATGTTTAAGATTTTAGAGACATTTTATTCTTGCCTAACTTTTTAACCAGACTCGATTTTGGCAATCCTGACAGTGAATTAAATGCCACATGGAATTGGCAACGCTTTTATTTCTTTAGCTTACGATTTGATTCACTAAGATATTGGCTAAATACGGTACACACTTGGTTGGCTGTATTTGACTTGAGTTTGTATGTAATAGATCAAATGATATTTTACAGTTAGACTGAGAGTTGGACTTTCTTTAATCCAAAATTTCCCAAGAAAAACATATTTTTGAAATTCACGTACCTAGTCCGGCGCAGGGTCATAAATCCACGGGCCAAAAGTCCACAATGGTCTTTTGACCCACCCAGGTGAGCCAAAAGTTCACACAAAATTCTTGTGGACTTTTGACTCACTGATTGTGGTCTTATGGCTCAAAATTCTAGTAATGACCTCATTTGTGGTATTTGCAATTTGAAAATAAAACACAAACTACAAGCAAAAGACCGCACCCAGCCCGTAATCCAAAAGAAACGCAAGCAGGGGGGTTGCAGGGGGGCAGCTGTGAACTTTTCGTGGTGGTGAACCTGGGTAGGTCATAAGTCCACAATTGATTTGTGGGCTATAACCCACCTAGGTGGGTCAAAAGTCCATTGTGGACTTTTGACTCACATACCTACCACTATCCATCGTGTTAAATATTTCTTTTTAAAACCCTGACTTTGTTTGTAGTTAATACTGTTTGAAAGGTAGCTTAAAACTACTACTTAAAGCTATTAGGAGAGTCCGGATCCGGAATCGAAAAACTCGCTTCTGAAACCGTTCCATTGGCATAAAAAATACTCTTCGGGTGATTCTGTGAAGAGAATTTCGCTTCTCGATTTGAAGTCAGAATTCACTCAAGAAGCGCTCACACTAGTGTATAGTTTATATATTTTATACAAGTCAGATGACAGCTGCCGTAGATAATTTTTTGGCATTCAACAATACTTTTGTGGATTCAATCAGAAGCAATTTTCTTGTTCCATTGGATTACCGAATGAGTGGATCCCCGAGTGAAACCAATGGAAAACGACATTTAGTAGGAATAACTCGGAGAAAAACTGTTATTTTCTACATTCTACATAACCAAGTGGGTGTTGAACAAAGAGGTGTCAGTGTCAGTCAAACTCAACTATCCATTTCCAGTGAGAGCTTTAATAACCCGATTACCCGTCACCCGAGAGCCGAGACCGAGACCCGAATCCGACTTATTTGGGGCATGGTTGCCACTTGCAAGAAAATTGCGACCAAAAATGGAAAAAAAAAAACTTTACCTAGACCAAGCTAAAAGTTACCAAAAATCTGGAAAAATGATAACACACGAAAAAGTCATACATATCGTCTTGACCCAGTATGAATATGACTTTTCGGTATCGATTGATTTTTCTCTGATTTATATTAAGACAAATATGATAGCAGTGGAAAAATGTACCTATGTTTAAGCCTAGTATGCACTATACTAGTGAAATCCAATTTTTCATACAAATTTTGACACGCGAAATGCCAAAATTAACTTTCCACGTGAAAATATCAGTAGGCAGTACCAAGTTCGAGTGAAAAATAGCTGCTTCAAAGACTGATTTGGCAGACACTTTTATTGTCAGTCGCATTAAATGTTTGACATTTCGGAGTGAAAAATATTTTATGGGATAACATGAAATTTATTTGAATTTCTGATGTTTCCTTAAGTCTTTAGAGAAACTAAAAGGAAAGTGTACATGTACATATCAAATCATTTCAACATGAGTCTTTTAAATTTAGTTAAGTACATTATGCAAGTATGAATTTTGCGAGACTTTAGACAGTTAAGCAAAAAAGTTACTAAAAACTAAGAAAAAAGATACCAATTTTTGGTAAAATATTACCAAAGTGGCAACCGTGATTTAGGGTTACCTTTGCTTTGATAAAAATGGATACACACAATTTGTATTTGATGGCTTATGTATGTGTACCATTTTGCGAGTATATCGAGTTTTTGGTAGACAGTGTTAACTGGTGGCAGTTTAAGAAGGGAAGTCGGTAGGAATCGGGTTATATGGACGACACCGCACTGGTACCTATCTATAAATATTAGAGTTTGAAACTTGTAAATGCAAAAGCAAATTGAGGAATACTCGATGGATCTGGGCTTGTAAACCACCAGACACAGTTTGACATCACTTCCAACAATATTGATCTACCCCACTGAACAATACTGATGGTGGAAATCAGGTGGAAATATTTTGCTATACTTGGTACTTGGGAATCACATATTAATATTTTAACTAAAAGACAAACAAAACTCTACGAATCAAAAAAAAAAAAGAAAAAAGTCTCAAGACTCTCAGCAAACATTTACTTAGCGATTCTTGGATTTAAACACAACAACTCCAACTTAGGTCCGCCTTGTCGCTTGTTCCAATGTTTTTCGACTCTGTTTGCACTTGTTCAATGTGCGCAATTGCAAGAGGTTAGCCCATACTAAAAGTATATTTGACTATCATTTATCATGTTATTTTAGGTTATTATTATTTGCGGAATGTGGAAGCAATTAGAATTCGCTTTGACTTCGATGGCTGCGCAAACAGACAGCACCTCTGACCAGTGGGGCACAGCGACGGCCAACTTAATTACTAAAGCCAAAACAGTTTGCAGCTACTTAACAAAAAAATTGCTAAAATAGTCGTAACCTATTTTTCGATTGAGCGACTCTCTAACAACTGCACAAATGATGGTCTCTTCCCACTTCCCAGTCTACAAATTTTACGCATTCCAATTATAACCTCATAGCATAGATAGACAGGCGACAGAGAGAGGTGGGTGATGTTGAGCAGTTTTTAGACTTATTGGGCTACCATTGATATTTATGAGATGCTGATAATGGTGGCACGTCCGCTACAGTTTTTTTTTTACAATTTTTACTATGATTGCCGGCTTCCATATGGCTGTTGGTCGATGATCGTTCATCGTTGTCATGATGACGTTTTTTATTGTTGGGGAAAGTAATGCTTAGGTTGGCGCTTCTTGGTGACTTTTGTGTTTGTGTGTTGTTAGCGTGATGATTGATGTTTCTTTTCCTTTCAGTTTATCCAGTATAAGCTTGATTTTGTGTATTCAGTAGGCGCGGTAATGGATGCTGTAATACCATCGACGGAAACGTGATTTTTTGCAGACTTACTTCATTCAATTATAAAAAAGGGTGTTTTTGGTATTTTTGTTCAAATAAATATGCACTCTTTTTCCAAGTAGAGGTGGCAAGTTTTTACTCTTATGTCTAGGGACGGTATCACGCGGGATTACGATCAAGAGATTAAGACCAATCCAGTTGCATTAGAAAATTCACTGTGGCAAAGTTGCGAAAAGTGAAACTATGCTATACTTTCTTAACTTCATTAAGTGCCACTTAAATATATGTATATAAATAGGTTAAAAGTGATGCCTACCATATTTTGTAGGCATCATTAAGCGGTGGAAAAAGTTCACACGGTGAGTGAGTTAACGGATATCGTGGTACGGAATTGGCATCCTGTCATTTATTATCCGTCAATGGGTGGGTCTTTTTCTTTTTGATTTACGGTTAGTTGAAATTAAAAGTTAACAGAAGAATGTATCAGCTTATTCAACTATGAATGCAGATCTATCGTATTATAATAGGCAGCCGAATAACGACTTTTAAGGGAAAACCTTCTTTATGTGGTATTCGTTTGGGCCTCTTCAGATTTGCTCTCAGATTTCAGATTTCGTGTGGCTAATCGAACATAAAAACGTCACTTGCTCTTTTTTGTGATAATATTCGTGCGATTCGAATATGTGTAGCCTTCAACACTTTTCAAAACTTTTTCCATTCACTTGGTAAATTTTAAATTAATACATTCGAAATTTGCGACTCGATTGATTTTTAAATATTTATACCTAACCAATTTACAAAAATAGATTCACCCCATGCAATGCCTTTCTTTGCAGTAGAACAAATTCACGAAAACCTAAACGCCCTCCACGAAGTTGTCAAACTCAAACGCGCACTTGTGTTGGTAAATCTGAGCAAATATCTAGATTCACAAAAGTGCTCTGAAATCTGAAAAAGATTGCTTTTTTTGCACCAAACGAACATAAAAACTGCTCTGAGAGCAAAAAAAAGTGATCTGAGAGCGCCCAATCGAAGAGAACTAACCAACGTATAGAACAAAGCGAAAACGAAATTGATATGTTAAGCCGTTATTGTTATTTCTATTAAACAAATTTTATACTACTTCTTAAAAGACCGTATTTATGCAGAATGTAGCTTTCAAATTGAAAACCGATTTTATAAGACTCCAACCAGACAAGGTAGACAGAGACTGAGACCCCTAACTTCAAGTTGCAGCCCAAAGCCGATTAAATATAATTAATAAGGTAAGCCACTCTTAAAAAAAAAAATTCAATATCACTTCGTGTTTTTAAAGGGTATTGAAAGTGACTCAGAGTTGAGTTGCTGTTTGTTTTTGTATTTTTAAAAACATATTTAGTGTTCATTATTTATTGATTTATAAATTGTGATTTATTAATATATATTTGCTATTTAATTGGCCCTTAAAATTTGCCAAAAATGCCAAGAGGGCACCCCAAACCTGCACTTAGAACATTTTGGGTATGTAATTATCCAGAGTTTTTCTTAAAAAATGTGTTGATAATTTGTATAGCATTTTAAGAATTATTATGGCGAAAATAAGAGTTTATACAACAAAATTAACAAGTTTATGTAGTTTTCCGTTGGGACCACCATATATATTTTTTTCAGATCTCAGATTTTACGCGGCTCATGGAACATGCAACAATATCTGCTTTTGTATAAGGATTAGTGCGTTGTTTGGCAGCAAATCAGCAGCTGTTCAAATTGCAATCTCTGCGTTTTTTTTTTTTTTGGAAAAATCACAAATGGATATCGACTTGAAAAATGTTTCACATGTCGCAGATACAAATGGAGTATTTTTGGTGATTTGTAGTCTTAAGATGACGAGGGAAACAATGAAGATAATAATTCCTCCAAAATGATATCCAGGGCAGATTATTTATTTCGTTATTTTGCTTTTCACGAAACTCTGCGCATTTCACACTTCTCAAAATGACGTTAAACAGCTGTGCAAATTATATTTTGGTTTGTGTAGATCTGAAAAAATATCGAGATCTGCAAAAAGTGATCCGAATCAAAAAAAAGGTTGATTTTTCTGCCCAATGGAACATGAAAAGTTATTTAGATCAAAAAAATAATTGATTTTTTGTTATTAAGAAAATTTATTTTTCTCTTTTTCTGTTTTTTTGAAAAGTACAAAAGTGTTTAAAATTAAAAACATTTATAGGTGAAATATGTTAATGGGTGTGTCATCGCAACTGTTTATTTCTCTTCCGAAGTCGGACACCTCGAATGGAATTTGAGCCTTTCAAAGAGTATACGCTGGGCCGATTAACACAGGTTCACAGCGAACGAGTGGACTCTCTTTGTGCTTCTCTGTACATATATAGGTATAGCTCAGTCCTTTGCAGTTGAATGTGCATTTTAACTAATATTTCCGGCTTCTTCGGAAGAAAAAGAAAGAGCATGAGAAGTGCACGATCGAGGGCATAGAGATGTGTTACTCCAGGAACAATGTTCGGAAGTTTTATCAAAAGGTAAAAAAGACATGTCATGCCAACAAGACCCGAACGGAGACCTGTAGAGACGAACAAGGAAACCTTGTAGTAGAGTCACAGTCGGTGCTGAGGACATGGAAAAACCACTTCTGCAGACTGTTAAACGGCGAAGACGACATAAATTCCGCTGTTAGGCAGAATGAACCATTCAACCTCGGCGATGAAAGCCAAGACTTCAGTCTCCTGACCAAAATGAAGTGAAGATAGCAATATCTAAGCTGAAGTCCAACAAGGCTGCTGGACCAGACGGTTTACCCGCCGAGCTTTTGAAGGCAGCCGGAGATGACTTGGTAGAGTGCATACACCAACTCGTCTCCAACTCGTCGGTTAGAGGAAAGTATGCCTTATGAATGGAACCTCAGCATTGTTTGCCCGATCCACAAGAAAGGAGACTCTCTAAACTGCGCCAACTATAGAGGCATCAGTCTCCTTAACACTGCGTATAAGATCATGTCTACTGTACTGTGTGAACGCCTGAAACCTCTTGTCAACAATCTGATAGGTCCCTATCAGTGCGGTTTTAGGCCCGGTAAGTCCACGACCGATCAAATATTCACACTACGGCAGATCCTGGAGAAAACCCAAGAAGTCCAGATCGATACCCACCATCTTTTTATCGATTTTAAGGCCGCCTATGACAGCATTTATAGAGACGAGCTATACAGAGCCATGTCTAGTTTTGGCATCCCTGCCAAACTTGTCAGATTGTGCAGAATGACAATGGAGAATGCTCGCTGCTCCGTAAAGGTCGGAAACAATCTCACCGATACCTTTGATGTCAAAAAAGGATTTAGACAAGGCGACGCGCTGTCATGTGACTTCTTCAACATCATTCTTGAGAAAATTGTGCGAAACTCAGAAGCCAACACCAGAGGCACAATTTTCCATAAGTCTGTGCAACTGCTTGCATACGCTGACGACATTGACATTGTTGGCAGAACACAGCGAGCTGTTACTGGAGCGTTTGATAGTATTAGTACAGAAGCGGCAAAAATGGGTTTAGTGGTGAATGAGGGTAAAACAAAATATATGCTGTCAACAAGAAGGGACACACAACATCGACGAATCGGACAGAACGTCACGATAGACATTTATAATTTTAAGGTAGTTAGGGACTTTGTCTACCTCGGCTCCGCTATAAATTCTGACAACGACATCAAATTAGAAATCAAGCGAAGAATTACACTTGCCAACCGCTGTTTCTTTGGCCTAAGAAGGCAACTGAGAAATAAGGCCTTGTCAAAAAACACTAAGGAGACTCTATATAAGACCCTCATCATCTCAGTCCTACTATATGGCGCAGAAGCATGGACGCTATCAAAGGCGGATGAAGATCTCCTCGGTCGTTTTGAATGCAAAATTCTTCGGGTGATTTTCGGTCCCTTTTGCGTTGACGGGATTTGGAGAAGGAGATTTAACAGCGAACTCTACCAGCTGTACAGGGACATCGACCTGGTCAGAAAAGTACGCATTAGTCGTCTAAGATGGTTAGGACATGTAGAGCGAATGGACACCAACGCTCCGGCCCGGAGCGTCTTCGATTCCAACCCGGAGGGACAACGCAGTAGAGGAAGACCTCGCCTTAGGTGGCGCGCACAAGTGGAAGGGGACCTCAACCAACTTGCAGTGCGCAACTGGAGGCAGTTAGCCAAAGATCGCGCTAACTGGAAAGGCGTATTAGTTGAGGCCCTGGTCCACCCCGGACTGTAGCCATTTAAGTAAGTACGGATTTTATTTCCAGCGCTTTGGTGACTGTCTGCTGCGCTTATGCTACCTGCTTAGAACAAGGTCGAATCAAGGCTATTCGATTGGGGGTGTCAAACTCAAACTCCGTAAGTGCCACTTTTTTGTCTTGAGCATGACAGCGGGCTATATACCAAAATAAAGTGCGAAATGTAATACTAGTACAAGGTACAAGTAAGAAGTACATAAATAAATAAATGGGTCGGTAGGGACCTTAGGCCTAGCTTCTCACAAACATTCGTTGTTCAGCTAATTGAGACGCTCTTTCAAGACAGTTATAATCTCGCTCGGATATTAGTCCGACGTTCGCGAGTTGTATCTTTTGTTTGTTTGTTCTTTTAAGAAGTACATACATCTATTAAACAAAATGTTTAAGAAAAGTTGGATATTTTTTGAAGTCGAGACGTAAGAAACCGAAATATTATTTTGATGCTCCAGAAAATTGAAAAAGAAGCATCCACTAGGTTCATTGAGACAGCAAGTAAAATAGAGCGTTATCGAATTGATGCCGCGGGCCGCAGGTAATAATGGTCTCGATGGCTGGTCATGGCCCGAAATAAATTACTAAGTCTTGTATTTTAAAAATAATATACTTTTATTATTAAAATTGCTTAGGAGCTAAGTTACATGTAGCATTTCTCTACGATATAATTATAACTGCCCGACAAAGGGAACCAAAATGTTCTTATATACTAAGCAAGATCGATATGAAGTATCGATCCCTTTTTTTATGGCACCTACTCATAAATAACGAGTGTTATCTGCCTGAGTCCTTTATTGTTTGTCTGGGTTGGAAGAGTACCTGGAGTGTCCGTTTGGTTTTTCTTAATCTTTTCTTCTCAGAAGGATACTTGGGACGTTTGTTGAGAGCGAGGGTATTCCGTCGTCATGTGGTTGGCATGTGTGTTGCCTGTCTGTTATCTCTAACATAACTCCTCCCTCCTTTGTCTTTTGTTTCTCCCGAAACAAATATATAAAAAGAATTAACATTATTATAATTATAATTAAAGTTATTCCATGCATGCTAAAGTTTATGTTTTTGTGTGAATGGAATTTTTCTTCTATCTCATTTATATTACTTATGTTTAAATCGATTTGTTTTAATTTTACATTGGTTATGTCATATGGATATTCTACATCTATAGGGATGGGTTGATTTACAATTGCATATTTGTTTGAAAACGTTTGATTATTAATTTCCAGTGTACAGTTTTCAAAAGTGATCAAAGCATTTCTCATGATTACAATCGATTTTCTTTCGTCACAATTATTATTTATTTTAACATCACTATTTATTGAAAGTACTGCTCCTTTCATTAATTCTATTATAACATTTTTATTTTTATTTATTTTCTTGGTACAATTTATAATTTTATTGAGACAGTTTACAAGTGGTTTTAGATGTCTTATTTCTTTATTTTCTGTATAGACATAGTTACTTCCATTTACTCTAATCAAAAATTCACTTTCAATATCTAATTCTTCATTGTCTTTATTAGGTATTGAGGTAAGGAAATATTTATCAAATGTTAACATTTTGTCAGGAATTTGGATTACAAATATCAATAAATTTTCATGAAATTCTCCAACGGATAATTTAATTTTCTTCAGCTTATACAGATCAACATCAAACTCATCGATTTCTTCTGAAGTTAATAGACTTTCTAACATTATTTGCAATCTACTATTTGTATTTTTGAAGTTGAAGGATGGTTTCCAGTGGTTTGTTTTCTAGTTTGAGTGTATCTGTTACTGGGGTTTGCCTTGATTATATTGTCGCTATTTTTAAATTTAGATTTTCTT
Organism: Cheilosia urbana; assembly: GCA_946477585.1. NCBI lineage: Eukaryota > Metazoa > Arthropoda > Insecta > Diptera > Syrphidae > Cheilosia > Cheilosia urbana. The sequence goes on from OX297853.1 coordinate 141,289,862, forward strand.
TCTTTCTGTATGTTGCTGTGGTGTTGTTCTTCTAATCTATTAAATTTATATCGTGGTTCAGTTTTATGTCGTTCTGTTCTAGAGTTTTTGACAAAGCCTTGGTATCTCTGTTCTTCGTAATTTTCACGGTTCTCGTTCCTTTTATTGATAATTTTTAGTTTGTTGGTATGAACGTGTTGGTATATTTTTTCTTTAGCAAAATTACCCTTCTGAATTTCATATGGGGTATGTTTTGTTGTTGAGTGAACCGAGTTATTATAATAAAGTGTTGCTTTGTGTACAGCCATGCGAATTTCATGTATGTTGGGTGTAGTTTTTCCGTTTAAGATAGCACGTACTTTTTCAGCAAGTGTTCTATGAAATACCTCTATATCAGAATTCCCTGTATGACTATTGGGTTTACAAAAATGAATTTCTATACCTAATTCTTCTAACATTTTTACTATTCTGGGGAAATTGAATTCGTTATCCATAACATATCGTTTGGGCTTACCATGCGTAGCTATTAGTTGTAGAATTGTCTCTTCTAAAGTTTCGTGTGAAACATTGGGTACATATGTGGTAGTGGTTAGTTTAGAAAATTTATCTACGCTAGTTAAATATTTTGTCTTAGCTATACAGTAGATATCTAAATGAACTATTTCGTTAATGTCTTTTGGTGTATCTGATAAGCAGAATTTCTTTTTAATGGGATGCCTATCGTATTTGCTTTGTTTGCAAATGTTGCATGAATTTATCACATCGTTAATTAATTCTCTCAGATTTTTGAAATAGATTTTAGTTTTCAGACCTCTGTAATTCTCTTCTATGCCAGAATGTCCAGTTTCTTTCTGATGATATAATTTAATCTGTTGGACAACTTCTTCTTCTGAGTTCATGTCTTTTGCGTAGGACATGCATTTTATAAATTTTATCCTATTTCCCTATAGTGTAATTAATTTTTGTTGTAGTATATTAAAATTACTTTCATGTACTACAGGGTTAACATATATTCCCGTTATTTTGTTCTCTATTAGAGGTATTAATTTCTCTTCTATATTTTCCTGTTTTAAAGTATCAATACCTAAGAATGTTCTTCGTTTTTTGTTTAACATTTTAACTTTCGTTTGAAAACCTAACGTCAGGATTATTTGCTGATTATATATATTCACACAAGTATCTTTTATCGGAAAGTGGGCATTTGCTTCTTCGTGTTGGGAATGGATCGTTGGTGCTACAGAGTCTAAAGCGTTTATTTCTTCTAAGTTCAAATCCCCACTAATTAATTGATTCATTTCAGTTGAGTTACAATAATTTAGTGTATGGATTTCTTCGAATTCATACGGACATTTATTTTTATTCCTATAATTTTCGAAATAAGTTTTTCTATTATTTATTTCTACAAATCCTTCTCCTAGGTCTATATTTGCTTTGATGGGCTTTAATAGGTTTTGACCTATTATTCCATCGAATTTTTTATTTTTTATTTTCATCAACTTCCATGCCATTGTTGCTTCATGTTCGTTGAATTCAACAGGCACTTTGGTTATGATTTCTTCTTTAATAGTACTAGTTGCATTATTAGCGACTTTTATTTGAGTTGGAATCCGTACAGGATTTCGTGGTATTTCTAATAATTCAGATTCATCCAGTATACTTGTAGTCGAACCTGTGTCTATTAGAATTTTTAGTTTTTTATTGTTAATAGTTGCAATTATTATGGGAAGTGCTTCATTTTCGTTTATCAAAGTAAAATTTGCCTCGTGATGTTCTACGTCTACATTATTAACGTCCATGGGCTCTTGTCTTGAATGACTAGTTCTAGGATTATTATAGTTATTCTGCCTATGATGATTATAAGGCGGTCTATATTGGTAATTATTTCTTAGTATATTATTATTATTTGTCCTAATCTGATTACTATTCATGTCTATGTTACTTCTTTGATGAAATTGATGAGTATTTTGCATATACTGAGGTCTTTGATTATAATTATTATTATGATATTGCCTCTGGGATTGATTTGGAGTATTTGATTTAGGATTAGGAAGGGTTTCTCTCGATTTTTCACTAAGGTTCTTATATCTAGTTATTATTTCATAAGCTCCTCTTATGTTTTTAATTTGTTGAGCAATTATAATGGATGCTTGGTTAGCATTTAAATTATTGTTACATTTTGGCTGGGGGATTCGAAAAGATAAAACACTATTCTGTGCAACTTTGCCAATAAAATCTCTTTATTTACACTTTTCAAATATTCACTTATTTAGTACCAAACAATAACACTTTAATCAATTCTCAAACGTTTCAATCTATTCGCTTTATTACTTTCACTTTATTACTTTTACACTTATTTATCTCTCAGTACAATATCACTTTATTACTTTTCTTAAACTCTCAATCCATTCGCTTTGTTCTATTACTTCACACTTATCTTTCTTCGAACTCAACTATCGCGCCCTAAAAATCAACTGCTCTGCCTGTTGTCAACGCGCCCCTTTTATATCCGCGCTGCCACCTATCGGCGAATATTCTAGAAATGGATAGCAGATGCACTCCCGATGTATACTCCATCTCTTCTCCAGAAGGTACTAGAATCACTTGACAGATTCTATTCCATTCTCCAATTGGAAGTGGAACATGGGGTGTTACCAGGTGCCCGATTCACCACAATTCCTAAGTGTGTGATTCACTAAGTGCCTGTCACTAAGTGTCCGATTCACCAGGTACCCGATTTACCACATTATCCCCCTCTTAAACTTGTTCGTCCCGAACAAACTCGCTAGCATTTTCACCATTATAGCGATGAAGACGATCCACATGAACGACTTTCAGATTGCCTCTTCCTCGTTGGATGCGATAGACGACGTCGTTGATGCGCGTCACGATTTTATAGAGTCCTTCCCAGTCCCGCTGCAATCCAGGTGATAGGCCCCTCCTTGATGGGGACTATACAGCCACACCAGATCTCCTTCCCGAAATCCTGCAGCCGTCGTACCAGCGTACCTGGCCCTCATGCGGTCCTCCGCTGGAAGTACCTCTGTAGTGCTGCATCGAATACTGAACCAACCCTGCGTTGCTTCCAAATCAAACTCTTATCTTTCTTCGGCTTTAATGTGTCCTCCTTTTCGTTTTTCATTATGTCCAGCTTGATGTCTAAAGATACATCGACAATTACATCTTTTAATGGTTTGAAAAATGTTTGTTCACCGTTCGGGACCCTGGGTTCCTTGTTCCTTTTTAAATGTGCCCTTCAGTTACTTTTTGCATAGACTTGTCATTATCGCTTTTTTTTTTTTTTTTTTTTTTTTTTTCCTTTCCACTTTTTCAAGCTTCTTGTCAGATGAAGAGTGTATACCAAAATCTGAATCGGCATCCGGATTCGACTGGATGTGCGCCCGTTTTGTCGGTTCTTTAGCTGCCTTGTCAGTTTCTTTTTCTTCTTCTGCTGATGACCGGCGCGCTTTACCCGAGTTGATAGGCTATAAGATATTTCTTCCGATTCCTTAGAAGTGGACGGCTCCTCCTCGGACACAACTTTCGTACCTTCCTTCGGGCCCAATTTCTGTTCATTCAAATGGCGATAAAACCCATCCAAACCGTTTTGTTTCGTGACATCACCTATTGCCTCCAGATCTTCTTCCACTGCATCTATTTGTGCGGCCACAATGGAATTTTCTCGCTCTTCAAGAGAATTCTTTTGCGCTTCGAACTTCAATTCCACAGAATCTTTCTGTTGTTCCAGAGAATTCTTCTGTTCTTCTACTAGAGAATTCTTTTCCGCTTCAAACTTCAATTCCATAGAATCTTTCTGTTGTTCCAGAGAATTCTTCTGTTCTTCTTCTAGAGAATTCTTTTGCGCTTCGAACCTCAATTCCATAGAATCTTTCTGTTGTTCCAGAGAATTCTTCTGTTCTTCTACTAGAGAATTCTTTTGCGCTTCAAACTTCAATTCCATAGAATCTTTCTGTTGTTCCAGAGAATTCTTCTGTTCTTCTACTAGAGAATTCTTTTGCGCTTCAAACTTCAATTCCATAGAATCTTTCTGTTGTTCCAGAGAATTCTTCTGTTCTTCTTCTAGAGAATTCTTTTGCGCTTCGAACCTCAATTCCATAGAATCTTTCTGTTGTTCCAGAGAATTCTTCTGTTCTTCTACTAGAGAATTCTTTTGCGCTTCAAACTTCAATTCCATAGAATCTTTCTGTTGTTCCAGAGAATTCTTCTGTTCTTCTACTAGAGAATTCTTTTGCGCTTCGAACTTCAATTCCATAGAATCTTTCTGTTGTTCTAGAGAATTCTTCTGTTCTTCTACTAGAGAATTCTTTTCTTCTGCGAACTTCGATTCCATGGAATTTTTCTGTTCTGCGAATATCGATTCCATGAAATTTTTCTGTTCTGCGAACTTCGATGCGAATTTCGATTCCATAAAATTCTTATGTTCTTCCATCTTGGCGAGAAGTACTTCCATCATAGCGCTTAATTCAACGCCTGTACTTACTTGTTCTCCTGGCACGTCGAATAGAATGGATTTCGGATCTGCTCCCTCGCATTGGACAGCCTCCCGCAGACGAAGAATGAGGTCACCCCTCCCTCCAGCTGTGGAGAGATTTCGCTTTTCTAGCTCACTTTTTAATTGGGGTATGCTGAGATGTAGCAATAAACGACCCATCTGTTTGTCCTTTGCAATTTCAAAATTCACAAATTCACAAATTCACAAATTCACTTTTTTTTTTTAGTCTTAATAGCAGTTAGACACTAAGCACAGAATAAGTTTTATTCCACTTCTGACACCAATGTTACATTTTGGCTGGGGGATTCGAAAAGATAAAACACTATTCTGTGCAACTTTGCCAATAAAATCTCTTTATTTACACTTTTCAAATATTCACTTATTTAACTCCGAAACAATATCACTTTAATCAATTCTCAAACGTTTCAATCTATTCGCTTTATTACTTTCTCTTTATTACTTTTACACTTATTTATCTCTCAGTACAATATCACTTTATTACTTTTCTTAAACTCTCAATCCAATCGCTTTGTTCTATTACTTCACACTTATCTTTCTTCGAACTCAACTATCGCGCCCTAAAAATCAACTGCTCTGCCTGTTGTCAACGCGCCCCTTTTATATCCGCGCTGCCACCTATCGGCGAATATTCTAGAAATGGATAGCAGATGCACTCCCGATGTATACTCCATCTCTTCTCCAGAAGGTACTAGAATCACTTGACAGATTCTATTCCATTCTCCAATTGGAAGTGGAACATGGGGTGTTACCAGGTGCCCGATTCACCACAATTCCTAAGTGTGTGATTCACTAAGTGCCTGTCACTAAGTGTCCGATTCACCAGGTACCCGATTTACCACATTATTTATAAATTTATTCATAACTAAGCTTTCATTAATGGTAGGGTTATATATAAGACTTACTTCTAATATACTCTTTTTGTTGAGTTTCAGGAGGATGTCTTCTGTCTGCCTATACAATTGGTGAACGTCTCTGGTTTGGATGGCATGCAGATCTTGCAGGATCTGTTCGTACGTCTCATGTACACCAAAATCTTGAATTAGAGCTGCTTTTATTAATGGCCATGTGGGCTGTAGTATCCTTCGAAGCGTATTTATTGCATTTCCTTGGATTCGGTTCCGAATGATGAGGGTCGCTATCGTTCTGTTTCCTTCCGTTATGTGTTCGTAAACATAATCTATGTACTCTATGAATGCAATTACGTCTTCCTCGGGTTTTCCGGAGTATATGGGGACTTTCTCTAGTCTTCCTAGAGTAATAGTCTGGTCTGTTACCGCTGCTGCTGCTGGATGCGCCATTTCCGTTGGCTTTCTGTTTCTCTGTTTTGAGAACGGGTAAAATCGGTGATTGGTCGAGTTGTTCGAAGGTTTTTATTTCCTTAAACTGTTACGATCCGGTGCGTCAATTTCCTCTATGGATTTCGTGTATTGGGTTACTAATTATTCACTCCTGAACACTTTAACACTTTCACTGATTTTAATTTTTAGGTTGCAAGTTAATTTAAAATTTAACTTGATCACTGGATATTTTCTCTCACTATAATATGCGGGTATAGATCTGAGAAATATCCTACCGACTGCGCCAAATAAATTACTAAGTTTTGTATTTTAAAAATAATATACTTTTATTATTAAAATTGCTTAGGAGCTAAGTTACATGTAGCATTTCTCTACGATATAATTATAACTGCCCGACAAAGGGAACCAAAATGTTCTTATATACTAAGCAAGATCGATATGAAGTATCGATCCCTTTTTTTATGGCACCTACTCATAAATAACGAGTGTTATCTGCCTGAGTCCTTTATTGTTTGTCTGGGTTGGAAGAGTACCTGGAGTGTCCGTTTGGTTTTTCTTAATCTTTTCTTCTCAGAAGGATACTTGGGACGTTTGTTGAGAGCGAGGGTATTCCGTCGTCATGTGGTTGGCATGTGTGTTGCCTGTCTGTTATCTCTAACATAACTCCCGCGTACCGTACCGTTGACATGTCAGATACCTATGTATATTTGTTCAAATGTTCAGCCCTGACTATCATCTTTATGTATGAGTAAGAGCAAACTTGAACTCCTTCAAGAACAACGCCAAGCCCAAGACTAAAATTGGCCAGGAGATTTTCGATTTAGGTCAAAAGCAACCCATTTATTTTACATTAAGAAACGTACAAATTTTACATACTGTAATTAAATTCTTTATATATTTACGTGCATCTAGAAAATTTATACACAGAGAATAACTCCCCTAATAACCCACTAGGTAGTAATAATTCCATCACACTTTTTCACTTTTCATTCGATCTATTTCGAGCTTTAGTTTGTGCGCTTGCAAGACCATCAGTTTCTTTTGTATATCCAGACACGATGTTTGCTTTTCGAAATAGTCGGCCTTTTTTTGAAAGTATCGAGTTTCGGCTTGTAGTTTCTTAGCTTCAAGATTACTCAAATTTGGCTTTTTACTAACGGAAGGACCGTCGTAATTCGCACTGATATCTTCTTCATATTCGTCTTCATCGAATGTGCCGTCTTGGGAGTCTTCCATAATTGTATTATCGGCAGGGGCTAGGACTTCTTTAAAACTGTGATCTCCATTCATAACTGCTCTGCTATCATCAATGGTGTCGATATACAGATCATCAACAACTGGTTCAATATGTACGAGTTTAGTGATTTCCTTCGGTGACCTTGAGTTACTTCGCTTTCGTTTTGTACTATCCTGGTAAAGAGACCAAAGTAAATAAAGGTTATTTGAGATAAAACGAAATCATGCTCAAAGAGAAGTACAATTTGCGCGCACTATCTGCACCGACCGCGGCAAGGACTAGTCCGCGTTAGGGCATGCAATTGCGATGATTACTTTTTCTGTGGCTAGGCGATATCTGTATATCCAAATAGCTTTTAACAGTTCTTACAATGTCAAATGACAAATTGAAAACAATATGAAATTTTGCCTCGTGTGGGGTATTTCAGCTACTATACTAATTTACTTCGAAATCAGAGCAGATACCTATTTATAAATATCGACTCCCAACAATTGGTTACATTGAACGCAAATAACTCAGAAAATCTTTTATTTTATTACCCTACAGCCAGTTATGAAAATGGCGGCATACTAATTGAGTAGGTACAGTCCATTTTAACACTTACCGAAGGCACGTAAACAGATGAACGAAAATTGGATAAGCGAGGATCCTCTTCCCTCACTGTATCTATAGTTTCCACAACACCACTATCCGTAACAGCAGCTTCTTCCTCTTGTGCTATGTCGTCGAAAACCTTATAATACTCCCACTTGATTTGTTTATTCGCAGAATGCCGCTTTCTTTCTCTCACCTAACAAGAATGGTTAGAAATCGAATATGGAGACGATGCTGTTTATTTACCTGGTAATATGTGGCCTTTAGATTACGAAATTTCTTATCCAACAATTCGATTGGAATATCATAACCATTTTCTTGGAATTTATCAGCAATTCGTATCCACAATTCCTTTTTTCTCGTCGGATCGCTGTACTCATCTTTAAACTCAAGAAAACTATTAATGAGAAGCCAGTTTGCTGAATGAGTCCATTTGAATTCAGTGTTTTCTAGATGTTAAACGAGTAGAAAAGCAATTAAAATATAACTATTTATATTTAAATAAACGTACGAAACGCTCCACAGTCCACAAATTGGTTTGACATAGCTCTACAAGTTTACTTTTATTTAATTCACAGAACCAGTAAAAACTGAAATTGTTGACAAACAAATGACATGTATAAAGCGAACAGTTGGATTTGGTATACATACACAAAAGTCAAAACTCAGCCTCCTCAGATGCCGAAAAAGCGCATATTCCGATATGTCAAAATTCTTTGAAACGTTCAAACGAATTCTTGCACAAAATGGGTGCGTTCAATGAATTCGCTTGGTGTACAGTAATGTCGTTTTCGATTTGGCTTTTCAGATTTTTGCTGCCAAATCGAACATGAAATCCAAATTTTATTGGTTCTTGGATGTGTTGGGTTGGCGGCAGAAAAATACTTGCTTTCTTCACTTGCGCTGGAAATTCATTCCAATTGATTTTCACACATTTATAATAACGCATAATTCAGCTAAAAACGACCTTTCGAAAGCTAAACAAATCGTAACCGCCAGCTGTGTGGCATAAACATTGGTATTAGTGAAAGTATTGTGTAAATCTGAGATAATATCGAGATTTCTCAAAAGTGCCTGAAGCTAAGTTTAGACTGTATGCCAATTATGCATATGAATGCCAACAGGCAAATGACCAGATTAGCTGTCAAATGAGCAAAATGCCAGGATTATCAAAACTGTATATTAGACTATATGACCAAAATTACCAATATGGTCATATTTGCCTTGGTGGTCATTTGAGGCATTTGTTATTTTTTCATTTCATATTTGTTATTTTTCCAGAAAAAAGAGAACGAAAATGAAAATAAATCACAATCCCACGAACTCAAACACCGACGACAACAAAATAATTCTTGTTCCATCAAAAATGCCAGCAATGCCACAACGAAATTTCAATAAACAGCATATGGGCATATAGGCTTTATGCTGGCATTCGTGCTTATTGTCCGATTACACTATATGCTATTTTGGCATTTTTATCTGTCAAAATCGGCGTGATCATATGTGGCATTTAGGTCATTTAGGGCATATGAGATATGCCCATTACATTGCATGACCATATTTTGACAGGAGAACTGTCAGAAATTGGCATTTTATGACCACTTGGCATACCGTCTAATCTTACCTTCAGATAAAAACAAGTTTAATTTTTTTTGAAAAATCGAACATCTCAATAAACAAAAAATGATTTCTTCTCAAAAAAAAAAAAAAAAAAATTGATCTCTTTGGCAGATCGAAAACGACATCAGTTTTTATTGGCCTAGAGTGGTCACGTGTATAGTTTTAGCAGTTGACGTTTATGGAGGGGAAGCCGACAAATCTAGTCAAGAAAATGAGGGCGTTCAAGTATCTAGTTTAGTAAGTCCGACAGCTGTCTGACTAGATCTATCTCGGTTGTGATTGGTTTAAATCGGCCACGTGGGCACCTGTGACATTTGACGTTTATGGAGGGGTAGCCGACGAATCTAGTCAAGAAATTCGTGACTGAGTACTAGGTTGACAGTTCGGGTATGTGGCTGACATAGAAAAAGTGACGTTCCCGACCAATCTAGTTTTTGCGTTCAGGTTACATACTATCCAGACCAATCTAGTCGACTTAAGATAACTAGATTCTTGAGAGGAAAAGGTGGCATTTCTAAATATGCAAATTTAGACATTGTTAACAACCATTAGTTCGCATAAGACTATAATATTGTTAGGATACGCAACCGTGTTTCATTTTAAATGTTACTACCTACTTATTTGAAAATACAATTTTTTGAAAAAACTGGCAAAATCAAACAAAGGTAATGCTGACCGCGAGAATACAAAAACTAATCAAGTTGCTTAGTTAACGCGTTCGGATACTTAGTCATGACAAATCTAGTTGACGTTTTACATGAAGTAGATATCCGAACGTCCCCAATAAGATTGCGAGTTGGGGTCTGGAGGTTGTGGCTAGTGTTGCCATAAAAACATTTTTAAAAATCTGCAATTATGACAAAAAATAAAAAAATTACGAAAATGATACCATACAGCGAAAGCAAGTGTGCAAAAAATGTTGAAATTATATTTTAAATAGAACAAAATTTATATTATTGCGAATGCAGACAAGATCTGAAGCGCAAATTTCTGGTTGTTAAAAGTCTGGAGCTAGGTTGAAAATCTGCAAAATGCAGACAAAGCTGCAGTTATGGCAACGCTGGTTGTGGCTTATGGGTTTCAGTGCCTTGATTTTGTGCGGTTTTTGTCGCAATTGCGGTTGCGGAAAGGGTTCACGTATAGGCGGATTCTATAAATGTGTGCGTGATGTCGAGAACTGACAGCTTCCAATATTTCCTGTTCTATTGTAGCCTTGTTCCTGAAAATTCCAGGCGGGCTTTCCCTTACGCAACCTATTTAGGTTGCGAGAAGGATGTCGGATGAGAACAACTGACAACAGCGTGACCGTTGTGCGACAATTTGGTACTTTTTCCGAGGACCCTGATACAATTTGTTGCTAATTTGTTCCTTTTTGTTAGTTGGAAAAGACACTTCGGAGAGTTTTCAAATACTGTGATTTAAAAAAAAAGTATGTTTAAAATATAACGCTGTTCCCTATCACAACACTATTTGCGGTTAAAACGAGCAAATACTTGTTAAATATTGTGAGAAAATTCTAAGTTTGCAGAAGAGCTTCAGAAAAGGCATTTTTTCTGTGCAACTTTTTAAAACTAAATTGAACGAGATCTGAAAATGAGGATATAAATATGAGTTGATATATTTACAACCAATGTTTTATTATTTATTAAGGTTTTAAGGTTTTCATTTTAAAATTTTTCATTCGAAAACGAATTGCATCTATTTCTTGAACTATCTTAAAAAAAATAGTTTTTTTTATATAATATAAAAATTTCTAAGAAAATTATCATTTTTTTTTTTTTAAACTATAATTTATAACCTTTCTCTAACACCCAGGGCGAAGAAACGATAAAGGGCAATATTACTAAGGTCCAAATGCCATACATAAAACGAAACTGTACCAATTTTCTTTTGCTTTTTTGACCACCTAAACTGGATGGTTGACCTCAATCTTGATCTTAAAATTTTGCTTATGAATTATAAAGTTAGTTTATCAAAAAAAAAAGTAAATTATCTTTCAATTTTATTGAAAAAAAAAAATTATTAATTTTTCTCTGATCGGAAAACGTTTTTCGTGCGGAAAAATTTATAAATTCTTATTTTAGAAAAACGAATTTGATAAGCTAGTTTTATAACTCAAAAGCAACATTTTAAGACCAAAATTGAGGCCAACTATCAATTTTAAATGGTCAAAAAAAGCAAAAGAAAATTTGTACGGCTCTGTTTTACGTATGACTATAACTGGGGCCTAAAGCTACTCTGCAAACTTAGAATTTTCACACGATATTTAACAAGTATAGGCTCACTTGACGTTATAATTGTATTGTGATACACAACCGCGTTACATTTTAAACATATTTATTTGGAAATCGCAGTTGTTTAAAGAAATTTCGAAGTTCCTTTTTCAACTAAAAAAAGGGAAAAAGTACCAAAAAATTGTATTAGAGTCCTCGAAAAAAGTGTCAAATTTTCGCACAACGGTCACGCTGGTCCAGCGCGCGGTGCACTCACACATTCAAATCCGATTCGGAACGTTCCCTAGCGCAATTGCGACAAAAACCGCACAAAATCAAGGCACAGACTTTTCAACATTGATCTGTGCCTTGATTTTGTGCGGTTTTTGTCGCAATTGCGGTTGCGGAAAGGGTTCACGTATAGGCGGATTCTATAAATGTGTGCGTGATGTCGAGAACTGACAGCTTCCAGTATTTCCTGTTCTATTGTAGCCTTGTTCCTGAAAATTCCAGGCGCGCTTTCCCATACGCAACCTATTTAGGTTGCGAGAAGGATGTCGGATGAGAACAACTGACAACAGCGTGACCGTTGTGCGACAATTTGGTACTTTTTTCGAGGACCCTGATACAATTTGTTGCTAATTTGTTCCTTTTTGTTAGTTAGAAAAGACACTTCCGAGAGTTTTCAAAAACTGTGATTTCAAAATAATTATGTTTAAAATATAACACTGTTTCCTATCACGACACTATTTTTGGTTAAATCGAGCCAATACTACTTGCTAAATATTGGAAAAAATTCTAAATTGGCAGAAGAGCTTCAGAAAAGGCACTTTTTTCTTGCATCTTTTTTTGCAACATTTTAAAACTAAAATGAACGAGATCTTAAAATGTAGATATAAATATGAGTTGATATATTTACAGCAAATATATAATTAATTATAATATATTTATAATTCAAAATCAAGGCCTTAGTGTTTTCATTTTAAAACTTGTCATTCGAAAACGAACTGCATCTGTTTTTTTAACAGCGTAAAACAACCTTTCTCTAACACTCAGGGCGGTGAAACAAAAAAGTGCAATTACTAAGGTCCCAGTTATAGCCATACGTAAAACGAAATCGTACTAAATTTCTTTTGTTTTTTTGACCACTTTAACTTGATGGTTAAACTCAATCTTGGTATAAAAATGTTGCTTACGAATTATAAAGTTGGTTTATCAAGTTAATTTTTCTAAAATAAGAATTTATAATTTTTCCGGACGAACAACTTTTCCGATCAGAGAAAAATTAATAAATTCTTTTTCTAGAAAATTGAAAAAAAATTTGCTTATTTTTTTGATAAACTAACTTTATAATTCATAAGCAACATTTTAAGACCAAGATTGAGGTCACCCACCAAGTTTAAGTGGTCAAAAAAAGCAAAAGAACATTTTTACGGTTCCGTTTTACGTATATGGATATAACTGGAGCCTAAAGCTTCTCTGCAAATTTTCGCACAATATTTTCACAGGTATTGGCTCGCTTAACGTTATAATAGTATTGTGATACTCAACCGTGTTACATTTTAAGTATATTTATTTGGAAATCACAGTTGTTTAAAGAATTTGCGAAGTTCCTTTTTCAATTAAAAGAAGGGAAAAAGTACCAACAAATTGTACTAGAGTCCTCGAAAAAAGTGTCAAATTTTTGCACAACGGACACGCTGGTCCAGCGCGCGGTGCACTCACACATTCAAATCCGATTCGGAACGTTCCCTAGCGCAATTGCGACAAAAACCGCACAAAATCAAGGCACTGGTATTCTTTGTTGGTGCCATTTGATGTGAATAAAAAGAGATGAAAAGAGATGAAAAGAAAGAAATGCATGATTTGGGTCATATGAATAAAAACTAGCACTTGCCTTGAGCAGAAGGTTGTAGCAATGTAAAAGCCAGAGACAATACTGAGACCCCCAACTCACAATCCTCTTGCCGCTGACCCCCTCAGTTTTTTTTTCAAATTCGCCATTTTGTTTTCCTATCGGTGTTATGTCTATTTAGAATCAGTGTGACATGCAAAAACATACAAAAAATATAAAATCAATGCTGCCAACTGCTACCAACCATGGGGGAATGTGATAGAGTTCGCGAATACCACATTTTAAGATAACTGAAATGCTATTGGTTGGTTATTATAAATTTTTAAAAGACGATTAATATAATTTGTTTGGTTAATAATACTATCTAAATGAGTTGTTTTATATACTAGAAACATATTAGGACAAATATTGTTGTGTATTTTCCGCTTTTGAATATCATTAACTTCGATTTCATGTGTACATTTTTCTTAAATAACTGAAGAAAAATTGCTCAAAATGTTTTTATTTTCATACAACCATTCTGCAGTAATCATTTTTCATAAATATTTTCAGCAAAAGTGTACGCATTCATAAAATAAAATACTATTTACACGTAACGAAAAATTTCAAATTTAACGGACAAAATTCTATGAACACTGGCAGCAACTTTGCCGGAAGCGGAAGTGGGACACGCAAGGTGCGAGTGTGTTGGTGAGTGAAGTTACGTGACATTTTGTCAATACGAATTTCTATGTAACAATACTAACGCACTTAGCGTGTACCAGCCCATATAAATATAGCTTGTAGGCAAGTAACGGAAAATCGGCCGAAGTTGGGGGTCTCAGTATTGTCTCTGGTAAAAGCCCTCAAAGCAATTGCTTTTAATCGGTACGAATAAAAACCTACTTTGCTAAAGTAAGTTCGAAAATTCGAAATTTTGGATCGCGATCGCGGCTGATTTATGTGGATTGTGAATAAAGTCAATCGGTACGAATAAAAACCTACTTTGCTAAAGTAAGTTCGAAAATTCGAAATTTTGGATCGCGATCGCGACTGATTTATGTGGATTGTGAATAAAGTGTTACAATTAGCGGGAAAATTGATGTAATTGTAAATATAGTTATGTAAATCAATTGAGAGGCAGTTTTTTTTTTAGATTAGATAAATTGAATTATAATGCTTTGGTGGGAGTACAAAAATCTATTTTCAATTCATAAATACAGTTAAATTGATTTGTTCGCAATTCGCGCTCATGTAAATAAGTGGTCTCTTAAAAAGTTTTCAAAAACTGTGATTTAAAAATAAATATGTATGTTTAAAATACAACGCGCTTCCCCATCACAACGTCTTATTACTAAGCGGGCCAATACTTCTTAAATACTGTGAGAAATTTCTAAATTTGCAGAGTAGCTTCAGAAAAAGGCACATTTTTCTTTCACCGCCCCTTTTTTGGTGACTTTTCAAAACTAAATTGAACGCGATTTTGAAAAGTAGATACAAAAATGAGTTGATATAATTTACAACCAATTTTTAATTAAAATTTATTAATGAAAACCAAGGTTAAAGGGTTTTCATTTAAACATTTGTCATTTGAAAACGAACTGGCATCTACTGATTCGTTGTAGTGTCTCACACGAAATCAGAAATCGGAGAGCGAATCTGAAGAAGCCCAATCGAATACCACATCAGTTTATTTTCACTATGGCTAAGAGTAGGTACATGTTTGCCTGCACATGTACAAGTAAATCATACATAAAAAATCACCTACCGTACAGCCACTTCTATTTAATTATTCAAGTGAATTATTAATCATAGGTAATTATAACCTACTGGCCACGTTACTAATGTGTGTGCGCGAGTATCTATGTTGTATATTGCCAATTACAGTTTGTAAACATGAAATGAAAATAATTATAACTGAAATTAGATATAAATACAAAGTTTTAATAAATTCTGATAAAATAATCAATTTCATGGGACAATACCGATTGTTCATGCGGTTATGTAATGTAATTCATTCCCTTAGGTTTTCAAAACAAATTTACCGGTCTGCTAGCTAAATGAATATTTTAATTCTCCCTCTGGCGGAATGGTAACAGAAACCCAATTTCATTGCCTCAAATTATTGAATTAACAAAATTCAAACCGATTAAATGCTTCCCAGCTGAGTTGAAAAAGTTTTCTCAAGTGGGTGAGAAAACAGCGACACAACTAACTAACTAAAATCAAAATAAAATCTCGAAATGACATGGAAATTCCATTAAATAAGTTAAGAATTTTCAGTAACTCAACCAATTATTATCAATGGTGCTGCCCATGGAAATGGTTTTAGATGGGACTTATGGTTATTTCAGGATGATTGGGGTACTTAGGTTATTTTTAGAAAGGTTAGTATTGCAATTCTGTCATCTCTGTTTGTGTACTATCACTGTTAGTCGCTGCAGCCAACTAAACACTTTCAAACACTGTTTGAATCCGTTAGTTTGTTTTTATTTAACATTAATATTAGCATTATTTTTATTGTCAAATATAATCATACATATAACATATATCATCCTTTCAAAAAGCCTTATGCTACGTTTCCACCAGAGATTAACTACGAGATTTAGAAAAATTTCCGTAAATCCCGTATAAATCTCGGGATTTATTATACAAAAGTTAATCTCATAAAAGCAGGTTTTCATGTACAGCCCGGTTTGTGAACATGCTTTCCACAGCTTGAGATGTCAAAAATTTGACAAAAATGAGAAATGAAATGAGACGTCACAAATAGAAAAATGCCTCTCTTTCTCTCTCTCGTGAAACGTCATCCTCTCTCGAATGGACAGAGCCAGAGAGAATACGCCAAGTTATGTTATGTTATGTTATGTTAAAGTGGCTCTCGATGAGAGAAACACTTAGACCGTTAATCGGCCCATTGTTCCATTGTGCGTACCACTGGTGTTTAGGGGTTCCTTATCTTGTTACTCATGTGAACCATTTGCTTCCGTTGATAAAGCTAAAAATTTTAGCAGCGCTGGTGTCACATAGATCACTAAGATCATTGAGGAAGTAGTTTCCTAAGTACGCCATCCTTAGATTGGATAGAGCAGGGCAGCCGCAGAGAAGGTGAGTGACGGACTCATCCTCTTCCTCATCCCTGCAGCTTCTGCAAAAGTCATTGTATGGCAATCCAAGTCTTTGCGCGTGTCTGCCCAGAATACAATGACCGGTAATGACATTAGCAACCAGCGAGATGCTAGGTCTGTTTAGTCGCAGAAGCTCCTTGGATCTTTTAGTATCCAGGGTCGGCCAGGTAAGCTTGGCAACGTCGCAATATCCCAAATGTTTCCATCTATGGTTTGCAATATTTGTTGCGTCCGCGTTAATGATTTGTTTAGCGTACGACAGCGGTGCATGTACGTTGTACAGACTAACGCTATCAACACCGGAGGAGCCTAATCTTGCAAGTTCGTCAGCTGCACAGTTCCCTGGGATATCACAGTGTCCCGGAACCCAGCAAAGGGTAAGGTTGTACTGTCCAGCTACCTCGTTAAGAGATACGCGGCAATCTTCCACCGCCTTAGATCTTATTTCGCTGGAAACTAAGGATCTGATTGCAGCCTGACTGTCAATATAAATAACAATATCCCTGTGTGATATACTACTAGTCGACAGCCACGCCGCGGCTTGAAGAATAGCTGTGATTTCGGTTTGGAAGACACTACAGTGTTTCGGAAGGGAGAAGGAGAGGCGCAAGCTCAGTTCTTCTGAGAATACACCAGCCCCGACTCCCTCTAATGTTTTGGAACCGTCCGTAAATATTGACAGTGCTCCTATACATGTAGGACATTCCGCGAGTCCCATTGGGATCTTTTCGGTATTTCCTTTGTGAAGCCTTTTTCGAAATCGATTTTCGTAGGCAGATAGTCAGTAGTATTAGGTAAGAGGCTTGTCTGCAGGAGGATGCTGGCATGTTCAGTTGGTTGTCCTCTCCAGTGCTTACCCTCCCTTAGTCTGATTGCGGTAGGAGATGTCCTCAGTGCACCCGTGATGCTAATGCATGCTAGGCGTTGAGTCTTCTCAAGGGCCTTCAGATTGGAGATCTTGTCCAAGGCCGGCCACCATACTATTATGCCGTAAAGGATAATCGGTCTGATTACCGCAGTGTAAAGCTAATGCATTTTGTTGGGTTGGAGGCCCATCTCGAGCCGACAGCCCTTTTGCAGGAGTAGAGTGCCACTAGGGATTTCCTAGCACGTTCGGCAATGTTTTCCCTCCATAAAAGCTTGCTGTCTAATATCAGCTGTCTAATATACGCCAAGTTAATCTTCCTTCATTTGGTGGAAACCTCTTGGCTCTTGTACTTAATCTCTGTCCATTCGAGAGAGGACGACGTTTTACGAGAGAGAGAGAGAGAGAGAGAGAGAGAGAGAGAGAGAGAGAGAGAGAGAGAGAGAGAGAGAGAGAGAGAGAGAGAGAGAGAGAGAGAGAGAGAGAGAGAGAGAGAGAGAGAGAGAGAGAGAGAGAGAGAGAGAGAGAGAGAGAGAGAGACAGAGAGATTTAGTTAATATCATAGGTACGTGATTATAATTTACGTGATTTATACGTGTTAAAATTTTAATTACGGATCTGTCATCGCAAATCCACACAAAATAAAATCGAACATACCCAAATAAAATCAAACATACCTGTTATTATGTTCAGCACCAGAGACAATACTGAGACCCCCAACTTCGGCCGATTTTCCGTTACTTGCCTACAAGCTATATTTCTATGGGCTGGTACACGCTAAGTGCGTTAGTATTGTTACATAGAAATTCGTATTTACAAATGTCACGTAACTTCACTCACCAACACACTCGCACCTTGCGTGTCCCACTTCCGCTTCCGGCAAAGTTGCTGCCAGCGTTCATAGAATTTTGTCCGTTAAATTTGAAATTTTTCGTTACGTGTAAATAGTATTTTATTTTAGGAATAAGTACAATTTTGCTGAAAATATTTATGAAAAATGATTACTGCAGAATGGTTGTAGGAAAATAAAAACATTTTGAGCAATTTTTCTTCAGTTATATAAGAAAAATGTACACATGAAATCGAAGTTAATGATATTCAAAAGCGGAAAATACACAACCAGTTTGTGCTAATATGTTTCTAGTATATAAAACAACTCATTTAGATAGTAGTATTAAACAAACAAATTATATTAATCGTCTATTAAAAATTTATAACAATCAACCAATAACATTCAGTTATCTTAAAATGTCGTATTTCCGAACTCTATCACATACCCCTATGGTTGGTAGCGGTTGGCAGCATTGAGTTTATATTTTTTGTATGTTTTTGCATGTTACACGGATTTTAAATTGACAGAACACCGATAGGAAAACAAAATGGCGAATTTGAATAAAATCTGAGGGGGCCAGCGGCAAGAGGATTGTGAGTTGGGGGTCTCAGTATTGTCTCTGTTCAGCACTTCATTCAGCAAACGAAAAAAAAAAAACAAACTGTCAAAATTTAATTTTCTCCGTGGTTCGGTGAGTTTTGGTATTTTTATTCCAAAACAAAAATAAAAAATAAAGGATAGTACGATATTGAAAGTTGGACACCTAATATGTCAAAGTTGACGTAAATGCCACACTAAAACACTCAAAGTTCGGTGGAGACGCGTTTCGTGATTTATAAATCACTTTGGCTAAATCACGTTGGGGGAAACATGGTATTAAGTGCATTTCTTCTTTCTTCAAATGAAAAATGCGTTCCCTTTGTCTCGTCAAATAATGAAACAGCTTTTTTTTGTTGTTCGTTTTTAGTTGTGGCTGTCATATTACATACAGCTTAAACCAAACATCTACCTTTGTAATGCTTCAGTAAAAGAAAAGGAAACACAAGGAACGCACCTGGCACTGGCACGGTAGCGATTGAATTTATGAACGTCTTGCTTTTCTTGTCTTAAATATAAGAGCACAAGCAATATACTATATGCACTTGCATGTTCGCTCGAAATATCACCCACGAATGCCACCCTCGAATGCCACATGATTCTCAGCATATAGCAACAGCTGGCAGCTTGAGAGCTATATAGTTACTGCAAAGTTTCCTTCTGCTTGGCATTTTTCGCCTATTCTGCTCCCACTTTTCTATCGCTCTATTCCTTGCTTATGTCTTTATGGTTGAGTAAATTTATTGGTTGGTCTTTAAGTACGCGACCAGGATAAGGGAGCGACAGTTGAAATGAATGGTTTTGTTAATACAACCGTTTCCATTTATACCGAAGGATGTGCATGTGTATAGATGTTCTTTTCACAAAACTTATACACTGTCTGTAACCATATAACAGCTATTGGGATGTAGATTTGAACATGCTTTATATGCTCGTGATCTTGGTGGGAGTCGTAGCTCGTAGGTCTTGGTCTTTTTCAGATGTAACATGAAAGTAAAGGCTTAGAGTGCTGGAGCTGGAGTGTTGGCTGGGGTTTCCTGTCGCTCAAATGCAAGGGGAAAAGAGAGCCTTATGTAGTATATGTAAAAAAAGTGTGTGTTGACCTGAGTCAATATGAAATGAGAGGCATTTTTGTTTAGTGGCATTTAATCACTATAAAGAGGACATTTGTCGTAAGAGTGAAAAGCTTTGAGTTTGCCACTGCTAATTTGTTTTTAGGTTAATTCGGTGTCTTCGAGCGTAACCCTTCGGATTCGAATTAGTTTGTGTTTGTAGTCCTTTCCTTTGCCCCAAAACGAAACGTCGAAAACGTCACAGTCTTCAATAGACCTTGGCATACCAGGGAATGAGTCTAAATTAACCCAGCAGGTCCTTATAAGAGTCTAAACCAAGCTTTTTGCTCGCATTGCCTTTTTTGGGGGTTTTATTGTTCTAAGGGTAGGGATATTTTCAAAATCGGTGCTAAAATTGTTTTAGATATAGAACTAAAATCAAATCGTTTTTCAAAAATTAGTTCAGAAGTCGACAAAAACTTATTAAAATGATAAAAAAAAAGAGACATTCAATCACTTTAAGAATAGTTTTAACAAATTCTCCGCAGACCCTCCTCAAAAATCATAAAATCGACCAAAAATGTGTCCTAAAAACAGTGTCAAAATTTCAAACAAGTAAGTACCTAATCTCCAAACCAATTTCGAAATAGTTCCATTCCGTTGAAAAACTGCGCAAGGCTTCTAAGAAAAAACGTAAAAATTGTCCTTGAAAGGCAAAGTACGAAATTGCTCCAAAATTCGTCTCAAAAATGTTGGGAAAAATCACATAGCAGTTGCAAGAAGAAAAATAAACTCCACAAATTTGTCAGAAAAATCTGCTCAAACATTACACAAGCATCTTATTTATAGATCGGCAAAGGTTAAGGACCGCTTTCACTTCCTTAAATAAAACATATCGGCTGGCTTTGCAGTAGCGCATTCTGTCACTCCAATTTTCCAAGACCTTCTTGATGGTTTCGGGCTGTAGCTCGCGGATTGCTTGGATTGTATTGCCCTTAAGTGCTTGAATTCTTTCCGGATTGTTGGCATAAAATCGGCCTTTCACGGTTCCCCACAAAAATAAGTCCTAAGGGGTCAAATCGCAGCTCCGAGGCGGCCAATTGACATCGAAAAGACAGCTAATAACGCGATTTGGTAATTTTATGCGCAAAAGATTGATTATGGCATGGGCTGTGTGGCATGGCGCGCCAACCTGCGTGAACCAGAGGTCGTCCAAATCCATGTCTTCAATTTCATTACAAAAAAAGTCGGCTAACATGGCTCTGTAGCGCCCACCGTTGCCCGAAACGTTGTTCCCAGTCTCATTTTCGAAGAAATATGGTCCAATGATGACACCACTCCACAGTCCGCACCAGTCTCGTCTTTGCGGATCATGAATGAGTCATCCACTAAAATACCAATCTAATCTCACGAACTTTTTGCGAAAACTTGCGTACAGCAGGCGTGGTGGGTGCTTCATTTCGGCTAAAACTTCTTTTCAAAAAATGAACTGTTTGGACTACACAGCACTCACTTTGGCAATAAGTTCTCAATATTTCCCAAAATTGTTCAAGCGT
The DNA here is from genome assembly GCA_946477585.1 of Cheilosia urbana. NCBI lineage: Eukaryota > Metazoa > Arthropoda > Insecta > Diptera > Syrphidae > Cheilosia > Cheilosia urbana. The sequence continues at coordinate 141,311,198 of OX297853.1, forward strand.
AAAGCGAATCATTTCGTTCCGCGGAGGTATGATACGTACTTTTTGTCAAGACTTCGAGCGGGAAACTGCTGTCAGTATCAAAATAACCTATGATTTTAAAAGAAACCACTAGATGGCCCACCCTTTATAAGCCAGGTCGTTATAATGGCAGAATTTCTACCACTAAAATGTTCGTCCTAAAAATAGTCGGTTGCAAAAATCGCTCCAAAAATTATTCCAAAATTCCCATAGCTATTTGAAATAGTTTAAAACAACTTGAGTCGATTCCTCTCAAAACTTAAAGCATCTTTCGTATTTCGAATGATATACCTATCACAGTTTTGAGTGTGCCTCTTGCAAGGAAATTATTGCCACAGGCCAACAGATAGAACAGAACAACAAAAATATTGACATTCCTCCACAAAAAGTACTTGAAACTTCAACACAGTGTAGGCCTCATTAATGGCCATCCTCTTTTCAATAAACAAATACCAACAACATCGGAGGGAAACCACAACAAACGAGTCCCAACGAAGTGCCACTGAATCCGTAGTATCCATATCCATGTCGGGCAACAAATTTCACCTGCGACTGCTATAAACCTTTCCCTGATGCTGGTAATGAATTTAAAGTACGACCAAAAGCAAACAGTTGTCGCACTTGAAAGCTAAGAGAGAGAGACACCATCAACAACTGCTTTCGCACGGATATCCCACACATAGTGCAACCTATTGCTTCTATTATTTATGGCCGAGCCAGGAAACAACCAATCCAAGCCATCTGGCAGCGGTCCCTTGTGCTTTACATTTTTACTCGTACCTACTGTGAGTACACCACGAGTAAGGTATATAAAACTCACATTGACCCCCTTTTCGTGGTTCATTACAATTTAACATATCCTCAAGAGGTGCGGGCCGAGAGGAATGGCCACGGCTATGTCTTTATGGCTCCGGGGAGCTGGCCATTAAATCGCCTATAAAGCGACTTGCGTCTAGACCAAGCCATACGTTAATTAAAGCCGATTATTTTCCACTGGGGAACACTTTTACGGTCTCCTGGTTCCCATAAATTTGGCTTTCTTACTCAGTGCTGTTTGGTTTTGCCCATATTCCTCTGGCAGTGTCCTTTCAACCATATCACCAAGTTATAGGTAACCATAACCAACCATCGTCATCAGGACTCGGTTCGCATCATAGTCATCATCATCATCGTCGTCGTCTTCGTAGTGTTGGCTCGTCCCTATCACTGAACTAAGGTGTATGTATGTGTTGCTTCTTAGGGATAACCGGCGAGTGCGGCTTGGTGTAAATAAATATTTTATGACTCCTTCCAAACGGCAACTCCCGCCAGGATTCCCACACACAAAGGAGTCGTCATTAAAACAACTTTTTGGCATAGTTGTATATGGATGCACCGTATGGATATAATCACACGGAGAAACGCTACGCGATGAACACCATTTTAGGAGCTAGTGTGCTGTGGCTCTTGTGGCGCATTCATGCTTGCTCCGGAGGATAACTTTTAAAGTTTCCTCATTAGATGTGTGTTGTGCTGCCACATTTTCGGCGATACATAGTTTATAGTGCAACTTGGAGACAAATTGGATTTTAGTTTATGAATAAGAGAGGCAGGACCGCACCACTGTTGGTCCAATAATCTGATGTACAGCTTGGGCCCTTTGGAATGTGTTCAAGCTGTGTGTGGAGAACCTATTCGCTTGTTGATGGATGGTTAATTATTGAGGAGACCAAAACTGCTCTGTGTGTGCTTCGATGGCATATAGAAGGCACACCTGTTTCGCTTGACTTTAACGAGGCAATAATAAACAAGAGCAAAGTTGTGCTGGTGAGCGAACTTTTTTAATCAAGACTGTTGCTCGTTTTATGCACCTCAGGTTTGTTTGCATCCAAATTTGGTTTAAGGTTAATAAAAAATTGTATATAGAAAAGAAAAAAAAAAAAAAAAAAAATGAAAGACAGGCTGAAGGAACTTCGAGCTTTATTCCACGTGCTAATTAAGTTTTAAGGAGTGGGATGAGGGAAGGCCAACGAAAGATTGCTCAAGCAGGTACCTGAATACGCCTATTTACGGCCGATACAAATTCTACACAACACGCCGCAATCATCTTGGCATCAGTTTTAAACTAAAGAAGTCCGCAGTAACAATGATTCGCAATTTTATTTTTAGTAAATTAAGCCTTAAGTACCTAAATTAACTCACATAAAAAACGAATGGTTGTGAGAAGCTAGACCCAGGGGCCCTCCGGACCTGTTGCGCCAACTATTTATTTATTTAAATTAAGCCTTCCATTCCATTAAGTGATAATGATATTGAATACGTCAAACTCCCAGAAGAATATTGTTCAATCAAGCGCAGAAATACTCCACACTCCCCAGCAAGAGAAAGAGAGAAAGCGAGTATCTGTTACTATCAATGCAATCAGAGACAATACTGAGACCCCCAAGGCCCCAACTCAAAATCCTCTTGCCGCTGGCCCCTTCATTTTTTTTTTTCAAATTCGCCATTTTGTTTTTCATGTAAAAACATACAAAAAATATAAAATCAATGCTGCCAACCGCTACCAACCATGGGGGAATGTGATAGAGTTCGAGAATACCACATTTTTAGATAACTGAATGCTATTGCTCGGTTATTTTACATTTTTAAAAGACGATTAATATAATTTGTTTGGTTAATAATACTATCTAAATGAGTTGTTTTATATATTAGGAGAAACATTGTTTTGTATTTTCCGCTTTTGAATATCATTAACTTCGATTTCACGAGTACATTTTTCTTAAATAACAGAAGAAAAATTGCTCAAAATGTTTTTATTCTCCTACAACCATTCTGCAGTAATCATTTTTCATTAATATTTTCAGAAAAAGTGCACTTATTCCTAAAGTAAAATACGATTCACACGTAATGAATAATTTCAAACTTAACGGACAAAATTTTATGAACACAGGCAGCAACTTTGCCGACAGCGGAGCGAGTGTGTTGGTGAGTGAAGTTAGGCGACATTTGTCAATACGAATTTCTATGTAACAATACTAACGCAATTAGCGTGTACCACCCCATAGAAATATAGCTTGTAGGCAAGTTACGGAAAATCGGTCGAAGATGGGGGTCTCAGTATTGGGGACGTTCGGATTCATAGTTTATGTAAAACGTCAACTAGATTCGTCGTGACTAGGAATCCGAACGCGTTGACTGAGCAACTTGAATTGTTTTTGTATTCTCGCGGTCAGCGTTGCCTTTGTTTGATTTGCCCTTTTTTATTGATATTTTCAAATAAGTACATTTAAAATGTAACACGGTTGCCTATCACAACACTATTACACTGTTATGCGAACTAATGGTTGTTAAATATCTTGCGAAAATTCGAAATTTGCAGAGTAGCTTTAGAAATGGCACCCTTTTCTCTCACTGGCCCTTTTTGCGACTCTTCAGAATTCTGCCACGGCCACTCTGTTTATTTTAAGTCTGACTCTTCGAAATGTCAACTGAGTATGCAGGCAGGATTTTCTTGACTAGATTTGTCGGCTTCCCCTCCATAAACATCAACTGCAAAAAATAATCACGTGACCACTCTGCGCCAATCAAAACTGAAATACATCTAGTCAGACAGCTGTCAGACTTACTAAACTATGAATCCGAACGTCCCCATTGAGGGCGTTGAAGTATCTAGTTTAGTAAGTCTGACAGCTGTCTGACTAGATCTATCTCGGTTGTGATTGGTTTAAATCGGTCACGTGGGCACCTGTGACATTTGACGTTTATGGAGGGGTAGCCGACGAATCTAGTCAAGAAATTCGTGACTGAGTACTAAGTTCACAGTTCGGGTATGTGGCCGGCGTAGAAAAAGTGACGTTCCCGACCAATCTAGTTTCTGCGTTCAGGTTACATCTTATCCAGACCAATCTAGTCGACTTAAGATAACTAGATTCTTGAATGCGGCCATTGTCTCTGCGAAGTGTCAAGTTCGAGAACTCACGCTAGGTATTTATTCCCAGCAAGAGCCACTTGGGAGTAAATGTTTACTTCTGAACACCAGGGGGAGATATGGATAGGATGTGTTCGCAAAGTTTCTCTATTTACTGTACATACTAGACGTTGGCTGTGATTGTTGGAAATGCATAAAGGAGTGCATAAGTAGGCTATATTTAAAAAAAAAAACAGCCAAATGTTAGGGATACTAATGAAATATACAACACCTTCTTTTTTTATTTAAGCTGCAATATTGTTTGAAACAAATTAAAGTTACTAATACTTTTATCATTAAACATAAATGTCGTGTTTATCTTTGAGATCAACTTCATTAGTACATCCTCAGATTTCATATTCTCCGCTGTTTTTCTACCCAAGAATATAAGAATATGAATATCATTTCTTAATAAAAAAATATGTTTTTCTTTGACTGGGAAAAAGGTACTTCTATAGCAATGTTTATCCTATTCTCACAAATATTATCTTAATACATATGTCTTAAATTCGTATTAATCACAAAAAAATATGTTACCTTACCTCTGCCATTTATTTAAGGTTTTTTTTTTGTGACCGAAAAGAATAAAAAGACAGTGTTAACGAGAAATTTTCTTTGCTCATTTACACAACTTAAAAGTGTTGTTGCGGTCTATGTAAAACAAAATAAATATTTTCCACATAATATAATATATATGTATATTAGCAACTTTAAACAGGTACCTATTATTTATTTTTTAAATGAACACAGTCTACAAATACCTAGATATCTTTCCATACAATTTCTACAAACTTTAAAAAAATGAATCATTTAAAATTTACCGCAAATAAGTTGTTCGTCAGTTTTCACTTAACGAACATCCCCCCGCAGTTGCTTTGTTTCTTGTGATTTGATTGGTTGTATTGTACATACAATATGTCAAGCAGTAAATTTCTGAACAACTGCTGAGAACCGTTTATTTGCACTTTTTCTTACTTTGCTTTGCTTTGCTGAGATCGAAGCTCAAAAAAACGCATCTAATATCAAAGTGAAAGTTGTTTACTAGTGTTTACTCGTTAGAGTTTGGAAGATTTTTTTTTTGAAGTCACAATTGTGGGGCCCCTCTTTTTTGGAGGCCCCGGGGTTCTGGTCAAAAGCTTTCAGAATTGACAGAAATGCTTTTTTATTTTATTGCAATGCCTTAACACGTTGAATGCGAATGTGTCAGGAAATAATAACGCAATTGAGACTCGGCCTTAACTCGAAAGTCAAGTGTAAAGAGCATATAGATTTATCACTTGTCACTTAATTTTCTCACAAATGATTCGATTTTACAATTAATTGAAATCTTGTTTTTTTTAATTCCAACGCTTTCGTCAAACTCTTTTCTCGAACTAAAAAGTGGCCTTCAAAAAGAAGTCGAAACACTGAGGGCGTACAAGTATATAGTTTAGTAAGTCTGACAGCTGTCTGACTAGATCTATCTCGGTTGTGATTGGTTTAAAGCGGTCACGTGGGCACCTGTGACATTTGACGTTTATGGAGGGGTAGCCGACGAATCTAGTCAAGAAATTCGTGACTGAGTACTAAGTTGACAGTTCGGGTATGTGGCTGACGTAGAAAAAGTGACGTTCCCGACCAATTTAGTTTTTGCGTTCAGGTTACATCTTATCCAGACCAATCTAGTCGACTTAAGATAACTAGATTCTTGAATGCGGCCACTGCTTCTATAAAATGACAGTGGGGCACTTTGTTATTTATAACTGACAGACAGCTGTCAAATCTTTGAAGTGACAATTTATGTACCTGACAACTCCAGCAACTCAGTGCTAAATTTACAAGTCCCAAATCAGTGTTGACAAATTATAAAAAAAAATTCCGATAATCGCAAACATTTTTACGGTTGACGAAGTTTCGTAAACAGTCCAGACGATCATCGCCATGGGGAATCAGCTCGCAGATTTATTTCACATAGGACAGACTTCATGCAAAACGACTTCTAAACTATTGCAACTTTTGACAGTAGTCAAAGCCACTCCTCTCCATAGTGTGAAAGAAATTGCAGAAACTAATGTGCAGCAACTGCTTGTGAGAGGCGAAACTGACGACAACATTATTCGCATATTTAAACGACTTAACGTATGTCCTGTCGCACCCCGCAAACTTTCGTAATTAAGCAAATGGGACTCTGCCAGCGCCTTTTAATGGAAAGAAAAGCCATCCCTGCTACTGTCGCCACCTACTCTGTCCTTCACATATACAAACATAATATACACTGGCAAGTCCATGGGACAAAGTAAGACGATGTTTTAGATAGGAAAAAGAACATTCCTTAGCAGCGGGGTCCTTGTGGGATAAGTTTTGTAATTTTTCGCAATTAGTCTTATGAGACACGTAGCTACCATCAGGAAAGCCAACCCACCGAAGATGTAATTCCACGATGTCTCTGTGGAGCCACTTGAATTCCACTCAGACTGCTATCTAGGGTCTCCGCAAGTGGCACCTCTCCGGTTCCCGTTCGTCCGACATAAATTGCGTTAAAGTTATGGCATGCCACAGATTGATGTCTTTTATGTGATTTCATTAGGAAAATTCACTGAAACTATATCTTTTCTGGTCTGCCGATGGTCTGCTGGTATGCACAACTCTACCAGGAAGACGAAATATAATAAAAAAAAACCTGCTTTTATCAAGTCGACTGCATTAGAGATGAAAATAAATAAATGAGCGGTCCATTGCCAAATGACACGAGGCGACGGTACACATGCACACAATTTGGCAAATTAATGGTTAGTACAACTCAGGGCTCGGTCCCGCTATCACAATTGTCTTCCGTTTGGGGTCCGTTCGGCGTATATTGTGGTCAACAGTGGTGCGGTTATGCCATGTAGTGAAATGGCTCACATGGCTAAAGTAATTTACTTAGGGATTAATGGCCTGGTTATAAGTGAAATGGTTTATGTTGCTGTTAATGACTACCTTGAGTGATGTTTGGATAAGATTTAATGGATTCCTTTGATCGGCCTGTGTGATGTGAGATAGAGCCACTTCAGTGTATTATAGAGTGGACTCTTATTTATTGAGGTGGACTTCCCGGAGTATAAGTATACAGAACATATAAATGTGTCATGCATCATACTTCATATACAGAGAAGGTAAAGGAAGCTTAAGAAAGGAAAGTTATTAAAGGTTTTTACAGGGAGAGTTGCTGACGCAGTCAAAAGAGAATCGAGGACGAGGGGTTTCTAAATTCTTTTGGTGGACTCAGCGATTTGATGACTTGAACAAAAGCATGTTTAGTTTAGTCGCTTGTGTTGGTCGTCTAGAAGAGGGAACAAACACGGGTACCCAATTTCATAATGCAGAAATCGCAACCCTTCAACAACGATGCCATGCTCTGGAAAAAAGGAAGTAGCATGTGATGCTGTGCTCTTTGCTATACGTGCACTCCCAAATGAGAACTTGACCAACTTGTTTAATCAACTCTGTCAAACCCTTGGCTGCAAATATTTTTCCGTACAAATAAACGGAGAAATGACGACAAAAACGTTTGCTTAATAACACCGCTAACACAACATCTCCCATTATTTGGAAATTCAGCAACGCTCAGGAGAGAAATGCTTTACTTACGTCAGCAGCTAACTACCGCAAACAAAATGCTACTTAACTACGTCTTCGGGACTTGGGCATTGATTCAAACAACACTTGCTATATCAATGAAAGTCTTCCGAGACAAACAGTTAATATCAAAGCAGTTAACGAAATACATTTTGCAACATAATTTGTTAAGTTTTCGACAGTCTGGTTTCAAAGCTAACCACAGCTGTTCCTCAGCTATAGTCAACTTACTTGACGAAATAAGGCTAGACTACAACAAAAGCAACATAACACTGCTGTATTTTTTCGAAAGCCTTTGATAAGGTTAACCATGAGATACTGCTTTGGAAACTACAAAATTTATTCGAACTCAGTGACAGAGCAGTTAAACTGATGAAAAGTTTTCTCTCTGATAGGTTGCAAAGGGTCGTCATCGTCACAAATGCGAATCATTCTCAATTAAAAAAGATCAGACAGGGTACGTCACAGGGATCAATATTAGGGCCGATTTTATTCTGTATTTTTATAAAAGACCTTCCACATGTTTGTAAACATACATCAGTTCACTTGTATGCTGATGATGTGCAACTTCATGCTGCAAAGTCGCTCCCACCTCTTGATGAACTCGCAGCACATGTTAGTGAAGTTTAGAGCGAATTCACAGATGGTCTGTGGAGATTGGACTACAACTAAATCCAAAAAAATCGCAAGTTTGGCTAAATGGTAATAAGATCAGAGTAGTGGAAACTGTCAGTAGTCCAGGTTTCGTTATAAACCGTAGCCTATCTAGCTACAATCATATTAACATTGTCGTTGGACGAATCTATGGATGTCTTCGTAAATTGTGGCCCTCTGCTTATTTCAACCCCACTGAAACTCGACGAAAGCAGGCAATAGCCTTAGTACTACACGGAAAGAACTGCAAAGTCACCAATTACAAAATTTTGAGTTGCAAATCACGAATTATATATTTTTCGTAAATCACAAGGACTTTGTCTTGAACTGATACAAAAATTCGTAATTCGACATTGAAAACGGCGAAGAATATCAAATTTTGTTTGTTGAATATTACGATTAGAAGTATTAATTCGAGCTTCATTTATTTGTAGTGATTTGCGACATTTTGGGCGCAATTCACCAATTCAATAGGTCAATTCCTCAAACCCCACTTTAAAATTTCAAATTGCAAAAAATATTTCGTAATTTACCACCACTGAATGGTGAATCAATAAAATCTCATAATAATTTCGCACATGTAAATTGAAAATGTAAATTGACGTAGAGAAGTCGTAAATTGCAAAATATGAATTGCAAATTGATAAAAATAAGTTGCAATTTACGATTAAGAACTTGTAAATTGCAACTACTGAAGTAGTAAATCAACCCCTGTTGCAGTTTACTAAGGGATAAAATCGTAATTTGCAACAGAAAAGAGGCAATTTACGATATGTTTTTGCAATTCACAACCACAGTAATATCAAATTGATAACTACAAGGTGGCGCAAAAGTAATCCTCCTATCAGAAAATGCTATAAATTTTGCGATTGGCCCCTAATGTCAGTTCTGTTTTGACATTTGTGTAGTAAACACATGCGAAATACACGTTAATAAACAATGGGTGAGTTCATAAATGCAACATTGTTGCACATGCCATGCAAAAAATATTGATTCAATGCAATTATGAACTGAAACACTGCTTCAAGTTTGCAGTAGTCTTGCGTTTCCAAAAAAGAGTTCATATATGCAGTAGGCATTAAAAAAAAATGACAGACATTTTTTTAATTTTCTTTCTTCTTTCAGTGACAGAGTTTGGTTGTTATTTATAAAAGCTTTAATAATGTCAGCTAAAAGAATAATTTTAGGACTGATTCTTAATCACTTAAATGGATCAATTTTTGAAAGTGTTCAGGCAAAAATATCTGAAAGATATAGAAGCAAAATTCAAAGAAAAAGGAAGATTATTTTGATAAAAATGAACTGTATTTCAAGAAACATTCCAAAAACTAGGAGTTTTCTTAAAACCATTGGACAATTTCCAGATGATGTTTTCAGAAATCATTTTCGTATGAAAAAGGTCACATTTCAGGTTCATTTTCTACGATGCTTTGTTATTAAAACCTTAAATTTTATATCAATTTCTTAACAGTTTATTGAAAAGGAGATTTGTCCACTTTGGAAAAAGTCAAATTTTGGTCGACCGAAAACCTCTCTGAAGCTGGCACTTTTGTTAACTATTTGGAAGCTTGCTAACAATTGCTCCTTTAGACAAATCAGTAATTTATTTAACGTTGCTAAGAGGCTGGCTTTTAAGTAGGTACTTCATTGAAATCACAAAACTAATATTCAAGAATAGGAAAAAGTATATAAAATGGCCAGATTCAATTGAGGAACAGATAATAATAATGGACAAATTTGCAAGTTTAAGGAGCAATCCTTTTCCAAACGTTCTTGGATGTGTAGACGGAACTCAAATACCTATAATAGCACCCAAAATTGACCCAACAAGCTATTTTAATCGAAAGGGTACGTTTTCAATTAATATGCAGGTTAGTCAGCTTTTAATGTCGATTATAGTGTTATATAAATGTTTTTTTTTTTTCAGGCTATATGTGACCATAGCCAAAAGTTTATAGACGTGTGTCTTGGCTATCCTGGTAGCTGCCATGATGCTTCTGTGTGGGAGCGAAGTTCAATTGGGAGGGCGTTAAAGGTTGGTTCCAAAAGAATAGTTCAAGATGGCAACATTTTGGGCGATTCAGCTTATCCATTGAAATGTTATCTAATGGCCCCGTATCGTGACAACGGGCATCTTTCTATAACACAAAAAACATACAATTATGTACATAGTTCAACACGAGTTTGCGTGGAACAAGCTTTTGGGCGATTGAAATCTATGTTCCGAATTCTAAAATTCATCGATATAAAAAACTTGGAGTATGCTAAATACATTGTACTTGCTTGTGTTGTTTTCCATAATATAATCATAGAGCAAGAAATGGAGCTTGAACCTTACTCAGCTACGCAATCACTCGACCTAGATAATGATGATGATATTAACATTTTGGAAGAACATCAATCATCTGCTGAAGCTGCTAAGTGCTAATGAAGCTAAAGTCAAGCGAAACGGAATTGCGATGTTATTTTCTTCATAATCCTGTAAATGTTCTACTTAAATTAAAAATAACTTCAAACATACAAAAATACTAGTTTTATTTGTTTTTGTAACGATATGCAAGTTTTTAGATTAATTTCATTGATAGAAAATTTGTACATTTACAGTTCACAGATCATGACCAGTTTAAAGAATTCTGGCTCTGATTTTACACTAAATCTTATTTATTAACACATAAATTAAATAAAAAGCTCATTTGTTAGAAAACAAATTAAATTCACAGCTCCTTTTTGAGATAGAAGGAAATATCAATCGGCAATTCTTTCTAAAGTTTCCTGTAATGACATGAGAACTTCTATTCTTTTTTTCTCCACTTCAATTTTTTCACGTTCCACTTGTGCCGACGCTCGTCCTCTATAGCTTCTTTTTCCAAAAATTCTATTATTTGATTATTTGACAATTTTGAATCATTTTTTTTAGTCTTCTTTTTTGGAATCTCATCTTCTTTATCACTTTCGTCGCTATGTCCAAAAATCTCTGCCACAAGCTCATTTGGAAGTTCAACATTATGTCGACATCCGTACACCTCGTCAAATTGCTGGAAATAGTCCCACGAAGAGACATCTCTCCCGCTTTGTTTGTTCCTTTTTTTTATCCTTTGATAGGTTACCTTTAAATTTTGGTATTTTCTTGCAATATCTTCTCTATTGTAAGGCATCAAAGGCGCAAGAGTTTTCATCTCCGTAAAAACTTTTCCCCAAAGAACAGATTTTTTTTTTCGCCCCGCTATAAATTCAGACTCGATTCCTAAACGGATCGAAATCAGCAGTTTGGTTTCAGCATCCGACCACAATTTTTGTTCGCTTTCATTCCTATAAACACACAAATAATGTATTTTAACTTTTTAATTAAAAAAACCTTCATTTATTTTGGATAAATCTATTAAATTTTCATTTATTTTACTTACATATTTTTTCCTGCCATTTTCTGCAACTCGACAACAAAATAAAAGTCAATGCAGAGTTGATCGCAATTTGACTGTCATTTGGCTTATATGAACGCACTGCTTATCTGCCTCATGCAAAGATAATGCAGTGTTTTTACATTAATGGACGCAAAAATTGCAGTGCTGCCGCATTTTTACTTTTATGAACTCAGCCAATGTTACGCTACACTGCTCCAGAACGCGGAATATTGGTGACTATTTATTTGAGCAATAATCGGTCAAAAATAATCATGAGGGATGAGGCCCATTTCCATCTTAGCGGGTACGTAAATAAGCAAAATTTACGCTTCTGGGGCACTGAAAATCCGCGTGTAACCCACGAAGAGCCATTACACCCGCTCAAAGTCACTGTATGGTGTGCAGTTTTCGTTTCGTGAAGACGTCGCGGGCCAAACGGTTACTGTGAATGGTGAGCGCTACAGAGTAATGATCAACGAGTTCTTTTTGCCGCAACTTGATGAATTGGGATTGGAAAACATGTGGTTCCAACAGGACGGTACAACGGCACACACTGCACGTGCCACAACCGATATGCTGAAGGATGCATTTCCCGGGCGCCTAATCTCCCGTTTTGGCGATTTGCATTGGCCAGCAAGATCGCCTGATTTGACCGCTGCAGACTTCTTTTTGTGGGGCTTTTTGAAGTCGCGGGTTTATGTCAACAAGCCTTAGACTCTTGCAGCTCTTAAAGACAATATCCGTCTAAAATGTGAGGACCTATCGCCGGAAGTTTTGGCCAAAGTGATGGAAAATGCCATAAAAAGGGCTCAAATGACAATCAACTGTGGCGGCGGCAATTTACATGACATCATATTCTCGACTTGATGTAAAAAAAATTAAAAGACCAAATAAAAATAATCCACAAGAAGAATCAAAGTCTTTCTTTTTTTTTTTTTAAATTGCAGCCAAAAAACATCGGAAGGTTATTTTTGCGCCACCTTTATTTGTATCAAACTGCGATCGGTTGTGGCAATATGTGTTTCAAGTCCGATTGCATTTATGACACTGAGAAGTGTTGATTCACGATTTTTGAGGGTCAATATCTTCACTTTGTACAATTTCTAGAATTGCGAATAAAAAGTCGTGAATTAGTAAATCCTGAGCTAAGCTCTAAAATGAGACAAACTTTTCGTGACTCGGCGCATATTTTTCTTGATTTGATCTTAAATTTTTTTCCGTGTACCTATCATTACATTTTCTAGTGCTGTCCATAGCACACTGGACTCTTTATCGCAACGCAAACTGCAAGTTGCTTTCAATGATACGGTGCGATATGTGTATGGTCTTCGAAGAAGCGACCACATCTCCATTTAGTCTCGGGAGCTACTTGGATGTTCTCTGCAAGATAACAACAACGCAAGGAACTGCATATTTATTCACAAAATCTTTTTTTTTTTTTTTTTTTTTTTTTTTTTTTTTTTTTTTTTACCGAGGGTAGGTGAAAATCTTCCAAAGACACTATGAGAATAGCAAGCGCGTGCTCATAGTAGTGTCAGATTTTTACTGACTAAAAACACCACCCTTCGAAAGATTGTTAGATACTGCAACTAAGATATAACTTATCAAGCAATTTTTCTATAACGAAATAACAACTTTTGACAGGCTACTTTCCAATGAAAGATCCTGCATGTTCCGCAATTTAGACGCGGTTAATCTTATCTTGCCAAGTCGAACGGTTTCGTTCTTTGTAGCCGGCGCAATAAATTGTTCTCGTCCAAAATTTGTCGGACTGTATTGTTGACATGTCCGATTAGTCGGTTTCTATGTTTTCTCGCGAAGCTTCTAGTTTCAGCTTCAATTGTTGGAATTCCGAGATCCCTGTGGATATCGTCGTTTCTAATATACCATGGTGCTTGTACAATTTCTCTAAGCACTTTATTTTGAAAAGTTTGTAGAATATTGGCATTTGTTTTCTTGGTACAACCCCAAAGTTGTATACCGTAGGTCCACACCGGCTTTAGCACTTGCTTGTATAGAAGCAGTTTGTTTTCGGTACTGAGCTGGGAATATTTTCCGAGGAGCCAGTACATTTCTCTATATTTGATATCGAGTTCTTTACGTTTCATTTTCACGTGCGAATTCCATTTCAGCTTCGCGTCGAGTGTCATTCCCAGGTATTTGGCCTCGTTTGCAAAGGGTATTCGGGCCAAGTTTAGGAAAATTGGCAAGTCATTAGTTTTCTTATACGTGAAATTCACGTGAACAGATTTAGTTTCGTTGAGGGCGATCCGCCAGTCCCTCGTCCATTCATTTACCTTATTCAGCGCGATTTGAAGTTTCGCAGTCGTTTCTTCAATTGTATTACCTACTGCTAGGATAGCGGTGTCGTCGGCGAACGTAGCGAGAGTAGTGCCATCTTCTCTTGGTATATCGCGAGTATATAACAAATAGAGAAGGGGCCCAAGGACACTTCCTTGCGGCACGCCGGCCGAAATTTCCTTAAGTTCAGAGTACTCGTTTCCATGTCTAACACGGAAGAGTCTATTCCCGAGATATGATTCTAAAATATCATATAGGCGTACAGGAAGAACTTGTCGTAATTTAAATTTTAAACCGTCGTGCCACACCTTGTCAAAGGCTTGTGAGACGTCAAGGAATACGCTTGAGCATATCTTTTTTTCTTCAAATGCTTTCTCAATTACGTCAGTAATTCTATGCACTTGGTCAATCGTGGAATGCTTGGTTCTGAACCCAAACTGGTGGTCAGGGATAAGATTATTGTTTTCTATAACCGGTTGTAGTCGCGTTAGTAAAATTCTCTCGAAAACTTTGGATATAACTGGAAGAAGGGAAATCGGTCTATACGACTTTACTTCATTTGGCGGTTTTCCTGGTTTTAAAACCATTATGACCTCCGCAACTTTCCATTGGCTCGGCACGTGTTTAAGTCTGAGCGCGGCATTTATAATATGAAGAAGCTTAATTAATGCTTTTCTTGGTAGAACTTTGAGAATTTCTCCCGTGATCAAATCATAACCAGGAGCTTTCTTAGGTTTTAGGGATTCAATTTCACGTTTTAGTTCCCTTAGCGTTGCACTTGTGAGTACTAAATCGTCGGATAGTAATTCCGCCGCAATAACACTGTCGTGAACCGCCCGACCATCGTACGGTTTAAAGGTTTCTTCTAAATGGGCGGCAAAAACGTCCGCTTTTTCTTTATCTTCCCTTGCCCATTCATTTTGATTTATTTTAATTGGCGGCGCGGGGATTTTGGGCCTTTTGGTGCCTTTTACAGCTTTCCAAAGTGAATAATTGGAATCTTTTTTAGCCGTTAAACTTTCAAGGTAAGAACCTATCGCACGATTTTTAAAGTCCTTGATAGCTGTCCTCAACAAATTGCACAAATAATTCAAATGTGTTTTATGTTGCGGGGCGCGACTCTGTTGCCATTTTTTACGCGCCTTCCTTTTTTCGTTGACCAATTCTTTTATTTCGGGAGGATATCGTAGACCGTATTTGGCCGGCGTTTTCCTTGGATTAGGCGTATTATTCCAGGAAGCGAGCTGTACGATCTCAACGAAGCGATCTACTTCAACCTCAAGTTCATAGGGTGTCGTAAGTGGAACGCTCAGTTCGACATTCTCTTCAATTTCGTTCCTAAAGCATTCCCAGTTAGTTGTTCTACCAGTTAATCTCGCTGGCTGAAGGTTATTTACTAGTTTTACGCTCAATGTTAAAATAACCGGTGAATGATCAGATGACAGATCAAAGCTCTCTTCAACTTTAATGTGGTTGGTAGATATTCCTTTCACGACGAAAAAATCGATCAGGTCAGGTATTTTTGAAGTATCAGTTGGCCAGTAGGTCGGTTTGCCCGTCGAGTGGAAATCGCAACTGTACTCCATACCTGCCCCATAGAGCATTCTTCCTTTTCGCGAGATGTATCTAGAACCCCAGAACGTGTGTTTCGCATTAAAATCGCCGCCAATAATGAAGTTTGGTTTGAGCGCTTTAAGCAAGTTAGTATAATCAGTTTTTTCAAGTGGGGAACGCGGTGGACAGTAGATAGATGAAATTCTAAGAGTACGTTGACTATTTTTCACTCGAATCGTGCACAGTTGCATAGTTTCAAGCTCTATCTTCAGGTCTTCGTATTGTTCAATGCATTCTTTAATAAACAATGACGATCCACCTCTCGCGTTTCCCGAAGGGTGACAAGCGTGGAAGTCATTATAGCCTTTTATTTTTAAGCTCGATCCCCTTTTCACGTGAGTTTCAGAAATCAAGCAAATGTCAAGATCTTTCTCGCGTATGAATATTTCCAATTCGTCGAGTTTTTGCAAAAGACCGTTTGCATTCCAAGTGCATATTTTTAACATTGGTTTGTCATTCATATTTTATTTGATGTACGCGTTTTCCGTGAATTATTTTCGAGCTTAACCAAGCGATCGAGAATAATTTTATTTATTTTGCTTTGTTCCTCAAGTTTCTGCAAAATAACTGAGAAAACATGTGAAGCAGGGTCCGGCGAAGTTTCAACGTTTTTTGCTCCTTCGGATGCCGCGGCCTGAGCGTAGGTCTGCACTCTGGCTGACCGAGGACCACTATTCGCCACTATTGGCTTTCCTGATTTTAACAAAATCTGTACAACCATTTACAAACCTATTTGTTCACAAGGCTCAACTTTTCTCGCTCAAAAAGGGCTATTAATATTCTCCCTTTTTGTGCTTCTGCAGAGTTCCTCCCCGCGTTAGCTACAGGATCTGTTTAAGGTTTATCTAGTTTATTTCTTGATTGTCGGACCATTCTACTGTCGGGACATGTGCCGCTTTCAAAAACTCGATAGAGCATAATTTGCTGGCGTCAATTTCTAGATCACTAACATTTCACTTTCACCTTGGGTCCACAAATGCGTCCCAAGAAAGTAGTCTAATTATTGTGAATCCCATAATCCAGATCTCGCTGCTTCTACTTTTAACCAATTTTACAAACTCTGCATAAATACTGTACCATCCCGGAGCAATTTCACAAATTCTCCCATTCAATGTATTGTGCCTTGTGCGGCACTTGAAGCGCGCCCAACTTCACTTCACTATGCACGATGAGTCTCTCATAACCAATTATAGTTTGTAGCGAGTTCAGTCGATGAAACAAAACTTTTCCGCCCCCAACTCCAACTGCAACATCCAACTGAATTAGCATTTTATTTGCATAGGTCCCTGCCAATTTTCATGGCGTAAAATTTAATTATAAAATGTACAGAATGACAAAAAAAAACTTGAAACAACTTTCCAATTTGAATACCTACACAAAAGTCGAAGCTGACCCAGTTCCCTTGAACTTGTTTTGCCAACACTTCCACCTAACGCCTTTCGCCAATGTCCTTGTCCATCACCCGGAGATAGTGAGAATACAGTTCGCCTGCAGTCCATAAAACTATAGTTGTAGCGCTGGTGTGACTCTAATAGGGCAACACAAAAACATCACCGGAAGGAACAGCCTCTCACTATCTGAGATCAACAGGGGGAGATAATTTATCCAACCTGGTGCTGTACAGCTGAATGAATTTCATTCCCGGCGCGCTTTTCTCATTAACATTTCACCGTTTCCACCGGAGGGCACAATATAATTGTACCTTTACAAATTCTAGTCCTGGAAATAGATTTTAATTAACATTCTCCTTTGGCCAGCTATCCATTTATTCATTCAGATATCCTTGAGAAAATACGCATCTCAATTTTCTTAAACTCGCAACTAAAACAATCAGGAAGGATGAAAGGACAAAATAAATAAAGAAGCAATTTGAAGTTTTTCCGTTCTCGTCACCGAAGACATTCAGTGGACCGTTTGCTATTCATCAATGGCCAAAGACAGAGGAAGGACAGCAACATGTGTGTTTGTCCCCCCGAGGCGGTCGGTATAAAGTAGCAATTTTCGTATTGAAATCATCAGCAGAAAGAACCTTTAATTTAAATTCTCCATCTCCGGCTAAGAAAATGAGCGGCAAAAAGGAGATACACAAACACAAGTCGAAAAAGACTTTGATGCTGCGACATATGAGTAGACACCCAAAATAAAGTTTTTCCTCTTTATTTTCGACCACAAAATTTGCAGATGCTTCCGAAGGATGTTGGTATAACATTTTTTGTTGCTTCTTTTCCTTTCGGTTTCTGTGTCATATGCAAATTTTTGGTCAGCAAGGATGAACCAAAACAAAATAAAATTCAAATAGGAAGAGGATACATTTCCACACAAGGCACAAGACCACACAGAACATTCTGTCGTGGTGTGTTCGTCTAACAGCATTATTTGAATGAGGAGGCTGTGGCAAACAACAAAAAAAAAAAAGTACACCCGCATTAAAATAATCCTTTTCGGTGTAGCCAGTCTGGTGAGAGAGTACTTTGTCGAGGCTATAAGTTTTCCTTGTTTCGGTTTTAGACTTGACGTTGGACTTTTTGCTAAAAAATGTTTGGCTTACGATTTTGGAAATGCCTACTTTTGACAAGTGTCCCCTTGATCGCCTTTGACAGTTCTATCAGTTTGACAGCAGGAATGTGTTTCGTGATTTGTTTCAACTGCACGTTTACTCAAGTTCTTCTGTTGCTCATCTCGATCTTGTAAGCCGCTGGAAATAAATGCAAGGTATCGCTGTAGGATATAAAACGTCAAATATATGTAGGATCTTTCACGAGGTCCTAGTTTTTGTTTAATAACCTTAAGCGTGATCGATTAAAACACTGACTCAAGACAATTCAAAAATACCATATTACATACAATAATAGGTACTAGTTCTAAATACTTTAAGATGGTAGTGGCGACTGGTCAATTTTAGCGATTCGCCTCAATTGTGCTAAATTAATTAAGTTTCGCTGTGGTTACACTGCATCTCTACACCGCGAGTCTGTATTATGTATGTCAGACTTTTAAGTCAGACCTCTTGTCCGCCATATTTGAATTGCTTTGGTTCTTGGTTGGGCAAATCGTGTTATGACTTCTCGTTTCCCAAGATGTCCTCAACGAAGAAACAAGTGAGGTTGGCTCTCGCTTCTTAAGAATCGCTCTCTGATTTTCGTGTGATCCAACAGAAAAACATCACTTCCTCTTTTTTTGTTGATATTCATGCGATTGCAATATGCGCAGCCTTCGACATCAATTGCAATTGCAATATTTTATATTTGAGCCAATATCTTCATAAATATGAATATTTATTAAATTTAAGTATCACTTTGCGAAAGTAAAAAATCAGTCATAATTGAATCCGGGCACTTGCATTTCCGAGAATTACCGGACAAACTTATTTTTTTGCTGTCAAACGCTGGTCTGTCAGACTGAAAAGTCTAGATTTCTGTCATGTCCACAAAATCGACTACTGGAGACTATAGGTGGTAAGGAAAGGAAAAAAAACTAGGGACGCGAATTCTCTCATTCTCGGTTTATTCGTTTATCGTTAAGTAACTGTTCACATTCAAAAATCTAGTTATCTTAAGTCGACTAACCTGAACGCAAAAACTAGATTCGTCAGGAACGTCAGTTTTTCTACGTCAGCTGCATATTCGAACTGTCAACTTAGTACTCAGTCAAGATTTTCTTGACTAGATTCGTCTGCTACCCCTCCATAAACGTTAACTGAAACAGCTGCTCATATGACCGATTTCAGCCAATCAAAGACGAGACACATCTAGTCAGACAGCTTTCAGACTTACTAGATACTTGGACGTACCCACTATCTGGTAGCTGGTTCTCTCGCGTTGCTCGTTTATTGTTCATTTGGTCTTGCTTTGTCGTGTTATGTGTTTTCAATGTCAAAAAAGTATAAACAAGACTTTGACGGAGTATATATCTATAAATGCCACCGCGAACCCAAATTTGCGACAAAAAGCTTATGGCAGCTTATGCAGCTGAGCTGACATTCGAAGTGTACAAAGTATTAAGGATCAAAGACAGTAGCACAGACAATACTGAGACCCCCAACTCGCAATCCTTTTGCCGCTGGCCCCCTCGTTTCTTTTTTTTTTTTTTTAATTCGCCATTTTGTTCTCAATTTAGAATCCGTGTAACATGCAAAAACATACAAACAATATAAAATCAATGCTGCCAACCGTAGGGGATTGTGATAGAGTTTAGAAATACCACATTTTAACATAACTGAATGCTATTGGTTGGTTGTTATATATTTTTAAAAGGCGATTAATACAATGCGTTTGAAAAATAAAACTAACTAAATGAGATGTTTTATATACTTTGTTTTATAATTTTTTCTTAAATAACTGATGGAAGTTTGCTCAAAATGTTTTATTTTTCTACAACCAATCTACAGTGTTGATTTTTCATAAAGTTTTTGAGCAAAAGTACACTTATTCCTACAAAAAGGAGTTTAGATAATGTAAAAGTAACGAATAATTGAAAATTTAACGGATAAAATTCTATGAACGCTGGCAGCAACTTTACCCATAGCGGAAGCTGTTAATATTTTTTTAGGGTACACACCCTTGTGACCCTGAATTTTTAATTTTTCAAGTTTCGTGACATTTGTCAATACGAATTTCTGTGTGTAGGACCTCTCGGGCATTTTCTATTTTTGAGGGAAAGATATCTAGATTAACAGGGGTATTTTGTTTGAAAGCCATAGTAAAATCTACCCAAACAATTACGTTGCAAGTTTTAAAAATTGTGTCGCAGAGAGGGCTCTAACTAATAGGTTACCTTCGGGACGCTTTAGAGTCAATTTAAACCCTTTTTCAACGCCTGGACATTGGGCTGATCTTTTTAAAAATCAGTGAATTTGGACTCTTAAAAATTCAAATTTTTTTACCCTATTTAGTTGAATCGGAAGAATTTATTTTTGCCGGATTTTGAACTACAATTATATCGCTAAAAAATCACAGTGTATTTCTTTTAAAAAGAAAAGAAAATATAAAGATAGTAATGCAGCTGCTCTTTTCCTCCGGGCGGGACTATTTCTGAAAAAAATCAGAGGTAACCCTGGTGTACTGTAGATGGAATATAAAGGAAGCTGAAAGACTTAATGGATATTTCCCTAAATGACAGAAAAGAGTTAGTCTCGAGAAAGTTCTTCTTTGTATACAGGGGCACTCATTCCGTAACTTTTCAGACGATTATCGTCAAAACGATAGAACCCAAAACTAGCAACTAAGTGCTAAAATTACAAGTTCGAGAGGTTAATCCAGTTCATTTCCCACAAATATAATGAAATCTGACGATATTCAAAAAAATTCGAGCAGATTATAACTTCTAATGGTGATTAAAGTTTCCAAAACGATATCGTTCAGACGATCATTGATATACGCAATCTGCCCCCAGTTTTTGCTCTGTAAAATGCGCCACGCCCCTTATTCAAAATCGCCTACATTTCGTGAAGTGCTTTCAACAGACAATATATACGTACCTACATCCTTTGGCTAAATTTAAAAACCAAAGTTGCAATACCTATCCAGATGTAGTGATTTAATTGATTATGTACTCTCGGTGGTGCCTCGCCCATATTTTGCAAACTAATTGAACCAGAAAATGACATACATAATAAAGAATTATCAAAATTTGAAAGCAAAAGCTGCCATGAATGCAAAAATATAGGTTTCGAGGTAACATTGTTGAATGGAAGCTGCCAAAACTCCTCGTTCATATACCACCCACATTTTGCAAAGTACGGAGATAATCGGGTCTATCACAGAATCCTTCGTATTCGGAATTTTGCTACGAACGCCGAAAGAACTATCACAGAATCCGTGAATTTCGAAATTTTTTTTTTTTGCTTTCGAAATTCGTAGAACGTGGTATATTCAGTGATACCACTTTCAAAATTCCCCTACGACGGATTCTGTAGCAGTTCTTTCAGGGTTCCTAGCAAAATCCCGAATACGACGGATTCTGTGATAGACCCGAATAGATTCATGTATCAAATATTCTAGCATCGGCTGCAACGTATTCCTAGTTTTTTTCTCTGTCATCTATAGATTAGTATCATAAGTTTCTCTGTTCAATGGGAAGTGCCACGCCCCATATCCGAAACCCTTCGTATAAACACTCTCTGGATAAGCACGCATGTTCGAAGATTAATGGATACCAGATCGGATAAAAGACAGATACAGAGACAGACAGACGTGTTGTAAATATATTGCATTCACTTTTGTACAGTTGTATAAAATTTAAATATTTTACATGTTGTGTCAGTTAGAAATGCCACTGAGTGCCACGCAGCTGAGTCTTCCCAGTACAGTTGCCTATAATAAGCTGCATTCCCATTAAGACGTGCAAACACACCCTCTTATCTCGGCTAATAAACAGTAAACACATCTTCCTAATCTGTCCTCCTGGTTAACACCAATTAACATTAAGGAACACTCTGTTCGTTTGTGCCATAGCACATACAATTATAGAATCCTGATATAAATTTATGCACGAACACGTCCAGAACGGCTGCAAGGACATCTCTTTTAACAATCCGTTTGCCTTCAAGTGGATTGCTTTAAATTCGGAATTTCTATTTGAATTACTCCTCTCTCTCTTGCTCCTCCAGAGTTCTGTCTGCTGACGAATTCATCCAGATTTCAGATCCCGTTTCCCGTGTCATGTTTCACTTTCATTGTGTTCGCACTCCCCCTCTGCGTACAGTGTGTCAAAACGACAGCCCCCCATCGTCGTTTGTTCATCTATTTAAATGAATGTGCAGTGACACACCCCCTCATCAACAATTATTTAAATCTATTCTGCAGTCTCTCCGGCTCCATATGGCACCTGTCTACATGGCGCCATCTCTTATCATTTGCAGAGCATAATTAGACAGTAGCTGTGAATTGTGAGAGCTGTTAATCAAACTGGACACTGACAATGTACACCAGCCATTACGTGTGTAACCCGTTATTATCCTGCCCGCCCACACAAATATACACTCCTCTCATCGCAGGGAGATTGAAATGTTAATTAAACCCTGTAATTCAAGCTCGACGTCAACGGACGACGTCTGTTCGGTCGTCCTTTTTCGGTTCTATTGTCATGAACGCAACGTTACGCTTGGACAAACGCAATAGCTACAGCAGTTGCGCAAAATTTTGCACATGAATAACAAAGTATTTATAGCGTGGCAAAATTAATTTCTGCTGATTTGTCACTTTAGTCGCGAGCGACAAACGGCGACAAACGGCGACAGAGAGCTCATATTATACGCAGCGCTGCGCAGCGCTCGTGAAGGTCGTTTACATGAATATTAAGCGCCATCAACATCATTGCGGGAGACAAAAACTCGTGGCAATATGATTGTATGTTTGTGTGCGTGGAAGCGCGCATAATTATGAAGCACTAATTAATGCGTAATGCCATTTTTTGGCCGCTTGCACAACACTATATAGCCAAAGGACGACCAACGACAACGATACACACTACACAGTGTGCTTTATCACTGGTGAAATTTTCGATGCAAATTAATTGAGTAAACGAACGCGAACGCTCCTCTGAAATGAAATTACGTATGCACTGAATTAAAAATTCGAATTTTGAGGCTAGGGATTCTGTTTTTTTTTTGTATTTTTTATTTTGTACGAGGAAAAAAAAATTCATTTGTGTTTGGTGACCCAAAAATGGAGCATATTTCAGGAAAGAAGCTGCGCCATTGCCTTGGAAAGGAGAACGCGGTAGGTATGAATTTTACTTAATGTGCGTGAAATAATTGCAGCCGCCACTTAACGTTTACAGTCACCGCGTCGAGTTCGAGTAGTGCCTGCATTTTCGTATCAAGCCCTGCAGCCGAACGTTGTAGTCCAGCCACCAGAGAGGTAAGATTCTTCTATTATGTGTGAGGGATTTTGTTGGTTTGATGGGGTCTGGCATTGGCATTGAAATGCTGGACCTCTAAAATAAGCAGCTCAATGGCGAAGAGTGTTGCTGGAGTTTGAAGGCTCAGTTTCCAATACAAGTTTAATAAAATCTGGCAGTATCCGCGGAAAGGTGTCTATGTGCGTCATTAAGTGCTGAGCAGTAACTACCGATACTTTGTGCCAAATTGCTTTCAGTTGTTGTTCAGAGTTTGACAGTAGGAAGCTTTTATGAAACGAGTTACTTTCAAAGAAAGTACAGAGTCCGGTTATCTTAATTCGACTAAACCTATTGGTCTGGGTAATATATAAGCTGAACGCAAGGACAGGGTTGGTCGGGAACGTCACGTTTTCTACGTCAGCCACATACCCGAACTGTCAACTTAGTACTCAGTCATGAATTTCTTGACTAGATTCGTGGGCTACCCCTCCATAAACGTCAACTGAAACAGCTGCTCATATGACCGATTTCAGCAAATCAAAACCGAGATGATATCTAGTCGGACAGCAGTGTCAGACTTACTAAACTAGATACTTGAACGTCCCCATTGAGATAAATTTTTAAATGTCAGTTCACTTAGAGCCACTGTCAGAATGACATTCCTACAGATGCAAACACAACGCGTAGATTGTGGCGAATTCGAATAAACATGTAAAACATGACAGATTCCATCAGCTACGGATTAAAATTGGTTACCAAGGCTGTTGAGCTATGGAGGTTCTTAGATTACCCCAAGAGTATAGGCGCAACATTCCTACCAGCATTCTAAGCTTTGCGAATTATTTTGGCCTTCGGATTCAATGCTTAATATATCGGAACCCTTATTATTCCATCTAATGGTTGTCGACAATGAATATCCGAGGGGCTGAGTTTTTTTAATTAATTTTTAGCGTGTTCATTTTTAGACTTTTATTTCTTTATACGCTTGCTGTCATTCAGAGCAGGTTCATTGTTTTCTGAGGGAGTAAGCAAATGTCATCAAAGTTTTCGAGATTTTTTAAGTTGAAATGTAGTGGAACTTCCATAAGTCAAACTGTCAAAATATAGAAAATTCGACTTAGAGAAATAAAAACAAAAACTTGATTTTTTTTTTGATTTTATTATAAGGATAGGCACATATTTTAGGCTCTGCGAAATAAGGCCCCAATGAAATGAGGCCCCAAAGAAAAATGAAATAAGACCCCAAAAAATTATACAGGTTTTTAACGATTTTTGATAGAATTTGGGTTGTTATTTCCTTTTTTGGGGCCTTATTTCTTAATGAAAATTGGGGTCTTATTTCATTATGAAATAAGTCCCCAAAATTATTTTTTTATTGTTAATTGTTACCCTTCCGATATGGAATGCGTATAGGGGGCATGCTGCCCCCCTGCAACCCCCCTGCTTGGGTTTACTGTTAGATTGCGGGATGGGTGCGAGGTTGAGTATATAAAAAGTTCCTTTAATCTAAACTAGTTTATCCAATATCGACAATATTAAATAAAAAGTAGTTTTCATTATTTTTAATTTCATTATGAAATAAACCACAAATTTGGGACCTTATTTGTTTTTATTTTGGGGCCTTATTTCATCGCAGTGGGGCCTTATTTTATATTTGAAATTGGGGTGTTATTTCTTTATGAAATAACACCCCAAATTTGGGGCCTTATTTCATTTTCTCTTTTGGGGCCTTATTTCCTACAGCCCATATTTTAAAGAGAGAAAAAGTTTTTTAAGTAACAGAAGCCTTAAAAAATGTTATCAAAGTTATCCATAAAACTTTGTGTTGTGGAGAAATTCGAGCTATGGAAGTTCGACTGTAGTCGATCTCTTCTTAGAATATTTTTTGTTTGTGCTAATGAAACGATTTTAAAAGTATATTATATAATACTTCCGAACGGGTATTTTTATTACAAATTCCGTGATGGTTTAATTAAGTAAATTAAATATACTGAAAACCGTAAGGTGGGAACTAAGTTCACTTTCTTATGGGAACTTACATAGTACACATTCAAAAAGAAGAAGAGGGAACTAACTTCCAACATTTAGAATTGGATACACTTTTGTTTAAATAATCACGGCGATTTTTCTTTTACTATTTTCAGAGTCTTGCAAGCTGAATTTTTTAAGTTTTTTTCTGTGTGACAAAATACTCTCTTCGAAATTCAGTAAGCAAGACTCTGAAAATACCTAATCAAAGAAAAATTGCGGTGATTTTTGGCGCAGGGACATATGTAAGTCCACGAGACTAAATTCACGCGAATTTTTTACTTTTATTTTCTCAAATTTTCAAAGGCTAAGCTAAAACAAAAAAGTTGTTTGAGAAAATAAATTAGCATTTTTAGCCTTCGAAAATTTGAGAAAATAAAAGTAAAAAATTCGCACGAACGTTCAAACCGAATTTCATTTTTGAAATTCTTACATAATATTGCTCTGCCTCATATAAAATTTAATTTCTCTTTAGTTAATAAAAAGTGCAAAGTACCAACTTGACTCTTTAATTTTACTTTGCACTTAGTCGACAGTGGGAATTTACTTCACATTAAAAGGGAAATAAAACCACTCAGATTTTTCGGAATTTATTTCCCACCTTACATGGGAACTAAGTCCACTTCACGAAAGTGGTTTTATTTCTCATTAGGTGGGAACTAAGTCCCTCAGTGGACTTAGTTCCTGGGGACTTATTTCCCTGCACCCACATAATCACCTGTAAAATTTAAAAATATTGTAACAGAGAAACCTAGCGACAAGTGCTATTAGGTGGCGCGGATGCTAAGCAGGTCTTAAACGAATGTTAGGCGAATATCAGGCAAATGATCTACTGCACGTTCTTAGAGTTATTCAACTTCTAGTCCACATGTTTGGACATATGAAGCACAACCCATTTTAACATTTAAAAAAAAAAACTCAATTTTACACTACTTGCGGTACAATACTACATGGTAAAAAATGCTGGCGTTATAATTTTTGGGGTTGTATATATGACAACGCAGAGAAAATATAAAAATGTAATATTTTGCACTTATTTAAATTAAAGAACTAATAAACGATTTAATAATTTTAAATAACGTCTGCTATTACAGAACATGTTTCAAATATTAAATTTTATAATAGAATATGGGTTTCAATGCAAAAGTATTTAAATGAAACCCATATTATGACTTTTAATACATTTGTATTCGGGTTTAATAAATCAGCAGATTTAAATATAATAATTTCACCTAAATTCAATACTTATTTTGCTTTGCTTCTTTTGGGCTTACAATGGAATATTAATGTTTAATAGAATCTTATTAAATTTTAACACTTCCCTAGATTTGATTTAAATATCCACGGGCATTATTTCATCACAAGAAAAATATATATTAAAACACATTTATAGAAAATTATCAAGCGTAGTCAAATTGAAAATAATAATATACAGTGCCGCTGTGCTCTATTTAGTAGGTAGGTATATTTTTCTAAACCTTTAAATGAAGAAGAACTCATGAATGCCTTAATTATATTACTAATTATTCAGTTAGTTACTTTCTTTTTTTTAATGTAGATAGCTATATTTAATATAGTATACTAGCTTTTCCCTCCCGGCTTTGGCCGTGCTCAACAAAATTGTTTCCGTAAAGAAAATCTACTAAATAATTCTGTATATTGCGATCAAAATAAAAAAATAAAAATGTATGGAAAATTAATTTTTACGAACTTTCCAATTTAAATTTAAAATTTTCAAATTTTCTCGCTGTATAAACCTTCCTTAGGCGTAGACAAACACATCAAAGAAAAGGTAGCTCAAATCGGACTATCCGTTCTCGAGTTATGGGCGGTCTTACGGATGAAACTTTGTTTTATAAGTATTGTGACGCAATGTAATAATGTGCGTCAATTAAAACAAAAGAATAAAGTATTAACAAAGTACGATTATTCTATTTTATTGAATTTAACACGTGTACAAAAATGAACTGCTCGCTGTCGCTGTCAGATGAAGAAGGGTAGAGAAAAACCGGAAAGGCCAATGTGACAACTGTAAGCGATGGTTTACCAAAATGGATGGTCGTGAAGTAAACGAAGTGCGGATGGGTGTTGTGTCGTGGCTTCGTTCGATGAGAGCGTTCAGAGCCGCGTCGGCACAGTATACTAGGGGTATTCACGATAGCTGTTCCCGCCTGGCTTCGCCCGTGATACGACTGATTCAGTAGTCTAGAGTCTGTGTAAGACACAAGCTTTATAAGTTTACTCCCCAGGACCAGCGTGCGAATATAAGTCTTTACTTTAAGAATTAAGTTAAATGAATTGAAAAAATGTGTATTTCCTATCTTTCAAACTACAACCAATCATATAGGTATATCCACAAAATTTCATTGAAATCAATTGAATAGTATCGGAGATCGACAACAGCGCCATCTATCGGGTCCAAAACTATTCTATCTTCCAAGATGCAACCAACCATACACGCCTACAAAATCTCATTGAAATTGGTTGAGTAGTTTCGGAGATCGACAACAGAGCCATTTAACGCAACAGGCTAATTTCTGCCGTCGCCACGGATTTTCCGTCTCGGTCGAGTCGATTTTACTCCCAAGTCGCGCCTGCGCCAATAGATGTTTCACATCACATAAATTCATGTAGACATTTTGACAAACACGATCTTACTTCATATTGCGATTAAAATTAAAAAAAAATCCTAGTAAAAAATGTATGAAAAATTAATTCTTATGAATTTTTCGATTTCCTTTTAAATTTTCAAATTTTCTCGACGTATAAACCTTCCTCAGGCGGAGACAGACACAACAAAGAAAAGATAGCTCAAATTGGACAATCCGTTATCGAGTGATGGGCGTTCTTACTCGAAATATTGTGTTATACTGATACTAGATATTTTGCTTTTGTTGACGAGTATACCACAACTTTTTGAGTACACATAGTAAAACTAAAACTGTTAGGTGAGTCGTTGTAAATCTGTATACCCATCAAAAGATGATTTTGGTAATAATAAATGTTAGCAATGGAAGACAGTGTGGCTGGAAAAATGGTTTGAAGAGCTTGGTGAAGAGCTAACTACGGCTATTAGTAACCAAACGAAAAATGCTTCTTTTTCTCCTCTGAAAATATCGTATTTCAACATCCGATGAATCCGCACTCTAATACATCCATTCCTACCCCTCTTGCAAGACTAAATACTCTTTCTTAGTGACGCCAGAATTAATGAGCATTTCCACAAAGGCGTTGGAATCGCCTGCTTATTTTCTATACATCTGCTCGAGTGGGTGCTCCTTGCAAACGGCAAAGGAAGTATAATGCTTTCAATTTGGCTGATTGGATTGCGATTAAGGTACTAAACATCCATAGTCCATAACACAGATACAGGCAACCACATCAACTAAGAGCTCACACTGTTTTGTTTAATCTCCTTGACAATGCTCCCTCCTCCCTATTCTGCTGCCACGAAACAAATCGTTTAATCTCAGTACTAATGCTACGCTGTAAAAGTCCTTAAATTTATCTAATTAAAAGGAACAAAAAGCAAAAAGCATAACAAACCAATCGAATACATCCACCACATTAATTTTGTGCCATTCCAGGATCCATCTGTATGCGCCCCGTCTGGCCAAGCGAACATTCTTTCGGACATACTTTGAGAGGGGTGACATTCCAGTGTGCAGCATTGGATGCCCCATCAAGTTGAATAACCCCAACAAACAATTCCCCATTAAGTGGTACGGTGATCCAGACAAATTGGACTATTGTTACTATCTGCCAATATTCGTTGATGGGTATGTATGGACTTGGAATATGCCATTGTGCTGCAGTATCCCTGGGATTTAGTTCTCTTATCTACAGATTGATATTGATTTATATTTTCAGATTATCCGAGTACGATTCGCAGTTGCGACATCTTGCACAATACGCTGCAATGGATTTGATATTGCGGGGCCGCGACAAGGTCAGTGGACTTGTATAAATTTGTTGCAATTTGTTAGGAAATTTACAGCTAATTTAGTAGTTAATTTAAGAATTTAGTACTTCTGAGGGTAGATCATGAGGGATTTTGTATCAATTTTTCTTATTTATGTTTATAAGGATGTATTTTGTTTAGGGTCCAGTTTCGATTGGACACTACTGATATGCATTAAATATCCGAACTTGTACTTTCAGAATCGTAACTTACAAAGCAATATAAAAACAGTGCTACCAGGCGTTGGGTGTAAAAACTCCCACACTAAAAACTAAAATTTCCTCTTTTCCCATCTAAGACCGAACAAATAATACAGAATACAGACTCTTGCAATTCATTTACTGCCTTAAAAAGAAAACCATAAATCAGTAAAAACTATTGTTTGTTAGAAAATAGATACTTTTGGAAAAGACCAGAGCGCAAGTGTTTTTTTTTAGTCCAAAACAAATCGTGTAAGCAAAAAGCTGCGTAAATGCGTGCTTATAAAATTTAGAGGGACGAAGAGCCTGTTTTCCAAACAGTATTATACTGTTTTTGACTTTTAACTATTAGTACACTTTGGCATCACTGAATGAAAGGATTTCAATTTGCATGCATAGACTTATTGGGGACGTTAGGATACCTAGTTTATGTAAAACCTCAAACGATTCTATCGTGGTGCCCAGATATCCGAACGCGTTGACTAGGCAACTTGAATTGTTTCTGTATTCTCGCGGTCAGCGTTATGTTTGCTTCTTTTTCGCCTTTTTTTGTTTGGAAAAGGTCCTTCGCAAATTTTTCAAAAAATGTTATTTCCAAATAAGTACATAGGAAATGACACCTTTTTCTCTCACAGGCCCTTTTCTGTCTCTTTAGAATTCTGCAGCGGCAGTTCTCTTTATTTTTGATTTGACTTTACGAAATGTCAACTGAGTATGCAGGCAGGATTTTCTTGACTAGATTTGTCGACTTTCCCTCCATAAACGTCAACTGCAAAAACTATACACGTGACCAATCTGGTCCAATAAAAACTGAAATACATCTAGTCAGTCAGCTGTCAGACTTAGTAAACTAGGAACCCGAACGTCCTCATTATAATTATATGGACTGCTAGTAGCTAACTTTACGTTGGTTCCAATATTAGCGCTAGCGCTCTTGGTCCAGAGCGAAATAAATTGGAAACAAATAACAATAAGAAGAAATAAGTTTTATGAACTTTACTATTTTTTTATTTTATTTAAGGTGGCGCTACAGTCCGAGGTGGACCTGGGCCTCAACCAATACGCCTCTCCAGTTAGCGCGATCTTTGGCTAACTGCCTCCAGTTGCGCACTCCAAGTTGGTTGAGGTCCCCTTCCACTTGCGCGCGCCACCTAAGGCGAGGCCTTCCTCTACTGCGTTGTCCCTCCGGGTTAGAATCGAAGACTCTTCGGGCCGGAGCGTTGGTGTCCATTCGCTCTACATGTCCCAGCCATCTTAGACGACTGATGCGTACTTTTCTGACTAGGTCGATGTCGCTGTACAGCTCGTAGAGTTCGCTGTTAAATCTTCTCCTCCAAAGCCCGTCAACGCAAGCGGGACCAAAAATCACTCGAAGAATTTTGCGTTCGAAACGACCAAGGAGATCTTCATCCGCCTTTGATAGCGTCCATGCTTCTGCACCATAAAGCAGGACTGGAATGATGAGGGTCTTATACAGAGTTTCCTTAGTATTTCTCGACAAGGCCTTACTTATCAGTTGCCGTCTTAGGCCAAAGAAACAGCGGTTGGCAAGTGTGATTCTTCGTTTGATTTCTGATGTGATGTCGTTATCAGAGTTTATAGCGGAGCCGAGGTAGACAAAGTCCCTAACTACCTCAAAGTTATAGCTGTCTATCGTGACGTTCTGTCCGATTCGTCGATATTGTGTGTCCCTTCTTGTTGACAGCATATATTTTGTTTTACCCTCATTCACCACTAAACCCATTTTTGCCGCTTCTGTACTAATACTTGCAAACGCACCAGTGACAGCTCGCTGTGTTGTACCAACAATGTCAATGTCGTCAGCGTATGCAAGCAGTTGCACAGACTTATAGAAAATTGTGCCTCTGGTGTTGGCTTGTGAGTTTCGCACAATCTTCTCAAGAATGATGTTGAAGAAGTCACATGACAGCGCATCACCTTGTCTAAATCCTTTTTTGACATCAAAGGTCTCGGTGAGATTGTTTCCGACCTTTACGGAGCAGCGAGCGTTCTCCATCGTCATTCTGCACAATCTGACAAGTTTGGCAGGGATGCCAAAACTAGACATGGCTCTGTATAGCTCGTCTCTATAAACGCTGTCATATGCGGCCTTAAAATCGACAAAAAGATGGTGAGTATCGATCTGGAATTCTTGGGTTTTTTCCAGGATCTGCCGTAGTGTGAATATTTGAACGGTCGTGGACTTACCGGGCCTAAAACCGCACTGATAGGGACCTATCAGATCGTTGACGAAAGGTTTCAGGCGTTCACATAGTACGGCAGACATGATCTTATACGCAGTGTTAAGGAGACTGATGCCTCTATAGTTGGCGCAGTTTAGAGAGTCTCCTTTCTTGTGGATCGGGCAAACGATGCTGAGGTTCCATTCATCAGGCATACTTTCCTCTAACCAAATCTTGGAGATGAGTTGGTGTATGCACTCTACCAAGTCATCTCCGGCTGCCTTGAAGAGCTCGGCAGGGAAGCCGTCTGGACCAGCAGCCTTGTTGGATTTAAGCTTAGATATTGCTATCCTCACTTCATTTTGGTCAGGTGGACGGAAATCTTGGCTGTCATCGTCCAGGTTGAATGGTTCGTTCTGCCTAACAGCGGAATTTGTGTCGTCTTCGCCGTTTAACAGTCTGCAGAAATGGTTTTTCCATGTCCTCAGCACCGACTGTGACTCTACTACAAGGTTTCCTTGTTCGTCTCTACAGGTCTCCGTTCGGGTCTTGTTGGCATGACACGTTCTTTTTACCTTTTGGTAAAACTTCCGAAGATTGTTCCTGGAGTAACACCTCTCTATATCCTCGATCGCGCGCTTCTCATGCTCTCTCTTTTTTCTCCGGAGAAGCCGATGTTCTTCCCTCCTTTTTTGCTCGTAGAGCTGACGAGCTGCTCTCGTCCTTCTCCACGATAGAACGCCCATCAAAAATGTCGTTAAACCTTATCCAAAGGGCGCATAGTTTTAAATGTTATTTTGCAAGCACACATTTGAACCACTAACCGTTTTACGACACACCAACACCCACGTATACACTTAAACTTATTTTCTGCGACCATTTTATCGAAATTCAAATAATATTGTTGTATATATAACGCCCACGGAATTCGTTAACGATCTCTGGGACTTTCCAATCAACCTTTTCCACACATATAACAACAGTCGCGTTTTTACTGCTCAATTAGGAACCCTCACAATACACAAGTAATTGCACAACACTAAAACCATAAATCCCCTAAGCATAAGCAAACATCAATTAAACTCTCAGTCTTCCTATTTCAGATCCTTCCAGTTATCCCCAAGCTCATTCTGCCCCTCAAACGGGCATTCAACACTAGAGTTAAAAGAATCATCATTGCTGCACTCAAGGTCCTTCAGCTGATGGTAATCGTAGGTAATTAACAACCACCAGATATCCTTCACTAAATTTGCATAATTGTAAGCCATATACTATCATCAAAATGGCAAACATGTCAAACAGGTCCTTGTGTGGGACAAGCGCTGGTGCCCTACTTTCGTCAACTCTTGCCGGTCTGCAATTTGTACAAGCAAGTCAACGTCAACCTCGGTGATGGTATTGATCCCGACCGTGATGTGCGAATTGGCGACGTCATTGAGGATACTCTGCAATCACTTGAACGTTGCGGTGGCCCAGATGCGTACATCAACATCAAGTACATGATACCGACCTACGAGAGCTGTATGATGAACTCAAGGGACAGCAAGAGCAATTAAATAAAATACTCTTTCCTATATACTCGGTCTGTCTTTGTGTTTGTTCCTGGTGTGTGATATCGTCCTTTAACCAAGCGTATTTCTTAAACAGCATGGGAAATTAAAATCTAACAAAAATTCACCGCTCGGACTTTGGCAATAAATTCGGGGATTTATAGGACGTACGGCAGCGAGGAGATAATAAAAAGGAAACAAAGTGCCGCACCAATATTAACTGTGGGTGCGAGCGTATTTGTAGATGGGTGTAGTATGGAGGCACTCTTCGGCATCCATTGTGGCGGTACAATTTATCTATACCTACGACAAATAATTCCACTTTTGAGGGCCCAATAAATTATATTGTTTGCTGGGGAACCATTGGCCGAACGGATGGCTTGCCGCTGCTCTTTGGCGATTCGAGGATACTCGATATATGTACGGGCACGTCCTCTAGCTGGTTCAGTCTCTCGATGGGTAGCATTCGAACTCAAGTGGTTTGTCGGCCCTTAACAGCATCCACAGAGCATTAGTTTTTGGTGTTATGCACATAAATTTACATTCACCCAGCAAGTATAGATCCTGAAAGGACAATAAAAACAACAAAAATAAACAAAGAGCCATTTGCTGGACGGACGGCCACACAATAAGTGGTAACCTGTAAATAGCTGAACAAGGCCACACTGATGAAATTTACAACAAGCTCGATGAAATTTAAAACGACAGTCGTTTTACAGACGAGCCGTCTGTCGGCAGGAATCAAATTAATTCGTGGTCGTATGGACCTTTGGTTCCAATTGGAGGTGGTCCTTACTTGGGTTAGTTGGGTATACATTACACCCACATCTGTCAATCAAGAGCTTGCAAAAGAAAACCGTAATTCGTTTGATTTTCTCATGCAACCGAATAGAGGCAGTTATGTAGTCAAAATGTACTAAAGTCAAAACCAACATGCCAGAGCGACCGAAAATTTCCTCTCTATCTATTGCAAAGTGTTCAGGTTGAGTCTCTGTAGCTCCCGATCTTCGGGTTTCTACTCTTAACTATAAGGGATGTCGAACTTGGTCATACCCCACACCGAGCTCACGAAGAAGACGCCTGACTGATAACATGTCAAAAAAAAAAAAAAAACTGAGTTGACGACATGTCTAAGACGTCTACAAGTCAAGTCAAACGATTCTAAGTCTGGGCCGGCATTCTGTGAGGCGAAAACGTTTGAACGTTTTCGTGCGCACGAACGGTTTGCTTCATGTAACATTAAAAACGAAAGAAATTTTCGTGGCCGCCAAAAAAAAACGAAACGATCGCATTTCCTTTTGACGTTTTCACTTTTCTTGCTTCATGTAACCCTAAAAACGAACAGATTTTATCGTCTCCACGAAAGAACACAAATGACTGTTATTTTCCCTGACAAAAGGTTGGTTTATTTTAATTTGGTTCTTAGCTAAAAAGTTATTTTTTCCTTTTAGTTTTGTGCAACGTTTTAAATTGAACAAAGCCGCCTTTAAGAAGTAGTAGTATTTATTACTAGCTTCCTCTGAGCTATTGAAATTCAAACATTACAAGTTCACAATATACTCATTTAGTGCTTAAGTGTGTGCTGGACTTTAGAGCTTTTAATAATGTCAGATCAGACGCAATTCAAAGAGTATTAGAAAACTAAAAGTGAACAACACTATTAACAATAGGATAATGTGCAGACTAATCAGATCAGAACTAGGAGATGTCAAAATTCAGGCTGTGGGGTTCTTTCCCCACTTCTCTGGGTTCTCGTAGTAAATGAGATCCGGATTAAGCTGGAACTTAGTGGAGTCAAAACAGTCGCCTACGCAGACGATCTAGCCTTGCTTGCAACTGGAAAATTTCTCTCCACCATCAGTGATCAACTAACAGGAGCTCTATCCTAAACTAAACAGATGGACAAAGAACTACGAACTGTCAGTAAACCCGCAAAAGACAGTTTTAGTTCTTTTTACAAACAAAAGGTAAATTCCCGAATTTAGCCTACCTACAATCGAAGGGATTCCGCTAACAATTTCATACCACGCCAGGTATCTTGGTGTAATCGTAGATCGTAAATTGAATTGGAATCTTAACACCAAGGATCGGGCAAAGAAGGCTATGAGAACATTTTACGCCTGCAATCGAATTTTTGGCCGCACCTGGGGCCCTAGCCCTGGAATCACAATGTGGCTGTACACGGCGATAGTAAGACCGGTACTAACTTATGGAAATCTGGTTTTTTTGGCAGGCGCTTTCTAAAGCCACCAACCTGAAAATCATGACGAAGATCCAAGGAATGGCTTGTATTGGTACCACGGAGGTAATGAGAACCAAGCCCACAGCGGGACTTGAGGCTATATTAAATCTGAAACCCCTTGACCTTCTCGTACAGCAATCTGCTTCGAATAGCACTCTTCGACTAAGCCGGGCTATAAGAGTTGGAAACACAGTCAAACGGGTCATGCACAGATCCTCAACAAGTATGCGGGAAACAATATATGAACAAACTATACAACTACCCGCCTATAGACTTCGAGCGACCATTTGTCACTTATTTCCCCAGTAGAGAGGAATGACAAAATTTACAACCGCTCTCAAAGGACTCCACAATACACATCTATACAGATGGTTCCAAGATGGATGTCGGCGTTCGAGCGGGATTCTACTCTGAAATACTTGGTCTATCCAGTTCAATCAGACTTCCTGACTATAGCAGCGTATTCCAGGCTGAGGTTTCAAGCGGCTATAAAAGTTATCTCTGCTACGGGTTCTTGGCGCTCAGCACAATGTAAAAATCTGCTGGGTCCCGGACGCAAAGGAGTGCCCGGTAATGAAAAAGCTGATGAGCTGGCAAGAAAGAGTTCTTCTCGTGATCTTAGCCAGGCCGTTACCACAGTATTAACTACTCCTTGCAATCTCAAAAAGGAAATTAAGAAAAAAAAAAAAAAAAAAAAAATTCTGGCATTGACAAATGATATATGGAGTAAACTCGAATCCTGTGTCATAACCAGGAAAATGTGGCCCATATACAACAAACAGAAGACAGAAAGAAGTCGTCAAATGAGAAAACAATCATTATCCTCTCTTGTATGCGTTATTACAGGATATAACATGCTGAAATATCACACCAAAAAATGGGAATCAATATTGATGACCTGTGCAAAGGATGCGGTGACGAAGATGTGCATGAGGACACCCCACACTTTCTCTGCCACCGCCCGGCACTCTGTCACATCAGATACAGAATTCTTGGACGACACTTTTTCGAAGACTTAGAAGACCTCTCTGAGAAGTCTATAAAAGACTTACATAAATTTGTTTTATCCTCGGGATGGCTTGACTACCCGGATTCATAGGTT
Source organism: Cheilosia urbana (assembly GCA_946477585.1). Taxonomy (NCBI): domain Eukaryota; kingdom Metazoa; phylum Arthropoda; class Insecta; order Diptera; family Syrphidae; genus Cheilosia; species Cheilosia urbana. The sequence goes on from OX297853.1 coordinate 141,347,834, forward strand.
ACCACAGTATGGACGACATTAGAACCCCAAGGGCATCAAAATGGATCTACATTGATCTTAGTGTGGCGGGTGTAGGTTCCCCTGTCTCGCCAACCCACTAACCTAACCTAACCTATGTGCTGGACAATATTAATTTTCGTACAGGTACACGAATGACATACGTGCCTCCTATTTTAAGACTTTCCTCAACATCAGAGGTACTGGCTGGAGGAGGATACAAATGGTTAGTTGGAAATGATTTTATTGTTATTTCATTATACTGTTATTTATTTATATAATGTCGTTTTCCATTGCGTCAAAAAAAAAAATTGTTCCAGATTCAAAGCCGTTTTTCTGCTTTCAAAATCAGCTGGCTGTCAGATTTCATGTTCCATTGGCCGCAAAAAAAAGCTCTTTTTTTAAGACTCGGAACAATTTTGCAAGTCTCTCTTTCTGAGCGAGATTTACATCTATTTACACTAACAGCAAAACATTTGTCATTTGTCAAACTTTAAAGTTTGTTTACTTACGTTTTTAGACGAGAAGTCTGAAAAATCGAGAAAAAATTAAGTTTGACGGCTGTAATGGATATCAACATAAATTGAATGGATATTTATATACATAAACACAAATAACAATTTGAGAACAGCTGACTTTTAAAGCACGCACCACATAAAATGCAAAGAAAAAAAAATCTCATTTAATGTTCCATTGGGCACGAAAAATCTGAAAATCAAATTTTTTTGTTTGTAGGTGAAAATCTTCCAAAGACATTATGAAAATAGCAAGCGCGTGCTCATAGTAGTATCAGATTTTTACTGACTAAAAACACCACCCTTCGAAAAATTGTTAGATACTGCAACTAAGATATAACTTATCAAGCAATTTTTCTATAACGAAATAACAACTTTTGACAGGCTGCTTTCCAATTAAAGATCCTACATGTTCCGCAATTTAGACGAGGTTAATCTTATCTTGCCAAGTCGAACGGTTTCGTTCTTTGTAGCCGGCGCAATAAATTGTTCTCGTCCAAAATTTGTCGGGCTGTATTGTTGACATGTCCGATTAGTCGGTTTCAATGCTTTCTCGCGGAGCTTCTTGTTTCAGCTTCAATTGTTGGAATTTCGAGATCCCTGAAGATCCCTGAAAATCCAAACGGAAAAGGACATAACTTACATTTATCATTCCAAACGTCCGCCTTCGTAAACATTCAAATTAAACAAACAACATTTTTTCTATTGTCAGCTGTTAGTCAAAATAACTTAACGAAAATAAAACGACGTACTATAATTTTGTTGTCACACAGTTTCTCAAACCTAAACGAATGTGGACAAAAACGAGTACCTACATGAAGCAAATTTTCCCTTTCGTGTGATTTCTTTCGTTTGTTGAAATGCGAAAGTGGTTTTCGTTTCGTTTTTTACAGAATCCCATCCCTGGTTTCTAACTTTCCGGAGCAAACGCGCAGCATTTCAATAGCCCACCCTTTCAGCTTACAATGTGTTTCGCAAAAAATATTTCATTAAATACAACTCAGTCGCTACTGTCCCCCATCCTGCCGTAAAAATCTAAGCAAGGGATTCAGGAATATAATTCGCCTAATAAATTACATGTAGCTGCTCGTGGAAATTCATAATACGACCACAGTTACTTGGAGATCGGACTTATTTTTTTCTCAAAACACAATTTCATTTAACCACCTCTCGGAATGGCACAGCTCGGCCATTAGTCATGCTTAGTTCTACAGCACCTTAAACTATTCCCATTAGCCTCCACCTGAAATGGTAACGGTTATGCCCAACTGCGGAATACTACTCATGATGCATCTATTTCAATATAAAGTGGCGCTTATAGCGGAAGCTTCTTTCATTTTATCCGGCTAAGATTTTGAACCAGAAAGTTATACTATATAATACCATTTACGAAATGGGAACTTATGGGAACGGCCGGCCCACTCGCTCTGAAATGGCACTTTCACTATGCAACAGCACACAGATTTCTATACACAAGTCCAAAAGGGAATTTTCAGAACAGAACGGGCAACGACCAGCTATAGTTGTATGCTGAATGTCGCCTCTAATAAGAATTTATAGTTGACAGAACTTAATAAAGTTAAAGGTAAATTCAATTTAAAAACTTCATTCCAGCGGGATTCAGATTTCGCTGTGGTTCACACCGAATGAATGCGAACAACAGCCCGAGTCCGACACACACAACATGCACCACGAACGAGCTGAATGGTCCTTCGTCCTAGGTGCTATATGCACAATTTCAGTTCCAAGTTTTGCTGAAAATAAAAACACACAGCAGTCGTCCTTTTTTCTTTTATTTCAAAACTTTAGTTTGGAAAAAGAGTAGGCACCCTGCGTCCTTACGCTGCGTTTTTGAATGCATTAAGGGCTCTGAAGTTGAAATTTCGTGCCTCGTCCTGCGGGAGCAGTAGGTGTACTGCTATATTTTCACGGTCAGTGATTCGTTTGCGTTTTATTTTTGGTATTTTTTTTATTTTTTAATGTCCTGCAGATTGCATTTCTCATTTTTGTTGTATGATTTCGTAAATATTTTCAGGAATGTTGACTTTTAACGGACGTGGAAGTGGAGTACCTACCTACGATACGATTGCACAAGTGAAGTCAATTTTACGTTCATTATACGCTTGGCCGGCCACCGTTTCGTTCAAAGGCTGACTTTGTATTCCACGAGTTGTTTATGGGGAGTAATGAGTATTTACGAAAATGCATTTTCGCATTTTAAGTGCTTTCGAGTATATGTATTTTAATTTGTTTCTTGAATTTCTGTGAACGGAAAATTCTTTTGTTCCTTGTTGGGGACATGTGCCTTATAATGTAAGAGAGTAGGTGTTTGTGAGCTAATATCGTGAGTGGAAGGGAAAGTGAATCTGTCGTATTCTGGACAGCCGATGGCAACGTATTTGCTCTGTCTAAAGAGCTGAAAGGTGGGATGTTATTGTAAACGTATTTTTGAACTGACGACGTAATAAAGTTTTAATAGTTTTGCCGGACATCCAACTTCTTTTACGTTTCATTCGATCAGCTGCACAAACGTCAGAATCTTTTTAATGGAGCCTAGCTTTTATTTTTGACATACAACTAAATAAATTAACAAAGGCACAATAGGCTCCTTTAAGAAGACGCAGTGCCAGAGCCCCTTGAAGGCTCTCCCGCTTACAAACTCAGTAAATTAACAAAATTCAACAAAACTGTCAAAAAAGCGGGTAAAAAACGCAAACGAAAACTACACAATCTGACAAAAATATGCGCAGCCTCCGACTGCCAATTAGTTATACTTGAAAGTGTCTTGTTTTAATCTTTTTAAATCTTTTTTACAGTCAGTCGGGTTTTTTTGTTTTTTAAATTAACTCTTTTATTTTGTTATTTTTTTAAAATTTATATTTCTATATTTATTTGTTTAGCCTTAGACACTCCGGGAAAAAATACCGATTTAATGACACCTCAGTCTTCAAAATCGGTCAAGCCGTTTGGGCTACAGGGCGTCACGTAGGAACGTGCATAGAAAACGCACGAAAAACAAAACCCTCCCTGAGTCCAGTCGGGTAAAAAGTAGTGTCATACTTTACCAGTGCAAGCAAGTTTTTTTTTAACGTTTTTTCTCATTTTTGGCACTTTCAACATTTTGATTCGATTGTTGCAACAAACTCAATAAAAGCAACTGCCGAAATTTCCATTAGTTGCTATTATTGAGGTCGCCAACTAAAGCTGACTCCAATTTGACGTGCATAACATTAAATGGAAAATCTCAAAAATCGTATGCATCCATTCTTACAACAGCTTAAAAGAATGATGTAGGTACCAAACTAATCCATAGCTAAGTTTATGAAAGTTCAAAAACTTCTGCAAAATAATTAAATTGTTAGACTCGCTGGGTATGCTACAGTTAAGTAACTTTTAATTCGGTTTTTGTTGGTGAATTTATTTCAAAAATATCACTGGGGACCAAATAAAAAGGTGTTTTCTTTAGATATAAAATAAATGCTCGGGGCTTCCAGGTGTGCCGTCAATAACAAACGCGCTAGTTTTATTGCAATAAAAACTTAAGTTGCACACAGTTTGATGAAGTTTTATATTTCCAAAATAGTTTTTCTTGGTGGCGCTTCAAGTAGGGATGCCAGATGTCCCGCTCACTGCGGGACTGTTCTGTCCTGATATAAGGCTTTTGTACCGCAAGTGTCCCGCAGAATGCCCCGCACTGAAAAATTTGTCCCGTAATGTCCCGCCTTTTAACTTGTCGCTCTTACTTCATTATTTAATAAAACAAATTCCAATAAACAAGACAAAGAAATTATAGTGCTAGCCTTAGTTAGCTTAGCTATAACAATAAAAAAGTGTGAATTGCGCCTTAGTCAAATGATGATAGTTCAGTGGTCTGGGTTTCTGAACTCAAAAAGTTAGCCGCAAGCCCCGTGGTTTACATTTCACGTTGTGTTTGTAAGCCTGTGTCCAGACCAACGAAACATATAATAAATATTTCATAAATATTTAATAAACATTTATTAAACAGAAAAAAATTTTAATGAAATGTTTCGCAGTTTCCCATTGGTGACGGGAAATAATTTGTTTTTTTGAATTAGCTTGAATATAAAAACAAAAATGTCCAAAAAATTATGGAGTAATGAGGAGGTGATTCATTTAATTAAATTATTTGAACTAAATCGAGTTTTTATTTTCTTTTTTTTGTATGATAAAGAAGCACGCTGCTAATAACCCTACTGCTTCAGAGATCGTCATTATTTAGTGCAAAAATGGATAAAAATTAAAAATTTCATAAACATTTAATGAATGTTTTATCAGCGTCAAGACTGAAAGAAATATTTAAGAGATGTTAAATAAGGGTTACCTACGATATCTCGAAAAAAAAATCTCCAAAGCTAAAATCTCGAATGCAAAAATCTCGAATTAAAAAAATCTCGAAAGCAAAAATCTAGAAACCAAAATCTCGAATAACAAAAATCTCGAAAAAAAAATCTCGAATTAATATTAATTTTTGAGACAATGGTAACATTTTGCGTGCGCAAAATATTACCATTGTCTCAAAAATTAATATTAATTCGAGATTGCTACAATTATTAGATGTCTTGTTTTTTTATTTTTCCCAGGTAATCTATATAAATCATTGGTATACATGCAACACAACAATTGTAAATGAACCCATAGTTGTTGTAATGCATTAAAATCAATAGTCTCTATACGTATATCATCTGAGGAAAATAAAAAACGCCTATTCTCTCAACAACAATCAACCACGTGCAGTACCTACATTGTCCATGATGGGCGCTAGTTATCAGCTGTTATTTTTATTTTATTTAGTGAGTTTTTTTGTATTGTTTTGATATTTTTTACTTTGTATAGTTAGTTGTATTTATGTACATATTCGATTTTGAAATTACTAATTTGTTATAATGAATTATCTGTTAGTTTTGTTTTGTTAAATTTTGATATTTTGTGATTGTTTTTCAAAGATGAATAAATTATTTAATAAACAGAGCATACAATTTTATGTTTTATACGAATTTTAGCTCTTAAACTAGAAGCAAAAAAAAATCTCGAATTCACTTTTTATTTTCGAGATTTTTTCGAGATATAGTCTTTCGAGATTTTTGTACATTCGAAATTTTTGCATTCGAGATTTAAAAAAAAAAAAATTCGAGATTTTTAGCATTCGAGATTTTGTCATTCGAGATTACGTCAAAAAAAAAAAAATAGTTGGCGCAACAGGTCTGGAGAGACCCTAGGCCTAGCTTCTCACAGCCATTCGTTTTGTGCGAGTTTTTCATTTTTGGAACGAATGGAAGGGATCTACATTTTTATGCCGACTCCAAACGGCTAATTGAGAAGCTCTTACAAGACATTTATACTCTCGGATGTTTGTCAGACGTTCGCGAGAGGTAGCGCAGCGGAAAAAAACCCTAAGTCGGAATTGGGTTTTTGCGGGATTCGAACCTGGGACTTCCGCATAGCAGTCCAACACACTAACCACTAAGCTACTGCGACTACAGATTACGTCATGATCCCGTTAAATAAATATTTATGAAATGTTTCTGAAGCAAATCGGAAACATTCTATAAACATTTAATAAACAATTATTAAACAAATGTTTCATTGATCTGGACCCTTAATAAACGGCTCATTTCCACTGAAAAAATTCAAAATAAGGTAATTTTGGAGCTGTTCCTTATCGGAAAAATCCGAAAACTAAATACGTTGCACAAATTTGGTTTGAATAAGTTACAAAAAATGAACAAATATGAGTTAAAAGACTTTTACGTAAACCAAATATTACTTATTATAACAAATAAAATGTAATCTAAAATAAAAACGTTTTCTTCACTTCAAATGCAAAAATGTCCCGCCGGCTAATTTTTTCAGATCTGGCATCCCTACATTCAACATTCAAGAGAAATTTGACTGTATAGTAGCTGGAACCTCCCTCTTCAAATGGACCATTTCCTACTTTGTACCCTTCAGCTTCTGCCAGAAATCAACATATTGTTTGTCCATCAAAAACTAAAACTCCACACCGAAAATAACGCAGGGCAAAGTTTTTCTTGCGCGCTTGTTATTGCCATAACTGAAATGAAAAAAAAAAAAAAAAAAAATTGTTCCAACGTAATCCCAAAATAACAACTAAATAACGGGACCTGAAATGAAACAACCTTTATCGTCTGTTATCGTTTGTTTAACACTAAGACTTATTAGCATCGCATCCGCAAAAGTTCTCTTCGCTCGCATCAACGCTTGGGTGAATAAAATGCAGGGTAAACTTTAAACAGAATTAACCGGCTCACACTGAGGGGTGAGAAATGGGTGGGAATTGGCAAACCACCGGATAAAATCGTGTACCAAAAACACACCATGCACCGTCGACACGTTGAGAAGTTTTCATCGAAATTGATGGATGCCCGATATAAGAGTGGTGTTACCGACTTTTCCATTTGTGCTTCAGTTCAAGTTTTGTTTGTTTGTTATGTTGCTCCTGAGCTTTTTATATGCATCGCTTAAGGTATGGATGGAGAAATATTCAACAAGTTGATGGGCTCCACGATAGTGTTTTGTATATAAGAGGTGCTAAGGTAGAAAGAGTTGGCTAAGCTAGGACCAATGACGCTCACTCATGTCCCAGAATTATAAAATGGAACTGGTTCTCGAGGTTAGGAATTTTAAGTACATTTTTTGACACAGAAAAATTAAAAAAGTCATGGAACACCTACAAGACCTGGAAAATAGGCATCAGGCGTATGGAGAGTCGCGCCAATTAAATAAGGAAAGTGACCCTTAGATCTGTACATGGAATCTTCGTACAGCATAAACCAGTGACAGCATGTAATTGGTCGATCAAAAAGCGAATGTAGAACCGTGGCTCCTACTTAGGGGACTGCAATTTGGCAGTAGATTTGTCTTTGGTCATAGGATGATGAGGGAAAATTTCACTTCTGCCTCAGTGGCGGAAACAGCATAAACTAGGCTTTAATTTTAAAAATATATCCAGACAAGATGCCATTCTGTCCCGCAGTTTGCTTAAAAAATACAATGGCCAACTCATAAGCAACGATATTTCAAACGTCTGCTCAATTCTTTGCATACGCTTGTGACTGTAAAGACAGAAGCCGCTAAGACGGATTTAGTGGACAACTGGGGCATGAAGCTGTCAAAAGAAGAGACAACGTGGACTATCCGAAAACTATCCGAAAATTGTAGCAATATACAGCTGCAACTTTGAGGTAGTATTGACTTTCTCTACCTAGGCTCTCCTATTACCTAAAAAACTAAGACCCTGGAAAAAAAAAACAGTCGAAAATCAAACAAAGAACTATCCTCTATTGGGGTTAGAATATGGCTCTGTAGAAAGTCCATCCCTTAATCACCTAAGCAAACTATGTAGAACCTCCTAACAATCGCAGTCCTGCTGTACGGATCTGCATCATGGAACCCTCGGAGAGAAAAGACTTAAAGAGCGCCACTTGTGGCAGTTGATTAACAATCGGTTTCTTAACGGACCTCCTTGTGCCCCCGCCCCCGGCCCACTTCTTTATGTAGGTTGAACTATATGACCGGCAATAAAAATGTCGGTTATATCTCTTTTAATGGTTTCCACCACAAAGCACATACAGAGCGTGCAAACAACTGCTTCGTCACACTTTCCCAAATTAGACACGCCACAAGGAAATGTCGTCAGTCGGATAGTGTCAAAATGTTTGTACAATAAACGCTTAAACAGCACTGCTGGGGCTACGATTCATCTTGAAAGACCCGCAAAGCTAAACGATTCGCGTTTCAAAGTATTTCCATGGAAAAAAAACTGCACAAACCCAAATTAAAATCCAGCGATGCAAAAATGTAATTATTTAATTACACTCCAGTAAAAAGGATACGTTTAATTTTTTCCCCGTCGCCCCTTAATCAAGTAGACGCCTGCACCAAATGAGGGCATTAGCTGCAGCACGAACACAAAGGAAACAATTTTTTTCTTTGTCGCTGTGTATAGTAACTCCTTTGCTGCGGCGAGGACATTTTGTGCATTTTACCAAAAGGCAGTTAGCATGCAGATTACTTGTGTTTTGAAAATGGGCCACGTTTGCATAGCAAGGTAGGCTATACAAAAAGAGAAAGGGTTCACGTTAGGAGGGACTTTTACACGATGGAGATTTGTGAATGTATGATTTGTATTCTCATCCTTAGCCAACAAAGACGCCGATAACTAAGCAGTATCGGCAATCAATTTATTTACTTCCCAAAACCAGCAGCAGTTGATCCCTTTCTGCGAGTATGTCTGTGCAAGGTCCCAAGCTAAATAAAAGTTGTGTCCACTTCCACTTAATACCTCACTTAGGATGAAAAAATACAAAAATCTACGATGCCACCCTTTAGGAAGTATTGAGTCCTGGGAAAATGGTGTCGAAAGTTTTCTCAGTTTGTTGTAATCAATGAGAAGAGGATGTGATTTCGAAAAGTTTGATACCCATCCGTATGTTTTATCATAACGAAAAGAAAGAAGTATGCGTGCTGACCGGACCCGACACTCACTGCCCCAGTCGATTGGAAGGATCTCCGACTCTGATGTATGATGCTTCTCTGCGTCGACAATTGTCATTTGATATTGCGGAAATTTAATTTACGAAAGAGAAGTCAGTCTACCGTTTTCCTGTTCCTTATCTCATTGTGTAAGAAGGGTAGCGCTGTGATTAGATGTATTGATGTTGCGATGAAATGGGTGTTTGTGTGCGTACCCATTCGGGGGGAAGATGTGTTAGTTGGTATTTGAGATAGCAGATAGACTCGATTGTGTGGAGAGTTGGCTTTCAAGAAAATAACTCCATTACCGTTGAGTGGAGGACGATTGAATCCTGATACACATTCGAGATAGAGCAATGGATGTTTATATTAAATTGATTTTATGAGATGGATATTTACAGACGACTTGGACATATCAATCGGAAAGATGGACAGTTCTTTTCCGACTGGGTCTGTTTGGAAATGTATTTCCTTGAAGGAAGTATGTTTCCCATATGTGGGTCCTCCCAGACTGGTCCCTTTAAGTAATAGAAAGTGCCACAGGAGGAACTTACAATAGCTGATATAGAAGTCATTGACATAGAATAGTGTCCATTTACACTTCATCCTTTTGCATCGCCGCCTTTAGCTTTTCAAGTGCCGTAGGACGAATTTCGTCAATGAACCTGAGGTCGAATGGGGATATCCGTCAGCGAGTTACACGTTCATGGAACTAAGTCCATTTCACATGCAAAACAAAAACAAATTCCGTCTTCTTTTGATCGGTCACGACTGATTCGACCGCTGGTGTTACATGAATACTTTTGGGGAATGATCTTCACATAGGTTGCGGCGCGATATGCATGTATATTTATATTAAAAAGACAGAGGTCCGGGAAAGTATTTCTGCCCCGCCTTTCGAGGAGGTCTGATATCAGATTTAGTCGTTTGAAACTTACTCAAGCAAGTGGCTTATTATTCATTTTTATTTCACAAACTTTGTATTTACTTAAGCAAGACTTCTGTATAAATGCGAACGTATTGGAAAAGTGTCTTTGGGCTTTTTATTCCCCAGTTGTCAGTTGTCTCAATCACATTAATGGCAGGTACTTCTGCCCTACTTTTTTATGCCATAAATGTTATTAAGACCATCCGATCTTCCTTCACCTTTGGTTAGAAGCTTTCATTCTTTTGCACACAGTTTGTCGAAGGAACTAAAACCTTTTAAGAAAGTGTTTCCAATATGCTGTCACTTTCGTCGGTTTCCGTTCCCGTTCCGTTGTCTGAATATCAAGTTTCTTTGAGATTTTCGACCACACCAGTGAAAGTGATCTGCCTAAAGCTGAAGTGGTCGACCTAGGATCTATGTATAGCACTATAGATCTGCGTGCAAAATATGGTTTTCAGTGCCTAATTAGCTTCGCCACATACCTCTTCTGTTCTTTCACTGCATATAGGGTTAACACACTTATAGGTGGCTTGCCAATGATTCTCAACTTCCAATCGTCTGGGAAAACACTAAGCTTTTCAATTTTCTAAGCAAATGTTTGAAGACGCTTCGCGTAAAAATGCCGTGAGAATACTAACTAGGAAGAGTGATGCCATTCTGGCATTTTTAATTCTTTCCATTCGAAAGTTTGCCAACACTACTTGATCTTGTTTGGGACATTTAAGGCCGCAAATACGTTTTTATCAACTTACGTTTAGAAAGTTCCCATTTTGTACGAGTAGAACGTGAAAGCAACATAATTACTCATGCTTTCATTTCCAACTTATCACGCCCAAACCCAAAACCCAAGTACCACACGAACCCCACACAAATCCAAAGTCATAGTTGAGTTCGTTTATAACTGAGCTGAACGAAATAAAGGGTACGAGGTGCGTTATACTTTTATTTATAGCATTTATTTTTGATGGATATATTTCGTTTCCAACTCATCTGAACGAGTTGATGGTCGAATGAGTGGAAATGGAAAAATTTAATTGAGAAGCTCTTTCAAGACAGTTATACTCTCGGATGTTTGTCAGACGGTCACGAGAGGTGGCCTAGTGGAAACAACCCTAAGTTGGAATTTGGGTTTTTACTGGATTCGAACCTCGACCCCTCGCTTAGTAGTCCAACACACTAACCACTAAGCCACTGCGCCTATATCTTCTTCTATCTTCTATCTTCTTCTTCTATATACCTATATAAAAATTAATTGCTGTACGTAAGTCGGGTAAAGGCTCCAGAACGGCTCGACCGATTTGAATGATTTTTGTTTTATTTTGTTCGTGTTGAATCAGGGATGGTTTAGGAAAAAAAAAAGTCGGAAAATCCTCAACATGTGGCGTTGTAGGCGTACATATATATCGTTCTTCAGTTCAATTCAATCTTCTTTAATAATAATCTTCTTCATGTACCTATAATTCTTTCGGGGTGAAAATCGATGACGATATAACTCGATAACTACTGGGCCAATTTTTATGATTCTTCTTTTGTTTTGTTCGTATTGTTGTATTTCAGGTTTGGGCAGTCTTAAAAGATAGGATTTTGGACCCGATAGGTGGCGTTGTTATCGATATCCGAAACCACTCAACCGATTTCAATGAAATTTTGTGACTCTGTATGGTTAGTTGATGTCTGAAAGATAGGACTACTTTGGACCCGATAGGCGGCTCTGCTGTCGATCTCCGAAACCGCTCAACCGATAAATTTGTGGATGTACCTATATTCTTCGTTCCCACTTGAAGGATAGGATACTTTTGCACCTGATAGGTGGCGCTGTTGCCGATCTTCGAAACAGATCTACCGAGTTGATTGAAATTGTGGATGTGTAGTGGATGTGTAGGAAATGCTTCCAGTTTGAAAGATAGGATAGTTTTGGACCCTATGTGTGGTACTTTTCAAAACACAAGCCGGATAGGAAAACGGGGTGTGACACCATTAAAATTATTAATGGACATTGTCCAAATCAAGAACTTTGCGAAATATGAGCAGGACTTAATAAGCAAGGTATGAGCAAGGCCGCGTGAGTAAAGCTACATATAAAAGCGACTGGCGTCCGTACGTGCACTCATAACTCGGGAACGGATCGTTCGATTTTTATGATTTTTGGTTTAAAGTCGCATGGACCCAAGGAAGGATTATTTCAATTTTTTAATTCTTTGGATGTTTTGGACTTACCTCTATAAAATTTTAAATTGAAAGTCGGCTCAGTTATAATTTTGTTGCGCAACCTCAGTGCACCGAAACCTTGAAACGGAACGCGTTTGATATTAGGGTGAAGGATCTCAAATCAAATGTCATGCAAGCGACGGTTTTGAGGGGAAAATTCAAAGGTAAATATTCTCATTCCGCGATTCCGCTTATTTAGAACGTATACTGTAAAGCATTTTAGTCAAAAAGCGGAAGGTTGGCCGACACGTTAATTCTAGCGTTTTGATCGGAACACATCGACGGAGTCGAGGTTCGAATCCTGCAAAAACCTAAATTCCAACTTAGGGTTGCTTCCACTGCGCAACCCCTCGCGAACGTCTGACAAACAACCGAGAGCATAACTGTCTTGAAAGAGCTTTTCAATTAGCCGTTTGGAGTCGGCATACATAAAATTGTAGATCCCTTCCATTCGTTCCGAAAATGAACAAAAAACTCACACAAAACGAATGGTTGTTAGAAGCCAGGCCTAGGGTCCCTTCGGACCAACTATTTATTTATTTATTATGTCGATGTAAATAGGTATTCAAATTCAGTGAAGTTAAGCTGTACACATAGGCGCCCCGGTCGACCCCTTTAAAGCCGACACTGGGTTTTCCAAAGCAATAGTATGAAGAAAATCCACGTTTTTAACGACACATTGTATTCCTAAGCCCATCATTTAAGGATCAACCAACTAACCAGTAAGTGACTCCACTTAATCGCAGCTTACAGCACCTTTTGTCTAGCTCTGCTGGTGCTCTCTTTTTCCACAATAGTCAAATTACCTGCCAACAAATTTAATAGCCCTGACACATCCAAATCCGCTCGTTTTACCAACTAATCCCGCTTCACTACATAATCGCTTTGGGTATCAGTATCCCCATATCAAACTTAATAAAAATTACTTCAACTGGCGAAATTTTCGACACCACATTCACTCGAATCGTGAATCGAAACCCTTCCTTGTGTATCACAATCGAAAGTAATCTTCCAATAAGCCACTCTACGCAAACAAATTGAAATGGATTCCAACATGACTGCCATAAATCTTCCTTTATCCATCCAAAGGAAACGAAAATTCCACACAAATCCTCCGCAGCTAACTCTGTTTTCTATGTAAATTGTGTACACACATTCCAGGCAACTATGCCTCGAAACTATAGTGTAGCACAGGGACTGCGTCTATACACACAATATGCCAAGCTTGATTACAATTTCTATTTCTATTCCGAAATCAGAATCCAGAAAACATGACCCCGAACATCGACAGCAATTCCCTTTTGAGTGTTTCGAATGCGGAATTAACATCGTTAAGTAGCCACACCCAGTCTGTCTGGCTGCACATATTATAGAGAAAACGTAAACTCCTGGCGGATACGTGTGTATCTACATTAACAAGGACTGCAACTTCACAGCTCATCCGACGCCGTTCGGCAACACCTACTTAATTTATTTCACCCCAGGACATCATTTGCATAGATCACAACACACACGCTGGCTGTGGTGTTCGTGTTGCTTTCTTTTGGGAAACTACCCTCCCCCCCACCCCCTCGGCGTATATCTACAGCCACAATATCTGATTGTCAGCTAACGGATTACAGCCAGCGTTACCTTTGGGGACGCTTTTGCGTCCCTTTGACTCTTTTTGAACGCCCGGACTCCAGGACTCATCTTTTTGAAAATCAGTGAAATCGGACTCCTTTTCTGTAACTTAATCATAAAATGATGCCCCATTCGTAGTCATTTTGTAAAATTTATTTGACTACCTAATTGTATTTGGATAGCTTCATTCATTTTGTCAATGGCTTTGTGCAAGAAGCTACACCTACATTCTACGTATATGTGTGAAATTACATAGACAAAATGCATGAAACATTATGGATATGGGAATGGGAAATGGAACCTGGAAATTATTGCATTGAATGAATTGTATTTCTGTGTTGTCGTTGTTTTGGTAGTTGATTTGTTCAAAAATTTGTACGATTTTGTAATCAAAATTTTAACATTGCCCATAGTAGCGCGTGTGCTGAGACACTATTTTCAGAATTGGCTTTGACCAAAAATAAACTTACCAACCGACTTAAGGTTTTCGGCTCTCAACTAACTAGAAAATAAGCAAATAGAAGACTGGGTTCCTGGCTCGAATTTAATTCAGCAGTACAGGAACAGAATTCCTAATAACTAATATCTAAGATATTTATTTATTTTTTTGGTGTTACCTGAAAATATTATTTTATTATTTAGGTAGTGTTTTTGAGCCTCTTTTGTTTTTTTTTTTTTACTTTAAGTGATAATTGTTAATGAATTAATGAATTAAATTATAAGTATAAGTTAACTAAGAACAGATAGCTGGCTACTTAATTTATTTATTTATTTTATATGAACTGATTTTTGTTTGTAATATTTATAAACTTCTTTACCTGAATTTGCAATATAATTATAACGTATAAAAATAATGGCGTTTTTTGTTATCATATAAGGGTATTCAAACTCGAAGGTCGAAGTCATCTGAGCGCGCATTAAGAAAGCCTAGATCGAAATGGGACTCTTTTTTGACTCTTTATACAAATTTTCAGAGGTATTACTATGGGACTCCTTTTTTCTGTCGGGACTCTTTTTTGGACTCTTTCTGAAAATTTTCAGAGGTAACGCTGATTACAGCATGTCCTGGCAGAGATCCGTCGAAGCTAGCACAACAGCAACAGCAGGAAAGCTGTAAAATTACTTTTATCTAATTACTACATGTTGTGTGAGTGTTTCTTGTTTCCTGTCGCCGCAATCTATGCAATGTGTCTATTGGTTTTCACCCAAGCCATCAACAACGGGGCGAGGGGCTTTTGTGGCCACTTTCCTAGTCATCCATTGATTGAATTAGAAATTGAAATCGTGTGCCATAGGAGCCACCTTTGAGCGGGCAAAATCACCTATTTATAGCTAGCTGATAGGATTCCGGTTGGGTGTAGGGTTACAAAGAAGCGGTTAAGGGTATAGCGAAGGGTGTGCTATAAAATGGCGAATTAAGTTGGAGCAGCTCTCATGAATACAAGTGGGGTGTGTATTATTAATAAGTTTGTTGTATTTTTAAGACAGAGTGGACAGTGGGGGTGTTAGGGGAAACTTGTGAACATAAAACGGGGTTAAGAGTATAAAGAGCTTGCTTAAAATTGTTGGGTTTTGATTCCTGATTTGATTAAAATGGTTTACTATCGGTATATATGATGAATGGGACGGCGATCTTTTACAAGCAGACATCACGACTGGAACTGACTGTCAAAAGTCTATGCATTGGGGCTGTAACCTTGGAGAATATTTTTAATTCTCAAGTTCATATCGAACATAGCATCGAAAAATGATGTGTGAGTTCCATGGACCACCTGTACCACCAGCCTGTCATCTTTTAGAAAACTCTTGAAGTTCGTATACCTACCTTCTGAAGGAGTTGACCGACCGTGATGAAAGAGGAGCCAATTGATGCTTCAGTAGGCCATATGTGCTGTGTTACGTTTGATAAATGTATATGGATTTGGTGAGTAGGTTGAATGTGATGTCAGGGTTGCCAGGTCTTGAACCAGTTCGATAGCCCAATTTCTACATTTTTGTAACCCAAAATCGGAGCCAAAAATGTAGCCCAAAAAGTAGCTCAATAAGAACAATTTTTTTTTGTATAATTTAATAATTATTTATTTTTGTTTCAAAATTAACAGAAAATAAAAACGTTCTTATGAAGAAAAAAAAAAATTAAAAAATAAAGCAATACAAAATATAGTTGTGGTTGATTTTAAATGTCAAAATCAATGAGTGGAATCAGTGAATAAGAAACAGAGAATGTGCTTGTGTGTTGTTGTGTTGTGGGCTATCGAATAAAAACTATCGACTTATTCGATAGTAGTTAAAAATTCGTCCATTCAAAAGTAATTGAAAAAAATTCATACTGCTATCGAATGGAAATATTTGTTGAACGAAAAGTTAATAACTACTTTTTTCACTCGATAGTAAGTTTGAACGATTCCATTCATTAATTCAGTCTTTCGTTCAACTAATATTTTCTTTCGATAGAAGGTTTGAATGATTTCACTCGTTCAACTTTTCGTTCAACTACTACATTTTTGTTAGTAAGTCTGAGTCTGGAACGATTATTTTTCATTCGATACTTCAGGTGATTAATTTCGGTTTTAGAGTGTGGTTTTGGTTTTGTGTTTTGTATGCAGTGAAAGTAATTAGTACCAATGCAATCATTCGATAGTCGAAGTCATTCAGTTATTAACTATCGACACGTGAATTCATTCGATAGTGCCCATCACTATAGTGGCCAAACACCAGATGTCAAACTTCTCTCAATAAATGTGGATGTTAAATTGAATATGTGTTGTAGTTGAATTGTATTAAGAACTTCTTTTTAAACACCAAATCTTTATAATATTATAATGTTAGTACAGCCCAATGGGTAACTGTATTCATTCATTTAAAGTTTTCTTGACACAATCCAATCCAAAGTTTTCTATTGTTAGAGTTTTTATTTGCATTTAAATTTAATTTTATCAACTGGTGCCCATATACTCGTAAGTATTCCCTTGAAGAACTAAGTTGAAGAATGAAAATAAAAAAAAGCTTGTATCTCGGTAACAGCGCCACCTATCTGGTCCAAGACGATCCTATCCTTCAAACCTCAACCATTCATATACATCCACAACATTTCATTGAAATCAGTTGAGTAGTTTCGGAGATCTATAAAAGCGCCACCTATCGGGTGCAAAAGTATCCTATCTTTCAAGCTGCAATCAACCATACGCACCCACAGAATTTCATTGAAATCGATTGAGTGGTTTAGGAGTCCAGAGCGTCGGCGTAGTGATGGCGACAAGCCAATTTCCGCCGTAACGCCGGAATTTCCGTCTCATTCTAGTCGATTTTACCCCCAAGTCGCTCCAAGAGGTGTTTCACATCAAAAAGTAGTGGCAAATTGAAGAATTCCTTACAAGTATGTATGTATGCGAAAAGTGCTATAGAAAATAAGTCACCCAAGATAAAAAAAAAAAAAATGCTCAGATTTATAGCACTGGCAAGCCTGTGTGATGTATGTTCCAATCGACATACAAACTTGTCTCAGCGTTGCCAGTAACCTTGTACAACAATTTTTGTTTTATTGTTCTGGAGACGACTTATTGTTATTATTATTATTTTATTGGGGCAATAAATTACAATTTTTTGAATACAATTTTAGAGATACAGAGATTTGGTCTGGTACCTTACTTACTTAAGGTGGCGCTACAGTCCGGGGTGGACCTGGGCCTCAACCAATATGCCTCTCCAGTTAGCGCGATCTTTGGCTAACTGCGACTAATGCGTACTTTTCTGACCAGGTCGATGTCGCTGTACAGCTCGTAGAGTTCGCTGTTAAATTTTCTCTTCCAAATTCCGTCAACGCAAACGGGACCAAAAATCACTCGAAGAATTTTGCGTTCGAAGGGAGCAAGAAGATTCTCATCCGTTTTAGCTAGGGTCCATGCTTCTGCGCCATAGAGCACTGATAGGGACCTATCAGATCGTTGACGAAAGGTTTCAGGCGTTCACATAGTACAGCAGACATGATCTTATACGCAGTGTTAAGGAGACTGATGCCTCTATAGTTGGCGCCAGTTTAGAGAGTCTCCTTTCTTGTGGATCGGGCAAACGATGCTGAGGTTCCATTCATCAGGCATACTTTCCTCTAACCAAATTTTGGAGACGAGTTGATGTATGCACTCTACCAAGTCATCTCCGGCTGCCTTGAAGAGCTCGGCAGGTAAGCCGTCTGGTCCAGCAGCCTTGTTGGACTTCAGCTTGGTCTGGTACCATACTACTAAGTATTTGTACAATTTTTTACTAAATATAATATCACAGATTAGTATGCAATTCGAAGGAAAAGCCACTAAAAACCTGCATTAAAACTTAATTTGCAGGGGTAGAGAGAAGCGGTTTCAACACTTGATTTCAGAGTACAAAGATTATTAATGTGTGAGAACTGAGAAGTTACACAGATAAAGAAAACAAAAACAAATAAATAAATAAATAAATAAGTAAATAAATTCTGGAAACGACTTTAAGAACAGACATTGACTGTCAGAACACACACAAATGTGTAAACTCTAGAAGAGTAATGGCAGCATTAATACACTGATACCTCGCCGATTTTCAAGACAGCACAAAAGCTGGAAAACTAACCTTTCAATTTGTTCCACTGTACGGTTTTATAGACTTCTAATCCAGGAACCACTTCCGCAAAGTTAATTATAGGAGAGAAAGTATTTCCATCGAAGTAGGTCAGCAGTGCTGCAGTGGTGTCCTGTGCATTAATTAATAGCGTACTTAATTCTATGGTTTAGGAAGCAACAGTGGCATGGTATGGCTGTGTGTTCTGGGTTCTCAGAAGGAAATTAATTAAATTATTAATAATGCCGTCTATATCGCTTCATAGAAAGGCAGTAAACTGAGTATTTAATCATCAAGATGTTGTGAGAGTGAGCAGTTTGTTTTGTTTGGATGTTGATAAAGGTAGCTTGTTGACATAGGTATAGACGGTTGATTTGGTATAGATGGGTTGAAGGGAACGTTATATAATACCTCATCCAGCATTCTTAAATGTGAAACAGGATAGTGTGTAATTTAATTCGATAGACTCTACTTTTTAAATGCTAAAGGGCTAGAAATGAAATGAAACGAAATGGTGCCATTAGTGGACAACAGGACATTAAATGCTTGAAAATCGAACTGCGTGTTTCGGCATTTTTTGTAAAAAAAAACGACATGGCAATAATTGTTATGCATCCTACTAACTTCTTTTTAAAATTTACATGAGCCTCAAAAATCACAGCATCTGTTGAGAAACCACGTTATTCTCTCCGATTGTAAGCGGTAGCCTTGTGTTCAGTGCTCCCAGATAAAAGCTCTGAAAATCTTGTTTTACGAAATAAAAAACGTTTTTTTCAAAATTTAAAAATAAATATATACCTAAGGAACGAAATGTTATACGCAATTTTAAAGTGTTTGAAATAGAACTTATATTTATTTTTTGGACGTAAGCATTGGAAAAACAAATTTTCACTAATAATTTAATGTTTTAATTAAAATTTAAAATTTTAATGTTTTACTTTATTTATTTTTATTTTTCCAAAAACATAATATTACATCAGTTATTTTGTCAAATTATCTCCTTACCTTAGAGCTGATGAAAACGCTAGTAAAGCATGGGCATGGGCTTTGTTAGACTCAAATTATACATAATAATGGAATGAAACAGAAAACGTTTTTTTGCAACAGAAAATGTTGTTCTAGTTTGTTAAATTGTTAATGATTGATGTCAGGAATCTTGAAGTTTGATGAATGTGAGGTAAAAAGTCTTTTGGAGCTCAAAAATCTTAACAAAAATCTGGCATCACTACTGGTGGTATATACTCTCCATAGCCTTCGAAGAGTATGTGCTCTGTCGTCTCCACCGTCTCTCCACATAGTTAGAAGTTGTCTTTGAAGTGGCCAGTGATAGCCTTTATAGCCTGGTCGTGGCCCTTTATGCCTGCTTGCTGCTGAAATATATTTTTCGCTTTCCTATGAACTGAGACTATGAATCTCTTATCCTGTCAAACATTGACGAAAACTTAGGAACAAATGTATGAAGCAATAGGACGCTAGATTACCAACGGTTCATGCGCACACATTTTCCATTGAGAGACATCGAGGGAGCTGACATCTAAAGCCTTAGGTATAGCCGTACGTACATAAAATGCAACAGAAAAAATTGGAACAGTATGAAAATGATTTTTTTTTACGTTTAGGCGGTCATAGCTAAAAATGTTTCCCTACGAAAACAAATACAACAAACCAAGCACCACTGATTGGATTCCATTAGAAAAAAAAATCCTGACAGAGGGAACAGTAAAGAAATGAAATATTTGAGTGGGATGATTTGTTTTTTTTTTTGTTGTGGATTTGACTGAGATCTTGATCGGAAAAGTTTTTCGTGCTGAAAATTTTCTACAAAATTAAAGATCACCTATTTTTTTTTTATAAACTATCTTTGCAATAAATAAGAAACATTTTAAGAACAAGTTCAACCTTTAGGTTTGAGTGGTCAAAAAAAGCAAACGAACATTTTTACGGTTTCGTCTTACGTATGGCTGTAACTAGACTATAAAGCTTGGTTAAAACTTACAGCCGTATTAATAAAAAAAACCATAACTACTCTCTAACTCATATGTTACCTAGCACCTAGTTAAATAAATAACACATTAGTTAAAATTTACAGAAACCATGTTTCTAAAAGTTATTGACTCGCTAACAGACCTCCTACCGTAAGTTAGTTATGTGATAGTTACAAAGCGTAAGTTATCTTCTAAAAATGTTTATTAATAGGAATTTGAGGTTAAAAAATGTGTTTGCCATTAAGGCCTAACATGTAGTTACGCGAAAATTATTAATACGGCTGTTAGCTTATTTTTTTATTTTTTTTTTTTTTTTTATTTAATTTTTTTAATTTAACGTACAATCTATTGTCAGAGTGACAAGTGTTGAATGTACAAGTAATCTATATAATAAATTTACACAAAATTGTTGATGGGGAATAACATAAAAGAAAACAATGGCAAAAAAAAAAAAAAAAAAAAAAAAAAAAAAAAATAATACAATTATTTTAAAGACAATGAAAAAAATAAAATAAAAAATACACCAGACATTCAATAAACAATATTCATAACAAAAAACAATTTATGGCTGAATAGTCCAAAGACAACAACCATTTCTTGACACCTTTTAAAAATACATTTTTAGCCCTCTCAAACCTAATATAATCTGGAAGTGAATTAAACAAACGGGGTGCGGTGGCATAGTAAAATCTTTTAAAGTGTGCTTTATAAATTGTAGGAACAGTTGCCAAACTTCTAGTATTAACCCGTATATATCGCACATAGTGGCGAAAATTCGTATTCGTAAACCTACTTTAAAAATTGAAAGTCGCCGATTGCCACAAAATAAAATCTAGATTAGATTAGACTGTTTGTGGGAGGTGGAATCAAGTTGCCATATCACTGCGGCCACGAGTGGGCCTATTGTGATTTCCTCCAATTAGAGCTCGCTCATGATACCGGACGTAGTGATGAATCTTTGAGTGCGCTGTCAGTTATGTCCTCTGCCCCAAGGTAAGGTCTTCTAAATATAAATGTTACTCTATTGAGCTTTTTACGGGTTAGAAACTAAAGGTAAAAAGGGCTAAGGAAAGACAGACGTAAGAATACTTTGGCTAGTTCAAAAAACATCACAAGAATCCTTCAGAGCTTCCGAAGTGAAACAGGTACTAAGTACTAACCTAATTATAAGTTGCCTCGTGATGAGGTGTTTCGATCAAAATGGATATAGCTCTTTGTGTATGTGTTTTACCCACTGACGATTTGTCTTTTGAAACCTAAAGGTGCAAGATCAAGAAGCCAAGAACTATCGTGATTTTGATAAGTAAACTATTGAATAACACACTTTCACAGCACTTTTGTTGGGAACAATTTTGTTGATTACCACTCCACTTAACAGCCACTGCTTGAGAAGTTCTAAAACGGTCTAACGCTTAGGTACATTGCTGGTTTTTGTTAGCTCCAATCTTTTTTTTACAAAGATTTACAGCACGAACTATTTGCTTTCGGGTCGATACCACATATTACATATTCAGCCCTATTGCGAAGATCAACTATCAATCGGTTGACGATTGACAAATTTATCAGTTAAAATTGATGTTGGTATTATTGAAAATCATGTCATCGGTGGAATTATTTTTTGATGATGACGAAGACGAGACAGAGTATGCGGAATTGGCAGCTATACGGAGGAGTTTGCGAGATTCATCTATTCCCTTGGAACTGGAAAACCGAAGGTAGCTAATTTCATTTCCATGGAATGCTTTTGAAGTGCATTCGTTTATTTTTTGAAAGATATTGGGCCCAAACTTAAACCGATTAATTGCAGCTCTGCTTAGTCTTGCACAGTCAACAGCAACAACAGTGTCCCTTATCAACACCGAAATTGCGATTGATAGAAAAATTTACAACTACCAATAAAATTGTTCCAGATTGACATTCACAATACCGATTTGTCAACCGTCAATTGCTGCACGTCCACAGTCGATCAACACTTAATTGATAATTGATCTTCGCAATACCATTTAAAGAAATTTATTGATAAGTATCAACTATCAATTGATAGTTGATCTTCGCAATAGGGCTGATTATGTAGAATGCCTCGAATTCAACAATTCCACCAAAAAAATGTTTATACAGTAAATGCAAACAAAAAAATGTCCCATTCAATTCCACAATTCCAGGTTTATCCATTCAATTTAGTTGTCATAATTATGCAACGTTATTTCTCCTCTTAAACAGTAAAAATACCTCAACGGTCTGCACCGCGCCATTTCGCACATATTTATGGGTGTCAGGTCGTTATCTCCATAAATAGTCCACATCACAAACGAATGATTAAAATTAATGTCTCCGATGGTATTAGGGATTTCATGAAATTGCGAACAATACCGCATCATGAATAAGCAAAATAAAACCATGCCATCTCATTTTCAGTGGAATCCATTAAAATTCCCACACAATTATGTTTATGATCAAAGCGCAAAAATAATATTTGTAATTATTGCCGAAGAGCCGACCGCATATGCGTGTGCCTTAAATAAATTTCCATTTAGCAGAGCCCGTTTATCATACCCTCGAACAATTGTTTGCTCCCCCGCACACGGCCCGGGAGTAATTGAAAGCGATACTACAATAAATCATATCAAATTGTTTGCTTAAACTATTAAAAACAATTCACAGCCAACTCGTATATCCTGTCATACTCGTATATCCTCAATGTGTTTCGTTGTCACTATTGTTACAGCTGTATAGACACACATCCCATTTCCCATATATATGTAAATAGGCAGGCTCTTGGGTTTGGTTTGTTTTATCATATAATCTATGTACCCACGCCCACATCTAGGTGGCCTAAAATCCACTCTAGTTAATTGTGAAAAGATACTGCTCGAGGATACAGGAGACAGGACCTCATCTCTAATGATATGACATTTATTTGATTTGAAATAAACTTTGCACAACGACGATGATAAAGCGCCCGAGTTGAAAGTTTTCCTCTTGTCTTGTCCTGTTTAAGTTTTATGAAGTTTTATGATAGCAAGGATACTTAACTCGATTTATAAACCAGACACACAGGCACATACTCCTGTTTTTGCCAGGGCAACTTCGTGGTGTCCGATGGAAGAAAAGTCAGTTTTTATATTTTGTTAAAAAATATACTTAAGTTTTTAATTTTATTTAAAATAATTGGCCATTTTCCATTTTTACAATATTTTTTTTTTGTTTTGTTTTGTTTTCTTTTTCGATAAAAAATAATTTAAACGCCAAAAATTGTATTCCATATAAGCACAGCAGTTTTTTTTTTTTTTTTAAATATTTATAATTATCATTGTTTTTCATTTAAGTTAAATATCTTATTAGTTTTTGCGTAGTTTTTTGTTTTTTTTTTATTAGAAATATATAATATCTAGAAATTTACATAAAAATTCATTACTTTGATTTATAAAGTTATTTATCGAAAACAAGCTGTGTAAAAAAGTTTAAAAATAATAGTTCAGCTTGTTAGAGAAGAGTATATTACAAAACTTAACAAAATCTATTCGGGTTGCTGTAACATTGAAATTAAAAGAATTATTTTAGAGGATAAACAAATAAAAATAAAAGCTGAATTCCAACTCAAGCTATAAGTAACATCATACAATTAATTGACACAAACATCATTTACGTTTTGTTGTTTCGTTTTTTGTTTATAATTACACATTCATATTACATAAACATTTTATAATTTATTATTTTACCTTTGCTTTGTTGTATGAAAAATAATTATTTCAAATTTGATCTGATTTAAGTCGTTGGGAGTAATTGGAGAGTTTGATTTTTGTTTTATTTAAAATTATTTAATATACTTGAGGGGAGGATTCGTTGTATAGTTGGTGTTGTGACGGAAATACAGAAATTCAGTTAAGTTAAGTGTTAAATGAAAAGGCAGTCAAATTGATGTTAGTCAGAAATTTTGCACAAATTGTTTGTATTCTAGTAAAACCGGTGACGGCTCCGCGAAATCTGACATCAGGAAATACGGCCCCAAAAGTACAAATTAATCAAGAGCCCAAAATTGGGATACATTTTCATAATAAAGTATTGACCCATTTTTAAAATAGAAAGTAGGCTCAAATGAAATAAATAAGATAAATAACCTAGGTTAGGTTAGGTTAAGTAAGGTCTAGGCTATCTAGAAACACCACACTTAGACCAAATTCGTTTAGGCCCTTTGTGATGCCATTTGTTTGCGTGGTCGGAATTATGTTAATGTTTTTATAGCGATTATTAACTGTAAAAAAAAAAAAAAAATGGATTCCAGAAGTGCTGAATAGACAATTATTTATTTATTTCGTATAAATAATTGATGAATTGAAAAATTGTTGGTTTAATTTACTGAAACTAATTAACACAATCATTTAACATGTTTTAAATCGAAAATAGAAATTTGTTCACGTGATTGCAGAAATGTTGGTTGCCGGAACTTGTGATTATTTACAATTATGGGTAGAACATCCATTACACCTTAGGCGTCTGATTTGTGATCTCATTCTTACACCCTATTAGCATTGATTGCGGACAAACAGATCTCTCTGTCCCGTCGCGTGCAAAAATGTGCGTGCGTGATAGTGCAAATGCAGTTTAAACGGGCTCTCTGGGAAATATTTACACTTTGCAATTCGAATGAAATTCCTCTAAACATCCCTGGAGCGTTGCAAAGTTTTCTGTTTCTCAAGTTAGAAAAATGTCACCATGAACATTTTAAGAGAACGACGCAGTTTACAGTTTGTTTTTGGCTTAATAGACACAAATGTATTTCACTTTAAAAAATACTGACAAATTTTATATAGAAAATATGACTCTTGTCACAATATGAACATCCCTGGAGCTGTGTTTAGTTGTCGCTTTTTATCATTGAAATTGAAATGTAGGTATATAATAAACATAAGTAAAGTGATAGCTAACTAAATAGACACGACGTCCATTTGAGCAGAGAAGTAGCGGGAAAGTGTGACAGCTGAAGCGTTCATTTCGATTATCGTTATATGAAAGGTCAAACCAAACGTCAAAAATTTTCAAATGAATAATTTCTTTTCACGGCCCCATTTGCAATCGAATGTTTTTAGTGAGAGTTTGAAAATGTACAACCCTCTTTCAGAGGAGACAGAGTGTGCGGTATTGAATTCACCACGATATTTTCACTTATTGAACCCGAATCGCATTTTAGTACAAAGTGAATCGAAAAAATGAAAGCAATGCGTGAAAGCGAATGTGAAAACGATTTATTCGATTCACTTTTTCACAGAACGAGAATTTTGTTAAGATTTTAGTCAAAGATGCGGAGGTTATAGTCGAACTTGGTTAATAGGAATCTAATGGGCCATTTATTTCAGTCTCACTTATAGAGGTTAAAATAAATAAATTTGTAATTCTGGTCTTATTACAGAGGCTAATTTTTAAAATATAAGTTTCACTTCTAGAGGTGGAAAAAGTATCACTTATAGAGTTGTTTTTAAGGAAAATGAAGGTGCGCCAGAATAAGGCCCACTAAAAGAGGTATTCCACTTAGCCAGGTCCTACCTAGAAAGGTTCGACTTCACTTCAAACATCTAGCAACATCTTAAATGTACACAAATTAGGCCTGTTAGGTAACACGGGCCTAAACTAGTTGTCGATGCGGAGCAGTGGGAATTCGTGCAAGGTTTCCATCGAAAAACAGATCAAGTAGTCAGTTCAGTAAGTTCAGTAAGTCACCTGGACGTTGCAACAACGGGCCAACTGAAAGCCTTTCTGGCCTCTCAACCGATGTCACTAATTTTATTTCAGAAAATAACTCAGAAGCTATTGATCCATTCCAGTAAGTTTGACATAAAGCAGATGGACTTGTACTTTTACATGTTCAGCGTTCGAGTAGCTTACCTACCTCTTAATATAGACATTCGCATGTGATAACATAGGACTAGAAAGGGTTTAGATTATGACAGTCGCAAGACACAAAGTGATAACAAAACTCTCCAACTTACCCCGTTTACACAGTCCTACAATCCTCCTAAAGAGGAGCTTCCATCCGCACTTGATGACACAAGGATTCATTAGAAATAAAAAAAAGCCCATTCACCCACGCTTATAAACATCAGCCAGTCATCATCAGCCTAACCTAAAAGTGCTTAACCAGCGCTCCCCCTCTCTCCCAAATAAAGCGAACCAAAAGACACAAAAAGTCAAATCCCAGCCCCAAAGAAAAACAAACTAAAATCGGTAACCCTTAAACGTACGAGTAGAGTACTACAGGCCCTAACTAACCAGGTTCTCGACATCAGAGACCATGACCTCGAGGTCTGACGGCAGCTGCTGTTGCTGATGCTGGAACTGATGGTGGTGCTGACTCGAAGATGCACTACTGCGACTGCCTCTTCGCATTTGATCGTGATTGCTATTGGTGCTGCTGCTGCTGTGACTACTAGGACCGTTGGGCTGCAACCACTCGAATGGTCTTGACTTGCTATTGGCATTGACGTCATCACAGGCGGCAGTGTGGGGGCGTTTATTACTAAAACTATGATGGTGATTGCTAAAACTATTAAAACTATTACTAGTTATGCTGCTACAAGTAGGTTGAGTTGAATTCGAAGAGGCGGACGACGGTTGACGCTGGAAATTCGTGGTCGTGGTCGTCGCTGATACTGCTGCCGGTGTGATGTTGAGGCTCGCACGCGGTATGTTGCTGAAGCTACCGCGTGCTATTGATCCACGATGAGGCGGTGGTGGTATCGGTTGTGGTGGCGAGGGCAACACCGGCTGCGTGCTGTTGCTGGAGCTGCGCCTTAGGGGCGGCGGCTGCTGGGGCGAGGGCATCTTGGTGTCGTTCGTTGTGGAGTTTTCACGGCGCAGATTCAGATTTGAATTGCTGCGCTTCGTTGGCAGTGGAAAGTTGCTAGCTGCCGCAGCAGTGGACGAAGAAGTCTTCAGATTTAGACTGCTGCGCTTCTTTGACTTGGAGAGGTTCGTCTGACTACTGCTGGGATGGATGAGGTTCTGAGTGCTGCCGAAGTTTCGACTCAGATGCACAGAATTGTCGCTGTATTTGCGGCTGGCTGGGTGCTTTGCCGTCGACTGATTGGATATGGAGTTGCTGCGACTGTAGCTGTGTGGCTGTGGCGGGACCGCACTTAGGTTGGTGTTGCTCGAGCTGCGGCTTATGCGGCCCGAGCTTTTCGATGTACCCGGTTTGGGGTCTTTTGTATATCCCTCACCAGGTGGCTGCATATTCTCGTACAAAGGTGGGCTATCCACCGGCACGGGATGGGATGGTGGATGCTTGGGATTGAGAGTCTCATAGTTGGGCTCACTGTTCGTCAAAACTTGACTCTCTTCCTCGACACTGTGGCGCAACAGAAGCGCAGTTCGCTTTCCTCGCTCACTGCTCAGCTTGTCTGGCCCTACTGTGGTGGCGTTGACCCGCTTCTTATCACTGGAGCGGACCTTTCTCTTCATTTTATTCAAACCGCTTCCTATCACATGCGTTTTGACTGCCGAGTTCTTCGACAGCCTGAGGGACAACTTAAACGGCGGCTTGTAGACCACCTGCAGTTTGACCTTCTCGTTGCTGAGGTTGCCCACGGACTTGGTCTTTTGGGGTGACTTTTGAACAAGTCGCTCTGGCGTTGATTGTGACTTGGACATGACCTTGCGGACTTTTGACGAATGCTCAATGTGTGACAGAGGCTGTGAGACTATGGGCGACTCCAACAGCCACTTGTGCACTTTGCCGAACGTATTTGTGTGCCCACTAGGTGGCATGCGCGTACTGCTCGAGTAATCTATGATCTCTTTGTGTTTTTTGCTGCTGGACTTTGCCTTCGACTTGGATTTTACTTCAACGGGTTTAGTTGTAACCGGGACATCGTCAGTAATATTGGGGACAGGCGCTTGCAGTGGATTGGTGGTTATAGTTGGGGCTGCGACGCGATTCTTCTTGCGCTGAAGCTTCTTGGAGGCGACATCATGTGACTTCGTGCCAAAGATGTTTTGTGACTTCTGGGTGCTGCTGCCATTAGCAGACTTGCTGATGATCTTTGTCTTGGCGGAGCGTTCGCCGCGAACCTTTTTCTTGAAGGGAACTTTTGTACGGACGGCCGTGTGCACGATTACGCCGTTGTTGTCTTCCGGTAGACGGACCGTTTCCGTTGTGGCGCTGTGAATTATTGTGACCGACTTCAGTTTTAGGTTGGAGCGCTTGGCCAGTAGCTTCGTGCTGAGGATCTGCAGAAGAAAAGGGAATTTGTAATTTATTAGTGGGGCAGTTTACTGAAAAGGGGTGCTCTTCTAGCAATAGGTTTTAAAATGGATGGGGTGAGGTAATGGATGAGGTTCTGCTGACGGACAAAGCTCGTCTTTTACTCTCTTTCTCTTTTTATTTTCAGCTCAAGCGCGCTACTTGACCTCGTTTTCTCTATCTCTTCCGTTTAATCGGAATTCTTAAACACTTCCCAATGAGGCTTACGGTATGCAACAGCTAACTCACTACGTGTGTTCCCGAACTTTATTTCCTGTCGCTTTTTCGTTTCATCGGACTATGGAGCAACTGCCGAACGAGTCAAAAGAGCTCTTACTTCAATAACAGACTGGGAGGGCTCTCTGCCTTATTTTTATTAACAAATTGCAATGGCATACTCGCATATCTACTGTGGAACCTGGAACCTGCTTTCAAAACAATCTAAGCTGCCTATAGGAACGCATACGTCATATGAAAAAAACCCACAAATAAGCAGATGACACAAAAACAATGAACATCAAAAGTCTAATTCAACCACAAACACATAGAAAACGAAAACCCCCAACATTCATGAGTCAAGACCTACAACGGAGATAACTCCATTTCGCACGCTCCATCGAACCCATTCAATACTACCGGCTCCGATTATAATCATCTCCATGAATCTCCTTCACCGGCTATCATATAACTAGCATTTATTTCCAGCTGAAAATAAGCTAGCGATACACATGACGAACAGTCCACAGCCACTACGAGTATATGTACAGACCAACTTACGCCTCAGTTCACAGCCCGTCTCCCCTTCGCTGTCGTCCCGCACCATTTGGCCAATCACTCGGCCAAACTGTTGGAGCATCACCAGCGCACCGACAACAACAATCACAACGATGTGGATAAGAAAATTCAATTGGAAAACAAATAAATTTCAACAAAATACAAAAAGAACGAAACAGGGATAAGAGGAGCAGGATAACCGGATAACCATGTAGGGGAATCGGAAATCCGACAACAAAATCCCATAAAAAGCTATTTCCGCTGCTAGCGCTGGCATGGCGCCGCCAGGGATCGGGAAGACAACGTGGGACTTGGGATGTTGCAACTTCATTACTTACCAGCAAAAGGAACACGCCAAGAATGGCCAGAGCCACTGTGTACCAGTTTGTTTGTATCCACTTCTTGAAGGACGCAATACTCTCCTCGGACAAGAGGAGTTTTCGCAGCGTGGCCAATGGACCGGAAGGATCAACTTCACGACATTTCTGGAAGACATCACAGTATCTGCAAGGAGACAAGAGAACAAGTAGATTTATTAACTGAAACCAGGCCAGCGGGCGGTGGTGGCGAGTACTTACCCATTGTAGTCGTTGCATGGCGTGCCCGGTTTGGCGAACATATCTGGCACATCGAAGGGCGGTTCGTTCCATTCGAACGAGCTGCGACAGGACTGGCCTTCGCCCGGTTGTTTGCAGCATAGCTCGCAGGATTTCGTCTTCGGATCACTGGGTCCGGGTATGCATTGGCATGACTCGAGGCCATAGGCCAAACATATGCTGCCGGTACATTCGCCCATGTAGCAGACGAACTCCTTGTTGCAGATGGTCTTGTTGGGCTTGTACACCGATTGGGGACACTGCGGCATTCGTCCATCACAGAAGCTGGGATCGCGGCATCCGTTGTCATCGCGACACTTGTCTCCGAACTTTAATTTGCAGTCGGTGGTGCAGCACGGTCCCTGCGAGGGGCTGCACATGGCGCGCGGCGTCAACGTGCAAGGCCTCTCATCGAGCCTAGCGTGCCGAGACATTGGGAAACAGCAGCTGTCCTTGCAGTCCTCCTCCCAGCCGCAATCGCACTGTTCGCCCGGCTCGACGACACCATTGCCACAAATGGACGTTTGCGGTTCGGTGAAGCAGCCTTTGATGCTGCGTGCCTTCGCATTGAGGACGGGTTCGATGGATTTCAGCGAGCACGGGGAGAACTTATTATTGTTGCGCTTGTCACCCGAGGTCGCGCGAGCGAACATAATGTAGTTGCCATCCTCGCCGCCGGGCGTGCATTGTTCTGGGTCGTGCTGCAAGATACAAACAAGAGGGAGAAGGCAAATTAGTGTCGCCGTAAGTGATGCTGCAGCTCCACACACAAACACGATGGAGAGGTGTGGCACTGACAAATCGCTGTAAACATTTCTGAAACATGCACACATACATATACGCCGGGGATAATGAAGTGAATTTGTCACTTTCGGGTGCAGTGTCTGTTTTATTAAATTCCAGTCAAGGATGCGAAGGGGAGTGGAGCATCTTTGGCAAATGTTACCTGATGAGGTTATGTTCCCCCCTTTCCCTATGAAATGACGGTGTGGATAATTGGCAACCAGAAGTGGAGGATATGGAGGGAATGTATTAATTCCAAAGGACAAATAGCCTCCGGTGGGAATGGAATTGATTTTATGCAAACAAAGGTTTTAATGAGAACAATAATTTCAGTGCGATGCGGGAGGTAAACGAATGCCGGTAATTTCTGCAATTGTGTGTAGGGCAGGTAGGGAATTTTAAATTTATCCTGTGAGTAGTATATAAAATGATTGTAAAATGATTGGTATAACTTTTAGAGGGTGTGGAGGGACTCTTGTTGGATTAATCGCTTAAGCAGCTCACTTTCTCCGTCTATGATAAGAACAAAAAGCACTGGCCCATGCCCGGACAGACGAAGGATGCGAAGCCAGGAATATTCCCCCAGTTGTAACTACAAGAGAATAATTTTACTCGCAGTCAGAGCTTCCGAATTGGTACTGCTCAAGAGCAGGGAACTCTTCAATCAAAGGTAGACGAAAAGTTATCCCTGGAAACTGTTTAAGAAAGAATGCAGCAAGTCAAAACGAGTATCTGGAGACCATTTTGTGGTAAAATAGGAATAGGAATTTTCTAAGGAGACATCAAATCTAAGAAAGATCCTCTCAACAAACCCAGTCGTTTGAAAAACACGGACGCCTTAAATAAATCGCTTAATCGCTACGTGCGCCACTAATTTTCCAAGATGCAACTCAAGTACCTGAACCACCAAGGTCTGACCTCAGATTTCGAACTTTCGTTAGTCCTCCTAAGACCTTAAAAATTACTGCTTTAAGTGCATCTACGAGTATATGCAGAAGGTTTGGTACGGAACTTCTGTCTGCTGATCAGCATGCTTACTTCAAAGGTATATAAATGGTAACCCGGCTCTTCCCCTAAAACGAAAACTCCACCTAGGCGCATTCTACTCTACAACGATCTTAACGATTGAAGAATGACAACGAAGCGTCTTGCGCTACATCAGTAGCTCAAGCTGTATCACGAGTTGGGGAGACAATTTCCCAGCTCACAAGCTCTATGTAGGTGTATGTCGGCTTGAATCTAACCAAACCCAACTGCAGAAAACAGAAGCGCTTTCTACTTGGAGTTACTAGAATTGGTAGAGAACAATTGTAAAGCATTTTAGTCGCTTGAAAACATCGGCATTGAACAAGAAGAAGTAGAAAACCAACTACTGGCAGACGATCTGATAGCCCAATGTATAACTCGAAAGGGGCATCGCTACGAAGCTCGCTAGCGATACCCAATCCAAGAATACAGCCCTTCTTCAAGAATACGATGCAGCTATCCAAAGGAGGATGTCCGACTTTTCCTCAGCCATAAAGAGAGTAAACAAAAACGCGTGTTCAACCTCCCACACCATCAAGTACAGCGGTTCTCAAACTTATTCAGCTGTGGGACCCTAAACAATAAATAAAAAAAATACCAAAATAAATAAATTGTTGGCGCAACAGGTCTGGAGGGACACTAGGCCTAGCTTCTCACAACCATTCGTTTTGTGTGAGTTTTTCATTTTTGGAACGAATGGAAGGGATCTAGAATTTTGTACCGACTCTAAACGGCTAATTGAGAAGCTCTTTCAAGACAGTTATACTCACGGATGTTTGTCAGACGTTCGCGAGAGGTGGCGTAGTGGAAAAAACCCTAGGTTGGAATTTGGGTTTTGTGCGGGATTCGAACCTCGACTCCTCGCTTAGTAGTCCAACACACTAACCACTAAGCCACTGCGCCTACAACCTAACAACGCCCAAATATATTTCAGAACCCCAATTCTTAATACCCTATTCACACCGAACCGAAAACCGGGTTTTGCGAAGACTTCATCGAAAACAGAAGTTTTGGGGAAGAAGAAACAGAACCCCAGGTTTCCGCGGAACACAGTTTAAGAACCGAGGATCCAGTATTCAAAGCGGATAGTATAAAAATGAGAATTGTGTTCGACGCCTCAGCTCGCAGTCAAGATTCACCTTCTCTTAATGACATGCTACAGGTGGGGCCCTAATCTGCTTCCAGACTTCCTCAAGGTAGTGTTGAACTTTAGACTCCGGCGTTATGGCGTAGTAGCCGATTTGGCGAAAGGCGCTCTTTTTCGATTTTGTTCCGATATTACACCGGGGCCTAATATCAAATCGTTATTCATTTTTTCTACAGCCCGCACATGATGACATCAGCTCAGAATATATAAAGGAA
Source organism: Cheilosia urbana (assembly GCA_946477585.1). Taxonomy (NCBI): domain Eukaryota; kingdom Metazoa; phylum Arthropoda; class Insecta; order Diptera; family Syrphidae; genus Cheilosia; species Cheilosia urbana. The sequence continues at coordinate 141,380,968 of OX297853.1, forward strand.
CTTGGCCGTCACCACAAGTTTTCAACGAAAATGATCATATATCTATAGCATTCCAGATGTTTCAACATTCCCAGCTTTCCACATGGATTCCGATCACTGTCTTGATAAAGAGGATACCGTCGTAACAATGGAACACAAAAACAAACTGAGAGGAGATATTGCGATGAACGGTAGGTAGCTATCGCAACAAACTTTGTCCATTGCATATCCCCCAGAGCCCAGACTATCGAAAAGCAGTAATAATGCAAACGGACCCTGATACTCCCAAAAAGTCTCCGATTCGAACTTCGCACGCAGACGTCACCTCCATTGGCGCTAACAACGACCGCATTGACTCGAGTGGTGAATTGGTAAGAACCAAGGGGCCAAATCACGTATGGAGATGATCGTCTGGGCGGTATCGTTTTTGAAATTTTGATGACCAAAATAAGTTATTTTCTGACCGATTTTCATTGCATTTGGGTAGAATGAACTGGATGAAGCTTACAAGCTCGTAATTTTGACATTAGTTGCAAGTTTTGAAGGTCTATCGTTTTGGCGACAGTCGTCTGAAAAGTTGCGTGATCAGGACCAGGTTAATCCCGCTCCTAAGTTTTTAACCCCCCAGCACCAGCCTTTGACAGCATTCAATATGGGAGTTCATCAAAGCTGTTAGAAAGTGGATTCAAGTTTCATTTGCTGAGGATCTTCTAGGTCGACGTGCCTGTTTCTTTTGGCAAGTCAGAAGTTTAAAAAAAAAAGTCCCCAAATAAAATTTCTATGCAGTAAAAGCTATCAGAACAGTCTGTGGCGTGGGTACGCCGAGTGTGGCACGGTTGAGCCAGGTCCAACATCCCTCCTCTACCTTTTAAATCGAGAGTGTCGCCCCACTGAAGCCCTCCGCTCTTAACAATGGATAGGTGTAGCAACAAAAGAGACGGCGATATACAAATTGTTTAGGTTGAGTTTTTTTTACACGAGAAGTCGGGAAAATTCTTTTACCTTTTACTTTGTTCGGAAAAATTCCCAGTTCAATTAAAGTTCCAATTAAAAGCCAAAGAGCAACAACTTTTGCGATCGAGGAAAATGTCTGGCGAAAACGAGTTTTAAAAAAAAAGTCTTTTCGGCGAGACTGCATGACAACGAATGAATGCAGATTTTATTCTTTCTCTTTAAAGCTTATACAACTTAGTTACGTTATAACGGGTGATTTTTTAGCTGGTTTGGTTTTGGCAACACTGGTTTTGACAGCTGACGTGTGTTTAGTACCTTGTGTCACTGTCAAACAGCTTCAGTTTGGTTTGCAATTTAACCATGGATCGTCTTACAAATGAACAACGCTTGCAAATTATTGAATTTTACTATCAAAATTCGTGCTCGGTTCGAAATGTTCATCGCGCGCTGCTTCCATTTTATGATCGGCATTCTCGACCTTCTGAGCAGTCTATTCGGAAGATTGTGACCAAATTTCGCACCAAATTTACTTTGTTGGACATTAAACCACCAACACGTTTACGTACTGTGCGTAGTGAAGAAAATATTGCGGCCGTATCAGCTAGTGTGACAGAAGACCGCGAAATGTCGATTCGGCGCCGTTCCCAGCAGTTAGGCCTTTGTTACAGCACTACGTGGAAAATTTTGCGGAAGGATTTGTGCGTAAAGCCTTTTAAGATACAGCTTGTGCAAGAACTAAAGCCAGCCGACCTACCACAACGCCGAATTTTTGGTGAATGGGCTCTTGGAAAGCTGGCCGAGGATCCGCTTTTTTATCGAAAAATTGTGTTCAGCGATGAGGCTAATTTTTGGTTGAATGGGTACGTAAATAAGCAAAATTGCCGCATTTGGAGTGAAGATCAGCCAGAAGCATTGCAACAGCTACCAATGCATCCCGAAAAAGCCACTGTTTGGTGCGGTTTATGGGCTGGCGGCATTATTGGGCCATATTTCTTCAAAGATGATGCGAATCGCAGCGTTACTGTCAATGGTGAACGCAACCGAGCGATGATAACAAACTTTTTTTTGCCCGAAATGGAAGTTCTTGACTTGCATGATATGTGGTTTCAACAAGACGGTGCCACATGCCACACAGCACGCGAAACAATGGCGCAATTGCGAGGCGAGTTTGGTGAACAGTTAATTTCACGTTTCGGGCCGGTCAATTGGCCGCCTAGATCGTGCGATTTGACACCATTAGATTATTTTTTGTGGGGGTATGTCAAGGCTAATGTGTATAGGGACAAGCCCGCTTCGATTGACGCACTGGAAGCCAACATCCATGCATTCATTCGTGAGATACCGGCCGATATGTGTGAAAGAGTATGCCAAAATTGGACTCAGCGGATGGACTACCTGAAACGCAGCCGCGGTCAACATTAAATTGCAAGGTTCAAACTATCGATTCAAATAAATATTTCATTCATTTTTTTGAATTTTTTGTGTTTTTTTTTTTAAAAAAGTTCTAAACCTCTTAAAAAATCACCCGTTACAATTAAAATTAAAATTAAAAATTTGGTAAAATAAGGCGCGAAATTCAAATTTGTATTTCTTCTTATAAAAATGATGGACTGCAATGAAATGATAGGCCTGGGAAACGTTTCGAACTTGTTGCTTCCCAGTTGGGTGCTGGCCTTGTGTCCACTGCAATGTTCTACAATTTTCAATGATTCCTTCGTTTCATATTTACAACGCAGTCATGCGTTGAGTGCTCAGCAACAAACCATTGCAACTGTCAGTATAGTCACTGTCAACAATAGATACCTAAACCTGAACGGAGTCTCTGCCCAAATACAACCATGACTCACAATAGACTCGCATTCATATTCTAGTCCGCCTCGACAAACAATCTACGAAATTACGAGCACAACCTGATTTCACCTCACAGGCACAGCAGCTCCTTCCGGAATGAGCACAAGAACAGAGTGATTACTCTTGTTTACCATCAAAATATCGTTTATATCTGCAAAACTGTCGTCCTCCACACAATGCCTTACATTTGCACGAAAGCCCCAAAAGCAATTCCACAAATTCACTGCTGCAATATTTTCAGGGATAATTATTATTCAAAGGATATGAGACGAAAGGGGAATCCAAAAAATTGTGCAAACTTTTTTAAAACTCCCACACGGCCACATCTTCCCATTTCCAGTAGCATCAGTGACGCCGGCAATCGCTCCAACTTCAACGACGATCTGTATTTATATGGGTATATACTATATACTGCCTCTTCTGCCACGGAAAAGTAAAACTTTTTGTGTAAAATTTGTAAGCGATCAAAACTTTTAATTACGTAAAATATCCTATTGAATTTTTAATGAGTCCTTCCTCACATACGCCGCTGACGACAACGATTCCCGCACTACCTTCCCGCAGCCGAAAACGATACGACAGACGACACCATAGATGTAACGATGCTTTAAATATGCCGACCCCATCTCAGCCCACTCCACAAAATTAAAAAAAAAAAGGACGAACCAATAACTTGAAAAAAAAAAAAAAAAAAAAAAAAAAAATACCGATGGCGAGAATTACTCAGAGCCCAGAGGGAAAACCTACCCAAAGAGTTAACAAAGTCTCTGAACAATATCTTTTTTCTCATTATGAAATTGCAGGCGGCAAGGATACGTTGGTGTCCCGGTCCCGGTCGCACACCCGTTCTCTCCTCCTCGTCCCTTAGAGGCGACAACTGAATAAATGGAAATACTTCGAAAGAGCGCTTCGATGTTGTATGTATCTCTCGGATGGATTTTTTTTTCGATCCACACACGGAGAAGCAAAACCAAATTGGGATACACGTATAAGCACAACAGGCAAACTTTCTTACAGCACCGAACGTCACACACGCTTTCTTTTCCATGGCATACAGATACGAGCAGTGGGTATAGGTGCGGTATCAGCTACTCTAGTGTTCTGACAATCGTTGCAATGCTCTCGAGAAATGGAAATTGCACGTCCTGGAGTTACTCTCCGCAATCCTTTCATGCTCGCCTCTGCAATATGGCAGCACAGTAGTCATGTATGCTCATACGTAACCTCAAAAATTGAGCATTCCAAAATGAGTTTTGTGTCCTTGTTTTTATGGTCCTTAAGTACATAACAAATAAGATTCGGTTTGCAGAGCGTGTAAGCTCTGCATCACATCGTCCTTTTGGACGACATCGAAGAAACACGAAAAGGAGTGCGAGACCGAGTCCCCTGGTGGTCATAGTAAAACTTTTTAGCCCACTTCTGCTCAGTGGGTTCGTGTGTGTTTGTGCTTTTGTGATTTCGGGATTCGGGAAACTATGTGGGGAATGCTAACGCCATCTGGTTGATGTTGCTTTCCCGTTGGTTCCATTGGTTCTACTGCGCTCCAGCGGGCAGAGAACAAGGACGATGTGAAAACTTTCATTTCCGATGGACCAGACCGCATCTATTTAATTTGTTTTAGTTAGCCTGGCGTACAATGAGAATGTTGTGGGACCACGCTTGTTAGATATGTGCCTAATGAGATCATAAATAAAAAAAAAAAAAATTCTAGTAAAAAGAAAACTTTTCCATTCAAATGAGCCAGTGGTTACGGAAAATCCCAAGCGGATGCGAATATGACACGTATGTTGAATTCATCTAGCGGTAATTGGGTGACTGGTGATTTGGACAAGAGATTTGGAATTGATTCGGTACTTTAGGTTCAAGTTGTGAATATTCGCTCTGAACTTGTTGACGGTCATTGTCTTTTGAAAAATTCTTTTTTTTTTTCGAAATTATATGCCATGCTACTGAGTTAGCTGTCTTAGACTAACGTTTCGTTTTCACTTCTGAAAAAAAAAATCGTCCTTCATGCCCCAACTGCGTACACTCTCCTGGACATCATCTGACGAATCCTGTTCAAATTGCGAGTGTCTTCAGTGTTTTCTTTGAGACTTTTTTGCTTATTTTGTCCCAATGATCAATTGATTTCCATGGTTTACAACAATAGTACAAGATCCAACATTTTTTGTAAACCAGATCAATAATCAATGATCCATGGACAAAATAAACCGAAGATTCCGTACTTCTTTAGAGTTGGAATTTGAAAATTGCGAACTTTTTGTGCTGATGAGGTAAACTACGAGTATATGAATTATTATTGAATTATCATGAATAAACTTTTTGTTTAAATACACAAATGACAATACAATGAGTTTCGTTTAAAAAAGGGCGAAATAGGATGAGGGAGTGCGGATAGGGAAGGATGATGCGGAACAAGAAGTGAAAGGTGGCGAATTAAGGGGCTACTTAGGCGAGTATCTACATTCCTACTAGATTATTCTGGGAGGAGGAAGCATTCCTCCAACACAGTGGATGGTGTTGGTGGTGGTCTCTTCTCTGACAGACTAAATCTTAGTCTCTCCTTCCGTCTTCCTGATCACTGTAGCGTTTTTCAGGCGGAAATAATGGGAAAACGTGATATCTGCTAAAGATATCCGTATCTTCTCTGATAGTCAAGCTGCTATCAAGTGCCTGGAATCGGTCTCCACAAACTCTATAACAGCCCAAGACTGTCGTTCATCTTTTATAGAGATGGCGGAGCAGTTCAATATTCACCTCTGTTGGGTGCCGGGGCATAGGGACATCCCAGGTAACTGCAAGGCTGATGAACTCGCCAAACACGGAACTACAATACCTCTGCTTCCAATCAAGGATTCCATAGGTATTCCAATCGCTACTTGCAAACTCACAATAAAGCTGGATGCTATCGAAAGAACAAATCTCAGGTGGACAACCGGCTCAACATGTCTAGCGACAAAAGAGATCTGGCCAAAGCTAGATCTAAAACGTTCTAAGCATATGATCTCCCTCGATAGGAAGCATATCAGTGCTATAATAGGTGTCATCACGGGACACTGCCTTATCGGCAGGCATGCAAAAAGGTTTGGCGTATTATGCAACGATTTTTGCAGAAGCTGCTTTGACGAGGAGGAAGAAGAAACTATTCTTCATCTTCTCTGTACTTGTCCAGCTCTCTCACTCAAACTCAAAAACACGAAAACTCCACTTGGGAGCGTTCTACTTCAATGATCTGAACGATCTCACAAAGACAGATATTCGAAATCTCCTACGCTTGATTAGAAGCTCCAACTGGTTCAACGAGTAGGAAGAATAAATATAGATTCATGTGGTATCACAAGGGACCTGATTAATGGTCTAAGTGTGTCGGCTAGCCGACAACCACTTCAACCTAACCTAACCTAGGCGAGTATGGTAGCCATGGTAGGGAGGGTAGAGGAAATTCTCTCGCAGCGTCAACATCACCTCCTTTTTTTTGTTGCACGGACCAAGGGTCAAGTCCCACACCCACCGACGAGATAAGGAAGGGAACTCGCATGGCAGCAACGACCCAACGGCAAGAACGGTCACGCAACAAAATGGCAATGAAAAATGCAATCAAAGCGTAAGAGCAGAGAGAAGGAAAGAGAAGGGGGGAGTTCAATGAAGGGAGAATTGGAGAATGGAGAATGGACAATGGAGATGACCGAGTGCACAAAGCACAATGCAAAAACACTAGTGCGGACTGTGGACGGGGAGTGGACTGTGAAGGTGAACTGTGATCTGTGAAGTCTGGAATCTGGATGGAGTGTGGTATTGGTGTGCGAATGAACATGAGTAGAGTTCCAATTGGCATCGATTAAGAGAACCACCAATAACGAAAATGGACGTACTTCATGCAGTGATTGACTGTTTTTTTTTTTAAATATCTTTTAAAATATTAACTTTCGACTTTCATTATTACCTACGCCTCGGTTGTATGGTGGGCGAAAGCCTCCCAGAAAACTGTGAGGAAGCACCTGGATGGGGACCAACGTTTAACATGTATAGGAGTTACAGTTGTAATAAGGACAACACCAACATGCGCATTGGAAGTGATCCTGGGGATCTTACCGCTAGACTTATTTATTAAGAAAACGGCGGCCCTAGCAACACTTCGTTTGCATCGAGATGCGAAATGGCACAATCGTGGTACCATCTATGGACATAGGAAGATCCTGGAACTTGTCAAAAACGATATTAGGGAGCTGAACATGCCTATGAACATCTCGTATTAAGAACGGATTACTTCCAGAAAAAAGGAGTGGTGAAATAGTGATTTTCACAGGTGGATCCATGATGGATGACGGAGCGGGTGCCGGTACCTATTCAGCAGAGCTGGAACTAGCCCGTCACGTTAACCTCGGGAATTACACTTCTGTATACCAGGCTGAGACGATTGCATTGCTGCATGCGTTGGACTACTTGCTTGAGAGACAGGTGGAGCGAAGAAATATCCTTATAGCACTGGCCAATCAAGCGGTGATCAGATGCATGGAGCAAACAAACATGAAAACATCATTGGCATTGGAATGTGTACTTAAGCTCAATAGTGTTCATTTAAAAATGAAGTAACACTGACTTGGGTACGAGGACACATAGGGATCGATGGCAACGAAAAGGAGGACTCCCTTGCAAAACAGGGGTCAACTAAGAAGTTGCTGGGACCAGAACCATTCTCTTCAATTGGCAAAGGAATGGTAGAACAGCTGATTCACAAATGGATCACCTGAGAAGGTGGTCAACCGTGAAACAATGTAGACAGGCTAAAATGGCAATTAAGTGGCCGACCTGCTTCACTCAAAGAAGGGTTCTTAGCATGAGTCGAGGAACATTGAAATGGGTTGTGGCTTTGTTAACAGGACATGGTAGTTTCGGGTATTACTTAAGGAAGATGGGCCTTAGAGAGGATGATACCTGTAAACTATGCCTGGAGGAACCTGAGACAGCGGCACACATACTGTGTCAATGTCCGGCGTTGGCTGGCAAAAGAATGAGGATCTTGGGACATCATTGGGTCGAGACCCAGTCGATGAAACAGGTCTCCCATAAACAGATGCTAGCGTTAACACTAGGAATTGAGCTCAGGGAAGAACTCTGGAGAAATCCAGAAAGTCTCTCTGGGTAAGATTTATAGTGGTAGAGAGACGAAAAGAGACCCGACAGTGGTGGTCTGATTCGAATATCTCTCGAAATCTATATATATATATATAAATTTTCGGCAAAACATTTTTCGGCACTTAAATAGCTACGAGCATAATTTAAAAAAAAGTTCATTTCCATGTAAGTCAAGAAATTAGCGATTTTTTGTACGAATGAAATAATTATTTTTTTTCATCAAATTACTAATTACTCTAAAAGCAGTAGATGTATCGCTACCACTGGATGTTGTGTGCAAATTTCAGCCTTCTACGTGAATTAGTTTCTGAGAGAGACCTAGATACAAAATTGGTCTAGTGGGTTCGGACTTCGGACTGACGAACAAAAGCTCCGCGAATGGCCAATTTTTCTATGCCGATTCACTCCTGCTTTCTGCGTTTTGCCTCATTTTCTCGACTTTGTTGTACCTACTTTGTGTATATTCAAATTCACAACATAGTTGACGGAATAGTCCACACGGCACTTGACTGCGACGGTTCGTATTCCATTTCTTTCAATACCTAGTCATTTAAATGAGTCGAAAATATTATACCAAAAATAGCGATCACACAGAACGGCATTCAAATGATGACGTCAAGGCGGGCAGAAAAATGGCCGTGTAATCGTAGCTCAATATACGCAATGGAAAGATAAAGGATTCCACTAAAATGCTCCTGTTAGAAACAGCTGGCGCCATCTGTTGGAGGCGAGAATGACTATAATGGTCTTTTATACTTCCCCTAAACATATTGTTTATTTATATATTCGCGTTAGTTCCAACATTAGCACTGAAGCTCTTGGTTCAGAGGGGAATAAATTGGAATAAAATTACAAAAAGCAGCAATAAAGTAGGCTATGATTATGGACTTCATTATTAGTATGAGAGATTTAGAAATACCTTTTTAGAATATTTTGAAAACAAAAAATAGATCCCCTGGCCTATATTTGTAAAGTTCCGAGGTAATACCATCCGATCCAGCAGCCTTTCTATCGTTCAGATGATTTGGAGCCTCTAGTACGTCATCCAGATTTATGAATCTATCCAAAGTATCATTTGAAAACTTGTCAAACTGTTCAGAAAACTTTGTTGACGGAAATATTTGCAAAAGTAATATTTCCGTAATATTTCCAAGAAACGAAAACCAAATCTAAAACTACGGAAAAAACTCTTTCGCCGTCAATATACGAAAATTGTAAAATCTATGAGGCCAAAAATGGATTATAAGCAGCATTGTCAAGTTCGAGCACCGTTTTTAAAATTTACTTACAGCGTTAATTTTGACCTCTTGGGCACCAAAACCGACTTTTTTCTAAAACAGCTCCAAAGTAGGTAACAAAAATAAAAGCAAAAAAACAACAACAGAAGTTTATTCACATTCGGTCATATAAAAATTGCACAGTAAGATACAAATAAATAATTCAATTAAACTTATAAAAGGTAGGTACTGGATACTGGAACATACATTTAATTTGCTTTTTAAATCGCCCTGTGATTTATATGCCTGCAAAGTACCGATTTTGGAAATTACATTTTCAGCAATCATTATAATTCTTTCTTAGTTTATTTTTGTATTAAACTCATCCTTTCCACATCTACATTTGAGGCTGGCAAGCATGCAATTTTAAGGCCAATTCGCAAATATTTTGGAAAGGCTTTTCACCCACTGAATCCCATAAACTATGCCTTTCTAGCCATACATCTTTTGTGGTTTTTGATTGCCACTTCATATTTGCTAGGATTCTCCATTCCATTTATTCCCTTTGTAGCTTTTCACTATCACGATTAAAGAGTTTTGCGAGATCAATAAAAATTAGCGAAAAGGCAAACAGAAGCAGAAGAAGAAGTGTGCAGCGGCAGCGTTAAAAAACACTAAAAAAACACCCAAGCGCTAAGTCTACTTTTTCGGCACTAAAACTAAATTTTGGGTACTAAAATTAACGCTGAAAGCACTTACTTGGTAACGCTGATTTTAGGTTTACTTTTATTCAAATTTGTTTCCATCTATTATTAACAATTTGAACTACCACATTTTCGATGCGACATCTATTGTGAAATAGTTCGTAACAATTTGAATTTCAACATTTTAACTTAGCAAATCTACTACCACCCAATAGGAGTCTCCAGCATTCTATGAAAAAATCCAAGATGGTTGACGTTTTGTTACGCTCTTTGTTCGCTTTGAACCAAGAGCGCGAGTTATGTTGGCGTAATCTTTTGGACAGAGCTTTTAGGGAACTGACATTTAACTAGCAGTTCATATAATTGGGAACGTTCAAGTATCTAGTGTAATGAGACTGACAGCTGATGTCGACTAGATGTACCTCGGTTTTGATTGGCTGAAATCGGTCATAAGAGCAGCTGTTTTAGTTGACGTGTGTGGAGGGTTAGCCGACGAATCTGGTCAAGAAATTCGTGACTGAGTACTAAGTCGACAATTCGAGTATGCGGCTGACGAAGAAAAAGTGACATTCCCGACCAATCTAGTTGTTGCGTTCAGGTTACATCTTATCCAGACCAATCTATAGTCGACTTAAGTTAACTAGATTCTTGAACGTGCCCATTGTATAGTAGATATGTCATTGCCAATGCTTCCCATAACTTCGGTTTAGACTACTAAATTTCTATTCCTATTCAAACTGCAACGAAAAACGTGTTTTAGAACACCGAACACCAACTGTAGTTTTTGTTTGACGTTTCACTCAGCAGTGGGACACTAATCGTGAAACTGTTGTGTAAACTATTTTAGATACAAATTTCGATCGCATAAATTATCAAATATAATCAATTCAGAGCGTTGACAAATAATATAAGCCGATGGCGTGGCAAATGAGTTTAAGTTGTGAGTTGTGACTTCTGTTCGGTCAACTGGTCTGCTGAATTTGCTGACTATTGCAAAAGTTGTTTCTGTTTCAACAATCCAACGATTGCAAGTCATTTTCGAGGTGTTTTTGAAAACTGCAATATGTGCCACCTCTTGCGAACGTCTGACAAACATCCGAGAGTATAACTGTCATGAAAGAGCTTCTAAATTTAAGTGCTACGTTGATTCCTTAGAGCTGCCATCGCCGTCCAAAAGTCTTCAAAGTATTGCTTGCAAGTCCCAAGCATCGACTATGAATCTCCTGCTGTACTTCCAAGCTGATCTCTGTAGGCTTTTGTTCGAGTCTTGTATACTTGACAAATTAATTGAGCTTCCTGATGAACCCCTTAAAAATTTAATTGAAAGCAGCACCCCTCAATAGATTTGACCACAAACTGTTTGCTTATTTTTTCTTCTAAAGAAATGTCTTCATATTTTTTGCAGCATCCAATTCAGCTCTAGATTTGCTCCTAAGCTTAATTGATAGAGAACACTGGCGGCTAAAATGCCACCCGATTCTCCACATCGACCAAAGTGTTTTCCTCACAACATCATTGGTGGCGCAACTCTACAAATGGCTCGTTGACAGTGTTTCCAATTTGGTCCTTGATGCTTACCCCATCGTTGCAAAAAAGATTATCATTTACATATATTTCAGCTTCGTAAACATTTCAAGTACAAAAATCTCTATTCCATTATACAGTCGAAACATGTCGCCTTACTCATTTACTTCCCATTTGTTTTATTGCTTCGCTTTTCATTTTATTCAAAAGACCAAGAGAACGGGACGCATCCTGAAAGCTCTACAACTTGAGAAGCTACACCATGCATCGAACAAATAAAATATTCAAACTCAGTGTTCCTCCATGTCGACGACCCCTTTCTCCTCTAATTTTCAGAAGATGGGAATAAAATAGAAAATTGATTTCAAAACGATGTTCACGATGGTACTCGGGTGGGTTCCAACGTTCTAAATTCGTAACAATCAGTTCGTGTTTATAGTTAACCACGTGTGAACATTTGGAAGGCACGATGTAACCGCTGCTGGAAATGGGTTCCCATATCGAAAGTGGCGGATGTAGGAATACGTACCTCTTTATGGGATCACTTTAAAATTGGCATACAAACATGGCCACTTAACATAAATGCCATCAATTTTCTGACAAGTCAATCAAAATATAGAACACACTTAGTGCATGCATTAAAGACTCGTCCTTAGACAGAAAGTACCAATCACTCAATAATAACGCACGTGACAAATAAAAGTCCACTCCCATTTTCATGGCCAAAACTCACCGGTGATCCAAAATTATGGCCAATTTCGTGCGCCAAAGTGACATGTGAAACAGCTGGTGGCACGTGCTTTCCATAGTTCAAGAGTGTTACAATGCCCGTGTTCAGCGACTTCAGTGAGCCTCTGTAGTGCTGGAAAGAGAAAAGGAAACCGATTCACAAATTAATATTTCAACAAAATATGTACTACGATACACAAACACACACACACCTAAACATTATTTCACGGGAAATGCTACCCAAAACATTCTGTCAGAACTAATGCAATTTTCATGAACTTTTATGTCACGCCCCGAACAGCACTCAACACAACCCACTACCTGTGTATGTGCATGTACTTTGATCGATTCTTAATTTACCCATCCTGCCACTGCCACTAAACAACTTGACATCAGATGTGGAGCCTGTCACTGGCACAGGTTCACCATCAGCAAAAAGGTCACTTCCCTCAAATGGGAGTTTGTGTTTGTGCTATTGCAAAATGCATTTGTCACCCTCTCCCTGGGGCCCAACCAAAAAGGACCGATAAATATTTTAAAATTACTTTTTAACGATAACAACGTCCGTGCATGCATATTCAAATGTAACCTAAAAGAATCGAAATCAATGTAAAAGTACGATATACTAAATTTCGAATCATGGGGACAAAAAAAAAAAAAAAAAAAAATGCCCACGGTAGGATAGCAAACATAATCCGGTGTAATGCGCGAGTGGATGGGAGACCATTCAGATTCGTGTTATAAATAATTCAGGGAGTGTCTGCTCTTAATCCATGGAAGGGATTTCAACTCGAATATATTCCATATGGAGTTTAGATGAGCGCCGTCATGAGCACAGTCATGCTAAGAAGTTGGCCACAATTTGGGAATGAATGGTAGCCAATTTTTAGATATGCTACGAGCTTTCAGGGGGAGCAGATGAATCGCTTCCAATTTTCGAGCTCAGTTTGTAACAAATAAATCGTGAAAATAATGAGACAGTGTTCCATCTTCTTTGTGAGTGTCCGGCCCCTAGCCAAAACCAGAGGCAGTGCATTTTTATGATCACCTTTCGGCCATCCAAAGTATCCATTTCAACAAGCTCATAAAATTTCTCAACTCCACAGGCTGGTTTTGAGCTCCCTTAACTTCCTTCTTCTCCTTCTTCTTCAGGTTCCGTTAGTTGTGGTCTTAAAACGGCGCTCAATGCGTCAGAAGACGGGAATACAGCCACTTAAACCAACCATCCCTTATCTTCTCACCACTTGCGAATAAGAATTCAACGGGCCCTTGAAGGACTTGTAGCTTCGCCGAGACTAATAATTGCCTGGAGATAAATCTTCACCTTTTAGGCGTATTCCCATATTCTTCTGCTCTGTGTACAGGGTTACCGTCTGATTTTATCGCAGTTAAAATTCAAATGTCAAAATGGAGTTTTCTTCATATAGAAACAGCTGTCCAAATGGAACTAGCTCCTTACAATGAGTTTATATTTTTGCGACAAAAGTAAGAGCAGAGACAAACCATGCTGAGACCTCTAACTCAAGATCCTCTTGCCGCTCAATTTTTCCTCAAATTCGCCATTTTGTTTTCCTATGCGGTGTTCTGTCAATTTAGAATCCGTGTGACATGTAGAAACATTCAAAAAATAAAAATAAGTGCTGCCAACCGTGGGGAAATGTGATAGAGTTCGGGAATACTACATTTTGATATTACCTACTGAAAAGTTGTTAGTCTCAATATGGTTTGTCTCCGGTAAGAGACCAATAATTGTGTGCTTTTTATTCATATTAACCCTAAACCGCTCTTTCAGTAATCTACTACGGTGACTACCACAAGCAGAAATCGGCGGTTTTTTGTCAGATTAAGTCCTAGGCAAGCATTTTTGAGATTCTTCCATAAGTGATCAGGATCAGTATCAAGGCTTGATTTCCAAAAATAAGCTTCTTGTGTGCTCAGCAATGGAGAAAGGCAGATTATTTTGGCGAGCTCCTGAAGAAGATTAAGAGTCATTGTCAAAGATTTGACGTTTGTTTGAGATTTCAAAGCAGCATTGCCGTTGAAAAGTTTCAAAAAGGTTACTCAAAAGGGTGGCCCAAGTCAAAAAAGGGTCCCTTACATAAGATATTAGAACAGACAAAATAAAAAACAAAAAAAAAAACAGTAAAGACATTTAGTAGCAACAAGCATAAGTAATTTTTATCAACTTTTCAGGAGTGCAGGTTAAAGACTTGACTTTAGATGTGGGAAGACGATTTATTCGTCTTTTCCTGAGCCATAACCCAGCAACCGTATGAGATTTTTGAATGGAAAATAATAATTAAAATTTGTCCGATCGTAACAATAACTCAATCTTGACATAAGTCCACTTATGCTGTTTTTCCTTTTTGCCAAAGTATTTAAAAACGAAATACTCCTTTTCTAATTTTGCATTCCCGTTTTCGTTCAATAAAGGATAAAATCTTACTTAAACTAAAAAGGGGCCATTTGGATCCGTTTTAAGAAAGTGGTGGCCAAGGGTTTGAGGCCAAACGGCAGCACTGTTTCACTGTTTCAAGGCAATTATTGAAATAGAATACTTTTTGCTACTATCATCAGAAGACATACTTACTACGACACGAATTTAATGCTTCATTCGAGCCCGAGATGATTGAAAAAATGTTCCCGTAAGGGTATTTCCAAAGTTCAAGCGGTCTGTAGCCAATGAAGCACTTGGAAATTGTTTTTATCACTGTTGTTAAGTTATAAGCAACTTTAGGGTGGCTAAATAGTACTACCGTTCAGACGCCTGTTACTAGTATCGGGCTACTTTAAAATTAAAGTTTCATTTAACTGATTAAAAAAAAAAAAAAAATGCATTAGACTCAAAACATTCTTAGATTAAAAATCTGAACAAAAAATCGGAAAAATAGTCGATGCAACAGAATCTAATACCAGAGGCGAACAATGGAGAAGAGCTGAATTGAGAGCCTTATCTAGGGCGGCTATAATTTTGAATTAGACATTCGCAAGAAGTAGTGCAGTGAAGAATCCTGTATGTGGATCTTCTGTTTTTCCAGAGGTTGAACTCAGTCGTTCACTCAGCAGTGCAGCCTGATTTTTTAGTCTGTTGAAGAAAATTATAGAAACTTCAGTTCAGGAGTTCCATATCGAAAATATCGTCCCACACTGTGACACTTTTCCTTTACGTTTAATAGAAAGCTGCAACTTTGGCTTGAAATAATCCAACTAGTGGTAATTCGATTTCTAAAATCTGTACACGCATTTTCCGCAAAGTCCTTGAATCGAAAGTAAAAAGCATCATGTGGATGATCAGGATCGAAATCCTTTTTCGACGGTAGTTTTATGACTCAATTTCAGTTGTGAACAAAAAACCTATGGAATTATATTCACCACTTCCTAAACGTTTGCAAATATGAAGACGAAAACGAAAGTGGTTGCATGAAGCAGATTTCCGTTTTCGCTGGATTTCTTTCGTTTTAGCAAAAACTTATATTCGATTAGTGCTGCCAATGCAAATGAAGTTCATCAATCTACAGAAATGATTCCAAAACTATGGAATTATATACACTAGGTACCTACTTCTTAAACTTTTGCAGACATGAAGACGAAAACGAAAGAAGTTACTTGAAGGCGATTTTCGTTTTCGCTGGATTTCTTTCGTTTTTAAGTAGTAGTTCGTTTTAGTAGTAGTTTTAGCTCGTATTTCTTTGTACAGTATCCCGCTTCTTGTGTTGCTGCTGGGCTAGTATTTTTGCAAGATCGTTCCCATAATTTTGTAGGAGTCAAACAAAGTTTAATTTAAAAATAATTACTGTTACATTTTAAAATGTTGTGTCCTCCCATTATCTTCCCAGAACTAACGCGCACGTTTACACTTTTTTTTAGATCCTCCATATATATCTTAAAATTTGAAATCGAGAAAACTTCGAAATATATTTCCAAACGCCACTGTTGGCATACTAAACAAAAGGACTTTCTACTTGGGCAAGGGCCAAACAATTTAAATCACTTGTACGAGTGAAAATGCAAAACTTTAAACCAACCCGGACCGACGGACATTCGCTTCAATGGTGGTTATGTTTTTTTTTTTTTTTTTTAATCAAGTGCCAAACACACCCGAAGTGAACGTGAAATGGTAATCAAATGAGGCCAGAAGATCAATGTGAATGCATATTCGTACCATGTGACGTTTGCGACACTAGTATATAAATCACGTTTCACTTTCCGTTGCTGGGACTTACCCTGCGTCGAAAACTACAATAAAACGACAAGAACCATGTGACTAATCGACGAAAATGTGTTCCATGCACAGTTTGCATATTTTGTTTTCTTTACTCAAGTTCTTTCTGATTTTTTTGTTGAAATGTTCAACATTTCTGAGTTTATATGGCATCCTCGTAGCAACGGAAAGGCAAAGGGAAATAGAAATAAAAATGAAAAGTCGACTCTCCGCTGATGAAGTGAAAAGCTGAAAAGGACATTTTTCATTTTTACTGAAAGGCAAAGAAACAAAAATTTCCATTTCTACAATTCGAAGCAATATGAAGTCAACATGGTTAATCTATGCATACAGCAAGGAGGAGGACGGAGGAGCACGGTATGCCAAAGAGACGACATAAAAATGCAAATGAATAATTGCATCGGAAAGGGACTAAGGGAATAAGAGTGCACGTTAGTGTACTTTAAATATGCAAAGGAGTCGCCGAACCGAATAGAATTTAAATTATTTTATTCCTTGGATTGAATACTTTTGCCTATGCACAAAAGTAGTTGGCATTAATATATGGGCCATGGTTAGATGGAAGAATTGATCCTTTAAAATCGTTTCAGAATCAGGAAATGATTTCCGATTTCCCAAGAAGGATGGTGGCCATCTCTACTCGCAGCTAAATGCCGCAATTATTTGTGGGAGATTCAGTAACCTACTTGTACGACGATGTCCCGGTAGTGCTGCGCCATTTAGCATAGTGAAATCAATCGATGGTGACAGTCGCTTCAAAATGATTTAAAGTGGTGAATGGTATCGGGTTGTATGGAGCGATATTTTGCTCCGTATATGTGCAAATCTTACTGCACACAAAGAGCAACTGTCAAGTCCTGTCATTTCTCAAATACATATGTTTCATAGAGTCACCCTTAAAAAGCAATGCAATTCACGATGATGGCACTTTAGTTGGTGGTTGGTGATTGGTGCGCGCCATTTCCCAGTTCACCTGAAGCGAATGCTAAGATCTAGGTGCACACCTCTGTAGTGGCGTGAAAATATTTGTTTTGACTCCTTGCAAGGCTCCTATGGATTATTACTTTCTCTCACTACGATGCTAACCAACTTCGCCACCCAACTGCTGGAGGCTGCTTTTCGTTTTCCAAGTACCTTGAGACACTTTCGAGTTCTCTCAAAATTCACAGGAATTTGCGACTCACATCTAATTAAACACATAAATTCGAATACAAAGAAACACCACAGGCATTGCAAAACCGAATAGACACATTCAATACGATGTCAAGCTGATTGGCAAAATCCAAATAGCTATTATAGCTATTATTGCTTTTGACAATAATCACAGTGTAATGTCAGTATTATCCTGTTAAAAACCAAAAACTAGACAGATGAACAGATGAACACCAACAGCATTGGAATTCGAAAACAACTCCAATAACAACATCGTTTGCCAATTACCCGATTGTCATGAATTATTGGGGGCCGAATGTGAGGCATCAAGTCGAGGAGTATCCTACCACCCGACATATGTAGAAGCACACTCACATACCAACAGTGTACCTCAAACAATCATTTGGCAATTGGGTCATTCCTAGTATTGAAATTAAATTTTTGGACCGAAACAGAAACCGAATGCAGTCATACTGATTTGTAGGTAGAATTTCCTAGAAATGTTCCTACCTTCTCCTCTTCCTTTGTTGTGTTGTGGTTTAGGGAAACTGTCGAAAAGTTGTACAGATGTACGAATAAAAGTGGCACCATGGGATAGTCTCCGTATCGGGTGCCCCATGATTTCAAGTGAATTTGCGAGAGTAAAATTCAGTGAAAGGAAATCATTTCGATACTTTATTGAATCTTACGAGATGGGTATGGGTATGTGGTATCGAGTTGTTCGACTCTTCGATATTGGATATGTGTTGGTTGGCACAAGGCACGAACGTTTACCACAGAACTGTAATTGACTTTTCCCTGTTAACACGAAGAATGTTTTTTTTTTTCTCATTGCTGTGATTTGTACTTGATTGCTTCTCAGATTAATGCGTTTCGGCTGAAGGTCGGGGAGCGTAGGTACACATTTCTGTGGTTCGAGTGTTCATCTGTGGAGCATTCGGTGGGGTTTTAATGATTTGGGTTTTAATGATTTGGTAACTAAAGAAAATGTTCCACATACGCCCCAGTGCACTCTTAACTTAATGAATAATTACGGTAGAAATATAGGGACTAAGGCCTTAACTCGTTAACAAATGGATAACTGCAGAACACCTGAAAAGGTGGTCAACCATGGAACAATGTAGCCCCAGGCTAAAATGGCAATTAAGTGGCCGACCTGCTCCACTAAAAGAAGGGTTCTAAGCATGAGCCGAGGAACATTGAAATGGGTGGTGGCTTTGTTTACAGGGCATGGTGATTTCGAGTGTCACTTAAGGATGATGGGTCTTAGAGAGGATGATACCTGTAAACTATGCCTGGAGGACGCTGAGGCAGCGGCACACATACTGTGTCAATGTCCGGCGTTGGCTGGCAGAAGAATGAGGATCTTGGAAAGTCATTGGTCGAAACCCAGTCCATGAAACAGATCTCTTATAAACAGATGCTAGCATTAACACTACGAATTGAGCCCAGGGAAGAACTCTGGGGAAATCGAGAGAGTCTCTCTGGGTAAAATTTATAGTGGTAGAGAGACGAAAAGAGACCCGACAATGGTGGTCTTTATCGAATATCTCTCGAAATCTCTATATAGTTATATACTCGTATATATAACTCGTTAACTACGGACTTACTAACAACCAACTCTAAAGTACATCTCTTTCCAAAGTGTGTGCCATTTGCTAAACAATTTGCAGAATATTATAGTAGTATTCCATACAGAGTACAATTTCTTTAGATAAGGAAAAACATATCCTTCGCTTTCATTTTTGTTACCTCCCTGATCAATGACACTATCGTCATATTTTCGTGCATAATTTGAAGCAATTTTCCTTGTCGTCTGTTTGGCCTACAATCCTACACAAGGGAAAGTAGGCGTCACTTTAAACAAATATTAAAGTACATACCTTTCAAGAATTTTTTATTTTTATTTTTTTCCTCCAACATGTGAATTTTCTAATCAGCATGAGTGAGCCTTTTTCCTTTTGTTTTCTGTTTTTTCAAAATTATAAGTAAGTGCTTAGGAAGGAACCCTTAAGTGGAAAACCGCCAGAACCTATGCCGATCGCTTATCCCTCAACCTCTCGAGAAGTCCTATGCTGCCAGCATCAAGTGCCAAGACCAGTGGCGCCGATGCCAAGAAGCCATCAAAAACGCAGCAACTGATGTTCTCGGTTTCACCAGCCCACCCCCCGAAACCCCTGGTTTGACGAAGAGTGCCGGCAAGCACATGCAGCAAAACAAAGTGCCTACGAAGCGTCGCTGCATAGAAGGACGGAGCAGCTCGTCAGCTCTACGAGCAAAAAAGGAGGGAAGAACACCGGTTTCTCCGGAGGAAAAAGAGAGAGCATGAGAAGCGCGCGATCGAGGATATAGAGAGATGTTACTCCAGGAACAATGTTGGGAAGTCTTACCAAGAGGTGAAAAGAACTTGTCATGCCAACAAGACCCGAACGAAGACCTGTAGAGACGAACAAGGAAACCTTGTAGTAGAGTCACAGTCGGTGCTGAGGACATGGAAAAACCATTTCTGCAGACTGCTAAACGGCGAAGACGACACAAATTCCGCTGTCAGGCAGAACGAACGAACGAACGAAGGCTGCTGGACCAGACGGCTTACCTGCCGAGCTCTTCAAGGCAGCGGGAGATGACCTGGTAGAGAGCATACACCAACTCGTCTCCAAGATTTGGTCAGACGAAAGTATGCCTGATGAATGGAACCTCAGCATCGTTTGCCCGATCCACAAGAAAGGAGACCCTCTAAACTGCGCCAACTACAGAGGCATCAGTCTCCTGAACACTGCGTATAAGATCATGTCTGCTGTGCTGTGTGAACGCCTGAAACCATTCGTCAACGATCTGATAGGTCCCTATCAGTGCGGTTTTAGGGCCGGTAAGTCCACGACCGATCAAATATTCACACTACGGCAGATCCTGCAGAAAACCCAAGAATTCCAGATCGATACTCACCATCTTTTTATCGATTTTAAGGTCGCATATGACAGTATTTATAGAGACGAACTATACAGAGCCATGTCTAGTTTTGGCATCCCTGCCAAACTTGTCAGATTGTGCAGAATGACAATGGAGAACGCTCGCTCCGTAAAGGCCAGAAACAATCTCACCGAGACCTTTGATGTCAAAAAAGGATTTAGACAAGGCGACGCGCTGTCATGTGACTTCTTCAACATCATTCTTGAGAAAATTGTGCGAAACTCACAAGCCAACACCAGAGGCACAATTTTCCATAAGTCTGTGGAACTACTTGCATACGCTGACGACATTGACATTGTTGGCAGAACACAGCGAGCTGTTATTGGAGCGTTTGCAAGTATTAGTACAGAAGCGGCAAAAATGGGTTTAGTGGTGAATGAGGGTAAAACAAAATATATGCTGTCAACAAGAAGGGACACATAACATCGACGAATCGGACAGAACGTCACGATAGACAGCTATAACTTTGAGGTAGTTAGGGACTTTGTCTACCTCGGATCCGCTATTAACTCTGAAAATGACATCACCTCAGAAATCAAGTGAAGAATCAGAAGCATGGACCCTAGCAAAAACGGATGAGGATCTTCTTGGTCGCTTCGAACGCAAAATTCTTCGAGTGATTTTTGGTCCCGTTTGCGTTGACGGGATTTGGAGCAGAAGATTAAACAGCGAACTCTACGAGCTGTACAGCGACATCGACCTGGTCAGAAAAGTACGCATTAGTCGTCTAAGATGGTTAGGACATGTAGAGCGAATGGACACCAACGCTCCGGCCCGGAGAGCCTTCGATTCCAACCCGGAGGGATAACGCAGTAGAGGAAGACCTCGTCTTAGGTGGCGCGTGGAAGGGGACTTCAACAAAGTTGGAGTGCGCAACTGGAGGCAGTTAGCCAAAGATCGCGCTAACTGGAGAGGCGTATTGGTTGTGGCCCAGGTCCATCCCGGACTGTAGCGCCACCTTAAGTAAGTAAGTAAGTGTTCTAGACAACTTATAAGAGTTTTGAAATAAATTTGCCCGAAAATATATTTCTCCCCATACAGATGTGTATGCCCCCCTTAGAGGGGGTCGCCCCCTGACACAATCTAATGGAATCAAATCAACAACTTATTGTGAAAAATGTAAACAATAATTTTCTTATGATAAAAGTTAAGGAAGATAGAACCTTGAGAAAAGTACAAACGTTCAACATTTTAACCTAAAGAAACGGGTAGAGGGGTCCTTTTAAAAACACAAATCTCCAAAATCTTTAATACTCCAACATTGTGAAAAGTTACAAGTCAGTATGGTGATTATAAATTTGTTACCTAAAACTACGAAAAATCTACCTTTAAACAGACAAAGGGGGTCAGAATCAAAATATCGCTTCTAATTTAATATATCCCTCAAAGTTGCATGACTCCTAGGTTACCAGTCTCAGTTGTGCATACAAGACCCAGACAGATATTCCATAAGATCAAACTCTTAGATAGTTTTCCAAAAATACAATGGTACTTGCCAATAAAAAATATATTAAGTTTCGAATTTAAGTTTAAGGTGTTTACAAGGGCTACATTTTCCAAAAGCAGGGAAATAACTTCACAGGCAATAACTTCTTAACTTAAGGTGGCGCTACAGTCCGGGGTGGACCTGGGCCTATAACTTCACATGGGATAAAAACTTCATCTCGAGTGGGAAATAAATTCACTTATTTTATGCGAAGTTATTTCCCAATGAAAGTGAGCAAAAACTTCAAAACGATGGATCAAAACATGCGACGACATATGTAAGCCTACAATTCATTAACAGTGGAAAATGTATGGGGGGTATGGTGCCCCTCCTGCAACCTCCGGTTTGGAGTCTCTGTTTAGGGGTGGGAGTAGTTGCGAGTTTGGGTGTATGCAAACAGCTACATAAATTATACTACATATAAATAAGGCGCTATATGTAAGGTTTCGAGAAAGGGGGCGTGGCATACCTCATTCAAAAACAACTTAAAACACTAAACAATTTAAGTCGAAAAAAAGTTCGAACTGATTTGCTTCGGAACGTCTCACAGATATGTTTGTAAATTGTCGTCGAAAATTGTTTCGGGCAGACCTTTTCCCAAATGTAGGCGGGACATGACAGCGGGATATGACACTTTATATCGGCTTTTATGACTAGTTTAGTTGGCAATTTAGAGCAACGATGCGATAATAAATTTGGACATATTTTGAAAAATGGGCGCGGCATTCCGTGTGTAATCGCTACGAAATTGAAATCCTAAAACAAATATACTCATTATATCGAGGACTTCTCACAATGTGATCGGGTATGTAGAATAAGTATTGACATATCTCATGGCGCACATTGGTTTTAAGTAATTGTGGGCTGTAATGAGAGGGGAAATCCGCTTGAGGTAATGTGCGTAATTCATTTTTAAATCATTAACAAACCTCTTAATTTAAATGGGCACGCACAAGGAAAGAGGTAATAATATTGTCCAAAACAAATGCTGGCCCAGAAAGACTCTCAGACCAACTTTATAATACCTTTTGCTCGTAGCTCCTATGAACATGTAACATCACGCGTGTGAATTGACAACGATGAAGACGATGATGCGCTGTTTACTTCTCAGCTTGTTGCTTGCAGAAATTCGCAAATGAATGGCAATTTCTCTGGTCGATTACCTGAGCAGGATGCAGCCGCCATAATTTGAAAAGGGGAGAAGCCAGTATACTTTGTCTTAAAAAGTGTCATTATTTCTAAAAACTTGTATGTGCCCATCTGCAATATTAGTTGTAGTGGCTTTGAAGTTATTCGGCTTTTCTGCTTCTTTAAAGCCTGATATTGCATTTAATAGAACCAAGTCTATGAGTATCCACCTTCGCTAACGTGCGATATGAAGGGGGTATTATAATCAGTCCTCTTCGACACTTCTGAGAAGGTCTTACTAATAAATTTCTGTCTGAAGACAGAGAAACAGCGATTGTCATTTTCATCCGCTATCTGCAAATTTTATAAGCAAATTTTCTTTGCTTTCGCTCAATGTGACATAAATCCGAATTTGATCTGTGGCTCAGCTTGTGGATAATGCAAAAACCGGGCTTTAAGCATTTTACGAACTGTTGACCTTCCGAAGTAATCGCTTATTTACCCGACTGGACATAGAGAGGGTTATGTATTCCGCGTGTATCCTATGTACGTTCCTACGTAACGCCCTATAGCCCAAACGGCTTCACCGATTTTGAAGAGTGAGGTGTCATTAATATGGTATTCTTTCCCGGACTGTCATAAGCTAAGCAAATAAATATAAAAATATAAAAAAAAAACAATTGCCACACAAATGTCAGTGAAATCTTTTTTACAGTCAGTTGGGTTTTTTTTTGTTTTTTAAATTCATTATTAATTAAAAAGACTTTAGTATTTTTAAGTGTGAAGACAGTAAAGTTGGGAGAAAGCATTATTTAGATCAAAACGCTTGCAAAAAGTAGGCGCGAAAAAAAACGAATAATAAGCCTTTAGCCTTCTCGGAAAATTATTTCAGTTGTCTAAAATTAAAGACGGCGAAGTCAGAAAAAATTATATATTGGTCAAAATCACTAAAAAAAAGTAAGCGTGACAATGACTGGCATAGCCTAAAGCCTTCCCATAATCTCAGGAAACAATTCAAAGAAAGTTTCATCGAAATCGATCGAGAAGTATTCACGTCAACTGGTAACAGACAAAAAACGCCCTTCAGATTTATTTTTTGAATAGATTTAATGATGGCTTTGGCTGTAGTGGGTCTAGTTAAGAAGTGAACCACTGCAAACTCACCAATGACCAAAGTTAAAAATAAATTGAGCTATTCGCTCCATGAAGAAACCTTGGGATTTGTAACACTTGTACCAGTAACCATTGGCTACCACTTGTAAGTCAAAAAGTCCATCAGTCGCTATCCAATTCATACAAGATACAACACTCAACCAACATTTGCAAGAGCCCCACGAAACTCATGAAATACAGTGCATCCCATGTCAGTTAATGTAAAGCACTCCTATGCCCGCTCATCTTAAAAAGTCCAAGACGATCATTTTTCGCATTTCATTTGTTGTTTAAGGATATCTTCATTTTTATGGCAAGAGAATTTTCAATCGAGTTTTTTTCTTGCTTTTAACTACTTTGGCACCGACTGCATCCTTTAACACATGGAACTGTAATAAAAGAAAATAATAATAACAACCAAGCACCCTTCATGAGGGTCTCGCTTTGAAATGGGATGACGAAGATGAGTTGGGTATTGAAATTGCTCAGCAATATGGGAGCCCATTCACATTGTTTTCTTGGCTTCGCATCCATCAATTGAAGCAATATCCACAAACACTGACAAAGTGCGATGTGGCGTGTGGGGGTAGCACTTTTTCAATATGGCAAATGGCGGTATACCAACTTATATATTGCCGAGTGATAAATTTTCAATTCTCACGGCTTCGTTTTGCTATTGTTCGAGCAATTTAACAGCCCTCCTGCCTCTAGGTTGTGTGTGTTCTCACTCTCGTTCGTTTTCATTAAATTGCGGCAAGTGTTAATTGAAATCCTATGTATACATCAGTAGATGCGAGCGCATTCAAGGATGTTCGCCTCGATCTTCGAATTGTAACTGGATTGATAAGTTCCATTTCCTGTGGAGCATGATACCACTTAAGTGGTTATTTTAGAAACAATCTTCTGCTTGCAGCCCTTTTGATTCCATTTTATTGTTATTTTTACTGTCAGAACGTACACTGGTTGAATGAAGCAAGGCGTTGGGAAGCCCTTGACGTGCCTTGGTCTGCATGCTGGACGATGGTGGGTGTTTTATTAATGCAGCCGCTGGCAGTGACGAAGAGTGATTCCATGATTTCCAGACGCATGAACAAAGTGATACCGGATATGTTTGAGTTGATAGGGAATGATTTGTTTGTTGATCTGCCACTGCCACTGCCAGGGAAATGGGAATTTTTATTTCTGTGCTGATTCTGTCTTGTGACGAGGACGAAATGCAGCGTGATGGACATTGGACATGCCAAATGTCAGTCGGTCATACTGTTTTTTTTTTTTTGCCAGGAATTGCATTTCCTCCATCCAGGACAACCAAAAGTGCTTCCATAATCCCCTAATGCGGAAAATCGGAAAATCATTTATTTTTCAATTGAAAATAATTACTTTGCCGACTTTGGATTTTTAAAGCTTACATCGGTTGTAAAAAAAACTCTTTAAAATTTATATCCACTCCTCATCACCAGAGGATACAGGAAATATCCTCTGCTAACTTTTTCCACTGTTATCCCTTTTTTTTTTGTTTAGTTACTTAACACCATTAGTCATATACCGAATACACTGAGCAGCCCTAATAGCACCGAGCTTCGGGCATCGTTCGTACAGCTTAGCCGAGACTTTTCACCCACTCGCATCACCAGAGCGAGTGCTTCCAATTTCTTCACTTTTAACTTCGCCTTTGTTTTTTGTTTCTCCCATTTAGCAGCCATAAAATGAGAATCATAAAAAAGGAAATTTTAGGAGCTTATACAAGTTGAAATGTTACTACGTTCGTTTCCGTTTCATTGTTACATAAATGCATCCAAGAATGTTGTAGCCGTCGAAAAAAAGGGTTGATTTATCCCCATCTGACCGCAAGCTATAGACACACACACACATCCACAGACAGGGAATATTTTTATATTAGAGCAACTTGGCACCATATGAGACTCGTTGATCCTGCGTTAGGTATTTTTTTAGATTTCCATTGTCCGAACAACTCCCACTATCCGCGAATAATTTATGATTTTAAATAAAAACTTATCCCCCACCATAGGTATATTCCTTATGCTAGACTTATTCGAATAAAAACTTATGAATTGTTATCGCATTTTGTTCGTCCTTATTCATGATTCACAAAAGAGCAGCCATTCGGTGGATGAGTGGCGGTGGATTAGTATCATACCCCATGAGCTGAGTAATAACATTTTATGCGGTAGATACATCAGTTGAGAGGACAATCAAAATGTCACAAAAAAAAGGATAACAACAATTCGGGAAACAATCCCTCGCAATAGGAATACCTCGGTAGGAGGATGGAAAAATGAATGACAATCGACAATCGATAAAAGAACGATGAACGTGATGACAATTTTTTCCCTCTCTCTCAAAAAAAAAAAAAGGAAGTAAGGAACAAAAATAACAACGGTGTAGGTTCCGATAATGGAATTTTTATTGAGGACAATTTTCGCCCAAAAAAAGAAAAATTCGGATTAAAATTTGTATAACGAAAAATAAATAAATGCAATCAGCTTTGTTGCGAGTCTATTTTACTTTTTTTTAGTACTTTTACAACTTTTATTAAGGCCAAGTGTGTTGCGAGTTCCAGTTGCTCTCGTACAGAGTACGGTGTATTTCTACGTTTGGTATATAAGGAATTATGAGAGGGTCAAAATTCGATTTGACAGATACGAAAGCCATTTAATTTCTGTTGCACTGCGACGCGTTTAGTACTCGACTATGTTTCTCTAAGCCTATGAGTGTTTTTGGCTCAATAAACTTATCCTTTACTTGATATGAAGTTTCCACCACATCAGACAGTGCGGAGGACCTTAATGCTAAGCGCAAGGCTGCCGAAAGAAGGTGAAAGATATATTGGGTGGTATGAATAAAACGTAGCAATTGCTTCTACTCAAAAGAATTGTCAAAATCGAAGCATTTGCTAAGTTTCTTAACACCAACTTTTGACATGTTCGAAAAGCGGCGACACTTACCTTTTACTCAGAGCGGTATGATTAAAACCAGAGACAATACTGAGACCCCCAACTTGCAATCATCTTGCTGCTTGCCCCCTAAATATATATATATTTTTTTTTTTCAAATTCGCCATTTTCTTTTCCTATCGGTGTTCTGTCAATTTGGAATCCATGTGACATGCAAAAACATACAAAAACTATAAAATCAATGCTACCATGAATATAATTTTAATATAATTTTTTTGGTTAATAAAACTATCTAAATAAATAAACTGATGAAAGTTTACTAAATTATCTTTTATTTTCCTATACAATCAGCGGACATATCCAAAGCATGTGGTTTGATGGGCCATCATTTTTATACTTACCGATTGAATATTGGCCGAAACAAAAGGTACTTTCCCCTATTGCTGAGTTAGAAACCAATAACCCTGTAGCATTGATAGCCAAAATAACTCCGGAAGAATTTTCAAAAAAATTTGATCGATTCAGCGGCTATCATAAAACAATTCGTATTTTTGGATATGTAGTTCGATTTATGAGATCAATAAAAAAAATACTTTCTCCTCAAAGTTCCAACCCCCCCCGTAAGTCCTACGGCACCAGGATTGACAGCAGATGAACTTGAAGAAGCACTCCTAAGGATTATATGGAATCTACAGCAAACTCATTTCCAGGAGGAAATTGAAGATTTAAGAAAGAAGCAGAGGATAAGCCCAAAAAGTGTCATCAGCAGCCTCAATCCTTTCCTTGATGATGAACACTCTATAAGGCTCTTGCGAGTTGGTGGGCGTTTGCTGAATGCGAACATACCTTATAATGTTAAATGTCCTATACTCCTACCCAAAAATTCCCTATTTGTTAACAATCTTGTTGTCCATTTGCATGTCACTAATTTTCATGCAGGTATCCAAGCACTGGTCGCTATTTTAAGACAGCGGTTCTGGGTCATCAATGCTCGAAATGTTGCTAAGAAGACGGTATCGTCGTGTCACCACTGTTTCCGTTACAAACCGAAGCTTTCGAAGCAGATCATGGGTGATCTTCCAGCCGGCAGAGTTACGATATCCAGGCCATTCGCGAGATCAGGTGTGGACTTCTGTGGACCCTTTCAAATATCGCAAGGGCGTCGAGGCTACTGTACGCATAAAGCATATGTGGCTGTGTTTATTTGCTTTGCGACGAAAGCTACGCACCTCGAAGTCGTATCGGACCTCTCGACTCAAGGTTTCTTGGCAGCCCTAAAGCGATTTGTTGCACGACGTGGCCTATGTGAGGAAATTCATTGCGACAACGGGACCAATTTTGTGGGAGCACGTAATGAGCTGAGGGAGCTATATAATGTGGTCTTAGAGCAACAGAACGAGAACGTTGTCTCATCGTGGTGTGCCTTGCATCGCATCAAGTTCGTGCACATACCTCCACGAGCGCCACATTTCGGTGGCTTGTGGGAAGCGGCAGTTAAGTTGGCAAAATCCCACCTCTACAGGACAGTAAAGCAGACGTTTTTGACGTATGAGGAGTTTTCGACCGTAATTGCGGAAATTGAAGCGATTATGAATTCCCGCCCCATTTGTGTTTTAGGACCAGATCCAAACGACGAACAAGTGTTGACTCCTGGTCATCTATTAATTGGTAATGCTTTAAATTCTCCTCCAGAGCCTACCATTCCAGACGATATACCTCCGTTAAAACGATGGCGGCGACTCACGCAGATTAAACAACACTTCTGGACGAGATGGTCCAAAGAATATCTGCTAGAGTTGCAAAGACGAACGAAGTGGAAATCGGCTTCCGATAATGCTACTGTGGGTACAGTCGTACTGGTCAGCGACGACAATTTACCACCTCAGCAATGGCTGCTGGGAAAATTCGAGCGTCTTATCACTGGTGCGGATGGAAAAATTCGTGTTGCAGATGTACGAGTCAAGGGTAGTGTGCTCAGAAGACCAATTCATCGCCTGGCCCCTTTACCGAGTTGTTGAAGTGACTCTGATCCCATTGGACCCTTCAAGGCGGGCAGTATGTTGATGCTTCACATCATAAAATTGGAAAAGAATTAGAAATATATTAAACGAATTATATTATGAATTTCTAACATGCATGTAATAACCACATAAATTTTCGAAAACTGAATTTGTCATCACTTAAAAGTTAATTCTATGAACACTCTATGTTTAGTATTTTTTGTGGAATCCAAGCTTGGATTTTTGGTCATATAAAAGAACAAATAAACATAGAATCGCTCTCTTTGATTTGGAAATTCTTGCCGAACAGTCTTTTAATTAAAAATTGAAGTTCAAAAAACGCTTTGAACAACATTGTTCATTTTTCATAAATCTTTTGAGCAAAAGTAGGGGAGACCGGGGCTATTTGGAAAGAGGTTTTTTTGTTTTTTTCTTTTTGAAAAGCAAATTTCAGTGATTTTTTGAAATTACCAAGCACAAAAAATGGCCGACGAACAAGGCAAGCAATTCAACAACAAATATCAACGAAGCCAAACTGCAGAAGAACGCGAAGAGTGGGACATCGCATTGTATAAGACCAGATCAATAGGCAAGAAAATTGAGAGTGCAAGTAATGAGAACTGCGTCTAATCGTACTGCTGCTGAGACGGGAACAATTTCAAATCGAAGAGTGGCAAGACACGCGTCGTGACCGACATTCGAATGACTGGCATTTCAGTATGAACCAACAGAAAATTATGGCGGTGATGTGATTTTCGATATTTAGGCGATGACTGTGAATGAGTGTACCCATTTTAACGCGCTGTAATTTAAAGGCGAAAGGACGGGCCTTTTCTGTGCGAGTGGCAAATTGAAATTGAGTCCATTAGATGCACCTCCGGAGCCATTAAAATCGTTTGAATCGGATGATTTTCTAAGGAACATTCGACAGTATAACAACTGTTTCCGTATGACATCGTTTGGAAAAAAAATCATTAAAAAAAAACACAATTCGGATTACATATTTAAGGCCAAATTTACCATCGGATGGGTGCATTCTTGCCAATAGATGAAGCCGTACACCAATATCCGCAGGTGTATACTTCATTTTGTCGGAGGATGATCAAGTCGATAGGCGGTACAGAGGGCAAACATAGGAGTGACAAAAAACGTCATTTGACAATTGCAACAATTATTAAATGCAAAAAAGAACAAACGCTTTGATTACGATGTTTAAAACGGCGATGGAGAAAATGAACACAGACAATCGCACTTTGAAAAAAACAGAATGGATAGAAAACGGGTATTGTCACGGTATCGCGGACTCTGCTTATTCAAAAGGATTTTCCATTAGCATTTAAGCGCCTATGTCAAATAATAAGTCGTAAGGATAATCGCTGGATATTGTTCAACTTTATGTGTATTTTGCATTTATTATGCATGCTCGGAAATATTATTTTTATTATTAGAAAGGAGTTCGCCGGGGCAGCTAGTACAGGGTGTCCGGCGGGAAGGTATACTACTTTGTTTTGCCGCCATTTTGGCAAACATTAGTCTTGATAGTTCATATTTGGCAGTCGTGAAGTAGACACGTGGCAAATTTATTATGGAAATATATTCGATAAACCAGCGTGTTTTAATCGATAAAAGATTTTATCAAAATCAATCTTCAATTACTGTGAAGATGAGAAAGTTATGTGAAATTTTTGGGAGAAACAACGTGCCAACAAAACGAGCGCACTATTTATCGTGTAGTGAATGATTTCGAAGAAAGAGGGTCTGTAGGTGATAAGCCCAAGCATGAACCACAGCGTAATGCAAGTTACAGTCTGTTGTGCAATTTGGTCAGGAGGAATCATTGGACCTTACTCTTTAAAATGAAAACGGCGTAACGGTAACTGTGAATGATGGGGAGCAATATCGTGATATGATTGAAAACTTTTTAATGCCACGACTTCATGCTTTGGGCTTGATATGTGGTATCAACACGACCGTGCCACATCGCATACAGCCAGGATTACAATGAAATAACCTCTTTCCACAACAAGTTATTTCAAGAAATGGTGATGTTGATTGGCCTCCACGGTCGTCTGATTTGACTGCTCCGGACTTCTTTTTGTGGGGATATCTAAAAAGCAAGTTTTATGCAAACAAACCAGCAACGCTTGAGCAACTCAAGCAAAATATTCGTGATGAAATTAATGAAATACCGCGTGAAATGTGTGAGAATGTAATGAAAAATGTGCTCAAAAGGGCTCGCATTTGTGAGACTAACAGAGGCGGACATTTACCTGATATTGTATTCCATACATAATTGCCGACATTAAATAAAACATTTTTCAATATAACATCCATTCTTTTTCATTTAATAAAAATTATAAAACAAACAAAGTAGGATACCTTCCCGGCGGACACCCTGTATAACTATATTCTATGCAGAATGCGGGAGACGCATAATTGCATTTTCTAATTTTCCTCGCAGGCATGATAGGCCTTTATGCACTTGGGCCCAAATTTAACCTGCAACCAAATTTAAAGTTCTACCAATTAAACCCATAAAATTCAGATACCCCATTTACCACCTAGTATTAGAAATAGAATCCTTGTACAAACACGAATCCGCCCACTGCAATGTAAACGTTTAACCCAATAGTTGTGTGCAAAACGTTGTCGCCGAGAATAAACACAACTACTTCCGCCACCCCCTTCATATTAGCCTCGACCATTATCTGTGCTTCACATACTTCACAGTTCACACATGTACTACGACAAATTGAACAGAACTATAGAGCGGCGGCAAAGAAAAAAAAAATTATGTCAATTCGCTACGCGCTTAAATGCTCCTGCTGCACAATCCTGTTGCAAGTGGTGTAACACAATACCCAGTTGTGTCCCAATGCGCTCCGTCCCCTGTCCAACAAAAGCTGTATCTGTATGTAGAAACACGACCGGGGCATTCTCCCCGATACCGCACACATTTTACACACATCCCATATCCGTGCCGTTTTCAGCTCTCCCAAACGGTCTACCAACATGCACTGCCATGGGCAGATGTGTTCAAATGCTCCAGCTGTCGAGAGACAAATTGGATGCCCAAAGAATGGACACGTGCAAAACATCCTAGACTCGTTATCCCTATAACTATCGTCCGCTCCAATCCACTGATGCTTGCAAAAAGGCGATCTAAGCGCACAAGCGCACGCATTCGGTGCACACGTCAACGAAGGTGTTTGTGTGTGCGTGCTGCTGAAAACTTGTACGTCAACATGATTGAGAGTAATTTTCCAATTCACTGGGAAAACATTCCGCAACTCGGGGTTTTCCCGGTTGGCCCAGGTCGACATGGTGCGGCCCCGCTTTCACACTTCCGCCCCAACAATCGAACCGGGGATATACCTTAAAAAAAACTTTATCTACAACTACTACTACCGTGGCTGCACGTGAGCATGTAAATAAATTTGCCATCGCCACGAGGTACCGCAAAGGACACCTACCTAGGCTGGCTCCCTAATAGTATTTACCTTGAAAAAAAAAAAATAGATTTTTTCTTTTTTTTCCCTACCCATTGTGTCCTGTGAAATTCAATTAATCCTGATTTGTTTGAATTGATTTGAACATAGGGTATCTGGGGGTTCGTCAGGCAAGGCAAATATAGTCACTAGTGGTATAGAGAAAGGTCGAAGAGAGGCCTTGCGTGCTATTGTCCCTGTCTAAAGGATTAATATAAATCACTTTCTTTTTATTAGAGTTCTTTCGGACGTCTGACAAGGTATTCCCAGTCCCATGCGGACTGGCACAGTGTGTCTGAACTTTGTCCGTCTCTTCTGCTCAGGGGTATTAACAAGTTCCAAACATTCCGACAATTTGTAAACATAAACAGGGACTTTGTGTACACAGGACCAAAGTGCAATTACCAACTTAATGATGAAATATTTTCGGGTATAATAAAGTTTGTTTTTTATTATCCTGCCTGCATTGCAAGGCGGCTCTGACCAAGCCTAATAAATTTATGTTTACAATCTACCTCTACAACCAGTTAAGGGGCACTTTACGATTTCTTTTAATTGGACGACAAAGTTCGGAGATACTTTGTGTAAACTTCTTATAAGTGCGGTGCATCACATTCAACGCGCAGGGGCTTATTGGTTCGAGGACATGTCGTAGCCGTAGGGTGAAGGGTTTTTAAGTTACCGAGTTGGACTATGGAAAACTGCACAAAAAGGCGCTTGTGGTTTATAGGGCTTAAGGCGATTTCGCTCCGATGACTGGTTAGAATTTACTACTAAATTGTGATCTGTCAATTACTAAATGTTATTTTCCATGAAGTGACATTATCACTCGTTTTATTTTCTACTTTAAAATAAAAATGTCACTTCTTATTTTTAAATAAAACTTTGTTAGATCAAGTATGTACCTACCTATTCAACAATTGTTGAATTAAAAATACTGAATAATTGAATTGAAATTGAGTTGTCACTTTGACTTTTAAACACAATTCGTATTAAGTCCTTCCCTTTTGAATCACGTTTACTTAGAGTAAGACGTTGTGGCAGAAATGCGCTTCAATAAAAATAAATAAAGATTGAAGACTGAAAACGCGTAGGTACGCGTACGTAAAAACGATTAGCACTTCATAGCGCTGACTCAGCGAAAAGTAAGCGCGAGGTTTGTTTGCATGAACACAGTCATTCTGACCGCAAGTGTGTTCAGTGGCGACTTTCTGATCGTGAAATATTTTCACTTGTCAGTTTTGTGGTGAAATTCATTTTAATTTACTGTGTTCAAATAAGAAAAGTGTGTAGGTAGTCGAAAAATAAGTTGTACCGGTTACGGCGTTATTTTCAAGCTGATTTTTGTTTAATTAGGGTAAAATCGGGTGATATGGCACCACGGGGTATTGGCACTCAAAATTTCCTATGTAAGGATTTTATTTTAAAACAAAGATCAAAATATCATTTACTTTTACATGAGTTCCTTAAGGCTGCAGTCGCGACCTGATTTGCATGTGAAAGCTTCTATTTAGAAACGAAAGAAAAAAAGTAAGTAATTTCGAACATAAAATTTTTGTGTGCGCATGAGTGAAAGAAGTGTAGATCGAAAAGTATTCGGTGCCCGGTGTTCGCTTTGACAGACAAATTAAAAGCATATCGTGTGTGCTTGGTTCCATTACAGTTACAGTTATCATATTTTTCGCGAAAAAAAAAAAAAAAAAAAAAAAAAAAATACAACATCATTTGGGAGATATGGCGCCTCTAAAGTTTGGGATATGTGGCAACGGTGCCATTTTTTCCGCTATTGTTTTATTGAGGTAAATTTCAGAACTGAAAACAAATGAATGGATTCAATGTCAAATATGTCATTTTGTGTTGCACGACTCATGTACTTTACATTTTTTAAATAATTATAACAGGCGTGGGAAGAAAAACGCGAAGAAATCTTAAGCCTTAAGGTACCATATCACCCAACCATGGTTGCCAAATCAGCCTCTAGTTTTTTCAAAAAGTTTTTTTTTTTTTTTAAAGTTATTTACGTTTTCAAAAATGTTTGTATGTTTCAAGTTATGAATTGCATTTATGTTCCTATTTTTTGTTTTTAAATTAAATTAAACTTTATGCAATCTACCATAATTTTCAATTTTTAACATTTATAAAGAATAAAGAACGCATCCATCAAAATTGTCTGTGTTTGGCTGTTCAAATAAATTTTAGTTTCTTCCTAAAAGGACGGGTACTTTTTTTTTTAACTTTTTTTTTATTCAATAAAGTCGTTGTTTAAAACATTAGCATACATATGTTGTTTTATTTCTCCATATAATTTAGCTTTTTTTTTCGTAAATTAGGACATTCCCTTAGACAATTTCTGGCAACACATCCGAACCATTCCACAAAAGTTTGAGCCATATTAGTTAAATGAAAAATTGACAAGTCTTCTCCTTGTCAAGTTTTCTATATTTTAAAACAAAATAAATGCTAAATTTATGGATGCGTTCAATGGGTGAATGAAACCGGCTATTGTTATTGTGATGGTCATGACGCATTTTCATATAATTATGCACTAAATCCAGAAACTTTAAAATTAAACATATGTCATGTCCATTTGACAACTGCCTTTGATTTTATTTAAGCTGTAAGCCCAAGAAACTTTCAATGCTTTTGTTGTATGTGCGCATTTAAACGGATGATTTTGTATGAACTTTTACGAGAAGCTTTACTTTTAGTAGAGCAAATAACCGGGTAATGGATTTAAGCGGTAAGCATTTATACGGGAAAAGTTCTGTACATTTCCTATGGGATGCTCAGTTTTGGGATGAATTAAACGAAGAACGCAATTAAGCGAGGGTCACTTATCCGGGGATCACTATATTGAAGTGAAAATGAAACTTTTGGTTAGTCGGTGCAAGAGTGAGGGTTGCTGCCAAGGTGGGACAGTTCAAAAGCATACATACTTTCTTTTACAAGCCCTGAACACTAAGGATTTTACAATCATTATTGATGGCTAAGCTAAAAACGAAATAAGATATCGGATATACAACTATAACGCACCCTAAGCAGGTCACCAAAAGCAGCATTAACGTATGTCCCAGATTGCTATAAGTGTGATTCAAACATCTAGTAGGAGCACTGCAAAAGTAAGAAATCTAATGATGGCTACATGAAATAGAATCAGAGCTACTTAGTTCAAATACGGATATGTTAAAATTAGCAAACAAGGCAAGTCTTGAGTTGTCTCGTTACGTGAGTGAACGTCTTTTATAAAGTCAGCTTACTAACAACTTGAATGGATACTAACGCTTCGCCCCACTGAGAAAGACATCAAGTCGCAAGTCGGGCTGAACTTGATGGTCTTCCGCGTATATTCTAGCCCCCGAAGAAATAAAAAGCGAGCGGATTCTGTAAAAGAGGGAACAAACATCTCGAAGGTTTAAGTAGGGATTACAGAAGGTCATAAGATCATCGTCTATTAAGCCCGGCCATTTTTTGTTACGGGTGTTCCTTTTATAGGATCTTAATCTATGCTACTAACAAAACTGAGGAGGATTTTTTGTCTGTTACCGGTTGCATGAAAACTACTGGACAGCTTTTGATTAAACTTTTTTTTTAAATGTTTTTCAAGACCTCTGCTTACATGTGCTTACATTTTGGTAGCGTTTTTGACCCAAATATATTTTTTTTTGACTTCACTGGCTTTAACTTTCGACAATTCAAGTCGTTCCAAATCAATTAATAAAAGAGTTAGGAGTTAAAAATAGTTAAGAGCCACATTCACGATTGCCTTAAACACAACATGTTCGCTTGGTTTTTTTTTTTTTTTTGGGGGGAACACTAGGTAGAAGAATTTTCTACCACTCGGCGAACTCTAGTACTTTTAATGGGTACATTCTCAAAGGTCAAAACGCATAAAACGCCGCCTGATGTTAAAAAAAGAAAAAATATTTTTACACAGGGAAGTAAAAGACATATTATCATAACAAGTACCGACCAAGCTCTATCTAAACTGTATCCCACAAATTTTTGGGATATATTCGGAGATATTATTCCACAGCGTTGAACGCCTCGCGACAGTTTGCCGCAGCCAAAACAATACAAACACAGAATCTGAGTACAATCTGTCGCCAGCTACTCCCATCGGTAATCCCTCCTTAAGTTTTCATTTCGACTGTTATGGGTTGGCCTTCTTGTTTTTATTTCAACATTTCATCAAAAGATTACTACAAAGTACGTCCTTGAAACTACCAATAAAACGGCAGCAGGACGACATCTTCTAATCGAAATCTCATATAAGTCGCAAAGCAATAAATTACAAAAGTAGTTTCAATATTTTCTGCTCCTCTCCGTTCGAAGCTGATGCAGGATGTGCAGATCACATTACCTATACCTACCACCCGACCACCATCCTCCCGCTAATAGGAAAACTGTGTTCTATCTGTATGTTAAGTCGTTTGCTGAAATGCCAATAAATCATCTAAAGATGATTAATATTGCAAGACATGATGGCACGAAGAGGCGACCACCGACTACCGTCTATACGGGTTGTTGCTATGGATTCGCCATAATTCTTTCTGCGTTTCTCCTTGTGTATGTGTGTGTAATCGTTCTATCCTGCGGTCGTACATTATATTCTTCCTGTGATGTGGAAATTTATTTTGGTATTTTATGCCAGAGCATTTGACGGCACTACAACTATTCTCTGGAATCAACCCGTTCCCTTGGAATGATAAATGACATAGATCACCAGAATGAAAAGTGGTAGCTAGTTCTTGATGGGAGTGTAGGAACCGTTTCTTTGTGGTGTCCTTGTGTGCGGCTAATGAATATCTGATTTTCTTGTCAACTGTTGGATTCGAAGGCGCTGCCATGCGCGATGATTTGAGGTTTTCGAATGAAGTGACTCAGTCGGGGGGGAAATGGCTTAAACGAAAAGTCTAAACATTTGTTGCTTCATCTTGAGGGCGCTGATTCTGTGTGAGTGGTTGTCGTGGGTTTGGATTCTCTCTGTTGACTGTGGCAAATGAGCTGACTAGTCATTTTTACATTTTTAAATATTCGTTGTCAGAAATGACATATCACATAAGCCATTACAGTTCATTATGTGGGGGATGGTGTTTTTTTTCTGGTCCCCCTTTGACGTGGGCTTCTGATTGACGTTAAGAAAAGGAAATTGAATTTGCCAGCTTAGTGTTATTGCGACAGAAAATCGTGGCTTTAATAAAGAAACTCTACAACACAAGAGGATAATGGGTTTACATCTGAAGTTTATAACATTCACCGCACATCATCAGACTGGGAACGTTACTGGGCTGTCAGTGGGCAAGTGGATGTGAAGCAAGGCTGACAAATGGGGGATTTATTATTGTGTAGACGTTGCTTTATATTTTTACCAGTCCCATTTGGATTGGAACTGTGGTTGGCTATGATTTCGATTTAAGGGGAGTTGGAAGTCACATATTCTTCCTTCTCGAAGAAATATATTCATATACTCAGACCATAGAGTGGGAATAACAAAAAGGCGGTCACACTGTCTGTATATACCAAGATGGAAAATGGTGCAGAGTTTGAAGGAAAATGTTGCCTAATAAGATTATTTTCTTGACCAAGTATAATTTTTGTGCATGTCTTTTTTGGGCTTATTGGTCGATTCTTCTTAAATGCGAATACTAAAACTGATATTCCGTTGTTTTCCACCCCGTCATCAGGGCACGCATTTGGTAACCTCTAAGGCTGCTTCCACACCGGATAGAACAAAACGCCTTAGACAAACAAAACTGTTTTTCTGTGTGTTTTTGGAATCTAAATACACACACTTAAATACGCGGGCCCACACTGAATAAGGCAAAACAAAGCAAGAAAACCAAATAAGGCGTTTTTTCCATCCGGTGTGGAAGCTCCCTAAGACGATTATCCTCGATAGACTTTCAAAACTAGCAACTAAGTGCAAAAATTACAAATTTGAGTGATTATTTCAGTTCATTTTCCACAAATGTAATGACAGCTGATGATAGTGTTAAAAATTCTTTGGAAAAAAGTCAATCACTTGAAGATGCTCTGCGACAAGGTGTCCGCACTCGTCATATGGATCAAACTTAAAAAGGACATATGATTGCAAAATTTTATACAAACACCGACTGTTAGAGTAGTTTGAGAATAGCTGACATGAGTGCATTTACAAAGTAAAAGCGAACGGAAGTAGCGACCATCAGTGAAGAAAAAGTCATGTCGACAGTTGTACCTGCCGGTGAAAACGCGTTGGTTTCTCAACCGAAGATAAGGTACTTTGCGACAACAACAGATGGCAGTTGGTAAGGCTCTGACAAGGATGATGCCAAACATCACATCACACCACGACTAAAAATACACTAGATATATAGAAGGCCCCTATGCAAAACTCCCTTAGCTTGATTTCAATTTGAACGCTCATGATGTGTGAAACTGCCATACCAGCCCAATAAACAAGTGGGAGCATTTTGTGAACGGGTACCATATTTAACTTTCTCGATTACGTAGTAAAAGAGAGATATTCGGGTCTTTCACAAACTCCGTCGTATTCGGAATTTTGCTACGAGCCGCGAAAGAACTATCACAGAATCCGTCGTAGGGTACATTTTTTGCTTTCGAAAGTCATAGTCACTGAACGTAGTATATTCAGTGATACCACTTTCTATGAATCTCAAAATTCCCCTGCGATGGATTCCGTAACATTTCTTTCGGGGTTCGTAGCAAAATTCCAAATACGACGGATTCTGTGATAGACCCGATTGTTTTCGTAAAAAATTTCGAACTCGAGATGTAAATTAATTCTAACATAAAGATGATAGCCGAATTCAAAAAAGTGGGTCGCAAAATTCTGTCTGTCTGTCTGTCCGTCCTTCCACAGACATACAGCCTAAACGGCTGCCCGGATTTCGTTCAAACTTCGGAATTGGAGTTTGTGGGCTTACAGTTCGGGGTCGTTTTTAACTTATTTTCTAAATTAATATGGTCATTCCCAACTTAATGGCAAACTCAGTTTTTGATGTGTAAACATCTAAGCGCGCGTTGTTGGAATCTGGTGGAGTAATTCCACACATTTAACTTACGGGGACGGAAATGCGTCACTGTGTTTTATCATTGCATACATTTTTTGGAATCTGGTGTAGTAATTCCACACATTTAACTTGCGTGGACAGGGAATGCTGTATTTTATCATTGCATACATTTTATCATTGCATACGTTTTTATCATTGCATACATTTATGAGCTAAAAATAAATAAATAAATAGTTGGCGCAACAGGTCCGGAGGGACCCTAGGCCTTGCTTCTCACAACCATTCGTTTTGTGTGAGTTTTTCATTTTTGGAACGAATGGAAGGGATCTACAATTTTATGCCGACTCGAAACGGCTAATCGAGAAGCTCTTTCATGACAGTCATACTCTCGGATGTTTGTCAGACGTTCGCGAGAGGTGGCGCAACGGAAAAAAACCCTAAGTTGGAAGTTGGGTTGTTGCGGGATTCGAACCTCGACCCCTCGCTAAGTAGTCCAACACACTAACCACTAAGCCACTGCGCCTACACATTTATGAGCTGGGGCATATTAATTTCAGTTTTTTGTTGACGTGAAATAAAATTTCTCCATTTCGTCCTTGTACCGTACTCACAAGAAATTTCAAGAATTCTATTGGGAGATTATCATCTTTTACCAATGATCATAAGCGGCGACTTCAATATCAATTTTGCAA
This sequence comes from Cheilosia urbana, assembly GCA_946477585.1. Classification (NCBI taxonomy): domain Eukaryota; kingdom Metazoa; phylum Arthropoda; class Insecta; order Diptera; family Syrphidae; genus Cheilosia; species Cheilosia urbana. Next base: position 141,421,280 of record OX297853.1, read on the forward strand.
CTCCAGAAGCTCAACCATTTATTGATTTTATGCAAGATAAATTAAATCTTCAAATGAACTCCAACCGGAAAATTTCAACAACACGATATGGAACAACCATCGATGCTGTCTTCCAGCGTAATCTAGATAGATTACAGTCTCGAATGTACATATCTTACTTCAGCTACCACAATCCGATTGTATCTATTCTACCGAAACTAGCACAGAACGAATAAATTATTGTTATTTCATAATATATTATGCGAGAAACAGATTAACATAGCGACAGCAACAGCAACAGCGAAATCAACGTTAAAGCTGTCAAAACTTCGCTGTTGCTGTCGCTGTTTTTAATCTGTTTCTCGCATTAAGAGTACGGTTATTACAATTCCTTCTTTTCTCAATGACGTGTATCGAGCCACACATATACCGCACGCACGCTCTTTACACATACACATATTTCGGGACTGTTGGATACAGTCGCACCAATTTTTTCTATGTACTATCGTAAAATGGATTTTTGAAAAAAGCATTTTTTTTTTTTTAAATTTAGTTTTCCTTAGCTAACCAGAAAACGGCAATAACGATTTTGACCAAAATGCAAACTAAGAGTAATATTGATGTTCTTAAAATGTTAGCGTCCTTAATTTTCAATTCGAATCACCGAAAACGCTAATTTTAAAAACTGCTCGAATTAATCAGCTGCTTAATTATTTCTCAAAAATGACTACCCAAATCCCGATTTGTCTTCGTAAATTTTCGTAAAACTCAATACGCGTATTTCCAGCTACGAAAAACGCCTTTAGAGCGAATATTTCCCCCTCCTTCTTTTTTCCAACCATACTAAACACGCATCATAGAACAATTCCAAACACTTGGACCTTATACAATCAGAAAGCCAAACTTCATTTTCACCCCACACAAGTCCATCGGCATATCCAACTTATAACTTATAACTACTAATGAAAATTCAAAAACAAATACCTGAATTCTTACATTTATTTATACTTTTAATCACAGCATTGCTTCTCAGATCTTTACCTACCTACTCTATAAAATAAGAAAACCTCCAACCAAACCTTTGATGAACGAGAAAGTTTCGTGCGACCCAGTCGTGAGTAGGTAATTTTATATAGAAAATTTCTCTATTGTGAGTTTGAGAAATCTAGCCTGGACATTAAATATGATTATTTGTACCTATCTTTAATTCATGAGTAGAAGAGCGTCGCCAACATCTAGACCTAGAGGTTCCAATTCCTGGTATAGGTTTTTGAAAAAGGAAGCTCAGGATGTAATAAAAATAATTCACATTCGGACGGCTCGAGCAAAATCCATTCGAACTTATCGTCGTTCTGTTTTACTCTCTGTTTAAGGCGGTATGTTTAAGTTGCTCACACCCTGTTAAATGGCTTAATAAAATCACATGTACAAGACATTGACTTGGGCTAGGCATGCAGTTTTCGCCGATTTACCTCTTCGAAACAGAGTTTAAAGTAGACAAATACTTAAAAACACTTGCTCCGATTCAGCCTACAGGTATGCACTCATTTGTCGAAACTGATACAATCTGATGGGTCTTTTGGTGAATGTCCCAACTATTGTTTGCTTCGCTCAAAGTGAATGGTACTGAAAACAAATTCGCTAGCAGCGACACAACTTTGGTAGCTCAGGATTCAGCTGTTCCAAATGCACTTCCACTTTGGATAAATAGCAATTCTGAACCTCAGAAGTATCCTAATGCAAACAAAGTTCTATACCAATAAGGATAAGCACCGGTGTATTACGTGTCACACATTTCAAGTTCCTCCAAAAAAATGCAAACGCATCAGAAACGCAATCATAGCCATTGCCAAACCGAGATGTTCTTTTCGAATTCCGATTTCCATTTCAATTCCGAGCCAAAACAATTCATTTCTATATTTGCATAGTGTCGAGGAATATGTGCATCGTTCAGTACTGGTGAGAAGATTGCAATAAAATTGAAAAAGGACGAAGCCAACTATTTCACGTCGATATCGCGTACGAAATTTTAGCTTTTCCTGTTTATCCAACGGTCCTTGCACAAGCACAATCTGCCATATACGCTCTATAATAGAAAAGTGCTCAATAAAGCGGTGTATCGCTGAACACAGCTATATATATGGTGGTGAGGCGTTATACGTTCTTGTTGTTCAGCACGTAAAATCAATAGGAAAAATAAATTTATTGCATGTGTGGAGATGCATAGATAAATTGATGCGCACCGAAATTTCATTCCAATGGCGGAGTGTTCAGCTGATATTTCGCGAAATACCACACGTATAATTGGCGGAAAATTCCAACCGTGAGCAGTAGAAATTTATGATTTGCACGGTGAACGGTGTCCTTTAATCTACTGAATGGATATACAGATATAAGTATGGCGATGCGTTATGTTTGCAGAGGAGCATTTTAGAGAAAACCGTGTGTGGCTAAGTCATCTGTTTGAAGGTCAGAGGATCAATTTATGCAAGCAGGTACGTGGATCTGATTGTTGCATTTTGACGGCTCCGACTGTGACATAGAATACATATTTTACCACCGACTCTTAATCAGCGGGGTAGATGTCACACTTGATAAAATCAAGTGTACTCGACTGCAAATAGTACCGTCTATACCATAAGGGCACACGGGCCCCGTGCCAACGTTCCAGGGCCCCCTTTCTCACGGGGCCGCTAATGGCCGATAGGTAGGTATATTCACTTACGCCCCATCATTTTTATTTTTTTTTCTATTTAGGTAGATAAAGCTTGACAAAAATATTAGGGAGTAAATGAGGGCATTGTTAGCAACTTTATTTCAACAATGATAAGCAAATGGCATTGACGAGGCCGAATTCAACAGAAAATGTGGCATTGTCAGGTAGGAAATATGTAGTTCAGCATTTCGACACTTTCAAAAATTTTTTTTTGTCGGCGGGCTGATTCAAGAACCAGCGGCAACATTTCTAAATCAGGCAGCAGATCAGTTTTATTTTTATTTTATATTTTTCGAAACAGTAGACATTTTTAAACCTATAAAAATACCTCAAACGTACTTTAAAAGTTAAACAAATCCCCCGAGTCGTATTTTGTAAATTTTTTTAAGACCCAGAAACTCTGATTATTTAGAAATTTTGTTTTCTTTTTACTTTGAATATTCTTACAAAAATTGAATATTTGAAGACAAAAAAATTAGTTGAATAGAAAATTAGTTTTCACTTATCTAAATACCTATATAAAACCAAGTTGCATCCGTAAGACCGTCCATAATTAAATTATTTAGTAACAAACAGCTAGTTTTAAATAAAATTTTAGAATTGTGAGGCTCAAGCTGAATTTTTGAAACTTTTTTTTTCAGCATCATTAAATAATAAACATAAACTAAACATAAACATAATCATATTTAAAATTGAAAACAAACAAAACGCAAATAAATGACCCCCTGATTGAAACCTCCTGACAGAATTTAGATTTTCAAGAATATATATATATATATATATATATATGTGTTGTCGACAACGACATCTTACAACAACTAAAACACACAAATTCATAAAACGACTTCGTGGCTGGATGCTGTCATCGTAAAAAAAAAATTTAAATGCGAAAGGATTGAGAAAGTCACGAAAGTTTTGAGTGCTACAAAAAAAAAAAAAAAAAAAAACAAATTCTGCGTAAAACTAAATTTGTTTTCGTAAATAATTTTTTTATTAAATTTTTAAATAAAAATAAGTACACTACAAAAGACGTGTGTATTTCTTTCACCCTTGTCACATATTTGTGACAATATATACAAGGAACTTATTCGTATTATTGCTATTACAGTTTTTGTTTAAATAAAATTAATCTCAAACTTAAGTCTTATGAATATTAGTTATTATTTATGATTAAAATATTTTTGTTATAGTTATCCGAGTTGCTATCTGACCCGTGCTTGTGCTGCTTCTTAGAGCAAACTTTTGTTGGGCACAATCCTTACTATAATAAAACTGTAGCTTTTTTTCCGGCTGTAATCTGTGAGACGAGAATAGATTCAAAAAGTACTGCACGAATTTGATTTCGGTTTACACAGTTGCATAGGAAATTGTTCAGATTTGAACATAGGATATGTTTTACCATTATTCGCTGTCCGGAAGTGGAAATCTAAGCTGATATCTAAGAAAAGTTGTAATTCTCGGATGCCTTCTAGCTCCTAGCTTCGGAATCACTCATCCAAATGAAATGGGATTTTTTTTAATACAAAGTTCAATAATGCACAAAGATTTTAAGATATAAATCATCTTTGTACGTTATCCTGAAGTCGAACAATAAGCAATAAACTATAAATTTAATACAATTGAAAAAATCAAAATGTTCGATTGAAGCTAGATCGTTGGATTTTTCCAGCGTTGAGTGGAGGAAATTTTGTGTGTGTGTGCGGCAAAACCTGTTTCTCTCTCTATACATTTTCTGCCGTGTGCTTCTCTTTTTTTATGCAACTTTTGGGTTTTGTGTTGTTTTTTTTTTTTTTTTGCTCACGTTCTTAAATTATTAGTGAATAATGACAATGAGTAGTAGAGCGAATGTGGTGCATGGGATTGAGGGAGATAGCTATGTAATTGAGATTGAGGGAGTCACACTCAGTTGTTAATTGTGATTGTGATTTTTAAAATGCGCTATAGTGATTCTGATCTTATTAGTGATACTGATTCACGTCCATGCTAAAACCTGTTTGTGCATTTGCAGTTTTTTTTGCTTCATGTTTTTTTTTTCTCTTTTTTTAATTTGAACTTGAGGATGTTTGTGTTTGAGTAGTAAGTGAGCGAGTTGTTATGGGATTGAGATGGGGAATAAAATGTAACAAGTAACAACTTACAAGTGGAATGTAAATGAGATTGAGAGGGAATAATAGAAGTTAGCCTACCAAGGTATTTGTTTGGATTGTTTTACTGGCAGTTTTTCTTCTCTTTTTTCGGGTAAGCTACTTTTTGTATAGCGCTAATTATTTTGTTTTAAATTTGAGAAGTGGAACTCTGGCGAAGCAAGGCGAGCACGGGTCAGCTAGTCTACAATAAGATTATATACCGAAAACATGTTTTTTCGACTTTTCAATGGGGCCGTAAATTCTTGTACTCACAAGGGCCCTGGCATATCCTAAGACGGCCCTAGGGAGCCAATATTTTCAGGTTCGATCCACATAAAGAACATTAAATTTAATGGTCAAAGTTTTTCCACTGTAGATTGTACCAACTCTGTTTAAGAAACATAAGGTTAGGTTAGCTCTGATGGCTGTCTCGAAAGGGACAATTTCACCAGTTTTATAGGTAGATTGCGTTATCCCGTGAGTAAGGGAGTAAGGGTGCGGGAAGGTGGCCAGAAAATAGTAAACCGTGCATTATATTGGGAGAATACATGCTGCGTATACAAGCTACTAATACAGTACGCACGGGTGACGGTTCATAGTCACGAAGACCGAGGCTGACTGAAGCAGTCTAACACCGAAATAGTCTGTGACATCCGGTCTTAAGAAAGGCATCTGGAAAGTATAACTCTTTTAGAAAACCTTTTCAATTAACCCGTTTCCATTAGTCCGAAAAAAATATAAATTTAAGTGCGGGGAAGCGAGGAGTAACAACGATTCTCGCTTGTTTGGGGGTTAACCTGACAACTTCTGTTGGGAAATTATGTCGAATTATAGAACCTAGCCCTAGTGCCTTTAGACATTTTTCGATAGTTCTGCCAAAAGTGCTGATTAAAATAGACACTTGTGTGAACTGTGGGCAGCTATAGTTTCTGAAGTTTGGGAGCATGAGGCATGACCAAAGCGCATGAACGACAGCCATTAGTCCATTAAGCTGTGCAGGTAAAGGCACAAAATCTGAGTTACAGGAAGAAATCCTTCCTACACGAACAACTTAGTTTCATAGCGGATTTACTACAGAACCTGTCCTATAGACAAGAGCGCACTTCAATTTAAAGTCAAAATCGGTCTCATAGGCACAGTTTTAAGTGTCCCTTCCCCATCATTACATTCTATATTCCACAATGAAAGGTTTTCAACAGAATGCCATATTTGCTACATCCGCGTGAGTCCTTGTAAACATAATAAGGACAAATTAATGGAAACAAAACCTACCAAGCAAATGAATCAGTTGACCGAACCAACTGCATACAGTCACCAACCCCACCTCATCAGCCAAATACACACAACTTCCACTTGCACTTGCAATATAATGAATTTTAATAGCCTACTGAATAAATGTAATTATCCGTAATTATCGGTCACAATTGCTCGATAATTAGTCATTCACGCACGCCGTAGGCCATAAGCCAACCGCCAGCCCACCATTCCCACACACACATCAGTCATCCGCCCGCCTGGCTTACTGCTTGAGTAAATATGAAGGCCTTCGCCCATTCCGTGCTCCATAAACTTGCACATCCTCCGTGACACATTGTTCAATTGTTTTCCGAATGCAAATTCATTTGCTCATTTGCAAATGTGCACCAGGAGGACCTTGTTGAGTGTTTTTAGTGCACGCGTAACCTCAGACGCCTCACCGATCACAACCACAACTTGATTGCAATCAGGCTGACATTTTACTGATTAAGGATAATCATTGGGATGATAATAATAACTTTAATGTGATGTACTCTGATTGTACTGCATTAATCCGGGCTCGTGCGTGAACATTGAACAATCCCGACAACAAGTGCGGTCGTCAAACGAACGCGATTCTCTTAATTGACTAACAGGCGCGACAACAGAAATCAATTACTATCCCCCTCCCCCAAACATAACCCAGGGCGACATCAAAAACATTGAGTGTCGCGATTTATTTTTGTATTAACTGGGTCCAAGGATAAACGGATTACTTAAAATTACTGCCAATTAGGAATTATATTGAACGTCCTTTCTAAACAACAGAAAAAAAAAAAAAAACAAGACATGCTTCGACGGAGGTGCCGAGCGAAGGCGCTTGAGCAGCATGTTCTGTCAATTAATTGCCGCTAGAGACCAATTTGACTGCTGTGCTGCTGATATTCCTTGCAGCGGACGAAAAGGCAGAAATCATTTAAAAATGTTAATTAACATGGAAATTGTGCGACGACGACGTACAATAATTTCCTTCGAGGACACAGTCTACTGAATTGAAGATTGTCGAAGATTGCGTTAGGAAGGAGGAGGTGCGGGCATGGTCACAAGGGTCCAGGAATCGCTCATTAAGAAACTTTTTGTCGGATAATTGTTGGTGATAGTCCTTTTCTATTTGTTTCGGTTGTTTTTTGTTTTTTGTGTATTTGTGCTTTCGCCTGCTACTCGCAATGATTGCTAATTATGTCCTTAGGGAAGTTAGTTGAAGGAGTCGCCACTATAGTAACTGACAATAATTAATTTGTAACTTCCCTCCCGTAGTAGAAGTAGTGTACAGTTTGGGCAAAATTTATCAACTCAAGTGTCCCATTGGGTAATGAAAGAACCACCGCAAATAGTTGTTCACTTCTTTTCGCGTTTTATGCCATTGAAATCTGTTTCAATTGGTTTGGTTGGCCTTTTACTGCGAAAGGATGAAAGTCAAGTGTTTAAAGGGGTTTTTCTATTTTTTAAGGATTCAGGAAATATGATTGGCTGTAATTAATAACGGCCCATAAATATGCAGTACATTTTGAAGCTATTTTTCTCTATTATTTTGAGTAAACATGTAAATCTATAACTCGGTGCGTTTTGGAATTTTTTATCATTTGTGACAAAATTGTATGAAAGGGGAGTTCACCTACGGAGATTTACCTTTCATTTGATGCATAGTTCATACAAATCGCTTACGAAATAACGCCGTTATCGGTACGACAACAAGATGTACATACAGCCTATTCCTAAAATGAGGATGATGATGATCAAGACTTTTCCGAGTGTTTTCTTGTGGAGTTAGTTTTTTTCTTACTGCTTTTTAAGGTTCCGCACTAGCGGTTCCAGACGTCCCGCTCGGTTCGTTTGGGCACTCTCAGAGCACTTTTGTTTGCTCTAGGTCAAACTTATTTTATATCCGATTGATACTTAAAAAAGGTTTTTCCCGAGTTCAGAGCGATTTTGCGAATCCGAATTTTTTTCTTCTCAGAGTTGCTTCAGGTTTACCAATGCAAGTGCATTTGAGTTTGACAACTAGTGGAGTTTGTTCATGTTTTCGTGAATGTGTTCAACTGCAAGGAATCGCATTGCATCGGGTGGATCTATTTTTCTTAATTACTATTTACTTATTTACAAATATTTTGAAATCAATGTGGTCACAAATAGTGAATGGAAAATGCACAGAAAAGTGCCGAAGCCTACACATATTCCAATCGCAAGAATATCAACAAAGAAAAGAGCAAGTGACGTTTATAGGTTCGATTAGACACACAAAATATGAACTCTGGGAGCGAATCTGAAGATGCCCAATCGAATACCATACATTAGCATATAAAAATGTGATTTATGCAATTTCATATTTTGTCATCTGTCCCGCCGAACTGCGAGCAAAATCTGGCAACCCTATTCCGCACCCAAAGGGAAGCAACGGAACCTTATTAGTTTCGCTTTTGTCCGTCTGTCCGAACCCACTAGACCAATTTTGTACCTAGGTCTATCTCAGAAACTAATTGACGTAGAAGGCTGAAATTTGCACACAACATCCGGATACATAGACTATTTTATCTTCATTCGCACAAAAAGCTGTTCATTCCTTGATTGACAAAAAACTGGATGTACACTTTTTTGTAGATCATGCTCGTAGCTATATATGTCGTAAAGAAATTTTTGCAAAAAAGTTACTATTTTAAAAGATATTAAAAATAAAAAAAACAGTCAATCACTATATAACGACTTTCGGTCATTATAGAGCGTTCTCTACTCTTGCGCTTAAATATATGTTTCATATAATTTCATGCAATTTCCAACTCTAAAGAAGTACGGAACCTTCGGTGCGCGACTGACACTCGCACTTGGCGAGAAATGTGATTATAAAATAAATAAATAGTTGGCAATACTTCTGTAAAGGACTCACCAGCTTGCCAACCATTTGCTTTTCTGAGTTTTAATTTTTGGGACAAATGCCACGGAGTTACAATTTTATATCACATCCGACCGGCTAAAAGAAGAAGCTTTTTCAGGACACTTACCATTTAATATATTGTGTCTGCAGAATCGGAGCCTTGGATCAGGAGCAGTGTTCGAACGCACCCGAATACCTAAATGTCGTCCAATGCGGTTTCCGGTTGTCAACCATGTTTGATGTTTAGCTCTCAACTCAACGTGTGCACACCGACCACTCCATTTATTTGCTTTAAGTTTAGTTAATGAAGTACTTTGGTTAAATGAATTGTTGAATTAGAATAATAAAACTGAAGTAAGCCGAACCCTGACAATCGTATTCTGAAATTTGCCAGAATTTCGCGAGAGGTGGTATCACTGAAGCCTGAATATTATTTTTTGCTTTTCCGAGGATCGAACATGAGACCTTACGCTTAGGAGTTCCGCACACAAATGGCAGAACCCGTGATTTGATGAAGAGATCAATTGTTAGTAATCGACACTTGACAGTGGTTTTAGCAGGACTTTTTCCTGGTTCTTCATAATGGAACTTATTCGGTCCAAGTGTCCCTCAGTGAGGATATCTTTTAACAAACCAACCACTCTGAATAGAATGTGCTTATTACAGGTAACGCTTTTATTTTTCATACCATTTATGCAAAAAAAAAAAAAACGATTAAAAAAAAAAAAAAAAATGTAAAAAAGTATAGGTCCAAGCACGCAGCCTTGCGGTACCCCTAAATATGCTGGAGCTGCATTGCCTACCAATTTTAACTCTTAGGACAGTACTGGGGTCAGATTCTGTAAGGCGAAATGTTCAAACCAGGGCTGGCTTCGAAGATTTTGAAAAAGTCGCAAAAAAAGGGGATTTGTATACAAAAAGGGGCAATACTAATTTTTCGACAAATGGCACAAACAAAAATGCAAATTTTTGCATTGAACATGGAAGTTATTGCTAAATGGATAAACTTATGAAAATAGCTGATAGAAAAAGGACGGATTGAGATCCCAATTAATTGTGAACTTTAGTTTCGTGAAGTATTTATTATGTAAGATTTCGAGTTTCATACAAAAAGTATTATTTTTCTGCAAAATACAGAAAAGACGCAAATTTGGACAATTTTGGAAAAGTGGTCTAATTGGGGATAGAGAGAAAAAAAGGGGAAAATTGCAACTTTAGTCGCATGAAGTCAGCCCTGGCTCAAACGTTTTAGTGCGCACGAATAAATTTTGTTAAATTGCAGAGGTAAATCGTTCGTGCACACGAAAACGTTTGAACTTTTGAACTGCTGTTCACCTACAGGAATCGTTATAAAATATGTTTCCTGGAGACTATTTAACTGTGGGAAGCAAGCCTCGGGCCCTTCATGGATCTGTGCTATGTAGCGCCAACAATTTATTAAAATTGATTAAATACAACATTCAGTCACCGAATTCTGTGCAAACTCAAAAAAAAATCCCTCTTTAAAAGACCCTAATCGATGGCCCTCTTCCAACGAGAACCTCTCTCACGACATTTCCACGGCACTTAACCATTCAAATGAGACACACCACATTCAGTTCATCATGTTCACCTTGTTAATTTTTGCAATTACTTACCCCATTCTTCTCGCAAACACCGCCGGCATTCTTAAGATCGCCCGTCCACGCCAGTCCCAGGGTTCCCATTTCAAAATCACGATACGTAAACATGTACGCCAAACAGAACGCATCATAGTCCTCCTCTGTAAAGATGGAATTCGAAAAAGAAAAAAACAAAAACTTAAGCAAAAAGTAAATGTAACGACTAAACAATTAATTATTACTATGGACTACAAATACAAAAGCGGATCTCCACCCGACTGGAATAATAAGTGCGCGTCACGCTGGACAATGGTTGGGTGCTTCGTGTTGCGGATGGCTGAGTCCACGGCGATGCAGTTTAGCTCAAGTATATATTTTCAAAATGCGGATACGGATGAGTCCCGCTCCCGATTGTGTAATGCCAAACCCACAGTGCTATCATCAATTCTTCGCCCACCTGCCACGAAGAATCACCCTCCACCACTGTATATACTGAGTTGAAAAAAGAAAAGAAAAAAACAAAACGAAAACGAAAACGAAAACGCAAAATTCTTCCTTTTCATATGCAAATCCATTGCGGTGAGAGATAATAATTTATCACGAGAAATTCAAGAGGATGAGCGGTGACGTCAGTTGGGGGCGTGGGTGTGGGTGTGGGTGTGGGGTGTCGTGTGGCAACAATAAACAGACAATTTTGCGACATCAACAGCTAAAGAGGAAATATTCGGTTCGCTTGGATTTTGCGCTCCTTTATTTATTTGCACGTTCTATCCGTCAAGTTGGGCAGAAAGAAAACTGAATTTAACTTTGGTTTTGCGAACGGAAATCGAGAGGAGAAAGATACTGTATGAAGGGGAATTTTGATGATACATACATCATATTTAGCGCTCAGAAACAGGAATTAATTCAAAAATGTCTCATGAACATCAATCAAAGCGCAACCTTACCTAACCCTTTAATGTGTCAGAGATGAGTCTATACAATCTGTCATGTTGTCAGGGTGTAGTGTAAACTTTATTTCCCCTCTAAAGTTGCAAATTGGATTTAGAGGTTTTTTGGCACATTGATCCTTGGTTTTGATATTGGGCTCATGAATTCATGATGTTGGGTAAATTATTCTCTCTTCTCGCAATTCAGTCAGTCACAGCAAGTGTGTGTGTGTGTCTTTTGAAGTGGGATTGACAGGAACTGAATTCTTAACTGAAAGTTGATTCTGTCAATGACATGTGGCACAACTTGTAGCGGTTGGGATTGTAACAAGTCAGACATTGTGGAGTTTGCTACTGCCAAATATGTACTCATGTACTTCTGGGTCGCAAATGTCATCGAGGGCTGATGAAAATGATGCGATTAGGTATAGCGGAAAAGAGTCTTGCGAACTCACCACTAACCCCTGGTACCTACAAGTAACAGCTAAAAGGTCTAAATAGGCCAGGCAACGATGGCGATTTCAATCGCTATCAGTCAAACAGCAGTAGACCAATAAATGCAAAGGCACCCAACCAAGTGTATTTTTTTTTCTACAGATCTGACCCGAAAGGTTCGCAGGACACTGTGAAATGTCATGTATGCCTCATAGATCATAGTTAATTTGGGAAACTAGGAGACGTTCGATTCTCTCTATGAATTAGAAGGAGCTCTCTAGTGGAGAAGTTTTGCAGTTTTTGACGCAGAGACTAAGTTTGAACAGATAGTGTCTTCGCAGAGCGCAAAGTGCCGGACATTTACCCGAGTACATGGAGGTAGCCCTCACAGAAATGGTATTGGGCTCTGGAAAGCCCTCTTAAAGCTTATTTGGGAACACTACATATTCACTACTCGAGACTTTATATCGCGATCCTTCCAACATACCTATTTTGACTTATTAAAGTTCGAGATAAAACAAGCTTCATGGGGGTTACTCCTTAGAGATCCTAGTGACCGACAAATATTTGGGAAATAAAGTCTCGATGAAGCGCAACATTATACTCTCAGCTATTTATTATAACAACACTCCAACACGTTGATATGTATGTACGAATTTAAACGGAATCTAAGTTTGAATATAAAATTCGTTGATGCCGCTTCTATTGATAACCTTTGAGAGAAAAATTTAGCAGCCAGGGCAACCTACATCGAAATTGTTAAAAGACTGCGTTTGTCTGAAGATGGCTATGACATGTAGAGCGATAAGACTCCAAAGTTTTCGAGTATTCTACATTTCAAAGCTTGAGTAGCAAGGCATGGAACAAGTAACCGCTCATACTTGAAAGGGTTATTAGAATAGGACATTGGTACTGGTACGAAGCAAAAGAACGAGTGAGGTTCACATGGCGACTTCTTACTTTGGGAACTGAAGTTAGGGTTGCCAGTTCGACATGAAAACATATCTGGACATAATGTTGATATTCCGGGACTTGTCTCGACATTTTAAAGTTCGATGATTTTATGTTTTTATTAATAAAAAAAAAAGAGATTTTTTTGTTAATCTACTTAAAAAAAAAAAATATATATACATTTCAAGTTTTATATAAGAATACAAAAAAATAATAAATAGTTGGCGCAACAGGTCCGGAGGGACCCTAGGCCTAGCTTTTAACAACCATTCGTTTTGTGAGATTTTCATTTTTTTTGGAACGAATGGAAGGGATCTACAATTTTATGCCGACTCCAAACGGCTACTTGAGAAGCTCTTTCAAGACAGTTATACTCTCGGATGTTTGTCAGACGTTCGCGAGAGGTGGCACAGTGAAAAAAACCCTAAGTTGGAATTTGGGTTTTTGCGGGTTTTCGAAATATGAGAATAACCTCTTAAAAAATAGTAGAGAATTAAAAAAAAAAAAATCAAATTTCTTTTCAGTTACATATTTACATTGCTCGACGGTGCCGCAGGTCATAAAAGACTTGCCGAACAAAAATCATTGCAATCTGAATTTTTTATATAAACAAAGTCTATTCTAATCCAATCTACAGTCAAAATTGCAAGCAATTATTTTACATATTTATTTATTTATTTATTTATATACATATTTATTTATTTGTTTATTTAATTATTAATTTATTTATATATATTTATTTATTTATTTGTTTATTTATTTATTTATTTATTTATATATTTATTTATTTGTTTATTTATTTATAATTTATTTATATATATATATTTATTTATTTGTTTATTTATTTATTTATTCACCTATTTTTTTTGCTGTTATTTGTTTCTTAATCTGTAAACTTCTTAAATACCTATGTATTACATCAAAATGTTCGGTGAAATCGTTAACACATGTACCTGATTTACCTTTATTTACTAGTCATTTTATATCCTTTTTTTTTTTCTTCTTCTTTTTCTCTCTACTTTAATTGAAGGTTTTCTTCGTATTTTCCTTCAGATGTAATATTTCAATGTAAATCTCAAAATCATCCTTATTGTAAAAATAATGTTTCAGAAGAAAGACAGGTATAACTTATCATATCTCTGAATTGTAAAATGTGTGGTAACAAAGTCCTTGTAAATTTATATACGAAATAAAGCTATCTATCTATCTATTTTAGAAAGTTATTTTTTGTGTCTGATTCTTTGAGATGATTATTGCCACATTAAGTGTTTGCTTTTAACGAATTTACGAGTTTAATTTTAAAAATGATTTAAAGCTAAGGCAATATTCATACAAATTTAAATGTCCTTTAAAGTCAAATGCTTTTCGGTTTCATTCTTCTGTATATGAATCTGAACTGAAAACCCTTTCGCAAAACGGGTTATTGATGCAAGTGCAATTGAAATCAGCTATTTAAAGTTTTTCAACTCATCGGAAGAACTAAAAATGAGAGACTGTTTTTTTGATCTGTAAACATCTAAGCGCGCGTTGTTGGAATCTGGTGGAGTAATTCCACACATTTAACTTGCGGGGATGGAAATGCGTCACTATGTTGCATACATTTATGAGCTGGTGCATGTAAATTTCAGCTTTTTGTTGATGTGAAATAAAGCATGTTTCTCATAATGATGGTCTCACATTTCATCCCTGTGACGGATATCTCGAGGAAATTCGGTGCCAAATCTTTCGTGAATTACCAGGCACGCAGAAATCACAGCTGGACAACAACTAACAAAAATGTCGAAGACTAGCACCTCTACAATATGCAATGCAAGCCGAATGAAATTCCAATGACACTTTCATTTACTGTGTAACAGTTGATGTCATTTAACTTGCGGGGATGGAAACGCAAACGGGTATTTTCCACTGCATATGTTAGGAGTGTTTGTTGATGTGTAAACATCTAAGTGCGCGTTGTTTCACTGTTCGATTTCACTGTATAATACACTGCTTATAATTCATTCAGTTGTGACTCCTTAACCTCAACTGTCATCCAACTCGCATCTGTAGGTACCTACGTGCGTTACATTAGTAAAACGCAGAAAAATACAGGAAAATATGTAATTGGTACAATTCCATATTTCTGACAATAACGCAATGTTTTGCCGTCATTGAAGATGCATTAAAATATTTTCAGATATGGGAAAGACAGATGCAGAACGTGCAAAAGATTACAGGGCATGTTTACGTGCAAGTAAACCTCTGAAAGTCGGAAAAAAGGTTGGGAAAACGAGTACTGAACGCTCGTGTGAATGGAGAACTCGTCTCGCAAACCAAACTGGAGCGACAATTAATGACAAGGAACCGATGACATCACGATCAACTGTCAATGATGTTCTGACGATAAATGACGTAGATTTATCGTCAGTTCGAGCCAAAAGAAGGAGAACGGACTTCAATGAAGTTTTACAACCACAGGTAGTCACTCCGCCTTACGAAGAGTACCCCAGACATGCTAAGGCTCACGCAGAGTTTGAAAATAAATTATTGTTATTTCATAATATATCAAGAATACGGTTATTACAATTCCCTCTTTTCTCAATGACGTGTATCAAGCCACACACATACCGCACGCACGGTGTTTTTTTGTGAATGGACACGATTTTTGGAAGATGAATGAAAGTTTATCGGGAACAGAAGTAGGACCAGTATAAACCAGAGCCAAGGTATACTTGGATTAGAATACCCTTACGTTAAACTGAATTTATATTTGTTACTAACCTAATATTTATTAGCATTAACAAACCTTGAAAACAGGAAATTAAATGTTAAAAAAACACATATTGCCGGGTTTGGTATAATATAAGTTCATTAACTTATCGGAAAGTTTGGTTCAACTTCAGTTTCAAAGTGATTCAAATTTCGTTAAGTGGATGAGTTCCGAAAAACTTTGTATGGTAAAAAATACTGAACGCATCCCATGACGAAGTTGAAGATGATCCTATATCCTATATGACGGCCAACTTCAGGCTGGTGTCGGCCATATTGAAAAATAAGAAGGCAAACGAAAAAGGCGAGTGTAAAACAAATTAATAAAATACTGATTAATAAACGAAACTTTAATTTTTTAATATTCGACCTATACCTTTTTAAATTAAGAACATTGCAGTGTTTTAGGAATTTAGAATAATATGTCTTGCCGACCCCTTTGAGCTTTTGACTGTACAAATTGGTTTTAATCGGGACTCTGCACACGTCTTAAAATAAAGTCCCGGCCGTCTATCAACTCTAGCTTAAGTGTAGTATGAAATATTTAGGCTGAAGTATTATATGGGGGGGTACTGGGAGGGTAGGGGTTCGTAAAATATGTCCTCTTTTTTCGTTTGAGGTATATGGAGACCCTTCAATAGGTACGTTGTTTGGTCTAAAATGTTAACCAATAGTGGGCTCAACTTAACGTCCCAACTGTAATGAGTGGTGAAATCCCAGCCACTAATGCTTGAACTACGTATTATTTAGAATAGGTCCTGCACATGATGCTAGACTGGTTTTTAACCCCAGCGCGGAACATTTTAGGAAATTCTTCTCTTTTTCCCCCAACAAGTAGTTTTGAAAATAAAAAAAAAATCACGGAACTCTGAATTAATAAACTGACCTTTTATTTATTTAATAGCAATGATGAAATCTCAACAAAAGAATTCAATCTGAAGATAAATACGAGTATAAAAAGACTTCAAATTATTCAAAACATGAAAATGCTATAAATTATTTATTTTTTGTATTTTAATTTATGTTACTTTAAAAATTAAATATATTTTTTGGTTTGAGTTCCTGTACCTAGCTCTTGTTTTAGTTTTTTTTTCTCTTTTTGTCCTCCTTTTAAGGTAGACGATGTCCTCCAAAGTACGGGATCTTAAACCTTTTTGTCCTTGATTAGCTTAGACAGCCATGGCAACACTAGGTTAATAAAAAGTATTAATATTACGAAAAGATTCAAGAAGTAATTATTGTCTTATATGTTTGAAATTTTGGAACCCAGAAATGTCCGTGACGGTCTTTTTTCGTGCCGGAGCTTTGTGCAAAGCCCACAGTCGTCTGGTATTTGGATTTCGCATGCTAGCTAAAAGCGCTCTTAGCTCAGCATACATCGGCCTACGATTTTCGCCTTGGATTAGGGTTTTGTTGTTTTCCTCCTGGATTTAGTGGTGATGTGTAACAAAATGTGCCCCAAAATAAAACTATGTAGGTTGTCATCTTTTTCCAGTTTAAAAGGTAAAATGGACATCTCTAAAATTTCTAGAACCGAATGATTGGCCAATTCGCCCTGTAGGAAAAGTAAAACCCTTGCAGCTTACAATTTCCCCGAAAAGATGACCACACTGACAGCTGACACTAGCTACTTGCATGCGTAAAATCCCATTTCAATTAACCTTCTCGTGGAATAATTTATAAACACCACGAGAGAGAAATGTATATACAAACAAAATAGCAATTTAATTTCGAAAAGTCTCTGCATGGCATCAATTTTTTAATCGGGTTAAAATAAACGTCCTTTAAAGTATTAACACTTTCAGTTTGCAAATTGCAAATTTATTTATTTTTTGCGCCAACCTATATGTATGTATTTATGGTTCATTGGTCACGTATTGGGTTGTAGAATAATTTTCCGCTGAATGAGCACATTTGCAAATGCATTTTAATCCTGAACAGTTGTGTTGCGATTACATAACAATCGATTACAATAATTTTTATTGCGAAGCTCATCTGTAAAAGTGGCAGCTTTCATCAGGTCGCATGCGGTTGATGCTTAAAGGGTTGGTTTGGCCTAAAGCAAACAGTTGAATATGGGAATTTCCTTCGTATAAATTCAATCAGCAGCCGGAGTGGACCACTCATCGCAATTCACAAATCCCTGCAACATTATTAGAGAGAACGAAAGACAACGCATCTCCCGAGGAATGGTCTGGTCATAGCTGTGAGCACGGAACGACACCAGCAGTAGCAACATCCAGCATTCCGCATTCCGTACACAACCTCCTGAACTGAGGCCGCCTTTCATTATTGCGTCCGAGTGGTTATCAGCATGAAACCGAATGCCCCTCTGCACACAGGGACGAACAGAATGCTGCAAGAGAGTTATACAGATATTCATATGTGCACACTGTACACCCGAGAAGGGCTGCCGTTCCCGTAGGCAACTCTTTGGTCCTTAACACTTTTCTTCACACATATGGGTTCACCGTTCACCAGTGGATTCCTATTTTATGCTGGCCAGACACTCGGCCAGAGGTGAGTTGCTCTCTTGATTCTTTGATTTCGATGCGATATTTCGTTCAATTGGTGGCACAAGATATCCTTTGTAGCCGGTAGCCGCCCATCGGTATTCTCTGCCATGTGCTGGTCGAATCGATTTTGCTTTTATGTGCCCATATACCTACATCACTCGGGTAATATGGTGTGCTCATGCAAATCATCCTACAAAGGACATTTATTACACACCGGTGAACAAAGGCTGCAGCTAAGACGAGATATGAAATAATCATGCAGGACTGTTCATAAATAAAGTAATAGGGACCTTGTTTGCAAGGTATTCCAAATAATTCTCTGGGGACAGATTTTTTGCTGCTTTGAGTGACGTCCTTGTGAAAAGTTTGTCGTTTGATTTGATAGCGAAATGCGAGGAGAAAAACTTTCTTTTTGTTCTTCTTGAAAAGTTAAGTAGTTCTCCGGGAGCATCAGGATTGTGACTGGATTTAATAAGATGTGATGAACTAATAAAAGAAATGAGCGAAAGCAAACTTCCTCCCTGTGTCCTTAAGTAGAGGATGCATAACAAACGAGTGATATAACATGCCAAGGAAGGTTCGGTTAGGATTCCTTGAAATTTATTCTGGAATTTTGATTGAAATGTGGTTGAAAAGTTGACGTGAACTTCGTGGGACGAAGAGAAATGACAGGTAAAGTCCTTTAAGATTTCCCACTTCTAAATAACGAAATGGGGGTCATCGAGGCGCGGGAATATTTTTTGGCTGGCGAATTTTCGTACACAGCTTATAAGTAGATACAGGTATTCTTGGAACTGAGGCCTGTCACAGGTGGTAAAGTCAGTGGGAATGGGGTCTTTTCTGGTTTTTAGATACAACTCCTAAGTCCTTCCTAGTAAATTCTATATGAGCATCAGTCCCTAGTCACCATTTGCCACCTCACTGAAAAAAACAGTCGTAGCTCAGTTTTGGGGGAAACACTGTATGGATGGCGACCCATCGCGTCGGATCCAGTGTGGATTCTGGAATCTATTAGCCAAAAATGGACCTTCTGATAGCAATTTTTTTTACTAGGCAGCCATTTTTTTTGTTGTTGTTTCGGGTCAATGTTCTTAGGTAATTAACCAAATTTTCAAGAACCTTTGGGCAAAATATCCTTACAGAAACAAAAAAAACTTGCCATTTTGTAACGCGCTGCTCGCCTTTTCATGGGTCTTTGCTGGCATGCTTGCACCCGCTATCTTAGCTCGCCAAAGGGCGCGGGAGCTTGACTCAGGTACGTCACAAAAAAAAAAACATGCCAGACTTCGCAACTGGTCTAATTAGGAACATCTTACAAAGATGTCAAGATGAAATTCAAAGGCCCTTGCATACGATTTCAATGAACTCTTCATAATATGCCGCTAAAATAGCACGAACAAAAAACCAATTCCCTTCTAAATTCTCAAATGAACTCGCTGTTTTAGGGAGCTTCCACACAGGGTGGAACAAAACGCCTTATTTTTTGCTTTGTTTTGCCTTATTCAGTGTGGGCGCGCGTATTTAAATGTATTTGTATTTAAATTTCAAAAACACACAGAAAATCAGTTTTGTTTGTCTAAGGTGTTTTGTTCCATCCGGTGTGGAAGCAGCCTTAGAGTACGAAGTCAGCCATGACAGTATGTTGTGTCTAGCCTATTCTTCAACCTGCCGTTGACGCTATACAAATTTTCCCAAAATGGTTTTGTATATATTTCGCGGAACTTCTTAAAAAATTATTATATGTGCAAGATTGCAAACAAATTAGGGGAAAGGTGCGAACAGTGAGACACTTTTCTTTTAAGTTGGTATATATCTGAATGTTTTCAAGCAATCTTAACCAAACTTGGAGTTTATTTTAAGGTATATTTTACCTTAATGTTCCATTTCAAATTTTAGTGGAAGGGCCCACGAGAGCATCACAACAAACTGAATCTTAGGAAAAGTCAAACTGTCTCACTGTTTGCGAGCTATCCGATCAATGAGACAGTGTAAGGCGAACAGTGAAACGAACGAAAAAAGTAATAAAACGTTAAATAACTAGGTTATTGGCATTTTATTAAATAAATTAAGGTTTCGTCGAGGTTATATTTGCGAGTTCCTGAAGAAAATCCGTCGGAAGATCGTGATGGGACGTCGAACAAATTGTCATACAACTTGTTCACATTGTGCCTGCTAAACGAAGTTGCCCGAGATATGCTGCTGTGCTGTGAGACATGTCTCACTATTTGATTTTTGGAAATGTCTCACTGTTCACTTTTTGGTCATTTCATAGAAAAAAAAAGACAAATTCTAAGATTTTGTTGTTTTATTATAGCAGAACACATATAAATGTCGTAAGTAAACAAAATTCTGTTTATTTATCTGATTATTTCCCGTTGCTATGCTAAATGTAAATACACTTCGAAAAATACTTTAAGCGATTTTTTTTTATGTTTGCAGAATTTTTTATGTGCAACAGAATCAAAACACGTGGAGGAGGAAATAAACATTTATACTAATACCGGCATGCTTTAATAAAAGATAAAAATTAGTTGTCTCACAGTTTGCATTGTCCCACTGTTAGCACTTTTTCCCTAAGTCCTGCCAAAATCAGAGCAACGACTGGTGACACTGCCATCTAGTAACAGTACTTGTCAAGAATCACAGCCCACATTGTGAAGAAGGCAATTTTGTGTCATAAAGTTATATACATCGTTCACCCACCATGCGACGTTGTACTAATTGGAGAAATGATCAAACTTCCTCACAAAAATTGCCCCCACAAGGACTCGACACGACATTAATTTTAAGACAATTAATTTTTCTTACTTGTGATATTAGTTTCATTATTACAGTGAACGCCAAAACCAATCGATTTGTCTTTCCACTCGGCTTGGCGTAATTAAAAACTAACAAGGATAATAATTTGTTCTATTGAAATCTACGATACGACCCAGAAAGAATGATTGCAGTTATTTCAGTAATTGCTATACACTCTTGTCCTTGTGTGTTTTAGCAATTCCCTGAAAAAGTGTATGAAATTATTTTTTTTTTCTTTTATTTCAGGAGGAATGTGTCAAAAGTTCACAATCGAGATGAGTGCTTCCTTTCCCATTTGTGTGATATTTGTATTCCATGAGAACAAGGGCAGTCAACATTACTGTGTGTTGACTTTGTAACTGCAAGTAATGTCTTTGTCTGTATAGTTCTTGTGGGAGTAGTAGAAAGTTTTTCCATCTCATAAACTAATCT
The DNA here is from genome assembly GCA_946477585.1 of Cheilosia urbana. Classification (NCBI taxonomy): domain Eukaryota; kingdom Metazoa; phylum Arthropoda; class Insecta; order Diptera; family Syrphidae; genus Cheilosia; species Cheilosia urbana. The sequence continues at coordinate 141,442,677 of OX297853.1, forward strand.
GATTCGGAATTCATGAATACAATTCACTTTCGACGCTCTCGGTTCTGGGTAATGAATAAATTTCCAAACAATTAGGCAGGAGTAGTGGGTACAGTGGAATATTTTACAATGGAGCAAGTTGGAGCCTTTGTTCGGGCAGGCTGGACTGCAAAAGGGCATGGTATAATATCTGGAGGAATTTCAAGGAGTTGTTGGACTTTTTCTTTGAATTGGGTACGAGTGTTTACTGTTTAAGGTATGTGTGTTACTTGCTGATGTTTATGGTACGGGATGTGAATGAATTTCAATTTCAGGATTTAAGAAGTACCATATTTTCAGGGAATAGTGTTACCTTGGTATTAGTAAGGTTTGCATATTTTAAACTCTCTCGATTACGTAGTTAGAGAAAGTTATTGCTATCCTACAAACTCGAGATGTTAATCAATTCTGACTTTACGATGATTAGGGTTGCCAGATTAAAAAAAAAAAATACGAAAAGGGCGACATCGTGAGTTTTCTAGGGGGGACAAGTGTTCAAAAAGGGGGACAAACGATTTTTTTTTAATACCAGAGTCAAAAAAGTGTGAAATAAAACCGAAAGAGAGACAGATGACAGTAAAAAAAAAAAACCTACAGGAGAACAACTTAAGCACGTGAAGTGAGGTGTAGTTGATGAGCAGATGCAGTCATTTTTGAACGTTTTCTTGCACTTTAAATGGATGTGTTCACAGAGAATCTTGTTAAAAATATTAAAAGAAAGTATTTTCAAAAGTTATTTTATTGAATATTGACTTAATAAGGGGGACAGTGGTTTGTACTAGGGGGACAAATAGCATTTTTGTATGAAAAAGGGGGACATCGCGCATAACTAACGATGATAGAGGAACTAAAAAAAATGGGTCGCAAAATTCTGTCCGTTTCTCCGTCCATCTGTCTGTCTATGTCTGTCCCGAGGCCTACAGCCTAAACGAAAACTCCTGCCCGGATTTCGATTAAACTTCGGATTTGGAGTTTGGGGGCTTACAGTTCGGCGCAGTTTTTTTTTTTTGCAAGGAATCTCAATATTTATGATAATTCTCATAATTCTTCATATCAGTTTGATTTGTTCGAAAAAGGCTCAAAAGATTTCAACTAAAATTTATATTTGAGCTTAAGTTACGGTATTGGAAGGTTAGGGGTTTGTAAAGTATGTCCTCTTTTTTCGTTTGAGGTATATGGACACCCTAGCTTAAGTAGGTGAGGTTAACATGGCTCCGTACCTACTCAGTTTTTGGCTAAAAAATCGAATAACGGTAGTTCTGAAATATGGACATGCAGTGGACATCCAGTATAAAAAACGAATGATATAATGTTTGATGTCATTCAATATATCGAGAACTTTCGTTATATCGAACGACTTTTTATACAATTTAAGCAAAAGAAGTCATTCAAAATTATAATTATTATTGTAACGGTTTTATCTGATGTTAAATTGAACAGATGATGGTCCTGCCATTTAAATGCTTTCAGGGTTCCTACACCAACTTATATACACGTTCCTTATATCACATAGCAAATCGTATGGGCACCATTCGCTATACAGATTTATTAATCTGAAAAGCGTTCTTTATATCGCAAATTCGCTATATCGGTTGTTCTTTATAATGGACGTCCGCTGTATCTGAAAAATTCCAAGGTATACAATTATAGCAAAATTTCATTCCTAAAGTATTAGCATACTCAGTTCTTCTATATAGGCAGGTATTATCGTTCAATGAATTTTTGAAAAATATTTTTTTTTTTAAATTTGAGTTTCTTCAGTTTACTTGAAAACGGCGATAACGATTTTGACCAAAATGCATTCTAAGAGTAAAATTGATGTTTCCAAAATTATTGTATCCTTGATTTTCAATTCGAATCACCAAAAACGCTGATTTTAGAAAAAGCTCATAACTCAAAAACCCCATTTTCGATTTGGATAAAACTTTAAGAACCAATAGTAAAACTTACATCCCGAACAAATCTTTGTCTGTTCAGTTTTCAGCTAAGAAGTTAAGCGATAGTATTTATTAAACTAAATGTTACAAATTTTTTTTACTGTGTTTTCTTCATAATCGGGGAGAACGTCACAACACAATTGACAGCTGTAACTTTGAGGTAGTAGGGACTTTGTCTACCTTGGCTCTGCTATAACATCTGAAAATGACATCTCATTAGAAATCAAACGGAGAATAACTCTTGCCAATCGCTGTTTCTTTGGGCTGAGAAGGCAACTGAATAGTAAGGCCCTCTCCTGAAAGACTAAGGAGACTTTGTATAAGACGCTCATCTTCGCAGTCCTGTTGTATGGATCTGAAGCTATAGAAGATATCCTTGGTCGTTTCGAGAGAAAAATTCTTCGCAAGATATTCGGTCCCGTTTGTGTTGACGGGTTTTGGAGGACACGATTCACGACGAACTATACGTGCTGTACAGTGGACAGCTACATCGACCTAGTCAAAAAACTGCGCATTGGACGTTAGAGATGGCTAGGACATGAAGAGCGAATGGACATCAACGCTCCGGCCCGCAGAGTCTTCGATTCCAATCCAGAGGATCAACGCAGTAGAGGAAGGAAGACCTCGCCTTAGGTGGCGCGCAAAAGTAGAAAACGGCCTTAACCAACTGTCAGTGCGCAACTGGAAGCAGTTGGCTAAGGACCGGGCTAACTGGAGAGGTCTGTTGGTTGAGGCCCTGATTCACACCGAGACCGAACTGTCGCGCCACCTAAAGGAAAGGAAAGGTATTTGATAGATGAGACGATCTTAGAACGGGGAAGAACTGAATAACCTAGGGACCTAATTGAGGAATGAATTGGTGAATACCTGTGATTGGGTGTTTAAAGTTTTTTCAAAGATCGCCAACCGTTTTTAATTGCATCACTATGAAAGTTATGTCAGCATTAGAAGGTTAAATTGAACAATTTTAAAGTTTTAATTATCGCTTCGAAGAAGACTGATGTTGTTTTAGTGCCTTTTAAACTTTATTTTGAAAATATTGTCCCCCATATGAAACATATTTTTCGCAGGTGCCTTCCTCTCCTCTTGATTTGTATCTACCGCTTTCTGATATAAAATCCTTCCTCATCAGCACAATTAAGCACTGCCATTCCGCATATTATCCAATAAAAACAACAACCTTCTACTCACCCGAAAAGAGTTCCAAAAACTTTTCCACGCCATAGTTGCCCGGAAAGCGATAGGCAGGATCCTTCAGCGCGTTCCCGTTGTGCACCTTTATCCGCTTGATCATGAACGTAATATTATCGGGCTTGCCATCGCCATTAAAATCTGCAACGCAAAAAAAAAAAAAAATCAGGAAAAAGATGAAAAAAACATTTTACAACGCGCGCCGTCCCGTTTCATATAACGAACTCAATCAATTGCATCCTTAAAGTATCTACAAATAAAATTGCAATCATTGAGCACACACACAAAGTTGCACTTTAAACTTCCGACTGTGCGGGGCACGTTCTGTCGTCCACTACTATACCTAACAAGCTTCCGCTGCTGCTACGGACGAGTACTCTTGACAATTGGGTCATTTTACTCGCTACGAAAGCAGTTGCTCTCTCAATCGAATTAAAGTGAAATCAATATTGCTATGCACTGCACACACCCTCACACCCGGCGGCAGGGATAAATAAAAGAAGGAAAACCAAAAGACCTAGAACGATACTGGGTCGCACTGACGCATGTCAGACGTTTCAATTAAACTTTGACCCGATGTTTATTGGAATTGCAAAAGTTTGTCATTGCAATGGGTGGATGGTGGATGCGTTTAACTTGCAGTTTCGAATGGAAGAAGTCAAACGAAAAGAGTTCGATATTTAAAAGAACACAAACATGAAAACGAAGAGGAATTGTGGTTATGAATAAAGTGGAAGGAAAGTTTGTGCCCGCATGTCCTGGGAAAAGGGAAAATGCGGAAAGACAACGCGGCTGCCTGAGAGAGTGATGTAAAATGTATGCTAGTTGCTGATGCGTACTCCTGTTGATTAAATGCGATGTCCTTTGAATATGGAAGAGTCGTTTCCATTTTTAACAAACCAAGTTCTACATGCGGTGGTTGACGTTAAACTGATTTGTTTGTGCTTACGTTAGACTCATCTGCAGCTGGCATCAGTGATGTGGCGACAAACTTGAGGTGTTTTCTTTGAAATATACACAGGGCAAAGAAGACATGTAGAATGTAAAGCCTCGACTTTTTAAATTTCCTGATAAAATTCGATAAAGTTCGGTTTCGGTTTTGGGACAAAAACTCGAGCGATTGTCAAATTTCTCATACTGAAAGTGGGCGTGTCTCTGACCGCTTATTACAAAAGTTATAGACCTAACCGATGTCATGGCGCACAAATCTAAATATATAAAAATGAGTTTGATATATGTCTGTCCGTTTATATCCCGAGTTTGGTGGCTCCGAATTTTAAGATTATTTTGTTTGGTGGAAAGTCATTCTTTTGTAGTAGATTTGTATTTAAAAAAACAATAACTTTTCAATGAAAAAAATCAATAAAATCGGAATTGCAAAACTGGAGATAAAAAAAAGTTAATTTAAAAAACCAGACTGACTGGAAAAAAGATTTAAAAAGATTAAAACAAGACACTTTCAAGTACAAATAAGTGACAATCGGAGACTACCTCCGACTGCCAATTAGTTTACCTAAAAGTTTGTTTGAACATTTTTAAATCTTTTTTACAGTCAGTCGGGTTTTTTTGGTTTTTTAAATTAACTTTTTTATTTATTTATTTATTTATTTTTTTTTTTAATTTATATTTTTATGTTTCTTTGTTTAGCCTATGACACTCCGGGAAAAAATACGAATTTAATGACACCTCACTTTCCAAAATCGGTCAAGCCGTTTGGGCTACATGGCGTCACGTAGGAACGTACATAGGTTACGCGCGAAACACATAACCCTCCCTGTGTCCAGTCGAGGGTCCGTTTAGCCAACGAAGTGAGGGAACAGAGAAAGAACATCAATTCTCCGTATCTACCATTCACATTAAAAGTCCATACCAGTGGATGTTTGCACACATCGGTATAGTCAGCGTCTCTGCTATAGGCGTGTTCAGGGTTGCCAGGTTTAAAAAACTGTTTTTTTTTTTAGATGGAACAGTCACTTGGAAATTATGCTCAGCGAAAAGGGCATGGGTTTGTTAGTTATTTACTAACATAGGCTGAAGGAAGAAGTTTGTAAGGCATGAAAGAAACCTGCCAACTTTAGGCACGAACCACCCCTTGATACAGACTGAAGATACGAACGCAAGGGGTTTAGCAAGCACTAATTCTACAGATTCGGATATACCTTTCCTATGATATAGAAATAGACAGCCCCTTGGAGATGGAAAACACTCTGAACTTACCAGTATTCCTGTAAATCGAGTTTGCCCTCTGCACATGCCGGGTTATCGCCTCAATGCTGGACTCGTCGGAACCCATTTTCTGGAAAAACGTATGATCCGCCTGCAGATACAGCATACAGGTGATTTTTCTATCGTACATCGCTCGCGCCGCTGCATTACTCCCCGAATCGTGCATATCCTGTCGGCTGCTCAGCATGCTGTTGTAGTTCTGCGACATAACAACATCTGGATTGTAGTTGTTCACAATGATGTTGGGTTTCTTGGTAGCCCCATTTTTAGTGATTATCTCCACATGGGTCTTATGGCTTGGACGAGACGACCCGCTATTGCTGCTGCTACTGCCACCGAACATTGTCGTCCAATTGGTGTTGAAGAAGTTATTGATAAAATTGCTATCAGATGACGCGGCCGACGTGTCATCCAGACTTCGATTGTTGAAGCTGCTCACAAGGATGTTCTTGTGCTTTGTGAATGTCTTTCGGACGTTGTAGGTGTTATTGTTACTAAAGTTACTGCCAGGATTGTAATTGCTCACAATGATGTTACGGTTACGGCTCGATGTCGTGTAGGTGGGCATATTATTTCTCCAGGAGACCTCTTGCTGGTCGGGTGGTGTGTTATCTGGAGGTCGGTAGTTGTTATTGTCGTTGGATGTCCTAGAGACATCCTCACGACTGGTGTCGTGACTTAATATACTATAATCATCGTTGTATGGTACATCCAGATCGAGTGGAAGTGGTGGATTTCTATCCTCTGTCGTTTGCTGGAAATCAGGAAAAAAGGACACTCCATTAGACTTTGCTTTTCTATTAAATGGAAGAGTAGTGTTAAGTAAGAAATAAATAAGAAATACGTGTTTTTAAAAAAAAAGTCAACGACAGAGAATTTAGCTATGCGAGATCAATATTCAAATATTTTGATCCGGATCTGAGCATTTCTACTTCCAATATAAATGAGATGTAGCTTGTCCTCCCTTGCAGCCAGTAGCCTCTTATGTCGGGATAAATATCCATCTGATGCATTTCATACAGAAAAAGAAAACGAATATTCTGAGGCATCAAAACGTATTTTTTTTTACAGCAAAACTCTACACAAGTGTCCCCCGACTTCTGAGAACTATACGACTACAGTCGAACCCGTTTAAATTTAATGAGAAAAATCGTTACTTTAATTTCAATTACCCGGGTTTTTCATTTAAACGGACTTCGGATAACTGATTAAATTTTTCATATAAGCGGGGTTTTCAATTGAACGAGTTTCAAATAAGCGGCTCCGACTGTACCACAGAAAAATTTATCCCGCACAACCTACGAAAGGAATATTTATACTTCCTGAATGGAATGCAAGAAGCTATATTCCTATTTTATACCAAGATTTACTTTGCGACTTACTTCAAGGAAATTTTCGTTTTCGTATATTTTTTTTCGTTTTTCTGAAAACATAAAATGTTTTTGTTTATTTTTTTTTTTCTGAATCCCCCTCAGGTTTTGGCAAATTCTTTTGTAATTTTGTGTGGATCGGACTTTTGGGGAATATTTTATCGATAATATTTCAAAAAACGTAGCAGATCAGGGGAGTCTGGGACTTCACTTGCACGAACGTTTTGCTGGATCTTAAAAAAAAAAACGAAAGGAATTTTCTTTATTCCTTGAAATTATCATTTTTAAATCAAATTAAAAAAAAAAAAAAAACGAAATCGATTTAGGAATCCGCGAAATATTTGTCCTTGGTTGAATTTTGATTAATTTTGCTCCCGAGCTATGCCCGGTATTCAGCTTGTACAATTTGTGAGATGAAAGGTTCAAATGCTGCTGTCAAGAATCAAACTGTTCGAATAAAATGAGCCTTAAAGTATCCAGCTTGAGCTACACTGCCTATGGAAAGTTGCCAAATACGAAAAATACAATGAAAGGGATTGCACGAAGAAAAAGTCGGCTTTTGAAAGATTTCCTGTCGTTTTTTTTTTTTTTTTTTTTAAATGCGAAAGTAATTTTCGTTTTCGTTTCCATGGATTATGCCATTCTTTGTCGAAACCTTGCTTTAGGAATGTAGCAGATATCTATCACCTCCAATAATTTTTCATTTTTCCAGCTTTAAGATGCACAAAATTTACTGGCTTGGTTTGGCGATCATACCCCTGCAAATCCACCCTCATTCAGCTTGGGACTTACTTTAACGTGGACGCTGGATTTTTTTTGTTTGTATTCTTTTGAAAATTGATTTCTTCTGACAATGTGTCAAGCTCTGGGGCCTCTTTGATATGTATGCCTTTTTTTTTATTTCTTTTGCAAGTTCTCCATCTATATAACAGGCCAAACGGGGCCGTCGTTCTTACACATTTTAGCCCCCTTTCTGATAATCGTTGAAGTTACGCTGCGATTGATTTTCTTGACTGCTTTTTGCTCAGTTACCTTTAATGATTTTTACTGTAAATTATTACCAATAAATGTTGTAGACTCACTGAAGTAATGGCCCTCCTCCCTTTTTAAATGGAGGATAGATATTTCATTACAACGAAGCCGACAAGACTTGGGCTTCTATTTCTGTCTGTTGGAATTATATTTCGATATTTATATACACAGTGGCAGTACAAATTGTCACTAATGAACGTAAAGCTCAGGCATAATACTGTATGGTGTCTGCCATGCCCACTCATTCCATCACTCTTGTTCGAAAAACAAATCGAAAATAATTACCTCTCAAAGTTGAATACCTCTAGGTTAGGTTAGGTTAGTGGGGGTTGTAAGATCTTCACAAAAGACCAATGAATACCACTAGATCCTTGCAAAATCCAACCACCCTCATGGCAGTCTCTGGGAATTTTTTTGTTTGAAATCAATACACAAACAGAGCATTTCCTCGAAATTCATCTAACAGGCCAATGAGGTTGTAAGTATATAGAGTCAGGTTCCTGGAAAGAAGCTATGCCAGAAAAATTCCATAGAAGTCCTACACCCTAAATTGCCCCAAGTGACGCGACATTTATATGCCTAAATTAGATAACATTTCAGGCGATAAAAAGACGCACTCGAATGCCCCACTGTGGCTTTTTTCGTCAAGTGGCAAGCTGGATTCGTTGTCACAGGCATATCTATTAAAACCTACTTCCGTTCAATTGTGTACTCGTAATTGTTATAGCGATGCCAAAGGTGCTTATAGGAGACACGTGCGCCTGACGTTAGCAATTACTTATGTAGGCCTGCAGGCGATGTCAAATAATTACGACTCAATGACTGAATTGTAAAAAATTCATTGTCACATAGACAAATTTGCAGAAGCTTCCTTGCGAAACAGGAAATGGCCTGTCAATCTCTAAGATACGGCTCGACGAAGACCATTAGCTAACTATCACTCAACGCGACATCTAGAATCCATCTGTCAACCTCGTTATATGGTATCTAGATTAACAGACGACAAGCATAACGCACAATATGCGATTAAATCGCAAACAGGGATAGAGCTGCCTGCCGGAAGGGGGAGGCATCAACACCATCGCCATTTCTATAAAATACTGAAAATTCCACCCCAATGCGAGTACTTTATTATGTATCCAGTATTCAGTATCCAGTATCCATTATTGAGTATTCAGTATCCATATTCCGTTGGCAGTATCGCATTCAATTGTGTTTTAGAACAGGAATCCATTTCAGTTGTCCTTTCTTCCCTCTGCGTACGCATCAACGTGGGAAATTGCTGTGCCAGATCTGAATAGATCTGTACCATCGATAAAGGAAATGAATCCTGGATTTCATCGGCAATGGCATAAAACGATGAAGAGTTGAACAAAAGCAAAAATATGGGACAGCACATGCATCAGTTTCAGACTCACCTCATCCGGAAGCCACCTCTTCCGGCGGTTATGCGAAATGGATACATCAGTTGATTTATCGACTTTATTGGTGGCGTTGTCGCGCAGAAAGATGCCCTCCTTCGGTGACGACTTGGCTTGCATTCGTTTTCGTCGCTTCAAGTCATCCAATAGCATGCTGCGTCGCAGTCTTTCACTGGCACAGTGTTCGGTCGCTGCACCTGAATGTGACGATGTTGGTACCGATTTCGTCGTCGTCGTCGACGATGGCATGTTCACATCACTTAACTTATATACAATCGTATGGACACCGGATGATGATAGATCCTTTGAATATCTATGCGATGGTTCTACGTAAAATTTTTCGGAACTAGTTTCGATGGTGCCATCGAGCAGGTTATCACTAGTGAGTATGGCATGCACGTGAGAGCTTTCCTCATCTGCAAAGAGACACGGATAAGAAGGATATATTAGTTATAGCGTTATGGCAATAGAGTAGATCAAAATTTTAGCTGGTGTATATTATGATCGTTTTCCGCTACGTGACAGGAGTTGGATGTACGTGTGGGAGATGGATTCAGTTTCACATATTATGGCTTGGGAATGAGTTCTCTAAGTCGTTAGTTATGCAGGGGCCTTATTAAAATCCAGATGGAGTGGAGTGGATATCCATTGACAGTTGGCAACCGTTGGAGTCCGTCCCCACACCTACAATACTACAGAACTGCCAAGTAGCATTCGATTTAGTTTAAGATTGCGTCTTGTGGAACCATGGGAATATACCTTCATCGATTAAGTTGCTTTTTGTTTTTGACGTGCGTTGATTATCGAACCCGTCCTTCTTTAACCAGACTGAGCTACTGCCTCCACAACAATATCAAACCGATGACGTACAGTGGCGAATCGATGTTTCATTGGCGTGAAAAGGTGATTTTATAAGAAAGTATTGAGACCGCTGAAGACTCACTGTCCCAGCGCTGCACTGTGACAAAGAAGGTTGGACCTTATCAAAGGTGGATAACTTTCGTTGTCTTGGAAACTCTATCACTAATTTCGGTCGCTTTTGCGTTGACAAATGATATTGATACAATGAGAGGTAAAATGACTTCCACCGGGTCAAATGATTGGAATCAAATCAAAAAAACCGTCCTTTATTTTGTGGACTTTAGAGCTACGTTTGATATTGTACTTATCCATGATAAGAACTCATCAAAGCGAATTTAAAAAAAAAAATATTTTTAGAAGAATATTAATTGGCGAAGTGGTTCAGTAGTTAGTGAGTACTTAAGTTAATTCGCGCGAAATTTTTACTTTTATTTCTCAAATTTTCGAAGGCTAAAAATGAAAATTTATTTTCTCAAACTTTCAAAAATTTGAGAAAATAAAAGTAAAAAATTCGCGAGAATTCAGTATGGTGGACTTATGTCAATGCGCCGAAAAAAAATTTTTTTTTTGAGTCTTGCAAACTGAATTTCGAAGAGAGTATTTTGTCATACAGAATAAAAATTTAAAAATTTAGCTTGCAAGACTCCGAAAATAATCAAAGAAAAATCGCCGCGATTATTTAAAAAAAAAAGAGATCTCATTCTAAATGTTGGAAGTTAGTTTCCTCTTCTTATTTTTGAATGTGTACTAAGTCCCCATAAGAAAGTGAACTTAGTTCCCACCTTACATGGGAACCAAGTCCACTTCACGAAAGTGGTTTTACTTCCCACTAAGTGCGACCTAAGTCCCTCAGTGGATTTAGTTCTCGGGGACTTATGTCCCTGCACCAAAAAAGTTGTTAAAGGCGCAATCTTATACAAATTTTCTCATATAGTCAGGCAGCTTTAGAAGCTTTAGCGTCCAATACAGTGAACTCCAAATTATTTAAGTGCTGTCAATTGGACTACTGTGCTAAGGATAATTAATGAATGGGAAAAATATGTTCCTCCTGAACACTGAAAAAATGTCCCGGGTCTAGACAATTCACGCGAATAATTACTCCTGTAAAAAAAGGTTCAGCTAAGTGGCCTGTTTTTTGAGCTTCAACCTCAGCAAAGCAAAGTAGAATATAATTTTCATATGCTTGACATTTCGAGGACTCACAGTAGTTGTTCTAATTGCGTCCTAAAAATCCTACTTTACTTTACTTTGCTGAGATCGAAACACATAAAAAAAACGCGCCTATACTGTCAACGCATCCTTATATGGTTTTCATTAGATATAAAGATCTCCATAGCGAATTCGGAAATCCTTTAGTTAAAGGCGAAACAAAATATTGCGCACATAGAATGGAAATCTATTACGACATGCATTGAAGTTTTTCTCTACGCAACAAATTTGCATTTATAACAAACTAAACCGACTTAAACCGAGAAACTATACAGAGAGCGATAAAATCGCAGAACTGGCAGAAACGATCGACGGAATACAGTGATGCCAACCCTAATTTTCAAAACTCTGCAGATGAAAGACAAAATTTTTGTAGAAATCCAGACATTTTTGTAACATACTAAGTTATGAATATTTTTTCTTACGACAGGAAGAGTTTTGGGTGCTCCAATTACATTTCTTTGTTTAGGTCAGTGAAATATACCAACGCAAAACTAAGGAATTTAATTTTTTACTGGAATCTGAGATTTCTGTATATTTAAGTTTGAATTCTGTATTTCTGTAGGCAAGGTGAAAATTCTGTAGATATACAGAAAATTCTTTAGGGTTGGCATCAGTGGACGGAAAGTTGCCTGTCGAGCTTATATAACTTTGAGGCAAAAAGAAAAACTTTTTAAATCAAAACCTACAAAGCAAGCTTGTATCAGTGAGAAGAGGTACGAGTATTACAGAGAAATATTCTGCACTATCTACTCTGAGCACACGCCATGGGCCATGGTATCTTTTCGAAAATTTCTACATATATCTCATCTGGATTATTCTCATCGATAACCCCGAAGAAAAAAAAAAAAAAAAAAAACTATCTATTGAAGCTTGTTTACCATATATCTGTCCATTAAGGCTATAACGAACTTCAGTCTCATTTTGCAAGAAATATGGACCGATGTTGCCTTCGGCTGGTAGGCCGCAGCAAGTGGTGCATTTTTCTGAGTGAAATGGAATTTGCGTTAAACCCAGAAGAATAGTTACTTTCCGTACTTGCCGTAAGAATGATTATTAACAAATTCGACTGCCCAAAAACAAGCTGCATCGTAGACTTCCAACAAGACTGATTTTCAACGAAAACTTAAACTTTTTCAAGACCGACTTTGCCCAGGATGCCTTGCCAAACTCATCTGATCATACGACAGCTAAATGATCTGTTGGCTCCCCTTTAAATATAAAGTCGAATATTTAAATCCCATTTCCGTATGCTCGGCCATGTATCTGTTGGCCACTCGTATAATCCTCGACACAGGACACATATATCAAATATTAATTTCCTGCACATAAGAATCGAAATTGCACTAGAAAAGTTTAATGTCCCTTCCAAAAAAAATATACTCGCACGATGAATATTATATTCCCACATGAACAATGTGTTTTTTTTTATCCTTAACGTTTTTGTATATCCGTTCTTGTTGACGTTGAAACGAAACGAAACGAAACTCACTGAGTAATGATGAATGCACATAAAAAAGGACTTGTCATCGATTTGTTGTGGATTTCCCACCATTCAATTATGACGTACCTACATACAAATCGATTTTTTTTTTTTATGATTTTTCGAAGCGTTTTCTGAACACAATTGAAAAAGAAAATGGATCCCTTAATAAATATACCGCTAATGGATTTGCTTCTAACTGATGGTATTTGTTATCCTTTGGCAGAAAAAAAATAAAAATATATAGTTCCTCCCAACGATAATAACTATTAGTGATGAGATAACAGTACGAAAAGAAATACATCCCCGAGACATGTGAACCCCCAATTAAAGCAGCCGTTCTTTGCGTCACGTCCTGCTCTAGTAAAGGGTGGTCCAAGGAAAACGCACGATGTTAATTGTAAAAAAAAACGTAATGTTTTCAGAGAATTGTCTTTATATTTTTTATTATGATAGAAGCATCTATGACAGTTATGTGTGAAACAAGATATCGGCCAAATGCTTGCCACGGCTTCGGTGGCATACCTCTATCCAATGGTCCATATGACTCTGAGACATATTTAAGGATCAATGTCGTTAATGTGCCGAATTATCTCATCCTTTAGCTCTTGAATTGTTCTTGGTTTATTGACGTAAACTTGTTCTTTTAAATATCCCCAAAGAAAGAAGTCCAACGGTGTTAAATCACATGATCGTGGCGGCCAATTAAAATCTCCACGACATGAGATAACACGGCCACTGAATTTCTCGCGCAAAAGAGCCATTGTTTCGTTGGTTGTCTGGCAAATGGCACCTACCTGTAGGAAGCACATATCGTCCAGGTTCATATCCTCAATTTCTGGCCACAAGAAGTATGTTATCATCTCGCGATAGCGAACACCATTCACGGTTACTACTTGGCCGACCAAATTTTCGAAGAAGTTCGGCCCGATGACGCCACCGCACCAAGCAGTCACTCTTTGTGGATGCATCGGCTTTTCAACAATCACTCGTGGATTCTCATTTCCTACAGACCCGGTTTGCTAAAATTTGCGCACAACACTCCCGTGGACACATTTGGTCGCTTATGATGACCAAAAAAATCACGAAGTGCACGAAATGCATTTTGATTTGAATGCCCATTTTCGTAGCCTGCTCAATTGTGTACCTCTCCAGGATTGAATTTGTCAAACACAGAAACAAGGAAATGTCAAATTAAGTTTGACAAAAAATTTGAAGTTAAGGTGCGTGACTCACAATATTAACATCGTGCATTATGGTTGGACCACCCTCTGTAAGCACTGTATGGATGTGTATTCCCACATTTTGAAAGACCGCCTGTCGCCATCTGTATCCAATAGACACTAGCACATCCAACCAAACTGAGAAATTTGGCCTTTAAGTAGATTTATGTCCTCGCATACGACAGGCATCCCAGTTCGTTATGTTCGAATGGAAATAGAGTGGAACAAGGATCCTTTTAAGCCGTCTATACTATGAAGCCAATCATTCCCTTCCGCTGAATGTGAAGGAATGTCATTAAAAATGAAAGCATACCTTCACTAAGCACGCTCGGAAGTCACACGTAAAAATGGCTACCCATGGTGTAGGTTGTTTGGTGACTAATTAAAAACACGACTTGCGTCAACATAAGGAAGTGATTAATTTTGAGAAAAATGCATTAATGTCCTTAGCGGAATAGCGGCAATCGAAATTATTATTATTAAATAAACGTTCGCGGCATATATGATGCGGTTCGGGGAGGTGTGTTTGATGCGTTCATAAATCAGGATGAATGCCATTAAATGGTTAATTGCGAGGATATGCTTGGCTGGAGAGGACTTTGAGGTTTTAATTAGGTTTGTTTGGTCGCGGAAATAGGGAAGTGTTTGAATTTCTTCGCCTGGGAAACAATCAAAAGCGAGCTCTTTCATGTTTCTATGTTCCCTTTCATCTTTTTATGTTCTTCAAGCGTATTTAGCAGGACATGACGTGGAGGTGACAAGCGTCTCAAGTTTTGGGGTGAATGGAAAGTGATTTTGGTTTTCTTCTGTGGATATACGATGGGTGCGGTGTAAAAATAAAGTACACGACTGGGTCGAACAAAACTTTCTCGTTCGTCAAAAGTTTTTTTTTGGTTCTTTTCTTATTTTATAAGATAGGTAGGTAAAGATCTGAGAAGCAACGGTAAGAACAGTTCATAAAATATAGAAAAAGGAATACATAGTGTTGAATAAAATTCACTTTTAGTTTTTAAACGTTGAAGCTCTAGAAACAGACAATTGTCGCAAGTTCTTGTTAGAGATGTATAACCACCTACTATACTATTTTATAGCTTTTACACTTTACAAGTTTTTGAGTACGAGTAGTAGGAGTTTCTGATTTTTGATCTGTTTGGGAATGACTTTCTTTTTGACTGGAATAGATTAATGACGCTGGTTTAAGTTGTCTACGATTGGAAGTATTGTTCGTGATAGATCGATATCCTTACATATAAATATATAACTGAATATCATGATGAACGTGAAGCCGGATATTATGACTGTGTAAACTCCAAGTGGTTGGAATTATTTTAAGGTTCACTTGCGTTGCTGTTATTGCATTTTTTATGGCTGTTGCAATTTGAATTTTAAAGTGCGGTATTGAGTTTTAAAAATATATATGAACAGAGATCGGCTTTTGGGTAGCCATTTTTGAGAAATAATTAAAAAACGGATCTATTCGAATTTTTTGAGATAAACTAAGTACGCGATCTTATTCAGAATACTGATATTATCTTTAATGTGTATTTTGATCAAAATCGTTAGAGCGGTTTTTGTAAAATTTGGCAAACAAAACAGTACCAAATATTGCAATGTTTAGTTTGAAAAATACTATTTGGTAACTAGCTAAAAAGCGATTATGAGTTATTGTTCGGGATATAAGCATTACTCGGTTTTAAAGTTTTTTCGAAGTCAAAATGGGGGTTTTGGAGATATGAACAGTTTTTAAAATTAGCGTTTTCAGTGATTCGAATTGAAAATTAAGGACGCAGTAATTTTGAGAACATCAATTTTACTATAAGTCTGCATTTTTATCAAAATCGTTATTACCGTTTTCAGGTAGGTAGACTAAAGAAAACTAAATTTGTAAAAAATTACTTTTTTCAAAAATCCATTTACGAACATACAGAGAAAAACTGAGTTCGCCATTAAGTTGGAAATTACCATATAACCCTAGAAATTATTTTTTTTATACAATCGCATGGACCGTTTTCGAGATATGTAGATACATATGTCCAAATTTCAAAGGTACCATTACTCGAATTTTTGGCGAAAAACTGAGTATGTAGTCATGGTAACCTCACCTCCTTAAGCTTAAATATCAATTGCGGTTTAAATCGTTGGAGCCGTTTTCGAGCAAATCAAACTGATACGCACATTTTATATGGGAAGTAACATTTATATTGAGGTTGCCTTGAAAAAAAAAAAAGAAACGGCCCCGAACTGTAAGCCCACAAACTCCAAATCGGAAGTTTGAACAAAATTCGGGCAGCCGTTTAGGCTGTAGGCCTGTGGAAGGACGGACAGAAAGACAGACGGATAGACCGGACAAATTTTGCGACCCACTTTTTTGAGTTCGTCTATCATCGTAACGTCGAAATTGATTAACAACTCGAGTTCGAAATTTTGTACGAAAACAATATCATCCTTTTACTACGTAATGGAGAAAGTTTAAGATATTGAAAACCTTGCTAAAAGCTCTACAAGAACCTTCACCGCTTGGTACTGGCACTTTATGTATGTAGCTGTAACATGGTTGCTCCCAAACACATCGCTCATCAGTCTAAACAACCCCACAGTTTCAAATCTATAAATTTCTATAGAAAAACGTCAAAAACCGGCTCATTGGAGACATTTCATGTTGTCTCCGTTGGCCTTTTTTTTCGTACTGTACACATACTGCCAATACCAATAATGCCAATAATGGGGATTGGTAGCTCCGTTGTCAGGATTATAGCAGCTAGTTATTAACCAACTCGAAAGATTAAAGATCTCATGAAATAATGGAAGCCAAATCAAGCGATTTATTCCTTCAACAAGAGCACGGCAAGCCTTTGCTACCGATGCCGGACGTAAGACCCTTGTATATAGGAATATAGGAAGTACCATAAGAGCCTTATTCAAGAGGTTAATATGTTCAAATGATCCACTCTAGATTCTGCTTCGTGTTATATGCCCCCCGGCAGCTCCTCTATATTGAAGCGACTGCTGCCCGATGGTATGAAGGACCGCACTCGAAAATAACCGCTCCATTGGCTATAGTTCGATTTTTCGAGACACCGGTGGCAGCAGGCGAAGCAGCATTCAGGCCAAGTAATTAATTACGGATACTCTTATGCACCGATACGACTCGTCTACCCCTCAGTGCGAATTTATTAATACCAGGTGATTACCATTGAATGTATACATACTTCTACCCCTACAGACCTGTAATTTGCAGCCTCCACCCCCAGCCCGTAATCCTTCGTGAATGGTTATTTCGAATACACTCAAACTATCCGCACAGCTCTGCCATGGCCATGGCCACCGTCAGCTAAGCTGTAACTCTCAGTTTTATACTGCTACCAAGAGGATAATTGCACAAAAAAAGAAAGAAAAAACAAAAAAACTATTTGGTTCCTTGTGTATGTTTGCATCCTTATTATACATTTATACAATTTGTTTGCTCATTCCCTGCTCCTGGCTGATGCGGATGCCGCACACAGTCCATACCACAGAATTGGCCCTCTGTGTTTATTCACGTTGTTGAGGATGTGCGTTTCATGATTATTTATTTTTGTCCTCATCACGATGAAGAGGAAATAAATAAGGACCTCTCAATTTCCATCAGCCCATGGCAGCATCATGTTAAGGCGAAAACACACACTACCACCCCATGTTTGATGGGGAAATATTTTATTTTCTCATTTCCTCTCGTAATTTCCCCCGGATTGTTGTGTTACAGATTGAACTCAAGGTTGTGTGAAAGAGAGAAAAAACTCCAAATCCTTGTGCGATGATGTGCACCCACCTCTATGGCTCGCTGCTACCTTGCAAGTGGGACTCTTCAAAGCTTTGTGCTCAGTCTGCTTTGATGTAAGGCCATCCTTCAAAAATAATTTATCGTATTCCCCGGTTGAGCCCCCACCCAAAGTTGTGCACACAAAAATAAACGAGAAAAAACCCTCAGGTAGAACTTAGATACCCGGTCTGCGAGGCAACCCAATCTTGCTTGTTTATATCACGCAGGATACTAGAAAGAAATTTTCATATCCTTATTTTAATGTTGCCAACATCGCCTTGCCCCTAGCCGGGGAGAAAGGTATACCTACCAGGATATCTATGCAGGGACAAATCAAAATAAATTTCCTCATGAATTCATTATGCATCGTTACCCAGGATAGCATATCCTTTTTTCCGGCCAACCATTCTGTGCTGTGATAGTCGTCCGTCGGTTGCCGGAAAAGTTCTGCCATTATACTACCTACCTCCTCCGCTCTCTCTCTCTCTCTCTCGCTCACTCTCTGTATGTGTGTAAATTCGAATTTAATAACAATTTACCGGCAGAGTCCTTGGCGTTCGTCGTCGTCGCCGTTGTGTCAGGAATAATAGAGTTTTCTATGCTTATGATGATGATGTTGATGTTCGTTCGTTCGTGTACCGTTCGAAACGTTTTGCTAACAATATGTATTGGTTGGCATCCGCGTCCAAACCGAATGCTTTCACTCGGCTACGATACGGAATGGAAGTATAAATTATGTTTGTTGTTTGGAATATGAATGGGATTATGTTCTGTTTTGTTATTATTTATTGGGTTAGGTTGGTGTTTTCAGGGGCTGCCATAAAAGAAGGTGAAAAAAGGGTGACGGTGTGACTGTGCGCGGGCGGACGCCGGGGGTTGTTCAATCAAATATTAATAAATTTCCGACTGGTTGCCAGTCAGTGGAATTCAAATGAAACAAGGAATGCTTTTGGGTTGGCTCATGGCTGTGCCTCCGACGAGAAAATACGTTTATTTGGATGGGCAGGGGGTGCTATGTTTAAACATGCGGAATGCCGAGTATTTTTGTGAAATATGCTGACGCTAATGAAGGACGTACAAATGTACATCAGTCTTCATTTTCAATTGCGGAAATGCATAAATGCTTTCGCTACTTGCCAGTGGATTTGAGGTTCCTCCTCTGGCAGATGACAGCAGTATTGGCTTGAAATGATGCCACATCGTAGTAGTTCTCCCATTTTGGAGAATTCAATTGTATTTTTGATATTATTTGGAATGTAAGTATGCGTCAATATTTGCAGCTGCCTATGATTACGTTTTGGAAATTGCAAATTATTTTGCAATTTGGAGGTGAAAAGGGACATGAGTGGAGAACATTCAAGTATGGGAAGTATTTCAGACGATAGACTGATGTATGATTCATACAGACTTTGTAATACGAAGTAAGGCAGCAAGGCAGAAACTGCTTATATGAGAGGACCAATCAGCTCAAACACAATGGATGTTCTCTGGATCGAAACGTTAGTAAATGATTCAATAATGAGGCTCGAAGGACCATGTTCAGTAGCCAGTTTTGCCTTGTGGACTGTATTTAACATGTTTTTATTAGCTTTTGAAATCCTGAGAAAGTCCCTTTCGAAAAATAATTTGAAAAACAAATAAACAAACGTCTCCAAGCTTAAGCAATATTGTATAATTGAAAAATAAAAAGAAACCAAAAAAGTAGACATAACAAAAAAAAAAAAAAAAAAACGAAGGCATAAAAATAAAACAGAGAGTGTGCTTGTGACCACAGATCAGATGTGAAACTGCTCTCGCTAAATGGGGATGTTAGATTGCATTTTGTTGTGGTTGAATTGCATTAAGAAATTTAATTTAAAAACCAAGTCATAATAATAATATAATCTTAATACAGCGCAGTGCATTAGAGTATTTATTCATTTAACAAGTTTTAAAAACGCAATCCACCAACGTTTTCCATTTTTAGAGTTTTTGTTTGCATTTACAATTAATTTAATCAACTGATTCAGTAGTCTTGTGTCTAAACCAAGCTTTTTCAGCCCACTTCCTAGGTCCATCGTTCCCAAATAAGTCTTCAATTTAAGAATTAAGATTATTGAATTGAAAAAATGTTTATAACCTATCTTTAAGACTACAACCAACCATTTCATTGAAATTGAAATTGATTTCATTGATCATTGAGTAATTTCGGAGATCGACAACAGCGCCACCTATCGGGTCCAAAACTATCCTGTCTTCCAAGTCGCAACCAACCATACACACGCACACACACGGTTGCCAGATTGGGCACTTTGTCGTATTTCGGGCTATCTTTTTACTTAAAAAACGATGGAAATTTCTTCCATGAGCGCCCAACACAATTTTGGGCTACATATCGTTTCAGAAATTGTGTGTTAATTTTGTTTGTTTTATTCTTTCACAAAACTAAAAAAAGGATTATTTTCGAACAAACCCGCACTTTAAAAAATTGGCACCACTCTTGCAGTCAAGTAACATCGAAAAGTCGTTCAAGTTGCATGCACACCAATGCATTTTGCAGGCCTTTGACACAAGCCACAAAAGCCAATAGCAGAAAAAAAAGTTAAATAAAATCCAAGTCAAATAAAATCCAACCGCGGTGAGAATAAGTCTGAAAAATACCAAAATTTTCAACGATTTTTTGGGCTTCTTTCTGAGCAACGATATTGGGCTACATTTTTTAAAGGTTTGGGCGCTTAAAGCGAATTAAATTATGGCAACCCTGCATATGAACAAAACTTCATTTAAATGGGTTGAGTGGTTTAGAAGATCGACAACAGCGCCATCTATCGGCAGTACCGGCTCCAACCAAACTAGCGCCTTGTGCAATATTTGCAGAAAGCGCCCCTTTTTCATATTTACATACACACATGCATACTGTATAGGTCTTTTCCACATCACCCAGGAGGTAGATTTTTGATGCATTTTTTT
The DNA here is from genome assembly GCA_946477585.1 of Cheilosia urbana. NCBI lineage: Eukaryota > Metazoa > Arthropoda > Insecta > Diptera > Syrphidae > Cheilosia > Cheilosia urbana. The sequence goes on from OX297853.1 coordinate 141,463,396, forward strand.
ATTGAGTCCTCGGAACTCGATAAAAAAATTCGCTCTTTCCATTGTCACTCGTGTATCTCTGAGAGAGAGTACTCTACTCACACGTAGTGACACATTTAGGACAAGTTTAGACGTCGGCATGTCAAAATTTGCCACGAAAAAAAAAACACATGTTACTTTAGCTTAGAAATGACTTTGCCATCAGCTACGACCTATATCCATCCTCAATGCCGAACAAAGCAAGGCATTTGTAGCTGAGACCCAACCCGTCTTCAAAAACTTTAAAGCCGCATATGAGAACATTCATCGCCGGCATTTGGGAACTCTGTCAAAACTTCCCCTAGCCCATTGACTTGAACACCTTTTTGGACAATTCTTTGCATTTATAGCCTGCCTTCGTCGCTTGTTTCGATTAGAATGAGCATGTGCCCTTTACAAAATCAAGCTTAAGTCCTTTCAGAGATTTGAACATCTGCCAATCATCAGAGTTTTTAGTTTTAGAGCAAGCCCTTTGTCAGTTTGAGCTTGTTTCAGGGCTTTCATTTCAACAACAAGGTGCATCTGCATTACCTCACACTCCAATCTATAGTAAGTTGCTGGCTATGAGGTAACTGAGGTTGATGAAAAGCCATCAAACTGACGGAAAAAGGTTCAGAAACTTCCTTTACAAGACGTGAACGATTCTTTTAATGCTCTAGATCGGCTAACAATTTAGTCACAAAAAGGTGGTACTACAAAAAATGAATTGCATATAGGAAAAAACAGCTCAATCCTAAGATAGACCAAATGATCTATTCTGGTCTTCAACAGCTATGAATCTTTAAATTTCTAGAATCGAATTCAAGAATTGAAAGCAATCAAAAGCAATTTCCTCTTTTTTCATTACGGACCCAGAAAGTCGTCTTCCCTCCCACATAAGTCGATTCAAATTGTTGAGAATGCAAAACTTGGACAAACGAAGACAAAAATCAAATGCTTTATTGGGACCTGGTGGAGTAATCCCACACATTTAACTTGCGGGGACAGGGAATGCGTCACTGTGCTTTATCATTGCATACATTTATGAGCTGGGGCATATTAATTTAAAAACTTTTTGTTGATGTGAAATAAAATTTCTCCATTTCGTCCTTGCACCGTACTCAGAAGAAATTTCAAGAATTCTGCAGGGAGATTGTCATCTTTTACCAATGATCATAAGCGGAGACTTGAATATCAATTTTGGAACTCCAGAAGCTCAACCATTTTTTGATTTTATGCAAGATAAATTTAATCTTCAAATGAACTCCAACCGAAAAATTTCAACACGATATGGAACAACCATCGATGTTGTCTTCCAGTGTAATCTAAATAGATTACAGTCTCGAATGTACATATCTTACTTCAGCTACCACAATCCGATTGTATCTATTCTACCGTAACTAGCACAGAACGAATAAATTATTGTTATTTCATAATATATCAAGAATACGGTTATTACAATTCCCTCTTTTCTCAATGACGTGTGTCAACCCACACACATACCGCACGCAGGGTGTTTTTTTTTTCTTTTGCGTCCTGACTGGCAACATCAACTCCATACCTACCTATATTCTTATTTCTATAAACATCAGTACTAGACCGAGGGCAAAAAGGAATCCAATATTTTTATATCAAAGGACGTCTCGATGCAGCAAACCATCAATGACTTGACGAAGGATTTTAATAAGATCAATCATGTGATTGACTTCAACCTAATACAATTAAATTAAAAACAAATATTCAAAGAAAGGTCTGACCCAAGGTTCCTAAGCCAGGTCACAAAAGACTTACTAAACAAAAAAAAAATTGTAAACCTTATATTTATAAATAAAGTCAACTCTATTCTATTCAAAGAAATGTAACATAATGCTACAGTATCTACCTTTTTTTTTAAATATTAATATTTGATTAACTGTGGCATATATAAGCGGTTATTAGTTAAATAAATAGAATTAAAATTTAAAATATTAAAAATTAAAATTACAACAGATATTAGGTATCAAAAACCTTATACAAGGTATGATGCTAGCAACTTTGCTGGTTATCATTATGGTGACCACGGTTAAGGATACCCAGTGTTGCCATAAAAATGTTTTTACAAATCTGCAATTATGACAAAAAACAAAAGTGTGCAATGCAAATTTCCATAGAAAAATCTTACTTCACATTTTTTTTTTATTTATGAAACAATAACAAAAAGAAAAAAAAAAAAAAACAACAAAAGCTGAATACGGAAATGACAGCATATACAGCGAAATTAAGTGTGCAACAAATGTTAAGATTTGTCAAAAAGAAGAAAACATATTGTTGCGGATTCAGACAAAATCTGAAGCGCAGATTTCTGGTTTTTTAAAGTCTGCAGCTAGGTTGAAAATCTACAAAATGTAGACAAATCTGCACTGATGGCAACGCTGAGGATACCATAGAAATAAAATAAATCCAGGCGACTATCCAGAGTCCCAGCTGTGACTTGAAGAAGACGAAAAAGGTTAACATGTGTGTACTGACACTTTTGGTGCTAGAATATAATACTGGCAGCACTATCAACTTTATACGAAAAATGAAACCCTATCAGCTTGAAAGTCTTCCTCAACTTCTAGTAGTAGACACAGCTGATGTTTTAAGTCGACGTTTCTTTTTCGATCAGAAGCTATGACAAATTGTGTATATTTAGTTCTATTCTTAAGCAAATAGTAAGTAAGGTCAGGTGACAACACAGAAGGTACTACCCAGCGTTGCCGTGTGGTCCCTTTTTAGTTCCCTTTTTTATTTTTTTTAGCCGTACGAGATCGAAATTTTGTTGTAAACCACGGAAATTAATGATCTATACGAGATCATGTGAGCATATTAAAAAAAAGGCTTATTGAGGTATGTGGACAATACCAACATCAAGAGGCGCTGCTACCAACGTGCTAAGTTGGAAACTTTAGCTGCGGTTAAAGAACATCTATTTTAGTTGGTCTGAAGCAAACCAGAGCAGGACTATGTACAGGAAAATTTTAATGAACGACTGAAGAAGAATTTCCCGAATGACACGTGGAGATCTTTGACCACGTTAGAGTTGAGAACTCCTACAAACTTCGACAGCTGTATTGTGTCACGTGCAGATCATTGACAGGGAATAACAAACAGACTACAATACTACAGTCGAAGTTTGTAGGAGTTCTCAACTCTCCCTCTTAATACAAACTCCAAATAGCCAGCAAATTGTACTATTCTAAAGTATCAATCGACAAACTATTTTAGATTAAAATTTTCGAGTTGAGTAGCAAAAGCTGATGATGTCCTCAGAGTTCAAAAACCTAATCTTAGGTAAATGCAAACTATTAACGCGAAAGTGTAAGTTTGTGGATGTCAGAGTTTAGTGAGTTAGAAAAATCGTTGCAACTTAAGGCGCAGTGACAGTGACTTTTGAACGTGCTTAATAAAAAAGGCATCCAAAGCAGGAGAGTCGCAAGCTGCTTCGTACTGCTATCGATCTTAAAAGCGAATGCACGTGCATCTCCCTCTAGGTAAAACGAGTCTTCCAAGTTTGTCCGCCCTTCATATGGCTTAAACGTAAATTTAAAATGCAGTCTCAGCTCAGCTTTTTATTTGTCAACCAATGCCAGCAATAAAATCCGACAACGTGCCCCCTCAAAACTTTATACTCCACAACTACAAACATACATTCTAGAGAACAACACCCCACAAACAAACAACATTTTTCGATAAAAAAATTTTAAATTTCCCCTAATAAACATTTGAGAGCATTTCTAGCTGCAAACTGCAATTTCCATTCGACAACAAAACGCAATAACAATTAAATAATAAAAAAAAAAGAATGCTCACAGAAATACCCGTTTTATTGCTGTGAAAATTTGCTGACGAGCGCCGCATATCCTTTAATTGATAATAAAAACTCGTCCACATGGCAACATCAAATATAACTTCAATAGATAGGTACACTGTACCCGTATGCGCCCTCCGCTAGCGTGTTGCCTCAAATCCCTTGGCGAGCGCAATGCTGATCCATTTTTGATGAGAACACGTAATTAGTTTTTATTTTTCCATTTCGCTCACATCCAGAGCACGTCGCGTCGTCCATGCACATGAACACAGCGATGGACGGTGTATTTTCGATTTCCCAACACGAACCCAGCCACTGCTGTCTATTTTCCTCGCAATGTCCTTGTTCTAGTTTTGTGGCGGCCTTCTTGTTTTTTTTTTCTTGTTGTCTGTTTCAGTGCTTTGCAGTGGCACATGTATAATTGCGTGGAAAATTAATCAATTCCACGGCACCAGCCATTAGGAATCATCGTACTAATACGAGTACCTAGCTCCAGTCTTAAGGCGCAATCGCTGGGTGAAGTTTGTGCCAAAGCAAATTGGTACGGGAAGGTCTGTGTTAACTTTCCTTCCATCAAAGGAGCCCCAAAAAACCCCTCTGCGTAATAAACCAGTGGCTAATCCGCAACCACACAAATTTGATTGGAGTAGCGCATTCAATTAGACTCCATTCGAATCGGCGGGGATGTAGATGTACTCAAGGAAACCCCTGGTGAAGATAAAAATACATCAAATCTGCATAATGGCAGTTTAAAGCATATACAGCAACACACTGCACTAACTGTTACAAGAGCATCGCTCAGCAGTCGGGCGAGATGTACCTACCCCATGGGCGAGCATGTTCGGCGCCATTTTCCATAAGGACAATAGAGTTTCAATTAAATTGTCGTCAAGGGGGTCGGAACCTTCGCGATGGTAGTCACCTTGACGAGGGCGTATGTTTTTAAAGTGCGCTGGTGCGGAGGCTTAATGTTGCAAAGACTCAGCGGGCTAAGCTGTCGGAGGCGGTAGTCGTCTGAAGGGTCACCCATGACAGACAGGCTGCTTGAGGAGCAACTAACTAAGAACTACCCATGGGGAGAAAACCTCATTAAACAAATCTCTAATCCAAGGCGGAACAGCATACGCCGAGGGATGCATGGCTATAAGAGAGATTAGTCGATAGTATGCGAACTCCGAATACCTGGTGACCTTCGGTTTCATCACTAGCCTTCCCGTGTCGTCGGGCTCCGGCATGGGTGACATTCTTTCCCGAATACTCGTGGGTAAAAAATTTCACTAATAAATAAAACAAATTTACAGACAGATGCCTCTGAAATCGCATCAACCTCTGCTGTTGCTGTTGGGCAACCAGAGGTACAAACAAGTCGGGTAGCCCCGATGGTAAACATTAATTGTGCCGCAGGGCCAATTGTCACCATAACCTCTCGGTCTGCTGATGGGCAACCGATATCCCTGAAAATAGATGATGATGTCATGAGGGCTCCATCTACCAGTAAGGGTCGTGCCAGTTTTGAGCACAGGGAATCCTCTACATCTGATTCCGACACGTCCACTATCGTTGACTCCTGCAGCGTAATATCCGAGAAATCGGGCTGCTCTTCCATAGGGAAGTGTTTGGCTGGACTTAAGGTTCAACAAAGTGGATACGTTAAGCTGCGGGGCTTCGAAAAGAGACGTTTTAAAAACGCGCTGCGACAAGGCGTAGACAGAGAGAATGCTCTCATCTTTGCCAAAGCAGATCCCAAAGAAAGGCCGGTCACTAAACGAGTTAGATCGGAAGACAACACTCCGCCAGCATCGGCCGCCAAGAAAGTTAGGAAAGGTCCCACACCTGAGGTCCCCACCTTTAGCCAGGTGGCTAACCTAGTTAGGTTGGGTATCGTTCCGACCGACTTGGTAAACCAACCCCTATCCTCTGAGCAAATGGCTCTTGTACAAGAGGCGGTCATTGACACCTCGATTGAATTGACCAATAGTGGCGTATGGCCCAAGTTTTCAGGGTCAGTTCCAAAATCGGGGTGGGTAATGTTTGTCTGCACAGATGGTGCTACCGCAGGTTGGATGCGCTCAAATTTTGGGAGCATCAGAGCAAAATGTGGCCTGGACCTGATGTTGGTGGAAGAGGATTCATTTCCAAAGCCACACATCGTCCGAGGTTTCTTCCCACATAGCCTGGAACTCTCAAATGAGAAAGTGCTTGCCACCCTGACGGCCCAAAATGCCGAATTGAAGGCTAACACCTGGAGAGTCGTCAAGAGGGTAAAGGATGGTGCATCCCTTCACCTAGTTCTGGCTATTGACGATGCTTCCATGGCCAAACTCCTTGAGCTGAGGGGCAAAGTTTCATACCGCTTTGGTCAGATTAAGCTAATTCTTAAGAACACCGACAAGAATCCTGCGTCTGACAGCGGTGCTCCCAAAGCAGATGTGGAGGCCAACTCGGCACCTTCCCAAGGAATCGTGCCCTCCCAAACGTCCACCATACCGTCCAATCCAAGTGGGGACAACATCGGAAAGGTGAAGGCGTTGGAAGTTGTTGCGGAAGGCACCCGAGAATTAGGCAGTGGCAGTGCTGTTGGGCACTCCACTCCCAGTGGTTCTGGGTGCAGAACTGTGACAGCGATCAGCGCTAAATCAATCCACTCCTCACCTACAAAGGGCGTAAAGGCTCGCAAGACCGGCAGTATGGCCGACTACCTAAAGAGCAACGCAGTCTCTGGGCGCGTTGTCTCTAAAAAACATGACAAGTCTGACAGGTTTAAGACAACAGGTCGTCCTGATCAGACTGCTTGTCGCAGAGGAAAGGGCCCGAAAAAAGCCCAACTACTCCGGCAGGCCGGTTCCTCCAAAGAGGACCAATGAACACCTTAAAGGTGTTACAGGCGAATCTACATCACGCTAAGGGCGCGTCCGCTACCCTTAACAAAAGATTCGCCGAGGAAAAGATAGCCCTTGGCCTTATCCAAGAACCATGGGTTATCAGCGGGCAAATAAAGGGTCTTGGAAATAAAGCAGGTGAGCTTATTTACAAACGAGACGAAACAGTGCCACGAGCGGCCTGCTTAATCGACAAAAATATCAACTTTCTTCCAATTCCAGAATTCATCACAAAAGACTTGGCGACCCTGATAGTAGAAGTACCAAATGAACAGGGCACACATAACATCGTCTGTGCCTCAGCGTACTTCCCCGGCGATGACATCAACATTCCGCCCACAGAAGTCCAAAACCTAATCCGCTACTGCAAAAAGAACAATTTGCACTACATCATCGGGTGCGATGCAAATGCACATAACATGGCATGGGGCAGCAGCGACAATAACAAAAGAGGTGAGTGTCTTTTAGAATTTCTAGTTGGTAATAATGTTGATATCCTAAACAAAGGCTCTAAGCCTACCTTTATAAATGCGATACGGGAGGAGGTACTTGACCTTACTCTTGCTAGTCCATATATATCTAATTTCGTAGTAAATTGGCATGTGTCTGACGAAGCCTCGTTATCAGACCACCAACATATAAGGTTTGATATACCTGGTAAATCTACACTTGCACAAAACAGATACTACCCCAAGTCGACGGACTGGAATTTGTATCGAGAACTCGTAATCTCAAAAACTAATATGTTAGTCTCACCAATTGAATCCATATGGGACATTGATGAGGCTGCTTATCAGCTTAATAACGTACTAATAACCTCCTACCATGGCAGCTGTGTCAATAAAACCACTATGAGTAAACGTAAGGTTCCCTGGTGGAATGACAAACTTGCCAAACTTAGAAGGAAGGTTAGAAAACTCTTCAATCGAGCTAAAATAAACAAATTGTGGGACGAATACAGATCCGCTCTCACAGAATACAATCTCGAATTGAGAAGATCTAAAAGGGCCTCCTGGAGAAAGTGCTGCGACGACATATTAGATATGCCAGTGGCAGCTCGTATCCACAAAGCTCTAAGTAAAGATCATACTAACGGTGTAGGTCTGCTCAAAAAAACAGACGGAACCTACACGACGGACCGAACGGAAACTATCAAAACCTTACTTCAGGTTCACTTCCCGGGTTCGATCATATGTGAATCACATGAAAACTAACACGACATTGATTCTAGGATCACTGTTTCTAGACGAGTTAATAGTCTATCTGGTAAGATTTTCAGTCCAGATAAGGTTAAATGGGCGGTTGGCTCTTTCAAACCTTTTAAAGCCCCTGGGGGTGACGGCATTTTTCCAGCGCTCTTTCAGAGGGTTATTGACGTCATACTGCCAGCAGTCATAACTCTATTTAGAGCTAGCTACAATTGGGGACATATTCCGTCTACTTGGAGACAGGTGAACGTAATTTTTATTCCTAAAAATGGCAACAGGCCAAGCGAGCTACCTAAATCTTACAGACCTATAAGTCTAACATCTTTTATTCTTAAAACCATGGAAAGATTAATTGATGTTCATATCAGAGGCCGGATAGTAATATCTAACCCTCTACACCCAAAGCAGTTTGCTTACAGAAAGGGCAAATCCACTGAGGGTGCTCTTCACCATCTCGTTAAAAAAATAGAAAACGCCTTTCATCACAAAGAAATTGCCCTGGGCGCTTTTCTAGATGTTGAGGGTGCTTTTGACAATACCGGTTACGATTCGATTGCTAAGGCGATCAGAAGTAAAGGTATTGAAGACTCGACAAACCGATGGATCCGAGCCATGCTGGTAAATCGAGTCATAACATCCTCGTCAGGAGGAGTGGCTGTGTCGGTGACAGCAATCAAAGGCTGCCCCCAAGGGGGCGTGCTTTCCCCACTGCTATGGTCACTCGTCATAGACAGCCTACTAAGCAGTCTACATAACATAGGTTATGACGCCATTGGATATGCCGATGATTTGGCCATCATTATAACTGGAAAGCATTGTGATAACATTCTTAGAAGAATGAGTAATGCTCTAACACACGTCTCAGAATGGTGTAATACAGAAGGTTTATCCATAAATCCAAACAAAACCATACTAGTTCCGTTTACTAGAAGGAGACTGGTGTATCTAGAACCCATCATACTAAATGGAACGACAATAAGCTACTCCAACGAAGTTAAATATCTCGGAATCATCCTTGATAAGAAACTAAACTGGAACTCACACATCAAATCCGTCACAGAGCGTGCTAATAGAGCCATGTGGGCCTGCAGGCGTCTGTATGGCAGAAAATGGGGTCTTAATCCCAGTATGATACATTGGTTATATACTATGATGGTAAGACCCATTATCTCGTACGCGGCAATCGTCTGGTGGCCGAAAGTTCGTGAACGAACTACGGCAAATAAGCTTCAGAAGCTTCAACGAATCGCCTGCCTCGGCATTACGGGTGCTATGCGCACCTGCCCAACAACAGCACTTGAGGCCATTATTGGGCTCTCACCATTGCAATTTTTCATCATGAAGACGGCCGCAAGATGCGCCATTAAAATGCAACTAGAATATAAGTTTAAACCAGCTGATCATGTGGGGCACCTGGAAATACTTAAACAAATCCCAAACTTGGACATGTTCTGTACGGTCCCAGACACTATGGTTAGGGAATACAGCTTCGGGAAACTATATGAGGTACAAATTCTCGAACGCGCTATTTGGACCAATGGTGTTCCAACACTAAGCCCGAAAAGCATAGTATGGTACACTGACGGATCAAAAATGGACTCCGGAGTTGGAGCTGGTGTTTTTGGACCCAACACCAAACTATCTATACCTATGGGAATGAGTCCCACGGTTTTTCAAGCGGAAATCCACGCGATCGAAACCTGCGCTAATCTAATCTCTAAAAAAGGTATGAAAGGTGCAATTATTCAAATTTTCTCAGACAGTCAGGCAGCTCTACTAGCTTTGGCGTCCCACACAATTGACTCCAAAACAGTTAAGTGTTGTCACGATGCTCTGCAAACCCTTGCGACACACAACAAGGTAAGACTTGGCTGGGTGCCGGGTCATCAGGGTATTGCAGGCAACGAGCATGCAGACAAACTAGCTAGGGCTGGTTCTGAATCCTCTCTGTGCGGACCAGAACCATACTGCACAGTCAATTGGACCTCTGCGTTAAGACAAATTAATGTTTGGGAAAAACAACTTCGTCTCAACCACTGGGAACATGTCCCTGGTCTAAGACAATCCAAACGTTTAATTAAGCCCTACTCCTATAATGAAATCCTTAGACTCAGTAAGGAAAACATAAGAAAGCTAGCGGGCTTCCTCACGGGTCATTGTGGCCTTAGATATCACCTCAACAAAATGAACCTCTGCCCGGAAGCAGAATGCAGATTTTGTCTAGAGGATGTTGAATCCTCTGAACACATTCTCTGCGACTGCCCGGCTTTTCATTGGTTAAGAAAACGTGTCTTCAATAGAGAGACCCGCACACCAGCAGATATAGCACATTCTGCTTCTAAGGACTTATTGACCTTCATTAGGGAGGTCTCACGTCTCTTAGATTAAATTTTCCCCACTGACACAATAGATCTTTTAGGTCGCAGTGTCAGCCTAACTGGGCATGGGAACAATAAAAAAAAAAAAAAAAAAAAAAAAAAGGGGGTCGGAAGCGACCCCAAATGATTTAAATGCAAATTTATTCATGTTTTCTTGTTTAAAAATCACTTGGGCCAACTCTGGCACAATCACTCCGCCGCCCATCCCTTACCGCGCACATCACTCGCAGATAATCCTCTTCGCAAGTGGTCGTGCGCGGTGGCAAATGAAGAGCGGCCGACTCCGTTTTTTGAGTTCGTTTTTTTTCCATTTCAGACCACATTCATTATTCATTAAGAAGGTATTATTGAATAGTCGCGCCAGTGGAACAAAACAATATGCCATGGGACGGGAGGACCGTCAGGGAGAGGAGCAGTCTTTTCACTACCCTCCGCCATTTCTCATCATTTAAGATTAATTTGTAAATTTAAAAGTTTTCTTTTCGGTTCTTGTTTGTTTTGTCTTTCGCTTTTTTGGTTTTTCTTCCTAGTAGAAAAATTCAACAAGGTTCGTATTTGGAAATTTATTTCACGCATTCATGCGGTAAATACAGGGTGGGCCAACTACAAGTTACTTTTTTAAAATCCAATAAAATTTACAAAATTAATTTTTTTTTTCATGTATTATCGCTGTGTTGGTAAGAGCAAACATTCCTATTAATTATGGAACATAATGTCGTTCACGTGGATGCCTCTGCTGGCTTCGCAGTAGCGCATTCTGTCACTCTCAAGTTTTCAAGACCTTTTTAATGGTCCTTAAGTGCTTAAATTGTTTCCGGATTGTTGGAATCACATCGCTCCTTCACGGTTCCCAACAAAAAACAAGCCGAAATGGGTCGAATCGCAGCTCCGAGGCGGCCAATTGACATCGCCAAGACGGCTGATAACACGATTTTGGAACTTGGTGTGCAAAAGATCGATTGTGGCATGGGCTGTGTGCGGCATGGCGCCCCATTCTGCATGACCCAGAGGTCGTCCAAATCCATGTCTTCAGTTTTAGTCAAAAAAAAAAGTCAGTTAACATGGCTCCGTAACGTCCACCGTTGACCGAAACGTTGTTCCCCTTAAAAGCCTCACTTTCGAAGAAGCAATTGAGTCTCACACTCACGGCTACAGTAGCCACAATCTCGCCTGTGCGCACCGTACGACGACGCGAACCATGAGTTTTGTCCACTAGCATACCAGTCTCAAGAACTTTTTGCACAAACTTGCGCACAGCAGGCGAGGTGGGTGCTTCAGTTCGGCCTTTTCTTTTGAAAAAAAAAAAAAACAAACCGCACGGTTTGAGCTATACAGTAAATAAGTCTTCCACAACTGAAATATAAGGCGACTTATTTCGATATGATACTGACTCTCTGACGAAATTTCGAGCGGGGAGCAGCTGTCAGTGCCAATATAACCTATGATTTAAAAAGAAACCATTAAACGGCCCACCCTTTACCTGGGCAGGGGCGATGGAATGATCATCTTTGTGTGGCATGTTTTACATTATAAAAGAAGACTGGAAGCGCTTCTAAATTCTAATGCGCCAGCTATTGAAAACGGCGTTGGAGCATATAAATTAAACTAATCTTAATTTCGGACAGGACGAGGGAGTCTCAAGAGGAATTCGTGGAACGCAGACGTAACGAAATATCGCGAGTTACTGACAGCGCCAGGAAAAACTTTGAACTAAGTGGTTGTCCAGGTATTTAATTTATTTTTGTTTTCAGGGGAACAAAGTATGTGGCGCAATAGGTCCTAGGCATAAGCAACTCGTGTATTGAATGAGTCTTTAATTCAGGGAAACAGATTTTAAGAAGGTCGAGAAAATTCCAGTAAAATGGGTTATAGTGGATTTGCTACTGGTAGTACAATGGTTCGATTGCGCTTGAGTGCTCCAAATGAGCTTTTCCTAACCCGACAAAAAATTGTATGTAATTTCAGGCACAGTAAAATAAACACACCTTTGGAAAATGCTTTCCAAAAGCGACTGCAATTGAAGAATATTTGGTCTGCCCCAACACTCTTTCTTTGCCTTAATCCAGTCAAATATTCACTGCATACACTTCTCCATCCCTACCAACAGAACAACCAATTATCCAAAAATCCACTTCCTGCCTTCATTTAAATGCACCCAAACCGCATGGAGTTACTTGCAAATTTGCTCATGCAACTTCTCTGTCATCATTTAATTTCCACATGTATCCTTCTGCCGAAAGGAACTGGAATTCGCGTGCGTAGAGCTTCATAAATTGCATACTACATTCGTGCAGCACATCCGGTCTACTGGACTCCATCGAGCATGTGTACTTGTTTGGGTTGGGAAGTAGGTTTCGGGGTATTGGGTATAGCTTCAAAGTAGGTGACTCTCGTCTATGGTAATTCAGGGGATCTTAAGGTATACTTTCCTGCCCTGCCAAGGAATGTCTTTGTGTTTGTTAGTGCGGTTTTAGTGGCCTGGTTTTATTGCGTTTTCTTTGTGTACGAATATAAACCGCTCTTTGGCAAAGTAGATCATTCGAGGTGGATCCAGTTCATATCCTTTCAACTAAGCCATGAGGTCGCGCGCAAACACTCTGGCGTATGAGTAATTTTTATACAACTGAAGGATGGTGGACTGTTTTGGCTTTATGAATGAATAACCACAAGAGGGAGAGCTCGTTTTAATGCTGGGGATCGCAAATCGAGCCAAGGTAGAGTGCTTTGGAAAATTTATTCTTTTACGTGGGTACAAGCCCAGGTGCGGTCGGATTGTAGCGCCCATTAAAATGTTTATTGCGATCTGCTGGAAATAATGATTCGGATGGACAATTGACAGGAGCAAGCAATAGTTTAAATGCAACCGTGTCATTAAAACATTATTATGCCTCCTGGCAAGTATAGAAGCATTAAGGGAGCTTCCTCGCCGGATGAAACCATACGCCTTATTTTGTTTTCTTGCTTTGTTTTGCCCTATTTGCGTATTTAAATTTCGGGAACACAATGAAAAACAGTTCTGTTTGTCTAAGGAGTTTTGTTCCATCCAGTGTGCAAGCTCCATTAGTCATTTCATCGGGCACAAATAAGAAGCTTATATGGTTCACTTCATCTTTTGGCACAGGCGTAGAGACTTTTTGAAATCAAAGCTGAGATTGAAAATTATATTTGCATGTCTGGGAGACTACGGGATTCGATGAAGCAGGGAAATGTTTACTTATAGACTGTTTTTGAAAAAAAGGCATCCAGCGTTTGGTTATTATACCGATCATCGGGGCGAAAAGATGCAGTCGCAGAGTAGTAGTGCCTAAGCTGATTCTAGGCGTTAGCAGTGTGACTTGACGCAAAATCTGCGGGACAATGTTGGAGATAGTTATCGTGACTTGTGAGTGAATATATCATTTCTCTGAGCACTACCTGCAGTAGTTTTAGACAGTCTCAGATGAAGCGGAATGGTGCCGATTGATATTCTAGTCGATAGGCAATGATCAGCTCAATGATCAACGGTCAAATCCAATAAAAGGCGAGACCTCTCTGTCTCTATTCAAAAATTGTAGAACTGCTGGGACGAACAAAAATTTTACAAAGAGATTCATTTTTAAAATGAAGATCTTCAATGACCAGCTGACGTTGGCGCAGATTCGGATATGACTCTTCCCCCAATTCCTCAATACTTTCCGATGAAGGTAGAAGATGGATATCACATAAGGTTCTGGCGCACAGATCAGGAATCGGCCTTAATCTTGGAGTACAAAAATAGTCACTGGCTTCACAAATAAACTGAAAAGATTCAAAATCGTAATACCGAAAAGGAACGTACGATTGAAAGGCTTAGACATGAATACGGTTCCGAACGTTGCTAGAAACAAAGTCTGTCATCAAAGCTAAGGACTTTGTTGGACTAGTTGCATTTCTAGCACGCAGCATAATGAAAGGAAAGTCAAAGAATCAATATAAATTTCGCAAAGTCGAAACAGATCGGATACACGTTTAGAAAAGGCGACTTTATCACGCAACTAATCACTCAATGTAATAGAATTCATTCACCCAAGACGTAGAAACAGGTCATCCGAGGACGGAGCGGAGCATGGCAGTTGGGTAGAAACCATCACAATTAGTGATAGTGCTATATTCCGACGCATGCCTTCTCTGGTGCTGGTAGCGTTTGGAAGAGGGGCCTTAAAAGGGGCCCGGCCCGAAGAAAGGGCCCTCATTACGAAATACTTTTTTTTTCATATGTTTGCATTCTTTTTCATCAAATAAAGAATAAAATCTTATTTCAAATGAAAAATGGACCATTTGGATAATTTGTAAGAAAATGGGGCCAAGGGTCTTAAGGCTGAAAAACGGCTCAAACGGCAACGCTGAGTTCTGGTACATATTATAGTTCCAACAATCGTCGGGACAGCTAATCTAGCCGACGAAGAGTTTTGAACTCGTTTGGTCTGAAGTTGAACCCTTCTTTCGTGTACAGTAAAGAAATAAAGTACACGACTGGGTCGAGCAAAACTTTCTCGTTCGTCAAAAGTTTTATTGGTTATTTTCTTATTTTATTAGATAGATAGGTAAAGATCTGAGAAGCTATGCTAGGTAAAAGAAACGGTTCATGAAATATGGAAAAAGGAAAACATATAGTGTTGAATAAAATTCAATTTTAGATCTTAAAAGTTGAAGCTGTAGAAACAGACAACTGTCGCAAGTTCTTGTTAGACAGTTATAAGCGCCTAATGTACTATTTTATAGCTTTTACACTTTACAAGTTTTTGAGTAGGTACGAGAACAAGTGTAGTAGGAGTTTCTGATTTTTTATCTGTTTGGGAATGATTTTCTTTTTGGCTGGTTTAAGTTGTCAACAATTGGAAGTATTGTTCGTGATGGATCGATATCCTTACATATATAAATATATTATGTATATGCAAGAATTCAGAGATTTTTTTTTGGATTTCGCATTAGCAGTTATAAACTGAATATCACGATGAACGTGGGTGGGGCGACTGCAAAGATATTCTGATTGTTGGAATTATTTTTAGGTGCATATTCAAAAAGGTTAAAAAAATATTTGCTGAAAATAAGTTTTGCGTTGCTGTTATTGCATTTCTAATGGCTCTTGCAATTTGAATTTTAAAGTGCTGTATTGAGTTTTAAAAATTCATATGAACAGAGATCGGATTTTGGGTAGTCATTTTTGAGAAATAATTGAAAAAACGGATTTATTAAAATTTTTTGAGAAAAACTGAGTACGGGATCTTATTTAGAATACCGATATTATCTTTAATATGCATTTTGAGCAAAATCGAGCGGTTTTTGTAAGATTTGGCAAACAAAACAGTACCAAATGTTGCAATGTTTGGTTTGAAAAATACTATTTGTAAACCATATACCTAGCTTACACCCGATTATAAGTTATTGTTCGGGATTAAAGTTTCACCGAAGTCAAAAATGGGGTTTTCGAGATATGAGCAGTTTTTAAAATTAGCGTTTTCGCTGATTCGAATTGAAAATTAAGGACGCAACAAATTTTAAGAACATCAGTATTAGGTACTCTAAGTTTGAATTTTGGTCAAAATCGTTATTGCTGTTTTCGAGTAAACTAAAGAAAAGTTAATTTTTACAACTCTCTTTTTTTAAATCCATTGATAATGCAGAGAGAAACTGAGTCTGCTATTAAGTTAGAAATGACCATCGTCCTAGAAATTAATCGTATACCATTTTCGAGATACATGTGTCCAAATTTCAAAAGTAGCGTTTTTCGATTTTTTAGCTAAAAATTATGTATGCAGCCATGGTAGCCCCATCTTATTAAGCTCAAATATAAATTTTGGTTGAAATCGTTAGAGTCGTTTTCGAACAAATCAAACTGGTACGAACCACCATTCGTTTTGTGCGAATTTCTCACAACATTAAGGTTACCTTGCAAAAAAAAAAACGGGTCCGAACAGTAAGCCCGCATACTCCAAATCCGAAGTTTGAACGAAATCCGGGCAGCCGTTTAGCCTGTAGGCCTGTGGAAGGACGGACAGACGGACAGACCGGACAGAATTTTGCGACCACACTTTTGAGTTCGTGTATCATCGTAATTGATTATCATCTCGAGTTCGAAATTTTGTACGAATACAATATCTTTCGCTGAAGTTGAAACAGAAATCGTCAAAAAAGGTATGCAGAAAAAGGTGTTGTTACTACTGCGATATCCTACTCTTATCTCCCTGAAGGTCAAAACGATTTCCTGCACTTTCGCAAATACTTCTAATTTAATTGGAATGGCTTCAAAAATCCAAGCAAATATTATTAAGCCAGTTTGAGCTTTAAGGTCGGGATGATCAAAAGTAGGGAAGACACATGTTTTTATTTAGATGTGGCCTTGCTGCCCAGGGAAGAGGAAACTTTTCGAATTAACTCAGTCAGTTTGGTTTGTATGAAATGGTTGGCTGTATTCGAAATTCTTTCCACAAGCTAAATAGCGCCATCTGTGCGTGACTTCATATATCAGTACATCTCGCTAAAATTCGTCACCAATTGAGTTTTTGTGGAGAAATTTTTAGAGAGTTTTCAGTTGATCTTAATGATTGAGCAACGACTTGTCTTGATGGAATCATAGCTACACAGCTTCACCACTGATTTATCCCAAGATGTGTTAAAGTAGTTATTTGAAAAGTTGGATACCTACTGAGAGCCATGTGGAAGGATGGCTAAGTTTTTCCTCCGTCATTAGATGAAAGAGCCTATTATAAATAATTGCGCCAATTGATTGTTGGACCTCTGAAACACCAATCACTCAAGATAATAGAGAGGATGACAATTGAAGTGGCTTACTACCAAAATGTGTCTGCTTCTCGAGTCCTCCTCAGCCCCATTAACTGGCGTCTTCATATCTCCACAGATACGTGGAAGGGACTTTTGCTGCTTAGCAATATTTTTGGCGGTCGGGCCGTGCTTTTGCCAATCAGTCGAAGACAGAAAATTTGTTTTCTCCCATACGCCTACGGGATCCTTTAATAAAATACAAATAGGTCACTCCAATGTGTGTATGTGCACAGTAGGTACTGTAACCATATTTCAATACCTGTCAACAGGCCACTGCATAATGGCACCTCCTGATTAAATTCAATCGTATACAGACACATTACCCTTCTTTACATCCCCTAAATCAACAAAACCCAATCACATGCCAGGATATTAGCATTCCCGGAGGCATTCGCCCCAAAGTCTAATAAAATTTAAATTTTAATTATTAATCTACATCCGATTGGGTGTTCGTAAATCCAAATCGATGACATTGTGGGCACACACACGACGAACATTCCGACTGCACTCTCATTGAATATCGATGCTCAAGTCCATTCTATTTCACAGACAATTGCCTTTAAGGATCAGCCAATCAAGGACATCATCCGACGGTTAGTTGGCATCACATACATAAACGCATTCTGCTTAAATTATCCGAAACGATTCGAGTGGAAAAGCATTACTTCACTTTGATTGCATAATTCTGCCGAAATTGCTCAATCGCTCGCCGTGACGTCATCTGCAGCAATTTCCAAAATTAGTTATCCTTATACGGTCGGGTTGGGTTGGGTTGAGTCGGGACTTAAATAATTCACATAACCTACCTTACATCCTGCAGATGTTCGGTGGCTGGTTATCCACAATCCATCCCTGAACGCATGTACACTGTCTGTGTGTGTATGTGCAGTAATCCCAATGTCTGAATTTGATTCAGCAATCAAGATTGAAGGCATCGTCACCCAGAGCCCGTGCAAGAGTGCGAAAGCTCCTCCGAATCGATATGCTAATCGAATGTAGCAGCATCATTTCTGGACCCGGAACACTTTTGAATTTCTATTAATCCTGCTGGCATCCACCGCTGGTTATACTGGATAAGGCCTCCAGGCATGAGGGATTATTCCCACCGATGGAGCGTTAATAAATGATTGGAGGCGCGACGAAGGGAGCCGACTCCGAATCCTCAAAGTATCATTACGGGCAAAAATCCCTCTTCCACTTGGAAGGTTCATGCGCTCTGATGGAGATCAGCATGGACCCCCATTTGCGAATGTATACAGGTAAACCGTTTGTCAATCATTTTCCCCAATTTCGTGTGCGGAAAAATTGTAAATCAATCCTTCGCGAGAAGGGGAAAGAAGTCGACAAGACAAAAAAACGATAAGGGAATAACTTTATCCTGGCAACACAGCAATGGTGAAATACTGTAATTTCCTCTCGCACTCTCTCTCGGGGAATCAAACGTGTGGCAACTGGCAACTGGCAAAGAACCAGCATCCCCCATCCCCTGTCTTCCGACTTTCTTGGCAGAATCCTTTTGTATTCCTTGCGATAGATGGATAAGTATATGTGCCCCAATCAGTTTCGCGGTGCCCTTGGGAGATAAATCAAAAGAGGGCTCACGAAACACCAAAATAATTGAGTTTTCATTCAGTTTGACTTGACTTGCCTTGCGAAGCATCATTTCCAAGGAACTGCGAACTGCCATCTTGCTGCGGGAGGGGGAATGTTTCTCTTTCTTGATCCACCCCGCCGAATGTCATGTGATTGTATTTTGTAAATCGTGAACGCGATATCTTCCGCATCCTTTAACGGTGAGTTATTATGTTTGCTAAATCGCATTGACGGGATGCTCGTATTTCCTTCGATTTTCGTCGAGGACGCGAGCCAGAGTGCAAAAGGCAATTTATGAATGTCTCCCGTAGGAGAATTGAAAGAGGATTTACTCCCAGGTATCAATGGATCGAACTTCGAGGTTTACCGGGTTGATGGGGTTGAATGATTAGCCTCAGCCAGTCGAGGAATAGATGCGATTTTAGCTTTGTGTTCAGTTACCATCCTTGAGCTATTTCTCGGGAAGAGTTTTAGTTGGAACTTTGTCAATTTTGTGAGTGCGCCCCGGAAATAGAGCAACTTGTCTATTTGTCAATATAATTCAATGATGCTGCTGTGCGAATGGTTTTTCCAAAGTAAGTCAATCAATTTGTGATCTCGTTTTGATGCGGTGGAGAGTTCAATTCCAATTTGGTGTCACTTCCTTCGCAGCCTCAAGTAAGTTGGGGACTACGAGTATATTGGATTTGTCGTTGAAAGTGGTAGGGGATGAAGTGGGGTCAATTCACTTGCTATAAAAATTAATCAGACTGGGGCGATGTCTGAGGGGCAACAGCTCTTTTTCGAGTGATATGTATACTCCAAGGGGACAGCATTAATTCCATAAAATGGTTTACACTTCCTTTTAAAATGTGGTAAGGAACTCTACGATCATCCATCAGGCATCTTTGGTGGATGGGAACATTAGGCGAATTATAACGTCAAAACTGTCCAGGAAACAGGTATAAAAAGCAATCGACAAAAACCTCTTTTGGAGGAAACAATTGAATCTGTACATACATTGAATTCAGGCGCAGTTTCTTAGTGGTTAGTGTGTTGGAATACTAAGCGCGGGGTCGAGGTTCGAATCCCGCAAAAAAACAAAATTCCAACTTAGGGTTTTTCCAACTGCGCCACACCTCGCAAACGTCTGACACACATACGAGATTATAACGTCTTGAAAGATCTTCTCAATTAGCCGTTTGGGGTCGGCAAAACATTGTAGATCCCTTCCGTTCGTTCCACAAAACGAATGGTTGTGAGAAGCCAGACCTAGGGTCCCTCCGGACCTCTTGCGCCAACTATAAAAATGAAATATTGTACATATTGAATCAACAAAGCATACCCTATGCCATGATAACTACTTTCGGACATCTTGAATTCCCTGGTTAATTCTATACCCAAAGGTAGCTTAAAGCAGAAAATATAAGTTCATTCGAAAATGATGCTCAGTTTATAAAGCAAAAAATCAACGGGGACTTATGTTTTAACATAACATTAATATACTGAATAGAGGCCACAATAATAAGAGTATAAAGTCCTCAAAAATCTCAACAAAATCTAGTCCAATCTCGAACAGAGAACTTGGTGATCAAAGCTGTTCAAAAGATCGAAAATTTAGAACTTGAAGGTGATTGAAACTTTGAACTTGCTGAGAGGTTAAGGGAGACGCAGTCTGTAAGAGTCTTGTCGGTTTATTTTGATGGCAGCCTTAATAGACCAAATTTGTAAATGGTGGGCCATCTAGTGGTTTCTTTTTAAATCATAGGTTATCTTGACACCGACAGCTGTTTCCCGCTCGAGATCTTATCAGAAAGTCAGAATCATACCTCCGCGGAACGAAATGCGTCGCCTTACGCTTGAACAACGTTGGGAAACATTGAAAATCTATTTCCAAAGCGAGTGCTGTGCAGCTCAAACCGTGCATTTTTTGAAAAGAAGTGTTGGCCGAAATGAAGCACCCACAGCGACCGCAGTACGCAATTTTGTGTAAAAAGTTCATAAGAATGGTATGCTAGTGGACAAAACTAATGGTCCCTGCCGTCGTATGGTGCGCACAGACAAAAATGTGGCTACTGTTGCCGTGAGTGTGAAACTTAATTTCTTCTTCGAAAATGAGGCTTTGAAGGGAAACAATGTTTCGGTCAACCGGGGAAGTTACAGAGCCATGTTAACCGACTTTTTAGGGTTCCGTAGCCAAATGGCAAAAATCGGAACCCTATTAGATTCGTCATGTCTGTCTGTCTGTCTGTCTGTCTGTCCGTCCGTATGTCACAGCCACTTTTCTCCGAAACTATAAGAGCTATACCGTTGAAACTTGGTAAGTAGATGTATTCTGTGAACCGCATTAAGATTTTACACAAAAATAAAAAAAAAAACAGTAAATTTTGGGGGTCCCCATACATAGAACTGAAACTCAAAAAAATTTTTTTCATCAAACCCATACGTGTGGGGTATCTGTGGATAGGTCTTCAAAAATGATATTTAGGTTTCTAATATCATTTTTTTCTAAAGTTAATAGTTTGCGCGAGAGACGCTTCCAAAGTGGTAAAATGTTGGTCCCCCCCCCCTTAACTTCTAAAATAAGCGAACGATAAAACTTAAAAAAATATATGATATACATTACCATGTAAACTACAAACGATAATTTTTTGAACGAGATCTATCGAGTAGTTTTTAAAATATCGATCAAAGTTACAACGAACTACAAGAACTTTTATGTTATGTTACTTGCTGTTTCGGAACCCTTCATGAGCGAGTCCGACTCGCACTTGTCTTACTTTTTTTTTAATGAAATTGAAGACATGGATTTGGACGACCTCTGGTTCATGCAGGATGGTGCGCCATGGCGCACACAGCCCATGCCACAATCGAACTTTTGCACACCGAATTCCCAAATCGTGCGTTATCAGCCGTCTTGACGATGTCAGTTGGCCGCGGCGCTGCGATTCGACCCCTTTGGGCTTGTTTTTTGTTGAGAACCGTGAAGGACCGATGTTAAGCCGACAATCCGGAACCGATTCAAGCACTTAAGGCCAATATCATCCAAGCACTCCGTGAGCTACAGCCCGAAACCATCAACAAGGTCTTGGAAAATTGGAGTGACAGAATGAGCTACTGCGAAGCCATCCGAGGCAGCTACGTAAACGACGTTGTGTTCCATAATTAATGCTCTTACTAATAAAGCCATAATACATGGAAAAAAATTTAATTTTGTTAATTTTATTGCCTTTTTTTGTTTTTTTTTTTTTTTTTTCAAAAGAAACTTCTAGGTGGCCCATCCTGTAAAGACAAAGCTAGCTTATATGTATCTTGGGTCTTCTTGGACAGCTTCTTATAATGACCGGTGACCTTACGGCGAGTAATCATTTAAGGAATCCTAGATGTACAAGAGAGATGGAGTACGTAATTCAAGAAGTGTGCATGGAGAATTGGAGAACCATGCAACCACAACGACTTGACCAACTGACGTCTTCATAAAGGTATCTTGTTCGATTGGTTTCGTTCATGTTATAAATGTATATCCCCCTATGATCATTATCCAGTCAACAAAACAACAGCTGATGATGTGCCCATAAAATTAAGAGACTACCAATCGCCAAAGCTCACTTGAAAGGCTTCAAAAAAGTGGTCTAGGGCAAAATTTAAAAATAGGTCACTTTCAGCTCAAGATCGCTGTTAACCACTTTCAAAAATATTTCAGCGGAAAATCTTAGAGTATAAATAAATAAATAGTTGTAGTAGGGACCCTAGTCCTAGCTTTTAACGAATGGACGGAATAGAAGGGATCTACAATTTTA
Organism: Cheilosia urbana; assembly: GCA_946477585.1. Lineage (NCBI taxonomy): Eukaryota > Metazoa > Arthropoda > Insecta > Diptera > Syrphidae > Cheilosia > Cheilosia urbana. Next base: position 141,485,860 of record OX297853.1, read on the forward strand.
TGCCGACTCCAAACGGCTAATTGAGAAGCTCTTTTAAGACAGTTATAATCTCGGATGTTTGTCAGACATTCGCGAGAGGTTGCGCAATGGAAAAAAACCCTAAGTTCGAGTTCAGGTTTTTGCGGGATTTGAACCTGGTAACCCTAGCTTAGTCGTCCAACACACTAACCACTAAACCACTGCGCCTACAAAATATCCACCAGAAATAAGAGGAATGATTAGAAAAAATCCGCAAAGAACGTAAAATTTGCGCCAACTTCTCGCCCACCAATGACAAACGTAGCGAATCTGATCAGAGGTTCTAAAAACCACTTACTATTACCTACAAACCCTAACAGCAGGAAACAGCTAGGTAGGGATTATCGGGATTTTGTAGTAGCCCTTAAAAGAGAGTAAGCAGCTAATCTTTGGAAGGTGGTTAAGGCCACAATGTATGGCAACAAATCCCTGCACCGTCAGAAAAGTTAATCCAAAGCGTCTTGACCAAAAGCTATAAAGGGAAGGTGGACCTTTTCGCCATACCCAAGCCACCTAAAGAGGACATTTTAAAACCTTTCCATTGTCAGTCTCTTACTTGGCTGAACATCTCTAAATAAAAAGCGTTCTTATCATACCGGAGTTAAGCAAGAAATAGAGAGACTCAAGCCTCGAAAGCCTAAGGGCTGCAATTTTATTACGGGAGGCATTCCCAAATGCCGCGATTAGGCTCAACAAGGCTCAGTTTATAGTTATTTTTTAACACTTGCTAGTCCTCAACCTGAAATGTGCTTACACGTCCGGCTTAAAAGACCTCAAAAATAGGTAGACAGATTAAATAGGGGAGAGCTTTACCACTGCGGCTTATCAAATGAGCCTATTGTGTCTTCCCCGTTAGGGCTCTAAAAGTCACTTTTGGAATAGCTGTTGGGCACAACCCCATAAATTTCGCTGCTCCTTAAAGTTCGATAAAGGAACACCACCCGCCTTTCATAAACCTCTATATTCCGGTTATATAATTTCAATTTACTTGCTATAACAAGTCATGCTCCCAAAGGACTCCCCAATTATTCTTCAGACAGCCGCTTAGACCCACTACCTCTCTCGGAGCCCTTTTTGTTAAGCAGGCGCGCTAAAATAAAAAATAAACTAAAAGATTCTCATACATCTGCACGTTCACAGCCTACAAGTGCCTCCTCAACACCAGACAAACCAAGTAAATCCAAAAGGACAAAGTCCACAGTGTCAAAAGGAGAAAACTCCTAAGTTAACAATGTTTTCCTCATAATTTCGCACTCTTCAAATCTCAAAATAATACGAAAAGAAAAGAAAAGCGTACAACAACAAGCCGGCAACAAAACATTCTCAAAGGCGACACAACTTAAAATACGAAACTTGGACAAGAAAAAAATAAATAAATACAAATAAAATGAGTCACGAGTCCTGCAGCAAATGTAGGAGCGAACAAAAAATAACCGCCATCTACCCACAACCACAATACAAAAAATCTTTTCTCCAGGGAACAATGCATTAAAAGGAAAAATACAGCTACGGCAAATATTGTTATAAATGGTAAGGACATTAAAAAAGGAAGAAAAACGAGAAATAGCGACGAAGAAAAAATAGAAAGCCATAGCTGCGCACTGGGGGGCGGGGGCTGGCGGGAGAAAAAAGCGTAACAAAAGCTAAAGATAAATTGCACACTGGCACCGTCACCGTCATCGTCATGTTGAATGTGATAAGCAAATGGTTAACAATAAAAGGACTTTCATTCGTTACGATTCCCCGTGGAAGAGTTTTTGCTTCTTTTTTTTCTTGGTTTTTTGCCCGTCAGTTTTGCCGGGGCAAGAGCCCAGAACCAACCCTGTTTGCTGGCGCTCAGTTATTCAAGGATAATAGAAATGCTCCGTTGAATGGGTGTTTAACGTCAAGATGGGGGTGGGGAACTGCAACTCGCACTCGCAGAGTTGGGTCTTCGGTGGAAAGGATTCGCGACGCGAGCAAACACCGCACAGAAACAGGAGAACATAGCGAAAAACAGAGAAAGAAGGCAGAATAATTGACCAAGAGCCAGATGTCAGATGATGCGATGATGGTGACGAAATTGCGAGCGAGCGCATCAAGAGGCATATGCGTAGCCCTAACAAAAGGACTTTTTATTTTTATCCGGGACAGGACTAATAGCAAAACGGCTGGTGTAATTGAGGGACCCTTCACAAGTTCACTGTGCCTGTCCTCTGTGTATGTGTGTGCGACTGTGTGTTAATAAAGTGGAGAATAATTGTCGACGTAGCGCACTGGAGGCAAACCCGTCCCAGCCTGTTGTGGTGGCGTTTGTTTTGTTTTTGTTTTCTTCTTCGTGTTGTGTTCTCCTTTGTTGTGCATGTGGTTGGAAATTAAATTAAGTGGAATGAAAAGTGAAAATGTTTAGAGTTGTTATGATTATGAATCACGAGGGTGGCGTACGCGATTCTGAATGTTTTTTTTTTTTTTTTTTTTAATTCTTGGAACAACACGAGGGCATCACTACCTCTAGCAGGTTGTTTGCCTAAAGCATCCTTACAAGACTTTGTGTGATAAGCAGAAGGGATTATAAAGCCTTACGACTAAATGAACAATCCGATGGAGGTAATGGCTTTATCCTGAATACTGTAACAAGTTGCAAGTGCAAAAGGATACACAGAGATGTGGGATTATTTTTCGCTTGCGTTTCAAAGTTCAGGGGCAAACTTTTAATCGCCTTGAAGAAACACATAATTTAGCAGACAAAGCCATAGGAAGAAGTTTTAGCGCGAAGGTAAAATGTGTGCAAGACAAATCTGGCAAGTTTGCCGATTATTTCGTAGAGTCTGCCACTGAAAGCAATTAATTTGTATAGGTAGGCACATACTAACAAAGCAGGTACATACAGATCGGAGCTACAGTGAGAACGAGAGTTTTGCGAGGAAAGATTTTAAGTAAAAATTATTACATACAATGTAGATGCTTCCATAGAAATAAGAAAGATCAGAGGCTAAAATTTTACCACATTTCTTTATGTAATAGTCACGAGCAAAGGACGTGAATGCTGTGAATAGCAACGTTCTTTTGTGACCAATTGCCACAAAATTAATAAAAAAAATAAAAAATGTTTTGCTATGAAACATAACCTTTCACTTGGATTATATTTCATAAGGTTCTGTTTGGAAATAACGCAGTATTCGGTACCATAAAAAATGTGTAGGTAGTCAAAATAATAATAGCAAATTCAAAAATATTCGAGAGACATAAAAAACAAGGACAAAATACGGAGACCAGCAAAAGCTAACTGGATATTAGATTTCTGGGAATGCAGTGGAACATTTTTTTCAAAACTGAGTAGGTACACTAATATCCTGGAAGGGAAGAAGCTTCGCAGTCTTAAACGAGCATCGAATAAATCCATTGATTCATTTGGTCGATGTTCCGACTACGATCTGAATCCCTGCCCTCACTTTGTATGAAATTGATTGACAGCTTTCCTACGTTTCCCTGACGGACATCTTTCGGCTCCCGCAATTTTTTTCAATATAATCAATAATATAATAATAAAAATTGAAATTTTTTGCGGGTCATTTGACAAAAGCTGGGGCATATTTTACATAAAAATTCTTCCTTAAAAAATTAAGCAACAATGTATTGAGATTTGTATTTATTCTTATTATATATTTATTTAATGCATTAAGTTTCTTATACTTAGCTTAAAAAATAAATAAACAATAAAGTCGCAGATTTATCACATTTTTTAATAATTCACAGACGTCTTTCGGCTTTGAGCCAGAAAAATAAATAAAATAACTCAAAATTTTATATATTTTAAGGTAATCACATGAATTATATCTTAATTCATTTTAGGAATAAAATTATTACAGTTACTCAAGTTGGCAGGCAGAAAATCTTTAAGGGTAATTTTCAATAATGCGAATTTTCATACAAAAACCTACTTCGATAATCCGTTTTTATATTGGTCAGAGACGAAAAAACACACTCAGAAGATGCGCTGCTACATGGAAGACTTAATAAGTTAATTGCAATAGAAGAAATATTTTTAAATAAAGGATCACCAGCAACATTTTTCATTTCGTTCAACTGAACCCAACATTTAACAGCGTCAATATCAAGATCTTCTTTTTTTTTATTTCTTCTAAACAGTTTCAGACATTATACTTTCAGGGCAACTGAATAAGTTTGGAAATTTTATTAACAGAGTTGTCAAAGGATCAGAAATCACCTAAAATTATCACTTCAAATAAATAACATCTAAAATTTGAAAAGCTGTTAACAAATTGTTACACAAATTTGTTCTCCTTTTAAACTGTTAAAAGTTCTATGTAATAGTATTGAACTAACTTTAGGTAACTTTGTTCTCGTTTTCATCTTAATTTTCAAACAGTTCATCTAATCCAAACCCGTATTTTATCTCATCAAGAGCTTTTATACAGAACGATTTGAATTCGTCTCCACTAATACTATTTAAAGTTTCTAAGTAATCAGCTTTCAAAAAAGTCAAAACATCAACTGAGATTGACGTGAGAAAAGTCAAATTACTAAACGAGGAAAATGAACGACTTCAGTTCTATTTTACTTATTTTTTGAATTTGTTTGGCGAAAGTTTCCATTTTTAATTATTATTAAGATCTGGCTACATTCAAGATATAATGTTAAGTTTTCTAAAATCAAGATTTGGGGGCCATTTCTAATTGGCCCGGGCAAAGGACCAAAATAAAAAACAGGGGGCCAAATGGCCCGTTCGACCACTTTGTGACATGGCTGGTTGAGCTGTCAGTGGAGACGTGTGAAGCGGCAACAAAAATTAAATTCTAAATGGCAGGAGGTGTAATAAAAGATTGACACTCAGTAGTGCTCCTACATCGTGGTATCTCTGCCTTTTTGTGGGAATTTCGATATCCGAAAAACTTTCTGTGCGTAAAACAAAATGATTGGAATATCAATAATCTGACAAGCAAAAATTCAAACTACACTTCACCATGAATATCAACGCACTAAATATCAATAAAAAGGAAATTTGCCTTTAACAGAAATGTCTAGTACCAAAATATATACAATACTAGCTGACCCGACGAACTTCGCTCCGCCCAAATCTATGTGATATAAAAATTGAGCCTTAAAATTGTGTTCGTTTGTCGTCGAATCACGCCTTAACGCATTTACCGATTTTAACCAAACTTTTTCACATCTTCGAAGTATCTGTTTTGCTTAGATGCAGTAGAAAAAAAAAAAGATCGGCCAATATCATCTTTGCATAATCAAAGTACCTATCTACTTCATTTCAAAAAGTTACTTAATGAAACATAGTAAGCATAATTTATTAGAACAAACTTTTTAGGTACCTATATTAAAATAAGTAATTAAAATAATTGACAATAACAATTGCTTTTAAAATTTAATATATAATTTTTTTTTTTATTTGAAGTGTCACTACTCGATTTCTATCCAGTTTCTTTATTTTTCAAAGTGTATTTCCCGATACAAACTTTCATAACCTCTTTCATCCCCTCCAAGTTTTGTTTTCGCGACAAAAAGTAAATAAAAACCTGACAAACAGCAATACGAACAAAACAAAAAAAGAATTATGAAAATCGTCCCAGGGGTTATCGAGTTACATCATCATCGAGTTACACCCCGAAAGAATTTGGCACAGTGGCTTAGTGGTAAGTTTGTTGGACTACTACGCTAGGGGTCGAGGTTCGAATCCCTCAAAAACCCAAAATTCCAACTTATGGTTTTTTTCACTGCGCCACCTCTCGCGAACGTCTGACAAACACCCGAGAGTATGACTGTCTTGAAAGAGCTTCTCAATTAGCCGTTTGGAGTCGGCATAAAAATGTAGATTCCATTCGTTCCAAAAATGAAAACTCACACAAAACTAATGGTTGTGAGAAGCTAGGCCTAGTGTCCCTCCGGACCTGTAGCGCCAACTATTTATTATTTTTTATTTATTTTTTTTTTTTGTTATCACGAAAAATTGTATTTTATAAAATGGATAATAGATAATCAACATAAAAATATACTAACGTAATAAACTGTGAAAAATGTATTCGTGGAAATAAAATTAGATAAGTATGCTTGTTCCTGCAACTATTATTGTGTCTGTTTTGTTTTTTTTCAATAAATATCATTTCACCGAAAATGTCCATAGAAAAACGGCAAAGCATTTAAAGAGAAGAACCGATCACGAATAACTGAGAAATATGATTTTCGAGTTAAAAGATCACACTCGATATTGAAACGAGAATCCACCTCAGGCTACCTGACATACGGTTTAAACTGGAAGTATAGGCTAGGCTGGTTCTTCCAAGTAAGCGTGTGCACCCTTTGATTTAACATGTCACAAGTACATGCATTCAAACTGGGCTACATTCAATTAGGTAAAATTTAACTTGTAGGCCTCTGAAGCTGTCAGTCTATTGAATACTTAGATTATGATCAGACCGTGGACGTGGAGGAATAATGTTCAAGATCCTACAGGCAATTCGTATAGAGTAAAGAATAAAAAATAGTCGGGTTTTTATATATATGTCCCGCTTATTAGAATGCTATGGTTTATTTCCTGGAATAATACATAACGAACGCCGTCGCTCTCGTTGCCACCGTTGCAGCCGCAGCGTCTTTATTGAAAATCCCTTTACAATGGTAATCAAACGATCCGCAGAAAATTCAACAAATATGAAGTGAACAACAACTTCAAGAACTTTTCAAAAATGACGCAAGGCTAATATCTGTTTACGCTCTACGCCTCTACGATCCCGGGTACGCTGCTTCCAGTTATCCAGGCCAAGCGCTCTGGCATCCGCGATGGCTTGGTCTTTGAAACGGAGGTTCGGTCTTCCTTGTCTTCTCGAACCTGGGGGCTGGGATTCGAAGATCCTCTTAGCCGCTGCATTATTGTCCATTCGCTCGATGTGGCCTTGCCGATGTAGTCGACGTGTTTTGACTTTTTGGACTACATCCACATCTTGGTACAGATTATAGAGTTCGCGATTGTATCTTCTCCTCCATTCGCCCTCCTCACACATAGGACCTAAAAACCCGCCGAAGAATTTTTCTTTCGAAAGAGCTCAGTATCAGCTCTCCCTTCTTGCCTATGGTCCAGCACTCGGCGCCATAAAGCAGGACTGGCAAGATAAGGGTCTTGTAAAGCACACATTTCGTCCTTCGAGTTAGGAGTTTTGAACCCAGTTGTTTTGTCAAACCGAAGTAGCAACGGTTTCCTAGGGTAATTCTTCGCCGGATCTTCACTATGGTGTCATTCGTGGAGTTTATGTTTACTCCGAGGTAGGTGAACTCCTTAACTACCTCGAAATTGTTGCTATCAATAGTGACGTGTTGTCCCGGCCGGTGGACAGATGCTTGTTTGTTTGTTGATAGCATGTACTTCGTCTTGCCCTCATTTACTTCAAGGCCAATGGATTTTGCCTGTTCTTCAATCGCCGTGAATGCTTCTATCACGGCACGCTTGGAGCGACCGATGATATCAATATCGTCCGCATAGCCCAGCAGCTGGACGGACCTGTTGAAGATAGTGCCTTCCGTGCTGGTAAGCACTCTGAGCCGGCGGCCTGGTTGTTCTTTAGCTTTTTTATAGCTAAGCGCACTTCTTCTATACTGGGTGGTGGAACTGGTTCTTCATTGACTGGACGTGGGTTCTCTTCTTGTCCTATCACTCTCTCTACATGATGCCCATTTAGCAGCTGCAGGAAATGCTGCTTAAACACATCTACTATTCCCTGCGCTTTGGTGACTAGGTTTCCTTCGCTGTCTCGATGAGCTTGCATTCCGGTTGTAACCAGCAGCTAGTTGCTTGGTTCTTTTATAAAACCTCCGGATGTAATTGCGATCGCGCAACTCTTCGATCTCCTTGAGCTAGGAAACTGCGTAAGCCCTCTTCTTTCTACGCAGGATCTTCTTTTCCTCCCTTCTCCTGGCTCGATTTCTCTCGCTGCCCTTGTTTTGCGCTGCAGCGCTTTCTTGTGTGCATCTTCTGTCATCTTTTTCCTGTATACGCATTCATCATCATACCACGGGCTCTTTCTCCGGGGTGGCTTTTACCCTACAGTGGTTTCGGCTACCTCCTTGATGATGTCGCGATACTGGCACCACTGATTCATGGCGTCTGTGGTAGGTGAGTGCACAGAGGAGAGTTTCATACTCAGGCGCTCGCTGTAGGCTCTGGCTACTCCATGTGTGCTAAGGCGTCCAACATCGAATTTCTTCTTCTGGGGGTTCGTAGCTTCTTCTCGTTGGACAGTCGAGCTCTGAATTTAGCCGCGACAAGAAAATGGTCAGAGTCGACATTTGCCCCTAGGAATGTGTGCACGTCGAGGATTTACCAAAAACCATCCGACTTTAAGCAAAAGGAGAAATTTACCAAAATTCTTAAATTGACAGAAAAAAAAATGTAGTAGCTGTGAAATTTAAACTTTACCAAAATGAATGCCACACTCACAGAATATTCCGCGTCCGCACATTTCCCACCATCACCCAACCAGTTATTTGCGGCAAACTTTCATCTCTCTTGCCGGAATCCAGTGGAATTGTCAATCCTCTAGACAGACCCCATCCAAAGTATCTACATGATGACATCACAGTGATGCGTCAACGTCAGGCTAATTTGCAAAATTTACACCAGCAAAACAAATTTACAACATGACACAAGGACACCGTCAGTCAGTCTGAGCAGGCGGAGGGACGAGCGAACAGTGCTTCGTTTTCTTTAATCAAAGTTTCTTGAGAAACTCGAGGTTGTCATTGTTTTTGTTGCAGTTCATCGTAAAATAAAAACTCTTCCGTCTGTCAAAACATAGGTCTACCTGGCAATACCCGTCAAAGGAGAAATAGCTCAAACGCCAATCGTCATTGGTCGTAGGTACACAATGTATATGTATGTTCGGATAGCATTGATGGAACGATGGCACATTTGCGCCAAAAGGAAATCAAATACGAAATTGAAATGAAATGAAATTGGCAGTTGTTGCTGTAATCGGCATCTGCAAAGTGTTCAAAATGCACATGGATAGAGATGTGATGTCCTGGAGATGACAGTGATGATATTTTTGTTGATTATTAGGTTTTGATGGTAATAAATTGAAAGATTATGCGATTTACCGATGGTAATTGAATATCGACGAGAGCAATCTCATCCTCAGAACGTGGATCAAACAGGCGCCGAAAGGAGTGCTGGGGGAAATTAAATATTTGCCTGGAGATTGTAGCTGCTTGTGCTGTGGAATTTTCTCTATCTACACGGAGAAAACGTTTATGGGCTTTGATCAATTTTAAATGATTCAGGTTGACGATAAGTCCTTGATGTTAAACGATTTGAGGTGGAGGCGAATTGACCTGTCTTGCATATGTGTTGGTGTCAATTTGGGTGTGCTTGACCTGGAAATTTGTTATGTATTCAGTTACAAGTTGAATATTTCCAAGGACCACTGTGAGTTCATTAAGAACCGAAGAGGCGAAGGCCGACTCGATGATTGAGTTGAAGCATGGGATGTGTATGAATATTGTATTGGATGTGTTAGCTCTTTGAGTGGTGAGCTAAACTTGCAAGAATGAAGCTCAAGTCACATATCAATAAGGAAGTATAACGAAACACTGCAGTTCGTTTGTATACTAACTTATTGGCAGGGTGACCGCTGTAGGCTTCTGAAAAGTCGGAAGAAATAAAAGGCTAATGAGAAAAAAGTTACATTTCTGATGCTAGTCTGCAAATTTTGCATTTTTGAAAGATAACTAACAAGCATTGACCCGCTAAACACTATAAAAATGTTTGTGATGGGCAACTGTGTAATATTTTAAAATCTTTTTTTTTTTTTTTGGAAATAAGAGCATTTGAAATTTTTTGAAGCACCTTATCCAACTAAAAAATGGGCCAAAATATCAGAAAAAGGCGTATGATCTCAAAAGAAGTGCCAAATTGCAAATTAAGTCGCAAAACGGCCACGCTTTAAATACTGGGTTTAGAATTTGAGAAATAGCAGAAGCGATCCGACCACGGGTCAGCTAGTGGCTCTCCGAAAAAAAGCCCAAGGAAATGCGATTTCAGAGTAAACATGAAATAAGGTCCCAAAAATGCGCCTACAAAACAACAACGAAAATAATCTAAGTTTGGGGTTGTATTTAAATTTTTGGGGACTTATTTTAATTTTTGAATTGAGGTCTTATTTCATAATGAAATAAGTCCCCAAAGAATTAAGACTCCAGTATTATTTTTGGAGCCCATTTTTATTAAAAAAAAATAGCACTTGGCTGAAAAAATTGCGTAAGATGAAAAACGCGACTTTTTCAGCGCTGATGGCTTTCAAAGTGAGGTTTTAGGTCTATAACGTAAGTGAATACTAGAATAACTGAAAAAATCGAGTGTTTAAAACCATAAATTAAGAATATAGGCCTCATTTCATTGGGGCCTAGTATTCATTTAGAAAATGGGGACTACTATCATTATAAAAATTTACCTCAATTTTGCGGTTTCTCTCATATATTTCTGGGGCCTTATTTCATTTCATTGGGCCCTAATTTACATTTTAAAAATGGGGCATTATTAATGAAAATTTATTCCAATTTTTGGGCTTATTGCATTTTTACTTTTGGTGCCTTATTACCTAGGTTCTTATTTCGCGGATCCTCAGCTAGTTTGGACGGAAATTTCAACGTTTTCCTCCTTGTGTGTGGATTCAAAAACGCATCACGTTAGAGCTACTCGCCAAATACGTACAGATTTCCTTGAAAGACATGTTGAATATGCGAATTTCCGTGTTGGGAACCAAACTACTAGGTCAAAGGAGTCATAAATGTACCTCGGAGTAATGCTCGACAGCAGTTTAAGCTTTAAAACGCACGTCCATCACGCCAGCAAGAGGGCGTCACAGATGCAAGCAGCCCTTTCCCAGATTATGCCAAACATCGGTGGCCCTGGATATGCCAGAAGGATTCTGCTGTCTAGAGTGGTCAGCTCATTACTTTTGTACGCTGCACCGGTATGGGCAGGGGCTCTTACAACCAGTGGCGATTCCTTGTCTTAAGCAATGGGTTAGCTACGTGTTCCGGGGAAGTTTAAAATAAAAATAAAAAATATAAAATAGTTTTTTTTAAACTATAAAAAAAAATCCATTTAAATTCCATTGTAAAATTCCTCACTTTCTTTCAGCTCTTTCAAAAACTCCTTTTGTACCTGTTGGCTGTACAGAGTCTGTGTTTTCATAGGAAAACAGTCAATTCGTTCTTTAATTCAGTGAATTCAAATACCTATGTTCGGGTAGCTTTCAATTACATTTTTAATTAATTCTTCAGGAAAATCGTTCTTTTGGCGATAGTCACTAAATGGTTTCCCATTCATAAAAAAAAAAAAAAAAATTCCATTTACCATTCAGTAAATAGAAATATTTCAGTTTTTCCAGCTAACCATGCGTAAAGGGAATACTGATTTTCATTTAAGTGTCTATTATACTCTCTATTACGGTCCTTATGCGTTGATTTTAAACCTGATAGCTTTGGGCACGATCAACGATAGCGTTCCAAATGGTTTCTCTAATACCAAAAGAGATCACCCTATTGGAAGATGCTCTTATTTTTGCAAATGGCCGCCAATGTCAAATCTGTTTTGACATTTGTGGACTAGACAGATGTAGAATACAAGTGAACAAGCCATGCGATGCACTCCCCAAGAACGCGGAATAATTTCGAATTTTCGATTTTTTGACCAAAATCATAATGAGCAATGAGGCTCATTTCCACCTCAGCGGGTACGTGAACAAGCAAAACTATCGCTTCTGGGGCACCAAAAATCCACGAGTAATGCACGAGGAGCCATTACACCCGCTCAAAGTTACTGCATGGTGCATGGGGCCATTTTTTTCGAGAACGCCGCTGGTCAAACGACAACAGTGGACGGCGCGCGCTATAGGGCCATGTTAACAGAGTTTTTTCTGCCGCATTTGGACGAATTAAGACTGGAGGACATGTGGTTCCAACAGGACGGAGCTACGGCACACACTGCGCAAGCCACAACCGATATTCTAAAGGCGGCGTTACCGGGTCGCCCCATCTCCCGTTTTGGCGATTTGCACTGACCCGCAATATCGCCCGATTTAACCGTTCCATACTTCTTTTTTTTTTGTGGGGTTTTTTGAAGTCCCGTGTTTACGTGAACAAGCCCGAGACCCTAGAAGCCCTTAACGACAACATTCGACACGAGTGCGAGAATCTGTCGCCCGAAGTTCTCGCCGAAGTGATGAAAAATGCCATAAAACGAGCCCGTATGGCAATTAATTATATAATGATATAATCTTCTCGACTTGACCAATAAAACTCGAAAGGTTCAAACAAACATAATCAAAAAACAGAATCGATGTTTTATTTAGAAAAAAAAAAAAAAAAATGAGAGCCAAACAATATCGGATGACTTGTTTTGGCCCACCTTGTAGATCTTCAATTATGGATTTTGTTTTAGCAGTTATTGTTGCAGATTCCATTTTATTTCTAACCAAAATAAAGATCCTATTATTTATCTTAATAATTAGGTACTTGTTTCTATTCAAATAATACGAAACAAACAAATAAAAACATAGCATTTGCTTTGAAATATGAGAAAGTAATTTTCCCTTATTTATCGACAAAATTTTGTACCTATGGAATGAAACAAAACTAGTGTCTATCTTACAATAACTGTCACATTCTGAATAGTTCACTATGATCTATATAAAATTACTTTTCTCCCTTTGCATTACTTCCATCTCACTTCTCACAAAAAAAAAAAAAAACAAAACAAAACAAGAAAGCACCACAAATATATTATTTATTCACATTTATAATCCACGCAAATAGGTAACTATAAAATAATAAATTACAAAATTTCCCACTTAACTTTTAAGATTCTTAGCTTACCTACTGCAATTTCCCTAGAAAGAGAAACATACGAAAGTACAAACAAAAAAGAAGAAAAGAGAACGCAAACAATGTGCTTGCTTACACAATACACATTACAATACAATACAATCCACTTTCGATTTAGCGCAATTGTTTGCGCTATCCCTTCTGCTTATTTAACTGGGCTTTGCTTCGACTGGTAGTCAAACACCCTCATATAGATTGTATGAAATTTGGTAGCGCAATTTCTTGCGCTAAAATCCTACAAGCGGGAGACATTTTTTAAGGGAGTTTTGGATTGTGCGTGTGCGCTGTGTGTGTGTATGCAGGGAATACAGTATCGCAATCGCAACGCAATTCGCAAATTTTAACGCTAAGGAACATTTTAAGAGAACATTTTTGTATGAGAGAATGTGTTGTGTGTTTGGGTAGGAAAATATGATTTGGAAATAATGTAGATAATTTTATTATTTAGTATTCCATTGTTTGTTGCAATTATTAATCTTCATAATAATTTCAACTTCGTCATTTGTTGTATTTTGCGTATAAAATGTATTTCAAAGAATTTATTTTCTTGGCATATTTTCTTGGTTTAGCGCCGCTAAACTAGCTAACTGAGAGGAATCGCCACTGCTTACAACGAAGGAAACAAGAAGGAAGCTCTCGTCAGCAAACAGGCTCTGCGCAACAAGAACACTAAGCGGATTCCGAACAATTTCGGACGAAGCAGCCTGTGTTATTACGGGAATGATTCCCATCGACATTCTCGCTAACGAAATGCAAAGGATCTACCTTAGCGAACAGTCAACCGGCAAGAAGTCACCGTTACCAGAAGGATAAAGGAAGAAGAAAGGGCAACATCTATAGCACTGTGGCAAGCCCGGTGGGATAACACGGAAAAAGGCAGATGGACCCACAAACTGATCCCCACCATCGAGGTTTGGATTAAGAGAACACGCGGGGACTGCAACTACCACATTACGCAGTTCCTGTCCGGGCAGGGCGGGTACCGAAAATATCTTCACAGATTTGGTCATGATAGCTCGCCTTTCTGCCCCGATTGCCCAGAAGAAGAAGAAGATACGGAGCACGTAATATTCCACCGGAGGCACTTTTCAGGAGGAAGAGCGAACTAACCTATTCCGCAGCTTCTTATAAACCACATATTGAGGTCAGAAGACGACTGGTTGGAAACATGTTCATTCATAACGAGTGTACAAAACGAGCTGAGAAGAGCCGAAAGACTAATAAGAGGTGGCAGACGCAAATGATTTAGCATGAGTTGCTAACCAGCCACGCGAAGCTATACCTAACGGCAGTTCCGCGGGGAGTGTGGTAGAAAAGTACACATCAGAGGTGTGGTTTAGTACGTGGCGCGTGGCACTGGATTGATTGTAATCATTGTGTCGACTGATTTTTATTTACTTAGCGATGCTTTTTCGTCGACGTTTGAATTGGGTAAAAGGGAATGGATATAGAAAGTCGTGGCCATTGCATGTATATAAACAAACGTTTGATATTCGAAGAGGAAAGATTGTCAAAAAATCGGAAATAATACCATCCCGACGATCATCGTCGCAAGTCATCCTTCAGCAGGTCGTTCAAAAATTCCTTGAGTTTTTCAATGACCCATTCGTCGGACTCAAATCACAGTTCACCTTCCAAAATGTTGATTGAGCGCCTACCGTCCAAATGGGACTGAGCTGGCAAAGTGTTCATACAAAGTCCTTCGAGGCAATTAAATGAATTTCGTACACGCATTCTTGGGTGCGATACTAGCATGAGGTACATTTTACTGGTATAGCTCACTTCTTGTATCGTTCCGTCTTTGGTCGTTTGCCCTATAACAGCTATTAAGCTAAATGGCTTTTTGAGCTCATAGAAAAGACGTCCGATTTTTATTGCTCAACTGTAAGAAGTTTAAAATTTAGCAACTGTTATTGCCTGAACCTTCTTATGGAAAGTCTTTAAGACTCCCCGAAAATAAAAATCACAAGACCTGAAATGCCTTTATTGAATTTAAAATTCGACTGTCACTGCTCCATAAGTCGCGTTCACAAATAATATAGATAAGCCTTTGAGAGATAAATCAGTGGCGCAATCAGTGGAAATTTAACAGGAAAAAAGTCCCCACTCTCATTCAATATGCTAAACAGAAAACATCAGGGGGAGGCAATTCGCATTTCGAACGCACACTCGAACTCTCCAGTCTCCACTCTCTAGTTGTAACTGGTACTGGTACGTGCTAAGATAAGAAAAACCATCCCTTGCTCGTGCAACAAATTCCCGTCTATTATTTACCCGAATATAGGTTGCCTTGTATATTTTACATGCGAATGCACTCGACTGACTTTTACTTAGGGATCCACATTCTTCGTCTTGCTCCTTGGATGGTGTTCACTTTTTGATCTCTCTGTGCTGTGTGCTGTGTGCCGTTCGACGCAAAAAGCGAAAAATTAATCGAATGAACAGTCATCGCATATAGAGTCAGTTTGATTTTTGTTCAAGTATTACACCCGTATCTTGGAGCTGGCATCCATATAGCACCCACCTATATACGTTAACATCAGCCTACGCTACGATGTACGTTTATAAAGTTAATCTATTAGAAAATCGAAAATTTGGAAGCATTTCATGAGCTTTAACTAGGCAACTAAAAAGGATGATATAGCGTGTAGGGCGGGCGGTATTACTTTTGATTGCTATGACTTATTTTGATGGGGGCACTCATATGGAACTGTCCGGGTAGAGGTAGCGTGTGCTTTAACTCTGAGTAAGTTGATTAGGAGGCGAGGAAACTTTTCAATTCGACCAAGTAAAGTCGTTGGTGCGGATGCTTTTTTATTGGGGTAGATGTCGTGTGTGACACACGAGACACGACACACTGTGGAATGGGGTGTGCAAAGCAACATCAGTGGTCGCAATTTGTCATTCAGCTCAGAGGCTTGCCAGATTGTTTGTGAATATGGCGCCCCACATTACCCTTGGCAGTGTAATAATAAAAATAGGTGCGACACCCTCTCAACTGAATCTTCAAGAACCGCGATTCCTGTTTCTCAACTGCATTGATTTGTGGTGTTTCATGTTTTTCGCTCCGAGTCTCAGAATCTGTTTTCAAGTATAAACTTATTTCTTGCCTTTAGCTAGCCTACTCTACAGCCAGACTTTTTGCTTTAAGGGTGTTTCACGAAAAGGGTATCAGGGTATAAGGAATCCTAGGCCTAGCTTCTCACAACCATTCGTTTTGTGTGAGTTTTTCATTTTTGGAACGAATGGAAGGGATCTACAATTTTATGCCGACTCCAAACGTCTAATTGAGAAGCTCTTTCAAGGCATTTATACTTTCGGGTGTTTGTCAAACGTTCACAAGAGATAGCGCAGTAGAAAACAACCCTAAGTTGGAATATGGGTTTTGCGCGGTTCGAACCTGGGACTCCGCGCTTAGTAGTCCAACTCTAAGCCACTGCGTATACCTAAGCAGATTATAAACGATCCGAACTAAAACCCAGCCCTTCTTCCAGCAAGGTAGGCAGGTAGAAGTGGCGGTTCAGCTTTGAACCAAAGTAGCACTGTGATGTGCCTTTTTGTTGCCACGACTCGTGTGACCTAGTTTGTTATGATTGTTAAGGGCGTGATGCATTCGGTGCCTATATCCAACCTGTGGAGTTGAGGAAACGGATTATGTCTAAAATCCCTTTACCCGAAATGTCGCTAAGTTCGTCGAAAAAAGGTTGGTTCAGCGTGCGCAATCTGACTCTTGCTACTACCGGACATTTACAGAGAAAATGGGAGAGAGTTTCTTTCCCATTTATGTTCCCGCAGCTGCGGCAATGAGGGCTATGTGGGATCCCAAGTTTGGCCGCATGGTCTCCAATCGGCCAATGCCTCCGGCGATATCTGGGCGGGTTCTGTTTAGCAAGTTCCTTGTTCTATTTTGATCGTATGTGGGCCATATGTTCCCCGATATGATGCAGTTCGCCAACCCCCTCCATTGGAGGTTAGCTTTCTGCAGGAAATGTGAAATAATTTGTCCCTTGACCACTCCTAGTGGAACGTGGATTCTTGCCGCGAGTGAGCTGTGTAAGGCTGAGCTCCGCCTGGCAAGCTCGGCTGCACGCTTGTTACCTGTTATGTCACTATGACCTGGTACCCAGAGAAGTGTGACGCTGAAACGTTCACCCAGACGGCAAGCTCATTCCGGCACTCCTGCACCAGCTTAGAGGATATAGTAGCGGAATTGATGGCTTTGATGGCGGCTTGGCTATCTATAAGGATAGCAATATTTTGTTTGTGCGTTGCGTCACGCTATAGTTGCGTGCAAGCTTCTCGGATAGCCAGTAATTCCGCCTGGAAGAACCTGGCAAAATCCGGCAAGCGATATGATACTGATATCTCCGGTGATTCTGAGTAGACCCCGGCCCCCACACCACAGTTCGTCTTAGATCCGTCGGTGTATATGACCGTGTCGAAGCCCTGCACTACCTCGTTCCTCTTCCACTGAGCTCTGGAAGGGAAACTTACATGGAAGCCTTTGTTGAAATTAAGTCGGGGTGTGATGTACATAGTTGGTTGGAAACGTAACCATATCGTTTGGTAACGAGTTCAGGATGTTGCTGTGGCCGTACGGACTTGCACTCCAGCACCCAGACTCCCTGAGTCTTATAGCGCTGCATAGTGCGGTATAATTTGTGTGTAGGTCGAGAGGAAAAAGATGCAGGAGCACAGTAAGGACATCCATTGGAGCCGACCTCATTGCACCCGTCGTGCCTATACAGGCTGTTCCTTGCAGTCTTTTTAGTTTTGTAAGGTTGTAGCATTTATTCAACGTAGGCCACCACACGAGTGAATGGGTGAGAATTGGATGTACTACGGCCGTGTACATCCAAAAGGTCATCTTTGGTTGAAGTCCCCACTTCTTTCCAAATGTTTTGCTGAAGGGCGTAGAAAGCAAAACACGACTTCCTTACCCTGTGTTCTATATCTTGTTTCCAATTAAGTTTTGTATCAAGCATGATGTCCAAATACTTAGCGCTGGAAGATAGTGTGAGTTGTTGACCATTTAGACGGGGGAGGGCGAAATCGGGTATTTTGGTTTTGGAAGTGAACAGCATCAGTTCAGTTTTACTCGGGTTAACGCCGAGGCCGCAACTTGCAGCCCAGGTGCTGAACTTATCTAGAGCGGCCCCCATAATTTCGCTAATTACGGAGGGAAACTTGGCCCTTTTTCTTGCGATTTTTCAGAATTCTGCAGCGGTCCCGCTGATCACAGTTGGATAATACGCGACTGAATGCAATTGCTGGTAGTCAGGGAAAACATTTTCCACACGGAAAAACTCTGCAGAGTTGAGATTGGCAGGCTGAGCAAGTTAGTAGCTGGGAGTTCCAAGTCGTAGCGATTGGATTGCCGACAGTCAGCGTTAACATAAAGCTGCAGTCGGGCGGCCTTTTCAACGGGCTATTTATAGTGCTGCTAATCTATATAGAAATAGAAGTCGAATGTGGGCCTAGGATTAAAGGTAATCGGCTTTGATAGCCATATTGGCAGTCTTACTGTGGAGAAGTGCCGCCAATGGTGAGGCAGTCAAAAACTGAAAAGAAACCAGACTAAGATGACTACTAGACCGAATATGTCCGAAAGCCGGTCAAAAAGCTGTCAAATCAAGGAACTTCTCGTTTAAGGAGAATATCCAGTGCTTGACAATAGCCAAAACTATGACTTTTGACGTCGAGTCCCCATTTTAGAAAAAAAAAGCGTCACTGATGTAATCAGGGATAAAACATGATCCATCAAATATTTGGTCGGCGCAGTGGCTTGGTGGTTAGTGTGTTGGACTACCAAGCAAGGGGTCCCAGGTTCTAATACCGAAAAAAAAGTCCGTGTTAATGTTTTTTTCCACTGCGCCACCTCTGGCGAACGTCTAACAAACATCAAACATGTGGTTAGAGATTTGCTGTGAGAGCTGACAAGGGCGGGCCTACCGATAGTCTGGCGTACTAAACTCGTACGTATAAAGAAAGCTGCCAATCCCCACAGCTGACGATTCAAAGTACAGATCGGACCTCCTATACACCCCGGCAGTTCCTTGAAATTGCAAATCTACCCCCACCATGCAAGAGGATGCCGCACTGAGCCCCATGGCAAATATTTGAAAGATATAACCTCCCTTGCTGTGGGTCATCAGCATTCCTTAAGTCGGTGCTCTCGGTGGCGTAAACAATATCTTCCCGAAATCCTCTTAGCAAATTTCTTTGGGAGCCTTTGTAATCCCATTTTCTTGCAATCCACTTTGGCATTCTCAACTGATGTCAGATGGCAGGAGGAGAACATGCAACCCGTTCAGCTTTGTAAACTGCTTACAAAGTTCTGTTCGCATCTCTTTCGTTTTTCCGCCCGTTAAAGTGTTTAACTTTATTGCAGCACCTATACAACAATGTAGCATCTCGGAGTACTGCTTGGCAACAAAGGAAGGATGCATTCTTTATTTTCGGTCTCAAATGGGATCTAGAGTGGCTCAAGATTGGGGGGATCCCTGATGTCGGTGGCTGCAGTAGTCATATTAAAAACGACGAACAACGAAAGAAAACGACTCTCAAATGTAAATACACTTGTTCCCGATTCACATGGAAAAAAAAGGACGAAAATAAAATTGTTTTTGTCGTTACGGTAATTTAGCAAGTCTCTTACATGAGTGGCTTGGCTGCGCTCTGTCTTATTCCCAGTCATTTGCCGGTGCAATGTATTGAAACAAAAGGGATGTGTACCGAGCAAAAGTCTACCCCTTTGCGCGCTCTCTCATCCTATAAATGACACTTGTGCGAGTTTCGGAAGGAGCTCGCAACTCGGATTGTTTGTTTCAGTATCTGGCTTCGTCCTTTCTGTGTCGCCCGCTGCGGATATAGAAGCGAGGAGAATGCTTTGCCAAAAACGTTTTTCCGTATCTGAAGGGAGGAGATTGAGAATGAGAATGTCCTTTTGGCAGCATTTACAATTTCATTACACTCTTGTGTGTGCTGCTGCAGCAGATCCCTTGTCGTTCTGCTTGATCTGCAAGGATGACTTGAATTCATCCGCTTTTCACTGGCAGATTGCATTTTGCTTTCGCTTTCCTCTGCCTCGAAGGTGCGCTATATTGATGTAGATAGGTATGCGACCTTCTTTCTCGTGCGCTTGCACACAGTGTCATCCCATTGATGCCATGAAAGTTTGATGCCGTAGAATGTGTCGTCATCATCGAGGAGCGCAAGACGGATAAAGCGATTGTTAATTTTCACCCCCCCCCCCCCCCCCCCCGGCGTAGTGTTACTTGCGAACGATGCTTGACTTACAGCTGAAGGGTGAAATATCCTCCAAGTGCTTGTACACAGCATACGTAAGTGCGATGCTTGTGTAGCTAAGCACACGCACGGCTGTGTGATGCTTTACCAGTATGTAGCCGGCGCATTGTTGCATATTCCATGTGAATCGTTCAAGTGACGGGCAATTGAATGTTTGCCAACAAAATTTAAAAATTTTCCCTTCATGGAATAATTAAGTTGTGGCTCTGTGTGTGTTTGTTTTTGCCGAGCGCAAAAATTGGTACTTCATGTGCGCCGCGGATGATGTATGAAAATTTGCGGGGTGTACCACGAAACACTTGCTAAGGTTTGTGGTATTGTTTTTCGAGTTGCTCTCGTGTGTGTGAAAGATAAAGTGGCATTTACATAAAAGGATGACGCTGAGTCCTTTGGGGACAAAAAGAATTGACGTTATTTTGTCGCCGAGAGTTTTTACCTAGAGTGCTCAAGCTCAAATCAAGCCTGGTGTGACGTAGTGAATTCGACTCAATGGAGCTATGAATTACGTAATAGGTATCGACGCGCTGTGCGCAAAAGTCCAACGGAAAAGTAAGCTGCGATTTCAGATCAACAATTGAGCGTTCCCGTGCCAGTGAGACAAAGAAGTGCCCGTAGTGTCGAGAATATAGCTGCCGCTGAGGCTTCAGTTGAAGAAAGCCCAACTGTGTCTCTCACACGTCGTTCTCAAGCGTTGGACATCTCTGTGACGTCGTTGTGGCGAATTTTGCGAAAAGATCTTGGCCTACATCCTTACAAGATTAAATTGACGCAATAACTGAAGCCGCTTGACCACCAGAAGCGTCGTATGTTCGTGAATTGGGCTGAGCAACAACTTGAAAATGATTCGGATTTTCATCGAAAAATCATCTTCATAGACCAAGAGCCGACAGCAAATTTTGGGAGTGGAGGTATAACCAAAATTCATATACCTGAACGTGTAGATACACACATCCATAATACAAATTTAAACATCTGGCAGGGTTGCTTTTCAGCCGGGGCTGTGGGCGGGCGTTTGAAAACGGTAATTTTTACGATTTTTGTGTCCGAGGTATAACCACTTGAATGCATATTCAAATAATAGATAATTGCGTACTGATTTCAAATCTTTAGGTCCCAGACGTTTTACTTTCAGCTTTCCCCTTGCCAGACGCCCCCTAAAGTGGCCCCCACCTTCAAAACTTTTTTTTTTTAATATAACCATATGCTGGTCACATAAAAATAATCTGCAACTCTTCCTCATTACGAATATATAAGTCTCAGACAAGTTATTTACAGCCTTCACCCCGCCAGACGTCCTTAAAGTATCTTTAAAAGGAAACTTTCAAAAAACTTTTTTTAAATACATATTAATTACATATATTGAATTTACAATAGGTATTTATTAAATAATCAATTCATATTTAATGTTTTGGTCACTTATTGGTACAAATTGTTTAAAACATCAATAACAGCAATTTTAATAGAACCTTAATACCGAATAATCTAAAAATGCGTTCCTTAAACAATTAATTCTCCTTTAGAAATTCAATAATCGGACCTAAAAACAACATAAGTGAGAGTTACAGTTTGTTTGTGAAAAACTGTTTTGTCAAAAATTGTTTGATAAAATCGGACACTATTCTCTTAATCATTCAATTATTCAGTTACTTATTCTCTTATATTGGTATCTATGGCGCCTAATTTTATACGTAGAAAAGTAGTACTGCTATTACCTACGGAAGTTCTTTTGACATATGAATATCAGCACTAGGGTTGCCATATTTTGCTCGCAGCTCGACGGGACAAATTGCATAAATATGGAAAAAAACGGGATTTCTAAATTTCTCCCGGGACAAAATAATTTTTATTCATTTGAATGAAAGCTGTCAATTTGAAATAAAATTACATTGGGGACGTTCGGATTCTAGCTTAGTAAGTCTTACACCAGACTGACTAGATTGATTTGAGTTTTAATAGGCCCAGAGTGGTCAAGTGTATAGTTTTTGCAGTTGACATTATTATGGAGGGGAAGCCGACGAATCGGGACAAAAAAATCCTGCCTGCGTACTCAATTGACATTTCGAAGAGTCAAATTTAAAACAAACAAGGTGTCATTTCGAAAGCTACTCTGCAAATTTAGAATTTTCGCACGATATTTAACAACCATTAGTTCGCATAACAGTATAACAGTGTTGTGGTAGGTAACCGTGTCACATTTTAAATGTAATTATTTCAGAATAAACATTTTTGAAGATGTATGAAGAGACTTCTAAATAAAATCGGGCAAAATCACATAAAGGTTACGCTGACCGCGAAAATGTAACAACAATTCAAGTTGTATAGTCAATGCTTTCGGATACCTATAGGTACCCTACCTAGTCCCGAGTCCCGACATATCTAGTTGACGTTTTACAGAAACTAGGAATCCCTATTCCTATATGCTAGGTGTGCTTGGTTGAAAATGTTAACGAGAATTTGTTAAGTCCGTATGATACGACATTTTACTCTCAATGAGGAAATCATTTTTTCTTACATTAATAAAAAAATGTAATAAAAGATGTTTGCTGTAGTTTTTTGTTTATGAATTTTAGTCGCAACCCGGGACAAAAGATGTCCCGGCGAGACAACCAAAATTCTGTCATAAATCCGGGACCAAACCGGGACGTCTGGCAACGCTAATCAGCACTTTACTTGAGTGTAAGGGCGCTACATTTTTTAATAAGTAAGAAAGAGATGGGTGCTTCACGTATTCTTATGTACATCAGGTATATAACTGAGTTTTTGCCCAATCGCCTATTATTTGTCAGTGGAAACGAAGTACTTCTTTTACGTACATGTTTCACCGGTTTTATCTTTTATCAGTCCTTCTACGTTTGCTTTTATATGCATAGATATGATAGACTATCGATGTTTAAGGAACAGTAGGGACCAGCATAATGGTTATATTAAAAAAAAAGTTTTGAGAGTTTTTAGTAAAAAGTATTTTAAAGATACTTTAAGGACGTCTGGCGGGGTGAAGGCTGAAAAGAAAACGTCTGGGACATACATATTTGTAATCAGGAGAATTATTCTGATTTTTTGATGTATCACTCATGTGGTTATACCTCTGATACCAAAAGTTGATTTTTCGCCCACTTTAGGGGGCGTCTGGCAAAGGGAAAGCTGAAAGTAAAACGTCTGGGACCTAAAGATTTGAAATCAGTACGCAATTATCTATTATTTGAATATGCATTCAAGTGGTTATACCTCGGACACAAAAATCGTAAAAATTACCGTTTTCAAACGCCCGCCCACAGCCCCGGCTGAAAAGCAACCCTGCCAGATGTTTAAATTTGTATTATGGATGTGTGTATCTACACGTACAGGTATATGAATTTTGGTTATACCTCCACTCCCAAAATTTGCTGTCGGCTCTTAGACTATCAGCGATGAGGCTCATTTCTGGCTGAATGGCTTCGTCAATAAACAAAATATGCGGTATTGGTCAGGCAGCAATCCACACGTACTCCATGAGTCATCATTGCATCCCGAAAAAATTACGGGCGGAGTCATTGGGCCGTACTTCTTCCGTGATGATCAAGACCGGCACGTTAGGGTGAATGGGAATCGCTACCGTTCAATGATAACCGAATATTTTTGGCCCCAATTGGATGATATGGACTTGGAGGACATGTGGTTCCAACAGGACGGCGCCACAGCCAGCAAATGTCACAATCAATTTATTGGAAACCAAGTTTGGAGAATGTGTTATCTCACGAAATGTACCAGTCGCTTGGCCGCCTCGGTCTTGCGATTTCACGCCGTTAAACTATTTCCTGTGAGGCTACGTCAAGCCTATGGTCTATGCCAACAAGCCAGCGACGATTGATGAACTTCTTACGAATATCGAACGTGAAATTGCAACAGTATCGGCCGATTTATGCTTGAAAAACGTCGAAAATTGGGTTCAGCGTCTGGACTCCTGCAATCGTGCCCGTGAGTTACATGTTCCCAAGATCCATACAACATGAATCTATGAAACATGAGCAAGCCACGTGACGGCCTGCACCTGCAGTAAACATATTTACCAATTTTGCACACGGCCTGCACCTGCAAATCAGCAAGTGCGGCTGTATAACAGGACTAAACAAATGTGGTAAATGTGTTTACCATATCCAAGCCAGCTTGCAGCTGCCTATCAAAAGGTCATGTTCCAACAACGGAACTAATAGAAAGAAGCAGTGAACATGTTATAATATGCATGCACTGCCTGCAGCTGTATAACAGTATAAGCGAGGAGTCTAATTTCTGTTGTCTAGCTGTTGTGTGTTGTGTTACATATATATTCCTTGCTTTGTTTTGCTATTCAAAACCAAGTATAAATATGAGCCAAGACGATTGGTTTAGTTCAGTTCAAGTTTGACCATCGATAGATGATAATTGTAAAAGTTTTAAGTTGTCCAAATTAAATGTCATTTAAAAATAAATGTAAATAAATAGTGTTCTAATAATATTGAAGATATTTAAATAAAGTGTAAACAAAAAGGTTTTAAATATGTTTTATTCGTGTCACACACGTTACTCGTGGTGGCCATGCAAAAGAAATCGAGTTCCATAAAATAATGGCATCAAACGTACTTTCACAGGAATAAAGAATTTCATTGATATCCAAAACCGTTTTTGTTTTATTTTAAAAAATCTTTTGTAGCGCTCTTATTGAAAATCCCGATATATAAATACTCAAAACTTTGTGCAAAGTTAGAGCTATAGTTTGTAACTTATCAGCTGGCTTTATGGCCCATACCATGCTCAATAACAGAGATGTAGGTCGTGAGACATTGCGTCCAAAATGTTGAAAGGCTTGTATCCGTCGGGCTTTTAAGCTGAGAGCAGGGTAACCTCATGCAGAATATTCTCCGGATGTAAGTGGATGTGGAGTTTCCGAGGGAGAAGCTTGTGAATTTTACACGAGCTATAAAATCGGTGATGTTGGATTTTCCTGACTGAACTGAAAGACTAAACTTGGTATAGGTACTAGCTAAGTAGTCGCTGTGAATTTAAACTTCATTCTAATGAAATGATCATGCGATTCCTGAGTACTGACTGAAAGAAACAGATTGCCAATCAAAGCTATACCGAAATGCGACTTTGGCGCATTCAGCTATGAGGCTCGTTTATGGCTTGACGCGGGTTTGCTTAAAAAACACCATTGAGATTAGTCTAAAAGACATTCTACGGACTATACATTGCATCCGGAAAAATACACCACTTTGTGCAGTTGACACGCTGATGACATCGTTGGAGGCTTCTCTCTTTAAGTGGGCAGGAATTTAGATGAACGAGGACTGAAAGTGGAACTGCTGAAGACGATAGGAGTACATATGTATCTTCGTTAACATTAGATGACCTTATAGATGACCTTATACTTTACTGAATGGAGGGATGAGAAGATCCATAAGAAGCATTCAACGATACAAATCTAGAGCTCCCTTTAAGTTCACGGTAGAGTATATTCAAAACTACAAAACCAAACAGACCGGCTACTCGTCCTTTACGATCCGAAAGGGGTATGGCGACTAGGTAGCACCGCCGAGACTGTGCGATTTAGTAGCACCCGGCAGGCTGTCAAAGTGACAGAAATAGAATGTAATTGCGACCGCGCTGATAGTTTTAAATTCATTGCTTCGGAAAAAGGACAGCAGGGCTTAATTCTTAAAAATAAGACTTAAAATAAAGTAATGAAATTACTTGCGACAGGCAAATTCTTATCGACCATAAGCGAACTGTTGGAGAACTCACTACGTACACTCAACTTGTGGACAAAGCAATGTGGTCTTGGAATCAATCCCCAAAAAACCGAACTTGTGTTATTCAGAAATAGAAGAAACATACCGCAATTCGAGCCACCAGCTATTGAGGGAACTCCCCTAAGAGTGGCAGAAAATGCGAAATATCTGGGAATAATTCTAGATAGGAAACTCAATTGGAAACCAAACATCAAGGAAAGAGTAAGGAAAGCAGCAAATGCATTCTATGCATGCAGCCGTATCTTCGGCAGAAAGTGGGGACCAAACCCTAGAGTAATTCTGTGGATGTACACGGCTATAGTGCGACCAATACTCACATATGGCAACTTAGTCTGGTGGCAAGCCGCGGACAAGGTAACTAATCTGAAAGAAATGACAAAAATACAAAGATTAGCATGTATAGGAACAACCAGTGCAATCAGAACGACACCAACCGCTTGGTTATAGGCCATTCTCAACTTGCTCCTCCTGGACCTATGTATGTAAGAATCGGCCGCCAAGAGCGCCCTCAGGATTAGCCAAACAAAAGGCTGGAATCCTAATGCTATAGGACATACGCAGATTTTGAAGAGATACGTAGAGAACGATGTTAGCTCTGACTACACGTCTCCCTCCCTAGATTTCGACAAGCCATTCTCCTGCTCCTTTCCGAGCAGGGAGGAATGGAAAACGAATGAACCCGCTAAAAGGAAATCTATATCCATCTACACAGACGGATCAAAGATTGACCATGGCACTGGAGCCGGTCTATTCTCGGAGGAATTAAACATACGCCGCTCAATCAGGCTTCCTGATCATAGCAGTGTCTTCCAGGCTGAGGTTCTGGCAATTATGGAAGCGGCGTGTATGGTGTCAATGAGGGCAATACCACGTAATGATATTACCATATTTATTGATAGCCAGGCAGCCATTAAAGCTATTTCGGCTACTGAAATCAAATCAAAGCGAATTCGCAGCTGTCGCGAAGAGCTCAAAGCTCTTGGCTCGCATGATAATATAAATCTCTGCTGGGTTCCTGGACACAGGGACAAACCGGCAATAAGATGGCAGACGAACTGGCAAGAAAGGGGTCTGCAATAGACCATGATCAGGCACTACAATCGATCAAACCACCACTCTGTTACCTCAGAGAACGGGTGGAAAACAAGATCCGAATGAAAGCCAATAACAGGTGGAAGACACTAACAACCTGTGAAGCATCAAGGAAGCTTTGACCTGAATATGACAAAAGCCGGACCAACAAACTCTTTAAGTTTGACAGATCATTACTGTCTAAGTTGGTAGGTGGTCTGACAGGTCATAACTTCCTAAAAAACCACACAATGAAATTAAACCTCATAGACGATGACATTTGTAGAGGCTGCGGTGATGAGGAGACGCATGAGGACACACCTCACTTCCTCTGTCACTGCCCGAGCCTCTGTCACTTGCGAAATAGAACACTTGGAAGATATTACTTCCAAGATATTCAAGAACTCTCAAATATCTTACTCTTTAATCTTCACAGGTTTCTGAGGACATCAAGATGGCTGGACAACATCGAATAAGGAGAAGGAAACGAGGCCAAAATACAATGCGGCTAAGCCCCACAAATAAAGGGTATCACAATGGGTCCACAAGGACCTGAGTGTGGCGAAGCGAGGGTCACCCGCTTCATCAGCCCAAAAACCTAACCTAACCCTAAAGTAATGAAAAGCTTGTATATTTTAAGATAGTGAAATAAATGAATTGTTCTCGTTAAGAGACGCGTTTTTTTTTTTTATGTTGGTCAAATCGCCAAAGGGGTATCATTGACAGATCGAATTCTGTATTCCAAAAGCCTTGCAACAAGCAAGGTAGGTGATGTTTATAGTTCGAAATAATCAAATTTCTCGTGATTGTTTCGGAACGCTCCCTAGAAAATGTTAGTGAAGATGGTTGGTACCTCAACTATGCACTTCCAATCATGCGGAGAGTTCGTTATTGGACTTAGATTCTGTCAAAGAAACTACGTTAAAAGCTGGTATAGTACTTGCTTGCCAGATAATAGCATGTCCGATTTAGAACCGCATTTGGCCTTCTTGTATGCTGTCTTGGTAGCCATTCGCTTTTAGTGCTTTAGGTTAGGAAGGTTAAGCGTTTTGGCAGGCCTGCGCTCTCCGCTGGGATCATTGGATCTATTTCAGGATATCTAATTTATCCAAATGGAGATGGAGTCGCTTACGATTTTAAGTCGCAATTTCGAGAGTCATGGAGCGCCAGTTAAGCATTCTACACCCACAAAGTTTGTGAGGATTTATCAAATAGCCGTGAAGCACAGCGGACTATACAAACAAAACTCGTGATACGCATTCTACGATGCGGTTAATATCCCCGTCGAAGACTCCTTGCATTGTGGTTTCTTACGACGTAGCTAAGATACAAAATATTGAAGGTATGCGGAATGCCTAATGAAGCTGAACAGAAATTAGAAACTCCTCAAGAAGCGACCCAAGTCTTATGACGTCTTTTTGGCTTCAGCGAGTTAATATATCAAGCAGTCCCGATATGAGCAAGGTTGGCAAGTTTCTGGGTCTTTCTTGGCCACTGAGAGTCGATGAATGGCAAGATCGATGAGGTCAAGGCCCACTTGAAACTAAAGGTTGATGCAGCCCGATGACTTGTGGATCCAATTAATTGGTTTCGCTGGAAGTAAATTCGATCCCTGCTGCGTATCTAGATCTTGGAAGGTCTTCCGTGCTTCATTCGACAAATTGTGAACAAAAGTACCCATGCCTTGAATCACGATATTTTGATAACCCTTATAGGTAGGCGCCAGAAAGGCTTTAAAAATATTTTCCAATTTGGGCTTGGTCTACTTTCATTAGTGAGTCCATTTTTGACTGTTTGAAAGACCTTGACTTTGCTACAGTGAACTCTTTGCATCCTTATGAACAGACTCCAATTTTGACACGTTCCACGGCTGCATGATTGCTCTCTTCGCGGTGTTCATAGCAAACAAGGTACCTATCCTATCGTTATGAATTCATGAACTCATTCATAAATGTCCCCCGCAAAAGTACATAAACAAACTTGTCACCATTAGGCGACAGTTAACAAAAGGTCGCCTTTGACAAACTGACGGTCAGAACTGTAAAAGGCCACAGCATTCTATTATTCCAACTACAACCATCAATCACCGTTTGACATCATCTTATCGCATTCATTAGCACTCCCAGCGAGATAGTAACAAATGTTACAATACCCACCCCTCAGGCAAAGCTGATGTTGCTACTGACTCCGTCTCATTTAAAAAATATGTATATATTTCAAAAGCCATACTCTGCTTAAGTTATGCCCTTCTGGTAGATATACAGTATACCTTCCTACATCTCTACACAGCTGAATAATTGGCCAACATTTCTGCCAGTCAAAGTGACAAAGTCGCCTCCGCTTTAATGTAAAAAGTTCTTCCGCCCCTGATTCACACGCCACTTGAATTCGAGTCGTGCGCTTCCAAGGAACTCAATTTATCAACAATCTAACCTAGGAGCGTACGAACGCAGGATTTGAGCATTCCATGCTCATCCCAATCACTCAACGCCCCCTATTCCGCCTCGAAATAGTTACAACAAATGCGACTTTGTCATCATGACAGAGGCCAAAGCCTGTCCGCCGGCGGCGGGGGGCAAGGCATGAGATAGCGAAATAAAAATTCCTTAAATAACTTTGCCCACACGCAGGCTAAAGAGCAGACGAGCGGGCAGCAGAAGGAAATAAGCGACAAAATTATCTTCCCGACGCCCGACCACGAGGAGGAATTCTCTCATCTTCCTAATGGCATACTGGCGGTGGCGATGTGTAAATGTGTCTCAGAAAACATAACATCCTGCGGACTTTCCTTGCGTTAAAAGAAACAAATACACACACGCTGCTGGAAGGCGTGTTTTGCTTCGGAGATTCGCAGTTCACTTTGAACTTCCAAGGACGAACGGCAGTTTCGCCTGCGAAATGACGGAGAATCGGTCGTTGAGAGAAAAAGAAAAAACACCACCCCTATATTAGTATCCACCATTCATCCTTAAGAGGATAAATGTTCACACTTGATATTGTTTTGCTAGCAAACAAATGACTACCTACCCATTCGATAAACCAAAACGATATCCTTTTGCATGTCCTATGCCATGGGTGTGTGTGAGAGAGAGATGGCTCCCGCACCTGCTTCATTTCCTAAAAGGCTGCAACGCACTGGCGAAGACTGAATCCAGTGGCAAGAGAATGAATGTCCTGAACGTGATAGAACTTTAATTTTGTCCAAATTGTGATTTGATGAGGATGGACGAACAGGGACAGGATGCTGCCGAGTGTGCGTGTGTGTGTTGACTTTTGAAATCACAAAGGGCGCCTCTGCTGCTCTGACTCCCCTACTCCAGAGATGATAAGGCCAAATGGCAATGGCATGGCGGACGAAAAAGGTCAAACGGCATATCATCGGGCAAATACATTGAATTAGTCAAGTGGCGATGGCTGCTGGGAGTAGGCTTATTATGTGGACCATTCAAATTCAAGGACATGTAAGCGGTGGCAGCAGATGGCTACGTTTGTCTTGAGGAGGAATTGTTTAAAATTCAACTGACAGCGGTGCGATGTGTTTTTGTATAATATGCGAAGCACACACACCGCACAGCCCGAGGCTGTTGAGTTTATTTAAATCTGAACTGGAAATAGCTATGTTTTTGGGGTTTCCTCTGACTCGATAGACGCTTTTCGGGGAGAATCTGCTCCGCACATACCTACACGTATAAATTACAATTTCTGCTAGAATCCATTCACGGTTTGCTATGAAATACCTCAACGGGAGGCTACCGCACATGTCTAAAAAAAAAATCAATAGCACAGCGGTTGGTTACAAATTTTGTGTTAGTCGATTCTCTCCGGATGAGCATGTGTAATGAGGTTGACGAGGTCTGTGGTCTGGTGTTGAGAAGCTGTACTCTTAAGCCCCCCACGGGATTTTTGTTTGGGCGTGTAGGCTACTTGATAAGACAAATGAGGTGATGCATGCCTAAGCTTATCATCAGGTCATCTATACTCACACAACTTTATACGATCAGTGACACTCATTGGAACTGATCTAAAATAACTACATAAAAAAGTAAACGTCGTTTGTTTAGCACCAAACGAGGCCGAATCAGCGGCTTCTCTTTAATATGTCCTTCTCTGCGTACCCACTCAAAAAAAAAAAAAAAAACAAAAATAAGAATCAAGTTGTTGGCAGGAAATAGCTGAAGGGTTTTCCAATAAGTATGTTATTGTGAATGACCCACTATTTCGGTAGCTGTCAGTTTTGAAGCTTTTATTCTTTTACATTTGACAAGTAGAAACTACGCCATTACTAAAAATGGAACGATACACGCTTCAACAACGCATTGAAATTATTAAAATTCACTAGAAAAATGGTGAAAATCTTGCAGTCACAGTTCGCAAAACTAAATCACTTTTTTTGCGCACGTCGTGAAGCACCTTGTCGGAC
Source organism: Cheilosia urbana (assembly GCA_946477585.1). Taxonomy (NCBI): domain Eukaryota; kingdom Metazoa; phylum Arthropoda; class Insecta; order Diptera; family Syrphidae; genus Cheilosia; species Cheilosia urbana. Next base: position 141,517,333 of record OX297853.1, read on the forward strand.
AGAAATTCAGAAATTGGTGGAAAAATTCGAGCTGTTGGGACAAGTTAGTGATGAGAAGAATAGGACCCGTGCTCAAGAACAACTAAGAATATTGCTGCTGTAGCCCAAAGTGTTGAAGAAAACCCCGGTTTGTCCATTCCTCGTCGTTCTTTGGAATTGGGCATTCCACAAACGTCATTACACCGTATTTTGCATAAAGACTTAGGTCTTAGGTTAGGTTAGGTTAGAGTGGCAGGCCGCCTCAAGTGCAGCCTCACTTAGGCCAAATTAGGCCCATTGTGTTACCACAGGATCGATATCGACTCCTTATCTACCCGTTGAACCAGCCGGAGCTAAGAATGAAGCGATGGAGGCAGTTGATACCTATGTTTGCGAGTTCGCTGAGATTGTCGAAGAAATATTCTCCGAGGTATAGTTTTCTACGGAGTGACAGTGCTGGACACGTGCAGAGAAGGTGAAGAACAGTCTCCTCCTCCTCCTCGTCCATACAGCTTCTGCAGAAATCATTTGAAGGGAGGCCTAATCTGAGAGCATGTCTCCCTATGATGCAGTGTCCCGTGATGACACCTACTAGAGTGCTTATTATGGGTCTTTTCAGTGTAATGAGACTTTTTGAGCGCTTGGAATCCAGCTGAGGCCAGATCTGTTTCGAGGTGTGGCACGTTAAGCAGCTAGACCACCTGCGATTAGTAGCGCTTAATGCGTTTTGTTTAATTAGGAGCTTGCAAGTAGCAAGAGGCATATAGAGACTCCTTTTTTCTGGTAGAGTCGACATAGTAGTGCCTTGTCTGGCGAGCTCATCGTCGATGCAATTACCTGGAATGTCTCTATGGCCCGGCACCCATATAAGGTGAATTTTGAATTGTTTCGCCATCTCGTTCAGAGATAGTCGGCAATTGAGGGCAGTTGTTGAATTGAAGACGACAGAATCCAGGGATTTAATCGCGGCTTGACTGTCGGTAAAGATGGTGATATCCTTAACAGATATTACATTATACCGAAGCCACGACAGGGCCTCTTTGATCGCCATGACCTCCGCCTGATATACACTACAGTGATTAGGAAGGCTGAATGAGATTTTACAATTTAGATCATAAGAGAAAACACCCCCCCCCCTACTCCTGTTTCAGTTTTGGACCCATCTGTATAGAAACAGACAGACTCCTTGCGGGGTACTATTTCGTTCTCCCAGTCACTCCTGGAGGGTATGTAAGTTTCGAAGTTCTTTTCGAATTGAAACTGAGGGAGGGTGTAAGACTTAGGTCTTAAGGCCTATAAGTTCAGTTAACACAAGAACTCAAGCCGGCTGATCATCAAGAACGTCGTGTCTTTGCTGATTGGGTCCTTGAAATGCATGAAAATGATCCGGGATTCCATCGAAAAATCATCTTGACTGATGAGGCCCATTTCCACCTCGGTGGCTACGTCAACAAGAAAAATTGTCGCATCTGGGGCTCGGAAAACCCAAGAGTTATTGTTGAGAAGCCTCTCCATCCTCAAAGTGTGACTGTTTGGTGCGGTTTATGGTCCAGCGGGGTCATTGGACCTTACTTTTTCGAAAATGAGGTTGGATCAACAGTTACGGTGATTGAATTGCGCTATCGAGAGATGGTTAATGATATTTTATGTTCGGAGTTGGATGGTGTTGATCTGGATAACGTTTACTTTCAACAAGATGGAGCTACGTGCCACACAAGTAACGAAACCATTGATCTTTTACGGGAAAAGTTTCCGGACCGTGTTATCTCTCGAAGAGGTGATCACAATTGGCCACCGAGATCTTGGGATTTAACACCTTGTGACTTCTTCCTTTGGCGCCACGTGAAAGATAAGGTCTACGCCAATAGCCCAGCGTCGATTCAAGACCTCAAAGATAAAATTCGTAAGGCTATCGAGGACATAGGGCAGCCATTTTGCGATTTGGTTATGGAAATTTTCATGAAAAGTATATGGTCCTGTATGCGTGCTCTTGGTGGCCATTTGGCTGATGTTGTTTTTCATTATTAACGGCATACCTTCCTTTATTATGAAATAAACAGCCTATCATTTCAACAAATGACATTTTTCTTTGAATACCAAAATAACACCTCTTATTGGAAAACCCTTAACATGATTCTTGAAAACTTTAAATCGAGTTCTTGTTATCAAAAATAATTGTTAAAGCAAGAACTCTTAGCTTACGATTTTTTAAAAAATCTCAAAATTCTTCGCTCAGTAATATTTTTTTTACATGCATGCTAAACTTTGTTCAAATGCCATCGGCAAACTTTTGGAGGGCTCCATAAGCAGGCAATACCTACAAGTCATCGATTTCTGTTACAAAGCTGTAGTATGACTTTAATGCAGAGAGGTAGCCTTGCACTATTATTAAAATTATTAAAGATGCCTCTCGCTAGACTAGAGGGGTCAATAACCTTTATTGATACCTACGATTCTTTCTAAAGGGGCATGTCTCAGGGCGACCGCTGCACAAGTCTGATCAGTCGCAAGAAAAAGGGCCAATAAAACAAAAATTCCATTTCTTAGCTATTCTGAAAATTTATAACTTTTTAACGATATTAAACAAGCATTGGGTAGCTAAACACTATAAAATTGTTTTTATATCAAATCTGCAAAATTTTTAAGGGGCTTTCTTGAACTGAAAAAAAAAGGTCAAAATAGCATGTATAGCCAACACGGTATATTTGGGACAAAAATCGTTGTCTTTCCCATACTTGCTATACTATAAAAAGCAAAAGAAGTATTGAATTTGAGGTGAAAGTATTTTATTCTAATCAGCATTTTATTTAATTCGAATACAAACGTTTTAAAGTTTGTAATTTTTCAATAAAAATAAGGGTTTAATATAAATACGTTTGCATTGAAACCCATCTACACCTTTATTAAAATTTAATATTTCAGACATATTTTGTAATAGCAGACATTATTTAAAATTAATAAATCTTTTATTAGTTTTTTTTTAATTTGAGTACACCTATTGCAAAATATTAAATTTTAATATTTTTTCGGCTTGGACTCGTATACAAACCCAAAAATTTAAAATTTAACGCCAGGAACGTATATAGGACACGCGCGAAACCCATAACCCTCCCTGTGCCCAGTCGGGTAAAAAAGGGTCACAGATTAACGCAGAAATGAATTTAGCGAACTGATTTGCAGATGCTTAAGATCAGTCGACATAGTACACAATGACAGCCAGCAGATGGCGTTCCTCAAGGCTTCGCGAGCGGTCTCATACTATGGAACCTTATGTACGATTGATATACTAATGCTAAAAGCCCGATGTCGTAGTTCTCAATTCACTGATTATGCCAGTCTTCTCTCACAACGCCATCGGCGATCAAACTATAGATTTTTAATTATGCGATATTTTTGTTGCCGTATATGCTCGTACGTTTGTTTCTTATCCAAGACAAGCTCTATCTAAATATTCAGCGAAACGACACTTTTGCTGTGCTACGGAATCAGTGACTACCACCGGTGGTTCCCATTTAAACGTCGTTTGAAGGCTTCCCCAAAGCAACATTCGGTTTCGTTTCAAAAGACATTCAACGACAGACATAAAAATACATATTTCGATGGAGTAATGAGTTTTGACGGTGAGCTATCCACACGCGACGTCCTTGCTTCTAAGCCACTTTTAATTGCCGTCGTATAGTACCCATGTCTCTGCAAAGGAACAAGACCTCAAGTCAACTGATATAGCAGGTTCGGTTGAGGATTAGGGAAAATTACATGCACGCATCCCAATCCAGTCCGTTGACGTAAGTATACCTCCAACTACCTCATACTGGTTTAAACGAAATTTCGACTGCCAATTTGTATCCAGTGGTATTATGTTCGAATTAGAATATGATGCTCGTCTGCACGAGCTTAACAAAAAGCCATCTCGTGGTTAAATTTCACATTGCCAGAGGACAAATTTTGCGAAAATCTCAATGCTATTCGTTAGCCAAAAATACTCTCCCTAGGGTATGTAAAGCGAGCGAGTCTAGACTTCCCCCGCGCCATACGAAACCACTCAAAGCCAGTACATCATCGGGGCCATATACACATTATGTTTATGACCTCCAGCCAGAGAACTGAAAGGAAAAGAGGAAAATTTCCCGTAACCCGAACACATATGGTAGATTCTGCTCGCTGATGAGAACCGAAAACCGCACACGCAGTAACCAAAAACCTTGAAGGAATCTCCATTCTCCAACTTGCCATTGTTCGTGGCTGTCAATTAAGGGAACAAAAAAGTCTCCCTATACACAGAGCGACATCACTGCTGGTGATGGCATTTACAATTCCAAGGCAACATTAGTCTGTTCGTCTCCATGGAGCAGACCACATCATTTCTTGTTCTTCTTCCTCTTCTGTCGATTCTATTCCCCATTCAATTGTCATTCGATTGCAACTTCCAGCAGATACATACATCACGATTCACGAAAAACCCCAAACGTAATCCCGTACTCCACAGTCCACACAATGCATTCCTTGCTGAGATGCGAATGCGATGCTCTCGTAAATATGGTTCAGAAGCATGACAGCTGTCGCCTCATTAGGGTGCAACCTCAAGTGTATATATAGTGTAGAACTTACCTTCTAACGAACCAGTGTATATCCTTGAGATGTCATAATCCATTGGTCCGAGGGTGTTCTCGATTTCGACATCTGTCGCAAATACCGAGAGCGGATCTTGACGCAGAACAAGTCGAAACTCCCTGTAACAAGAGAAGATTTTTAAAATTATTTCCTTTTCCATATACATAAAGCACAAAGGCCACCAACAACAACAGTGTCTGCGTATGTGTATGTGAGTGTAATTCGAGACCCATCACCATGGCTAGCACTACTGCATGACCAAGTAGGCCGTCATACCTAGGAGGACTGCAACAATCGACCCTCTTACTCCATGGCGGAACCGCCATGCTATCCCCGACAACGACAACGCACCATAGAGATGAGCTAAAGTGTCCGTTCATCTGCGGAATGCCATGGAAGCACCCATGTGGAACTTTATGATGGTGGCACTGGCGCAACCTTATTCAAGGGCAGCGCTCGCCAGTCGCCACTGGAGGAGCCGTAGGTGGCGGTTAAGTGCAAATCAATGTTCCTGCCTGTGTGCACACATAAAAGTTGAGCTAGGTCACATTGTGTTCAAGAAAAAGCAACATTATACAAATACATTATATAGGTACCTCGGAACTCGAAAGACACTACGAGCAAAGCAACAAATGGAATCGTCGTCTTTGTCGTCGTCGTGGCCACACACTTGACGTCAGCGGGTAGGCCGGCAATTAATTGCCATTGACAATCTCACTTCTCACGCTGCACTTGGGGGTCTTTGTCAAGGCCTTCGGGTGCCTCTAAGTGCTCGGAGAGAAAAATAAACATAATATTCAAAGAACTTGGGGGTTGATTGGAGAAGGTGCTTCCGCGGTTTTTCTTCTTCTTTTTTTTCCCCTTACATTTTTACTAACGGCAAACATTATCGATTTTCGCCCTCGCTCGCTGTGCGAGTTAAATGGCGTAATAAGGGCAAATACTTACGCTTACGGATGGATAAACCAAGAAGTGGGGGGAGATATATTTTTTGGGGGATTTGCATGCTTTTATTGTAAAAGCTTGGTAATGGCATCTGAGCTGAGACATTTAACGCGAGCGTTGTTGGAAGACGGCAGAGGGAGGATATCCGGTATTGATTGTGTCTGGGAATGTTTTGGGGATGAAGGGGAGACTACCCCTAATTGCCAGACTGAACTTTAGGAATTGCGATTGTGAGAGGAGCGGGAAAACGGGATTATATTGTTCGAATTCCATTCCATTGGCGGCGCGGCAGATGGTTGGCGTTATCGGTTTGTGTGTGCCCCCTGCCAGATGGGGCGTGTTAATTCAAATGGAGTTTTTATGGGCAAATTTAGAAAATGTTTTAAATTTAATGGAATATTAAGTTGAGATGGCCCTTAAGACTATCAAATGGCCATTCGCTGTTAGGAACAATGTAGTTGTGTGTTTTTTTTTTTTTTTTGTCTTTTATTGTGGTCAAAAGAAGAAGTGGCAGCTTGGACATGAAAGCTTCCCCGTAGAAGCTTGCTTCTGGTTGGATATGGGGGTGGAAGAGGTGGTTCCGCAGACTCCAGTAGGTAATGGTGGGTGTCATTAAGGAGGAGATTCAACGACAAAGTAATCAATAAACTTGAAGTTTAACTTAGCGGATTCACTTGGTCGCATACGCAAGTATGACAGACAGCATCACGTCTTTCTAAGACCTTTTGCAAGCGCCTTTCACAGTACGGAGAAGGAAGAAGTGCCATCAATAGTATTTTACAACAGACGGATCAAAAATCGACTTGGTGCCCTTAGCTACTTTAAGTCGTCGAACTTATAAATATCAATCTCTGTTTGATTTTTCCATTTTCGATTGCGACCATGGAGGATAACCCAGTAGAGGAAAACCTGGCCTTAGGTGCCTCGCACAAGTAGCAGTTTAGAGTGCAAAATTGCAAGCATTATACTTAAGGGACTTCTTCATCTCTACAAAGCAAAAGTTAGACCAGTTACTTTTATATTTTTTAGCATTTATTGAGCTTTGCCCCAGAAGATCAGGAATTTTCATCAAATCTACAACCGCCAACGCACAGAAGACAGTACATAAATGCTCTCCTCTTCTGAAGGCTACGCAGCAATATATATAAAACAAAGTTGCTTCATAAGAACGCCCATAACTCGAGAACGGATCGTCCAATTTGAGCTATCTTTTCTTTGTTGTGTCTGTCTCTGCCTGAGGAAGGTTTATACGTCGAGAAAATTGGAAAATCTTAGAAGGAAATTGAAAAATTCATAAAAAATCATTTTCCATACTATAAGAACGCCCATCACTCGAGAACGGATCGTCCAATTTGAGCTATCTTTTCTTTGTTGTGTCTGTCTCTGCCTGAGGAAGGTTTATACGTCGAGAAAATTGGAAAATCTTAAAAGGAAATTGAAAAATTCATAAAAAATAATTTTCCATACTATAAGAACGCCCATCACTCGAGAACGGATCGTCCAATTTGAGCTATCTTTTCTTTGTTGTGTCTGTCTCTGCCTGAGGAAGGTTTATACGTCGAGAAAATTGGAAAATCTTAAAAGGAAATTGAAAAATTCATAAAAAATAATTTTCCATACTATAAGAACGCCCATCACTCGAGAACGGATCGTCCAATTTGAGCTATCTTTTCTTTGTTGTGTCTGTCTCTGCCTGAGGAAGGTTTATACGTCGAGAAAATTGGAAAATCTTAAAAGGAAATTGAAAAATTCATAAAAAATAATTTTCCATACTATAAGAACGCCCATCACTCGAGAACGGATCGTCCAATTTGAGCTATCTTTTCTCTGTTGTGTCTGTCTCTGCCTGAGGAAGGTTTATACGTCGAGAAAATTGGAAAATCTTAAAAGGAAATTGAAAAATTCATAAAAAATAATTTTCCATACTATAAGAACGCCCATCACTCGAGAACGGATCGTCCAATTTGAGCTATCTTTTCTTTGTTGTGTCTGTCTCTGCCTGAGGAAGGTTTATACGTCGAGAAAATTGGTAAATCTTAAAAGGAAATTGAAAAATTCATAAAAAATAATTTTCCATACATTTTTTACTGGTATTTTTTTTTTTTAATTTTAATCGCAATATACAATGAGATATGAGATCGTGTTTGTCAAAAATTCTACAGCGCAGGGCCGCAGGCGCGAGTTGGGAGTAAAATCGACTAGACCGGGACGGAAATTCCGTGGCGACGGCGGAAATTAGCCTGTTGCGATAGGTGGCGCTGTTGTCGATATCTGAAACTACTCAACCAATTTCAATGAGATTTTGTAGGTGTGTATGGTTGGTTGCATCTTGGAAGATAGAATAGTTTTTGACCCGGTAGATGGCGCTGTTGTCGACTTCCTGGGGAGTGAACTGATAAAGCTTGGTCTTACACAGACTCTAGATTACTGAATCAGTTGTATCACGGGCAAAGCCGGGCCGGAACAGCTAGTATTTTATATAATTACCGCGGTCAGTAAAAAACTAACAGAGGGCCTCCTCTCTCTCTGTTACGGTCACTATTCGAAAAGGTAGAGCCAGCGTTGCCCCTGGAAAAATCACATGGGCCCAGCCAAAAAAGGGCCATCAACATAAAAAAAAAAACGGTCAGGAAAGACATTTATTTATAACAAAATATGAGTATTTTCGTTTCGTTTCGCTCGAGTTTTCCACAAAGTGAACATTTGAAATTGAGTAAAAATATGCTGCATATGTAATGGAAGAGCAAAACAGATTTTGGCGATTTTTTTGTACTTTTTTCAACTTTTGTTCCTATGTAGTTCATACTTAACATCCCCCGTGGAATGTATTACAAAACCAAAAACTGCTAACGCTATTTGAGTACATTTTCTCGATTCACACTCGCTTCTTACCTGGCATACAAAGATGATACGTCAATCTATAAGGCCAGATTCGGTGCCAAGTTCAAATTGGCATCATTGTATTAGGCATCATCCAAGCCCAAGGCCCCCCAATCCAATAGTACAGTCGAAATGCGTCTATTTCCTATCGCTTAGGCAGAAAGAACCTCTTCTCAGCCATCAACCTCTATAGGGAGCTTAAATCTCTTTAACATTCATGCAACAAAAGCGCCACTGAAACCAGAATCCGAACTACAAGTTCAATACTCTTTTGTGTGAACTTTGAATTAAATATTTGTTGGCACACAATGCGACAAAGTATACGCCAAAGATGGCATTACCGTAACCCAGACGTTGAATCCAATGAATATCCTCGACGATGTAACCGCACAAACAAACTCGGCCGGGTCTATCTTTCTCCGGGGAGTCTTCTGGTTCTGGGAAACTTTAACCAAGAGTTTTAGTAGTACAGTGCAGTAGTACAGTAGTATTATGTAGGTGTAGGAGTATACCTATCATGGTAACTGAAAATGGAACAAAGAGGAAAAACCATTTCCATCTGAAGGGGTAGGTATTATGCGAGAGAACTTTCCTTCCGACATTGCATACACACAAAGGGAGGTATTTCATGGAAATTCAATGCAAGGATATTGTTCAGGAAAGACGAATTGGAAATTATGAAGAAAAACTTTTTATTCCATATCTTTGCTTCTTCTTTTCTTCTTTTTTTTTTTTCTTTTTGTTTTTTTGTGAGTGCATGCTCATAAAGAGGGTAGGTTTTCGTTTCTCGGGTTTTACTTTGCATAAAGATGCACATCGACCTATGGAAAGAAAGTTGTTGGAGAATTTGCTCACTTTTAGGAGGACCAGAGTTTGCTTTGTAATCATGAATTAAAGGATAAAAATACTATTTGCACCAGGTGGAGAAGACAGGTTTTTTAATTTAATATATTCAAGGCACAGAGAGAAAGGTGAGTCGGTGTATTCGAGCCATTAAGAGTCTTTTTTAGGGGGAAAAAGTTAATCGCTCTTTTTGCAGCTTTCGTTTCGCGAGATCCAGGAATTGTCACATTGAAATTAAAAAAATTTCAGGCACATATCACTAATTTAAAGTTATAGGCCTTACTTGACAACTGATTTGGAATCTTGTAAGGGAACGTTGTACTTTATTTGGCATCAATAGCATGCAGCTGTTTTGACATTCGGTGGGTATTGAGGAGGTTTTAAATAGCAGTTGCCACTAATTCAACGTCGAAAAATGCTTCAAAAGTACATTCAAAAAAGTAAAAACGCGTGCAAAATGTTTCTAAGAGGCTTAAAAAATGTCTCCAAAACCCATCAAAATGTTAGTTATAACCAAGTAGCAGTTTAGAGTGCAGTTGCCACTAATTCAACGTCGAAAAATGCTTCAAAAGTACATTCAAAAAACGTTTCTAAGAGGCTTAAAAAATATATGTCCAAAACCCATCAAAATGTTAGCTATAGCTTGTATTAAGCAAATATATGGGGGTATTGCCCCACTGAAATTAAATTAAAATCACAAGGAAACATTCATTCAAAAATAGCACAAAACGACGTCGAAATCACTAAAAAAAAAAACCGCCCAAAAAAGGAGTCAAAAAACGCAACAACAAAGTTTGTCGGAAAACTAGCCCAAAAACGAGTCCAAGAAAGCATCAAAAACCCGTCAAAATGAACATCCCGTCAAAAAAAAAAAAAGCGTCGGAAAATCAGTGTCAAAACGCGTTGAAAACACGTTCAAAACGAGTCCCGCAAAAATCCGCCAAAAACCGCCTTGAAAAACATGTAGAAAAAATCTCTTGAAACATGCGTCCAAAAACCAGTCAAACACACGCCCAAAAACAAATCCAAAACTGCACATGTGCTGAAAACATTGCAAAAAAAACTCTCGGCTCTAAACGCGTCAGAAACCCCGCCTAAATCAAAAACGCGCACTGCCCAAAAATTAAAGCTCGTCCCAAAAATCAATAAACGAGCCCAAAAAAAAAAAAATCCAGAAAGCGAGTCAAAAACTCGCCCAGAAATTCGTTTATAAAAACGTCCAGAATAAGTTTAATAACTTGCCCAACAAATTCATCAGAAGGCCCACCCATGAAGGGTAAAAGAAAAACCGCCGAAAACTGCGTCGAAAAATGCATTATAAAGTCGAACTCGGAGTTCAATCATCAATCATGAGCGGCTCTGCGAAATAAGGAGGCAATGAACTAAGGCCCCAATATAAAAATGAAATAAGTCCCCAAAAAATGTACAGAAATATAAGAATATATACATATATCGAATATCGACAATATTAAATGAAAAGGAGTTTTCGTTATTTTTAATTTCATAATGAAATAAATCCCAAATTTGGGGCCTTATTTCATTTTATCTTTTGGGGCCTTATTTCCTACAGCCAATTTTTATGGAAGACCATTATTGTAGCGTACTCCCGTTTAAAACCTTTTGGGCATTGACAGCTCCAAAAGAAAGTAAAGTCCTCTCGGCACCCAAAACGTCAAAAGATTGTCAAGTTACCGCCTCCAAGGACAGAAAATAAACCTCGGCATCGCAGTTAGTGAAAAATTACGACTACACAATTAAAATGATAATTTACAGGCTCGCTCGTCATCTAATGCTCGCAGCACAGTGAAGAGTAAGTTATGGAGGGCACGTGGTCCATATTCTCATCCCATTAACTACACCCCTCGCGTAATAACCCCCGGCAGATGTATTATATTAAGACAAACACTTTCAAGGCGACAGGCTGTGCTGCTTCTGCACAACCATGTGTGGCAGGGTGGGAGTAGGTGATGCATGGTGGTTTTTCTTTTCGGAGGCATCGCCGTCGAAATACCCTACATCTATACCAACTCACCTACTTTACGAGAAGAAAATCTCTCCGGCTACAGGTTGCTTTTAGTACTCCGAAATAAATATCATCCCAATGGGTGAATGCAGGCAGGCATTAGGCGAAAGGGGGTGTGGTGTTCACCTACTCGGTATTTTGTTGTTTTTAATGTCATTCCCTGGTTCTTATGGGGATGATGGTGATGATGATAATGCTTGAAGGTGGTATTTCAAGTGAATGTGGAGTAACAGGTTAAGGGTTGTTATCTATGGCAGCGGGATGAAAAGGATTCTCCAGTATATATCACCAAGGGTTACTTTGAGAATGTTTTACGTGAGCCTAGTTTACTGCTTTAGAACTATGACCATTTAGGAAATGATGGGTTGTAGGTGAATTTTACCAGCTAAAAGATTGACCTTATTTTGCGAGCTAGTACTTATTCTGTGTGTGTGATAAATATACCTTAAAGGGTTACTTTGGCATGGTAGTAAATTACGTCTTCTAAGGCAGATTTTTTAAAGCCGATTGCTGGTGTTCATAAAAGTTGTAAATGTTCCTACGTGATTTCCTAGTAGGGACAAACGACTTTTCCTTGTCCTTGTTTTCAGTACACACCAGCAAAGGTATATGGGTTTGAATATTGTGAGGGTTTAAAAAAAAAGAAATATTTTACTAAAAGCAGTAACAATAAATCATATAGGTAGAAATGTAACTGCCTACGAGGCTTGTCCGGAATAAACTCAAAGACTGCTGAACGGATTTCAATAAAACTTCAGTAAAATATTTTGCGATTTCCTCTGCATGCTTAGTAATTTTTTGGCAAATGAGTGGAATAAATCCTTAGCGGTAAGCAAATGAGAGAGAAATCATATTAAGTTGCGTAACCAAACCAATAAAATTGATTCAAATGTATTTATAATAAGAATAACTATAAATAAGCATTACAATCATATTTTTTTTTATATTTTTGACTTTACTTCGTTCAACTTTCCATTATAGTTATAACCCCCAATCAATTTAAAAAAGCTTCAAGTTGTTTTTAGGCAATACTTCATTGAGTATTCGGAAGTATTACTTATCTTTCTGCTCCGTCGAGAGGCTGAGGTTCAATAAATGCAAACAAAATTTTGTTTTGACCAAATTGGAAAGATATATTAAAACAATTGTTTTCAATTGTAGCTCTACTTTAAGGCGGTAGACTCAAATCGACAACATTATTGGTGAAGTGAGGTTATATTGAAGAACATTTGCATGAGTCGCAGACTCATGTTTTCCAAGAACTCGAATTTTTTTTTCCAATAAGACTCGGGGTAATTTAATGAACAGAGCTGGCGTGGCTTTGAGATATGATTGTTCCCTCTTTGGCCAGCTAAAATTCTTTATTTGCTTTTTATTAACAAACATTTTAGTATACAATTACAACTTTTAATCTGCAATCGTGTAGCTATTGCTCGGAGAAAATACACCTGCAAAATAGTCAGCGTAATCAAACTGTAGCCTTCTTTCGACCCTGAGAATTTTCGTCCGAAATAGATTAAAAAACTGCTGCACGACAATGACTGCACAGTTGCATTAAGAATAGTTGCGATTAAAATAGGGGATGGAGTTTATTGTTACCCGCTGTCAAAGAACCAATATCTAGATTGTACGGCGGGAGAGCTTTCAATGAGCTCTGGCACTGCGGCTTCTTAGAGGAGCCTATTGTGCCTTCAATCCAATACCAAAACCAATATCTAAGCTGATATTTAAGTAGAGTTCCGCAAATACCTTCTAGCGTTTAGCTTTGCACAATTGGAATAGATCTTTTTTTTTATTACAAATTTCAATGAATATACTTCCATTTATGTTTTAAATTTCAGCTTTTTAGACCTAAAAGGCTTCGCATTATTTTTGATCAGACAGGAGTGCATACGGAGGACAGACACAGAAATGGTTATTGTTTTCAGAGAGGTATATCCTGCTTCCTGTTTATTATTATTGTTATAATATATATATCTATCTATATATATATAAATAACTTGTTAAATGTGTGTGTGACAGCTTACCGACTGACACACACATCCGATTTTAATTTAGTTTTTTTTGTTGGTTAATAGACCATGCAGAGAAGGTTAATATATTAGTATGATACATTTTTGAAAGAAATTTTGGGCGTCACGAAGTTCGCCGGTCACGCTAGTACATATATAGATAAAAATCAATTGCTGTGCGTTAGTCGGGTAAAGGCTCCAGAACGACTCGACCGATTTGAATGATTTTTGTTTTGTTTTGTTCTACTTGAACCAGGGATAGTGTGGCGCTGTAGGCGTATATTCCGTTTTTCAGTTCAATTCAATTATAATTCTTTCAGGGTGAAACTCGATGACGATATAACTCGATAACCATTGGACCAATTTTCCTGATTCTTCTTTTGTTTTGGCAGTTTTAAAAGGTAGGATACTTTTGGATCCTAGGTGGCGTTGTTGTCGAGCACTGAAACCACTCACCCGATTTCAATGAAATTTTGTGGATGCGTATGACTGGTTCCAACGTAAAAGATAGGGTACTTTTCGACCTGATAGGTGGGGCTGTTATCGATCTCTGAAACAGCTCTACCGAGTTGATCGACATTTTTTGGATGGGTATGGTTGCTTAAGATAAGATAATTTTGGATCCATGCGATGGTACTTTGTAAAACATAAGCGCAATAGGAAACGGGTTGTGGCACCACTTCCCTTTGAAATATAAAATCAAACGCTATTTATAAAGTTGTATAATTAAAACTATTAATGGACATGGCGAAATAAAGACCTTTGCGAAATGTGAGCAGGACTTAATACGAAAGGTACGAGCAAAGCCGGATAGACGACAGAGGCTGACGTCCTGTGCACTCATAACTCGGGAACGGATCGTTCGTTTTTAATGATTTTTGGTTTAAATTCGCGTGGACCCAAGGAAGGATATAGGTATGCTACTTTTTGTCTCAAAAACAAAACTTTATGGTGATTACTTACTTACCTCAACACAATTTGAAATACAAAGCAAGCGACGGTTTTGAGGGGAAAATTCAAAAGCAAACATTCTCATTCCGCAGATTCCGCTTATTCACAATGATTTGTCATTCGTATTTATGACAAATAAAAAATAATTTGTTTCAAGGATAATTGCTGGATATTTGTGCATTTCTGGCATCAATCTTGAATTGCCATATGTTTCTCACATGGTCAATTTAGTATAAAAGCGGAAGGTTGGCCGACATGTCAAAATAATTGCGGTTTGATTGAAACAAATTGACATTAGGCGTGTTTTTTTAAGCTACGATCTCAGCAAAGCAAAGTAAAATAGGACTTTCGCCATGTAATTACAACAACTACTGTGAGTCTTCGAAGTGTCAAGCGGAGCATAGTTGTTGTAATTGCTTGCTAAATATCCAACTTTACTTTGCTTTGTTGAGATCGAAGCTTAAGAAAACAGGCCTATTGCTATACTTCAGTTACCTACTGTATTTAATATCACTTTTGAATAAAGAATTTGAATTGATCGAATTACATAAAGTAGCAAGTGCATTGTGCATGCCCGGAATCAATATTTTCCTTAAATTAACGAATTTGGGCATATGGAATGTAAAACAAAGTTGCATCCGTAAGACCGGCCATAACTCGAGAACGAATTGTCCGATTTGATCTATCTTTTCTTTGTTGTTTTTGTCTATGCCTAAGGAAGGTTCATACGGTGAAAAAATTGGAAAATTTTTGAAGGGAAATTGGGAAGTTCGTGAAAATTGATTTTCCATACATTTTGCACGTTTTTTTTTTTTTTAATTTTGATCGTAGTACCTATACAGTAAGATTGTATTTGTCAAAAGATATTTTGGATCAAAAAAATTAATTTCAGGTGGACTATTGAATGCTCCAAATTATTTTAGCCAAAAAGTCAATTTTGGGCGGTACGAAGTTCGCCGGGCACGCTATATATAAAAAAATATATATATATAGCAATAGCTACCAGGGCTTTAGGCTTCCCAATTAAAATAACACATTTCCTAGAACCCTCAAAGAGCTGTCTTTTTTTAGACTGCAGTTTCTAGACAGCTGTACCTTTGGAGGTAGGTACTGGTCCCGAAAGTTTTAGTGAAAGTGCGACCATCCCCTTCTCAAAATTAAAACTTTCGGCATTATCCGAAAACTTATCTCCGCAAACAGCAAGTGATTCAGTCAACCAAAAAGGTTATCCCTGTTCATATAGTCTACCAAAAAATGAAATTGGCGGCTATTTTCTCATTCTTATAACGAAACCGCAACCTATTAATTTGCATGCACTGCCTTTCAACAGCAGAATTTTCCATTCAAATTGAATAGAATTCTTTGGAAATAAATCAACTACACATAATCCGCTCCCCAAATAGAAAAGTTACTTTAATTAAATACCCATCAATTGGTTTCTCGGTCCCAGGAACCACAAAATCTGTAAACCACTTACGAAATAATTCTTCCCCAGTACACACATACATACACATTCGACAACGAATTTTCACAGATTTATTGTCAGGCCAACAGTGATGCGATACAAGATTTCCAGCGCGCCAGACAGAGAATGTGCGTTGTGAGCGCTTGAAAAGGCTTTGCCAATCAAATCGACAATCTTTTGAGATAATTAATTCTATCCTTGCCGCAGGAACGTCTCTCGCTCTTGCAAATATATTTAGATAAAATAGTCCGACGGCGAAAGGCGAAACATCAAACAAGACCATTGAAATTAGTTTCCTTTCAATCCCCGCCAACGGGAAAACAATTTACATTGGCCAGAGGATCTAATTTATATTCCCTGCCACCATGACCTTGATTCACACTTAATTTGCAATTTATTATTTACGCGGGCGAAATAGCAATTATCGCGCATGAAAATCGCTCAAAGGACACCACTCGGCGAGTCAAGCAAAAGTTGATTTGGCTTAATTGAGAAAAACATATCAATTACATAGAACGTGGAATTATCCTTTACTTTGGTGGATTAAAGCGTTCTACCTCTATCCGGCTGTGGCGCACTGAAGGACTTAATTTATGCTTAATGCTTAATTCAAGTGTGCACACTGCGAGATGTCTGTGTTCGGTATGCTAGGGCGTGTTCGTGTATAGAAACGGGCACAAGGTTGATTATGTTCCGTGCGGTTGCATGTTCACTTTAGTGGAGGCAAACGCATTACACGACACGCGCCGTACCCCAATCTTCAACTGACTACGTCCTACGTGTCGTAATTGCCGGTTGCGTTATATATACGCTCGTGTGCTATAGAAATTGTTCGCCCTCCGCCAGCTGCTATAGTGCAGCTGTGTGTGTGTGTGGGTTAAGTCACATATTGCATAATGGCAGAGTGTAATCAAAATTAATCATCGTAGCTGCACCGCTCCCGCCCATTCGTCCACTGACAAGTGCAAAATCAATTAGGATTTAACTGAGCCATGGGTTGGAACGTCCACACCGCCCACCCCAGGCAGTCCATCAGCCGATCGATAACTCCATTCAAATTTCCCTCTATTCTGTGTACACCGACAATAGCACTGGACACCATCTTTAAAGCCAAAGCCAAAGTAGATCCCAGATTGCATATCGCCAATGACAACGGCAGCGCTTCCCAAAAGGGCAGGCTAATCGGATGCAATGTCAACGAAGAAGAAAAAAAAAATCTACAGGCTCCCTTCTATTATTTTCCCATTTTCCAGCCTCGTCCTGCACGATGCACGAACAAACGAACATGTGTAAGCTGCCTATGATCCTTCATGGGAACACTGCGTGCTGCATCCGAGTACACTCACGAGCGGGTAGGGTGACTGAGGTGAGCAGCATATGCAGCTCGCTTTAAATAGTTTTGCTCTACATGGTACTTTAGCTGGATTTATGAACTAGTTACGAGCGAAGGATATTATTTTATAATACATATTGAAAATGTGAGCGGGTCATGGGTCGAAATTGAACAGATTTAAGAGCTTCGAGTGCAAGCTACGTTTAAACTCGTTTCGCGAGGGAGCTCGACAGTAAATCATTTGCGCTATGGAAGCGTTTAGCAATTTAAAGAAAATTAAATTGGGATTGGTTGTATTATGTATGGGGTATATGTCCTCACACACACCCACACACACACTGTTGTGAAAAGCAATTAAGACAGATTTCACCAGCAGATGTTGAGGTTGAGTAGGGTTGAAGATTTCATAAGATTTTTCAACTGCAAAAAATAAAGCACGTCTGAGGGGTTGTATGAGTGAAAATGTCGGGTTGGTTGCGGTTTTCGGGTGCACTTTACCCCCAAACATAGAGCTGAAGATATGTGAAGGATATCGCATAATTTGATTCAGAGATACACGTACCACGTTAATTAGATTGAGCAGATTTCTTCGTGGTAAAAAAAAAACTCTTCAAACAATTGCAATATTTTGATTTTTTTTTTTTTGCTGAAATATCCCTTAGACCAAAGGAAAATTGGATGGATGCGGATGGATTCGTTTTCCCAGGAAATTTGTAGGCAATGCCGAATTTAAGGTAGTCGACTGTAATATGGGCGCCATGGCTCATGTGCAATCTGGATGTCTGGGGTTGAATTACCGCATCCGTGATCGAGTAATACGTGACTGAATTTGTTATTGTTTCGCTTGTAAAATCCACAAAATTCAGTGACGTATGGCTCGCTCACGGATGCGGTAATTCGAACCCTGGTTTTTCTCTGGCCCTAGCCTCTTCTGGGATAGCGGCTATTTTGTTAGAAGGCGGTCGAACAGCATTGAAATTGCCATTGAATCTGCAAGGGGATGAAGAACCTACATGCAACATTTCAAAGAACACTGCGATGGCGAAAGTACTGCAGCAATGTAAGATTATCATATGGGACGAATGCACAATCTGCCTGCCATTTCGAGATCAACTTCGGCAGATGAATTGAATGCTTGCCTGAAGGCGTCTGCTTTATGGCAATACGTAAAGAAATTGCATTTGACAACAAACATGCGAGTTTCTTTACAAAATGACCAGTCCGCTGAAGAGTTCTCCAGGCAACTGTTGGCGATAGGCAATGGTGTAAGTCTGAAAAAAATATCAGTATCAGCAAACAGTGATCCGAATCGAATAAACGATTTGATTTTTTGCCTAATGAAACATGAAAAATAATTTAGATAAAAAAAAAAGACTGATTTTTTGTCCCAAGGAAAACGACATTGCATGGTCAATTGTATGTGGCAAGCCACGTGTTGGCAAACCTCCCGCTATGTACGTGTACGCACTATACATATATCTAATAGAACAAAAAATGTTGTGCACCATAAAGCACTTCAGTGAAAAAGCGGCAGGTTGACCGACACGTAAATCATTGCAATTTGATTGAAAAACATCGACAATGTTATACTTATTGTTATTACTATTGTATTTAATATAACTTTTGAATCTTATTGGCTTGGATTAGACACATTAGTTCAAATGAATGCAGTGTTCGTAAGAAATCCGACTTTGCTTTCCTCAAATCATCAAATCTGTGGCGCTATGTGAGAAACATCATCTGATAGCAAACATGAGAGTTGCATTGCTGAACGATCCATCTGCCTAAGATTTGTCGAAACAATTGCTGGCTATTAGAAATGGCCGTGTTTCTATCAACAAATTGAGCAGATTGATTTCATTTCCTTCGAATTTTTGCATTTCGGTCTCATCAAAATACGAGCTTATCAACAAAGTATTCCCGAACATCAATGATAACTACAAAAATAAAGAATGGTTGAGTAAGCGAGTAATTTCAGCGGGTAAGAATAAAAATGTGGATGGCATGGTCAACTTATGTGGTTTTCCATTGGGACCAAAAATCAATCTTTTTTTTGATCTAAATCACTTTTCATGTTCCATTGGGACCAAAAATCAATCCTTTTTTCGATTCGGATCACTTTTTACAGATCTCGATATTTTTTTCAGTTTTTCGTTGCGCGTTCCATGAGCATCGTAAAATCTGAGATCTGAAAAAGATTTCAGGTGGCCCCAATGGAAAACCACATTATTGGAAAAGCGGAAGGTTGGCCGAAACGTCAAAATCATTGCCGTTTGATCGAAAAAAATCAACATTGCTATACGTCATTTATTTCTATTGCATTTAATATGACTTTTGAATAAAGAATTTTAATTGACAGAATTACATATAAAGGGTGTTCGCGAAACAATTTTCGAATTTAAAATTAAATAATAAAAGATTCACAGGTTTTTATATAATCGTTTTTATTTTAAAATAAAACATACAAATGCGGATTTATGTTTTGAAAATAATTGAAGTTAAATGTTTACCACGGAGACGAACACACTCATTTAAACGAAACACCATATTTGTGAAAACTTTTTTGCAAGTTTCTTGCGAAATTCCTCTGATTCCGTTGCGAATATTTCTTTTCAGTTGCAATAAATTTCGCGGTTTGTTAACGTAGACTTTAGATTTAAGAAATCCCCATAAAAAAAAGTTCGCAGGTGTTAAGTCTGGCGATCTGGGGGGCCATGGGATATCACCATAACGACTTATGACTTTTTCGGGGAAAATGCGCCTTACAATGTTCATTGATGCTCGCGAAGTGTGTGGTGTAGGTTAGGTTAGGTTGAAATGGCTGTCGGCTAACTGGTTAGGTTAGTCGACACACTTAGACCATTATAAGGTCCCTTGTGATACCACGTGAATCTATAATTCATTCCTCCTACTCGTTGAACCAATCGGAGCTTCTGATGAAGCGTAGTAGATTTCGGATGTCTATGTTTTTTAGATCGTTCAGATCACTAAGGTAGAAAGCTCCAAAGTGGAGTTTTCGTCTCTGTGAGAGAGCCGGACAAGTACAGAGAAGATGGAGAACAGTCTCCTCCTCCTCCTCGTCAAAACAGCTTCTGCAAAAATCGTTAGAGAATACGCCAAGCCTTTTTGCATGCCTGCCGATAAGACAGTGTCCCGTGATGACACCTATTGTAGCACTAATATGCTTCCTATCGAGGGAGATCAGATGCCTAGATCGCTTTAGATCCAGCTTTGGCCAGATCTGCTTTGTCACTAGACAAGTCGAGCCGGTTGACCACCTAAGATTTGTTCTTTCGATAGCGTCCAGCTTTATTTTGAGTTTGCAAGTAGCGAGTGGAATACCTAAGGAATCCTTAATTGGGAGCAGAGGTATCGTAGTTCCGTGTTTGGCGAGTTCATCAGCCCTGCAGTTACCTGGAATGTCCCTATGCCCCGGCACCCAACAAAGGTGAATGTTGAACTGCTCCGCCATCTCCATGAGAGACGAACGGCAGTCTTGGGCTGTTATGGAATTCGTGGAAACTGATTCCAGGCACTTGATAGCGGCTTGGCTATCAGAGAAGATACGGATATCTTTAGCAGATATCACGTTTTCCCTTAGCCAAGATAAGACCTCTTTTATCGCCATTATTTCCGCCTGAAAAACGCTACAGTGATCAGGAAGACGGAAGGAGAGACTAAGATTAAGTCTATTAGAGAAGACACCGCCACCAACACCGTCCACAGTTTTCGAACCATCTGTGTAGAAGTGGATCGATTCATCATCCACGGATGCTTCCTCCTCCCAGAATGATCTAGTAGGAATGGAGACCTGGAAGTTTTTATCAAATTGTAGTTCTGGTGTGGTGTAGTCGATGTTTACTGGAAGGTTCCTAATGTTGTTGAGGATAGCGGCATGGCCAGTTGTTTTGCTTGTCCATTGTGAAATAGCTTTGAGGCGTACGGCTGCCGAAGCTGCCGTTTGCCTGCTGAAGATGTCAATGGGTGTCAGATGAAACAGGATGTCAAGTGCAGCGGAGGGGGTGCTGCGAAGAGCTCCGCCGATGCACAAGCAAGCCGTTCTTTGGACTTTGCTTAATTTATCGCGATTAATCGCTTTTTCTAAGGCAGTCCACCAGACAACCACACCGTACGTGAGTATAGGTCTTATGACCGAGACATATAGCCAGTGAGTGACGCGGGGCTGTAAACCCCATTTGTTCCCTATGGCTTTTTTGCAAGAGAAAAGTGCCACAGTGGCCTTCTTAACTCTTTCTTGGATGTTAGGCTTCCAGGTTAACTTTCTATCAAAAATAAGGCCTAAGTATTTAGCTTCATTTGAGAACGTCAAGCTAGTGCCATTTATAGATGGAGGGTCAATGTGTGGAATCTTATATTTCCTAGAGAAGAGGACAAGTTCAGTTTTGTGAGGGTTTACACCCAACCCACAACTGTTTGTCCATTTTATTAGCTTGTTGAGAGCGTGTTGTAGAAGTTCTTTTAAAGTGTTAAGGTACTTTCCCGAGACGGCAATAGCAACGTCGTCCGCATAGGCAATCACATTGTAGCCTTCCGCTTCCAGGGATATCAGCAGTTGATTCACCACTAAATTCCAGAGAAGGGGAGAGAGGACACCACCTTGTGGTGTTCCTCTACTGACAGATCTTCTGGAAGATATCTCACCTAGACTTGAGTTGATAATCCGGCTATTAAGCATCAAATTGATCAGCTTGCCAAGTGAGACGTCAACGTTCAGAGCTGCCAGAGCACCAGCGATTGCAGATGAGTCGACGTTGTTGAAGGCGCCCTCTATATCCAGGAATGCAACCATTGTATACTCCTTATGACGAAGGGAATCTTCTATGGAGCGCGTTAGCGTGTGTAGGGCCGTTTCTACTGATTTGCCCTTAGAGTAAGCATGTTGAGCTGTTGACAGTCGATTTTTGTCAATGCTATTGCGTAAATGGATTTCAATCAGTCGCTCCAAAGTTTTTAGGAGAAATGATGAAAGACTAATAGGTCTGAGAGTGTGGTGTAGCACCATCCTGTTGAAACCATGTCGATCCGTTTACCCATTCATTGTTCTCCAACTCAGGTTCCAAAAAGTTTTCCAACATAGACGAATAGGTTTGGGAATTTTTTTTCTTAGTGAAAGACGTGGATTTGCAATAACATCACGACGAACTGCTTCAATTGTTTCGTCAGTTCTCACAGTTCGCGATACACCTGGCCCGTGTCCCACTACAGGTCCTTGTTCACGAAAACTTCGCACCCACTTGCCAATAAGTTGCGTACTAGGACAATCCCGTATACGCCGAATATTGAAATGTCTTGCGAATAGCCACGGGAGAATCGTTATTTTTAAAATATGCCTCTACAGCAAACGCACGATGCTCCGCCGACCAACGATCCATGGCTACTAAAATCCGCACGACGCATAAGTGTAATGAATACGCCTCCCCCCTCCGCCGATACCCCGCTCGCCGTTTATTCAAATTCAAAGTCGAAAATTCTTTGGCGGACACCCTTTACATATTAGCGAATGCATATGCATGCTCGGAATTATCATTTTCATTACATTAACAAATTTTGGCGGCACGAAGTTTGCCGGGTCAACTAGTTAATTTATATTAATCTACTCTCTTCTACTTTGATTTTATTTTATTATTTTAATTCATAATTTGGCTTAACCAAAAACCTGCTAGCATGAAATTATGCTAAAAAAAAAA
This sequence comes from Cheilosia urbana, assembly GCA_946477585.1. Lineage (NCBI taxonomy): Eukaryota > Metazoa > Arthropoda > Insecta > Diptera > Syrphidae > Cheilosia > Cheilosia urbana. Next base: position 141,540,083 of record OX297853.1, read on the forward strand.
TTATGCATGATTTAAAAAAAAAAATAAAAAAATTCTACTAAATTTAGCAGAAAATATGGTAAATTGGTCACACTGCCTGAGCTTGAAACTCATAACAGGACGAGTTTCTAAAGAAAAGTAGAATCCAGTCAATGCTCAGTGTAAAACTTAAAACAAATAGATCGATTATTTGACTTGATTTTCTATTTTTTGGAAAAATGCAAATTGCAAGAGAATTTGAAAGATACACATAATTTGTATAAATATTATATACTTTTGTACTTGAACAAACTCATTTGTATCGGATTCGATACAATTGTATCGACTTTTCCATCCCTGGAACCAAATACAAAATCTCAGACAGTCAGTGTTCTTAGCATTTCTCTTTATTTTTCCCACGAAGCGTGGTCATTTTTCCCTTTTCATTTAACTCAAATCGGCTCTATTTTTTTATGAAAAAAATCTTACTTTTAAAAGTAAAATTTGTATTCTACGGAAAGAAAATCACATTTAATTAAACTTCAGTATAAAAAATGTATGCAATGATAAAACACAGTGACGCATTTTCGTCCCCGCAAGTTAAATGTGTGGAATTACTACACCAGATTCCACCAACGCGCGCTTAGATGTTTACACATCAAAAATCGCAAAAATGAATATATTTTGGTACTAGAAATGTTTGCTAAAGGCAAATCTCCTTTTTATTATCATTTAGTGCGTTGATTTTCATGGCGAAATGTATTTTGAATCTTTGCTTGTCATTTTTCTTCAGAAAGTTTTTTTTTCGGATATCGAAATTCCCACAAAAAGGCAGAGATACCACGATGTATTTTATGTCAAAAAGTCTGACATAAAATCGAAAGAGAGACAGATGCCAGCACAAAACAAAAACGTACAGGAGAACAACTTTAGCACGTGAAGTGAGGTGTGGTTCAAGAGTGGATGCATTCATCTTTTAAACTTTTCTTGCACTTCAGATGGATGTGATCACAGAGAATCTTGTTAAAAATATTAAAAGAAAATATATTTTCAAAAGTTCTTTTATTGAATACTGACTTAATAAGGGGGAAAGTGGTTTAAACAAGGGCGGACATAATTTTTTATTTTAAAAAAGGGGGACGTGTGGCATCCCTATAAGTATCCTAATTTGAAGTTTCTGACTTCATTAGTACTGAAGATGGAGGGGGGGTCTAACATCGCCAGACTTTGTTTTTGTAAAAGGGGTGTAGTCCCAGAACTTGGCTGGGCACTACCGAACCCTTTGATTCTGTGTCGCAACCAGCAAAATGTGGACAATAAATAACGAACAGGAAACAAAATGAATTCTTTAAATCAGCAGACAATCGTTATCCCCTCTTTTAGGCATTATCAAAGGTCACAGGGCATAATGTGCTGAAATATCACGTCAAGAAAATGGGAATCATGGAATATACTGATGACCTGTGCAGAGGATGCGGTGATGAGGATGTGCATATGAGAACGCTCTACACTGTCTTTGCAACTGCCGTGCCAGGCACTCTCCCCCATCAGATACAGAATTCTTAGAAAACATTTTTTTCGAAGACTCAGAAGACCTTTCTGAGCGTCCGAACAGTCTATAAAAGACCTTCATAGACTTGTTAGCCTCGCGATGGCTTGACAACCCATTTTCATAGATCTCCAGAGTATATGGGAGTCATTGGAACTCCAAGGGCATCACAACGGATCTACCTCAGTGACCTACATAAGTGCGGCTTCTTCGTGCACACGAAAACGTTTGAAAGTTTCGCCTTATAAAATACAGACCCAGAAAGCAGATTCTGTCTGGAGAGTGTCGAATCATTTCAACATAAATCCTCTGTGACTGCCCGTCTTTTCATTGGTTAATAAAACGTGCTTTAACAGAGAGACTCGTACACCAGCAGATCCCTATCTAAGATTAACCTTTCCCCATTAAAACAATAGATGATCCCACAGCACATGAGATTTAAAAACAAAACAAAAAACCTAATCTAAGCTGTCACATGTCAAATTGATTGACGTTGGAAAAAGTGATGCCAATTCGAAAAACAATCTTCTAAACAAAACAACATTTAGAATGGAATAAATTCTTTTAAAGCGTGATCCCATATCTGTCAGAAATATATCGTATCAAATCCCTTTGCAACATCCTTTAAGCACATTATTATCCTACAATCTCACATCAACCTATACCAACTGACCAGACACAGACAGCCCACACATCTACAACCAGACAACCACTTTACAGACAGGAAAAAAGCCCCAAGCTCGTCGACGGAAATCAAAGGAACTCAACGTCATTAACAGTCCCAAAATCACGTACAAAGTAAAACAGTTAACCCTTGTTCCACTCAAAAAAAAAAAAAAAATCCATTTTGCCTTGCGGCGGCAATAAATACAAAAAATATTTAATTACACTTTTTCGGCCTTTATTAACCGAATGTGATTTCATCTAGGGACGAGCGTGTCCGTGCATATGGCCTAGGTAAATTCATTTCATACAGTGGACGCGGGCCGTTGTAAAGCAATAAAATCTCCAACACCAACAATAAACACACCACACCAGGACCAGGGAATGGTTTCGCATGGCATTGCTAATACTTTCCCACTAACCGTGGAATGTTTCGAGTTCCGAATTCCGATGCATGAAAACAAAACCAAATACTCCCCGCAAATCGCTTACTAAATGTTTTAATACTTTAACTTCAATTTAAATTAAGGGATTAAATTTGTTATTTTCCACACTTTGGGACGTCCTCTTGTTTTTTTTTTTTTTTTACTTTGGTCAAGCGGGAGGATTAATTTCCGGAACGTGCATAAAATATTTATTGGAAAAAAAAAAAAAATTGCTGTTTTGTTGTTGGCATTTGCTAATATTCTATAGGGCAAAAATAAAAATACTTGCCTATCGTGAGCGAAGAAATTCAACTTGATGGTATGCGAGGGCCCGTACTCGCCGGACTGAAGGTCTCGTTTTCTCCGATGACGCTTCTGTTCGATGTGTTTCTGGTGGGCGGCATGCAGCTGAGCGCGGTCAAAGTGCGCCGCTTCCCAATGACGTATGAACGGGCTGAGGTTCTGTGTGTGTCCTGAAAGAGAAATTATTTTTATTTAATATAAAAAAGGTCCTTCGAGCAGGATTTAGTTTCTATGTAAAAGGTATTTTTATATTTGATGGATTAAAGGTCAAAAGTTAAGCATACACCTTACTTGGAAATAATTTAAAATCTCATCAAATATGCTGCTTGACGGATTTCCCCAGACACATCAGTTATGTATTATGTTGTTTTTTTCCTGACAAAGGTCGTTAGTCGGGTAGGGTTACGAACAGTACGGGTTTTGGAACCTGGGGACTCTGGCACAGCATGATTTATTAGGATAAAAAATCCGAAAAGTTATACCCTTTGCGTATGCATAATATAAGAGAAGGATACAATCCTTTCTATAGAGGTCCATCCAAAAAGTACATTCAGACATTTTGATTCAATAATGTCTGAGCTCAGTGCAATTAATGCTCAAGTGACTTTGATTGTTCAATGACGTTCGAATTGGGGATTTGTAAATATAAACGCGTAGATTTTGGTTATAAACAGGACAAGAAGCGATGTGTCAGGAGAATAGGGATTATTTCCTACTTTACTTTTGAAGGCGCTACTGCTGCGATAGGTGGCCCTTAAATGAGGTTTCACAGAGGGTTTCGACCGGCTCAAAAGGGGAAGATCATATTATTGTCTTCCATCTTCTATATAATATATACAATTCATTCGGGGGAAATTCGATGACGTTATAACTCGATAACCGCTGGACCGATCTTTCTGCTTTTTCTGTTGTTTTGTTCCTATTGCTATGTTTTACGTTTAGGAAGAAAGAAAAAAATCAGGAAAACCCTCCTGGCAAAACGGAGTTATGCCGCGTCCAGCTAGCTATTATTATTATTATTTTTTAGCAAGTTATTAAAATAACATAACAGTATTTACTTGTTTTATCGAGTCTAGCTCGCAGAGGCTATTGGCTACGGGAAGATCATAATCTTCTCAGGAGACAAGAAAGAGGGCCTGCGAATCGTCCGATCTACGAAATAGAGAGATACCGCCAAAAACAACTATCGTGAAGTTAAGAAATCCAAAAACCTATATAGAGATAGAGACACTTCATAATAGCTTCGGGTGCAACAGAACTTCAATTTGTATAAACAATTTGAATATAACTATGAAGGTACTCTGCAAATGTTGTAAATCGTAAACTTTTTTTTTTTAAATCAAATCACATCGGTGACCGAATCAACCCTAAATACACTTTCCCTATTTTTAACTTTCTCCATTACGTAGTCGCAGAAATATGTATACTGTTTTGATACAAAATTTCGAACTCGAGATGTTAATCAATTCTTACATTACGATGATAGAGGAACTCAAAAAAGCGGGTCTCGATATTCGGTCCGTCTGTCCGGAGGCCTACATCTTAAACGGCTGCCCGAATTTTGTTCAAACTTCGGATTTGGAGTTTGGGGGCTTACAGTTCGGGGCGCTTTTTTTTTGCAAGGTAACCTCAATATTAATGGTACTTCCCATATAAAGTTTTCATACCAGTTTGATTTGTTCGAAAACCGCTTTCACGATTTCAACCAAAATTGATATGTAAGTTTAATTAGGTGAGCTTAACATGACTGCGTACACAGTTTTTTTTTTGTTAAAAAGTCGGTAAAAAAAAACGGTCCCTACCTACTTTTGAAATTTGGAGATATGTCTCGAAAACGGTCTATGCGAAACAAAAATGAATTTCCAATGTAATATGGTCGTTTCTAAAAGTTTATTTTCTCTATATTATCGTACAATGGATTTTTGAAAAAAGTAATTTTAAGAAAATTTAGTTATCTTTGGTTTAGCTGAAACCGGCACTTACGATTTTGACCAAAATGCAAACTTAGAATAATACTGATGTTCTCAAAATTACTGCGCCTTAATTTTCAATTCGAATCACCGGAATCGCTAATTTTAAAAAACTGCTCATGTCTCGAAAATCCCATATTCGACTTCGATAAAACTTTAAAAACTAAGTAATTCTTACATCTCGAACAATAAATTATTATTATTATTATAATTTTATTAATTGGTAAGTAAATTACAGAATTAATAACTTTTTTTATAGCACTAGCTGCCAGGGCTTACGGCCAGCCAACAATAAATTATCATAGGTTTTCAGCTATATAGTTAAAAAAGGGTATTTTTCAAACTAAACATTGCATTATTTGATACTGTTGTGTTTGCCAAACTTTACGGAAACCGCTCTAACGGTTTTGATCAAATTACATATGAAAGATGATATAAGTATTCTAAATAAAATCCCCTACCTACTTTTCTCAAAAAAATTTAATAAAACTGTTTTTTTTTTAATTATTTCGCAAAATTCACTACCCAAAAGCCGATCTGAGTTCATTTATATATTTGTGACTATGTACCTTGTACATCGAATGAAAAACATAGAAGTGCATTTTATTTCACACTAAATATTCTTAGGTACATTTTATGTACGGTTGCTTCTGAACTTTTTACCTACCTAAGTATAAGTACCTACCAATTGACCCAACCAAACTTTTGATGAACGAGAAAGTTTCGTGCGACTCAGTCGTGCACTTTATTTTACCTCAAACTCGGAATAATTTATGTAAATTACGAAATGGGCCGCTCTACACAAATAAGCCCTTTATATAATTACACATCAGGTAATAGCAAAAGATCTTTCCGCTGCAAAGTCCTCCTATAAGCTTTAATGCATTGAAACGGCATAAATAGCCACGCATACCTCTAGACTAGAGCAAACAGTCATCAGTTTACCACAAACAAACAACAGCAGGGTCAACTATCCTTAGTCCTAATCCTAAGTACCTAATTGTTGCAGTTTGCTAAAGCAGATGTAATGCAAAGTTAATTATTTGCCAATGGCCACAATGTCGCGTAGCCTCACCCTTTATTGACTTATCCATTCAGTGCGCGGCGGGCTGCTAAGTAAATTCCCACTGTAATCGAATATTAACTTGCGGTTAGCAGCTTGCCCCCATTTACTACTGAACTGTCTCAGACATTAAACTGCCAAGTCGTACCTTTATCTACCCCTTCCCCTATATGTGAAGCGAAGCCGACTGACTGACTGACTGACTATACGTTTAACTGAATTATTGAAGTGCGAAAATTGCTTATCTTGTATTGTGCATTTCAGAAGAAAGCAGTTAAACGGGAGCAGTGAACTATTCCATATTCCATTATCTAAGTTGATCTGTTGACAATTCTCGTCAGCATACATTTGAACAGTGTCACAAGATTGTATGATTGCTACTGGGAAATTAAAACATTTATTTGCACTGCTCGAGCTGGCCAAGTGCCCTTGATATCAGATACGAACTGCGATGTAACTCAATACGGCTGGGCAGGGTGACCGCTGCAGAATTCTGAAGAGTCGCAAGAAAAAGGGCCAATGAGAAAAAAAGAAGTGTCATTTCTGAAGCTATTCTGCAAATTTAGAATCTTTTAACGATATTTAACAAACATTGGCTCGCTTAACACTAGAATAGTGTTGTGATAGCTCATAGGTAACGCTACATTTTGTTTTAGGTTTTTATTTCGAAATAAGAGCAGCTGAAAAAATGTTGACCAACTAAAAAAGGACCAAAATAGCAAATATTTGTGGCAAGCTCTCAAAAAAGAAAGTGCCAAATAGCAACTTTTGTCGCACAACGGTCACGCTGTGTCTGACTCACTTGACAAGCTGCATCTGCATTGTGCAGTCCTACACAGCGCATAGAAGAGAAAAACAGTTTTCAAGGATTGGTGTTGGTGTAAGACTTTTTAAATCATTTTCATTAATTTTTTTTTTATCAGATCATTAAAATTTTTTTGACGCTTTTTTTAACAACGGGTCAATTGACATCAGCTCGATTGTAATTTATTTAAAAACGCACTTTCTAATTGTGTACAACCAGTCGGGGTTCTTTTGAGTACAAAAGCTAAGGCGTTATCACAACGGAATGAAAATTAAATGATTAGAATATTTGCAACATTAACCACGGTAACCCTGAACAAAAAAAAAAAAAAAAGTTGTTGAGCTCAAATTCTGGTTCCAAGAGTACCGTACTTAACCCACTCTGCTTGTGGTATCACAATGGAAATGGACCTAACTTGGTCTAAGTAAATTATTCCGAATGTATCGAATAAGTGCCACCTTACATATTTCAACTGCAAGTTTCAACATAATAGGAGTCAGTTGAAAAAGAGAATTTGAGCAGGAGAAGTAAGTAAAATTTCCCTTTAATAAATACATAGTATTAGAATAGGTATAGTTATTTAGTTTATTCTTTAAAGGCTGATATAATTTCAAAACTTAAATTGGCGGGAAATGCTGCTCGTGACAACAACAAAAAACAGAATTATTCCTCGTCATTTGCAACTCTCTATCCGTAATGACGAAGAATGAAATAAATTACTATCTGGTGTCACAATTGCACAAGAACTAGTTCAGATCATTTTTCTGGCGAACATTTTTGATGGACGGTCAACACTAACTGACCACTTTTGGGACGCATTGAAATTTTAAATATCAAACTGGATGGAAGAGGACTGTTTGAAGTGGCACTGGAAATGACTTCCCGACAGTGTGACCAATTTAGCATATTTAGCAGGATTATTTTATTTTTAGCCTCTCTTTTTTCAAATCATGCCAGATTTTTCAGAATTGTGTTGTCACAGTTTTACCATTCCTGACAAAATCATAAAATAAATCGGAGTAACAAAATGTTACTTCATCTTAGTGTTGTTAGCACTCTCTCTTCATTTATTCCACGAAGCGTGGTCATTTTTCCCTTTTTTCCCTTTTCACTGTACTCAAAATCCCTTTTAAATCCCACGACACTTTTTCGCCTCAAAATCCAGTTTTAAGAAGTAAAATTTGATCTAAAAGGAAAGAAAAACACGGTTAATTAACTTTTAGTATAAAAATCACAGTTTGTAACATTATTGCGATTATTTTTTGGTTCTAGAAAATTTTGATAAGAGACAATTTATATAAGCAGTTTTGTATGCACATTCAGTGTGTTAATAATCATCGTGAAATGCATGAGTTTTCATGAAATTTCAGCAAAAATTTATAGTTTTAATGTTTTTTGTTAGATTCCTCAAAATCCCACGACTTGGTGCTTTATCCCTTTATCCCACGAAAGGCTTTTCGGACATCGAAATTCCCACGAAAAGGGATAAATCCCACGATATAACAACACTGCTACATCTACACGAAGGAGAAAAAGATATGTGCTATGTTTTTGAGCGGCTTTAAACGAAGCGAACAGTACTAATTTATTTTAAAACTAATAATAATAGATAAGACTAATTTTTATTTAACGAACAAAGACTTAACTTAATTGAATTAAAATATTTTTTTTTATGCAATACATAGTAAGCGCCACGGAGTGATTTTTATTTAATCATGTTTTTGTGAAATATATCTTATTTTTCCTGAAAAACAGCTGTTTCATTAATTTTGTAGGTTCTTAGCTGGTTTTTATTTCAAAAAATATTTAGCATGATTTTTAGCACCTTTTTGTAAAAAAAAAAAAAAACATGTTAAACTGCTGAAATTAGCATGATTTCAAATATTAAATTGGGCACACTACTTCCAGGGCAATAACATTACATGGGAAATAGTAACTTCAAATTTAGTGGGAACAAATTTTACTTTTTTACCACTTAAAGTGGTAAATTTAAGAATTTTTTTGTTTTAACTGGAAAACAAAATTGAACTATTTCTGATGACTAACGTATATAATTTAATTACCATTATGAATAACAACTTTGCATACACCCAAACTCCTACCTATTCCCACCCCTAAACAGTAAGCCCAGTATGAAGCTGAACGGCGCCAAAATTTGCTCAAACAATCCGCAGTTTTAAACTCAAAGTTCAGTGACAGAGTTGCCTCTAGAAATAGACGAGTGTCATACTCTCGACACAAAACTGAAATGGAAACCGCATATACAAAAAATGCGAGGAACTTAAAAACAAATATATAGAACTTTATTGGTTACTCAGAAAATATTAGAAGCTTACTCGCTTGAGAACAAGCTTTTATTATACACAACTTCGTACGCGGCGTGAGACTGTGTACTTTCCAGTAAAAGAGATTTGACCGTTTCCTCAACGTCATATTTGTTTAACCTTCCGTTAGTCGCGCGCACCTCACAGGTGCATACATTTTTTATTTTTGGCGCCAAACTCATGTACAGTGGTTTAGCACCCCGCCCTTTCGACTACCTTCCTAATTTCCGTTGCTCTAGTTGCCTGTACCATCGCGACCTCTGTCCGTGTTACGTCGGAGTCAAAACGGGTCTTAATACGCCTCACAGGTGCAACGCGCCTATATAGGTAATTTTTTTTAAATGTGTGATTTTCAATTTTTTTTTTTCAAATTTGAGTGGATTTTACTAAAGCTATATAAAAACAGGAAGTTCAATGAGCACGAGAACGGATTTTTTGCGTAAATTAGCCAAAAGTTTGACTGTGTAGGTCATAGTTCCACGAAACAACGAAAAAGAGTCTACTTTTTTTTTTCTTTTAAGTGTTTTTATTACTTAACTATTTACTTACTTATTTATTTATTTTAAAATGGAATAAAATATATTATTTATATAAATTTTGTTAACTATTTTCTTTTATGGATTTACGCGTTGTAAAATGTGTTTAAAGTCAAAACTTGAGAAATCACCTCACAGGTGTAGCGCGACTAACGGTGAGAGAAAATAGGGCGCGCCTAACGGAAGGTAATCAACAGTCTAGCTAAAACAAAGCGGTGAACATTGTCAATGTGAAACAATAAATCAAACAAATCTATTTACCTAAAACACCAATTTAAGAAAATTAAATTCAACAGCGTAAGTACTAAAGTTTCACTTCCTTACTGTAGGTTTCAACGTAGGTAATATCAGAACAACCACTAAAACAAAAGCCTTAACGGAAATTTGTATCTACACCAACAATAAATAAATCAAACAACATAATTCACCTATGTCGTCTTTACTTCTTGAATTCTTCAATTCTTTACTGTAGGTATTAACGTAGGTGCTATAACAACCATTAACACAAAAACCACGAACTCAATTTCTGTATACACCACCTCCACCATACGTTCATCATCACACCACACGTAATCAGCCATCTGCGCATTTCCTCAGAAACACATCGTCGCTGTTTTTTTTTTTTTTTTTCATATGAACGTGCTTGTGCGATGTGCGCCACCAAACCACCCCAAAGCAGAACAATGAATCAAGAACCGCGGCTGCTGATAATGTTCGATTTGAGAAAATAAATTTACTTTTTTCGTGTTAGATTTTAGATAGTAGCTCAGCTTCTAGAGGACATAGAAAGCTGATTGATGGCTTGAAATAACTATAAAAGCGTTGGCTCTCCTAAGTATTTTGTTTTGTTTCCATTGATTAAGAATTATTTGAGTAATGGCGAGTTAAAGGCAGTAAAGTCAGAAAAAAAAAACACATTTTGCCCAAAAACGCTCCAAAAATAGGCATGACAATGAAAGGGAATAGCCTATGTGTTGCACAAAATCTTAAGGAACATTTCTAAAAAAGTTTCATCGAAATCTGTGCAGTAGTTTTCACGCCATTAGGTAACAAAGAAATTGCCTACAGTTTTATTATAAGTATAGATATACGAAAATGATAAAGTACGGATATATGGTATTGGTATACTGTATACAGTCGTGTGGGGTTGTACCAGCGAATAAATTCTAAACATTTTACAAACTTTTAAAAATAAAGTGCTAAGGCCATTGTTCCGTGCACCGCGGTACATTGGAATTGAAGATCTCCATAGAGACCTCGGAATTCCCACCGTTAAGGATGAAACGAAAATGTTCGCTTGAAGGCATAGAAATCGATTATTGGGACGCATTAATAGCTCGGTCCGCGAAATTCTCGATGAAACAAATTGTTGCGGCGTCTACAACGATCTAAACCTTCGGACTTAGCCCGATAATTATCAACCGCGTGAAAATTGCGGAACGAGCAGGAACTTTCGCCGGAATGTTGCCTGCCAAACGTGTATAACTTTGTGATAAAAAAAGTGCTTGATAAGTCATAACTTAGTTGCAGTACAAAAGAAATTCGTAGGAGGTTGGTTTTAATGAGTTAAAATCAGCACGCGCCGACTGTCCGCATAGTGTCTTCTGGGAGATTTTCACCTGGGTACCTACCTCGGAGAATTGTAATTGTAAGTGCTAGGCCCTATACACTGCGACCAGAAGAGATCTATTGTGTTGGCCTTTATTATTTAACCCAGGGAGCTGTTGAGGCTCTTAATAAACCTCAGCACCCTTCTTGGTTCCATGTTTCCAATATCTGCAGGACTTAAAATCGCCCTTTGCATATGGATCGCTCTGCCCCTTGCCACAGCAGGACATTCGCAGAGTATGTGTTCCGTTGTCTCCTCCTCTTCTCCGCAGAGTCGACAGGAGTCATCGTCGGAAAGTCCAATTTTTTTGAGATGATATCTTAGTGGCCAGTGACCAGTAAGATAACCAGTGGATCCTTAGATCTTCTTTGCTTAGCTCAAGCAACTTTTTTTGCTTTACTACGAGCTGGGCTTATGAATCTTTTTGCCTGCCTCTGTCCCTTTGATTCCGTCCAGTATTCGGCAAGGTGATCATCTTCCCATTTCCTGAATTTTGAGTGTATGTAACTCAAAGGTAACCCGAAGTAGGGTTCAGGACCGATGAGTAGGCATGATGCACCTCTTCTCGCCAGACAATCTGCTCGTTCGTTGCCCTCAAATCCCTCATGGCCTGGTATCCAAGCAACAGTGACTGTGTTGTCCTTTGCCAGTTCTTCGAGGAGATTAAAACATTCCCAGACTAGCTTTGATCTCGGAGAAAAAAATGTAAGCTTTAAAATCGTTTTTCGTACGCCTTCAGCAGCGTTCCTTTCTCATGACTTTCAGAAAGCTATACCTATTTTCCAGAAAATTTCTTCGCCAAGTCAAGACTCTTTTCCTTTTTGCGGCTGTATTTCTCAACCGATTCTTATTAAAAATGGACCAAAATGAATTCCCACAGGTCTTTTCCCGTTTATTTTTTTTTTCACACATTTGTGTTGTCTGTGCCCTAAGCCCCTTTAGGCAAAATTAAAGCATTTGGTCGGATTTTCAACTTAATATACTATTCCACCAGCTATACATACATAGCTCCACCATCAGACTTAAAAGCTTTCAAATTATTCCAATGCAGGCTGATTTTAGATTAACATAATTTCCATGGAATAATTTGCAAATTAAAATTGACACAATAAAAGTAAAACAAAAAAGTGTTTCTCCGCCACACCTGCAACCTGCAAGCCCTTAAACCTCCTGATCCGCAGCATGCGGCTCCTGCATATTATTTTGTGGTTGCATCTGCCACTATACTCGTTGTCATTAGCACGCACACACACAATGTTTGCTACCTCTGACCAATCAACAAATAGACGGTTCAATATTTAGGTAGATATCTAACGGCCGACCGCATCAAAACAAATTCGGGAATTTGAAATTAACACCGAGTGCAACATTTCCAATTTTCCATTCGATAGCTAAAACGCAAATAATGGATTTTGTGCAGCCTTTTATTAAGCCATAATTCCAATCTGCCCCGAAATATTCCATTTCATATAGCTGGCCATTTGGCTGGGTTAGGTTACACTTACAGTGCTGATTCAGAGAAATGTACTAATAGTTGGATGTAGATGCAGCTACCGCAGGGCGAAGCAAGTAAATTTAAATGATAATTATATTTGAATACATCAACATTAGGAGTTTTGCTTAGGCAATCCTTTGTGCTGCGTTTTTGTATGCGCATCATTAAAATTCCTGAATTACTCCACCGAGTAGAGCATAAAGGAGGAAACTTTTTTCATCGGGGCTTCGAGACCAAGGGCCAGGCTCGGCCAAAAGGTTGAATGCCAGCAAATACCACATAAAAGGATTTTTTCCGTTTACTTTTTTTTTGCTTCTTCTTTGGAGGAACACACACTTTTACCCCATTCATTTTTGAGTGTGTAGCAATCGTGAATAACATCCTGGGATGGGTTTTATGAAAACACGCCGCACACGGCCGAGTTTATTATTCCTGCTCCAGCACCTATGCTGCGCCGTATCTATACAGTAGATCCCTACTGGCAGGGGTTGTAATCTATCGTGTAGTGGAAGTGACCTAAATGAATTACTCTCTTCGTCCCGCTTTGAGTGGGAAAAATAAAATAAAAAAAGGTATATCGCTCGCTCGGTCAAAACAGATGGATTCTGGAGGTAGAGCCGAAAAAGGAAACACTCACAGGGGCAGAAAAGCCTTCAAATTGTTGGCCAGAGTGGGTATTATTCAGGAAAAAAAAGAAAAAAAAAAAAAAAAACTCCCACACCTCACTCTTGTGCATGAAGTAGGAAGTCGTAATATACTGAATATTTTGCTGGATGTATCCCGTGATGGAGTTGTATCCGGTCAGAAGGATGTGGAGTGTTGTAAAATTATATTTTGTTTCCCAAATAGATCTCGGCATCTCCTCGTTCTTTTTTCGGTGGTGGATGTTTGCCCGACGAACGAGTGTTTCCGGCCCCAACAGAAGAATAGATGATGCCTCATGGCATTTCTGGAAAACATTGCTAAAAATGGCTGCAAACTTCTGAAGCAGATATTTATTAACAAATTTATTTTCCATCCAGTCGATGTGAACAGCTTAAGGATCCCCTTAGGTGGAGGTGCTCATAGGAAGAGTTTTCATTTTTGCCTCGAGAAATTTGTTTAAATATTTCGATGTGAAATTAATCGTCCTTTAAGGTATGTCCACCTGGGCGAGTTTTTTTTTTAAATAAATAATAGGAACGTCCTGAATGCCTAAAATACGGGAACACATGTTATACATGCCTATAACTGACCTACAATAAATCTGTGGTGAAGCGACTACTGGTGAGGTCCATTAAAAAGCTCTTGCGAGAATTCACCTACGGACAACTAACCCCAAATGAAATATTTCTTAACGAAGGAAATAATACAGTCGGACCCGCTTATTTGAAACTCGTTTAATTGAAAACCCCGCTTATATGAAAAATTTAATTCGTCCCCGTGTACTTTTTTCAGTTATCCGAAGTTTAAATGAAAAACCCGGTTAATTGAAATTAAGGTAACGATTTTTTCTCATTTCATTTAAATGGGTTCGACTGTAATAAATGCAATAAATCCAAAAAATTTAAAAGAAAAAAGTTCTAAAGCAAATTGAAATAAGTCCCAATCCAAAGTGGAAGTAAGTCCAAACATTTAGCAGTTAATACATCATGAATTCATTTCTAATAAGAAATGATGAAAAAAGTCCCAAATTGGTGGAAAGAAAAATACACTTTAGAAGGTAAAATATTCGTACAAATTTCTAATTTAAGAAAAATTTAGTAACTCCAAACACAGATAAAATACCTCCCAAGGCCGTGCTGATGAAATAAGTCATAATTTCTTTGTGAAATAACTCCTAACACTAAAAGGTGTTATATAAATGCAAAACTTGAGGAAAAAAGTCTCAACACTTTGGAGTTCTTTGGAAATTCTTGGGACTTATTTCATTTTATTTTATTGGAGTTAATTCTTTTGCAGTTAATTCGTAGAGCCTATTTTTTGAATCAAATATTAATTTTGTATAGCAAAGTTAAGAAATATATTCTGAAATCAAGAAGTAAACATTTGAAACTATGTGTAAATGCAGTAACGCATCACTCACATCATGATGCTCATGGTTCTTTGCAAAATATTCATTAATGCAAACTATTGGCATCACTTTCAACGTCAAGTGTTCATTATTGCAAACATAATGAAGAAAAGTATCACAGAAATGCCTGGGGTTGAATTACCGCACCCGGGATCGAATACTACGTGACTGAATTTGTTATTATTTTGCTTGTTAAATCCACAAAATTCAGTGACAAATGGCTCGGTTACAGATGCGGTAATTGGACCCCAGATGTGCTGTTGATTCGCCGGCAAAAAAGTGAGGAAAATGGTCGGAAGAGAAAGAAAAGTAAACAAACATTTTTCTCAATAGATACAATATATGCTTTTGGAATAACATTCTTAAAACTTTTGTTGAATTCTTTATTTTAATTTTCCTCACAAACAATGCTTTGTAAAACTCAAACGTCATTATGCAATCAGCAACGCATCACCATGACATAAACTGTGCATCGCATCAGCATCGCAAATAAGCAGTGACGCCGGCCGCATGTTTGACGTTTCTGAATTCACACTATGAATTTTGAACTTAACATTAAACTAGTACAGATTTTCTAATATTATCAGGACTGCTGTTTAGACAAATTTTATTAAACTTACTGAGAAAAATAGAATTTAATTTTGAATAACCTATAAGTTTATATAGTAATTTGTTTTAATTGATACTTGGCTTGGAAACGGGGTGAGATAGGAAGGGGTTGCTTATTATTTACTGCTTTGTATAAGCAGTCTATATCGAGAAAAACATGCACAGCAGAAGAAATAAACTCCTCATATTTGGTACAGTTTTTTGGAGTGTACTTCCCCAAAAACCAAATTTTAGTACATATACAGAAAACAACGACGAATACAAAAAACACATCTCCATTGTCTTAGGCAGCTTCCACACCGGATGGAACAATACGCCTTATTTTGTTTTCTTGCTTTGTTTTGCCTTATTCAGTGTGGGCGCGCTTTTTTAAATGCGTGTATTTAAATTTCAGAAACACACAGAAAAATGGTTTTGTTTGTCTAAGGCGTTTTGTTCCATCCGGTGTTGAAGCACCCTTAGAGTAACTCAAAGAATTTTTTATTTATATTTACAAGCAGTGATGCCAACTAAGGCATAATTCCGATGCTTGAGGAATAATTTTCGGAAAAAAGGAATAATTTTGTATGAATTGTTTTTGACCATCAATTCATACAATTACAATTTGAATTTGGTAAATCTGGTACAGTCTTTGATCAAAGTCGCATAATTAATTTTTATTTTTATTTTATATCTACTTATATTCTAATTCTCTACTTGTCTTACTCAAGAAACCCCAGCTTTTGATTACAGAGATCAGAAAAGGTTTAGTTACCTATCGATCGACCAATTTTCATCACGTTGTAGGTTCCTTGCAGATCCTTTGTAAAATATGACATTTTTATCCTTTTTACCAAAAAAGACAGAATTTTTTTCGAGTTTAGGCATAAAAACTTCGATTTGGGTTGGCTGTTTACAACCCATCTACTCGATTCACATTTACTGAACATAAGAACCAAGCTCAAGGCAGTATTGCCTGTTTGAGGGAGTCCACAAAACAAATACACGAGTAAATTTGCTTGCCTTGCTCCGAGTTTGCAAATGCATAGCATAAACAGTCAGTCAATCAATTGTCCCCTTCTCACTGAGTAAGTCGGAGTGTAAACTTAACACTATAAAGTTTTGTAAAAGTATTTAGAAAAAAGTGTCGTCTATAATTCTGGTTAGTTATTTTATTTTAATGTTATAATAATGGTTAGCGTAATTTTGACTAGCGATATCTTGTGTTCAGTTGGAAGCAGTTTAATTTTTGTTCTTCCATTTAATCCTCTATAATTCGCATCCGTCTCTTTACAAACTTATTAGTTCAGTCGGAAATTCTTTATTTTCGGAATTTTTCAAACCACTGGGATATAAAAAGCCGAATCGTTTTTTGTCAAAAGAATTTGTGCGATAAACCATGTTTTCTGTACTTTGATATATCACGACCACTATTTAGGTACCTACACTTTTACTTTATTTTGTTTATTATTATTTGTTTTATTTATTTTCTTCAAATTACATAGAAAAAACAAATGAGTAGAAAAAGATTTCCTGCACCGCTCTAAAGTTTGAATGCTACGAAAACTTGGAAGTTCACATGAAAATAATAAAAACAAGAACACTTAAGGTAGCATGTAATTTAAAATAATTAAAATAACTCCTGTAAAACAGAAGATATATTTTTAAATAGGAACCTATATCATCACTCTCTTAGTGTTAAACTGTACCGTAACAGAAAGAAATAAGGGCCGACTATAATCCATAACTTATTTTTTCTAAATACAAATACATAATTATAAAAAAAAACAGTAATTCCTTCTAAATTTATTTCCACTTATAGATACGGTATACCCTATTCACACCGCACCGAAAACTCGTCGATGCATTCACACCGAACATCAACTAGTTTTCGTTTGACGTTTCAATCAGCTATGAGAAACTATAGTCTTGAAAGTTCTGTGTAAACTACATATTTTGGTTACAAATTTCTATCGCATTAGTTAAAAAATAAAATTAGTTCATAGAATTTAAAAATAAAATTAGTTCATCAATAGTGAGAAAAATAATTTTAAGTTGTAAGTTGTGACTTGTGACATTTGTTCCGTCAGCTCTTTTGCTGAATTTGCGGAATATTGCAAAGGTTGTGTTTGTTTCAACAACCCAACGATTGGAAGTCGTTTTCTTGGTGTTTTCGACTTTAAACGTCTAGTTTTGAAAACTGCAATTTGTACTGTTTTCGAAGAAGTTTTCGAGTGTTTTCGCGAAAGCCCGGTTTTCGGTTCGGTATGAATAGTGTATTAGTTCGAAATTTTGTATGGACTGAAAAAAAAAGATTTCTATGAAAATCCAAAGAAGAAAGAACTACTTGACATCAGAAAATTAACTTTAGTCATATTTCAAGAAAATGTTTGTTCATTTATTATTTAAATGATATAATTACATATTATTATTATCTATTACACGTACTTATATGAAATATACAAAATAATAGATTAGAGCGCTAGCTAGATACAATGGCTTTCGGCTGTCTGAATAATACATGCACGAAATAAGAAAAAAGTTATTGAAATGAGCGAAAATTTCTTAGGTCACATTCCGTATTCAACATATCCTTTCTTGGATCGAGAACAATATTTTTTTCTTCATTTCAGAAATAAGTTATTTATTTAAGAAAATTGTGTCTGATTTCGCATTCATATTAAGCAAACCGTTTCTTGGGTCAAGAAATCCTATGAACGATTTAAGAATGCAGATCTTATTGGAAAAAATTGCAAAACACCTTTCTAAACACTTGTTTTCTTAAATCAAGAAAATCTTTCTAATTTTTGTTGTTCTTTACTTTTCGTTGACACATAAAATAAAAAAGTTAAACTTGTTAATAATTAACTTAACCGTAATTGACCATAACCATACATTCTCATTTTAAGAAACTTCTACTTTAAGTTTAGAAAATAATTTTTCCCCTGCCGTAATCGGTTTAAAAAAAAAGTGTAAACTTCAAAAGTACAAATGCGGTAAGTGCTCAGGCAGAGTGATTTCGCCAACCGGTCAACCGTTATTATCATGCCACTTAAAAGAAAGTGCCATAAGCTCCCTTCAGCCCTGAAGGTAATCTACGTACGTGTTGCCAATGAATTCAAATTAATCGCAAACTATGAAACTTTTCACTGTTGAAAAGTTACGATAGCTTACACCCTCCATAATTCAATTTAGAAACAAATAAAAGACAAACCAAGCCACTGTTGTTGCATTTACGTGCGTCCAATCCGATTACGTCTTGCTGGGCTGTGAAAGGGAAAAAACCACTTCCACCGGTGTCGCCAGAAGGTAAAACTGCTTGCACTCCCTTTGTCGTCTACTTGTCGTCGCTCCTCGTAGTCGTCATCGTCATCGCCACAGCCAGCAGCATTGTGGTCGTCTTCGTCGGTGTTGGGAAAGCGATAGGCGACTCCATAAGTAGCTCTGACGCCAAACATATCCAAGGAGCTGGGATCCGATGACCCCTTTCCGCAATTAACTATTCAAAAAGGGAATCGCGCAGTGGCAAAGCCATGAGCATGACAAGTCTACGACAGACTGCAGACTATGCAGACACTCGTTTCACTGACATCACCACCGACACCTGTTCGATGGGTTCCCTTTTTAGCGATGATTACAATGGAAATTTATTCAGGTGAGCAAATGAAAAATGCAACCAAACACAGCACACCTCTCGATGGATGACTGCTGCTGCCGCTGGACGCTGTTCCACGGTGTATTGGACGAATGAAGTATACTTGCGGCAAAATGGCACGCATCAGCCCACCCCTCCGACAAGAACTACGTCTATACCTCGTAGGTCGTACAACATGTACACAATAGAATGCGATTCACGTTGACGAAGGTACGAACAAAAAAAGTTGAGCACCTCCTCGATTCCTGTCACATTGTCGGTGGCAACGCCTGAGGGGTGCAGTCATCCCCATTTTTAGAAGAATTGTGCTTAGATTCCAATCGTTGCCTGTGCACACGCAAGCCGCCATTAAACCACATCAACTGCAGGCACTATCTGCTGGATGCATGGCATTTCTCTGATCACGTTTTGCGGGTTTGGCCAAACACACATATGCCTGGCGTGTATATGTACATCTCGAAATAAAAATATTAAAGCCCAAAACAACAATGCCAACGATGACAAGCTAATTCGCCAAGCAGCAACACACACAACGTCGTCGGTGGTTGGCTTAAAATGGAAACTTGTACAATAAAGAAAAGATAAAACTTTTCGCGTTTAATTGCTGCAACAGATCCATTTGCTAATGAACGCATACTTGGCTTTGGCCAACAATTTAACTGCCAATGACCAAGAGCAGGGCACTCCAATGACGCACGTGAAGATGAACCAGGGCGGCGAACGGGCGAAGTGACATAAAAAGTTCCCTTCTCAGTTGAGTTGCTGCTTTGCGAAAAGTTTAATTGAGAATTGTGACATCACGTAGTTTCCACAGGAGCGTGGGTGTACTTTAAAACTGGTCTTCAATTCTTCATACAGTCGGTCCATTTAGAGAGACAGAGAGAGGAAAAAAAAAACTGCTAAAAGCGCTTAGGTAAAAGTTTGCGAGGTTCATGGGAGTTTGAATCTTTCGTGACAGTGGAAATATGTTAGAAACTCCCTGGAGGTTGCCTTTAAGAGAACGTGTGGCCAACTATCTGGGAGGAAAGTCAACAAATTGAAGGCTTCTTCAAATGCGAACTTTACTGCGGTCTGAGAAATTGTTTGACTTGGCCTTGTGGTTACTGTTAAGATGTGTAGGGTCTTAGAAAATTTTGTTAAAAGTAGATAAAAAACGATTGAAGGTGGGTGGTTGGCAGAGTGACTCGAATGGCACTGTCCGCAGAATAGGGAAGCATTATGCTAGTTAGAACATCGCATGAGCTCGGGAGGATTTTCAGAATAACCCTAAACAGTCCTTAGGTAGAAAGCAAAGGACTTTGATGAGTAGGTCAATATTTGAGAGTTCCTAACAACTACTTTTCTGGGAGGAGAATGCGGTATACCTCGTGTAAAAAGGTCATATCCTGAAGACTTTGTGTGTATGATCTTTTTCAACAAGTACAAGTACAAGCCTGACAAATTTGACCGTGGCGAGGATGAAGAAATTCCATATTTCCAGCCTTTTCGAATGACAAATTCTTCTGAAGAGCTCTATAGAGCTATATAGAGAGCCTATACAGAAGAGAAGAAGCAACAGCGACAGGCTATATATAGGGTGACCATAAACTCGTTTTGAAATGCTTGCAAAAACTTAATAAACTAAGTAGAAGAAACAGGGTCACCTCTGTTTGGTTAAAGGATATTGAAATAGCAGACACTTTTGACAGAGAGCGAGCATCAGTAGCCTTTTTCCAAGATTCTGCGGAATAGGGGATCACATCCTTAAGAAATAGTTCAAGAAACAAGAGAACGAAAACGAGGTTAGAACCTGAAGCAACACTCAGTGGCTCAAAGCATATGACATGTCCAAAAATGTACCGAAAAAGATGTATCAGCTCAGCATGAGTATATGATATTATATATGACAAAGGAAAAAGTGAGTCGCTAAACTCAGTCCGCCTTAACGGCTGCCCGGATTTCGTTCGAACTTCGGATTTAGAGTTTGGGGACTTACAGTTCGGGGCCGTTTTTTTTTTTTAGCACGGTAACCTCAATATTTATTTATTTATTTATTTATTTCATCAA
This sequence comes from Cheilosia urbana, assembly GCA_946477585.1. Classification (NCBI taxonomy): domain Eukaryota; kingdom Metazoa; phylum Arthropoda; class Insecta; order Diptera; family Syrphidae; genus Cheilosia; species Cheilosia urbana. The sequence continues at coordinate 141,561,125 of OX297853.1, forward strand.
TTAGAGCTACAAACTCAATTAGACAACTTAAAAACTAATATAATTATGAACTTAAAACTATTTCTGTGAATCAGCATTTAAAGTATTAATTGTCGTGATAGAGAACAGACATTATAATAAAAATAAATAGTTGGCGCAACAGGTCCGGAGAGACCCTAGGCCTAGCTTCTCACAACCATTCGTTTTGTGTGAGTTTTTCATTTTTGGAACGAATGGAAGGGATCTACAGTTTTATGCCGACTCCAAACGGCTAATTGAGAAGCTCTTACCAGACATTTATACTCTCGGATGTTTGTCAGACGTTCGCGAGAGGTAGCGCAGCGGAAAAAACCCTACAAAGGCGGAATTGGGTTTTTGCGGGATTCGAACCTTGAACCCCCGCATAGCAGTCCAACACACTAACCACTAAGCTACTGCGACTACAGACATTATATGATTCTTAAAAGAATTTCTAGAATAATTTCCAAAAACATCAATGCGGTCAATAACTAAATTTAATTCACTGGTGCAACGCTCAATCGGTTCATTACTGCCATAATTTGTTCTGTGAAACCGACCTCGAAGATGAAATTTCATACGCAAATTCCTTTCAGGAAAAAAAAAGTTAATTCGCTCAAGTAAACAGGGGCATTTAATGTGGTAATTAATCACATCTCTTATAAACATTATACAGAAATACTTGCGTCTATTTTCAAGAGTGAGTATGTTAAAAAGAAGGCATCTTACACAAGTAAGTGTTTAACATTTAGATACGTTTAAATCTAGAAAGTTGTGTTGACACCAACTAGCGAGACGGTTGAGATCATCTTGAAGAAGCAAGCAATCTTCAGCAGTTTGAATGCAGCGAAAGATTTTTAAGTCATCAGCGAACAAAAGACAGGTGGAATTACGAATACGAGACGGAATATCATTAACAAAGAGGACGAAAAGCAATGGTCCAATGTGACTTCCTTGCGGAACACCTGATGTTGCAAAGATAGGCTCTGAAAGATAACCACAAATCTTAACATATTGAATTCGATCTCTTAGGTATGACGATATCCAATCTAACAGAGGGGAGCCGAACCCAATACATTTTAATTTTTGGATCAGCACATTATGGTTTACTCTGTCAAAAGCCTTAGCAAAGTCGGTGAAAATTATGTCGGTCTGAAAACCGCGTTCAAAGTTAGTTACAATTTTTTCGCACAGGATCGCTAGGTTAGTGGCTGTGGATCTGCCTTGAACAAAGCCGTGTTGAGAATCGGATATGATTTCCTTAACAAAGAAATTTAATTTATTACACACAATCTTTTCCAAAATCTTGGGAATGACTGATAGCTTACATATGGGCCTATAGTTAATGACTTCACGCTTGGATCCGGCCTTAAAAATAGGTGATATGTAAGACACTTTCCACTCCTCAAGAAAATTTCCAGTCCTAAGGGAAATATTAAAAATAGTGCATAACGGTAAAGCAAGTGATGAGGCACATCCTTTCAGAAAAATGGGAGAGATCCCATCTGGACCGACACCCTTTTTTACATCCAAACCTGTCAAGGCATTAAAAACGTCCGCTGGGCTTAACTGCAGATTTCCTACAGAGACCTGATTTAAAGAAATGAAATCATCACGAATAACTCGAGATGATGGGCAATACACGGATTTGAAGTAATTTGCAAAAAATGAGCAAATGGTGGCAGTATCGCTCGATTCCTCTTCAAGATATTGCATACAGTTTGGGAGGCCAATGCATTTTCGCTTATTGTTTATAAAGGTCCAAAAATGTTTACTATTTTCTTTGACTTTGGCCTCAGCTGACAATACATAACTACTGTAGAGAAATTTATTAAGATAATCAAACTCTTTCAGAGACTGCAAGTATTTCAGTTGAAGAAATGAGTTTTTTTTTTGTCACGTTTATATAATTTGTATGCCTTAATCTTTCGATTTTTTAAATTGGATAATCTTTTATTAAACCAAGGAGGGTTAGAATTTGACTTTATTCGCTTTTTTGGAACAAACTGCTCCAGTGCACATTTTACACGGCGACTAAAAACTTTGTATGCATGTTCGATGTTTGTTTCTGTAAGCAAGTTATTCCACGGTACAGCAGTAAAAAACCTATTGATTACATTAAAATTAGCGCGTTTGAAATCAAATGTTTGAGAACTTGATTCTTCTACATATTTGATATAATCAAAAAATGTTACTTCAGAAAAACACTTTTATGATGAATTGTGTTATCAATGACTGGAATGTTAACAAGATCAATAGAAGTATCAAATTCTCTATCAACAAATACCAAATCTAGTTGGCGATTTAGGCTATTACAAAAATTATTAATTTGAACGAGATTAAATTGACTAAAAAGATCTATGACCGCAATTTCTATATTTGACCTGACATTGAAAGGAACTAGATATTTATCATCTAAGTCAAGTTTCCATTTAATATCTCCTAGATTAAAATCACCCAAGCAAATAATATGATCGCTACTATTCAAATTACTCAAAAAAGATCCCAAAGTGGATAAATATAAATTATACATCTCTAGAGAGCTACCCGAGCGAATGTAGCACACAATTATATAAAAATCCGCATGACTGGTTGAAGATAATTTGATAATTAGAAGATCTACATCAAAAGTAGGCAGATTTATCTTAAACGGAATTTCAATAGCGGGTCTATGGGTTCCAACAGCAACAAGAACTCCACCTCCTCTAGAAAGACCAGTTTTGATATTACAGCGATCCTTACGGAAGACTTCGTAATACTTTTCGTTAAACATTTCTAAATTCTTATGATCATCATTAACCCAAGTTTCAGTAAGAACTATAATATCATAATCGCGCGCAGAAAAATAAGAATATAATTTATCCAATCTGGTTCTTATACCCCCAGTATTTTGATAATATATACTCAAGTTACTATGTTTTGAGTCGGAAGCAGCTCCGACAACATCAGAATCAACAGCATGATAATCACAGTTTGAAGCAGCAGCATCAGCAACAGGAACAGTCCAGGTAGGTGTAGCATCAGGAGAAACGAAGAAGGGAGCGAGAGTGGTTGCGGTAGGACTGTCCACAATATGGACTATGGTCTCGGTGTGCTCCGAACGCTCTCTTCTTTTTTTGGCCAGAATTGAAAACTTCGCACACGAATTCCCTTCATCCAAACATTTGAGTTCAGAAAAGAACCAATTAATTCCTCAGGTACACCGAGTTTGAAATTAATATGTGTTAAAGAATCCAAGTCAGCATCAGTTTTTACTAATTTGTGACAAGCGAGCATTGATATGTCAACATTAAATGCCGATGACACATAATCAAGAATATGTTCACAGCTTGTAGTAGGTTTGAAAGAAGACAGGTGGAGCCATTTAAACTTGTTGATTACATCCAATTTTATGCCATCAGTAGAGCTAGTGTTTGTTCCAATTATTGAACTTCCCTTTTTTTTTCGTTTTGGAGCAGTAGTTATCATTGATTTAGAATTTGCAGCAGCAGCATCAGCAGAGTCACTTGAATTGATAATAGAGTGCATATTATTAACAGTGTATAGATGTTCATCGGCAGCAGCCGTCAACACATTATTATGATTATGCAGAGCAGTAGTGGCAGCAACAACAACAGCAGCAACAGCATCGTCCGAATGCTCGCCATTTGGTTTCGGTAGTGGCTGAGAGGCAGTGAGAGTAATGTTAGGTGTCGGCCCAGCATGATTGTTGCGGGGAGTATTTTGTGCGTCATTTAGTGCGTTTAGGTGCTCATCAGCAGCAACCGTCAACACACTATTTTGATTTTGTAAAGCAGTGGTGGCAGCAACAACAACAGCGGCGACCGTATCGTCCGAAAGCTCGCCACTTCTTATCGATGGTGGCTGAGAGGCAGTAAGAGTAATGTTAGGCGACGGCCCGGCAAGTTTGTTACGGGGTGTATGAGAGTCATTTAGAGACAGCTGTTTCGCAGCAATTTTTTTCGGTGCACTCGAAGAAATAGCTAGCGACGGCGAACCACGAGTGGGTGCATTGACCCTGGATACCGATTTCGAACGTGTAACAATGTTTGATTTCTTCGAAGAAATGGATGAGGGACGCGCTAAGAGTTTCTTTAAAGCGAGTATCTCACTATGCAATAAATCGAGTTTGGAGTTTATAGCATTCGTATCGAGCAAAGGTTGATTACAATTAGTACATATAGCAAGATCCATTTAGGAAATCTTAATAAAACCGATTTAAAGTAAAAAGCAAATTAGCAAATTAGAAAATAGAGAGAACAATGAAAGCACATCAGGTAGCGACGATTGCTTGACTTATTAATGGTGATTCCCATACAAAATGTTCATACCAGTTTGATTTGTTCGAAACGGCAGTAACGATTTCAACCTAAGCTTAAGTAGATGAGGTTAATATGACTGCATACTCAGTTTTTCGCCAAAAAATCTAATACCAGTATTTTTGAAATTTGAACGTATCTCGAAAACGGTCCACGATTATAAGAAAAATTCATTTCCAAGGTAACACGGTCATTTCTGTATTAATATCAAAGTCAGTTTTCCTCTGTATTATCGTACAATGGATTTTTGAAAAAAGTAATTTTTAAAAATTTATTTTTCTTTAGTTTACCTGAAATAGGCAATAACGATTTTGACCAAAATGAAAACTTAGAGTAAAATTGATACTCTCAAAATTATTGCGTCCTTAATTTTTAATTCGAATCACCGAAAATGATAATTTTAAAAACTGCTCATATCACGAAAACCCCATTTTTGACTTCGATTAAACTTAAAAAACCAAGTAATGCTTATATCCCGAACAATAACTTATAATCGGGTTCCAGACTATTTTTCAAACTAAACATTGCAATATTTGGTACTGTTTTGTCTGCCAAGTTTTACAAAAACCGCTTTAAAGATTTTAATCAAAACACAAATAAGATCCCGTACTTAGTTTTTCTCAAAAAATTTGAATAAATCCGTTTTTTAATTATTTCTCAAAAATGATTAGGTACCCAAAAGCCGATCTCTGTTCATATATAGTTAATTAGTTATTAAGGACTTTTATTTCATTTAAAAAAGGTAGGTTGGTAAATTTTTCAAGTCCATTTTAGGTTTAGTCATTCTGCCTAATAAAATAAGAATTCTTCCAACCAAACTTTTGATGAACGATGAAGTTTCGTTCGACTCTGTCGTGTACTTTATTTCATAAACGACCTCAAACACAATTTCATTATTAATCCTCACTGGCTATTTCAAAACGAGCGCGCCTATTAAAAAGCATTAACATGCCCACTTTGGGCAGAAAGTGCCTTTTCCGCTTAATGATGAATATCAGGCAGAACTGCAACCCAGGTATCGTGTGCATGAGTAGAAATTAAAAGCTCAGGCGAGCTTGCAGGCTCACCCTCTGCAGAACACTCCTTCACTTTTTTTTAGCGTGCACTATTTATGTGTGTCCAGCGAAAAAAATGCTGTCAATATAGGACGGTCTGAATAATGAATGCATACGCAGAGCGCGGCAAAAAACATTAACAACTCGAACACTTTCAGGACAACAAGGATAATTATTATAATAATAATATTCCCACGATATGGCAATTCACATTTAATTGGGTCGTGTTGTAGCTTCATTTTAATGCCATTCTGTCAGCGCTGTCATGTTAAATTATTGAAACATACTAGAGCGAAACAAATCGCTGTTGCTTGTGGGTGGGGGTTGGTCGTGACGGCGACCTTCTACTCGCAGACCCATGAAATATTCACCAGTGTGCTATTGCTGCCCTTATGGCCACTTCCAATGTCGATTGAAAGCAAGCAACAAACGAACGAAACCGCGACACACGATTAGCAACATAGCAAAAAATATTTGCTGATGGGAGATACACTGGAAAGCTGACATCTGAAAATGGGAAAGAGGCCTGCTCCAAGAAATGGCTTCCCAAATGAGGTAAATGTCATCAATAACGTTCAATAAAAAGAATTTCTGAATTAAATCCATTTGATCTTAAATTAAGAAAAGTTGTCTTAATTTCAGCAAAAAATATTCGCAGTTCAAAAAACGAATTGTTGCATAGGAGACTTGATTTTAAATTGTTATTTTCTTAAATTAAGAAATTCTCTCAAATATCCTCTAAAAAATTCAATATAACGAAGTTCGTCAAGTTTGTGAATATTTAGAAATTTTTTTTCCGACCAACCCTGACGCACGTCTAATATTGGGATGCTGGTTCAATTCCACCCGAAAGATATGTCAACACGACCCTCTGCATTCACCCAGAAGGCGATCCGCCCCCAAACACACATAACCATCGACTCGACAACACCGTAAAAATGAAGAAACCAACACGAATTCCATCACAAGCCAGCTGAGCCTACATTTCAGCTCCATTACACTGACCTCTTACCCCCGATCACTCCATGCCGAAAACAACATCTCCGCCAACATCATTTATTATTCCGATGATGTAGCTCTCGACAGAAGAAAAAGGCAAATTAGTTAGCATTACCCAGACATAAAACATTAGGGCCTCTGCTCCTACGTCCTACCGGCCCATCCTGCGCTCCACTCTGCACAAAAACAAGTAAACATCAGTTTCACCAAGACCCAGGACGGAATGAATGGAAAACTAATAATGAAGTCAAATAGATATCGCCTAATGGCATTGATCCAGAAAATACTTCTCCTATCCACTTCCTCTGGCCGGTAAGTAATTACACCCCAAACATCCTACTTTCTCCTTCGAAGACGAAGAGTCGTGTCTCGTCTCTCGTATACATCGCGAATTATTTTTGGCTACTGCAGTTTTGGGAAGAAGACAGCTGACAAAAAAAAAAAAAAAAAAAAATCAATACCCGTAGAGAATGTTGTGTAAGCGCATTTAGCCTCATAGAGACAGAGAGGAGAAGACCGTGCACGATAAAGACAAACACACACACACACCCAAACGAGAGAAAGAAAATTGAGCCGTCTGAAATATTTCTGCAGCCTTTTCAGCAGCCACTTTGGGTCGTGTTGTTTTTCTTTGCCATTCAGACAATGCCGATGGTAATTACGGGTCTGGGTATAGCCTCGGGATGAGTCGTGTTTTCTTTTTTTCATTTTCCTGTGCTACTTCCGGAAATGAGTTTCAGGAATTGTGTCTGCTCTCTGTGTGTCTATCTATATGAGTATGAGTACGAGCAGTTAGGACATATTTGTGGGTTCTCATTACTGGGTTGATGGTGCTCAGGTGTTAATTGATAGGCGTAAGATGGAATTGTATACCTGCACGTTCAAGGTTAAGGGTTTGAGGTCACCTCCTCATGATGATGATGACGACAAGGGAGCTCATTAGAGTTGCTGATGCCTGGGGGTTGATGATTGCTATTAGGTATATATGTATGTGCGAGGATCTCTTGGAAGGGGGAGTTTGTTGGGCGTGCTTTCCGTTTTATTTGTCAAGGGCCCTATTTAACATAGAATTGGATTCACAGGCTTTTTTCGAGCTTGAACTTTGTGCTAGCCTTCAAGTACACTTCAGGTGGGGAAATAAATTTCTTTAATGTCAAGGTTCGTTTGCGCCCTCAGGAAGTTTTCCATTTTTTTTTTTATCGTGGCGCGCTTCCGCATGGGTGGAAACCTCGCTGTATATTGACGGGTGTATCGCGATTTATTTGGGCCAAGTTTTAGGGCCTAATTTGATTCGACGGGAGGTGGATTATTTGTATTATTATTTTTTTATTTTTGTTCAACACGATTTAGGGTTTCCAGTTTGGGGGTTTTTCCCCCAGATTTAGGGTTTTTTTTTAGTCGACCGGGGGAAATCTGGTTGGAATGTGGTGTATGGGGAAATCTGGTGTTTTTTTTTTTTAATTCTATTTTATTTGTATTTCATCATAACATCCTTTTTAAAATAAATAATTGGCGCAACAGGTCCGGAGAGACCCTAGGCCTAGCTTCTCACAACCATTCGTTTTGTGTGAGTTTCTCATTTTTGGAACGAATGGAAGGGATCTACAATTTTATGCCGACTTCAAACGGCCAATTGAGAAGCTCTTTCAAGACATTTATACTCTCGGATGTTTGTCAGACGTTCGCGAGAGGTAGCGCAGCGGAAAAAAACCCTAAGTCGGAATTGGTTTTTGCGGGATTCGAACCTGGGACCCCCGCATAGCAGTCCAACACACTAACCACTAAGCTACTGCGACTACCCCTATAACATCCTTTTTGGAAACCTTAAAATGGGCTTCCGCAGAAAAATAAAATTTATAGGCATTCGGTGAACGTAAGGAACGCTGAGTAGCTTATTCTTAATAATGAGGTACCTGTAGAGCCTCTTCGTTCTGTTCACAACTAAATGATTCAAAATTGAGCATGACAAACCAGGATGAAATAAATGTGTGTGCTACTTTAAAAAGCTGTTGAATAAAACGATCAATCCTCCAAAGGTAATATTTTTGGACTATTTTCATTAACTAAATAAATCTTTTGAAAAAAAGGTAGAGCGAGTTTCATAAAGAAAAGCTTTGCAAAAGTTCCCTAAATACTTTTCAAGATTTAGCCGCTAATCTAATCTGAAAATTTTATAAAGAAGAATTTCATTAAAGTTGCGACCTGCGTATTTACTTGCCAAACACTTTAGCATTTAGCATTCGGAAAACCAAACTTACATGTCCGCGTTTCAAACTCGAAATTCATACTTTTAATCCGTATGCGTCGTGGCTTAGTGGTTAGTGTGTCGGACTTCTAAGCCAGGGTCTCAGCACTCAGGCTCGATTCTCGAAAAAAAAAAAAAAAAAACATCTCAAGGTTTTTTTCCACTGCGCCACCTCTTGCAAACGAGGCAAGAAAGAGAGAGAGCGTAACTCAGACTTTTACTCGGCATGAAAGTGCAGGTCCCTTCCATTCATTCCACAAATGAAAAACTCGCACAAAAGGAATGGTTGCGAGAACTACAGATCTACAGATCTGTTGCAACAACTATTTATTTATTTTTAAGTTGTACATAAAACATGTTAAAAAAAATAATGGCAAACGTTTTTTTTTTTTTTTTAATAGCCAAAATCTGGGGGGAAGTATTTTGGCTGTCTGGAAACGCTGATTGAGATTGCGCATAGAATTATCTCTTCCAATAAAAAATACAAATAAGTAACTTCATAGTAAACAACACTTGCGATCTGGTTGGTGACGAATTCAACGAGCTCATCTGTTTGATTGTTCTCTAGGGCATTCTCTGATAGATCAACTGTACCATCTGGTATAAGATAGAAGAACTGATAAGAAATTAAAATCAATAAGTTGGCGCAACAAATCCGTATAGTTAACCTAGACCTAGCTCTTCAGAATAATTCGTTTGGAGTGAGTTACTGTTTTTCAGAGGATGTTTGTAAGACCTTGGCGCAGTGGAAAATGCCTTAAGGAATCATTTGCATTTTTCCAGTAGTCCAGCAAACGAACCATTGAGCTACTGCGGTGTAAGCCAAATTGACCATTAACGAAGTCATCAAAGTGTATAACTTTCCAACTGGTCTAGTGTCAGTTTTTGAAGGATTGTGTGGTAATTCAGTGAAACTGCGCATGTGTTCTTGATAATTCGCTGAGATTCGGAACAAGAACCAATTCAAATGCCTCCCACTATCTGAAGCCAGAAATTAATCACAGGGCCTTCTTTGACAACCTGTGAGAATTCCATTGAATAACTATATTTAACATTTTGGAACCTTTTATGGCTTTTAAGGCCACGCAAGCTTTTGTTTAAGAAATATTCATATTGTTCATAGGCATTAACCGTGTAGAGGAGGGTCTACTTAAATCACACCTCTACCTGAATGTAAGTAGTATTCTGGTGAGCTCTTTTTCTAACCAAGTGATGAGTTGTCAAATCCGTAACGTGTACCACTTTTAAACTTTTCTAACAAACAATTGGTTTTGGTCGATACGCCGCACATTTGGCGGTTAAATTTTCTTCCACGAATTGGCAGAGCCACGTGATCAATTTTCTTAGTCCTTACATCCCATTTGACTCCCCAAAGTCTAGCTCCAAGCTTGGCATTGCATCTGATTTTATTGAAATTTTGATATATACAATTCGACTTTAGGCTATAGGTAACAAAAATGGTGGTGAATAATTAACATTTAAAAGTGTTTGCTCACAAGCTGTTGTGTATTCCTGAGCGCTAGAATTAAGCGATATCAACGCACCTATGTACGAGAATGTTACTGACATATCGATACATCCGTCGACACGTCAACGGGCCACATGGGGGTTTTTAACTTCGTCCTTTTCTTTTTCGCTGACAGTCAACCCAGGGAGTAACCTCGCTCCCTTTCCTCAATTAAATAACATATAAATTTAAGTATTGAATAAATCACTGAACTACCATTGATCTGTTTTTCATTTTGTAAGCCTACAGCTACGTTGAATACTCAACACAAACAGGGGCCCAACGGTAAACAATATTCTGAAGAAGTCCCCAGATCCGGCAAGTTATACCCCTGTTACACCTTACACAAAAAGAAGGAACCACAACACTGCCCCTTCTCTAGGCGCAATGGCTTAGTGGTTAGTGTGTTGGACTACTACACTAGGGGTCGAGGTTCGAATCCCGCAAAAACCCAAAATTCGAACTTATGGTTTTTTTCACTGCGCCACATCTCGTGAACGTCTGACAAACCTCCGAGAGTATGACTGTCTTGAAAGAGCTTCTCAAATCTCAATTAGCCGTTTGGAGTCGGCATAAAATTGCAGATCCCTTCCATTCGTTCCAAAAATGAAAACTCACACAAAACGAATGGTTGTGAGAAGCTAGGCCTAGGGTCCCTCCGGACCTGTTGCGCCAACTATTTATTTGTTTATTTAACAAAATTCTCTAGTCAGAAGCAAGGTGAAAAAAGTACCCATCATAGATCCCCACCCCATCATCGTTCCGTAGCGAATGTACCTTAGTACACCTCCAACACACGTAATATAAAATACTGGTGCGTAGTAAAACCGCCGATAAGATCAAAACATTCTCAACGCAAGAGCTTATCACCAACTTTCATATTTCTCCTTCGCGCACACGCACAATAATCTATACTTATAATAAAACTGTTGGCAATTTTTCTGTTACCTAATGGCGTGAGAACTACTGCACAGATTTCGATGAAACTTTTTTTGAAATGTTTCTTAAGATTCTGTGCAACATATAGGCTATTCCTTTCATTGCCATTCCTATTTTTTGGAGCGTTTTTGACCAAAATGTGTTTTTTTTCCGACTTTACTGCCTTTAACTCGCCATTACTCAAATAATTCTTTATCAATGCAAACAAAACAAAATACTTAGGAGAGCCAACACTTTTATAGATATTTCAAGCCATCAATCAGCTTTCTATGTCCTCTAGAAGCTGAGCTACAACCTAAAATCTAACATTAAAAAAATAAATTTATTTTCTGAAATCGAATATTATCAGCAGCCGCGGTTCTTGATCGTTGTTCTGCTTGGGGGTGGTTTGGTGGCGCACATCGCACAAGCACGTTCATATGAAAAAAAAAAACAACAACAAAAAACAGCGACAATGTGTTTCGGATCGGAGGAAATGCGCAGATGGCTGATGACGTGTGGTGTGGTGGTGAATGTATGTTGGAGGTGGTGTATATAGAAACTGAGTTCATGGTTTTTGTTTTAATGGTTGTTATATACCTACGTTGATACCTACAGACTACAGTAAAGAATTGAAGAATTCAAGAAGTAAAGACGATATAGGTGAATTATGTTGTTTGATTTACTTATTGTTGGTGTAGATACAAATTTCCGTTCAGGCTTTTGTTTTAGTGGTTGTTTTGATATTACCTACGTTGATGCCTACAGTAAGGAAGTGGAACTTTAGGACTTACGCTGTTGAATTTAATTTTCTTAATTGGTGTTTTAGGTAAATAGATTTGTTTGATTTATTGTTTCACATTGACAATGTTCACCGCTTTGTTTTAGCTAGATTTTAAAAAAATATGCTGTTGAGAAAACGGTCAAATCTCTTTAATTGGAAAGTACACAGCCTTACGCCGCGTACGAAGTTGCGGGCACAGCTAGTAATAAATAAATACGACTCCTAGAGTTTTGCAGCACATAAAACAGCCTGTTTCATGCATAACAAGACCTCCCGAAGAGCCCCCCTCCCTCCACCCCTCCAATAAAAAGTCCAACCATATACATGTTGGGTTGACCTATAAAAGCGTAGGTAATGGGAGCGAGAAATGCCTTGTCCCATGCAGCCACTTAAATGAAATATTACCACCACGTTGTGAGGTGACCGGTGTTCTACCTGAATAGTCAGTTCATTTTAGCCGCCGCCGCCGCCGCCGGATGTCGCTGTTTCATATTTATAGCATATTTTTAAGGCTCAAACCTGATAGTGTAAAATTGCCATTAAAACACGCAGAATAAAAAAAAAACGCAAAATCATTTTTAGCACTGCCAAAGAAGTGATTTATGGTGCAACAAATGGCGGCCGCCGATAAAAACCGGTGAACGGATAAAGACCAGTGAAAGGAGGGTGCAAAAATCGAAATGAAATTTATTACGACCTTCATGCTGAAGCTGCTGTGGAGATTATAATCTCCTCGTCTGAATGCAAGTACCTATGTACGCCTGGGTCAAGGTGGGTTATATTACACGTTATACCCGTACCGGTAACTGATATTTTGCAAGGAATTTATTTACAACAAATACGAGTATGCACGTCAATCTGTCAGTTGTCAGTATCAATTTGGGCGGGTACTAATTAAACTAATTGATTGGCGGTGGCGGTCTGTGTAGAAAGACCGTATGAGTCGGGGGAGCGTTTAATAAATAAATAAGCCTGTGGACTAGACCCAACAAAAAAATTGATGTGCCTGTGCTAACTGAAGCTGTTTATGCCCTTGTCTAGGTTTTATTGTTCCTTCTGTCAACAGGACTGTTTCCATTAATGTCCTGCTGAATAAATAGTGTCCTATTACGATGCGTACTGACATTCTATCGATTCAGTGATAGTTGCAATTAAATTGAATATTAAATGAACGCCAGACACTCTGGAAAGGTAAAAAACGAAGCTCTTCATTATGGCACTTAGTTGTTATGAAATAGTTGGTAATAGAAGCGACGACACAGCTCTGGCCAGGATATTTGCAACGCTGGTTTGTATCAGAAGGAGCGATAATTTAGATGAAAATTTATAGTTTGCTCGTAAAAGCTTATTGAATGGTCGATACCTTTTAGACGATAATTTAACTGTTTTGAATTTCCTAATTGTTTGTGACGGCATGCTGATGTATATGGGATTTGAATAGAGACCTAATTGATACGGTGCAATTGGCTTGTATTTCATTCGGATCAGATCACGAAAATAAAACAAGATGGGTCAATGATAAATTTCATTATTATGTTGTTGCAAAAGTTGTGACGTCATATGAGGACATTTGTAAACACAACGGCCCTTAGCAATAAAACATTTCAGGTACGACTTTTGGCAAAAATCAACTCTTAGTCTAAATTATAAAAAAAATAAAGCAAAAATGTTGACTTAAAGTTAGAAAATAAAGGCTCTTTCATTAGCGATTTGACAACTTCAACCTCTCAGTGTGAACGCACCCGTCAACCCATTACCGAACTGTCAATGTCAAAATATTCAGTAAAATCAACATTTTCATCATGGTGAAGTCGAATTAATTACGATTACAAATAATTAAAATTTACTACCAAAATTCCGCGTCGGTGGTTGCAACTTTAAGAGCGTTAACGCCGATTTGCAATCTTCAGCGATGAAGCGCATTTTTGGGTAAATGGCTTCTTCCATAAGCAAAATATGAGTAACTGGACAGGTGAGAATCATCATGTGCTTCATGAAACAGCAATTCATCCGCAAAGAGTCACAGTTTGGTGCGGTTTCCATGCTGGTGGCGTCATTGGAACGTTATTTCTTTGAGCAACTGAATTGGACATCAGTGATATGTGGTTGCAAAAAGACGGTGCCACAATCCACACAGCGAGTGCAACAATCGAGTTATTGAAGTCTCTGTTCGGTGAAGACATTCTCGAGAAATGGACCCCTCGATTGTCCGCCGATATCGTGCGAGTTAACGCCTCTAGAAAAAAAAAAAAAAAAAAAAAGTTGGGTCCGGAGGGACCCTAGGCCTAGCTTCTCACGAATTTTTTTTATGGGGCTACATTAAATCCGTGGTCTATGTCAACAAGCCGGCGACGTTAAAGGAGCTCAGAGCCAATATTGAACGACAATTAGCGGCCATATCGGTCGAAGTGTGCGGTCGAGTCATCGTAAATTGGGTTTAACGTACCGACCGCTGTTCTCGTTGTGGACATATGAACGAAGTCAAATTCCATTCATAACTGTTTTGATAGTCAAGCAAATACATTTTTTTTTTTTTTTGAGATATCTCAACCAAAAAAATATGCTGTCAAGTCATCAATGAGAGACCTTTTTTTAGTTAGATTTAAGTCACCACTGACTTCCTAAGTTAAGGACTACTCACATGAGAGCGAATTGCGAACTGCGAACACGCGAATATTCGTAGTTTCTGACACTTCATTCACATGAAAACTTTTTGTGGTCGCCGATACCCGCGTATCAGTTTCATTTTTAAAGGTTAAGTTCGAACGAATTTTTCATTCGTGGGTTTGTGGATCGCGACTGTTTTATGTGGACTGTGAATAAAATGTGACAGCTCGCGGCAAGAATTTTCAATTCGCGGGAAAATTGCTTAATTGTTTATTTAGGTGTTTAAATCAATTGAGAGTCATGTTTTTTTTAGACTAGATGTTAGATGTTAGATCAATTCATAAATACAGTTAAATTGATTTGTTCGCAATTCGCCTATTCGCAATTCGCTCTCATGTGAATAGTCCTTTAATGTCGTTTTCCATTGGGATTTTCAGATTTCGCTCTCAGATTTAAGATTTTTCTGGAATGGAACATAAAATGAGATTTTTTTTCCTTTGCATTTGTGGTGGTGCTTGTTTTAAAAGTCAGCTGTTCTTAAATTAAAATTTGTGTTTATAAGAACCCGTTCAACTTATGCTAATATCGATTGCAGCGGACGTAAATTTGTAATTTTTTCTCTAGTTTTCATAGACTTCTCGTCTAAAAACGTAAGTAAACACACCTTAAAGTTTGACAAATGACAAATGTTTTGGGGTTAGTGCAAATAGGTGTGAATCTCGGTCGGATATCTTTTTTCTTGTGGCCAATTGGAACATGAAATCTGACAGCCAGCTGATTTCGAAAGCAAAAAAGCCGCTCTGAATCTGAAAAAAAAAAATGTTTTTTCTGTCCCAATGGAAAACGATATAAAGTTCATCAAAGTTAGACTGGGCCAGTTTCAAGTTATAAGACAAATCACAAGCGTTTTTAATTTTTTTCTAATTTCCCCTTGCTTTATCTGTCAAATCACAACAATTTTTGGTTAACATCAATGACAACTTGAAGCTGGTTTCTGGAGAAACAACGAAATTGACTCACAATAGCTTGCAGAAGTTGAAAAAAGGTTACTCATCAGCATTATCTGTTCGCAATTATTGTTAACTGTATAACAGTCTCTAGCTGAAGTTATTTTGAGTCACTGTTGTTGTGTATTCTTTTTAATTTACGTTATAACTGAATTGCATATTTACTAGATCTTTTGTTACATAAAATATAAAATAAATATTCTTTCGCTAAGTATATTTCAATCAGTTTCTTTTTATTCTTTTATTACATTTTTTTTATTTCTATGAAATGCTATGTGGAATTTAGAGTTCACTAGCAAAAGTGGACTTTAGTATCGAATTTTGTTTTTTTCCATTTCTAAGAATCAAAAATGGAAGCAATTGCAAAAAATGTTTTTTTTCTTATATATAAATAAGCAAAGGGAAATAGTTAAAAAAACCCTTTCACTGCCTTAACCACAGCATATTCGCTTGATTTTTTTGTTGGGAGATATTGCAGAGATGCAATGCTGCCTGTAATTGATTTTCCATTTTGTTGTGTCCAAATAGTGGTAGAATTTCTACCACTGGGTGAACTCTAGTTAAATTATAACTATACTTATTCTGAAACCAATTTCTTTGATTTAAAGTTTATTTTTTTGAAGCAATTATTAAAGCAATGAAAATAACGCATCAGTCTCTTAAATATTTGAAGAAAAAAGCACAGGTTCATCACTTCCTGTGCACAATTTAATACTTTCTGTTTCTGTGCCCATCGCATACTTTCTCTTCCATGTGAGCTGAAATTCGTCTCGAATCCTGTCGTAAACCACAAGAGCATTTTTTTCTGTCTTCCTACAAGTTCTTGGGCTTTAGAAAAAATATTATTTTGTAAACAAAGCAATTAAATTATTCAAAAAAAAAGTTACGACCCATCTGCGGCTTATCGTTCCTTATTTTTGTTTACGGAGTTTTTATCTCTGTTTGAAATTTCACTTTTATCGGGTGACAATTGAATCAAATTTGCATAATTTTTCTTTTTAATATCTTTTTTTAGAAACTAATTTAAAGTTTTATTTTCAAATATGCATTGCATCACATTAACAATATTTTGCTGCTAGTATTTTCGCAGTGCCTTCGGTTTCTTAATCATTGTTATTCTATTTTCGTTATATGACCGCACTGTTGCTTTCTCTCTTCGACGTTTTTTTTTTTTTTTGACTGGATTTTTTCGCCTATGAAAATCAAGTCGACTGTTATTATTTTGTTGACTCTTTAATTATTCCTAAAAAAAAAATTCAAAATAAATTTCACCTCCAATGTAAATCTAGTGTACACGAGCATTCTCGCAGTGCGATGAACACACCAATTTTGTAATATTTTTGACTACATAGGTATCTGAATTTACAGAAACAAAGAGTAACATCGGCCGAAATTGAATCTAGTAGTTCTGGAATATAGTGCTGTGAAATTAAGTACGACTTATTATTTGTTTAAGGCATTATGTTCGCAGAACCGTGTCGGATTATGTTGGGTACCTGGGACATTACGATATTGAGGGTGACAAAAAGGCCGATGTTTTGGCTAAGGAAGAAGCGGAACTCCCACTTAGAACAATGATTGAGGGTATCAGACCACCTATGGCCGTTGCTAGAAGGGTTTTCTTTGAGAAAACCTCAAATAAAGCAGCCACAAGATGGTCACAACTAGAAGTACAAAGGGTTTCAAAGGCACTCTGGCCCATTCTAAATCGGAAAATGTCAGAAGAATTAATCGATTTCAGTAGAACAAAGCTAAGATTAACGGTAGGAATACTCTTTGGACACTGGCCTTCTAGAGAAGAAGGAATAAGACTAGGCTTAGCTAGTACGGATACCTGCAGGTACTGTGATGACCTACAAGTTACGGAAGACATCTCCCACCTTCTATGCGAGTGTCAAGCAATTGCGCGGAGTAGAAGGAGGTTTGTATTGGGATCATAATCAAATTTTGTATAGAGAAATTGATTGTTTGGGCGATTTGGTTTAGGTTTTTAACCGTAATGGTTCCCTGGGAATTGCGATGGGCCGCTTTGGTACCTGGTCTTTTGTGACGATATTACAACCCCACTCAACCTTACCTAACCTAATCTATTATTTGTTTTTATTATCTATTAAATACAAAATTATTTTGTTAAAAAATTGCTGTTTTCATTATCGACTGTTTTTTTTTTTTTTTTACTGGATTTGGAGAGAAAAAAATCGGCCAAACAGTCAAAATTGACTGGATTTTAACAAATTGACTTGGCAACACTGTTGGCTTCTTTTTAATTAGAGTAAGTGCGACAAATATGGCCCATGTGATGTGGGTAATATGGTCCAGCGAAATAAAAAATGTTTCACTGCGAACACCTTCAACTCGGTTTAGCCTCAGTCTTTTGTGGTGAGTATGGCGCGACGGCTGTGGAAGATATATCGGGCATTTTGTTTTCTATACTTTCGTTGTTACTTGTTGGTAAGTTTTCTTAAGTGTTTTTACATAAAATTCTGTGTTAAATTGGTAAGTTTTTTTCTAAAATTAAATAGTGTTAAATATTTTCTTAATTTGTGTGATGTTAAAATTTAAAAGACTTTATTTAAAAAAAAAATAAAGTGTGCTTAATATGGCCCACACCATGTGTTGGTAATATGACCAAGTAGACCATATTTGACACGTTTTCTCCATTCAAATTTGATTTATTTATGTATTTAATTTAATTTTTGTTTTTTTGAAGGCTAAAATGTCTAAACAAAGTCCACAACCACGGAAGACTTGGCGGAAGGAGGTCATGATGGAAGCCATATCGGCAACCAACAACAAAATAACGGGATCTTTGAAGGCCCACCCTGGGTCATATTTAACACCAGGTGGGCCATATTAGCCGCAATTTTTTTCAAAACTGAATTATAGAGCTCCTTTAAGTTTTTGTTTTTAACTTTTAGTTATGTTTGTTTTTTAAATAAAGTTTCTAAAGGCTGAACTAAAAATAATTTGTAAGACTGTTAAAAATAATAATAAATGAATTAGACTTAAATCTATGGTTTTATTTAAAAAAAATGGTAAAGGGTGGGCCATACTTGCCGCACAATATGAGTACTTAGGGGGTAATAGGTACCTATGAAGATACCACCTCCTAGTGAAGAATGAGACTTTTTAAAAAATTTCTGACCGTCGGTTATAGCGACCATTTGAGCAAGGTCCCTTCACCATCGTTACATCCGGAGTTCACTGTAAGTATATTCCATTCCAAATCGAGCAAAAACCCTAATCATTTTTTTTTTCCAAGCCATGTGCCTGTGCCTGCCGATTTGTTTCGAAAATAATTCAAAATTGTACAGCCTGCTAGGTTTTAGTATTAAAAATAATAAAACCGTTTGGAGAGCAGATTTATCGTTGTTATTGTAACGGTACAGTTTGGAATATGGGGCGTCAATGTTACCACATTAAACGGTGTTTAGAA
The DNA here is from genome assembly GCA_946477585.1 of Cheilosia urbana. Taxonomy (NCBI): domain Eukaryota; kingdom Metazoa; phylum Arthropoda; class Insecta; order Diptera; family Syrphidae; genus Cheilosia; species Cheilosia urbana. Next base: position 141,579,999 of record OX297853.1, read on the forward strand.
GTCGAACGCATTTCAGTGTATCTTGGTGGTTTATAAAGGTTGGTTAAATTTAAACTTAAGGGCCAATGTTGAATATGAACCACACCTAAACGTCAAGTCTTTTCTGCATTTTATTTGACATTTCTCAATTTCAGACTAAGTCAATTTGAACCATGGAAAGATACACAATCGTGCAACGCGTTAAAGTTATTCAGGCTTATTATGAAAATGGGCGTTCAATAAGCAGAATTGCCGCATTTGGGCGAATGATAATCCAGGAGCGATTAGGCAGTTACTGTGAATGGTGTTCGCTATCGTGGTTTCAACAGGACGATGCCACTTGCCACACAGCTAACGAAACAATGGCTCTTTTGCGCGACAGATTCAATGGCCGTGTTCATGTGATTAGACACCGTTGGACTTCTTTCTTTGGGGTTATTTGAAAGGAAAGGTGTGCGTCGATAAGCCAGCAGCAATTCAAGAGCTAAAGGATGAGATAATTCGGCACATTAACGACATTGAACCTCAATTATGCCTCAGCGTCATCGAAAATTTGGACCATCGGATGGAGGTGTACTGCCGAGGTCGCGGCGGCCAATCGGCCGATATTTTGTTTCATACATAATTGAACCGTACCAATATTATCGTAATCTAAATAATTTGTATTTTATTCAAAATCAGCATCCTTAAAACTTAACCACCCTTTAGAAGAAACAACATCTCGAAATATGGAACGGTACACTAGTTATTAGTTTTGTGTATTATTAATGGTGTTGGATATTTTGGTCTGCCAACGTGATAGTGAGGCGATCGTTTACAGGTACACCAACATGTAGGAATGAAACAAGTCTCTAGAAAATGAACTGGAAAAGGTTGAGAGCCTTTTTTCGTAATTTGTGTGCTTAGTCGTTAGTTTTGGAGGTCTATCGTTCCGAAGACACGCAGCAGGAGATAGTAGAATAAATATTCAAATCATTCGTGATCTCGATACATGTAAATCGATGATCTATACGGATCATAGCTTATTTAAAAAAAAAAAAAAAAAATCGATATTGTCATGTAAAACTTTTGCAAAATTCATGCAATTTAATGAAACACCTTTTCCCTGGCTGAATTTAAGACAAAACCTACCCACTTACTTGTTTGCTATGCTTTTTTCTCTAGCCAGCTAAAGTGGTATGAGTTTGGGGAGGCCTATTCGCCGCCTACATTTTTAAGAAGACTTCTTTCCCCTCACAAATGTTTCCCCCATTGGGAAAATGGCTCTCTTCAGTTTGGTGCAATAAATTCGCATCTATCATGAGCTATACATTAGACAACTTGTATAAAGGCGAATTATTCCCCATCCTAGTTCTAAGCTGTCAGGCCATACACCTGTTATTAGTCGTGACTACTAAATTGACTATGATGATGAATTATTTTCAGAGACTTACACATTTCAGTTGGATTTCAAAAGACTAACCGATTCCCGAACAGCAACAGATTGCGCCCCAAAAAAAAACTAAAGCAAAAGGCACAACATACCTATGTCACATTAATTACATCGCAATTACATTCGTGTTTCATACCTATCGAGGAGCCGTGAAATTCATTCCCCCACACTCTGTACAAATCACCTCCTTGTTAACCTTTTCGACTTTCAACTGACTGATTCAGTATCCCCCGGAGGCAAGCACACACCACACGATACATGTGTCACATACACACGCAGACAATATTAAGAACCATTTCGCCCATTAAGCTTATGGTTACCCCAAAGCAACACTGACTCACATAAACTTAATCAAATCTTAAGGTAAACTGCTTACGACACCAATTGTCTGACCTCAAAACAAAACCTCCGATTTTGCAGAAACTGCCAAAAGTGATTACCTCTCCCGTCGACGCCGCTCTTCCCACTATGGTGTACAGTTATTAAATTTCATTTACCCTACGGTTAGGTTTAACCCCTTGTGACCTACCTTCAGCCACATGGATAAGTCTACAAAACGCTTTCAATAATTTCCAGCGAACTCTCGGAGGAGCCTCTTCGCGGTTGATCGGTTATTGCTCATAAGTTACCAGACTAACTGTTTAATAATTGATAGAGAGAGAGCTCGCTGTAGATATACCCAGATATGGTGTATCCAGAATCCAGAGGGCACACCAGCAACCAGCTATTGATTCAGTCTCTGAAACTCTGCCGGAACTACCCCACCAAATGAAACTGTATCAAACTGAACTCTTAACCTAAGCATCTCTAATTTCCATCGATTTTATCCTTCGCATAACAACCTCAGCCCTCAGGTGAGTTGCGGGGTTCTTTTTATTCGGGGTGCCAGTAGGTACTGCAGTAGAGCCGCACACAGTGTTCCGTTCACGGTCCCGAGAACCCTTCTTTTCCAGGCGCTTTTCGTTCGGTCGTAATTACTTACGTGGAAAATTAGTTTGTCGGCTTGTTTTGGTCATGTGCGTGTGTGTTTGTTGGTTACCTAAAAACGTGACTAGGTATATGTCCCACACGCGGATCGGGTTGGGGGGTAGGTTTCGCAGAATAAAACACTGGTTCCGCGAGAGCTGATAGCTGATTGTGTCAGAGACGAGGTGAAATTATCAGAATGGAACGTTGATTACCGTGTTTAGTTCCCTTAGACTTCATGTGGAAATTTTTGGCGCATTATTTTTTGTGTTGTTCTTAAGCTGGTGGCGGCTTTAGTCTGTAAAGTTGTGCAAACGTAATAGCACAGACAATAAATATACAGATGTCTCATGCCTGTACAAAATTTTGAAGCATATTTTTTCCTTACCAGACAACCTTTTTCATCGCCTTACCAGACAAGGAGCTTTCAAATTAAGCGTTGAGAAGAAAGCTCTTTTATTTCCTAGTGCCTTTCCTTCGCTTCATTCATTTGTGTTGGCAAAGAGCTTGCCCCCTTCCCTTACGCCTTGTTCATATGGGCTTATGACAAAGCAAGAGACAAGGAATTATAAATTGCCGAATAATGAAAGAGAAAGATAACAAAAATATAATAATACACCAAGTAAGCAGAAGCAGCGTTGCCACTTTGCTGCAACAGCAGTAAGTCTACTGCATTTTTCGCAAAAAAATCTGCTGCCACTAAATCCAATCTACTGCACTTTTTTTGTTTGATAAACCTTCTCATGGATCATGAAACCAATTTCTCTCTGTCTATATTTCTATTATTTTCTCGTTTTCTGCTTAACTAACGGGATTTTGAGCTGCAGAGCGAAAGTTTTCGATTGTAAGACATTTAAAAAATAAACTACGAAACAAACTTAACGTGAATGTCAATGAATGTCTGAAATGAATGTCAGAAACGGTTGCTGGACACCCATAGAGCCCACTCTCCTGGGCTTTAGTATTTCCAAAATGTTAATTTATTTAATGAAACGTTTATAAAAACAATATTAAAGTGATTATCTACTGCGGAAAGATCGAATCTACTGCATATTTTTTAATGATCTACTGCGCTCCTCTTTTTTTTGAAGTGGCAACGCTGAGCAGAAGCACGCTGCCAGATATTGATAAGCAGCAGCAGGCATAATTCGTTTCGAATCACTTGATGCCAGACTCTAGAAGAAATCTTCTTTTTTTTTCATGTTATTTAGTTTCAAGTGATGTGCATTTTTAATAAAAGCGAGTCCTTTTTGCCTTGTGGTTGAGACACAGCAAGAGCAAAGGAATGAAAATAATTATGTTATCTCTATATATACAGGGTATCCGCCGGGAAGGTGTACTACTTTGTTTTGCCGCCATTTTGGTAAACATTAGTTGCAAGTTCATATTTGGCAGTCGTGAAGTAGACCCGTGGCAAATTTATTATGGAAAAATATTCGATAAACTAACGTGTTTTAATCGTTAAAATCTTTATCAAAATCAATCATCGATTAATTGGATGATGAGAAAGTTACGTGAAATTTTTGGGAGTGCCAAAAAAACGCACTATTTATCGTGTAGTGAATAATTTCGAAGAAAGAGGGTCTGTGGGTGATAGGACCAAGCATGGACCACAACGTACCAGAGACAATACTTAGACCCCCAAGCCCCAACTCACAATCCTCTTGCCGCTGGCCCCGTTTTTTTTTTTTTTTTTTTTTTCAAATTCGCCATTTTGTTTTCCTATCGGCGTTATGTCTATTTAGAATCCGTGTGACATGCAAACACATACAAAAAATATAAAATCAATGCTGCCAACTGCTACCAAGCATGGGGAAAAGTGATTGAATTTGGCATCAAATAATTCTTCCTATTAAATATTTATTTTGACTTTTCTATCTCGAAAATTAATAAGAAAGCTAAGTACTATGTACTAGATAGATGGCGCTGTTGCCGATTTCCGAAACAGCTCTACTGATTTCATTTGTTGGTTCCAGTTTGAAAGACGGGATAGTTTTGGAACCTATAGGTGGTACTTTGGAAAACATAACCGGGATAGGAAAACTATTTGTGGCACCTCCCATAGCGTGGAAACGCTATTTCTCAAGTTGTGTAATTAAATTTATTAATGGACACTGTCCAAATAAAGCACTTTGGGAAACGTGGCCAATGTGACTTAATGTGAAAGGTGCGGGCAAAGCCGGGTGGGTACAGCTACATATAAAGACTGACGTCCGTACGTACACTCATAACTCGGGATCGTTCCGTTTTTCTGATTTTTGGTTTAAATTCGCATTGCCCTAATTAAGGACATTATAATATGCTACTTTCTGTTTGTATGGCATTTTGAAAAAAAAAAAAAAAAAAAAATTGTCTGGATAAAAAACTCACTTGCAACACAACAAAAATTACGTTATTAAATCACCTACACAATTTGAAATCGAACCGAAGAATTTATAAGGAAAATAAATAGGTTTTTGACCTTCTTAATGGAAAACTTGCGCTTACACGGAATGATCAAAATATTAGTTTTTTACAGGAAATGCAAATTTATATGCTAAACATTGAACCGATAAAAGCGAGAAATAGAGCATTCTGTTTCAAAGGTTATTTTATTAAAATGTACAATTTGACTCGTTATCTCAGGCCGAAGTTGCTTATTAAAAACAACTAGGTAGCATAATTATAATGTTCCTACATAATTTTCAATGGAAATCTAAATATTCAACAGGAAATAAATATAGAATAGCAGGATATCTACAATCTGAACTAAAATATCCTTATCCCAAAATACGCACTGCACATCAAAATTCAAACAAAATAACAACCAAACATCTTCACATGGATACGAGTTGTGCTAAATCAATGATGACGATCACGATAACCACGATCCACCCCTACGCACAAACCGCAAGTTAAAATAAAGAAACACAAAAAAAAAAAAAATGTTCTTAACGTTGTGTGAATTGAAGCAAAAGGCAGGAAGAAAGCAATGTACTTTCTGTGTGCGGTTTTTTTATGCGTGGAAAGAAGAAGAGAGAAGAAAAAGAGGCAAAGATTCATTTAACAATTGTGCATATATGAAGCTTTTGAAAAAGCTTTTTTTTTAAGTAGATTTCGTTTTCATACATCATCTTTTCCCATATGGATGAGACATCTGTATATTTCTTATCTGTGGTAATAGTGTTGGAATTTCTGTCGTGAGGTGTTAATCTATTGCGATCATTGAAGGGACATATTTTTGAGGCTAATCCGTTTGTAATCACCGAAAGGAGGTTCATTTTGGCAGTCTATTGAGGGATTTGGGATTTGTCTCTGCATCAGGCATGTGGACCGGAGTTTTTATGAATAAATTTTCTGAGGAGGACTTTAAGGTTCTGTGCTTTGATCAGAGAATTTCAAATATCCAATCGACAGAAGTTTCAATCTTTTGAGTGTCCAGAGTTTTGAAATATATTTTCGCCAATTGGCAAAATGTGTCTAAAAAAAAGTTTACATTTCTTATAACTTGGGCTATTTCAAATAGAAACTTATAGGCAACCAGGTTAGTAGAGAACCCTTTGGGTCTATAACTTCTCGCAATCATTTGTTTTGTTTGGGTTTTTATTCTTTGGGACGAATGGAAGGGATCTACAATTTTATGCCGAGTCCAAGCGTGAGACTAAGAAGCTCTTTCGTGACAGTTATAGGTACTCTCGGATATTTGTCAGACGTTCGCGAGAGGTGGTGCAGTGGAAAAAAACTTTTAGATGGAATTAGGGTTTTTTTCGGGCATAGAACATAGGACCCTATTCTATCTAGTAGTCCAGCACACTAACCACTAGGCCACTGCGCCTACTTAAAGCGTACTTAACTTGTTAAAATATATGTGGCGGGGGTTTTAGGGCCGCCAAGCAACTTCGCCTGGCAACGCCGGTCTATGTAAACTGACATATCAGCGGTTGATAGAAGCCGCCTTTCGGATATTTTCAGGTTTTTTGAGGACATCAGGATGGCTGGCCGGCGCCGGGTGAATACAAGAAGGAGAGACATAAGCTGACCTACTGCAACACCAACGGTTAACCACCAAATGTGGCAAGTAATACTGTCCTTTCTTCGTTTTTGGTAGCTGCGGAAGCAAGACCTGTTGTCGTTTCCTTCGATGGTGACTTCTCTGCTTCTGGCTCGGAAGCGCCTTGCGGATAGTGAAGTAGTGAGTTATGCTGCCTTGCACACATTTTGCATCCCTTTTTTTATGGACACTCCTTTGCATCATGTTCATCCCGTAAACAGTTAAAACACAACCTTGATCTTCGAACCACTTCCTTGCGGGTTTTCACCTACATGCCCAAAAATCTTCTGCAATTGAACAGATGATGGGACTCGCTGCACACTACGCATATTGGCTGCGCCACTGTGGTCAGATGGGTTCTTGAGGATGTTGGTTTCGTTCCTTGAAGTTGGTAGTCCCGGTTAACTTCACGACTGCCTTCCAGTCCTCGGAACCTTCTCTCGATAAAGTCGAAGAATTCACTAAGAGTTGGGATGTCTGTAGAACTTCCTCGTGATTGGTGGTAGTCTCCTTGGTTCAGGGTGAAGTTTTGGCAGTACCAACTGAATCACTAACGGACCCCATGACCTGACATCCTTAGTTGTTAATGCCATGCAACACTTCCCTTGACGTGTCCAAGATAGTTTTTAAGTCGAATGTACTTTCTCGCTGATTTCAGTGTAAGCAAAGTCTGTATGCAGCTGTTGACTGATGCTGCTGAGTTTTGGAACCGCTTCCTGAACAGCTCAACTACCGTGGGATAGTTAGTAACTGTTGGCGATAAATGGCTTACAACCCTTGCTGCTTCTCCCTTGAGGTTGCCCTTCAAGTATTGTATCCATTCAACGTTGTTTAGGGACTCATTTTGGTGCACTATTTGCTCAAATAACTCCCAAAATGGTATCCACTCTTCATACCGTCCGCTGAACGTTGGTATGGCAATGGTTGGAAGTTTGATTTGCTGTTGAGAGGTGGCTCATGGTGTTACAGCCCCTGAATGTTGCTGTTCTTGATCTGCTTCTTTGATTTGAATGTATGCGTCCTGATACTTATGTTCCAAGGTGATCAACTCGTTGTTGGTCACGTAATCCAGTCCTTGGTCGGCATCGTCTGGTGAGGACATAATCTCCTCGTTTATGTCCACCAGCTTTGTACAGCATTCCCTTGACTGCTCTAAATTGAATCTGAGGTAGACTGTATTCTAAGTCAGATCCCAGTTATCCGTTATTCTTAAGAAATTTTCCTTGATGAGATTTAATTTCTTAACTCTTGATGACCAAGCCGTGTTGTCAAACGTCTCTGGCTTCCCTGTTGAGGCCGCTGCTCCCTGTGTCCTCACAGCGGCTGAGGTAGACGCCTGATCGGCTGAAGATATGATCGTTGGCGCCAGCACTCTCTGCTCTGCGCTCTCCAGTTTCGCCTTAAGGACGTCTTTGATCTCAACATACCTTATCTCAAACTGGCGGAAACACTCTTTCTTAAAATAATCGTGTTGCGGAGCTGTCTTCTTTAGGCCTTCCAAATATCCATTTTTAAGCTGGAAATCGACCCAGAAAGTCTCCAGTTGCTCCATTTTCTTTCGAAGATATTCCCTGGTGTATTGGGACTCCCCATCCTTTCTGAAGTTTGTCCATAATCTTTGCACCTCCTCCGTGATCCTCGTCTGCTCCAATGCGATGTCCTCTACTTCACACATCTTAGATATTGATCCTCTATCCTTCACGAATTAAATGTTGTCAGGACCCTTGCCTTCACTTAACGGCTTGTAGTTGTTTATGTATTGTCTTAGCTGTTGCTATCTCTTTTTCCGGCTGATCCGGCTCGAAGGACCATGTAAGTTCTTCCTTTAAGAATTTTTATTTCTTTTTCAGCCACCTTACCACTGGTTGGGGGGTAGCTGATAGAGAATAGAGACCACCTTGTTCAATGTAATAATTTATCTGTTTATAAGTATTCTTTTTACTGACTATTTACACACTAAATTTAGCTTACTAGCAACAACACTACCTATATTGCTACCTCGTATTGAAGGGTGAGTTGGTAGTTTGTTGAACAATATGGGTCACGAAACCAAGTGCTTGTGCTTGCATTATTGGTTGTGAAGGAGAATGCTGACGGTATTGAGGGCATTCACATTGTTGTTGTTGATGTAATCAACAAACGGCATGCATCAAAATGGGTCCACAAGGATCTATTGTGTGGTTTAGTAGGGCTTACCCTGCTCTACCATACCGTAAACCTAACCCAACCTAACCTAGCGGAGTCAAATCGGTGGCCAATTCACGTCACTTCTTCTAGAGATTACCATAGATACTCTCAAATCGTTCATGCAGAATGTTCGTCGTGGCGACTGCTGTGTGGCACGTAGCTCCGTCCTGCCGCATGCCGTCTACCTCCACATCATTACATTTGGGCCAGAGCGATGCTTACCGCTTTATTTTGGCCACCACCGTCATTTTCAAAAAAGTACGGACCAATGGCGCTGTCGTCGGACCAAAATCCACTCCATACAGAAAGTTTTTTTGGATGCCTTGCCACAGGACACTGTTGAGCCTCGTGTGGATTGGCTACGGCAATTTTGCTTGTTGAAAAGCCTCTCATCAAAAAATGCGCCTCAACGCTAAAGACGATTTTTCGCCAAACTAAGGGTCCCCTGCCAAACGCTTCAAAAGCCCAGTCAGCAAACAAACGACGTATGTGGTCATTAACTTTGAGCTCCTGGGTCTAGGCTCAAGTCCCGATGCAAAATTCGTCAAATTGAAGTCTGCGAAAGGTTGACTTCCTTTGCACGGCGCTGAATTGACCGCCTCGGGTTTTGGGTTCGCCGATTCCAGCAATATTCTCCCCGATCTTGCCATCCGTAGACACGGGTCTATGTCTAACTATAAATTTTCTGTAAGTATAATTTCTTGTAAAAAAAAATATTTCTTCTTTGTCGAGGAGGTTGGTATTTATCAGATCACTCTTTGCCATTTGACAGGCACGTACCATTTCATCAACCTTGTCCTTTACTATCAGAATCTCGTTCAAAATATCTTGCTCGTACCTTCCAACATTAGATGCATGGACCTCATTATTAAACTGATCTATCATCCAGTTCATCTTTTCCGTTGTTGCTTTCATGGTACCAAAGAGTCCGCTGTTAATTTTGTATTGCTGGTTGTTGTTGTTAATAATGTTCTGCTCACTCGCAAGGATTTTGCTCCAATCTGCTGCGTCAGGGTTTCCTGCGATCCACTTCCAGGCGGATCCTATCCAGTCGATGGATCTTGCGCTTCGGCTTCTTTTTCCTTTGAGTAGGGTTAGCCTCCCACGGATTTCATTAACGTAAAAGTCGATAGTGCTTCTTTTCTCTGGAGCCTTGAAATTTTCTAGACTTATAGTTGTATCGAGCTTTTCCATCAGGCTATCGAACTCCGTCAGATTAATAACGTGCACCAGTTTGAAGTGGCCGTCAATGATCCAGCCTTTACCCTCCTTTATCGTGACGATTGGCGATTGGTAGTTAAATATTTGGTAGCCATTGGCGGCTGCTAGGGAAGCAAGTCTGCAAATATTAATGTTTCAAGTAAAAGTAAAAGTGTTGTGATGTGTTAGTGGGAACAATAACGATTTATTTCGCATAGTACTTATCCTAAGTATTCGTATTATTAATTCATTAATTAACTACAAATGATAGATTTATCGGTAAGTGACCGCAACACTAATTATGTTATAACATTATATATATCGCTATAAAAGATAAATTTATCAGTAATTGGTTACAACACTAAATATTAGCGCTTTCTTCTTTTTATCAATTGCACCAAGTAGGTGTGCATTTTTTTATAGCGTGCGTATGTTTCATTTATGTGAATTTCTTTTTAATATCGCTTTTGCGACGCACAGGATTTTTCTTATATAAACTTTCTTCTTTTTTTCCTTTCTTATCGCTATTGCGAGGCACAAAATTTTTCTATGTGAATTTCTTTTTAATACACCTTGTCGCTTTTGCGACGCACAGGATTTTTCTTATATAAACTTTCTTATTTTTTTTTTCTTTCTTATCGCTATTGCGAAGCACAAAATTTTTCTATGTGAATTTCTTTTTAAAACACGTTATCGCTATTGCGACACACAGGATTTTCCTTATGTAAACTTTCTTTCTCTTGTTATCGCTATTGCGAGGCACAAACAAAATTTTATATGAATTTCTTTTTACTACACGTTATCGCTTATTACAACGCACTGGTTTTTTCTTTTATAAATGTCTTTTCCTTTTCCGCAAACTGTTTTAGAATGTAAGGAGTCAAATCTTACATCAACGATAGCACCTTATACATTCCGATTCTTGCGGAGATTCTTTGATCGCGTTCGCTGGGGATTTTTTGCACAACTAGGATCGGAACAGAGGAAAAAAGAAAAATTAATTTCGCGATTCACGTTTATTTTTGGGTACAGTTCTTTTGGAAGGATCGTGTTCTCCGTTTTGGGTGCAAACGTTTATAATTGTGAGCATCCTACTAAGGCACGATTTACTTCACACGAATCCTTTTTGGTTCCTTTGCGATCTCCAGTCGTGTTCTCATGGGAACGATGGAAGCTTTACGAGAATCACTATATAAACACTGTGTTCTCATGGGTACAGTGATTTGCGTTCAATCGAACGTAATGATCTCTGATCCTTGTTTAGAGGATAGGCAATCGCAGGAAGAAAAAAGGATGTCGTTTACGGAACTGTCCCTGCTCGGGCGCCAGTTAAAGGATCCTTACGAGGATCTCTCAAAAAAAACGCGAACGCGTGCCCGAAGGCACGCCCACTGTTCGACTTACACGAATAAAAACTACCGTTCACTTTGTACGCAAATTATTTATTCTATCTACCGTAATATAACAAGAAGATTATAAGTATATGACCGCCGTAGTCCAGTTCTCGATTTAGACTGCCTCTTCATAATCCAAATTCCCGTTAGGAACCTGTTGGTCCCACGATGTGAATAGCTGATTCCGCAGATAGGTCGTCGCACGCGTATCCGGTGGCCGAGGCATATGCGCAACATGATCCCAATGCACCTGGAGTGTGGGAACAGGTTGGAGCATGAAAATGATGAGCCAGCGAATCCCATATGGTTCGCTGGCATGCACTTAGCTCGTGGGCCAAGCGCACCGTGTTAACTCGCACATAAACAAATGCGAACTCAGGAACAACTTTAATACTTTGATACTTTGATACTTTGATACTTTAATATTTTGATACTTTGATACTTTGATACTTTGATACTTTGATACTTTGATACTTTGATACTTTGATACTTTGATACTTTGATACTTTGATACTTTGATACTTTGATACTTTAATACTTTGAAACTTTGATACTTTGATACTTTAATACTTTGATACTTTGATACTTTGATACTTTAATACTAGGATATAAGGTAGGTGGTCCAAATAAGGCCCATAACCTAATAAGGCCCAGTGTGCAAAAGTTGGCATAACCGACAAGCAACAGGAATTATGTTTTAAATGTGCTTCTGGCCACCTATGTCCACACTAAATTCGATAGAATTTTCCTTCCGACGCAATCGTGTTTTTTCTTACAGACGATACAAGTTAGTGAATGTGCACGCACGCGCTTTTTATAAGAAAGTGTTTTTTGTAATTGATTTTATTGCGAATAATTATTCGGGTAAGTCTAGTTTTTACACTAAATATACCACATATAAAACTAAGGTTTAGTATGGTTTAAGTATTATTTTAATTCTTTGAGTAGATTTTCGTTAAAATGTTTGTAAAGAAAAGTTTTTCATGTTCCCAAAAAGGCCCACCGAAAATTTTAACAGGCCTTATTAGGAATATGAAAGATTAAATTTTATTTGGGTTGTTTTTAGATAAAATGTCAAAGGCGAGTTTATTAGGGAACAGAAAGCGTACAGAATGGTCTTCAGATGATAAGGGCATGGCCTTGAAGCTTATTAAACGTGTTTTTATAATCTTTTTTTTTTAATTTTTTTTTCTAGCCAAGAACGCTGTGTTAATTTTTTGATTTGTATTAATAAATAATATCATTAATAATAAACTACGTTGTTTTATTTGTTTTATGACAAAATACTTCTTATTTTCGCGGAATAACCAAAGTAACTGAACAAATTTATGTATGGGCCTTATTCGGAACAGGTGTTCGTAATAAGGCCCAAGGTAAGGTTTTTAAAAATGTCTTGAAAATATATTTCAAATTGGGTTTCAACAAATAAACGTTGTGTTTTTATATACATAACTGAACTAAGGCTTATGCTAATATCAATTTAGTAATTTTCTTTTAGGCGTTTGCAAGTTATTAAGGAAAAACTATAAGGTGGGCCTTATTTGGGTCACCTACCTTATACTAGAAACATATTAGGTCAAACTGGTTTTGTATTTTCCGCTTTTGAATATCATTAACTTCGATTTCATGTGTACATTTTTCTTAAATAACTGAAGAAAAATTGCTCAAAATGTTTTTATTTTCCTACAACCATTCTGCAGTAATCATTTTTCATAAATATTTTCAGCAAAAGTGTACTTATTCCTAAAATAAAATACTATTTACACGTAACGAATAATTTCAAATTTAACGGACAAAATTCTATGAACGCTGACAGCAACTTTGCCGACACCGGAAGTCACCGGAAGTTGTTGATATTTTTTGAGGGTGTGTTGGTGTGCTGAAGTTTCGTGACATTTGTCAATACGAATTTCTATGCACAATACTAGCGCACTAAATTGTGAACACTCCGTACAAGTATTGCTTGTAGGCAAGGTAACGGGAATTCGACCGAAGTTGGGGTCTCAGCAGCGTTACCTTTGGGGACGCTTTAGCGTCCTTTTGACTCTTTTTGAATGCCCGGACTCCAGGACTCATCTTTTTGAAAATCAGTGAAATCGGACTCCTTTTCTGTGACTTAATCATAAAATGATGCTGATGATTCGTAGAGTCATTTTGTAAAATTTATTTGACTACCTACTTGTATTTGGATAGCTTCATTCAAAGACAAAATGCATGAAATATTATGGATATGGGAATGAGAAATGGAAACTGGAAATTATTGCATTGAATGGATTATATTTCTGTGTTGTCGTTGTTTTTGCCGTTGATTTGTTCAAAAATTTGTACGTTTTTGTAATCAAAATTTTAACATTGCCCTATAGTAGCGCGTGTGCTGATACGGTATTGTCAAAATTGTCTTTGACCAAAAATAAACTTACCAACCGACTTAAGGTTTTCGGCACTCAACTTACTATAGAAAATAAGCAAATAGAAGACTGGGTTCCTGGCTCGAAGGCTCGAATTTAATTCAGCAGTACAGGAACAGAATTCCTAATAACTAATATGTAAGATATTTATTTATTTTTTTTGTGTTACCTGAAAATATTATTTTAGGATATATGTAAGTATCTAACGATCAATTCCTATAGTCCAAGTCTATTTTGTGGCACAATTGAGCGATAAGCTTTATGCCAAATATAGGTAGTGGAAAAATTAGGAGCACTTTTGTAGCCACAATCAGCAAGGTTAGGTAGGTTTGAAATTAATATCCATCGGCAATTCACAGTTATGGCAAAATGACACGCATATAACACCGATATGAGCAATGAAGATTATTATGATAGAACTTAAGTGACAATGACGACAGAAGCACAATATAATATCTACCAACCTACATAGCCAGTGTTGTTATATCGTGGGATCTTTTCGTGGGAATTTCGATTAAAACAAAAACCATGAACTCAATTTCACGAACCACCTCCACCATACGTCGCGTCCATCACCACACCACACGTCATCAGCCATCTGCGCATTTCCTCAGAAACACATTGTCGCAAAGCAGAATAACGATCAAGAACCGCGGCTGCTGATAACATTCGATTTGAGAAAATAAATTTATTTTTTTGGTGTTAGTTTTAGGTTGTAGCTCAGCTTCTAGAGGACATAGAAAGCTAATTGATGGCTTGAAATAACTATAAAAGTGTTGGCTCTTCTAAGTTTTTTGTTTTCTTTGCATTGATTAAGAATTATTTGAGTAATGGCGAGTTAAAGGCAGAAAAGTCAGCAAAAAAAAACACATTTTGGTCAAAAACGCTGCAAATAGGCATGGCAATGAAAGAAAATAGCCTATGTGTTGCACAAAATCTTAAGGAACATTTCAAAAAAAGTTTCATCGAAATCTGTGCAGTAGTTTTCACGCCATTAGGTAACAAAAAAATTGCCTACAGTTTTATTATAAGTATAGATTCAGGTAAAGAAGTCTATAAATAGTACAAACAAAAATCAGTTCATTTAAAATAAATAAATAAATTAAGTAGCCAGCTATCTGTTCTTAGTTAACTTATATATTAACTTATACTTATAATTTAATTCATTAATTCATAAACAATCATCGTTTAAAGTAAAAAAAAAGAGGCTCAAAAAAAATTAAATAATAAAATAATATTTTCAGGTAACACAAAAAAAATAAATAAATATCTTACATATTAGTTATTAGGAATTCTGTTCCTGTACTGCTGAATTAAATTCGAGCCTTCGAGCCAGGAACCCAGTCTTCTATTTGCTTTCTATAGTAAGTTGAGTGCCGAAAACCTTAAGTCGGTTGGTAAGTTTATTTTTGGTCAAAGACAATTTTGACAATACCGTATCAGCACACGCGCTACTATAGGGCAATGTTAAAATTTTGATTACAAAAACGTACAAATTTTTGAACAAATCAACGGCAAAAACAACGACAACACAGAAATATAATCCATTCAATGCAATAATTTCCAGTTTCCATTTCTCATTCCCATATCCATAATATTTCATGCATTTTGTCTTTGAATG
Organism: Cheilosia urbana; assembly: GCA_946477585.1. Classification (NCBI taxonomy): domain Eukaryota; kingdom Metazoa; phylum Arthropoda; class Insecta; order Diptera; family Syrphidae; genus Cheilosia; species Cheilosia urbana. The sequence continues at coordinate 141,595,216 of OX297853.1, forward strand.
AAGCTATCCAAATACAAGTAGGTAGTCAAATAAATTTTACAAAATGACTCTACGAATCATCAGCATCATTTTATGATTAAGTCACAGAAAAGGAGTCCGATTTCACTGATTTTCAAAAAGATGAGTCCTGGAGTCCGGGCATTCAAAAAGAGTCAAAAGGACGCTAAAGCGTCCCCAAAGGTAACGCTGCTGAGACCCCAACTTCGGTCGAATTCCCGTTACCTTGCCTACAAGCAATACTTGTACGGAGTGTTCACAATTTAGTGCGCTAGTATTGTGCATAGAAATTCGTATTGACAAATGTCACGAAACTTCAGCACACCAACACACCCTCAAAAAATATCAACAACTTCCGGTGACTTCCGGTGTCGGCAAAGTTGCTGTCAGCGTTCATAGAATTTTGTCCGTTAAATTTGAAATTATTCGTTACGTGTAAATAGTATTTTATTTTAGGAATAAGTACACTTTTGCTGAAAATATTTATGAAAAATGATTACTGCAGAATGGTTGTAGAAAAATAAAAACATTTTGAGCAATTTTTCTTCAGTTATTTAAGAAAAATGTACACATGAAATCGAAGTTAATGATATTCAAAAGCGGAAAATACAAAACCAGTTTGACCTAATATGTTTCTAGTATATATCCTAGTATTAAAGTATCAAAGTATCAAAGTATCAAAGTATTAAAGTATCAAAGTATCAAAGTTTCAAAGTATTAAAGTATCAAAGTATCAAAGTATCAAAGTATCAAAGTATCAAAGTATCAAAGTATCAAAGTATCAAAGTATCAAAATATTAAAGTATCAAAGTATCAAAGTATCAAAGTATTAAAGTTGTTCCTGAGTTCGCATTTGTTTATGTGCGAGTTAACACGGTGCGCTTGGCCCACGAGCTAAGTGCATGCCAGCGAACCATATGGGATTCGCTGGCTCATCATTTTCATGCTCCAACCTGTTCCCACACTCCAGGTGCATTGGGATCATGTTGCGCATATGCCTCGGCCACCGGATACGCGTGCGACGACCTATCTGCGGAATCAGCTATTCACATCGTGGGACCAACAGGTTCCTAACGGGAATTTGGATTATGAAGAGGCAGTCTAAATCGAGAACTGGACTACGGCGGTCATATACTTATAATCTTCTTGTTATATTACGGTAGATAGAATAAATAATTTGCGTACAAAGTGAACGGTAGTTTTTATTCGTGTAAGTCGAACAGTGGGCGTGCCTTCGGGCACGCGTTCGCGTTTTTTTTGAGAGATCCTCGTAAGGATCCTTTAACTGGCGCCCGAGCAGGGACAGTTCCGTAAACGACATCCTTTTTTCTTCCTGCGATTGCCTATCCTCTAAACAAGGATCAGAGATCATTACGTTCGATTGAACGCAAATCACTGTACCCATGAGAACACAGTGTTTATATAGTGATTCTCGTAAAGCTTCCATCGTTCCCATGAGAACACGACTGGAGATCGCAAAGGAACCAAAAAGGATTCGTGTGAAGTAAATCGTGCCTTAGTAGGATGCTCACAATTATAAACGTTTGCACCCAAAACGGAGAACACGATCCTTCCAAAAGAACTGTACCCAAAAATAAACGTGAATCGCGAAATTAATTTTTCTTTTTTCCTCTGTTCCGATCCTAGTTGTGCAAAAAATCCCCAGCGAACGCGATCAAAGAATCTCCGCAAGAATCGGAATGTATAAGGTGCTATCGTTGATGTAAGATTTGACTCCTTACATTCTAAAACAGTTTGCGGAAAAGGAAAAGACATTTATAAAAGAAAAAACCAGTGCGTTGTAATAAGCGATAACGTGTAGTAAAAAGAAATTCATATAAAATTTTGTTTGTGCCTCGCAATAGCGATAACAAGAGAAAGAAAGTTTACATAAGGAAAATCCTGTGTGTCGCAATAGCGATAACGTGTTTTAAAAAGAAATTCACATAGAAAAATTTTGTGCTTCGCAATAGCGATAAGAAAGAAAAAAAAAATAAGAAAGTTTATATAAGAAAAATCCTGTGCGTCGCAAAAGCGACAAGGTGTATTAAAAAGAAATTCACATAGAAAAATTTTGTGCCTCGCAATAGCGATAAGAAAGGAAAAAAAGAAGAAAGTTTATATAAGAAAAATCCTGTGCGTCGCAAAAGCGATATTAAAAAGAAATTCACATAAAATTTTTGTTGTGCCTTGCAATAGCAATAACGTTAAAATTAGAAAATAAGGGCAAAAAAGAAGAATTGTGAAATTTTAATGAGTGTGCCTTTGTGCGGCTTGGTGTGTGATAATAAATAATTAGTGAGATCACATAATATTAAGTGATTAATAAGAGTATACATAGGGTAAAGCCCTCTATCTAAAGGTAAGAAGCTCTTTTTGTAACTATCTGGTATCCAATAATATAAAGAAACTAGGAATGGACACGATAACGAAATCCTTAACAGAATTGACCGGCGCAGTAAACGTGATTCTTGCGCAGTTAAGAGAGTTGGAAGGTCGACTAAAGACCTTGGAGGACGGGCACGCGGCATCTCCGGATGCACCCGTCGAGCCGGTCGAACTCTGCGCTCCAAGGAGCGAGCAGGAATTAAAAGAAATATCAAAATTGCCGGACTGTGTAAAAGAACTGCAGGTCTTCGACGGCAATCCCACGCAATATGTGACATGGGTGCACATAGTGGAAGGCATTCTTAAAGATTTCGAAATCGTTAAGGCCAAACCAATCTATAGGGCTATTCTCCAACATATTAGGCAGAAAATAAGGGGTCCTGCCGATGGTGCCTTGGTGTCATACAATATATTTGACAACGATTGGCAATCGATTAAACAATGTCTCTCTCTCCACTATGCGGATAAAAGAGACATGCGGACTCTCGAGCATCAGCTCAATCAGCTGTCGCAAAAAAACACCAAGCTAGACGAATTTTATGCCGCGGTGAACCACCAGCTCTCTCTCATGATCAATAAGATCAAAACTGAGTCATTTAGCGAGGAGACGGTAACCGCGCTCGTCGGAACTTATAGGAATCGTGCACTGGATGTTTTCATCCGTGGCCTCAACGGCGACCTTTCTAGGCTGCTGATTGTCCAGAAACCCAGGACCCTGCCAGAGGCCTACTCAGCGTGCCTCGAAATGCAAAACTTAAATTACCGAAGTCATACGATTCATAATTTGTCTGCCTCCAATACAATAACGGCCCCGGTTAATCAAACCTTTCGGGGCGAGCCCAGGCCGCCCATAGCGCCAAAGAACTTCTTCCCTCATTCTTCAAACCAATGGAGACAACAAATGCGCTACCCTCAGCGGGTTGAAGGGGACACACCCCATAGACCAACTGCCCCGAAACCCCACGAAAAAATGGAGGTTGACCAATCTATTCAATCTCGAAACATAAATTACATGAATTACCCTCGCGGCTCGAACGGCTTTAAAAGGAAAGCAAAATCAGATAGGTATGCTCATAAGCAACAAAGACTGTATCACATGCAGGCATGCGAGGACGAACCTGCACCTCATTATGATGCAGTAGAGGAAGAGGAAGTTCAGGATCAGGTAAATTTTATGAAGGACGCCCATCCAGCGTTCCATATTTAGAATATGTAACGAAGGATGGGCTCACCCTCAACTTTCTTGTTGACACGGGAGCCAACAAAAACTTTCTCAGTCCCTCAGTTGTTAAGAAAACCGCTTCTCCCCTTACTCAACTTGTTCACCCTTTTTTTATTAACTCAGCAGGAGGCAAGGTGAAAATAGAACATAAGATGTGCGGTAGGTTTTTCCAAAAAGTTGGAAACGATACAATGTTCACCTTTTACCTTCTGCCTGGCCTAATTTCCTTCGATGGCATCATAGGGGATGACACCCTGAAGGACCTCGAGGCGGTTATCGACCGCAAGGAAAATACACTAAAGTTAACACCGAATATAATAATCCCACTTAAAGCAAAACTGTCAAAGGAGGTCAATATCACACTGGATGAAAACCTTCCCGAAGGACACAGAAATAAACTCCATGAGCTGATCAAGAAATATGAGCCTCTCTTTGGTCCAATAGACCTGAGCGAGTCCGTAAAAACAACAGTAAGAGCCGAAATCCGGACAAGTACAGATGACCCAATCTATAGCAAAAGTTATCCTTACCCGGCCTGTATGAGAGAAGAGGTGGAAAAGGAAATAAAAGACCTACTGGCCGGAGGGATTATACGTCCATCAAGGAGTCCTTACAACTCCCCGATTTGGGTCGTCCCGAAAAAACCGAAACCATCTGGGGAGAAACAATATCGGATGGTAATAGATTACAAAAGACTAAATGCTGTCACTATCTCGGACACGTACCCCATTCCAGATATAAACTCTACGCTCGCCAGTCTGGGCAAAGCGGCATATTTCACGACCCTTGATTTGACCTCTGGTTTCCACCAAATACCAATGAAACCCTGCGATATACCTAAAACTGCCTTCTCGACAATGAACGGGAAGTACGAGTTCTTAAGGTTACCTTTCGGGTTGAAAAATGCTCCTGCTATTTTTCAACGAATGATCGACGATGTATTAAAAGAGTACATAGGCAAGATTTGCTATGTGTACATCGACGATGTTATAGTCTTTGGGAAAGATGGCATCGATCACCTTAGAAATGTCGACACGATCTTCTCAAAATTAAAGGAAGCCAACCTGAAAGTGAACCTTGATAAAACACACTTTATGAAGCCCGAAGTTGAATTCCTCGGGTATGTCATAACCCGTGATGGTATAAAAGCCGACCCGAAGAAGGTAACAGCGATAGAAAAAATTCTCCCCCCCGAAAATTTAAAGGAACTGAAGAGTTTCTTAGGCCTCACTTCCTATTATAGGAAATTCATTCGCGACTATGCGAAGGTTGCCAAACCACTAACAAACCTCACCCGCGGAAACAATGCCCAGATCAAAGCTAATGAATCTAAAAGAGTTTTAATTACGCTAGACGACGAAGCGTTGCGGGCCTTCAATGATTTGAAGACTCTGTTAACGTCATCTGAGATTCTGTCCTTCCCAGACTTTGAAAAACCTTTTAATTTGACGACAGACGCATCTAATTATGCGATAGGGGCGGTTTTGTCGCAAGGAGAGTCTAATTCCGATAGGCCGATTGCATATATCTCACGGTCCTTGAACAAGACGGAAGAGAACTATGCGACGAACGAAAAAGAAATGCTGGCCATCGTATGGGCTCTCGACAATCTGAGATCGTATTTGTACGGAGCAAAAAAGATCAGAATACACACCGATCACCAGCCCTTAACTTTCGCGCTAAGTAACAGGAATTTTAACGCAAAGTTGAAACGCTGGAAATCCCGTATTGAGGAATATAACTACGAGCTCATGTACAAACCCGGCAAATCAAACTTGGTGGCAGATGCCCTATCACGCCTCAGAACTGAAGTTAATCACTTGTCGGATTCGGTGTACGCCGAACCAGCACAAAGTGTCAATGATGCCAATGGTGACTCCCATACCGAAACAGCTAGTGAAAACGGTAATTCTCGCACGGAAAGCGTCATAGCCGATAGCGAGGCAGAGAAGACCCAACTTACCGAAACCGCGAGTGAGGCACAATCTTCAATCGGAACCGCTCATAGCGCTGAGCAAGATAATTCCGATCTCATTCCCCATGTGGAGGCTCCAATTAATGTTTTCCGTAACCAAATTTTTATTAGAATAGGTAAAGGAGTGGAGATCCTGGAAGAACCGCATCCCGGTTTCACCCGCCATTACTTTGCAATCAAAGATCGAGACAAGCAACGGCTGATCGATTTACTTAAATTAAAGTTAAAACCAAGTGTTATTAATGGTATCAAAATACCGGAAACACATTTATCTCTACTCCAGGAGGTGTTCCTTGAGCATTTCACCAATTACAAACTTCGCATCACTCAGAGGGTTGTCGAAGACGTAAGGAATGAAGACAGGAAGTGTCAGCTCATTATGGATGAGCATAAGAGAGCTCATAGGAACCCCAGAGAAAATAGGGAACAGATTTTAGAAAAATACTATTTCCCTAGCATGACTAGTTTAATCAAGCGTTACACTGAATCTTGCGAAATCTGTAAGTTAAATAAGTACGATCGGCATCCAAACACTCCTGAGTTTCAACCGACCCCAGTGCCATCATATCCATGTGAGATTCTTCACATGGACATAATGGAGATCCAGGGAGAAAAATTTATCACTTGCATTGACAAGTTTTCAAAATTTGGTAAAATATTCCACGTAAAAAATAGGTCATCCCTTTACCTCAGAAACAAGATAACTAAGATACTGCATTATTTCACGGTCCCAAAGATTTTGGTGACCGATAACGAGCGCAGTTTTCTGAGTCCAATCATACAGAATTTTATTAAAATATTAGGGGTGAAACATTACCTAACCCCAGTCTATCGTAGCGAAGTGAACGGGCAGGTAGAAAGATTTCACTCGACAATACTAGAAATCTACCGATGCTTAAGGGCAGAGCATAAAGGTCTGCGCCTAAAAGAATTACTAAATGTTGCAGTAGACAGATATAATAATACCTTCCATTCTGTTATCAAGAGGAAACCTGTCGACATATTTTTTAATAGATATGAGCGCATTAACTACCAGAAACTACTCGAATTCCGAACAAGGGTGAACAAAGAATTGAAGGGTGAGATTGAGAGAAAGCAAAAGGCCAATAACACTAGATTCAACAAAAATAAAACGAAACCAGGTACTTATAAAACGGGTGATGTAGTATATACGGCCTATAAAGGCATTCGTGCAAAGAATAAACCCTTATTCCGAAAGGAAACGGTGGCAAAGAACAACGAGGTGACCGTAATTACAACCTCTGGACGTAGAATCCACAAAAGCCACATTAAAAACACACCAAGCACGTAACCTGGCTTTCAAACGAATTAATCGAATTTAACTTGAATTGAATCTTAACTATGTAATTAAGTAAACGAATTAATCGAATTTAACTTGAATTGAATCTTAACTATGTAATTAAGTAAACAATTAATTGAATTCAACTTGAATTGAATCTTAACTATGTTATTAAGCAAAAGATATAGAAAAAAAAAAAAAAAAAAAAAAAAAAAAAGAGGCAATGGTTTAGCACACAACTTTACGGCACAATTTTCTTATTTAATTTAACCTATCAGAGCACAGTTGCATAATACATAATATGTTCATAATCTTATATACATATACATGCATATATACGTACGTATAATACACGCAATATCATGTAAAGCAAAAAAACTGCACATAAATGAAACATACGCACGCTATAAAAAAATGCACACCTACTTGGTGCAATTGATAAAAAGAAGAAAGCGCTAATATTTAGTGTTGTAACCAATTACTGATAAATTTATCTTTTATAGCGATATATATAATGTTATAACATAATTAGTGTTGCGGTCACTTACCGATAAATCTATCATTTGTAGTTAATTAATGAATTAATAATACGAATACTTAGGATAAGTACTATGCGAAATAAATCGTTATTGTTCCCACTAACACATCACAACACTTTTACTTTTACTTGAAACATTAATATTTGCAGACTTGCTTCCCTAGCAGCCGCCAATGGCTACCAAATATTTAACTACCAATCGCCAATCGTCACGATAAAGGAGGGTAAAGGCTGGATCATTGACGGCCACTTCAAACTGGTGCACGTTATTAATCTGACGGAGTTCGATAGCCTGATGGAAAAGCTCGATACAACTATAAGTCTAGAAAATTTCAAGGCTCCAGAGAAAAGAAGCACTATCGACTTTTACGTTAATGAAATCCGTGGGAGGCTAACCCTACTCAAAGGAAAAAGAAGCCGAAGCGCAAGATCCATCGACTGGATAGGATCCGCCTGGAAGTGGATCGCAGGAAACCCTGACGCAGCAGATTGGAGCAAAATCCTTGCGAGTGAGCAGAACATTATTAACAACAACAACCAGCAATACAAAATTAACAGCGGACTCTTTGGTACCATGAAAGCAACAACGGAAAAGATGAACTGGATGATAGATCAGTTTAATAATGAGGTCCATGCATCTAATGTTGGAAGGTACGAGCAAGATATTTTGAACGAGATTCTGATAGTAAAGGACAAGGTTGATGAAATGGTACGTGCCTGTCAAATGGCAAAGAGTGATCTGATAAATACCAACCTCCTCGACAAAGAAGAAATAGGTAGAATCGTGAGCGAAATCGAAACGCTACCATACGCTAACGAAATTGAAGCTGTGGAATACGGATCTCCATCCATCTACACGAACGGGTCACTGTTACTTTACGTCCTTTCAATGCCTAAGGTAAAAAATGAGGAGTTCAATTTACTCCTAACGAAAGCTTCCATTACCAACGGACTGCAAATCGATATGGATTTCGATAGGATACTAGTTAACCAACAGGAGACATTTGGAATAGTTGGAGAATGCCTTTCCATCAACAACCTAGTGATCTGCGCTGAAAAATCATTAGAGAAACTAGAAGAGGACAGCTGTGTAGCCAAGCTTATAAAAGGAGGACTTACGACATGTACCTTTCGCTCGAACACGAAGGAAGTAATCGAATTTGTCAAAGAGGATACGGTATTCGTAACGAATTTCCATGGTCAACTGGTTTCAAAAAATAATTCGCAAACCCTCAATGGAACTTACGTAATCCAATTGGACAACGAAGCGATTCAAATAGGAGACAAAACGTTCTCGAGCTTCACGTATTCCCATGTCCAGGTACTTCCACCAGTCCTTGCAAATATCACGAGTCGAATGCACAAAATTAATCTTGAACATGTGCACAACACAATCATTCGAAATATAGAATGGCTTGGAAATCTATCAAACCATGTCACGATATCTTACCTCATGGATGCCCTTATCATCATCCTGGCAGCGGTCATAGTTTGCATCATATGGCGAAGGATTAGCCTGGATCTGAAGCTTCCACCCCTAAATGCCTTCGGTACGAGATCCAATGCTGCGGCTGATAAAGAGCTTAGTCGGGTTCAAGAACTTCCAACGGCGCAGGTTTGGCCGTCGGCCTCTGACGTCACCTATGATCTACGGGACGTAGATCTTTAAAGGGGGAGGAGTTAACACGGTGCGCTTGGCCCACGAGCTAAGTGCATGCCAGCGAACCATATGGGATTCGCTGGCTCATCATTTTCATGCTCCAACCTGTTCCCACACTCCAGGTGCATTGGGATCATGTTGCGCATATGCCTCGGCCACCGGATACGCGTGCGACGACCTATCTGCGGAATCAGCTATTCACATCGTGGGACCAACAGGTTCCTAACGGGAATTTGGATTATGAAGAGGCAGTCTAAATCGAGAACTGGACTACGGCGGTCATATACTTATAATCTTCTTGTTATATTACGGTAGATAGAATAAATAATTTGCGTACAAAGTGAACGGTAGTTTTTATTCGTGTAAGTCGAACAGTGGGCGTGCCTTCGGGCACGCGTTCGCGTTTTTTTGAGAGATCCTCGTAAGGATCCTTTAACTGTGCGTAACGTGACTGTTTTTGTTTTTATTTGCATGTACTTTTGGCAAAGGGGTATCAAAGTATCAAAGTATTAAAGTATCAAAGTATCAAAGTATTAAAGTATCAAAGTATCAAAGTATCAAAGTATCAAAGTATCAAAGTATCAAAATATTAAAGTATCAAAGTATCAAAGTATCAAAGTATTAAAGTTGTTCCTGAGTTCGCATTTGTTTATGTGCGAGTTAACACGGTGCGCTTGGCCCACGAGCTAAGTGCATGCCAGCGAACCATATGGGATTCGCTGGCTCATCATTTTCATGCTCCAACCTGTTCCCACACTCCAGGTGCATTGGGATCATGTTGCGCATATGCCTCGGCCACCGGATACGCGTGCGACGACCTATCTGCGGAATCAGCTATTCACATCGTGGGACCAACAGGTTCCTAACGGGAATTTGGATTATGAAGAGGCAGTCTAAATCGAGAACTGGACTACGGCGGTCATATACTTATAATCTTCTTGTTATATTACGGTAGATAGAATAAATAATTTGCGTACAAAGTGAACGGTAGTTTTTATTCGTGTAAGTCGAACAGTGGGCGTGCCTTCGGGCACGCGTTCGCGTTTTTTTTGAGAGATCCTCGTAAGGATCCTTTAACTGGCGCCCGAGCAGGGACAGTTCCGTAAACGACATCCTTTTTTCTTCCTGCGATTGCCTATCCTCTAAACAAGGATCAGAGATCATTACGTTCGATTGAACGCAAATCACTGTACCCATGAGAACACAGTGTTTATATAGTGATTCTCGTAAAGCTTCCATCGTTCCCATGAGAACACGACTGGAGATCGCAAAGGAACCAAAAAGGATTCGTGTGAAGTAAATCGTGCCTTAGTAGGATGCTCACAATTATAAACGTTTGCACCCAAAACGGAGAACACGATCCTTCCAAAAGAACTGTACCCAAAAATAAACGTGAATCGCGAAATTAATTTTTCTTTTTTCCTCTGTTCCGATCCTAGTTGTGCAAAAAATCCCCAGCGAACGCGATCAAAGAATCTCCGCAAGAATCGGAATGTATAAGGTGCTATCGTTGATGTAAGATTTGACTCCTTACATTCTAAAACAGTTTGCGGAAAAGGAAAAGACATTTATAAAAGAAAAAACCAGTGCGTTGTAATAAGCGATAACGTGTAGTAAAAAGAAATTCATATAAAATTTTGTTTGTGCCTCGCAATAGCGATAACAAGAGAAAGAAAGTTTACATAAGGAAAATCCTGTGTGTCGCAATAGCGATAACGTGTTTTAAAAAGAAATTCACATAGAAAAATTTTGTGCTTCGCAATAGCGATAAGAAAGAAAAAAAAAATAAGAAAGTTTATATAAGAAAAATCCTGTGCGTCGCAAAAGCGACAAGGTGTATTAAAAAGAAATTCACATAGAAAAATTTTGTGCCTCGCAATAGCGATAAGAAAGGAAAAAAAGAAGAAAGTTTATATAAGAAAAATCCTGTGCGTCGCAAAAGCGATATTAAAAAGAAATTCACATAAAATTTTTGTTGTGCCTTGCAATAGCAATAACGTTAAAATTAGAAAATAAGGGCAAAAAAGAAGAATTGTGAAATTTTAATGAGTGTGCCTTTGTGCGGCTTGGTGTGTGATAATAAATAATTAGTGAGATCACATAATATTAAGTGATTAATAAGAGTATACATAGGGTAAAGCCCTCTATCTAAAGGTAAGAAGCTCTTTTTGTAACTATCTGGTATCCAATAATATAAAGAAACTAGGAATGGACACGATAACGAAATCCTTAACAGAATTGACCGGCGCAGTAAACGCGATTCTTGCGCAGTTAAGAGAGTTGGAAGGTCGACTAAAGACCTTGGAGGACGGGCACGCGGCATCTCCGGATGCACCCGTCGAGCCGGTCGAACTCTGCGCTCCAAGGAGCGAGCAGGAATTAAAAGAAATATCAAAATTGCCGGACTGTGTAAAAGAACTGCAGGTCTTCGACGGCAATCCCACGCAATATGTGACATGGGTGCACATAGTGGAAGGCATTCTTAAAGATTTCGAAATCGTTAAGGCCAAACCAATCTATAGGGCTATTCTCCAACATATTAGGCAGAAAATAAGGGGTCCTGCCGATGGTGCCTTGGTGTCATACAATATATTTGACAACGATTGGCAATCGATTAAACAATGTCTCTCTCTCCACTATGCGGATAAAAGAGACATGCGGACTCTCGAGCATCAGCTCAATCAGCTGTCGCAAAAAAACACCAAGCTAGACGAATTTTATGCCGCGGTGAACCACCAGCTCTCTCTCATGATCAATAAGATCAAAACTGAGTCATTTAGCGAGGAGACGGTAACCGCGCTCGTCGGAACTTATAGGAATCGTGCACTGGATGTTTTCATCCGTGGCCTCAACGGCGACCTTTCTAGGCTGCTGATTGTCCAGAAACCCAGGACCCTGCCAGAGGCCTACTCAGCGTGCCTCGAAATGCAAAACTTAAATTACCGAAGTCATACGATTCATAATTTGTCTGCCTCCAATACAATAACGGCCCCGGTTAATCAAACCTTTCGGGGCGAGCCCAGGCCGCCCATAGCGCCAAAGAACTTCTTCCCTCATTCTTCAAACCAATGGAGACAACAAATGCGCTACCCTCAGCGGGTTGAAGGGGACACACCCCATAGACCAACTGCCCCGAAACCCCACGAAAAAATGGAGGTTGACCAATCTATTCAATCTCGAAACATAAATTACATGAATTACCCTCGCGGCTCGAACGGCTTTAAAAGGAAAGCAAAATCAGATAGGTATGCTCATAAGCAACAAAGACTGTATCACATGCAGGCATGCGAGGACGAACCTGCACCTCATTATGATGCAGTAGAGGAAGAGGAAGTTCAGGATCAGGTAAATTTTATGAAGGACGCCCATCCAGCGTTCCATATTTAGAATATGTAACGAAGGATGGGCTCACCCTCAACTTTCTTGTTGACACGGGAGCCAACAAAAACTTTCTCAGTCCCTCAGTTGTTAAGAAAACCGCTTCTCCCCTTACTCAACTTGTTCACCCTTTTTTTATTAACTCAGCAGGAGGCAAGGTGAAAATAGAACATAAGATGTGCGGTAGGTTTTTCCAAAAAGTTGGAAACGATACAATGTTCACCTTTTACCTTCTGCCTGGCCTAATTTCCTTCGATGGCATCATAGGGGATGACACCCTGAAGGACCTCGAGGCGGTTATCGACCGCAAGGAAAATACACTAAAGTTAACACCGAATATAATAATCCCACTTAAAGCAAAACTGTCAAAGGAGGTCAATATCACACTGGATGAAAACCTTCCCGAAGGACACAGAAATAAACTCCATGAGCTGATCAAGAAATATGAGCCTCTCTTTGGTCCAATAGACCTGAGCGAGTCCGTAAAAACAACAGTAAGAGCCGAAATCCGGACAAGTACAGATGACCCAATCTATAGCAAAAGTTATCCTTACCCGGCCTGTATGAGAGAAGAGGTGGAAAAGGAAATAAAAGACCTACTGGCCGGAGGGATTATACGTCCATCAAGGAGTCCTTACAACTCCCCGATTTGGGTCGTCCCGAAAAAACCGAAACCATCTGGGGAGAAACAATATCGGATGGTAATAGATTACAAAAGACTAAATGCTGTCACTATCTCGGACACGTACCCCATTCCAGATATAAACTCTACGCTCGCCAGTCTGGGCAAAGCGGCATATTTCACGACCCTTGATTTGACCTCTGGTTTCCACCAAATACCAATGAAACCCTGCGATATACCTAAAACTGCCTTCTCGACAATGAACGGGAAGTACGAGTTCTTAAGGTTACCTTTCGGGTTGAAAAATGCTCCTGCTATTTTTCAACGAATGATCGACGATGTATTAAAAGAGTACATAGGCAAGATTTGCTATGTGTACATCGACGATGTTATAGTCTTTGGGAAAGATGGCATCGATCACCTTAGAAATGTCGACACGATCTTCTCAAAATTAAAGGAAGCCAACCTGAAAGTGAACCTTGATAAAACACACTTTATGAAGCCCGAAGTTGAATTCCTCGGGTATGTCATAACCCGTGATGGTATAAAAGCCGACCCGAAGAAGGTAACAGCGATAGAAAAAATTCTCCCCCCCGAAAATTTAAAGGAACTGAAGAGTTTCTTAGGCCTCACTTCCTATTATAGGAAATTCATTCGCGACTATGCGAAGGTTGCCAAACCACTAACAAACCTCACCCGCGGAAACAATGCCCAGATCAAAGCTAATGAATCTAAAAGAGTTTTAATTACGCTAGACGACGAAGCGTTGCGGGCCTTCAATGATTTGAAGACTCTGTTAACGTCATCTGAGATTCTGTCCTTCCCAGACTTTGAAAAACCTTTTAATTTGACGACAGACGCATCTAATTATGCGATAGGGGCGGTTTTGTCGCAAGGAGAGTCTAATTCCGATAGGCCGATTGCATATATCTCACGGTCCTTGAACAAGACGGAAGAGAACTATGCGACGAACGAAAAAGAAATGCTGGCCATCGTATGGGCTCTCGACAATCTGAGATCGTATTTGTACGGAGCAAAAAAGATCAGAATACACACCGATCACCAGCCCTTAACTTTCGCGCTAAGTAACAGGAATTTTAACGCAAAGTTGAAACGCTGGAAATCCCGTATTGAGGAATATAACTACGAGCTCATGTACAAACCCGGCAAATCAAACTTGGTGGCAGATGCCCTATCACGCCTCAGAACTGAAGTTAATCACTTGTCGGATTCGGTGTACGCCGAACCAGCACAAAGTGTCAATGATGCCAATGGTGACTCCCATACCGAAACAGCTAGTGAAAACGGTAATTCTCGCACGGAAAGCGTCATAGCCGATAGCGAGGCAGAGAAGACCCAACTTACCGAAACCGCGAGTGAGGCACAATCTTCAATCGGAACCGCTCATAGCGCTGAGCAAGATAATTCCGATCTCATTCCCCATGTGGAGGCTCCAATTAATGTTTTCCGTAACCAAATTTTTATTAGAATAGGTAAAGGAGTGGAGATCCTGGAAGAACCGCATCCCGGTTTCACCCGCCATTACTTTGCAATCAAAGATCGAGACAAGCAACGGCTGATCGATTTACTTAAATTAAAGTTAAAACCAAGTGTTATTAATGGTATCAAAATACCGGAAACACATTTATCTCTACTCCAGGAGGTGTTCCTTGAGCATTTCACCAATTACAAACTTCGCATCACTCAGAGGGTTGTCGAAGACGTAAGGAATGAAGACAGGAAGTGTCAGCTCATTATGGATGAGCATAAGAGAGCTCATAGGAACCCCAGAGAAAATAGGGAACAGATTTTAGAAAAATACTATTTCCCTAGCATGACTAGTTTAATCAAGCGTTACACTGAATCTTGCGAAATCTGTAAGTTAAATAAGTACGATCGGCATCCAAACACTCCTGAGTTTCAACCGACCCCAGTGCCATCATATCCATGTGAGATTCTTCACATGGACATAATGGAGATCCAGGGAGAAAAATTTATCACTTGCATTGACAAGTTTTCAAAATTTGGTAAAATATTCCACGTAAAAAATAGGTCATCCCTTTACCTCAGAAACAAGATAACTAAGATACTGCATTATTTCACGGTCCCAAAGATTTTGGTGACCGATAACGAGCGCAGTTTTCTGAGTCCAATCATACAGAATTTTATTAAAATATTAGGGGTGAAACATTACCTAACCCCAGTCTATCGTAGCGAAGTGAACGGGCAGGTAGAAAGATTTCACTCGACAATACTAGAAATCTACCGATGCTTAAGGGCAGAGCATAAAGGTCTGCGCCTAAAAGAATTACTAAATGTTGCAGTAGACAGATATAATAATACCTTCCATTCTGTTATCAAGAGGAAACCTGTCGACATATTTTTTAATAGATATGAGCGCATTAACTACCAGAAACTACTCGAATTCCGAACAAGGGTGAACAAAGAATTGAAGGGTGAGATTGAGAGAAAGCAAAAGGCCAATAACACTAGATTCAACAAAAATAAAACGAAACCAGGTACTTATAAAACGGGTGATGTAGTATATACGGCCTATAAAGGCATTCGTGCAAAGAATAAACCCTTATTCCGAAAGGAAACGGTGGCAAAGAACAACGAGGTGACCGTAATTACAACCTCTGGACGTAGAATCCACAAAAGCCACATTAAAAACACACCAAGCACGTAACCTGGCTTTCAAACGAATTAATCGAATTTAACTTGAATTGAATCTTAACTATGTAATTAAGTAAACGAATTAATCGAATTTAACTTGAATTGAATCTTAACTATGTAATTAAGTAAACAATTAATTGAATTCAACTTGAATTGAATCTTAACTATGTTATTAAGCAAAAGATATAGAAAAAAAAAAAAAAAAAAAAAAAAAAAAAAGAGGCAATGGTTTAGCACACAACTTTACGGCACAATTTTCTTATTTAATTTAACCTATCAGAGCACAGTTGCATAATACATAATATGTTCATAATCTTATATACATATACATGCATATATACGTACGTATAATACACGCAATATCATGTAAAGCAAAAAAACTGCACATAAATGAAACATACGCACGCTATAAAAAAATGCACACCTACTTGGTGCAATTGATAAAAAGAAGAAAGCGCTAATATTTAGTGTTGTAACCAATTACTGATAAATTTATCTTTTATAGCGATATATATAATGTTATAACATAATTAGTGTTGCGGTCACTTACCGATAAATCTATCATTTGTAGTTAATTAATGAATTAATAATACGAATACTTAGGATAAGTACTATGCGAAATAAATCGTTATTGTTCCCACTAACACATCACAACACTTTTACTTTTACTTGAAACATTAATATTTGCAGACTTGCTTCCCTAGCAGCCGCCAATGGCTACCAAATATTTAACTACCAATCGCCAATCGTCACGATAAAGGAGGGTAAAGGCTGGATCATTGACGGCCACTTCAAACTGGTGCACGTTATTAATCTGACGGAGTTCGATAGCCTGATGGAAAAGCTCGATACAACTATAAGTCTAGAAAATTTCAAGGCTCCAGAGAAAAGAAGCACTATCGACTTTTACGTTAATGAAATCCGTGGGAGGCTAACCCTACTCAAAGGAAAAAGAAGCCGAAGCGCAAGATCCATCGACTGGATAGGATCCGCCTGGAAGTGGATCGCAGGAAACCCTGACGCAGCAGATTGGAGCAAAATCCTTGCGAGTGAGCAGAACATTATTAACAACAACAACCAGCAATACAAAATTAACAGCGGACTCTTTGGTACCATGAAAGCAACAACGGAAAAGATGAACTGGATGATAGATCAGTTTAATAATGAGGTCCATGCATCTAATGTTGGAAGGTACGAGCAAGATATTTTGAACGAGATTCTGATAGTAAAGGACAAGGTTGATGAAATGGTACGTGCCTGTCAAATGGCAAAGAGTGATCTGATAAATACCAACCTCCTCGACAAAGAAGAAATAGGTAGAATCGTGAGCGAAATCGAAACGCTACCATACGCTAACGAAATTGAAGCTGTGGAATACGGATCTCCATCCATCTACACGAACGGGTCACTGTTACTTTACGTCCTTTCAATGCCTAAGGTAAAAAATGAGGAGTTCAATTTACTCCTAACGAAAGCTTCCATTACCAACGGACTGCAAATCGATATGGATTTCGATAGGATACTAGTTAACCAACAGGAGACATTTGGAATAGTTGGAGAATGCCTTTCCATCAACAACCTAGTGATCTGCGCTGAAAAATCATTAGAGAAACTAGAAGAGGACAGCTGTGTAGCCAAGCTTATAAAAGGAGGACTTACGACATGTACCTTTCGCTCGAACACGAAGGAAGTAATCGAATTTGTCAAAGAGGATACGGTATTCGTAACGAATTTCCATGGTCAACTGGTTTCAAAAAATAATTCGCAAACCCTCAATGGAACTTACGTAATCCAATTGGACAACGAAGCGATTCAAATAGGAGACAAAACGTTCTCGAGCTTCACGTATTCCCATGTCCAGGTACTTCCACCAGTCCTTGCAAATATCACGAGTCGAATGCACAAAATTAATCTTGAACATGTGCACAACACAATCATTCGAAATATAGAATGGCTTGGAAATCTATCAAACCATGTCACGATATCTTACCTCATGGATGCCCTTATCATCATCCTGGCAGCGGTCATAGTTTGCATCATATGGCGAAGGATTAGCCTGGATCTGAAGCTTCCACCCCTAAATGCCTTCGGTACGAGATCCAATGCTGCGGCTGATAAAGAGCTTAGTCGGGTTCAAGAACTTCCAACGGCGCAGGTTTGGCCGTCGGCCTCTGACGTCACCTATGATCTACGGGACGTAGATCTTTAAAGGGGGAGGAGTTAACACGGTGCGCTTGGCCCACGAGCTAAGTGCATGCCAGCGAACCATATGGGATTCGCTGGCTCATCATTTTCATGCTCCAACCTGTTCCCACACTCCAGGTGCATTGGGATCATGTTGCGCATATGCCTCGGCCACCGGATACGCGTGCGACGACCTATCTGCGGAATCAGCTATTCACATCGTGGGACCAACAGGTTCCTAACGGGAATTTGGATTATGAAGAGGCAGTCTAAATCGAGAACTGGACTACGGCGGTCATATACTTATAATCTTCTTGTTATATTACGGTAGATAGAATAAATAATTTGCGTACAAAGTGAACGGTAGTTTTTATTCGTGTAAGTCGAACAGTGGGCGTGCCTTCGGGCACGCGTTCGCGTTTTTTTTGAGAGATCCTCGTAAGGATCCTTTAACTGTGCGTAACGTGACTGTTTTTGTTTTTATTTGCATGCACTTTTGGCAAAGGGGTATCAAAGTATCAAAGTATTAAAGTATCAAAGTATCAAAGTATTAAAGTATCAAAGTATCAAAGTATCAAAGTATCAAAGTATCAAAGTATAAAAGTATCAAAGTATTAAAGTATCAAAGTATCAAAGCTGATAAATTTATCACCATGGTGATACATGATACTTTAATATTTTTACTTTAATACTTTGATACTTTGATACTTTAATACTTTGATACTTTGATACTTTGACTTTATTTGCTTTCCTTGTATAACAAGTTTTACTTCTAAAAACTGGATTTTGAGGCGAAAAAGTGTCGTGGGATTTAAAAGGGATTTTGAGTACAGTGAAAAGGGAAAAAAGGGAAAAATTACCACGCTTCGTGGGATAAATGAAGAGAGAGTGCTAACAACACGGCTACATACTTACCTCTAGAACAATAATTTCGATTCGGATTGTATACCTATTGCCTAAGCTCCACCCATTTGACATCTTCGATTTTTGTGCTAAACGAATAGCAACAACGATCAGAAGAAGATACAAGCTACCTACACTACACAGTACACACCCAGCCACCATTTTTTTACCCACTAAAGAAATCGTATTGCTTAATGCTTCGCTAAATGTCCCGTCTTATTCTCTCTCCTTTCAAAGGGTTAAACAAAAATTGTGGGTCAATGAAGTTTTCCTTTACGGAACGATGCCCAATATACGTAAACACACCCCAAATATCAACCCCGATACGGTGCTTTCCCAGATAATTCTATAATTTTGGGTGTCCTTCAGCTGTTTGCCTGGTACCTACGATCGTGGTTGGTCAGCCACAAAACGCAACCTTAAAACGACAATACACATTTCCATTCTTCCTACTAAAAAAATAATCAAAACAAATACCATGGGGCATGTGTTTAAATTCTCGGAGCACATAAATAATAACAATATTGATTTCGCTTAAAAGGTTTAACATGGAATTGGCATACCTGTTAAGAATTAAAAGATTGTTAATTTCGTTCGTTCTTTTGATTTACGAACACATGCGCACATCCACCAGAAATTCGCAATGGCCATGGTTTGTGGATTCCTTTCCTTTCCCACCCCCTTCCACCCGCAAATAATCTGGTAAATCGGTTCTGTATGAAGAATGTCGATCCTTTTTCATATGCTATCAATATAATATACCAGGCAAACATAATACTTGCAACCTACCGTAACTTAATTTTCAAGGAACATTCTCACCCTCGCATATTCACACAATATGCTTTCCTTTTCCTCCATGCATGGCTACCCACCCAGGTAGTATTTGGCTGAGGTCATATGTATTGATTCACGCATACTAAAAAGCCTACCTAACAGTGCGCAATGGAATGTATTTATTTTGCAAGAATTATTCTACCCATACATACTAAAATTGCTGTGCGCCTGGTTATTGATTAGAGGCTAAATTAGGACAGCACAAAAATCAATGACTAAGCAAATCAAAAGCACATAAATCAGAGATATGTATGTGCTTTTAATTTTTTTGATTTGCGTCCGTTTTTAGGATTTGAGTTAACAGTTTTCTATGCACTTACTAGAATAGATAATTAGTAATGCGATTTCTAGCTAAACGACTTGAGCTACGAAGCTGGAAACTTAGCACAAAAAAGCACATAAATCAGGCATTAGTATGGATTATTAATTTTTTAATTTTCGGCCGATTTGACTATGTGCTCTGCTGGCTTGACCTCAACTTGGCAGAGCACTTTTCAAGGTCGAGTTTCTCCGAAACCCTTGGAGCACAAAAATCAAAAACTTAGCACAAAATTAGCACATAATTAGCACATAATTCAGAGCTTTTCAAGATCGATTTTTGACATATGTGCTCTGCCAAGTTGACGGAGGTTGATTTCACCCTTCCAACATGGCTTTCTGAAAGGTAGATCGAATACTACAAATCTCGTAGAACTTGTATCCTTTGCCCTATCAACCTTAGACTGTGGCAACGAAGTCGACGTCATCGCAACTCACTTCAGTAAGGCCTTTGATAAGATATCACATCAATTAATCCTCTTCAAATTGCCCTTGGCTTTGAACCTATATTGATAAAATGGATATCTTTCTACTTTGAAAACCGGTATTAGGTTCGTATTTTCTTCGTCCTTCTTAGCAACATCTGGTGTCCCACAAGGCAGCCATTTAGGTCCCCTTCTCTTCATCCTAACGGTAAATGATCTTGAGAAGGTCATTAAACACTCGTCTCTCTATCTCTCTCTCTCTACGCGGATGATACAAAATTCTTCAAAACCATCTCTTCACCTCAAGACTCCTGTCTCCTTCAATAAGACCTCGATCGTTTCTCAACCTGGTGCCTCAAAAATAGCTTAAAGCTCAACATTACCAAATGCCAATCCATTACCCTATCACGCAAGCGCAACAGGTCCCCTCGCCGACATTATCTTCTCCACGGTCAACCAATCGCTCTCGTTCATGCTCTTCGCGACCTTGGCATATTGTATGACAGGGAGCTAAACTTTCGGTCGCATATTAACGAAATAATTTGTAAGGCCAACTCATCACTTTGTTAAACGATGGTCTAAGAATTCTCTAACCCTTACGTGACTAGATCTCTCTACATCACCTTAGTTCGCACCCTCCTTGAATACGCTTGTCAGGTGTGGTCTCCCTTTCATCGAGTTCATTTACACAGAATTGAGAACGTCCAACGTCCCTTTCTTCGGTTTGCCCTTCGAGGACTGGCTTGGGACGATCCTTTCCTCTTGCCACCCTACATAGACCGGCTCAATCTCATTAACCTGAATACCCTTGAGGAACGCAGAGATGTTGCAGACATTCTTTTAATTTATCGTCTTCTCTCAGGCTCTATCGATTGTGCGTATCTTTATAACTCCATTTTCTTTAACACAAACCCCCGTAATTTAGGTTGCCCGAACAAACACGCACTCTTAAAACTAGGAAGCACTTTTGCAGTGAAGTGACATCGAACAGTCGTTCAACTTGGTCGCACACCAATTTATTTTGCAGGCCTTTTGATTTGACACAAGCCACAAAAGTCGATGGGGACGTTCAGTACCGAGCTTATTAAGTCTGACAGCTGTCTGACTAGATGCATCTCGGTTTTGATTGGCGGAAATCGGTTATATGAGCAGCTGTTTCAGTTGACGTCTATGGAGGGATAGCCGACGAATCTTGTAAAGAAATTCGTGACTGAGTACTAAGTTGACAGTTGGGATATATGTAGAGAATGATTAAAAGATCATGTAATTCAATGGATTACAATATATAGTTTAATGTAAGAAAAGAATTCAATTTACAATATAATTATTGATTAAAATATATGGAACAGCTTAACGGCTTACGGCAGAGGCAACCAAAAAAGAAGAAGAACTGCTAATCTCTGTCTCTATTATTTATAGCCAGAAATGATGAGCTTTTAAGAAAGCTAAACAACAGTATAAGCGTTGATTGAATGCGTTATGATGTGACGTTGAATGTAATTGCAGGGTGCCTCGACAGTTGTCCCTACATCCGGCCATCCTTCAATTCGTCCGCCTCGGACGATGAGATGCTCTCAATGCTGTCTCGCCACCGCTTCATGAATTCACAGCTTGTTGTGGTTTTACTCGGACCCTCAGTAGATGGTGAACACTTTTTGACTGTATATCGACTAGCTCGACCCTTAGAGATAACTTCGTATGGACCTAAAAATATAGAGCAGAGTTTTTTACCAGTTAAAAATTGCGTCCGCTTTATGGCCACGAGGTCTCCAATTTCATATTGATGCGGCGGCTTTCGTTTTTTGTTAAAACCGAATTTATTTTCTTCCTGAACTTTTTCTATTTGCTTACGTGCGTCTATTCGCAGAATATCACGTTCAGCATTGAAATTATTTAAAAGCTCCTGCTTCACTAGTTCTCGAACTTCCATGTCTTCTTTCTTCCTAATTGGAAATCCAAAAAGCACTTCGAAAGGCGTGCAATTTATTGAGCGCTGAAAAGAGCTATTTATGGCAATTTGCACACTTGCAACAAAACGATACCACCTCTCTGGTAGTGATGCGCGATAAATATCGAATCACTCGATTCATCGATATTTTCGTAAAAAAATATCGATTATTTCACTCGATAATTTATTCTCGATATTATCGATGCATCGATGATTTGCCACCGATTTTTTGCACTCCAACACAACTGGGACTTTCATAGTTTTTTGATTGTTCGGTCATTTATTAAAATACATGACGACGCGCCTCAACAAACTTAAGACATTTTCTCAGTCCACCAATTTTTCTAGGTCACATCTAGTGATGTTATATACTGCAGCGCATTGTGCAGTCATTAAAACAAGCTAAAAAAAAAAACATAATTTTGGAAGTACTTGTTTCAGTATGTTAACCTTCGCTTTATAAATTTAAACAAACTAAATACGTATTTTAATACAATCAAAGTTCCTAAGTAATTATTATTTAGTTGTTATTGCATTAAATAATGGAAGTTTATTAAGTTTTCTTTTAATGTTAGATATATTAATATAAATAAAACAAAGTCAGGATAGTTACACCATTTATAACTCAAGAACGGCTGGACCGATTTGGATGGTCTCAGATTTGATGGATTCGAGTAACTATTAAAATTACGGAATTGTCAACCAATTACTTTAATCGGTATTGTGATTGTCAATTGGCACTGGATTGGTGATTCATTGTCAATTTCCATTAATTTTTGTTTGTGAATACAAAAATCGGTATTGCGAGTGTCAATTATCATTGACTTTTCTTTCATTTTGTATCTATTTCTTTCAACTGAAAATAAAAACTGTTTGTAAAGTTTCTAGTTTATTTAACTATTTTGATGGCTCAAATACCATTTGCGACAACTACCTACATTCTTCCAGTGCATTAACAAATAACTTTAAAGATAGGTAACTGAAAATTTGAACTGTGCTAAGCTAATTGATTATTCTTCTAATTCTAGGGGGTTTAAAGCATCCCTTAGTTGCTTCTTTCTTCTCGCTTTTTCCAAAAAAAAAGTATCCTCTTCCTCATAAATGTCAAACCACAATTCTCATTCCATAATAAAATGGAATTTTTAAATTAAAACAAAAAATATTCACAGCAAATTCAATTTTCATGTCAAAATAGTCAATTTCAGTCACAATGATCAAAACCTTTATCAACTGAGTACAAAAGTATCAATTGATTGATACATTTTACCAACTATCAATCGGTTCATTAGTTGACAACTATTGCAATAAGGAAGATTATTTTCATTCCATTCACGAATTTGGGCGGAACGATCTTCGCCGGGTCAGCTAGTTTATTTAATAAAAATAAGTTATTTTAAGTTCTATAAAGTAAGGAAACATGAAATTTTGACGTTTTTATTTATATTGTATTGTGACCTATTTGTTGGTATGAATTATTAACTGCAAACAAATATTTAGCTTTTAATTAAAAAAATATCGAAATTATCGATATTATCGATTTTTTCGGACCGATTATTTTCTTGCATCGATATTTTCCTTTCGATACTGAAGTATCGATGTATCGATATATATTTGGATTATCGCGCATCACTACTCTCTGGCGAGTCAACTGCTAGTCTCTTTAAAACTTCCAAAATAACTCGATTAGCACGCTCAGCTTGTCCATTACTTCGCGGCATTCCAGTAGTTATTAAAATATGTTCGATATTTTCATCTTTGCAGTAATTCTCAAATGCTCCTGAAGTGAATGCACTTCCGCGATCGGTGATAATACGGCGTGGATTTCCGAAGACCTGCTGCTGCTCCTTCAATCGTCTCAGTACTTCGTCGGTGGCTAATGTTTTCGTGGGATATATCCACGTATATTTGGAAAAACCATCAATTATTGTCAATATATATTTATACTGCTTGATCGTGATGTCTATCGGCCCAGTGTGATCCAAATGGTACGTATCCAGTGGTCTCTCTCCCTTATCCAGCTGCTCGAGGTAACCTTCCTGCTTCCCGCTCTTTCGGTTCGCTAAGATACATTTAACGCAGTTTGCTATACATACTTGAATTTTCTCTTTAAGCCTCGGTATATAAAATTCTTGAGAAATTAAATGTTGAGTTTTCGAAATTCCAAAATGTCCTTCGTCATGCTTCATCTTAATAATTTCTCTTTCCATACTTCGTGGATCAACTAAAAGTTCGAATCCATCGACTTCTTTAAATAAAAACTCACCTTTCATCATATATGTATCGTACGGTTTCTGCTTGAGTACTTCCTTGATTGATGAGATGAAATCGTCTTCCTCCTGGGACTTCCTCAATCGTGCTAAGACTTCAGGTTGTAGTACATATATAATTGGATTCCTACTTAATGTGTCCACATGCGTCATCGTTTTACCCGGCCGATGTTCCACTGAGTAATCGAAATCCTGTAAATACATAATCCATCTTTTAACTGCGTTAGGCAAATCTGTTTTAGATACGGTTTGACGAAAAGCTATGCAGTCGGTCACAACTTTAAATTTCTTCCCTAGTAAGTAAATTCTAAATTTCTCAAGACTTCTATACACAGCATACACTTCCAGCACGTAACTATGCATTTTTTCCTCTGCTAAGCTGTTCTTTTTGCTGTAATAGAAAACTGGATGAAGTTTATTGTCGTCACTTGTCTGCAACATAATAGCACCAATGCCTTGTTGGCATGCATCGGTGTGCACTTCAGTGTAAGCATCTTGGTTGTAGATTGCTAAAACCGGTTTATTAACTAAAGCCTCTTTAAGAGCATTAAATGCCTGCCGCTGTGGAGCAACAAACTCGAATTTGGATCCCTTTCTCGTTAAATCAGATAACGGCTTTGCTATTATTGAATACCCACATATAAATCGCCTGAAAAATCCACTCATTCCAAGAAACGACTGAATATCTTTGACACATTTCGGCTCGGGGAATTTTCTGATGGCTTCTGTCTTCTCCGATGATGGGCTAATTCTTCCATTTTCAACTGAGTGGCCCAAGAATTCAGTTTTACGCTGCAGAAATTTACATTTACCCCAATTAAATTTTAAATTAAATTTTCTTGCTACGTCAAACACCATCTTAACTTTTCGTAAATTTTCGGCTTCGGTTGGTGCAGCAATAATAAGATCATCCATGTATGTTTGTAAAATATTATTACTCACCAAGTCTTGAAAAATTATGTGAATGAAACGCACAAACACTGCAGGGGCATTTGTAAGTCCAAAGGGAACGAAATTAAATTCGAAATGGCCTTCAGCAGTGACAAACGCCGTGTACTTCTTGCTCTTTTCAGCCACAGGAACATGAAAATAACCATTCTTCAAGTCCAGGGTGGTGAACACCTTCGCATCTGTAAGATTATCCAAAATTGTTTCAATTAAGGGAATTGGAAATCGATCTTTTATGGTTTTAGAATTAAGTCGTCTATAATCGATACAAACTCTAGACGATCCATTTTTTTTCTTAACAACTACAACGGCACTGCCAAACGGAGATGATGAGCTACGAACTATGCCCTCTTTCAGCCATTCATCAACTTGTTGCTTTACCACCTTTTTTTCGCTAATAGGAAGTCTTCGAGGAGGAGAGTAAACGGGAATCTCATCTTCTAACACTAAATTCATTTCAATCGGACAATGATTAGCTCTTATAGGCTTGTAGTTTTTGACTAGTCGGTTAACCTCTTCAGCGTATGGATAGGGAGCGTCGATTTCAGCATTTTCGTCCACCTGAATTTGCATAATGAAGTTGTCCTTGTCGGCTTCCGTTGTATAAAATGTTGGACCATTTTTGTCAAAAACCACCCTGGCCTTGGAAATAACATCGCTTCCAATGACCGCTTCAAAACTTACAGCTGATTTGGGAACCACAAGTATGGATGATTCGATGCAAACCTCGTCAATCATAATTCGACCGGCAAAACTTCCCATTGTTTGAGATTTCGCAGATTCTAGTCCCACTAGATTAATTTTATTCTTCCGAAGTGCAGTATTACGCAGTCTCCTAAATGCATCTTCCCGCAAAAGCGACACTTGAGCACCTGTGTCGATCAATGCTTGAAAGAAAACATTATTAATATTAATTTGCTTACAATTTGGAACAGAAATAATATTTGTCTATTTATACGAGTAACCTGCTTTTTGTGGACACGTGCTTGACATGTGTCCTGTACCATTGCATTTGAAGCACTTGGTTTCTGCTTTGCAATCCTTCCGCTGATGATCCTTTGACCCACAGCTGAAGCAATGAGCTGAAGAACGTCTGCTATCGTTCTTCTTCGGAAAATATTTCCCAGTAGAAGGCACGTAACCACCGCCACCAATACCACTCAGACTAGTACCACTGATTTTCGATTTAAACTTTTCATACACTTCATACTGTTCTTTTAACTCAGAAATTGTTTTTGCATTATACAGCATGATTTTGTGTTCTTCGCGACCTGGAACACCATTTACAATATAAGAGATTAATGACTTTTCATCGACGTCGGCCAATTGACTAATTTCCTGCATTCTATAGACATATTCGCGGAATTTCTCGTTTTTCTGCATTTTGCGATTTTGCAATTTGTTGTAAATGTCAGCATTACATACAACTATCTCGAATTCTTTGGTCAGCTTAAACTTTAGTTGCTCGTATGATGAACAATCGCATGTTTTAATATAGCTTTGTGCCGAACCTGTCAGTTGTTTCTTTGCAAAAATGTATTTTTCTATATCAGACCACTTCAACAGCTGCGCAAATTCTTCAAATTCCTTAATCCAAGATTTGATTGACAGACAATCGTCGCCGCTAAATTTTGATACCAAATTCTCGACATCTTTAACGGCGATTCGGCATGCAGTTTCCGTCATTGTGTCGCTCTCACTTCTCTCGTCTTCCTCACTTGATAGCGCTTCAGAATAAACCTCCTCAGAACTATTGGAACTGCTCTCTATTTCGATGATGCTGCCTTCTTTAATTGCTTCTTCTTATCGTTCCACTAACACTGCCTTTACTCCTCGTGTATCAAGTCCGAGAGTTGATAATCTTTTCTTCAATTGTTCAACAGTTAAATGCCTTAGCATAATCAACAAAAGAACTCAATTATTGGCGTTCGTTGAGCCCCCAAATATGTAGAGAATGATTAAAAGATCATGTAATTCAATGGATTACAATATATAGTTTAATGTAAGAAAAGAATTCAATTTACAATATAATTATTGATTAAAATATATGGAACAGCTTAACGGCTTACGGCAGAGGCAACCAAAAAAGAAGAAGAATTGCTAATCTCTGTCTCTATTATTTATAGCCAGAAATGATGAGCTTTTAAGAAAGCTAAACAACAGTATAAGCGTTGATTGAATGCGTTATGATGTGACGTTGAATGTAATTGCAGGGTGCCTCGACAGTTGTCCCTACATATATGGCTGATGTAGAAAATGTGACGTTCCCGACGAATCTAGCTTTAGCGTTCAGGTTACATCTTATCTAGACCAATCTAGTCGACTTAAGATAACTAGATTCCTGAGAATGTGCAGAACTGCAGAAAATAGAAGTGAAAGGAAATCCTCTGCGCGCTTAAGTGAGATGGGTAAGTGGGGAAAATACCAAAATTTTCCACGATATTTTGGGCTTCTTTCTGCGCAACGATTTGGGGCTAATTTTTTTTAAGGTTTGGGCACTTAAAGCAAACCAAGTAATGGCAACCCTGGACTGGATATGTTTTTGTGTTGACTAACTTGTTTAAAACGAAAGTTCCCAAAACTTTTGCTGTACCCGATGAACTTTTTATGCTATTTAAGTCCTTTTTGAGATGTTAAGTGGTCCTCGGTCGCGGATTTTCCAGTGCTTGAAATGGAAAACTTGGAGCTACAAACTGTGCAATCTACTTTGGTGTAGGATTTTTTTTGGAAATCATCCTTAATACGTACTTTATTTGTGGCACTGTTTTGAAATAACCCTGTAAAAATATTTCAGAGAATAATTTGAACCACCAAATAAAGTAAAGTTTGGTTTTGTTGCAACTTACCGAACGTCAGATAAAATATTTATATTTATTTTCTTGGTGAATGGGGGAAAAACAAATCAAATGAAGCTGAACTGCTGCACGAATGGGCGCGTTCAATTACATTTTGCAGTTTGACATTTAGAGGGTTGACACATGGGAGTCCAAATATGATCTGTTTCAGTTTATAATTTCTATGAGATTTCTATTGGCTCTGTTTTTCTTTTTAATTCAGAGTTCGACGAATTTTTTTATTTTCAAAATTACTTGTTAGGGGAAAAAAGAGGACAATTTCTTAAGACGTTGAAGGACGTTTCGCGGACATGTCCTCTAAAATGACGACGCAGAGCAACCCTAGTTTCGATAGCCCAGAGTTATGGTGGGACAAGAATGTTAAAGGAATAAACAACCAAACGGCAGTCCACTGTTATCTAGAAAGACAAAACCTCTTAACCGAAGAGAGCAGATGTTTTTTGTCTTTGTTTTGTATTTAAATGCAACTGATATATCCGCATTTAATTTTATTAAAGCGGCTATTGTGAATTCCTTTAGTTGAACAAAACTATTTTTACCTTTTGTTACTCTTAAATAATATCTACGCCACTTCAGATAAAACTACGTTTTGAAGTCGAATGTGTATAGAATTGTCTATAAACTGACGAAAATCGACCCCGCTTTGCCTGTGAGATCTAAATCCAAGACCCATCCTAGTCTAAACTGACTATATGATGTCTGGAAAATTTCCCACTTCCCCTTACCTACCCACTAGAATTAATTTCATTGAAAACAGTTATATACCTCCCTTGCTCTCTGTGCAAATAAATCCTCAAATAAGGGTAATCCACCAGCGGATTCGCAACGCAACTTAACGTGCGAGCTTCCTTTCCGCATCCAGTGGTTTTAATTAAACGCAAATAAAATAAAACCCCCGAAAGCCCTCTTCAATCACACGGGCTTCTCGTGTCACACAGCCGAAAAAACACAAACAAAACATCTGTCCCGCACCACGAGAAAAATTTCCCACACTATAGCAGCCGCATTGTGGCTACACACAACCTCATGATGATGGAAGGCCATTGTTGGACCTTTAATACTTTAAATCCGCCTCCACTTTGCCATCGAACAGTCGGCCACAAAGACCAAAAATTGGTTAAAAAAAAAAAACAGTCATTGACTATGTGAAAAAAAAAACACGCACACAATTTTCTAGGTTTCTGGCACAACACTTGTAGAGCCAACAGAAAACAAAAATACACAAACCACGTCAGCTAGGTTACGTACCACTTTGGCAGAAGCCTCCTCCGACCATCCCACTGCACGACCAACACCAACAACAGCTACAACGGATTAAAAAAAAAAAAAAACAAGTGAATGCACTTTTGCCTGCACTTATTCATCTTGCGGATTATGCGGTATCCAGCAACTTCATCATCGTCGGTGTGACGGCATGGTGTCACCAGCAGAATGCACCTGTACACAAGGTTCCCACTCCTCCTCCCCCCGACATTAAATGAAACATCAACGCTCTGCCACATACCACGACAGGTGCGCGCAAAACTGGCAAGGGAACGCAACGCCAGCCGCAACAAAGGACGCATTAATATTCGTTGACATTATTTCGTATCCGAGTGTGTGTGTGAGCAGTGCAGAGCCGAGCGTATAAGCCACTTCTTATATCCCGCCCATATAGGCAAACGAGTCCATTATACCTATCGCTGCAATTTTCTCTCCCGTCTTTTACTTTTGTTTTGCTGCCTGTTTTCCATTGTTTTGAGATCGGGTGAAGAATTAAATTGTGCAAAAAACACTTGAAAAAAGTTCATACCTACCACCACCCAGTGCTACCAATATTGCATTGTCACCTCTCCGGCGACGGAGCTGGGATGGTTCCCGAGCCGGGATGCAACTGGAAGTTGATGCATGTAATCAGGTGTTTGCACGAAAGAGTTAAGAGAGAGAGAGAGCGCGCGAGCCAACACAAGAAAAGAAAAGAAAAGAAAAGTGAAGAAGAAAAACTTCACGGCACTGAGGCTGAGTTGAGCTGAAGCTATGTCAAGACCCAAGACCGTCAATTGGCAAATGTATGCAAATGTAGCACTCTGCCGCCAGAGGCGAAAATGCCGGCATGGGTTCTCTTGATGGGCAATGATAATGGCATACTTGGCTTTGCCATATCCCAGCAGTAGTTACGAAAATGAGACAACGAAGTGGGAAATGAGTGGAAAATTTCTTTCATTCCGCATTTTTTTTTTTTTTTGCATG
Source organism: Cheilosia urbana (assembly GCA_946477585.1). NCBI lineage: Eukaryota > Metazoa > Arthropoda > Insecta > Diptera > Syrphidae > Cheilosia > Cheilosia urbana. The sequence goes on from OX297853.1 coordinate 141,625,883, forward strand.
TGTCCTTTTTGAGCAAAGCTATGTCGAAACTTTTATGTGGCATGCATTCGACCGACATTCGCGACAGTGTGACTGGCGTAGACGAAGCTGAAGTGGTTTAAAGTTGCACCAACACAGTGGAAGAGACAATGAAATGCAATATGCAAAACGATACACGGCACAAGGGAATTCGTCCTTGGCCTACATGTGCGTATTCACTTTGGAATGCATTTGAATTTGTGTCGAATGAAAAGGCACACATTTTGGTTATAAACCGATGTGTGCGATCAATCACTGTTACGTATTATGGAAATCGTTTGCAAGGACAATATATTTTTCTCTAATCGATTCTTGGTGGAAAGGTTAAGTGTTGCTGGTCTAAAATAATGATGTCGACTCGTTGGTACTAGAACCAACTTTGTCCTGCGAATGTGTACAAATTGATGCGGGGATATTTAAATGAAATAAATAAAAAGGTCCGGAGGGACCCTAGGCCTAGCCTTACACAACAATTCGTTTTGTGTGAGTTTTTCATTCTTGGAAGGGATCTACAATTGTATGCCGTCTCCAAACGGCGAATTGAGAAGCTCTTTCAAGACAGTTATACTCTCGAATGTTTGTCAGACGTTCGCGAAAGATGCGGCGCAGTGGAAAGAACCCTAAGTTGAGATTTGGGTTTTTTTCGGGATTCGAACCTCTACCCCTCGCTTAGTAGTCCAACACACTAACCACTAAGCAACTGCGCCTACCGAGAGGATATTAAAGAGAGACTTTTATTTTCAGTTTACGAGAATTGTAATTTGCAACAAGTTCACACTTTACAGTGCCGCGGGGGACTGAAAAGAAGGAACATACTTGGCATATTGCCGCAGGTGTTCCCCAGGGCCCAGTCCTTGGGCCAATATGATACATTTTAAATACATAAGATATCCCGAATTTACCGGAATGTGAGATGACTGCGTAGGCCGATGATACTGCTGTATTTTCCTCGCATACAGTTGGTCTCAACACTGAGACCAAACTTGAAAATGCGGCTGAAATTTTAGGTAAATTTTATAACAAATGGAAAATAAAAGTAAATACGGACAAGACTCAAGCTATCTTTTTTACAAGAAAAAGAAAGCTGTGTTTCTTACCGTCTAATCAGTTGATGATAAATCGCCACCAGATAAATTTGGAACCATTTGTCAAATATTTCGGAGTTAAAATAGGATCAAAAATTAAACTTCAAGGAACATAGGTACATAGTGCAAGGACAATACATAAAACCGGTATAGCTATTCGGCCCTATAGCGAGGTATCAATCGGAACGGAAAATTCTCCGCAACGCATACTCTTTCGGAGGCTCAAATACCATTCGAGGTGTCCGACTTCGGAAGAGAAATAAACAATTGCGATGGCGCACCGCACCGCACTCCAAGTCGTTAACAAATTCCGCAACCAATTTCTGTCGGAGGATATCGGAACCTAGCTGTCAAAAATCTAACAAAAAATGCACTTCATCGCACTTCAACGTAATTTCGTCGATATGCGTTACAAAATGTCGGAACAATTCTCCGAACAGTGGTTCCGAAGAATACCTAGCAGCAAATATCTTCCGAATCGTATAGAATCGGAGAATTTTTCGCTCCGACGGATACCTCGCCAGGGCCGATTAAGATGCTATATCCTTTTATAAGCAGGAATTTTTTATTATCAAATGAGACTAAAATACCTATACAAAAATTCATCTTTCAGTCAATTTTATTATATGGCTGTCACGTTTGTGGTAAATGTGCAGACTGTCATATCAAAATATTACAAATACAGCAAAACAAGCTTTTAAAAATGATGCTGAAACTCCCTTGGCACTACTCATATCTCATACTCAACCCTAGATTTGCATAACAGAGTTAATGTTGAACTGATCTCCCATAGAATCAGGAAACTAAATAAAGTTTTTCTGACTAGATGTAACCCTCTGATAAATGAGTTGAATATTATTTAATTTATTGTATTATTAATTTTTTTGTATTTATATTTTTGTTGTTATTATGTTAAAAACTATATTTTTAAAATTTGTAATAGTTTCTTGTAGTGACATTCAACACTATTTTATGCACTCAGTGCACTAAATACAGAATGTTCTTATTTTTCTTAATTTCTATACTTAATGAAAGCACTTATAATATTCTTTCTTATTCGAAACTTGTATTTTGTATTGAAATTATTGAAATAAATTATATCTATCTATCTCTATCTATCTCTCTATGTTATTTATTTATTTTATTTTACTTATTTATTTATTTATCCATTTATTTATCTATTTATTTAACTTTAATAAATGCGTTGAATGTTATTTATTGATAGTTTGTTTTTGTTATTTATTGATTATTACTTGTTGCTTATATTATTTATTTATTATTTTACTTATTTATTTATCTTTTAATTTATTTACTGTCAGTGTTTTTGCGAATATGTAGCAATTTGGAAGTTTTAGAACTAGTTCACGCGGCTTTTATTCAATTAGGCTTCTTTTTCTAAATAGAGGTAGATAAAGTTTTATTAACAGCTCGACATCACAGACAGACATTCCTAGTGATAAATTCGGTTTATAAACGGGAAAATAAATACAATGCGTCACGCGAATATATTAAATTAGAGACTTTCAATGTGGGCGAGTGCACTTAAGTCTTAAGCCTTTTGCTCAGATTGGTAAGAATAGAAATTGTCAGACAAAGTGCAGCTGTCTAAAATGACAACTGGCAACAAAAAGATGTTTAGAAACGACAAAGTGATGCCAAATTTGTATACTTAGGTAAAGGTAGGTACCTAATTTATACTTAGAAGAAAAACGACTGCACACTTTACTATCACAAAAGTGACTATCAACGACAGCTACGATTAACTCGTGCCTTTTTTTTGGACAAATATTGACATGCTGAATTGCTGATGTCACAAAAATTCGGCCATACAGTGGTCACTCGTGTGTCTTTCGTGAGAGTGCGCTGCGACAGTCCGCATGACCAGACGCTTGACAAGCGATCAAACGTAGTGATAAGTTTAGGACAAATGTTTTGACGTAGGGGATTCCACATCTGGATAAATAGTTTCAAGCGGCGAATGTGATAATTTATGAGCACATGTGCCTTGCAAGATTTTTGACCACAAGAACAAGTTCAGAAGGAGTTTCTGATCTGCTCTGGAATTAAGATTGGTGTTGCTGATTTTGGGTGCCTATATTCGTCAATTTTTTGGCTAAAAACTGATGAGTCACTGCTCCGGATGCAAATATCACCCACGAATTTTTTTGTATAATCAAACCGAAAATGGGGTTTTCGAGATATGAGACATTTTTTAAACAACTTTTTTCTGCGAATGGAAGACGATGGATGCGATAATTTTGAAGACATACATTTTATTCTATAAGTGTGCATTTTGGTCAAAATTGTTAGGGCAGTTTTATTGTGAAATATAGACAGCCAAATTTAAAAAAAAAAATCGTTTTTGTTTTCACAAATCGTTAAAAGAACAACTGAGTTTTTGTTAAAATTTTACAGACCTTTTTCGACATAAGTCTCACGTAGGTGCCGTTATTCGATTTTTTTTTTATCGTTGGTTTACAGCTGTTTTAACCTCACCTTCATGAGCTGAAGTACCAATTTGGTTTGAAATTTGGTTTGGTTTTAAAGCCGGTTTCGGTGATTATAAAAATCCTTATATGGAAAGTACCGCTAATATTGGAGCTATACAATATATATGCAACAAAAAGTGCCCTCGAACTGTAAGGTAAGCCCACAAACTCCAAGTTTGCAATAAGAGCAAACCTCCGGTTTAGGCTGTAGGCTTCAGGAACCGGCGGACAGATGCACGGAATTGCGTGACCCACTTTTTCGTGTAATGCCAGAATTGATTAACATCTCGAGTTTGAAATTTTATACGAATAATGCGCAGTAATGTATAATCTACTTGCGGACCTGGCAAACTTCGTCCCGCCCAAAATAGATTTTTTGATTTAAATAATTTCGAGCATCTAACCTTTGCTATCGATTACAGTTGCGATTTAATTTATGATTAATTGAATGACACACAATACAGAAACTTTGTACTGAAAACAATTAAAGTACGCGGTTACTAACCCATCGATGGATTGATCATGCTTATTTTAAAGTGATATCCATCCTCTTCATTGCCGAACATGAGTAGATTGCAATCCGTCGTATGAGCTATGGGCCTCATATAGTTCGCTCTGCACGAATTCGCGACGCAGGTGAACGAAGTTGTTTTCGATAATCTCACTGGAATCACTGAAACTATGCTGACGACTACAAAATTAAACAATACAGAATTTAATGATGAATGATGAAAGACTTGAATGAATATCTTCACGAGTTCGATGAAAAAAAAAATATCGTAACATAATAACTTTTTTTTTTTTTTGGATGCGCCAAAGGATGTCGTAATCTTCTAAAGATGCGGTAGCCCGTGCTACCAACATGCACGATTCGCAAACCCGAATATTCGATGCCAGGAGTGCGCCTACGTACTAATCGACACCACTATGTCCTTCAACCACTCTCCCCGCGGAACTGCCGTCAGGTATTACTTCGCGGGGCTGGTTAGCAAATCAAGCTATTTATCCTTGTTCACCTGCTGCTGAGGCTTCTGCTGCTTCTGTTGCTTTCCTTCGCCTTTCTATTCTCCGCAGCTCATTTTGTAGAGTTGTAATGAAGTCACTTATTACCGTCCAATTCTCTTCCGACTGCAACATGTGGTCGATGAGTAGCGACGGGCTGGGCAGAGTGATTCTCCATGCAGCGAAGCGTGTGCAATAAAACACTGCATGCTCCGTGTCTTCATCTTCATTTTGGCATTCGGGGCAAGATGGTGAGCTGTCGTGTCCAAATCGGTGGAGATATTTGCGGTAACCACCGTGGCCTGACAGGAACTGCGTAAGATTGTAGTTGCAGTCTCCATGCTTACGACTTATCCAGTTTTGGATTGTCGGTATTAGCTTGTATGTCCATCTGCCTTTCGTTGTATTTTCCCAACGAGTTTGCCACATAGCTGCTGACGCTGCCTTTTCTTCATTTTTGATCTTCTTTATACCACTTGCGTCGGGTTGGCCTAAGGCTTTTCTATTATATACCCTCAACATCTCATCTGCAAGGATGTCAATGGGGACCATTCCAGCTATAACAAAGGCGGCCTCGTCTGAGATGGTTCGAAAGCCGCTGATTGTCCGTAGCGCGCAGAGTCTATATGTTGACGATAGTCTCCTTTTGGTCTCCGTGGTCCTCAATGCCTGCGCCCAGACTGGGGCCACATACAATAAAACTGATGTGATGACTCGGGAGAGTAGTAGCCTTTTTGCGTATCCAGGTCCTCCGATGTTAGGCAGTATGCGCGAGAGAGCTCCCTGCATTTGAGACGCTTTCTTGGTTAAGTAGTTCACGTGTATTTTGAACTGGAGTTTGTTGTCCAGCATTACTCCAAGGTATCTAACCGCATCTTTGGACCTGATTGTTTGGTTGCCGACCCGAAAATTGGCAAACTCTACAGTTTTCCGACTGGTTATGAGGACAGCTTCTGTTTTATGATCAGCTAATTCCAGTCCGGCGGTTGCTAGCCAATCTTTTATCCGGACAATTGCTTCGTTTGTAGCTGATTCAACTGTCCTAATCTGCTTAGCAACTGTCACGACGGCAATGTCGTCGGCGAATCCAACTACCGTTACTCCTCCGGGTAGCGCTAATCGTAGGACTCCATCGTACATGATGTTCCACTGCAACGGTCCCAATACCGATCCCTGTGGAACTCCTGCAGTGACGTTGTAGTATTTTACTCCTTCATCTGTATGGTATCGCAACTTCCTGTTGGTAAAATAGTTCGTCAATATACGCAGCAAGTAGTATGGTGTATCCATTCTAGCTAGTGATCTTCTAATGAACGACCAGTTCGCAGAGTTAAACGCGTTTTTTACGTCCAAAGTAACTACTGCACAGTACTCCTTTGTGCCGTATAGCCATCTTTTTCCTTCGATAGCACCTTTTGCTATATCAACTACTGCTCTTATGGCATCAACAGTAGATCGCATTTTTCTGAACCCAAATTGACGGTCTGAGAGAGCTCCTTTTTCGTCCGCCACTGCGAGCAATCTATTATAGATTACTTTTTCGAGGATCTTTCCCATAGTGTGCAGTAGGCAAATTGGGCGATAGGACGAGGGTTCTCCTGGGGGCTTCTTTCCTTTTGGTAGCAGGACCAAATGTTGCATTTTCCAATTTTTAGGAAAGGTTCCCTCTTCAAGGCACCTCTGCATTGTCGTAATGAAGAAGTCTGGTCTCTTTTTTATGGCCGCCTTTACTGCCTTATTTGGGATTCCGTCCGGTCCGGGTGCCTTGGCGTCACCTATCTTGCTGCATGCCTTTAGAAGCTCTTCCAAAGTAATTGGTGGGATGTCCGCTGGACTGACCTCTCTTACGATGTTACACATAGTAGCTGGTATTTGGGGAAAAAGATGCTCTACTAGCTGTATGTATGCATGTATGCGCTGCAACGTGTATTTGCCATGTGTATGAAATCAGCACACAGTAAACATACAGCACACGCTCATAGGCGCCTACGTTTTTTTTTTTATATGGACAAAATCAGATGTTGACATAACTCATGAACGCGTTGACCAATTTCGTTCAAACTTTAGACAAACCAACTTCACGACCATGCAAACAAACACTAAGAATTTGATCGAATTCGGTTTGACCGTTCGTGACTAAAGTCACAACCCTTTTGCAACTCTCTTTTATAATATAGAGAAGAGATAAAAACATTCACTAGCCTGTAGTCAAAAATGTTACCATCTCCAATCGCCAATCGTCAAGTTTGCATGTGCCCAAACCAACCACTATCCACTCGCTGAACATTTAAGAAAATACAAATAACCCAACGACGACATCGCGTGGGGGGTACAGAAAAAGAAAAAGAAAAAGAAAACAAAACGCCACCCTACACCATTTAGGAACTCAAATTTATCATAACCAAGCTCCAAGTAATAGATGTCGATTGTGATTTCGACTGTATTCCTTAATTGTTGCCGAAATATCAACAAGAAGAAAGGATACGGCATTAATGCGGAGCTTCCTGTTCGATAAATCATTCGCCTGATTTCACTGATAAGACCTTCAACAAATTTTGTACCCTTTCTTGGTTCGCCAGTTGGTGTGTAGTGTTCGCCGTGTTGAGCTCTCAACCAACAAAACAATTTCAGCCAAACAAATCACCCATAAAAATAATCATTCATCCAAATGTGCCCCTAATGGCCTCCGAAAGGCCTCATTCCGCTGGCAGCCAGTCTCTGTTGGCTGTTGCTACAAACTTCACTGGGGTGAAGCAATACGAACCCTTTTAGCACGTGTTCCACATGAACTGTATGCAGGCAGACAGAGTCGATAGTATGCGCCAGTGTTCGAGAGGGTTGCCGCTGGCAGAAGACGGCAACGAGGGTGCGCTTCATAAAAATCAGGTTCCGCTCGTAAACGTGGTATAATTACTTTGTAAATCAAACTTTATTATGATTTCAAACAATGAATGACATCACGGTCTTTATCTGCTTGCCGGGCGAGAGCTATGGTGACAGTTGTTGTTGGTGCTGCAGCTGGAACCGAAGCACCAAGCAATAGCTATAGCAGTAGTAAGGCATATAGCGCCCTAGTGGGTAGCACGATGATGGCCATTGAAGCATGTCCTACTCCTATTTCTTTGTGTTTTTTTTTTTTCCTTCCACTTTCGGGACATTCGATTGCTGTGCGCCTTCCGTATCCTTCACTGCCGTCTATTGTCTGAGGATGTAAATCATTTTTTCTTCTGTTTGCTGCCACATTGCCTGCACTCCATTAATATCTTGATATGGAATGTATACACATGCTAATGTTGTCGAATGGTTGACAGCAAATGCGTGTGTGGGGATGAAATGCTTGGGGGCGTTGAGCCAAAGCCTCTCTACAGCTATACCCAGCTACTTTGTATGCAAAGAGCAAACTTCGAAGGCGGGGGATAAAAAACAGATTTGTACACGGTAACAGGAAACGGAAGTTGTCTCGTGTAATGAAAAGTTCAACATTTGTAACATTCGTTGCATACTTTTACTCTACCGTCTGCCTACAGCAGATGTGCACAGTATGGGCGGCAAGGAGTCTTCAAATGTGCGTGCAACATTATAGGTATGTGGTTTTACCTACACGTTCCCAGAAAGAAACTGGAAAAAGTCGAGTAAGCTCTATATGGGAACACACTACTTTATTCTCAGGATGATTTGACTTCGTAGTCCGGAGCCATTTTAGAACAACCCGATAGATTTTCTATAAAACCCGCCCAATGTTTTGTGTTATACGTTCCACGTGAAATTTAGTTTAGCTCGAGAAATAGACTTTTTTTTTTAAATTAGAACAGACTTTATTTATACAAAAAAAAAAACTAGCTGTTCCCGCCCGGCTTTGCCCGTGCTAAACAAAATTGTTTCCATAAAGAAAATCTGCTAAATAATTAAATTCCTGTAGGATTTTTCACGAAATCGATCTCACCTTATATTGCGTTAAAAATATTTCCCCGTACTAAATGTATAGAAAATTAATTTTAACGAATTTCCAATTTCCTTTTAAAAATTTTCAAATTTTCTCGGCGTATGAACCTTCCTTAGGCGTAGACAAACACAACCAAGAAAAGATAGCTCAAATCGGACGATCCGTTCTCGAGTTAAAAGCGGTCTTACTTGGTTTTATATAAGTATATAGATTCAGGTTTTCAACTTTTTTTTTAAAAAGTCTTTTATGAGTAGCTCGAGAAATATTCGTCGGGTAAGTAGACGCAGTGGCTTAGTAGCTAGTGAGTTTGCCTACTAAGCAAGGAGTCTCAGGTTCGATTCTCAAAAAAAAAAAAATTCTATCCTCAGGTTTTTTTTTCCACAGCGCCACTTCTCGCCAAAGTCTGACAAACATCCAAAAGTAAAACTGCCGTGAAAGAGCTTCTCAATTAGCCGTTTGGATTCGGCATAAAATTGTAGATCCCTTCCATTCGTCCTAAAAATAAAAAATAAAAATCACACAAAACGAATGGTTCTAAGAAGCTTGGCCTAGTGTCTCCACGGACCTGTTTCCTGCTGCGCCAACTATTTCTTTAAATTTTTTTTTAAGTTGCGTTATATATCCATTTCGAATAAGGTGTGATAAATTTCACTAGATTGTGTAAAATGATTTTCGGCAAATGCCCGCGGTTGAGTTATTTCCTACGATTGTATACTGTGTATCCTCTTTCACACCACACTGTTCATTTCTGAGCTTCGGTGACTGTCCCTTGACTGTGAAAATAATTGTGTCCGAATGAATGAGCGTATTATCTGACCTCGAGCACAACGGCAACTAGCTTATGTTATTTTTTTGTTTGCTACCTGTTTCACGCAGTAGGGACTGGTGTGTTCTGAGTGGTGACTGACGAACGGTTCTCTGCTGGAGATATTCCGGATGATTCTTGGGCACGTCCCCTCAAACGTGCTGCAATTTTGTTAAAGTTTTCTACTTCTGCGAAGCTTGCCTATGTTGTATTCCGAATTATTTTAGCTCTGTCTAAGCTATTCAATCTTTTGTTATCCTTGACGGGATTTTGCTTGTTGTGACACTGTTACGGAGCAAAAAAAAAAAAAAAAAAAAACACGAATGAGGATGAAACGAAATTGGAGCAATGTTCCGGGAGTCCTGCTAGTCCTACTTGTAGACCGAATAACAAAAGGAGTGGGCGGACAATCATTATGACGTTCGTATTGCATTTCTAATGGCTGTTGCAACTTTGAATTTTAAAGTGCGGTATTGAGTTTTAAAAATATATATGAACAGAGATCGGCTTTTGGGTAGCCATTTTTGAGAAATAATTAAAAAAACTGATTTCTTCGAATTTTTTGAGAAAAACTTAGTACGGGATCTTATTTGGAACACTGATATTATCGTTAATATGTATTTTGATCTAAATCGTTAGAGCGGTTTCTAAAAAATTTGGCAGACAAAACTGTACCAAATATTGCAAAGTTTAGTTTGAAAAATACTATTTGTTAACTATATAGCTAAAAGCCGATAAAAAGTTATTGTTCGCGATACAAGCATTACCTGGTTTTTAATGTTTTATCGAAGTCAAAAATGGTGTTTTCGAGATATGAGCGGTTTTTAAAATTAGCGTTTTCAGTGATTAGAATTGAAAATTAAGTACGCAACAATTTTGAGAACATCAGTATTACTCTAAGTTTGCATTTTGGTCGAAATCGTTATTGCCGTTTTCTGGTAAACTAAAAAAAAACTAAATTAAAAAAAAAAAAAAAAAATACTTTTTCAAAAATCTATTTTACGATAAAAACGAGAAAAACCGAATTCGCCATTAAGTTGGAAATGACCATATAACCTTAGAAATTAATTTTTGTCACAATCGTATGGACCGTTTTCGATATATGTATGTCCAAATTTCAAAGTACCGTTACTCGAATTTTTAGCCAAAAACTGGGTATGTAGTCATGGTAAGCTCACCCACTTAAGCTTAAATATCAATTTTGGTTCAAATCGTTACAGCCGTTTTCGACCAAATCAAACTGGTAAAAAAGTTTTGTATGGGAAGTACCTACCATTAATATTGAGGTAACCTTGCAAAATAAAAAACGGCCCCAAGCCCTAAGCCCACAAACTCCAAATCCGAAGTTTGAACGAAATCCGGTCAGCCGTTTAGGCTATAGGCCTGTGGGACAGACAGACCGGAAAGAATTTTTCGACCCACTTTTTTGAGTTCGTGTATCATCGTTATGTCAGAATTGATTAACATCTCGAGTTCGAAATTTTTATGAATTACTACGTAATGGAGAAAGTTAAAAAATCATATTTGTTTTATTCAATACACTTCTAAAAAAACAACCTTTATAAAGAATTACCAATACTCACACATTTTTACTTAAATTTGCCTCCTAGACGTTTCAGAATTTGTATTTGACAACTAGCTGACCCGGCGAAATTTGTTTCACCCATTTTCAGTAATGTAATGAAAATAATAATACCGAACATGCACAATGCACATGTCCTTTACGACACACGATGTATAAAGCGGAAGATCATACATTTGACTTTAGGAGAAACATGGGACTTCAAGATTGATTCCAAAAAATTTCAGCGATTAGCCTTGAGACGTACTAATAATTGTCATAGCGAAACGGGAAATTGATACGCTTAAATACGAATGGCAAATCTTTCTGAATAAGCGGAATTAGAATGTTTTCATTTGAATTTTTCAAAATCGTCGCTTATTCCATGATATTTGATTTGAGATTCTTCACAATCAAACACGATCAGTTACAAAATTTCGGTGGATTGAGGTTTCGCAACAAAATTATAATTGAGCCGACTTTCAATTTTAAATTGTGTAGCGGTAAGCCCGGCATATCAATATAAATATTCGAAAATTAAAGATTTTAAATAATTTTTGTTGTATTGGACACTACCCGTATTTCTATTCAATCTTCTTCTTTTTTTTAAATGCGGTTCTCCATGCAAAGTTCCTTCCCCAACCCATCCCCGTAAACTTTTATTTTCACGACAAAAAGTAGCATAATGTCCTTCCTTGGGTCCATACGAATCCACGAAGCACGATCTATTCCCGCGAGTTACGAGTGCAGATACGGACGTCAGTCTCTTTTACATATAGCCGTACCCACCATACCAAACAAATGTGTCCTGTCTTTCAAAATGTAACCAACCAAACACAGCCACAAAATTCCATTGAAATCGGTTGAGTGGTTTAGGATATCGACAACAACTCCACCGGAAAAAAACAAACATTTACTCAAATTCATGTTTTTTTTTCACGCACGCATATGGAACTAACGGGTGATTTTTTAAGAGGTTTAGAACTTTTTAAAAAAAAAAAACACAAAAAATTCGAAAAAATGAATGAAATATTTATTTGAATCGATAGTTTGAACCTTGCAATTTAATGTTTAAAGATAATTTCATGCAAATGTTGACCGCGGCTGCGTCTCAGGTAGTCCATCCGCTGAGTCCAATTTTGGCATACTCTTTCACACATATCGGCCGGTATCTCACGAATGAATGCATGGATGTTGGCTTCCAGTGCGTCAATCGAAGCGGGCTTGTCCCTATACACATTAGCCTTGACATACCCCCACAAAAAATAATCTAATGGTGTCAAATCGCACGATCTAGGCGGCCAATTGACCGGCCCGAAACGTGAAATTAACTGTTCACCAAACTCGCCTCGCAATTGCGCCATTGTTTCGCGTGCTGTGTGGCATGTGGCACCGTCTTGTTGAAACCACATATCATGCAAGTCAAGAACTTCCATTTCGGGCAAAAAAAAGTTTGTTATCATCGCTCGGTAGCGTTCACCATTGACAGTAACGCTGCGATTCGCATCATCTTTGAAGAAATATGGCCCAATAATGCCGCCGGCCCATAAACCGCACCAAACAGTGGCTTTTTCGGGATGCATTGGTAGCTGTTGCAATGCTTCTGGCTGATCTTCACTCCAAATGCGGCAATTTTGCTTATTTACGTACCCATTCAACCAAAAATGAGCCTCATCGCTGAACACAATTTTTCGATAAAAAAGCGGATCCTCGGCCAGCTTTCCAAGAGCCCATTCACCAAAAATTCGGCGTTGTGGTAGGTCGGCTGGCTTTAGTTCTTGCACAAGCTGTATCTTAAAAGGCTTTACGCACAAATCCTTCCGCAAAATTTTCCACGTAGTGCTGTAACAAAGGCCTAACTGCTGGGAACGGCGCCGAATCGACATTTCGCGGTCTTCTGTCACACTAGCTGATACGGCCGCAATATTTTCTTCACTACGCACAGTACGTAAACGTGTTGGTGGTTTAATGTCCAACAAAGTAAATTTGGTGCGAAATTTGGTCACAATCTTCCGAATAGACTACTCAGAAGGTCGAGAATGCCGATCATAATGGAAGCAGCGCGCGATGAACATTTCGAACCGAGCACGAATTTTGATAGTAAAATTCAATAATTTGCAAGCGTTGTTCATTTGTAAGACGATCCATGGTTAAATTGCAAACCAAACTGAAGCTGCTTGACAGTGACACAAGGTACTAAACACACGTCAGCTGTCAAAACCAGTGTTGCCGAAACCAAACCAGCTAAAAAATCACCCGTTACAATCGCACGCAGCGTAGGAACTACAATCTACAACTCCAATTTTTAAAAAGGTAAAAAAAAAAATTAAAAAAAAACCGACTGGAAATTCAAAAAAAGTGATTTGACCAAAAAAAAAAAAAAACATATTTTACAGTACAAATATATTTTTTTTTCACCGTTTTTTTACACAAACATACGTTTACCGATTGTAACCAAACTTCACAAAAATCATATATAGACCAAGACCAACGATGTGTGAAAGTTTGGTTAAAATCGGTAAAAGCGTTAAGGCGTGAATCGGCGACAAACGAACACAATTTTAAGGCTCAAATTTTATATTACATAGATAATCGGCGTTCTATGAGTCGTCTTTTGCAACTAAAACGACTGGCAGAATGCGAAAAACTGTTTTGACGTTTGTAGAACTTATGTTCCATACTACGCCACATTTTGGTTTCACATGACAACAGTTCCCATTGGACTGCGTCATTTAGGTAATTATTATTATATTTGCTACTACTACACTCATGTGGTTGTTATCGTTTTTTTTGATGATGACAAATGAAGTTGGTTGCACTTTTTGAATACGAAATGAGTCAGCATAAAGAAGGGGAAGCACCGCTGTGGCGATTGAAGAAATTTTCCTCCGGTAGACGTGTTTGCTTTTTTTTCAACAAGAGCGCATGGGCGGGGGTGGTGTTTATAATGAACTGTACAGCAGATAATAAAATATTTATACCAGAACGAGAGGTACGAAGTGCACACAACACGAGTTAATTGTTGAACTGTGTAAGCGGTGTAGGTGGTCGGTCGTATGGTAATTTCTGGTGTCTTGTAAATGTGCAACGGACTCGATACTCGATGATAATGATTATAATGTTGTTGTGAACTGATAATGGGGATTACGCAGCTACGACGACCGACAGGATGTCATGCATATTTTTCAGTTTTTAAACGAATTTATAAGGCACTTGTTTTAATTGGCACTCAAAGTCAGCTATAAAAGGTAAAAGTAATGGGACGTGCAATTAATTGCAGAACGAATATTTTGTTTTCGACCCCCGCATGCTTGGGGGTGAAGTGGAAAAGTAATCCTTTGAGCACATACCTAGGTATACCTACCTACAGGAGAATAAAATTTAAATATCAAGGTACAGAGTGCATGCACGCTTGATCATAATTGAAAGTCAGTTCATTAGCGTAAGTATACGGGATAAGGGTGGTTCCCCTTGGGCTTGAAGTTTATCCCGACAGCCTGCGTATAGACATGGAATGTCCTGCAATGAGACTGACGCGGAAAAGGGAAAACTTTCGGCAAACGTCCAATATTATTCCCAATCTGTGTAGAACCTCTTGTCGAAGAAAGTCATCCCCTAAGTGATGTTAGCCATTAACACAAGCACAGCTACTTGCCAAATAAGAAATACAAAATCTTTTAATTTGTGTAATCCGTTTGTACGTCCCCCTTCCGCCATAATTATGATGCTTGCAATTGAGGTCAGGAGGCATCCCTAATTCGCTCTTTCGTTCCTCAACAATAACACAATTTATTTCTTAAGGATGTGACCATATTTTCCGCACAAATTGAATCCATCCCTTATTATACATTTCGTTTGCTCCCATTCGGCTCCGCTTCTTCTTCGCTAATTAGGCAAACCTCCACCAACCATGATAAATATGATTGCAAGACGAAACGGACTTACAAAATCTGGTAAATTATTCGGACAGGCACAGGATAATAATTCACGACAGCTGGTGCTGTGTGCAAGCGTATACGAATACAAGACACTATATACCGGGACTTTTCTCCACTTTTCTCACTTCTCGGTGTACGCAAAGGATGGAATACATTTTTAGCATTTGATTTGTGTCGACATTTGAGCAGAATCTCCCCCGAGGCAGAACCTTTTCTGTCCAACTGGTTGATGCTCCTTTTTCTTGGTAATTTGTGATGTTACTAATCAACAACATTTTATAAATTACAAGACATTTCATTATGTCGGTGCTGTTGGGGTTGCGTCCGAGCGAAAGTTTTTCAGCCTTAATTTGTGATTTTTTTTTTTTTTTTTTTTTGAGGCATTTCAAGCAGAGTGATTTCCATTGATTCTCAAAACAATTATTGCTCGTTCATTATTTTGAAAGAAATTGCTTTTATTTTGCTCATCGCGCACCACACCCAAGCAGAAAATATTTAACGGAGATTGAATCTTAATTAAATTTTACAGATGAATGCATGTTTCAGCTTATTTAACCGTCCGCTCGGGTAGGTCCAAGAGTGTGGAGTTGGAGATGTGCACTTGAAGAGTTTATATACGTAGCCGGTACTATAAATCATTTGTCCGGCGGACGAGGAGAGTTTCCTTGGCCAATTGAAACGCAAATAATTGAATGAAAATGAAAATGAAAATGCAAACGAGAAAAAAAAAAAAAAAAAAAGAGAAAGAGAAACAGCTTGACTTTGTTGCAATCAAAGAAATTTGCAGGACCCTTCTCGGAGAGTGGCAGTGGAATGATTGCACAAAGTTAAGTCGGGAAGGTGGAACCAGAGGAACGTTGATATTCGATTAATTAGAGTCGAGTTGGAAAAGGAAAATCCAGAGAGCCATTATAATAGTCCTCCTGATCCTCTGACTGTGCTGTATACATACTTTCACTTGAACACGCGTAGTGCGGGGTGTGGGGGAGAGAGGGTTTGAATTTTTGTAGCTAATTAGCGATTGATTGAAAGGTGAAGTCATGCGTTTGATTGCCGCCGATGGGTTGTTGGTTGGCGGAAGGGATTCGTGTTTGGTTTTTTTTTTTTTAACTGTGAATGGGTATTTTCCATGATTAATGTGAAAAGTTTCCCCCATTTTCAACAGCAGTGCTGGTGTGTTGATTTTCTATCCATTGCTAGGACGTACAAATATGTGCCGTAGGTATGTTAACTGCGAGGGTGGAAAGCAAAAAATAGAATACCTCCAGAGTGAAACTACTGGCACTGGTAGGTATATTCACTTTAATTATACTTTCAGAGTATGGCGATTTAAATTACTTACTCAGGTGCGGATAATCGTTGTATCCGTGGCGCGTATTGATGTTTATTATTATTTCCCTTCGGCATTTTAATTATGCTTCTGAGTGTAAAGCTATATCCTTATTTAATTAAACGATAAGCACAAATTTAACTCTGACATGGAAAGTTTAAGTTCTTACATTTATTTGTATTTGCAAGAAAAAAAAAAAAAAAACCGTTGACGGGCGTGACTTCAAAGAACATAAGTACAATAACATTTTCGAACTCGAGATGTTAATCAATTCTGACATTACAATGTAGACAAACTCAAAAAAGTGCGTCGCAAAACTCTGTCCGTCCGGGGCCTTTTTCTTTGCACGGTAACCTCAATATTTATGGTATTTCCCATACAAAATTTGTATACCAGTTTGATTTGTTCGAAAACGGCTCTAACAACCAAAATTGATATAAGCTTAGGTAGATGAGATCAACATGACTGCATATCTACTCAGTTTTTGGCAAAAAAAAAAAAAAAAAAAATCGCTCGCACGGTTCATACAATTGTAACAAACATTAATTTCTTGGTCGTTTCTTACTTAATAGCAAACTCCGTTTTTCTCTGTACAATGGACTTTTGAAAAAAGTATTTTCTAAAAAATGTTGAGATATCATCATATTTTTTTTAAAACTCAACACCGCACTTCCATTAAAAACACAATAAAACACAAAATTTATTTTTTAGCAAATATTACCCACTTCTTTTTTTTTTACCATTTTGAATGCACCTTAACCTTGGACTTGCACTCCAACGCCTGAAAAAGCGCTGGAAAAAAGTCACACTACAACTGCTGTAGTACTGGCAACACATCAGACCACAACTGGTGAACTTCTGTTCGAACGTCAGACCAATGTCGAACCACAACTGGTGTAGTACTTTGAATCAGAGACAATACTGAGACCCCCAACTCACAATCCTCTTGCCGCTGGCCCCCTCAGTTTTTTTTCAAATTCGCCATTTTGTTTTCCTATCGGTGTTATGTCTATTTAGAGTTCGAGAATACCACATTTTAAGATAACTGAATGCTATTGGTTGGTTATTATAAATTTTTAAAAAACGATTAATATAATTTGTTTAGTTATGTAATAATGCGATCTAAATGAGATGTTTTATATACTAGAAACATATTAGGATAAATATTGTTGTGTATTTTCCGCTTTTAAATATCATTAACTTCGATTTCATGAGTAGATTTTTCTTAAATAACTGAAGAGAAATTGCTCAAAATGTTCTTATTTTCCTACAACCACTCTGGAGTAATCATTTTTCATAAGTATTTTCAGCAAAAGTGCACTTATTCCTAAAATAAAATACTATTGACACGTAACGAATAATTTCAAATTTAACTGACAAAATTCTATGAACGCTGGAAGCAACTTTGCCGACAGCGGAAGTGGGAGACGCAAGGTGCGAGTGTGTTGGTGAGTGACAGTTGTCAATACGAATTTCTATGTAACAATACTAACGCACTTAGCGTGTACCACCCCATAAAAATATAGCTTGTAGGCAAGTAACGGAAAATCGGCCGAAGTTGGGGGTCTCAGTATTGTCTCTGCTTTGAATATTACGTCTGCTGCAAACCACGAATGGTTTACTATTGAAAAAACGTCGGACTGCAACTACTGTAGTGCTGCGAAAACCTTTAACCACAAGTGTTGTAGGCTACAACAGGTGTAGCACAAGAAAAACTTCAGACTACAGCAAACTTGTGCAGCGCTGGATAAACGTCAGACCACAATTGATGTAGTACCGAGAAAACGTCACACCACAACAACCTATCTATTCTAATGCTGGAGGACCGTCGCACAACAATTGGAGTATTGTTGCAATGAAATCAAACTAGCTGTAGTACTAGCAACACGTCAGACCACAATTGGTGTAATGCTGGTTAAAGGCGAGATTTGCACCAGACCACAGCTGATTTAGGACTGAAAGCACGTTAGCCCACGACTAGTGTAGAGCTGCTAAAACAACAGACGATGGTATGTAGCGATGTAGCGGCAAAACGTCAAGCTACAAATTACTGTAGTGTACATACAAACAATATGCTGTAGCAAAAAACATACAACTACTGTTCTTGTTGCAAAAACGTTGAACTACGACTGCTGTAAAAGTATCGACCACAATTTGTGTAGGACTACAAAAATGCCAGGCTACAACTGTTGTAGTGCAGCAATCGATAAACTACAAACTACAAATTGCAAATTCATTGAACACGGTGTAGTTTAAATATAATAATTACTCTAGAAACTCGTTTCACAGTAAAGGGATTGATGCGGAGGGCTTTTATACGCACTCTCAGCTGCCATAAAGTACTACACATATACATATACATATGCGGATTCGTCGGAAATGGGCTAAGAGACAAATTTATCAACTTCAAGCTACTAAGCAAAGCAACATTAAAAGCAAAATCAAATTATCTGCACGTATCATGCATCGAAAAGAAGTTTTTTAATCTCCTGCTCAACGAAGACAATGAAGGCGGTCCCAAACCCGTTGTCAAAGACTGCTGGAGGATATAAGAAGAAGCTCATCATCGGCGCGATGAAGTGCATAATCGGCGGTTCTGCAGAGACTAGACTATTTCGTCACTAAGGTACACTTACCGTCTTCGGTGGGTTAGTTGGTAAATACAGTATCACCGAACATAGACAGCGCCTATACCGATCAATCAGTTTCGCAAATGCTCGTAATAAGGTGATAAGATGATATAGTAGTACTAATAACAGGAAAATACCTTTCTACCATTAGAGATATTATGGAATCTGCGTTATCAGAACTATCCAAATGGACGGAACACAACGGTCTTGCGGTTAATCCGGAAAAGACCGAACTCATTCTGTTCACCAGGAAATATAAGGTACCAAAATGGGACCCACCGAAGCTTAAAGGTGTCCGACTTAATCTTTCGACCGAGGCCAAGTACCTGGGTGTGATAATCACCTCCAAACTGAAATGGAAACGGAATACTGAAGAAAGAATGAAGAAAGGACCTTTGTGCATGTAGGAAAACCTTTGGGAAAAACTGGGGCTTGCAATCGAACATTGTGCACTGGATGTACACCGCGATTGTGAGACCCATTCTTAACTACGGCTCAGTTGTTTGGTGGGAGGCGGTTAAAACCAAATCCCATCTTAAGAACCTGAACAAGGTGCAGAGAATTGCTTATTTGGGAATAACAGGCGCAATTAAATCCACACCACAATTAGGTCTGAAAACGCTATTGAACCTGCAACCCATTGAGCTATTCACTAAGAACGTGGCAGCCAAAGCCGCTCTCAGATTAAGAGAGAACAAAACTTGGAAGCCTGGTTACTGCGGACACTCAAGCATACTTGAAATCTTCGATCGGAAGGGACTCATGTCACTCACCGATTACGAGAAACCCAGATATGACTTCGAGACAAATTTTAGAATCACTATACCCAAAAGGCAGGACTGGAAATCACCCAGTACCATCATTAAAGGTATAGCCGTCTATACGGATGGTTCAAAAACAGAAAATGGAACAGGAGCCGGCATATTCTCAGAAAGGCTTGCTATTAGCCAGTCGTTCCGACTGACCGATCACTGCAGTGTCTTCCAAGCTGAGATCTATGCGGTTAAAAAAGCAGCACAGACTATCTTATCGATGGGACTACCAGCAATGGAAATAACCATCTGTGTGGACAGTCAAGCAGCACTTAAAGCTATCGGCTACAATCTTGTTAATGCGAAATGTATTACAGATTGCCTCGTGGCGCTCAGGGCTATACGTCATCACCCAATTCTACTCTGCTGGGTTCCGAGACACGTTGGGGTGGAAGGGAACGAAAAGGCGGACGAATTGGCCAGATACGGCTCTGATATGAACCCTCAACTTGCGGACGGAGAGGTGTTACCGCCTTTCAACACTGCTAAGACTTTTATTTAAGGCGTCACCACACAACTGGCTAAGGAACAATGAAGCAACACCATCGGTTACGTCATAACCCGAAGTCTGTGGACTGTGGTTGACACCAAAAGATCAAAGTTCCTAATCTCCCGTAATAGAGGCCAAATCCGGATGCTCGTCGGGGTTTTAACCGGAAACTGCATCATAGGAAACATGGCTAAAAGGCTAGGACTTTTTGCAAATGACTTCTGCAGAAGCTGTAGAGA
This sequence comes from Cheilosia urbana, assembly GCA_946477585.1. Taxonomy (NCBI): domain Eukaryota; kingdom Metazoa; phylum Arthropoda; class Insecta; order Diptera; family Syrphidae; genus Cheilosia; species Cheilosia urbana. The sequence continues at coordinate 141,646,225 of OX297853.1, forward strand.
CGAAGAGGAAATAGAGTCCGTGGAACATCTTCTAAGCCACTGCCCAGCTTTACAGGAACGCCGCTCATCCTGTATGGGAGCAAGGTTCTTCGAAAGTTTGGACGACTTGGCATGGGTACCTCTATCAGACATAAAACTATTCCTCAACAGATCGAAGTGCTTTGTTAGCCACATATCCTTGCATGTACAAACAGGGTACTCACAATGGGCCTTCACGGCTTATGGGTGAAATTTGCATCGGTTGCAAAACTGCCTTCCCAACCTAACCTAACCTAAGGTGATAAGTTTAAATTAAGGTTTTCAAGGTAAAAGATCCACCCAGAAAGATGACTCTTCCCAGATCGCATAGCCGCCAATCAAATGAAGCTTGTGCTCGAACTCTTAAATCGTATGTTGGTCTTTTGTAGGGCAGGTATCAAGACGGAAGGCCAAATCTTTAAAAAATCCATTCAGCTATTCTGCATCAGACGGTCCATACTCTGTACAGGCTTTAGGAATACAGGCCATTTAAAGCCTTAACATTTTGATATCAGGAGAAGCTGATGCTTGGTCTTAAGGTAAATGGGGGCATGGCTTAATATGGTAGCAACGAATATGGCTTATTGTCTAACGACAGCAGAAATTTCAAATTAAACAGCTTCACGAATATTTGATCTGTATGAAAGTTATTCACAATTGCATTCAACAATTGTCGGTACAGTAGTATTACATATTTGACACTGCCACCAGCAACATCTCCTGTTACAGCCCCTCCCTTTTTTAGGTACCACCCCATGCCGGGACTTTGACTGCGGTAATGATAATAATACGGCAAAACTGTCAGGTTATCTGATCGAAGCAACTTGTCACTTCAAAACAAACTCAGATAATACACAAGACTGCTCTGGGTTCGCTGCATACCCAATGGACCCCCACCGACCAACGTCAATTTCCGTACAACCTGTCGCACCTCATAAAAAATTTAAACAAAATATCGTTTTCAAGAAATTTCCCAGGCTATTTCTGTTCACAAAATCAATAAATTTCCGGAGCACACACATCTATAGATCACTGAACAGCTACATAGTTTACACCCATACTCCGCAGGTCCAGCGCATGTGTTGCAAAATTCATCACATCATGTCCTTATTTCCCCTGAAAAGAATTTCTAATATTTCTTTCAATTAAAACAAGTATACAACACCCCATTCACAGTTGCTGCTGACCATACATACTCGTACATCTGGAGAAGGACATTTTTAATTCCTTTCCCATTGTCTTTGGGCTGTACGAGAATGCAATAACAAAAGAGCAAAAGTCAGCAAACTATGCACTGCAAGATATTCTACATTAATAATGGGGATTTTTCTAAAAATACATCTGACTGACGGCGACGGGACAAACATATAGGCAACACGCCTTAGAACTCTGGGCACAGCCAGGACAGGAGCCGAAGAGAGAAATGTCACTCTGCTTTCCCACCCCTTTGTCAGGCGTAACGCAAAGTCTCGAATATGTGACATTGGTCTGGGGTGAGTGGGTGATGGATAAATAAAAGTAAAATAACCCCGAACAGCCCCATGAATCATGGAATTTAATCAATAAAATCGTCCTGGGATTTTCGGATGTGGTATAAGGAATTCCAAGAGAAAAACCCATCGAAATGTGAACAAGAAATGGAAGACGCTCTACCTACCCCAGCCTACCACTCAGCACAGAGCATGTAGAGGGCGGCGTGGTAAGTGTAGGTTGATAGCTGTTATTAATGGAAACTAGGGGATGTTTTTTTTTTACTGTGCTTACACTTAATTCAGTTTGTCTCTCCGGTGACTCAAGTCGCGCACTGTTGTAGGTTGTAGCTTGTAGGTTAGATAACACGACGTAAAATATTTATCCCCTCACACAGACACAAGTACAGCTGAGCAACCCCCTTCGAGTGGGTTTTCCCAAACTCACTTAATTGTGAGTCATAAAGGAGAAACAATAATTGGACTGGGGCTACAATGGGGTTCTGTCCAGCGCGAATAAACGGAACTAATTGCAACATTCACAGGGGTAAGAAAAATAAAGTGGAAACACCCCAACGGCCCACATGCAACAGGACATAATGCGCGATGCAGTCCCAGCCAGTACGGCGTTATTATGACTTACGGCAGCCAAAATGGGGAACATTTTTCCACCGTTGTGCCAGGATAATAAATTACCATTCCGAAAGAAGCTCAGACGTCCTTTTATGTGTGGCATGGCAAATGCTTGGGATAGGAGGGAGAATTGTGGCTTACTGTGACAGTGAATGACTCATACGAAATAAAGTCGCAGAGTCTGGGGGGAGAAAGACGAATTTCCAGACACCAACAAATGATTTCGTTCTCCCCCTACCCGGCAAATCTGTTGGTGTTCCATTTTACCGATTCTGTTGTAGAAGAGACATTTTAAGTAACTGCAAGTGGGCTCTCCGGGGTTAATGTCCTCATTGATTTAATGTCGATGAAGAGAAGATGGAACTACTAGTATGTACGCAATTTCTTTCGTTTTACACTTCCGTGTGGCTTATGAATTTATAAGTTGTGTTCTCTGGTGGTAACGTACCTACGAAAAGGCTGCCGGAAGAAGGAAGTAGACGGTGCGGCTGAAAGAATGGAATCAATAAGTTATGCAAGTGATTGTATGTGATAGTTCATTCTGATGGCTGTTAAGGGGCTGGTTGATTGCTCTTTGATGGGTAATTCGTAGTTGGCTCCATTAACACTTATATTGCAAAATCAGAAGGAACATATAAGATTGATGTGTTTGTATATAGTTGGCAATAGAGACTGTTGACTGAGTCAGTGTTTGGCAAATAAGTGAAGTTGAGAACGAACGATTTTGTCAGCAAATCGTCCTCAACTTGTGGGATAGTGGTACAGAAGGACTTTACAAGCTTGAGTGCATTTAAGAAGATCAAAATATTTTGCCAGAGATCTACCGATTTGGACGACGATCTTTGACTCATGCGCCGTGCATCAGGAGCTGCCAAGGTTATCGGACGCAGACTTTTCCACGACAACTTGCAGTCATACCCAATGTTGAAAAATGCTTGATTTGAAGGCACTAATTTTTGTAGTAAATTTTCTTATGTGAAAATTTAAAAATATTTATTTCTAGAGTGCTCGGCGAACTTCGTTTTAATATGGAGCATTCACTATTCCACCAGAAATTAATATTTTTGATCCAAAATATCTTTTGGCAAATAAGATCTACGACCAAATTAAAAAAAAAAGAAGAAGAAAATAACCCTCCCCGTACTAAATGTATGGAAAATCAAGTTCTACGAATTCTCCAATTTTCATTTCAAAATTTCCCCTTTTTTTCGTCGTATATAAACCTTCCTAAGGCGTAGACAAACACAACAAAGAAAAGATAGCTCAAATCGGACGATCCCTTCTCGAGAAGCGTCTCTTTCTCCTCTTTTCGGAAATTTGCAAAATGTTGTGGTAGGTGTTACCATCTCTGAGATTGAAAGGGAGACGCACGGAAAATTCAAGATGCTTAAATACGAATGGCAAATCGTTCTGAATAAGCGGAGTTCGAGCAATGAGAACGTTTGCCTTTAAATTTTCCCCTCGAAACCGTCGCTTGCATGACATTTGATTTGAGATCCTTCACCATCAAATCAAACGCGTTCCGTTACAAAGTTTCGGTGCATTGACGTTGCGCAACAAAATTATAAGTGAGCCGACTTTCAATTTCAAATTGTGTAGAGGTAAGCCAGGAATATCCAAGGAATTCAAAAATTCAACTAATCCCCATAAAGTCTTGTTTCTAACGAAAAAAAGTAGCATTAATGTCCTTCCTTGGGCACATGCGAATTTAAACCAAAAATCATAAAAAATGAACGATTCGTTCCCGAGCTATGAGTGCACATCCGGACGTCAGTCTCTTTTATAGGTAGCTGTACCCACCCGGATTTGCGCGTACCTTTATTTTTAAGTCCTGCTTACATTTTGCAAATGGATTTATTTGGACAATGTCCATTAACATTTGTAATTATACAACTTTAGAAATAAGGTTTGATTACCTATATTTTTAAATGATAAGTGCCACAACCCGTTTTCCTATCCCTATAGGGTCCAAAAGTATCCTATCTTTCAAGTTGCAACTAACCATGCACACCCACAAGATTTCATTGAAGTTAGTCGAGTTGTTTAAAAGACCGACAACAGAGACACCTGTTGGGTTCAAAAGTATTCTATCTTTGAAGCTCGAACCAGTCATACGCATCTACAAAATTTCATTGAAATCAGGTGAGTGGTTTCGGCGATCGACAACAATGCAAATGGGTACAAAAGTTAAGACTGCCTAAACCTGAAATACAACAATACGAACACAATAAAAGAAGAATCATGAAAATAGGCCCAGTGGTTATCGAGTTATATCGTCATCAAGTTTCAAACCGAAAGAATTGTAGGTATGATATTGAAGATAATTGAATTGAACTGAAAAAAACGGAATAGAAGCCTACAACACAATATGTTGAGAATTTTCCGACTTTTCTTTTTACCTAAACCATCACTGATTCAAGACGAACAAAACAAAACAAAAACCATTCAAATCGTTCGAGCCGTTCTGGAGCCTTTACCCGACTAACGCACAGCAATTGATAGATAGAGATAAGAAAAATATGCTCAAAAAGTTAGTGAACTTAGGTTGCTTGTTTTTTACGAATTAGCTGGAAATTAGAATTTTCTAGAAACAAATAAATGTGTACTTACTAAGTTAGTTTATAAATATTTCTTTGAAGTACAGTATTAAATTCAGGCAGTGGTTTTTTCTGATGATTTTTTAATACCCAAACTAGCTACGCAACAGTTGCTCCAAGTGAGTTCTGTCGATAAAATTATGAAAAGCCTGTTAATAATAACCCGTGCCTGAAACACCGCTCCTCCTGAGCATTAATAAAGAAGAACGTGACATCTTTCTCACATCCGCCATAAGAGTGGAAAATATTTTTTTCTTCTTTATTTCATTTCATTTGCTCATTCAACACATTGCCGAATTGCACTCTCATGCACTTAACAGTTTGTTGATTACCTCCGTGGCTAAGCGTAAAACCACCAGCGGAATGGGTCAAGTCTCACGTCCACTGAATAACAATTAATGGAGATGAGCATGAGTTTCAGTGGAAGTCAAATGAGAAATACCCGTTTGATTGTCTCTGTCCAAAGAGGAAAAAAAAAGCAATATTTTATTCGCGACGCAATTTTGTTGCAAATTTCACATGAAAATGGTAAATTACACAATCAGTGGTAACATTTTGTGGAGAATAAGGAAAAAATTTATGACTTCGATTTAAAATGTTAAGCGAAAAAATGTTGCCTAACTAGGGCATTTAATATTTGTGGAATTGCATTTTATGCACCGCATTTCTTAATCTTTATTAGTTCGTTAAATATTTGTTTTTACAATGAAATATGAAAGTGGTTTAAATGCTTTTGGTTGGTATTTTAGTTTGGTATGACTACCTGCGCGTGCAGACACCTTGACGTTGGTGCGGGAGCTTGAGCCAACTCACGTGAACCTATTGACGCGATCAACACTACCAGTCACTGGTAGAGTTGCTTCATCCAAGGCGCGATGAGGGTTGGTGAACTAAGTCTGCCATCCCTAATCCGAGACAGTCATGCGACCCGTGCTTATCGGATACGGTTTGCAGTCAAGGTTAACCGACTGTATTGTTACGGAGTCTCTCTGATACCGGGCCACCTCAGGGAGTAGCTTTGGCCTTACCAGGTTTATACGGGGATCTGGCGTGTTGGTCGAACCTTTCCCGCGCTACTCGAGGGTTATGAAACCAAAAAAAAAAACCAACTTAACAGATTGCGGGATGACACCGCATCTGGATTGGTTAGCGAAGTGGAGCAAAGGCTCTGCGATAACTGCTTAAGCTGTCAGCCTGGAACAAGCCGAGGAAGCAGTGTTAGGAAAGTGCAATCAAGCACCAGCCAAAACACCGCCAAATCTAAAATTCCGTTGTCGACACCTACGTTGGCTAAACGGCTTGAAGCTGCCAAACTGGGAAGCGGGAGCCAAGCTCTAGTCTCTCAACCTTTGGCCAAGGCTGTAGTGGGAAGAACGAGGACGGCAACGAGTCAAGCTCGTATACCTGAAACTACACAACCTGCAGCAGCTACGGCTAAAAGGAAAGGGCGCCTATGCCCCCCGATGACTGCCAGCGCCGGGCCAGCCTGGTGGTAAGGACAACCCTCTTCGGAAGGGGTTGAGCGGTGCAGGCATTAGATGGTACCTTCGCTACCTCATAAAGGGCTTTGCACCTGAAGAGGCAAGGAAGAAGGCCGAAGAACATAATGCTAAGCCTGGTTCTGGTCCGACACCTGCGGCAAAGAGGTGCAGCAGCACCATCTCACCTTCCGTAGGCAATGCGCTGAAGAAGCCAAAGGTATAGTTGAAAAACTGGAAAGGTCGCGGGCAAAGCCTTCTAAGGATGCTGCTGTCTCACACGGCAAAAGCAGCTGCAGCTGGTGGGAGTCGTGCTATGAAGGCGACGCATGATCAGGTAGCGGTTCTCAATTGTGATAATCCTAGGGAGATGCTGAATACCAACGAGTTCAAGGATCTAGAAAACGCTCAGGTTGATGAAATGGCCCTTGGATAGGAGCATAAGCTCAAGTTCAAGGGCATACATTTCAGGAGACTCCAAAAACTGTAGAATGGCTGAAGACAGTGGCACCCAAACTCAGGAATTCAAAGGGAGTGGGTCATACTGCTAAGTGTGGGAGAGAAATACCACATGCCCATTCGATAATAATTTCCAAACCACATTGGCACTTCTCGAAGCGCAGAACGATAGCCTGAACATCAAAGCGTGGAAGATATTGAATGGTCGGAAAGGGGGTACCGGGCAAGTACTGGGCCTCGGTATTCACCAGCAGTCCTATGATACCATAAGGGCTCAAATGCAATAGACCCAGTACAACAACCCATTTCACATAACAAATAAATTGGTATGATTGGATCACAAGTTGTACATATTATTATAGGTATATAAATAAGACATACAAAAATATCGCTCTTTTGAAGTCGAAATTTTTACCTATTACAAAACTATTGGGAAAGCAAATGTGTACAGATTTATTTACTCAATTAGGCAGAGCTGCATATTGGTAAAATCTTGTACCTACCTATATAAAACAAAGTTGCATCCGTAAGAACGCCCATCACTCGAGAACGGATCGTCTAATTCCAACTATTTTTTCTTTGTTGTGTCTGTCTCCGCCTGAGGAAGGTTTATTCGTCGAGAAAATTGGAAAATTTGAAAAGAAAATTGAAAAATTTATAAAAACTTATTTTCCATTCATTTCCTACTGTTTTTGTTTAATTTTAATCTTACAAAAAGAATGACCAGATAGCAATGAAACTTTTCCATTTGTTATGTCTTAACAGCTGTCAAGGTCAACAATGGCATCTAGCTAACAAAATATTCAGTAAGGTTTGCCATTTTGTTTCCCTACAGTTCTTATCTGGTCATCTTTAACATAGCTCCGCGGGAAATATTGTTGGCTATCTGATGCGGGCTTTGCTAATAATATTTTTGAAAGCATTTAAATGGAGCTCAAACGTATTTAAATAAAGGCTGTAAGAAAATATTGAATAGGGAACTTTGGGTACATTCATACCGACTCTTCAGACGCATTGAAGCCAATGGTCAGCTGTAAATACAGTTACTTGAGTCTGTGCTAAAAAAAAGAAGACGAACTACAACTTTATGCAACAATGACAGTATTTTGTGAAATATTTTTATTTTGTCGACTTCCTACCTTCATTTACCTCCAAAGGATATTAAAAAAAAAATCCTCCAATTCTGGTTCCAAAATTAGTCTCCCGCTTTATGCAAACACCCGTCCATAAAAACCCAATAGGCAATCTTTTGCAATACAATTTCAATTACTGACACGTTTTGTCCATCTCACGCGTCCTTTTTTTTAATTCTACTGTGCCATCGCCAACAAAATATTTGCCGCTATAAACTTCTAACCCTACAGGCGGGGTTCAAACACAACAAACAAACCATTCTTATCAGTCGCAGTGTTTTATGTGCGCAATGGTATTTCCATTCCCATTTGCCGCTGCTATTACCCATTCTTCAAAACCAGATCGAGGGAATTTAATCCCTTTTCCACAAGCTCTTCGCAATTTGCATATCGACGTTTCCGATAGAAATGCCAAAGACTGGCATTTGCTGGTTCTATATACGGGTCCTTGGTCGTCTGTGTGTGCTTACGACTACGATTCGGATCGTAATTAGACATAATATCGTAAAATCGAAAAGAGCCATAAAAACTCATCGGCGAAGGGAAATTTGATTGCGTGCAAAACTGAATTTCCTTCCACCAATAAAAAAGTAAAAGAAAAACACTTTCCACATAAAGAGCAGTCTTTCGAGTGGTTTCTTGATCCCGTCTACACGGAACAACATTGCAAGAGCCCTCTCGTTGGGCGCCATTTAATTTTCAGTTGCCCACTCTTTGTATATGTCTCGCTCTCACTCACACCAGCTAACTATACTGTCTCGCGGGAAGAAGTTCTTTGCTTTTTATTTGAATTTTTATTTTATGTTCGCAAATAAATTAAAGCATTTATCCGCGGTGCGGTTCCAGCTGTGTGTATCGTGTATCCAGCAAAAACACACATTTTATTACACCAAAGAAGGAGTGTACAATGTACATCCCTTTTGCCCCGCATATACGTACACCCGACACTGAGTTTGATGGCGCGCGCGGTCTCCTTTAGGTGAAATGCCATTATACATCTGGTTCTGGTGGAACTGTAACACAGTTTGCTTTTTTACGTTTTTATTATTTCCATTCGAGAGGTCGTAAAAGCAAATAAGCAGAACATGAATCGATTCGTGCGGTGTCCTGAAACATCGTCTCACTCTCTCTCTCTCTCTCTCTCTCTCCCTCTCTTGGGCCAGCCAGCCATTGCGTAATGGCAAGTTCTCCTTTTTAGCGTTATTTATTTTCTACTCCCAACGGTCGTAAATAAAAATCAAAAGGAGCTAAGAATAAGAATACATTTGCGGTTTTATTTTTCCAATAGCAAGGACGAGCGGAAGTTTCATCCTTTTCCCAAGGAATAAAATTAAATTAATTCATTCTACGAATAGCAGCTCTGATGCAAGCGGCCAAGAGTGTTGACTATGCACTCGTGACACAGTTAGCTCATAGAGTCGGTGACAAGCGCTGCTGACAGTTTGTTCAAGAAAGGTTAGGTGGAGCTGTTGTGATGAGAATATTTTCGTGAATTTCCTTCAGTGGATTCAAGAGTTTTGAGGTTTTTCGGGCAAATAAATAATTACTATGAAAGTATGAACGTTGACAGGAGTTCCCAGTTTGGTATGAATTAGAACTCGGTTTAAGAAGATTGAAATAGCCGTCTAGACCTCATAAAAAAAGATTTGAATTGGGATTGGGGTTTTTTGTGACAGCTTGTAAGAGAATAAATCAAAGTAACAAGTAGTAAATTTGAATGGGTAAGTGTGTGTAAAATCGGATACAAGGTGTTCCTTTTTATGGATTGATCAAGTCTGTGTTCTTTATTGCGTTAAACCGTTTTTAGTACTGTGTTAGTGACAGGGCGAAAGTACACTCCGCCGTAAAAATGAGCACCGTATTCCAATCGAACGGCTAAGAGCAGAAGAGATTTGCATACTCAATTTGAGTTTAGAGCGCTGTGATGTAATACAAAACGTCAGTCGTGGTCGCTCAGTGTTACTTGGTACGTACACACAGAAAATGTAAAAAAAATCAGTTGTTAAATTGCTGCGAAAACAAATCTATTTTCCGATAAAAAGTTGATGTCAAGTAAACGGGTTAGAAGAAGAACAGTGCTACCAGATCGCAGGAATTTTCCCCATTGAAGTCGATTTGCTCTTCAGAAGTTAACTCAAATGTAAAAATGTAAATATTTCCTTATTAAGACATAGAAGATCATTTTTAAATTGACTTTTATTTAGGGAAAAACAAACTTAAGTCATTTGCCCGCAACAGTTGCGAGAAAAATGCGAATAAATCGATTTTCCAGAATTTTTTTACTGCCTAAACTTGGAACGAAAAAAAAAAAGAATCATGAAAATCGACCAAGCGGTTATCAAGTTATAACGTCATCAAGTTTCACCCCGAAGTCCCCTTTTTGAGGCTCAGAAACCGTCTTTTGAGGTACAGAAACCCCAACGAAAAATACTTCAAACATATGAAAAGATGTATTTCGTAATGGAAAAAGTTGTTTTTCGTTAATAATAAATGTCTTTGTTGCTCAGTTTTTTTTTTTTTTTTGCTATATTAGTATTATATGTGAAGGCCCCTTTTTATTCCCCTTTTTGAAATTTTTCAACGGCAACACTGTTGTGAGAAGCTAGGCCTAGGGTCCCCCGGACCTATAGCGCCAACTATTCATTTATTCAACGCCGCCCCGAGGGAATTGCGTATGGACCAGCAACGTATAGATGGTTAGTTAGCAACAGGTGGCGCCCAACGTGAGGCCCGAATTGTGTTGTACTTTTAAAATTGTTGCTGTCACTTAAGCTCTGTATGGACCAATCGGGTTCAGCATTCCTTTTCAAATCCCATACTACATCGATTCAGGCATATGACAAAGTTTAAATGAGTTGCTTAATCGACTCAGGAAGATGTCTGGTGGCAGTGATACCTCATCTGACTAACAAAGGAAATCATACGAGGATTATTTTTAAGATTGACAAGCCAAATTCGATACAAGATTTCTTTCTTCGATTAGAAAAAATATACAAAGCAAAATGAGCTAAAGAAACTTGTAACGATGACAAGAAGAGAAGAAATTTTATCAATTCCTAACTGGGCAAGTGAAAAGTTTGTTTTGGGTTTAAGTACGGAAGAATAATCTTATATATACTGGTAAACTGGTCTACACTTTGTGTAGTTCCCATTTAACAGCTTCGAAGCTTTTAATCCGATTCTAAGCTCCCCCTGGACCTATATATGCAAGAATCGGCCGCCAAAAGCGCACTCAGGATTAGCCAAACAAAAGGCTGGAATCCTAATGCTACAGGACATGCGCAGATTTTGAAGAGATACGTAGAGAACGATGTTAGCTCTGACTACATGTCTCCCTACCTAGATTTCGACAAGTCATTCTCCTGCTCCTTTCCGAGCAGGGAGGAATGGGAAACGAACGAACCCGCTAAAAGGAAATCTATATCCATCTACACAGATGGATCAAAGATGGACTATGGCACTGGAGCCGGTCTATTCTCGGAGGAATTAAACATACGCCACTCAATCAGGCTTCCTGATCATAGCAGTGTCTTCCAGGCTGAGGTTCTGGCAATTATGAAAACGGCGTGTATGGTGTCAATGAGGGCAATACCACATAATGATATTACCATATTCATTGATAGCCAGGCAGCCATTAAAGCTATTTCGGCTACTGAAATCAAATCAAAGCTAATTCGCAGCTGTCGCAAAGAGCTCAAAGCTCTTGGCTCGCAGCATAATATAAATCTCTGCTGGGTTCCTGGACACAGGGACAAAGCCGGCAATGAGATTGCAGAAGAACTGGCAAGAAAGGGGTCTGCAATAGACCATGATCAGGCACTACAATCGATCAAACCACCACTCTGTAACCTCAGAGAACGGGTGGAAAACAAGATCCGAATGAAAGCCAATAACAGGTGGAAGACACTAAGAACCTGTGAAGTATCAAGGAAGCTTTGGCCTGAATGTGACAAAAGCCGGACCAACAAACTCTTGAAGTTTGACAGATCATCACTGTCTAAGTTGGTAGGTGCTCTGACAGGTCATAACTTCCTAAGAAACCACACAATGAAATTAAACCTCATAGACGACGACATCTGTAGAGGCTGCGGTGATGAGGAGACGCATGAGGACACACCTCACTTCCTCTGTCACTGCCCGAGCCTCTGTCACTTGCAAAATAGAACACTTGGAAGATATTACTTCCAAGACATTCAAGAACTCTCAAATATCTCACTCTTCAATCTTCACAGGTTTCTGAGGACATCAAGATGGCTGGAAAACATCGAATAAGGAGAAGGAAACGAGGCCAAAATACAACGCGGCTAAGCCCCACAAATAAAGGGTATCACAATGGGTCCACAAGGACCTGAGTGTGGCGAAGCTAGGGTCACCCGCTTCGTCAGCCCAAAAACCTAACCTAACCTAAGGTATTTCGAAAAAGTTTTTTCAGAGTTAGGTACCTTCTGCAAATCGTACTATTTTTTTTTTTTTTAATAATAAGAAATAAATAGTTGGCGCAAAAGTTCCGTAGGGACCCTAGGCCTAGCTTCTCACAACCATTCATTTTGTGTGAGTATTTTTTTCCTGTGATCCAAGCCTTTAGCAGTCTATATGTTGCGAACCGGACCAATCCTTTAGTTGTTAAAGCAAAATGTTTCCAAATCCACTGAAGATTTTGTCATAGACTTTTCAAATTCTCAAAACTTTAAAGCTTTAAACCCTCAGGTCAAACCCTTCCAACCTAGACGGGATACAAGTGTTTTCAAATGCAGAACCTTTAAAAGAAACGTTTCAACTTGCAGTTTGACATCCGAAGCTACTTTCTTTGAGGAATCCTATCCTGAGCAACTCCATAATAGTTCAAAATCAGAGACCTTTCATGAGCTCGATAACTCGAATCGACTCTAATCAACGAATTTAAAACTCAAACTAGAGGTATTCACCCAAATTGGAGTGTCTAGTTGACGTATCGGTTAGGGCAAATTCAACTGCGAACGACCTAAGTAACTAAGTAAATGCTAAGACGAATGAAATCCGATAATCGATGACTAATTACCAACCGAATAGATGTAGGTACTTAGCGAATTTGTTTCCAAACTGTGTCCAAATTTGTAAGCCAATAGAAACAGTTTTATGATTCAAACGAAAAGAAGGTAGTTCCCGCCATCGTCGATAACATCTCTGGATTGTGCAATAGAGAAAAATCAAAAAAGAAAACTATTAAACTGTAAAAGGTAATTCCCACTAACACACCAACATCCAACTCGATCTTCTCTACATCAGTATCAGTAACAGTTAACAGATATTTTCAGAGCCGGCCAAAGAGTGTCAGCTGATTTTCTCTTAATAAACCCGCTCTTAACTCCGAAATAACTTAACCGCAATCACTGACCAACACATGGCCACACGTTAATATTCCTGCACAACAGGTTTTTATGTCATAGACATGGAAGATGGAATAAAAAAAAAAAAAAAAAAAACAGAACAAGAGTTCAAATTCAAACTGGAAGAATAAACTGATACGTGGTCTGGTAGGTACCTATATTCCAACACAACTCCAGCTAGCCACCAACACTACCTACCTAATGGAAATAATTCGTTTCAACAACAAAGTGTTTAAAAATATTTTTTATCATTCGTTGGAGTTTTATGAATTTGTTTGTTTTGTTGTTCACCGGACAGCCAAAATTTTGAATGCGAACCACGACATTGACCTCAGGTGGTCGGTTGCATAGGAATAGGCGACTATGCCGGTGACAACTGGCAACGATGACGCACACGACAGCTTCGCGAACAAGAAAACCAGCCACCGGCCGCGATTTGGATTGAATTAATTTAGGTAAGGTTCAACATTTTCCATCCAATACCTATGCTCTGCAGAAATGCGTGAAGTTGATGAGTGATGACACGATACGAACATTAGTTGATGAAGGTAATTGGTTGAGAACTTCTGTACACACTCGTAAACAAAGATGAAAGGCCAACAGTCAACAGATAGAATAATGTAGTCTACTGGTTTTAATGTCGCATTAAAGATTTTATCTTTTAATTATGGCCCGCTTGTTTGGGAATGGAGATGTAGGATGCTTTGGAAATTTTTTTTCTAAGATCCCATAAAGAAATTCTCAAGAATTCCATGGATTTCGTGAACCTGTTGTTAAGCGACACCTTTCTGTTGGTTGTCATTCCGTCCGATGAATAGGTAGGTATAATGTTGATTAGGTGAATTGAAATGACTGGTAGGTGAGGATTTAATTGAAGCTAGTGGTCGTACAGTTTGCCCCTGGATGGGAATTTCTCACATCACGCTAAGAAGAAAAATCATGAGATGCTGCGTTGAGTGGATTTCCAACTTTGCCTGCCTACGACCATGAAAAAACGTGTCTAACATAAAATGCGAAATGACGCAATCGATAATGTATAGTATCTCGTATCTAGCATGCAATTAATTATTGAGTAATGGCGGTCCGCCATGTTGTGGGGTTCTGGAATTGTATTTAAGGTAATGTTGGTAGGTAACTAAATATTTCGCAGTATGAGACGATGGTTTGTGGATGTGCTTGATTAACAAGTTGGCAGTTTTAAGATGTCATAATGTATGCTTGGAGCTGACATGAGCCAACATGTTATGTTGTAGAACACGCATGGAAAGTGTTTTGGTCAAGTGAAAGTGGCACACTTAACTCGGTAGTAACAATGAAATCCACTAATAGTTTGCTGCCAAAATACTGAGATTATGCTTATGCTTATGCTCATGGGCATAAAGGAGAAGTAGGTCAGGTCAGTTATGCTTACGCCGACGTAAGCGCAAACGAAATATGAGCACATACCTACGGAGAAGCGGAGATTTAGATTGGTATTGGGGCTAGTTAGTAACCATAGGTTAGGTTAGGTTGAAATGGCTGTCGGCTAACTGGTTAGGTTAGTCGACACACTTAGACCATTATAAGGTCCCTTGTGATACCACGTGAATCTATAATTCATTCCTCCTACTCGTTGAACCAATCGGAGCTTCTGATGAAGCGTAGTAGATTTCGGATGTCTATGTTTTTTAGATCGTTCAGATCACTAAGGTAGAAAGCTCCAAAGTGGAGTTTTCGCCTCTGTGAGAGAGCCGGACAAGTACAGAGAAGATGGAGAACAGTCTCCTCCTCCTCCTCGTCAAAACAGCTTCTGCAAAAATCATTAGAGAATACGCCAAGCCTTTTTGCATGCCTGCCGATAAGACAGTGTCCCGTGATGACACCTATTGTAGCACTAATATGCTTCCTATCGAGGGAGATCAGATGCCTAGAACGCTTTAGATCCAGCTTTGGCCAGATCTGCTTTGTCACTAGACAAGTCGAGCCGGTTGACCACCTAAGATTTGTTCTTTCGATAGCGTCCAGCTTTATTTTGAGTTTGCAAGTAGCGAGTGGAATACCTAAGGAATCCTTAATTGGGAGCAGAGGTATCGTAGTTCCGTGTTTGGCGAGTTCATCAGCCCTGCAGTTACCTGGAATGTCCCTATAACCATAAATAGTAACACAAATGCGGACTCTTATGTCGTTTTCGATTTGGCTTTTCAGATTTTGATAGATTTCTGCTGCCAATCGAACATGAAATCCGAATTGTTGGTTGGTTGGACGCACAAATATACCTATATATATATTTTTTTTTTCACTTGCACTGGAAATCCACTTCAATTGATTTTCGCACATTTATAATATTAATAAGGCATTTCCGTACGCGTAAAATGAATAATTCAGCTAAAAAACAATGTTTCCAACGATAAACAATTCGTAACCGCCAGCTGTGTGTAATAAAAATTGGTTTAGTGAAAATATGTGTAAATCTGAGAATAATAGTAATTAAAAAAAAACCCGACTGACTGTAAAAAAAGATCTCGCTGACAATTGTGTGACAATTGTTTTTAAATTTATATTTTTATATTTAGTTTTCAGCCTATGACACTCCGGGAAAGAATACCAATATAATGACACCTCACTCTTCAAAACCGGTCAAGTCGTTTGGGCTACAGGGCGTCACGTAGGAACGTACATAGGATACGCGCGAAACACATTAGGTACCCTCCCTGTGTCCAGTAGAGTGTCCCGTCGTTGTATGAAGAAAATATTTTCGTAGAAAATCTCATCGAAAGGGGTATTAAAAGTTGTGTATTGACGAGAAGATTCCGACTGTGTACTTACTTTCTGATTACGGTGTAACTTTTGGCCTCTACCGACGATTGAAGGACAGGGAAAAGTAACGAAGGCGCTAATATCTTTCAATTTTTCTATTTGTTCAAAATATTACTATCAGTCGAACTTCGATAAGTCGAACTTTGATAACTCGAATATTTAATAACTCGAATAAAATTGGTTGGCAATAGCGCCAAGACTAAAATTTACATGTAATTTGTATTTGATAACTCGAACTTCTATTACTCGAATGTCTTGATAACTCGAAGAGATTATTTGGCTTCACCTTCGATAAGTCGAATTCTGAGAGGGAATTCCCAAATTCAGCATGTTTTTACAAGTTCGTTTTATAATGTATCACTTTCGGGGGCACTGTGTTTGTATGTTCCTATGAACTTTTCATATTTATGAGTAAAAATTATTATTATTTATTGTTAATAGGGGTTAGAAGAACATATAATTTTGACTAGGTTGGTATATTGGTTTGAATTTTTGAAAAATAAGAGGAAGATAAAAGCAAATTTGGAGCATGATTTGATTCAACCACCTTCAAACGAGTTGGTTGCAAAGTCATTAAGCATTTTGCGTTTATATATAAAGACTGTTTATAATGGTTTAAATTCCATTGAAGATTTTTTTTGAAAACCAAAATAAAAATACTTTTCAATCCTTAATAACAGACTATTTAAAATATTTAATATGTTAATTTCCTGTACTTTTTTCGACTTATTATATTCGCAAATGAATATGTACATATTATGAATTCCTATCAATTTTGTATTTTACTTGATAACTGAAGTCTTGATAACTCGAATTTTTTTCTGGCAAGTGATGGTTCGAGTTATCGAAGTTCGACTGTATTTCAAAAATGTATATACAAATATAATTTGGTACTAAATTATAATAATAATAATTCAGTGGCGTGTAATCAACAATTTTAAATTATTAATTTAAAATAAACTATATTAAGGCATAAATACAAATTTTAGATTGAAAATTTGCTTTTGAAATTAAGAGATGGCATCCGATTTCTAGATTCAAATTTGTTTTATATCTGGTATTCTGAGCTCTGTTGAATTTGCAAGTAATGAAAGTTCATTATAAGGCGATCTTTTAAGATAGGTGGAGGAGTTATCTGACATTTATTTTAAAAAATAATGTCTATGGTATGGACCTTACTAATTAGCATTTTTAACATTCAGACTGAATATTTTGTAGGTCACAATATGCAATTTTGTATTTCGAAATTTGTGAGTTAAAAATATAGCCTGGACACTAAAACTGATTATTAGTATCGCGGTATGTAGCCCTTAAAATTTATAAAATGAATCTTTGAATTGAATACTTCTTCCCCTGTATAATAAATCGGAGAAATATTGTAATGTGATAATGACGTTTATATTTTTGATCTGAAACAAGGGTTTTGTCTTTCCGTCCGTCAAAATAAATATTCTTAGGAATGGCATCATTATATTGGCTTCTTAGGTGCTCTCTTGATTTTGACAAAGTTCGGTATCTATATTTTATTTTTGTCGATTACAAGCCTTGTGTCAGTGTTATTTGCGTGTCCAGCATCGTGCAAAATCGCTGAAGCGACTGTTGGGGCAGATCGCACCGATACTCCATATCGATCAAAAACTCTTGCTACAGATGGTTGGACCAGCAAATTGAGCTTATTTGAAAACGTGGAAGGATCTGAAGAAGACTTTGAAAGTTCTGAAGAACAAAGCAGTGACCTTACTATCTTGACTGGCTCCACCCTTTCGTCTGTTTCGTTTGGATCTACTCTCTAGAGTAAACTTGGAGGGGCAAGATTATTCAATGCACTTCTAGACGCTTTTGCATTTTTATTGTCTCTAGCTTATCAACACATATCCTCTAAAAATATCCTTTCATTACTAGGCATTTTTTTTTCTTCGTACCGTGGAAGTTATCAAATTTACATGAGGTAATGTCTTGTATCTTGTACTCCATTGTGAAAGTTTGCATTTTTTCATACTTGGGTATCTTTTTAGAGTCATATATTTATGGAAAATAACTTTAATAAGTTCTAGTATTTGATTGTGGCACACAATTGGAATTGAAGCCCTCTTCAAAATCTGTTCGATATCTGCATGCACTCAATATAATAAACAATTCGGAATTAGAGGGATTTTTGACCGTATTCTGTTTTAAGATTTCTTTGGATCAAAAGCATATACATATGTACTTTATTTCATCTCTTACAGACGGTAAATGATTTTTTTAAATTCACTATAAAGGGATCGAAAAAAGGACAGAATAGCTCTCGGAGATGAGGTCCAGAACTCATTTTGCTTACAGGTTTTAATATTTAAATTAAGAAATTCGAATTTACTTATTTTTGTGAACATATAGAATTTTGTGGATGAGACAAAACAAATGTATTTTTTTGATTCCAGCATTTAAGAGATATCAAAATAACCTCTCAAGTGCTCAAATGCTACCAAAAACACATTTCATTTGAGAGAATATGCTATAACTTTACAAATTCAAGCATTATTAAAAAAACATTGAAAAAGAAAAATGTAGGGAAACATTTTTTTTTTTTTTCAAAACTTCAACGGCCGGTAGAGGCCCAAAAGTACCCTTGAATATTTTTTATGTTATTTTTCTTGTAATGAACTCTGTAATACGCAACTTTTGCGGGGCCTTTTGTTAAGATACAACAAAAAAAAAAATTTACGGGACACCCTAGCTGTCCAGTCGGGTGAAAAGTCGAGTTTTCTCCAAAAAATTGTTTTTTTTTTTTTTTGGCCAATCGAACATGAAAAGCAACTGGAAGGACAAGGATGGCGCTTACCGAAGACGCATACTATTTGCTGTCAGAGAAGCGTTGTTCCGAAAAAATGTTGAAGCTCAGCCATTTTCCGAGCCATTCAAACACGTTTGAGCCACATTAGTTTATTGAAAATGAGGAGGGAGTTTTTTTTTTTAATTTCTTATAAAAATAAATGCAATATTTATGGGTGCGTTCACTTGGTGAATCTTTAAACCAGAGACAATACTGAGACCGCATCTTCGGCCGATTTTCCGTTACTTGCCTACAAGCTATACTTTTATGGGGTGGTACATGCTAAGTGGGTTAGTATTGTTACATAGAAATTCGTATTGACAAATGTCACAAAACTTCAAAAATTCCGGCTCATCAACACACTCGCGCCTTGCGTGTACCATAGAATTTTATCCGTTAAATTTGAAATTATTCGTTTCGTGTGAAATGTACTTTTTTTAAGGAATAAATGTACTTTCGGTTAAAATATTTATAATATATAAACAATGTAGATTGGTTGAGGGAAAATAAAAACATTTTGAGCAATTTTTCTTCAGTTATTTAAGAAAAATTCAATCATGAAATCTTAGTCAATGATATCCAAAAGCAGAAAATACACAACCATGTTTGTCCTAAAATATTTCTAGTATATAAAACATCCCATTTTTAGATAGTTTTACTAACCAAACAAATTATATTAATCGCCTTTTCCAAATATATAATAACCAACCAATAGCATTCAGTTATGTTAAAATGTCGTATTCCCGAACTCTATCACATTCCCCCACGGTTGGCAGCGGTTGGCAGGATTGATTTTATATTTTTTGTATGTTTTTGCATGTCACACGGATTCCAATTTGACAGAACACCGATAGGAAAACAAAATGGCGAATTTGAAAAAAAAAAAAGTGCCAGCGGCAAGAGGATTGCGAGTTGGGGGTCTCAGAATGGTTTGTCTCTGCTTTAAACCAGCTTTTGTTTTAATGACGGCGTTCAGTCGAGTAAATTCTCATTTTCTGATTAGTTTTTTTTTATTTTTTATTTTTCAACATTGCTTTTTTTAAGAAAGTAATGTCTAAGTTTTGAGACAAATGTGAGCCATTTCTCATTGAGTTAAAGCTTAAATAATTGAGCCGAAATGCGCAATACTCCAGGACAACGCTGCCTCAGAGACACCTAAATAAATATCAAATAGAGACACGTTAAGGTTTCCGTAAATACCTAGCTCTTTAAAAATACACCGCACGTGTTTCAGGTTGCTACGAAGAGCTTTAGCTTAGTCGCCCATCTTCAAGATCGAAAGGCTTGCCATCCTTTTCGTGTTCTGCCTCAGCCTTTGTCTTGATAACCACTGTCCACGTTATAAAGGTAAGTCCGAAAGGGAATAGCTTGTATATGTACAATCGCTTCCTATCCGCACATCATTTACATTCAACATCCTCTTCCTTTTGGATATAGGTTTACCTAGGGGTACCCACGTTCAATTCCGCGCCAAGGTCAGTGGAACAAGACAAACATTAGCATGACGCCAGCACTACCAACCACCATTAGTATAGCACTGCATATCAAGTTTTATTCGAAAGGCAAACAGCTACCAGTGCTCAAGTTGAGCGCCTTTGAAATGCATTTTTCATCATGCACTTATTGCTTGTCTATCGCTTGAAAAGACTCCTTTATTTTTCATATCAAATAGCCACAGAGAAAGCGCGCGAGTCAAATAAACCAAACACAACCGCACATGCATATGGCATTTGTGCGGCAAAAGAAAAGCCTTCTCCAAACAAAGACCTTGAAAAAAAAAAAAATAGTAATCCCACAGCAAATAGCATTAGGCAAGGCACACATGGCCTTGACCGAAGATTTATTGGCACATTCCTGCGGCGTCTGTAAAGTCCGAAAGGAGAACTCTTCCTAATGCAACCGCTAAAGTGCTCCTGCACAGTGCCCACTACGAGAGAGACAAAAAGCAGGAGCTGCTCGAGGACGTCGCATGAATAACACAAGGATAAGGAGCCAGCCACAACCGGAGACCGGAGAGCCACTTCAACTATTTTAAAATTCAAACAACAAAATTACCTCCGTTCGATGCCAAAAGGCATGAGATTCCCCTCGCTCGACGGGACCAACAACTGAAGAAATGAAAACGGAAAAAAGTCCATCTCCAGATACAAGAAGCAACGTTCCATGAAAAAATGCAAAAAAAAAGAAGAGAAACAAAACAAACAAACGTCTACAAAGTTGCACTTGGCTACAATTTCTGCGACTTGCCCGCACTCCCCTCCTTATCAATAGACACTCGCATACACACACACAAACAAAGCCGAGCACCCTATGCACAAAATTGCATGCACTTGGCGATGGAGTGGGCTTGAGGACACTCGGGAGCGTGACTCACCCCCCTACCTCCCCTCCCAGCAGGCGAAAATGAAAACGAAAACAAAAACAACAAGCGACAACCTTTGATTATTATGGTAATGTAAATGGGACAAAAGGAAAGGATAACGATGACAACGGCCACTGGTATCGAAAATCCGAGGACATGCATTGGGAGATCCTCTGGTAAGTAGCGCTTATATCAGATGCTTCACATCTCCTCTGGCAATTCCTATGAATGCATGGACTGTGTGTCACCATGAATGTCCTGGCGCTGCATATTGCTTGTGTTTGTATGCTGGGGAGTCTGGTGGCGGTGGGTCTGTCATGTTTCCCTGGAATATCCTGGCAGGTGGACTGAGGGCTGACACATTGTTTTGCTTCTCATTCATTGCGAAAATAACTAAAAAATACATATCTACGAGGATGTATCTAAAAGGATGCGGGCGGATTATGCAGAAGTGTACAATTTATACAGTGTATTTGCCCGACTGTGGAAATCCTTTTTTAAACCTGTAATTAATGAAAATGAATATTTTTGTGTACGTGTATCGTGTCAGGACTCAGAACAGCTATATCGTCCATGAGTGAGATAAGTTTGAATGGGAGAGTGTCGGACATTTTTACTGTATCAATGGTAGATAGCCGCACACACAGCGTGTGTGGTGTGGGGATGCATTTTTAAACGGAAGCTTCCCGTTGAACGGAATTAAATGTAGGCAGGTATTTGGGAATGCTTATGGCTGAAATGCGGAACGATAATCTGGATTATAGAGCGAATTGAACCGATAGTTTTTTTCCTTTAGCTCGGGAATTGTTTTTCGAAATGCTTATTGGAAAATGTGTGCAGCACGAATGGACGAATTATTGTTGGTGACACTTTTTCTGGATTGGACTCTATTTGAAAGGAATTTCTAAAACTGATTGAGTGAAATAATGGGTATGTTCCGAAATTCAAGCACCAACACTGCAACGGCCGTAATAGGTTTTGTTGGTGAAATTTTATGTTGGTTTATGGGGCAATAGACTACAGCCGCAACAGTTTAGCGGTAACTTTGGTGGCGGGTTACGTACCTACTACCATGCAAAATAGTTTAAACTTTAAAGAACTGTCGTACGTGTCCGTTGTGACAATGTATTCAGTTGACAGAAGGATATAATGAACGCCAACAGATCAAGTAGTTTTACTTTCTACTTTACTGTGCGCTGACATTTATAACAGTTTTAAGTTGCGATAATTCGCATTCATTGGTGGAAACATTGAAACGCCCACAGAACGCTCTGTCTTGTAAAATTGTTCTGCCAAGAATACCTTGTGCAAACTATGCAACTGCAACTGATTTTATGCGACCATATGTCACATTGACATATCCGGGGACGCAAATAACAAAATGGATTCGATGATTGTTAATGTCCTCCTCATCACTAAAACAACAACAAACTGATTTGCAAGATTGTAATCGCCATTAAATGGCTTCATTCGGCAAAGCAATGTAATGACATTTGTTTGCACTTTTGACGTTCTCTTTTTTCTTTGGTTTTGCAAACTTCTATTCCAGTTGAGGTTGATTCCAGACAATTAAAATTAAAAAAACGAGTTCACAACATCAATTCGATTGCAGACTGCAATCAAATGTGCTCTTTATAAATAGATCAAGTTGACTTAAGCTAGTGTCAAAAAAGTTTGCCAATCTACTTTTACTGTATTTTTGTTACGTACGTCTGTTAAGTGGAACAGTTGAAGTAAAAACTACAGCAGACGTAGATGCGTCTTATCGAAGTACTGCCAGAGTTGTAAGATAGAAATCATACGTTAACTTCAGTTCCGACATTCATACGGCATTTAGACAAAGGACAAAACACGGCTACATTTCAAAATCTAGTGTTTTAAACTGAAATGAACTACAGCATTGACAGTTGTGACAGTTTAATTTTACTTTACTAAAGGAAAGGCTCTTAGCTTCACTGCCAATAACTGTCAACGCACAGAACCTGAGTGACACATGTCGTCTCTCTACAAAGCGTTGAGTAAACACATGCAAAGCCAGTTGTATATTTTAAATTTCAACCCTGACATAAAGCTGGTCAACCCCGGCAAATGCGACAACTCTGAACTTAAAGCTACTGCGCTTCCAGTTTGGTTTTAGATTTCTAAAGTAAGGTGATCAGTTAGGAGTCCCCAGGCATCAGAACGCCTTCAAATGCTTTATCAGCTCACATTTTAAATTCCAAACGTGCAAGGATTCACTCAAACAAATATGAAGGTAAGTTCTGAGGTGTATACGTGCCTATAGTTTGGCCACAAACATGTCAAAACGAGGCAATAGACTGGGGTCAACAGGACTTTAAAAATATTACCTCTTAGGTTTATTTGACAGTTGCTTATGACTTATTATAGTTTCGTGAATACTCACACATACTCAAAGCCATTTGCATTTTTATAACCCGTCACAACTGTATCATTATTCACGAGGTTTTAATTAGCTCCCATCTGGCGGGAAATGGCAAACTGTAATGCCAATAATTCTTGTTAATTACTGCCATTGTAGCGCACGCAGAGTTACTTAATGAAGTAATGTCTCATTTTCTTGCAGCTCGCGGAACGACTGGGACTGTGATTGTGATTGCTTTAACTAGTTACATCATTTGCAGCAACAAACTGTAGCAGCTCTGAAGCCGTTCAGCAATTAATTATAATTACTTTAATAAATCAAACCCTGTGTACATTATAACACTCTTAATTGAGGTAATTTAATTTGACCTGAAGCGGAAGTGTAAACTAGTTTCCATATATAACTGTTTAATGTGAGATTTCACACCTCAGAACGCGACCGCGACGAGAATGATGATTTGAAGAACTTTCCTCGAGTGCTCATCTGCTCATCTGCAGGCAAGCGCATGTGACATCTGACAGCTTACAGCTATTGATGAACATACCTACGGAACTGGGACATGGCTTTTATAGCAAAAAAAATCCGCACACATTCCCTGCACAAAAAATACCATGCTTGCCTTTGACATCTAGCTTTGTGCTTACAAGTTAGAAATGACATCTCTTGTTCAGCTGGCAAAGTTAAAGATTTTTCCCACTAATTGCGCTTTCTGATTGATAGATTATAGTGAGTGGAAGACGTAGGACGACTGTGACTGTTGTCCAAGTTTTTTTTTTTCACTTCCATTGATTGACACATAGACGAAGAGTAATCGTAGGAGAAAATCCCACTTCGTCAATAGGTTGCCCAGCACAAACTGTGTATTTCTATGTGTTTGTGATGATGGCCCCATTGACATGACATCTTTCTGTGATTTGTTGCGAACGTCTATTCTAAGTGACAGCGGGCGGTCAGCCACACACAATCGAATACTTTCAATCAAGAGAGTGGAAGTACAATATTCTATGCTAATTGCCAGAACGAAAGTGAAACGAAGAAAGTTGGACATGTCAATTTGCATAACCACACTGACAGCGCGCCAAAAAGTCGCCGACAACAGCAATTCGCTGGGTGATTGTCACTTTTAATTGAAGTTTCAATAACAGGACTGTCATATACGGGCTACACGATGACAACACGAGAAAAGATGAAAGTAGAAGTCAATAATAAACTTTGTTCTTTTACCGTTGGAAGTTTTGTCTTTTGTGCTATGCGTCTTCAAACAAAAAAAAAATAAAATAAACAACTTTCCCATGAACCAGAAATAGGCAGAACAATCGCGTGGAATTCTAATGGAAATTCATGACTTTGGCTGGTGGTTTCCTTTGGGATTATCTGAAAATTCGCTGTTAGCCTTGGGATGAGCATGTGTTACATTCGTGTATGGGGATTTGTGTAGGTAGGTACTTCCATCTGTATGATATCGGTCCTGGAGTGATGGATGATTCCCTGCTTTACTATTGGATGGAGTGTATACCATGTGTATGGTGTGGAGATGTGCTTATTACTTATTTTAGGTACTCGCGGGGATAATCTGGTTTTGGAGGTTTCAGGTTAAGAACTTCTTTCTCTTAGCTGTTGAGTAGGTTAATTTACAAAACGTGCGTTGATGTTTTTGAGCGGAGGGCACGTAGGTACTTTGAGCTTGATCATGTGAAAAGTTGTTTTCAGTTGACATTTTTTATAGGGGAAGACCACATTTCACGTTGAGGTCTCGAATGGGTACGTAGTTGACATTCGAATTACCTGAATAAAGCAATAAAAGTGAGGTTAAATGAGAAAAAATCTACACGACTAGAGTTTTGAATGTGGCCAAAGCAATCGATAGGTGTTTGGGAAATATTGTTCAGGCCATTGATGTGATTAGGAGACGATAGACGGACTATAAGGTGTCTCTCTCTGTGACAGAATTTATCCCCACACTGCCATTTTAACAGTCTTTTCCATTCTTACTACAAAAGTCAAGGAACAGACTACAGACCTAGTGCGAATGCGAGCACCTACAGAGAAAATTGAAAAGAAAAAAAATGAGAGGGAGTTGTAATTTTCTACTCGACGAATTTCGACTTACTGAAAAATTAAACATGAAAACTTACAACTAAGTGAGAGGTGACAGCTAAAAAGTTTGACAAGTAAAACTCTATTTATGTCCGTCTTCAACGACGTCGGAGGAACAAGTTGTAATTGAATTTTCTCCTAGAACATATCAGTACATTCAAAATGGTAAGTTTAATTGGTATTTAGCTTACAAAGAATTAAATTCCAAATTATTTTGAACAGGGTAGGTATTTCATTATGGATTTGACAATTTATTTTTTAAATAAAATGTAAATTACTTGAGATATCTCAAAAAAAAAGAAGAGGTTGTTGGCTTCAATTACTATTAAAACATTTATGATTGGAATTTGCCTTCGTTCATATAGGGTGATGGCAGCTAGGTTCAGCCATCTCCATTAGTCAGCCTCTGGAATACAAAGTACAGCGCAATACCTAATCCTTCGGTCTTTCTTTCAAGCGAAAAATAGTATTCCCTTGGCTAACATTTCTTCTATCTGCGTCCGAGAAGTTGCGACTAGTGCTGCTTCGCGCGTAAAAAATATATACTTGAGTACAGTATTTCTAAACGCAGAACACGATTGGTATTCAAAAAAAATAAATAGTGATACAAATACTAAGGCTCTGCGAAATAAGGCCCCCAAAAAATGAAATAAGACCCCAAAAGAAGAAATGAAATAAGTCCCCAAAATTATTTTTTTATTATTAATTGTTACCCTTCCGACATGGAATACGTATGGGGGGGCATGCTGTCCCCCTGCTTGAGTTTACTGTTAGATTACAGGGTGGGTGCTAGGTTGAGTATATACAAAACAAAGTTCTTTTAATTTTAATTCGTTTAACCAATATAAACATAATTAAATAAAAAGTAGTTTTCATTATTGTTAATTTCATTATGAAATAAGCCCCAAATTTGAGGTCTTATTTCATTTTTTGGGGCCTTATTTCCTACAGTCAAATACTAATCCATTTAAGGTACCTATTTGCATTTTGTGATAATTATTATGTTATTGACAGTTTATTTTAATTATTTCTTAACTTAAAATGTTAAAAATATGTTTTTTTAAATAATTAAGAGGGGCCGTCCTTATGAGTCATTATACTGGGCTCAGTCCATTCCGTCTGACTACTGACGAGGACGACTACGATTTAGGTTTTTTTTGGTCGACGGGGGGAAATCTGAGTGGAGAAATTATTTAGGGGAAATCGTTAAATATTCAAAAGTTACAAGATGTTTTCAAAATGCAACATGCGTTGACACTGTGTCGTTATTTTTACTTGGCGCACACTTTTTCATTCGGAAAACCCAATGTTGGCGTTTCAATTTCGAAATTTCTTGTTTTAAATTATAGGTATAAGTTAAAAAAATAATGAAAAAAGTTGGGTTTTTTTTTTTTAAAGTAGCCAAATCTGGGGGTTTTTCAGAGTTATCAGGAGGGAAATATTTTGACCGTCTGGCAACGTTGAACTGAGTACGGAAAATGAATGGAAACTTCAATCTGTCTTGATTGTCGCCAAAATTTCGATAAATTTTCTTTGTTTTTCAGTGTCAGCTAGAGAAATGGGGGCTGACTATAAAAGACACGTTCTCCAGTTGTCAAATGTTCGATGACTCGGCTGCACATTTCGACCGATACGGCCGCTATTTCTCGTTCAATATTGGCTCTGAGCTCCTCTAAAGTCGCCGGCTTTTTAGTAGAGAGCATAGACCAATGATTTAATGTTGACCCATCAAATTGACGGGTCCGTTTCTCGAGATAACACGCTCACCGAACTGACACTTCAATTGTTGCTCGATTGTTGCACCCGCTGTGTGGCTTGTGGCACCGTCTTGTTGCAACCACATATCACTGATGTCCAATTCATGCATTTGCTCAAAGAAATAACTTTCCAGCATGTCTCTGTAACGAACACCATTTACCGTAACGTGATGGTCATTTTCATCGGAAAAAAAAAAAACGGTCCAATGACACCTGTTTCATAAAGCGCATGAGGGTTCTCACCTTTCCAGTAACGCATATTTTGCTTATTGTCGAAGCCGTTCATCCAAAAATGCGCTTCATCGCAGAAGATTGAAAATTGGCGTTAACGCTCTTAAAGTTGCGACCACCGACTCGGAATTTCGGTAGTAAATTTTAATTATTTGTAAACGTAATTAACTCGTGTACTTTACCATGATGAAAATGTTGATTTTACTGAAGATTTTGACATTGACAGTTCGGTAATCGGTTGACATAGTTTTGTATGCTGAAAGTACACGAACGAACCTTTTACAATTCGTACTATCCCTGCTGACTTTAAATCAGCATCCTTCATCGGGATCGGGTCACTTAATAGTCGGCCTCGGCCGCCTACGGCCTACCCCAAATGACTGTCTGTGACAATGAGATAAGAATGAATTAAAAATGTAACCGAATGATTCAAAATTTCTCTCAGCGAGGTCAAATATACAAAAGCTTAATGTCATCACCCAGAAATGCGACTTTTCGCGAAACAACAAACCAATAAAATTAATACCCAACCGCTCACACAAAAGCATTGTGTTTGCCTCCCAAAAAAGCATTCAAACAATTATCACAAAACTGTCAACATAAATCCACCGAATATGGAGCACGGTGCGCTCACGTATCTTTCCCGATTTATTCGAAACAGCCAAACAAAGGCTGCAACGACTCTGATAAATTAGCGGTAAACCGGTCACAATGACCAGACACAATAAAGACAGAACCAGTAACAAGAAATAAAAAATACAACGAACAAAAATGAATGACTCACCTGGCAAACGTAGTGGCGATGGACTGGCCATGCCAAAAAATGTTCCATCATACTCCTTGTGCGCCAATAGGACAATAACACCAAGTAGTATCCAATTCATGATGTCGTTGCTCCGGCTCCCCTCCGGTTGTTGGAGCACAACCTACAACAATGGCAGTGGCGGTGTTAGAAGTGGTTGTGGCAATACCGATGGGAGAAGGTAGTAGCTTTCGATCGAGGATCAAGGGTATTACCTTCCTGGGTTAGGTATGGTGTACTACAAGTCCAATAGGAACAACTGCAGCTGGTCTACTACTGCCCCCAAGCAGCAGCAGCAGTGCCGATATTCGGCTGCTTGACAACGACGATGATGATGATGTCGATAAATGACTGGATTATTCTGACAACAACTGGTACAGGGAATTATTGACAATGACATCCCCCAGGACAACAGAAATGGCTGGAATTGATTCTCTGCCGGCCGAGTGACTTTGTCATACAAATCGATGGGGATACATTTTTTTTTTTTTTTTTCTATTTTTTTTCTATGACACTGTGAACTGTGATGTGTGATTATTTTTATTTTTTTTACACTTTGCAGTTAATATTTTTCTTTTTGTTAACACTAAATAGGGGTTACCACCACTGGAAAGGAAAGGGAAGAAGAACCGACGAAACCCGTTTGGGATTAATTCGAATTTCGCGCCAATTATACAGCGTACAACCGAAAAATCCTTCAACTTCGTCCGTGATAATAATTAATGATCAGAGCAGTTTTTAACGGTAAACTTGTATTGCAACAACGGACAAAGCCCAACAGCAACATTGGCAGCAACCGCACACTTCCCTCTCACATCCTGTTTATTTTTGTGGACATTGAAACAAGACGCACGTTCCCAATGCATTCGACGTGAGTAATTTTCTGCATACAGACAAACCCGATTCGATGCATTTTACGAACGGGATTTGGCATCCATGAAATTGAGGGAGAAAAGTTGTGATTAGCTTGGACAACCGCAACGGAAAGACGTATGTTCGGTGTGGAAGCATGCTTACTCGTGGTGCTTGTTCTACGTGCCACAGGCAATCAAAATATGGCGGACGTAAATACTAGTGCCAGGCTAAAGATTGTGATAAGAGGCGTACACACACTTCGTACGTGTGCATTTCTGAGGGAAATCTGGGAAAATTTATAGTTACCTACCTGCTGATGATGGAAATTAAGGCTGAGGTAAATCTGGTTTGCTAGCACAGATAGGACGATGGTACGTTGTACGAGTACCTAGATGCATGCGGAAATTTAGATTTGTCAGATCGAATAATGGATGATGGCGATGGATATCTTCATCGGATGAGTTAAACAAAAATAAACATGCAGAAAGTAATTTTGTAACTATAGACAAGTCAATTTGTTTAATCTTTTTGACACGTTTAACAATTTGGCTTTGACATTGACAAATAGGTTAAGTAATTTGGTCTGTGGTTGGGCGCAATTACACCGATTGACTATTTGAGATGCAAGGAAGTCAAACGCCTTAATGTAACCGTTTGACGAAACCTATATACAAAAATCAAAATCACATGATACGGATGATTTTTCGCTATTTGTCAGAAAGTGTAATCAAATAGCTTAGCTCTACTCGTCACATTGTCTATGTCCTCCTTATTCGATTCGCATTTAGTTCGCTTTCAAGTTCTTGGGAGATTCATTTCGGAAGTGATAATCTTACTCGATGTCGATATCGTGTTTCCCTTAAAATAAAAATTGTCATAATGAAGAATGTTACTAGGAAAATCGACAGCGATCCGTCAAAACCTAAGCGGAAGAACAAAATGCAAACATTTGAGGAAGTTTATGCGAATGCATACCTTCAATCCAAGATGTATAATTACGACGTCACTTACACTTTACTTTCTTTAAACTTTTGGGTGAAGAAAAGTAAAGACGCAGCTAACGTTATAAAATATCCCTTAAATAGTGATTTGTTATAATAATTGCTTTTAACCGCTAACAAAAAAGGTCCTTTTGACATTTTAGCAACTTTGACATTTCATAAATTTTGACATTTAACTTCGAATGCCTACATAAAGCAATGATACCAAACAATGAACTCTTAAAGAAGTAACAGAGCCGATAAAAAGTACTAGAATATTATTGGAATTATGATTGGAACTATACGCTTTAAGACAAGATTTTGCAAACTTCCTAATGAATGAAATATACAAATTCGCTGCGATCGATTATGCAAGCTCGAATCAAAAAATTGGAACAAACTAGTCAATGCGAAAACGCAATTTGTTTTTCTTAGAATAAATTCTAATATTGTGAAATCTGGTAAAACCTATTTTGAACTCGATGAGCGAACAACAATTCGTCAATTGTTACCGCAACGATTTCTGTTGCTAAGCTTACGTAATTGGTCAAAAATAGACTGACGTTAACTTGTTCCTGTGTCAGGAAGGCTGATAATGCCGCCCTAATAACCTTTTTTATGACATAGGAGCGAATACCATTCGGAATACCAATTCTATTAAACGTCAACCGCACTGTGCCCAAAAATAGTGATATAGGTATGTTCCATAAAATTAGAAAGCCCAGTAAAGTCATTAAGCTATCTTCAGACGATTGCCAGATCTGAAAATATTGTCAGGTCTTAATATGAAAAAAATAGTCCCAAATGTCTGCCAACCCAACCCCAAATGTATAAACTGGCAATTTTGTCTACCAAAAGTCACTGTCAGATAGATGCCAGACCGCCATCAGACATTTGCTCTTGGCAAATTGAATTGTATTGAATCGAATTTTGATCTAAATCAAACAGCTGACGAATCACATCGACAATAGCACTTTCAACTGACCGACGTCCCTTACTTTTCCAACATTTACCCAACCACCAGCTATTTGTTCAAATTGGCAGCCATTTTAACAGTAGGTACGTTTCTTAGGTCGTTTTCCATTGGGATTTTCAGACTTTGCTCTAAGATCTTAGATTTTTCGTACCCAATAAATAAAACGAGATTTTTCTTTCTTTGCATTTGTGGCGGTGCGTGTTTAAAAAGTCAGTTTTTCTTAAATTGTAATTTGTGTTTATAAAAATCTATTCCATTTATAGATACTAATATCCATTGCACTGACTAAATGTAAATTTTTCTCTTTTTTTCTACGACTTGTGGTTTCTAAAAACGTAAAATAACACACTTTCAGTTTGTCATTTGACAAATGTTTTGGTTTTAGTGTAAGTAGGTGTGAATCGCGCTCAGAAATCGAGATTAGCAAAATTTTTCCGACTCTGTTTGTTTTTTTTTTGCATCCAATAGAACACGAAATCTGACAGCCAGCTGATTTAGAGAGCTGATTGATTGTTTTTTCTGTCCCAATTGAAAACGACATTAAAAATGTTTTAATTTCAAGAAAGCCGCTTCATTTGGTTGAACCTGAAACCAATTTTAAAAAGACAGCAAATCTCTCTGAAATGCGAATTCAAAAAAGTAATTAAATAAAACGAGATATGGTCGCGTTCACCAGTGAATCCACTTTAATTCGTTCTGTGTGGAATCGGTATTTAGATAATATATTATTAGATTTCCTTACAAAAATGATGCAATAACCAAACGATTGCTTAGCCGTTGACATTTACGAAAAGAAGAAACATCAAATCGTCAGCGACAGTGAGAAAATTCAGATTTCAAGTTTTCTAGGCGATAAATAGATTTAACGAAACTGCCGATTATGCGAACGCGTTGGCTAACTAGATTTGCCATCACACATATCACAAATATATAATACATATATACCTATATAAATTTTGACTTTAATTTGACGACACGGTAGTCACCTAGAGCGGGAAATAGCAAATTAACAGAATCTAGATGCCATGATTCCATGCGTCTGAAAATTGAGCGAACATTTAGAAATGTGGTGGAGGGAAACACAGGCGAAGCGCTTCGCTCAAAGCGCGTACTTCACTAATACTACAGCTTTCCGGCAAAGAATATTTGTACAAAGATAACATTCACTGAAGGTACTCCGAGTGAATTCATATTTTGGAAATTAGCCCCTTATTAATAAAAAAAAAAATGTGTACAAGTAAGTTAGTTAGCAAACGTCAGATAGCATACAAAAATTGTACATAACTGCTAAGTAACAAGTTGATAACTTTTACACAGTGTTTATTAATACGGGGGTAGATTTCTAATTCTCCAAAGAAAATGTAAAATCACAGAAGCCCTTGAGAACCAAGGAGGCAGTTTACTTTCAAACAGCAAATCGTAATTTGCGAAGCCCACCGGAACTAACAAAAACAATAATGCCTACCGCTACCAGTGACACTGACAAGCTGCTCTTTTTTTCTGACAGTCAGCCACAGACATTTTTACATTTTTTCTTAACATAACCGCTAACCTGCTCAGCCATCGAATGGAAATTCCAATTTCCTCGGAAAACTAAAACCAAAGGAAAAGAGAAAACTCTTAAGAGCTCTACAACCATTTTGCTCTTGCTTAACACAAATACCTGCGCAGTGGTACTGGTACTGGTTTCTCTACAATATTCTTTTTTATTTTCCTCTTTTTTGTGTGCTATTCTTTTTTTTTGTGTTTTGTTATTTTCTTTGTTTTTAAAGAAACATGTTTACAATTGCATTTTTTCCGTGTTATTGTGGTGTGCCTCTTGTTCCTGGTGGTTGGAGAAAAATTATCCCGAATTGACATCGAAAATTAAAAATTTAAATGTCAAGCAAGTGACATTTGGCCATATTCGTGACAGTTGGAGTTGGCAATTGGTGCCAGGCCTTGAGTCACTGAGACGAACAACTGCAGTACTAGGTTACTCTCAGGTCGCAGATATGATCTTACTACTCCCACCTTCTTCATCTTACTCCATCAATATTCGCAAGGCGGAACAACAACAAGAAAATAATATAACTTGGCAGTTGGCACTCTACCAATACAGAGATGCGAACGTGTGTATTCAATTTTTGTCCCCTCTTGTTCCGTATCTTATATTTTTCACCTGAGATTTTTTTCTTTTTTTCTCTGCCCAAGATGGGAAACGGAACAACGTCTTTGTAAACTTTTAATCCAATAAAATAGGAAGAAAATATGTAAATTCTCCTCCTGCAAAACATTTGCTTCCGTTGATTGTTGTTGTTGTCATTGTTGTTGTTGCACATACGAAAAAGAGGGTAATCAAGATTTTTGTTATATTTTTCTAACAGCCAAATGTTACCACGAAGGTAAACCACTCATACACTGGATAAGATATATATGGATACACGCGACTGACTATTCAACAGCCAACATCAGCTCCACTACACTTAACACAAACACAACAATGACGGGTGGTCACACAATTAGCGAAAATATACTGAATCTAATTCGATTTTTTTTTTTTTTCGTTCGGAATTTTGTTATTTCGCTCTATTTATCGGGATTTCGCTTTGTAGCGCGGTTATTGAATTGGTAAATTTCGGTTGTAACTGTATTGCTGACTAATTGGATTAAAGCTATTAACACAAGGATTGCGGACACTTTTCTGGAGGGGGAGGGAGATTCACGAGATTGCACGTTGGTTACCTCTTATTTCACATGAAATAATGTACGACGTTTTCAAAATGAAAAAAATAAATTATATCCAAACGAATGACGAACGGAACTAACCGCGACGCGAAACCAACCGAACCGTTTCGTATCTAACCGTCGACTAAATGTTAAATACTTGTATCCGAACCCGAATGCAAGAGATATTACAGCAGGTATTTTTGAATTCACTCTTCAGTTCCGATTCACAGCCGTTTGGACGTTTGTAGTCAACTTGACTCTTTGTTGGCCATCACCATCATCTCATCGTCATCATACGGAAAATCTACAAGTTGTAAAGAGAGTTAGACCGTGTATACCTGTATTTTGGTTTTGGATGATGCTGTATTGCTGTTTTATTGATGCAGATGCTTGTGTTGGAGAAATAGCAGCAGAAAAGATACACCCACACGGTGGGCAATTTATAATGTTGCCACATCTAAGCGATTTAGTATACCTAGAAGGTAACTGCATAGTTCTCATAGTTCATAATTCTTTAAACTAGCGTTGTATCTAAAAAGCCAGAAGCTAGGCATTTCACTGCATTGGAAGTTTCATCCTGCGTTGGGCGCCATTCTTACTAAGAAGGGGCTCAATCAACTACAGTCGAACCTGCTTATTTGGAATCTAATGGGCCATTTACTAGTCTCTCTGTTCTGTCAGTCTCACTTATACAGGTATTCTAACTACCCAGTTTCTTATTTATTTAGGTAGAGTAAATATTTGTTTCACTTAAGGAAGCCTTAAAAAAAATCGTGTTTGGGCAAGCACATGCAAAATTTTTTAGCGAAGAACACGATTTTTGTAGCAAGTCTGTCTCACTTACAGAGGTTAAAATAAATATACTTGGAAGCCTGGCACAATAACAGCGGTTAATTTATAAAATGTAAGTTTTACTTCTAGAACTGGAATAAGTTTCACTTATTGGGTGTTTTTAAAGAAAATGAAGGTGCGCCAAAATTAGGCCCACTTATAGAGGTATTCCACTTAGCCAGGTCCCACTTAGACA
This sequence comes from Cheilosia urbana, assembly GCA_946477585.1. Classification (NCBI taxonomy): domain Eukaryota; kingdom Metazoa; phylum Arthropoda; class Insecta; order Diptera; family Syrphidae; genus Cheilosia; species Cheilosia urbana. The sequence continues at coordinate 141,681,165 of OX297853.1, forward strand.
GGTTAGAATGTAATAGCCTAGGGGTAGTCTTATTCAGATTTAGTAAAACAAAATTTAGAGTTCAGCAGCCAGTAAACCAGCTCTACCATCAAGAAACGTCAATTATGGTATTTGAAGACGTCTCCGCCAAATAAAATATAGAACGTCGCAGATCAAATGAGGAAAATATTTCAAGTAGGAAGGGCATGAAGCGGTTTCTTAGCCCTTTATTTGATATTCTCATATATTTTGAATAGTTAATTATACGACTCATCTAGGCTTCATATTGAGCATGTATTTTGTAAGCCATAAAAACTGTTTAAGCACCGCCTTATGTCATTAAGGTTCGCCTGTGCAATGAACTCGAATCCAAGTACAAGATTTGAAGATTTGAAATCATTCTTTGAGTGACGAATCCTTTTGTAGTTTAGAAAAATGCAAAATGGTTAATGGACAGTAAATGTCGATTTACAAAAAGCAAGCGATTCGCCAAAAACAACGCGAAAGAACAAAATGCGAACGCCTAAAACAGGTTTATTCGAATTTGGTATAGTAGGTACTGGATATACATTTTTCTATTAGTACTATTTTTAAAATGAAGCCATTTAAAATTGAATACTTTGCGAATGTGCGAATGAATGAATCGAAACCCAAACCATAGGTACTACAACTACAATCTACAAGTCACATAACCAAAACCAACCATCTAATCACAGAAAAATATCTGCACTCTATACATCTACAGGCATGATTACATTACAGGTTATAGCCCGAAGAGACAATTTTAGAAAAATTATAGGCATTTCTCTTCACCGCCAACAACACTTAAGAGAATTTCTAATATATTTTCTTACCAATTGCATTCTACACTTGCTATAAAAAAATAATAGTTCTACCGACTTTTGACGCATGCCCGCTGACATGTTTATAATAATAAACATAGTAAACAACACACAACCACTGCTGCATTTGAATCAGTGCTTATGAACATAAAAGCTCATCATTTAGAAAAAGAAAATCCTTCAAGTGACATCCTATAATTAACAAAATCGATCCAGACTTTTACTGGCTATAATTCAATTATTCATACAATCACTATTTTAAATTACATTTTTTGTTTCCCATTTTCCTCGTTTTGAATTATGCAGCTTATGTTACATGAGTTGCATTGAACATATAGATGGCGCTTAGGAGTTTGGTTGTCATGTTGGGTTAATATTCGTTAAAGTAGGTATTTAAATAAATTCGAACTTCATCACTGTCATGTTTGTGAAACGACTAAGGGTTGGAGCCAACAAATTGAATTATTTCTTAGATCATTTGCGTTTAATAATAGGTTAGGTTAGGTTTATGAGTGGATACGGCAGAGTGAACCCTGCAGTAGCCCACTTAGGTCCATGTGGACCCATTGTGATGCCCTTGTTGGGGTAGTCGATGTTGTTGGCGATGGTATTTGTTCCCTCTCGGTTACTCGACCTTGTCCAGCCATCCTGATGTATTTATGAACATATTTATGAATATATTTAACATCTGAAAGTTCTTGTATGTCATGGAAGTGGTATCTTCCAAGTGTTCTGTTCCTCAAGTGACACAGACTTGGGCAGTGACAGAGGAAGTGAGGTGTGCCCTCGTGCACCTCCTCGCCTTCGCAGCCCCTGCATATATATCGTGATTCTTGAGTTTTAATTTCATTGTATGGTTTCTCAGGAAGTTGTGACCTACTAGGGCACCTACCAGTTTATGTTCCGACGTTCTATCAAACCGCCTAAACTTGCTATTCCGACTTGCATTATATTCCGGCCATAGCTTCCGTGAAATTTCGCAGGTAGTTATTTCCTTCCACCTGTTATTGGCTTTCATGCGAATCTTGTTTTCCACTCTCTCTCTCTGAGATTACAGAGCGGTGGATTGATCGATTTGATTGATCTTGATCCATAGCAGATCCATTTCTTGCCAGTTCATTAGCCATCTCATTGACGGTTTTGTCCCCGTGTGCAGCAGAGACGCGTAGTATGCTGCGAGCAGAGAACCTTAAGCTCTCAACGGCGAACTAGCTTCGGTTTATTTCAATAGCAGACACTGCTTTTGTAGCCGCCTGGCTGTCAATAAATATGGTAATATCATCATTTGGTATTGCCATCATTGACACCATATGGGCAGCTTCGGCGATTGCCAGAACCTCTGCCTGAAAGACACTCTGTGAAGTGTGAATAGGCAATCTGATCGATTGGTGTATATTTAGCTCTTCGGAGAAAATTGCAGCACCTGTTCCACAGTCCATCTTAGATCCTTTCCTTTTTCCTTCTGATGGGTTCGTCTGTGTTCCATTCCTCGCTGCTGGGGAAATAGCAAGAGAATGGTTTATCAAAGTCAAGGTTGGGAGACAAGTAGTCAGAAGTGACAGAGTCTCCCACGTATTTGTTCAGAATCTGTGCATGTCCCATTCTGTAGGGTTTCCAGCTTTGGTTCGGCTGATCCTGAGGGCACTTTTGGCTGCAGATTCTTGCATGTGTAGGTCTAGGGGTACCAGGTTGAGCCCTTTTTACTCTCTCATTGGACAACTGAGCTTCCTATCCAAGATCGTACCCAGATATTTAGCCTGAGAGGTATACCCTCAATAGTTGGAGGATCGAAGTTTGGTGTTTAATCATAAATATCCTCGGATAATTTACTGACATATTCTGTAAGTGATGAAAAGAAAAGTTCGAGGAAACTCCAATCTGCCATATTTCCTTAATTTTACTCTTCGATTCCCCATTTAATCTAGATCACAGAAAACTGGCGAATGATTAGCCGCGAAACACCACCATTCTGTTTGACATTTCCGATGTTCACACAAGGTATTGGGCACATTCAAAAATCGAATTGTAACTCCGCGTCTCTACGAGTCTAATTTATGTCAGAGTTTTATGTCAGATCTCTTGTTCGCCATATTTGCATTGCTTTGGTTGGGCAAATCGTGTTATTACATTTCATTTCACAAGATGTCATAAATGAAGAAACAAATGAAGGTGGCCCTCGCTTCTTCAGATTCGCTCTTAGATTTTTGTATGTCTACTGCAACATAAAAAACATCACTTCCTCTTTTTTTGTTGATATTCGGGAGATTCGTGCGTAGCCTTCAATATCCAGATGGATATCCGAACATTTGTACTTAAACAATTAACAGAAATAGTTCCACCCTATGCATTGGGTTTGTTGACAGTTGAAAAATTGCATGATAACGTAAACAAACTCCACTAGTTGTTGTCAGACTCAACCGCTCTTGCATTCGTCTGAAGAAAATCTGAAAAATAAAAACATTTACAACAAGCCAACTGCTATATTTTAAACGCCAAAAAATGGTTTATGGCACAAAACAATTCTACAAACTGTTGTTTTTGGTGGATATGGGACAAAGTCGATGCTCGATATCTCGGGATTGGAAAGACATAGATCAAATTGAATCACGGATTTAAAAAGAGCATACAAGATTACCATAGAATCCGTTCTCAACTCAAAAACGACAAATGTGTCGTATGGAACAAAACAATTCTCAGGCGACGATATTCCTAACACGGAAAAGTAAAGGGATGCCCAATACAAAATAGCCGTCTGACTGAAAACGAAAGCATGTAAATATTTCGGTCGGCCATCTTGTTTTCGTGGTAGGAATTATAGGAAAGCTCCGCATGTTGATATTTTTATAGCGATGGTTAACGAACTTCCGCATTCCTATAAAACAAAATGGCTTCCGGAAGTGATGAATGGACAATTATTTATTTATTTCATGTAATTGATTGATGAATAATTGTTGGTTTAATTTACTGAAACTAATTAACACTCTCATTTCGCATGTTTTAAATCGTAAATAGAAATGTTTTCATGTGATTGCAAAAATGTTGATTGCCGGAACTTGTGTTTATTTCCGCTTTACATATCTCTAATTATGGGTAGAACATCCATGATACCTTAGGCGTCCGATTTGTGATCTAATTCTTACGCCTTAATTAGCATTGACTGCGGACAAACGGATCTCTCTGTCCCGTCTTGTGTAAAAATGCGCGTGCGTGATAGTGTAAATGCAGTTTAATTGAATCCGCGCGGTTGTATTCCCGAGAATTACCAAAACAAAATTATTTTTTGCTCTCAAACGCTGGTCTAGGCTTCAAGTGTCAAATTTCAGTCAGATGTCGGAAGATATGTCTGCAGAGGTCAATCAAGGCAGTCAGCTGTCGGAATATTTTCCCCAATGTTATCCCAAATAGAAGTGACTTGACAGCAGCAGTTGTACTTGTAGTTCATCTTGACGTTTTTAATTTGCCCGAAGGTTTTTTTTTTGTAAGTAGATAGATACCTACGTCCTGTAAAAAGTTTCTATGCCGTTTAGAGCCAAGAGGGACTTTTGGATTCCGTTAACGATCAATCTAATTTTTGCGTCAGATCTAGAAGCTCACTTTACAGGAAATTATTTATTTGAGTAGCTCTCTGGATTTAAAGTTATGGAGGACAATTTGACTGCATGATGACTGATGAAATTTTTGAATCCCGTATTTCACGAATGTTTTTCGGCGGTTTGTCGAGCGCTGCAGCGCTCTTCGTCACCCATCCGCTTGATGTCATCAAGTTGAATCTACAAGTGAAAGCGCTGACAGTAACAGAATTGATAACTTACTACTTTGTGACAGACAAAGGGGGTAGGTATTGCAACGAGCTTAGAATCCATTTTCATTTTCATGATTAATTTGCTTGCTTGCATTCCAGGAATAAGACGGATCTACAAAGGCACTGCAGGTTCGATGGCGCGCGCCATGGTTTATTCGAATTTACGTTTCGAGCTATACGAACTGGCAAGGCGACGAAATCTACTTAATTCCTTTCACGAGAAGGTAGCAATTGCATCGATAAGTGGAGGTATTGGAGGGTTTTTCGTAACTCCAATGTCCAAAGTCCATGTCCGGACACAAAACGACGAATTGCTGCCGCCAAATGAAAGGAGATAGTAGGTCAGATTTTGCAAGCTTATAACAAGTTGCTCACATTTTCGTCTCTTTAGTTATAAAGGTTTATTCCACGGACTTCATCGGATCTATCGTGAAGAAGGCGTTCGCATGATGTTCGCCGGGTCTGCGATATCATCCATTCGTGGTATGATGTGTACAATTGGTCAGCTTGCCTTGTATGATGAGGTGAGTGATTCCGTAGCTTACCAGTTTATAACTTAAAGCTTTGCCTCCCAGGCAAAAGTGCAACTTATTGCCTTCCCAGGATACTTTGGTGATGATTTCAAAACATATTTAATATCGTCCGTTGCTGCAGGTTTTGCGGCAACCTTGCTCCAGCAACCCTTCGAAGTAATAAATACCCAACGCATGAACGCTCCACCAGGACGATTCAGAACCACTGGCGATGTTATACGAGAAACTGTCCGCCAATATGGACTTATAGGATTTTACAAAGGGTTGGCTCCGGGATTAGTTCGTATTGTAACGCAAACCGTTATAACGTACATGATTTTGGAGAGCTTGCGGAGTCATTTTGGTGTACTACTAAGCCAAAGAAAAAGAGGCGACCTCACTGAAATCTTCAATAAAGATGACGACAACGGCGAAAGTTGCGGGCAGCTGGAGGTCGCGCACGTTAATGGATCAGGAGAAAAAGTGCAGTAAATTTTACAATAGTTCAGAAGATGTTTAATATCTTAAATGCCAGAACATTCCGCTTTGGCGTGGTGGTTATATTTACTGTAATGCGGCTACTGAGCTAGAGTGTCCGATTTTTAACCCGCACAACCAATTTTAATGATTTTTCGACAGTGTCACCTCTCGCAAAATTGAAAACATCGACAAAAATTTTGTTAGTGGTAAAAAAATGTACATCGCCAGTAGCGTTGTTCAAAAGCAATCATTGAAATCATATTAAGGTACCTATTTATAAACTGTGATAATGTGCGTTATACTTTAAAGGACCAGTAGTTCTAAAAAGATGTATATGGCTGTCATATAATTACTTCCAAACTATAATAGACTTACAATACAATAAAAGTGGGACATTACTCGAGTATAATTGACAAAAATTGGCTATAGACAATAATGCTTATAGTAGGTATGCAAATTATATTCCCATCTTACGAAGATTGTATATTTCTAAAGTATTGGCCTAGACCCTAGATTGGTGTCAATATTTTTTCCCATTTGACGCTGTAGAGAACAAAATGGGAACACTGGCTTTTATACCATGTTCCCAACAATGTGATTTAGCCTATCATTTGATTTATAAATGACGAAACGCGTCTCCACCGAACTTTAAGTATTTTAGTGTGACATTTACGTCAGCTTTGACATTAGGTGTCCAACTTTCCATATCGTAACATCCTTTTTTTTTTACCAAAACTCACCGAATCACGAAGAAAATTTAATTTTGACAGTTTGTTTTCTGTTTTCTTTGTTTTTGCCGAATGAAGTGCTGAACATAATAACAGGTATGTTTGACTTTATTTGGGTATGTTCGAATTTATTTTGTGTGGATTTGCGATAACAAATACGTAAATAAAATTTAAACACGTATAAATCACGTAACTTATGAGATCATTTAGCTAGATCAAGTTGATTTAACTAAATCACGATGGTGGGAACATGGTATTCACCCCTATCGAGGTATCCGTTCGGAACGGAATTTTCTCTGATCTGTAAGAAATCGGAGAAATTCCATTCGAGGTATCCGTTCCGATACAACTTTCGGAAAAATTCTCCGATGGCATAAAGCGCACCTTGTCGCATTGCGTGGAATCGCGTTACCTATACCACTTATTTTTGACAGCCACACAGCAATTTTTTCCGAAGCTCTCCGACAACGAATTGCTGCCGAATATTTTCATGTGAAATAAACGCGTTTGTAGGCTTCATTTATTTTATTCCGAAACGGATACTTCGAACGCAATTTGAGTTCCGATCGAATTTCACTTTCGTATCGGAATTTTCCCCGAACGGATACCTCAATAGGGGTGATTACCTTGACGAGATAGCTTCACCCTTCACAAGAATATCTACTGCCACACTGGCAGTGTGACAGAAAAAATTTACCAAATTCGGTAAAATATTACCAAAGTGGCAACCGTGTTACTACTCTATTAAAACAAACTGCAAACCTACCTGCTTGTAGTAGTAGACATCATTTAAATGTACATTTTTTTTTTCCTGTTGGGGGGAAGAGAAATGCTTTACGCACCATAAGGAGGCCTGTTTACGTTGATCATCCCCGTGTGTCCGGCTCTCTCCGCATGCCTACGGGGTATACGGACTAAAACTCCTCCCAACCCTGTGGTTTCTGACACACACCCCTGGGACCGCTCTTCTTCAAGTGGGCTGTAATCATACGCCCTTTCGGGCTTACGTGCTTTCCCGGTAATGTTCTTCTTCTCTTTTCTTTCTTCTGAGAATATCTTCCACATACTGGCAAATTTTTCTCCAATTCGAGTCGCTCGTCATCATTTTGTCGACTATGTTTTCTGGATTGAAGGTACCAATGCTGCTTGCTAGGACTGTGCGTTGTGCTGCCCATCTTCTGCAGGCAAAAAACGTGTGCTGTGCGTCGTCTGTTGGAGTCACCATACTGGCAGGCTGGGCTATCCTTTTTACCAATCTTATGGAGAAAGGCATTGAAATTTCCGTGTCCGGTGAGGAATTGAGTGACGAAGTAGTTGACCTCACCGTGCTTCCGGTCGTTCCACTCAGCCACGTTTCTTATGAGTCTCGCTGTCCACCTTCCTCTGGTTTCCGAGCTCCAGCGCTCTTGCCACTTCCGTATCGTCTGTTGCGCTGCTTGATCGATTGCCGTTTCCAATCCAATTTCCGCCTTTTTGTCGTGGACGTACTTCCTCTGTGCCGCTAGGAGATCGATGGGAGTCATCGTTCGGTAAGAGCTAGCCATGCGTAGGGCTCCACGTCTTTAAATGTGCATACCTATAATGTATTAACACACACATGTTTGTAGTATATATTTTCTGTAAATATATTTGCATTTCGAACATCTAATCAACTTATTGCATGGCAGCATAAAACAAACCAAATGTGGACACAAACTTAACACATTTCCGCGGTTAGATAGCTTAATACACTTAAACATATTTGTTAATAAACTAAAAGAATAAAAGACCTCTAAACATATATTTCTAAAAAAAAAAAAACAACAAAACAGCTCCTTATAAACAGAAATAGTAAGTAGCTATTCAGTTAAATTAGGGACAGAGTCGGAATAAATCAGTATAGAATTTGTATAAACGGAAAAACAAAACAACGTTCAATTATAGTCTCTGGAAAAATTGTGCTAACGTACAATGCGCTTTATATTAATGATTTATAAATATGTTCGTTCTCATATCTCATTGTATCAGGAATGTATACGTTTTATTTTAAATATTTATCTAGCTTAAACAAGTAGCAGTAGAAAAATAAAAGCTTACTCAAAAGACTACAACGGATAATAAAGTTACTACATAATGTGCGTCGCAAGCTTCAAAAACGAGAGCTCGCCATCGGAAAACTGGGTTTCCACTAAAGTTGGCTTCTATTACTTTTTACTTAAACTAAATGCTTTTCATTAGGCACGCGCATTTTCAGTTTTAACTGTGCTTTTGTGAAAAAGGCGTTCGCTTTTGTTCGTTCTGAGATTTAGGCTTGTTTCTTTGGCTCGGGTATGATACCGAAATTAAGTCGAAGTTGTTCGAGGAAAACAAACGTGATGATGGTGTGAGGTCCCAGGCGGACAAATGCAGGAATGTAGCCCTTGAAGAAGCCCATCGGGCCCAAGCGGGCAGTGTACTTCACTATATCCCACAGGCCATTGAATTCGCCCGGCTTGGAGTTCATTGTGCGGGTCTTAAGTACATCCAGAGGCTGAGTAAGTGTGGTTGCAATGGCTCCGGCGCCTAGTGAGGCAACGAAATGCGTCCGCAAATCATCCTTGAAGCCAGACGTTGCCAAGAGCATTGATTTGATCTACGGAAAATCTATCGTGAGATTGAATTCAGAAAACTGAAATCATGATACTAACCTGATCGTAGAAAGCAATTTGACCGACTGTCATTAAGACACCTCGGCTTACGGCAGTGGTGGCACCAGAGAAAAGCTGTTTAAATCCCTCATGTCGGTATACACGGATGAGGCCATCAATGGCGTTTTTGTAACTGAAATGAACAAGAAATTAGAGAAAGTTCAGTGCTCTTGTGTCAAAACGCACTTTCTTCTCGTTTCTGCTGGCAGTTTGACGTCGTTCTGCATGCGTACATTTACCATATCTGCTGGGGTGCCTACCAAGCCTCCGATTGCACCGGACAGACTGGCCAATGTGATTTTACCCAACAGTGTCTTCGTGTCGATGTAGTCCTTACCGACTTCGTAGATACCAAACCGTGTGAGGGAATACGTCATTTGCCGAAGAATTGAGGCCGACAGTCCACTGTAGAGAGCAGTTATGCCTAAAGAAATCACTTGGTATATTAAACATAAAAGGGGTACATTTTTGTTGGGCGTACCTTGTTCTTTGATAATTTTAGCGGTCAGTGGGACAACGGACAGCTTTCCCTGCTGCGTTTGAAGATTCACTTTGATCAGGTCCAAAGGATGTGTGCAGCAAGCAGCGCCAGCGCTTGCCAAACCACCAAAATACCACCGCCCTAGGCGGGTGGGAGGCAGTGTGTTCTGGTCGGACATGTCAGTATTGTTTGTACTTGGGTAAAAGCTGCAAGTAGAAATTAAAAATGATGCTTGTATTGTTAATAATAATAACAAAAAATATGTCCAATTCTAATGTTGCACATAAATCCCCTAAGTCCGCATTCTATTTCGAAGAACTCGTTTTTCCAGTAGGTGGCAACCTGCCAACCACAGACACACACCACTGACGATGTTTCGCAACCCCGTCACTAGATGCCACATCGAAAATATAAGGAAACAGATGACCACTAACAAATTGCAAATCCTTCAAAACTTCAAGGCCATCAAATCAGAAACTTTCGCCATCAATCATCAATGGAGCAAACGCAATAATCGATAATCCCCACATAATCCAGCTTATTTGATACATAACATAACACTAATACTCGACCAAATCCTTCAATGTGCACCTTACTTACCTCGCGAATTCCTTAGATTTTCAGGCGTGGGCGAGGACGGAAACGAATTAAAACCTCCTGGGATTGGGCATTCAACAGGACAGAACAGAACACCGAGAAGAATTCACTTGGGCGTTTGCGATTTCACTCGATTTTATATGGAATGTTGGAGTGGGAATTACTGCCATCAACTTGTATTAAATAAAATCACATAACTTTAAATAAAAATGGAAAGTATCAAATGCCGATGCGAACTATTGTGCTCATCTCGATGTAAATCTGAGATGCAAGGTCATGCGAATAGACGGCGTTTTCAGCAAAGACAACACGGCGCGGTGGCGAAACAAACAAACCGAAATGCAGTGAACAGAACAGTCAGTGACCAGTGAGTCAGCTTTTGCTTTTTGATGACAATGACATCTTGAGATATCTATGACGTAGTTAATTATGTAAATTACCAATCAGCTGTTATTCTGCCAGCTTTCACTCCATTCTCTAAATTGTTCCCTGCGCCATCTCTGAGAAAGAGAAACATCTCGTCACTTGTCTGATTTGTGAGTTCTCCTGTCAATCTGACAGTATCCAACAAAAATACAAATTTTTCAGCGTGATTTTGCGTGCGAGTTTTGTTATTCCATTCTTCTCTGTTATTGTTTGCGAAATTCGATTTTAATCAGTTAATTTTAAAAGGTGAGTGCTTATTCTGACTGTTCTTTAGCAAATCCAAAAAACCGGTGCCAAGTGGCTGTGGTATTGTGAATTTTGTTTACCTTCCTATTGCTTGCGCGTATGCTTCATTTTCAACATGTGTTTATTATGTCTCCATCCAGTGATAATTATTTATATTGTTACTTTCAAATGCTGTGAAATTTGTGAAATTGTTTCGTGTTCATCTTGTGTGGTAAAACGAATTTCATAAATTAATTTTATATTTGAGATTCCGACAAGCATTTCCTTTGTTTTTGGTAGGTACTTTGATAAACAATCTTTTCAGTGTTGCCGATGAGTTTTAAAATTCCCTCCCATAAAAACTCAGTTGAACTGTTCTGTGATTTTTTGGGCACATTTTTTTTTTTTTAAATCTCATTAAAATTATAACTTTTTGTTTAAAAAGTATAAATGCAATTTAATGTACCTTAAACAACTTTCAATTTTTAAAAAATGCGGATAGATCGGTATAGAATTTTTGTTTAATAGTCGCTAAAACTGGGAAGCAGAAAGGGAAATTTTCATATTTCGTATGTCGTTTTTCATTGGTAAAAAAATCAATCACTTTTCATGTTCCGCTGGGCAAAAAAATAATTTTTTTTTTAATTCGGATCAATTTTTGCAGATCTAGATATATATTTTTTTCAGATTTACACATACTACCAAAATACAGACATACTTTGCACAGCTGTTTTACGTCATTTTAATAAGTTTGCTTTCAAAACAAATGCGCAAAGTGTCGTGAATTTCAAAATAAAAAAATACATACGAGTAAATGTAGGAATGTACCCATGGATATCATTTTGGAGTAATTATTATCTTCATATCAAATTTCATATTCAAAACAATCATATTTTTCAAGTCGATATCCATTTGTGATTTTTCCATAAACGAATGCAATTTGAACAGCTGATATTGCTGCCAAATAACGCACTAACTTGCCCGCGTTTCAGTGGGCACATTCAAGGATTTAGTTATCTTAAATCGACTAGATTGGTCTGGATTATGTCGTTTTCCATTGCGACAGAAAAAGCAGATTCAGAACAGTTTTTCTGCTCTCGAAATCAGCTGGCTGTCAGATTTCATGTTCCATTACATGTTTTTTTTAAGAGTCAGAGCAATTTTGCGAATCTCGATATCTGAGCAAGACTTACACTTGTTTGCACTATCACCAAAACATTTGTCATTGGTCAAACTTTGAAGTGTGTTTATACTTCCGTTTTAGACGACAAGTCTGTGGAAAAATAGAGCAAAATTCACATTTTGCCGCTGCAATGGATATCAACATAAATTGAATGGATATTTATTAACACAAATTACAATTTAAAAAAAGGCTTTTTAAACACGCACCACCACAAATGCAAAGAAAGAAAAATCTTGTTTTATGTTCCATTGGGCCTGAGAGCAAAATCTGAAAATCCCAATGTAAAATGAAAAAACTAAATTGCGGATATTTTGATTTATTAATATAGGAACAAGCGCGCACAAGAGCACAGGTTAGTTAGTAGACGTCAGTTAGTATACCCCACAAATTTGACTTAACTACTGTGTAACCAGTAAATAATCATTATGCAGCCTTTATCAATGCGGAAATGGAGTTGCATTATTGGCGGAAAGTCAAACTCCATATTAAACAAACTTGCCAAACCGAATGGTGTAGCTTTTACTGATTCCGAGTGTGTTCAGTCACATTCAAAATTACGCCAAGTTGTAATGTAACATTTTCACTTTCGCAACAGTTATACCCTTTTCACACCGCAGCGAAAACCGTGTTTACGTCGAAACCTCGAAATTGCATTCACAACGAACAATAACCATATTTCGTTTGACGTTTCGATCAGCTGTGAGTCACTTGTCGTGAAACTTTTGTGTAAACTATTTTATTTACCAATTTCGATCGCATTAACAAATGAAATGAATTCAGAGTATTTAAAAATAATATTAGCCCATCAATTAGTGTGGAAAATGAGGGCGTTCAAGTATCTAGTTTAGTAAGTCTGATAGCTGTCTGACTAGATCTATATCGGTTGTGATTGGTTTAAATCGGTCACGTGGGCACCTGTGACATTTGACGTTTATGGAGGGGTAGCCGACGAATCTAGTCAAGAAATTCGTGACTGAGTACTAAGTTGACAGTTCGGGTATGTGGCTGACGTAGAAAAAGTGACGTTCCCGACCAATCTAGTTTTTGCGTTCAGGTTACATCTTATCCAGACCAATCTAGTCGACTTAAGATAACTAGATTCTTGAATGCGGCCAATGATTTTAAGTTGTGAGTTCTGACATTTGTTCGGGTTCGGATTGGAAGTCGTTTTCGTGGTGTTTTCGTGGAAAACGACTTTAAACGACTCGTTTTGAAAACTGAAATATGTATGGGAAAATTTCTGTTTTCGATAACGGCCAGATTCTGTAAGGCGAAACGTTTAAACGTTTTCGTGCACACGAAGAAATTTGCTTGTGTATCATAGGGCAATCCATTCGTGCGCACGAAAACGTTTAAATGTTTTCGCCTTACAGAATGCCGCACCAGGTTTTCGGCTCGGTGTGAATAGCTTATTAGAATTAGAATTGCTTTGAGTTTATTTGAAATGAAAATAGGAAAATGGATGAGTAAAATGCCAATCATTCAATCAATGCGTTTAATCCAGTCAAATTTAGGTATACGGCTAATTTTTCGAATGCGCACAAGTTCAACAAAGTTTGTCATTCGCCGCTAGATGACTAGAAACATGTCAAATAGGCCTTAAATATCAGAACGTACAACGCAAAACGTAAATCTAACCCTTTCAGCTAAATGTCATCCAACATTCAATTGAACACATAACACAAGCAATCAAATTTTGATCTATAGGTACCTTTGAACTAACATTGGCAGCTATCTTACTAGCCCTTTCAATTTGGGACTGGATTGCTATGCGGCTTTTGTGGAAATTCGAGAACCGATAGCTTTGTTTAGTAGGAGGAGGTGTTATTAATGTTCCAATTTTTGTAAAGTTCGTTATTGGGGTGTGAAATAATGTCAACTTTTTAAGCGTTTTTAACGTTAAGAACGTGAGTAACATAGGATTTCACGGTTGTTTTTTTTTTTTTTGCTTGGTCATTTATTTCTTCTGTACGTACCACTTCTGTGCCATTTTCTTTCGATGTCCTACCAATGAAATATAACAAGAAAAATCACTTGAGTGTCTGCATTGACAAAACGTTCAAAAAAATATTAATTATTTCCCAGTGTTATGGCTGTTTTCATTGAACAGAATTGGTTTCTAAATCAGAACTGCACAATATCACATTTGTTTTTAATGTTACTTCCTATAGTGATTATTTTAACTTTACTGTTACAGTTTTAGATAACCACCTTACCGATGGTGGATGGATAGCTAGGACTACTAAGACGTGTCTTCTTTAATTTATAAAGTTTTACTAATTTACTTAATCACATTACTTCCTTTTTATACATAAATTTTGCTAACTAACTACAAAGGTGCACATCGTGTCATGCAAGGGTTGTTTTTTGGCAGGTAGTACGTCAGGTATGCGTATGTGACACTTTGCTGAGTCGGTGAAATGTCACAGGCTAGGCATTGTGCCTTATGCAAGCAATAAGCTTAATGGATCGATATTGTAGGTGGATTAATTGTACAGAATCTGAAGGTTTTTATGCGAATGAAAAAAACTAACTGGATTGATAGTATACATTTGCGAATGTCACTTCAATTTAACTGTACATTTTTCGGATTATTATTGTTTTGCAACAAAACTACAAACATTTCATTCTGATGGAATTTCACAAGAAGTGTGTTTTGTGAGTTCAATTAATTAATCTTTCCATGATAATTCAGATCTTCTTTAGTTTTGAAAATAGACTTGAAATTGGATCATTCAATGAGATGTAGAGAACATAGAAAAACACTTTCATATTTTTTGTTTTCGATGGAAAGGGCCAATATTTATTCATTTGAAATTATCGTTAGTAGAAACCGAAGTTACGTTTTGTTTGTCAATTTTGCACTTGCCATGCAAGTTCTTTGGCAGTAATTGGTTGCATTCAAAAACCGACTGTCTTGACTCGACTAGATTGGTCTCTACCCTACACAAAAGTTCGAATTCGTTTTTACATCAGTCACAAATACACTCCGTTCCAACTGAGTAGGTACAAACTTTTTCAAATTTATGTGGCTCATTATTTCCACATAATGTACATGAATCTATCATTTGACGATGCTAACTATTTGTCTATGGTGTTGTTAAAAGGAATGAGAAAGAATAATTCAAAAAGCACCGTTATTTTTTCTCTTGCTTTCAAAGCATTTCATACGGAAAAATGTATTTTTTTTTTGCGTCAACTGAATAGGTACATAGTCATTATCCTCATTGTTCACGTGTGTTCCGAGAAGGTTGACCCGTTTAAACATTTTTGGAGATTTTCTGAGTGAATTTTTTTATTTAATTGTAATTTCTTTGTAAATTTGGAGAACAATGGGTAGAGCAAAATCACTTAGCACTGTTGAGAAGGCTAAGGTCGAATTAGTTAAGGAACAAGGATTAACCGGGCGTGCTATAGCTACCAAAATTGAACGAAGCTTTAATTTGATCTATTCGTACTTGAGAAATAAAGAGTCGTACGGGAAAAATATGAAAGGAGGTTCTACTAAAACGGCCTCAACAGCGGCTGACAGATGAGCAATTTTACGATGTGCTTCCAATTCCAGCTACTCAGCTGCGAAAATAAAGCAAAAAGCGGGTGTTAGTGCTAGTGTTTCGACGGTAAGAAGAGTGATCAACTATGCCAATGATTTAAAACGGCTTAAACTTAAGAAGAAACCACCGATAAACCATCAGCGGAAGTGTATGCGTCTGGATTTTTCTATAGGCACCATATGACTTGGCAAGAAGAATGGCGTTACGTTGTTTTTTCAGATGAAAAAAAGTCTAATTTTGATGGGCCTGATGGCTTTAATTACTACATACTTTCATGATATCAGAAAAGAGGAACGTTTTTTAGCCCGACATTATAGCCGATAGGGTGGTGTTATGGTGTGGGGAGCGGTTACCTACTACGGAACTGTTGAACTCGAGTTCTAAACAGCAAAAAGTTCCAACTTACAAAGGAATATTGGAAAGAAATTTGCCTAAATTCAGTGATTTTTTTTTTTTGCAGCGATAAATTGGACTTCCCAGTAGGACAACGCACCTATCCACATGGCGCGGATAGTTAAAAACTGGATAAGGGAGCAAAATGTGGGATTGCTTCAGTGGCCACCATACTCACCGTACCTGAACTTTATTTAAAACGTATGGGGATGGTTAGTCCGAAAAGTGTACGAGTCTGGTCATCAATTTGAAGACAGAGGATCTCTAATTGCCGCCATTAAATTAGCCTGGAGTGAAATTTCGCTGGACTTGTTAAAGTCACTTTATGATTCCATGCCAGATCGAATTTGTGAAGTTATCATGAACAAAGGTGGCAGTACCCAATACTAGAATCAATAAATGAAATAATTTGATAAGATAAACTTGTTTTATTTCGTTCCAATGGGCGTTTTTTTGTGATATCATTTTGTACCCATTCAGTTGACGCAAAAAAAAATGCATTTTTACGTATAAAATGCTTTGCAAGAGAGTGGGGGAAAAAATAACGCTGCTTTTTGAATTAATTTTTCTCATTTCTTTTAACAACATCATAGGCAAATAGTTAGCATCATCAAATGATAGATTCATGTACATTATGTGGAAATAATGAAAAATTTTAAAAAGTTTGTACCTATTCAGTTGGAACGGAGTGTACCTACATACGAACTGTCAACTTATGTCGTTTTCCCTTTGGGACAGAAAAATTTCAGAGTCAGAGCAGTCTGCTCTCGAAATCAGCTGGCTGTCAGATTTCATGTTCCATTGGGCGCAAAAAAAGCGCTCTGAGAGTCAGAGCAATTTTGCGAATCTCGATATCCGAGCGAGATTCACACCTATTTGCACTAACACCAAAACATTTGTCGTTTGTCAAACTTTAAAGTGTGTTTACTTACGTTTTTAGACGAGAAGTCTGTGAAAAATAGAAAAAAAAAAAATAAAAAAATATTTGGCCGCTGCAAAAGTTATTAAAATAAATTGAATGGATTTTTATAAACACAAATTACAATTTAAGAACAGATGACTTTTAAAACACGCACCACCACAGATGCAAAGGAAGAAAAAATCTCGAACATAAAGTTCCATTGGGCACGAAAAATCTGAAATCTGAGAGCAAAATCTGAAAATCCCAATGGAAAACGACATTAGTACCCGGTCACGAAATTCTTGTCTAGCGGCTTGTGTATTGCAAATCACAACTATGACAAAATTTGCAATTTTAAGCTTCATTGCTTTCTAAGCGGACACTAAAAATGTAAGTTCGTAAGACCCATTGTGTGTCAAAAGGGATACAATTTATGTGTACACGTAATTAGGGGTGAAGTGCTAATACAGTTTGTTTGGGATTGTACAAAGTTTGTTTATAAATCAACGTTCTCTAGTGAAATGTCGTATGAATAGATTTAATAAAATTTCAAAAAAGTGCTAATTGCGCTCAACGTTATATTAAGATGGGAATTAAATTTAATTTCTTGTCTTTTTCAAAGTGAATGGTTGAACGGCAGGATTTGTTGTGCTGGGTGGGGAAGCGAGGGGTAGGTAACAACGATTCTGGCTTGTTTGCGGTTTACCCTGACAATTTCTGTTGGGAAATTATGTCGAATCTCAGTTTGTGGATTATTGTTTTATTTTTGTTGTTATTTAAAAATAGGGAAACGCCATTTCACAAGATCCAGCTAAGTAGGATATGCGTTTGTCATTTCATTATGAGTACGGACTAAAGACGATTACACGACTTCGGCGAATTAAAAAACAAATCGAAAGATAGATTTCCAAACTGCGCTTTATTCCACATAGACTTCGCCTATAGATACATAGGTACCTATGCCGGAAGTCATACTTACTTGCAGTAATGGTATAGAAGTATCTTAAGTCAATACCAGATTCACTACCATGCTTTCTATATGTTTTATTATATTTTTAAGTGTTCTACCTCTCAAAATAAAATCACAACAAGTTACTGTGAATTATGAAACCCTACAGTCCAATACAAAATTCTAAATCAATAAATAAAACGAATTAGGTAGTTGGCAATCAAATAAATTATTTCCTTTTCGAATAAAATTATTCATTCAATAGAATACCTACTCCAGCGAGCGGCTCAGACAGAATTCCAATCCAACAAAGAACTAAGTATCCTTTATGTCTTCCTTTTAGATCGCTGTGGGCAGTTTTATAAATCTGCGTATACAACCCACGGGCGATACGAGCCCCTTTTTCATATTAAACGATTTCTATTCTGCGAATTTCTGTTTACAATTGTTTTCGAAAACAATCGAAATTCCCAGCTACCACATTGGAAAATAATTTTATGTACCTACGTCTAAACATTGCGAAATTCGAGGAATATATCTTGAGACGTATAGGTGCCATAATTAATTCCTTCTTTATGTTTGCGCCGGTAATGACTTATTATTGACGAAACAGACCGTTTTACTTGTTTCTTTACTTGATAATAAACGGATTATTAGCGGCCAGACAAACGTGTACTATGAGTAGGTACGCCCAATGAGGAATCACATTTCAACTGATTGCTTGAATGAATACGCCCCAACATTGGGTTGCCGTATGCGCCATTTTAATGTTTTTGGGAAATCGCATTTAAAGCTTTGACAGCTTATAACGGGTGATTTTTTAAGAGGCTTAGAACTTTTTCTTAAAAAAAAACACAAAAAGTTCGAAAAAATGAATGAAATATTTATTTGAATCGATAGTTTGAATCTTGCAATTTAATGTTTAAAGATAATTTCATGCAAATGTTGACCGCGGCTGCGTCTCAGGTAGTCCATCCGCTGAGTCCAATTTTGGCATACTCTTTCACACATATCGGCCGGTATCTCACGAATGAATGCATGGATGTTGGCTTCCAGTGCGTCAATCGAAGCGGGCTTGTCCCTATACACATTAGCCTTGACATACCCCCACAAAAAATAATCTAATGGTGTCAAATCGCACGATCTAGGCGGCCAATTGACCGGCCCGAAACGTGAAATTAACTGTTCACCAAACTCGCCTCGCAATTGCGCCATTGTTTCGCGTGCTGTGTGGCATGTGGCACCGTCTTGTTGAAACCACATATCATGCAAGTCAAGAACTTCCATTTCGGGCAAAAAAAAGTTTCTTATCATCGCTCGGTAGCGTTCACCATTGACAGTAACGCTGCGATTCGCATCATCTTTGAGGAAATATGGCCCAATAATGCCGCCGGCCCATAAACCGCACCAAACAGTGGCTTTTTCGGGATGCATTGGTAGCTGTTGCAATGCTTCTGGCTGATCTTCACTCCAAATGCGGCAATTTTGCTTATTTACGTACCCATTCAACCAAAAATGAGCCTCATCGCTGAACACAATTTTTCGATAAAAAAGCGGATCCTCGGCCAGCTTTCCAAGAGCCCATTCACCAAAAATTCGGCGTTGTGGTAGGTCGGCTGGCTTTAGTTCTTGCACAAGCTGTATCTTAAAAGGCTTTACGCACAAATCCTTCCGCAAAATTTTCCACGTAGTGCTGTAACAAAGGCCTAACTGCTGGGAACGGCGCCGAATCGACATTTCGCGGTCTTCTGTCACACTAGCTGATACGGCCGCAATATTTTCTTCACTACGCACAGTACGTAAACGTGTTGGTGGTTTAATGTCCAACAAAGTAAATTTGGTGCGAAATTTGGTCACAATCTTCCGAATAGACTGCTCAGAAGGTCGAGAATGCCGATCATAAAATGGAAGCAGCGCGCGATGAACATTTCGAACCGAGCACGAATTTTGATAGTAAAATTCAATAATTTGCAATAATTTCACTGTTTGACAATGACACAAGGTACTAAATACACGTCAGCTGTCAAAACCAGTGTTGCCAAAACCAAACCAGCTAAAAAATCACCCTTTATAAGTAGGTACGCCCAATGAGGAATCACATTTAAACTGATTGCTTGAATGAATACGTGAATACACAAATTGATATTTAAAGTGATTTTTCCATAATCTTATGTAACTAGGTAGTGCATACTTTGCATGAAATGATTTTAAGATTCAATTTGATCTTAAAGTCAAATCTTCACTCAAAGTAAATAGCTATAAGAGGGGACCACAACGGGCCCACCAGCGGCCTCAGTGAATAGTGAAAACTCACCCTCACCAACCAACCAACCAAATAGCTATAGATAATATATCGTCGCCCCAACATTGGATTGCCGTTAGCGCCATTTTAATGTTTTTGGGAAATCGCATTTAAAGTTTTGACAGCTTATAGAACGAAAACCAACCCCTCGGATTTTTTTCATTTTTTGACACGATATTCACACGGAAATCCTCTTTCAAAAAATGTAAGAAGTTATTCCAGAACGCTTTAAGTTTTTAAACTATTTAAAAGTTATTAAAAAATGAGTTGCCGTATATGCCACTAAAATCAATACTTTTGCATTTACTCATACACATACGTCAAAAATTGTGCCCATACGGTATTCCAATAATAAATCAGTACAATGTATTTATGTACTTAAAATCAAGAAATTTAGCACAAGTTTTTATGTTAAAAAAGAAAGACAAAGTTTTTGAGAACAAAAAATATAAGTACAGTGGTGGTCCAGTACAACGAATGATATAATGTCCAGGTGTATTCGTAAAAGTGAAAAAGTCGTAATATCGAGAACATTTTACTTTTGCGAAACGTTAAATAAAATGTACAATTTGTTTCTTTCATTAGTTTTATTTCATTTATTCATAAAGTTAAACAAAAAACAAAAGTTCTCTTTACTTGCAAGAAAATGGTAGGTAAGACTTGGGGTCTGAAACCTGCTATGATGCATTGGCTATACACGGTGATAGTCAGACCCATACTCACATATGGCGCACTAGTGTGGTGGAGGGCCATTAAAAGGAAGACAGTAGTGGGCAAAATGGTGACCGTGCAGAGGGCGTCATGCGTAGCTTTAACGGGTGCACTTCGGAGTACTCCCACAGCAGCGCTAGACATTTTTCTGCATCTTATTCCATTAGATTTGCATATAAAACAACTAGCAGGAAATAGCGCCTTAAGGCTCAATGCTCTAGGCTACTTCAAGGATGGCAATTTCGGACACTGTTGCATATTATCAGAACTTTTACCCGGTAATCGATACAAACGGATGAAATCTTCCCTTTGGTTATCCAGAAAGGGATGAGTGGCATTTAGGCAATTTACACGGACGGCTCGAAAACAGGGGAAGGCACTGGTTCTGGCATCTACTCTGTAGACCCACAACTAGAAGTGTCTATACGGCTACCGGATACTAGCAGTGTCTTTCAATCAGAAGTTTTAGATGTTCTGAAGGCGGCAGAGCTTTTGAAGATGAGATCTATATCTGGAAGGGATATTGCCATCTACATCGATAGCCAGGCTGCACTCAAGGCACTGGAATCGCCTAACATCAATTCCGAAATAGTCAGGGACTGTCGCACAATGCTCAAGGCATTATGCAGTCAGAACCAAGTAAGACTGTGTTGGGTGTCAGGACATTGCGGTATAGCAGGAAATGAGGAAGCTGACGAGCTTGCGAAAAAAGGAGGGGAACTAGGTACAGAAGTGGAAGCATGGCCCAAACCACCTCTGGGTATACAAAAAGGTAAAATCAAAAACCAAACCGAAATGAAGGCTGATCTAAGGTGGTCAAACATCACCGGACATAAAGTGTCCAAGGCACTTTGGCCACAACTCAACATCAAAAAATCTAGGGAAATTCTAAAATTAGGTAGGGAACAACTCAGAACATTGGTTGGAATCCTATCAGGGCACTGTCTTCTAAGAAAACATGCAAAAAGACTTAGACTGACAGACACGGACACTTGTAGATTCTGCGACGATCTGCAAGCCGATGAGGATATCAAGCATATACTGTGTGAATGCGAAGCAGTATCTCGCAACCGAAGGAAGTTTTTGGGTAGGTACTTTTTCCAACAGCTGGAGGAGATTGACCACACAAACTTCAAAGGGCTACTCAATTTCTGTAAGGAGATTAATTGTTTTTCAAGGGAAATTGTTTAGGTTTTGTTCACTGTTGCTTACTGCAATTGGTTCCCCAGGGATCGCGATGGGCCCTTGTGGTGCCTAGTGCCGTATGAGATCTAATTATCTCATACCCCTTTTTTACCTAACCTAACCTAAACAAAAAACAAAACTATTCAAAGTAAAAAGGAAAAAAAGTCTGGATATCATTCATTTTTTAAAAATAAATCATCAATAAACGTTTGATTTCGTGAACTCAAGGTTCACAGGTTTTTCTTGAAGACTACTGGTAAAAATATTTTGGAATGTTCAACGTTGGGCCATTTAATACACGTGTTAAAATTCTCAACCGCTTCGGTATGTTTTACTTTCTGAACAGAGTTCGAACCCATTTCTGAGGAGCTAGCAATTTCATCATTGTCAACATCAATAACCTCGTTTTCTTGAAATTTGC
This sequence comes from Cheilosia urbana, assembly GCA_946477585.1. Taxonomy (NCBI): domain Eukaryota; kingdom Metazoa; phylum Arthropoda; class Insecta; order Diptera; family Syrphidae; genus Cheilosia; species Cheilosia urbana. The sequence continues at coordinate 141,703,502 of OX297853.1, forward strand.
TGGTACGACTATCTTCTGCAAGAAACATTTCAGAATTGTTCCAAGTTTCCAAGTCCTCTGCATTGAAGTCAGCCTAAAGTACATATATATAAAGTAATTTGTATGAAACAAAACCTTAGCGTTTGAAAGTGATTCTAACCTCTGGGAAAAGTCAAAGTGTTCGTTACTACGACTATCTCTTCTTGCCTCCGTAAAACTGACATAGGCACATATTTTATATCGGCATTCGTTATACTGGACCACCACTGTATTTATTTCACATTTCGTCAAGTAGAGAACTACTTTTTAACAATTAAATTTTTTTTTGTAAGAAAAATCACAAGTAGGTAATAACTTTACTACAAAAGATGGGAAGCACCTACTGAAGTATTTTTCAACGAGAACATATTTATACTTTTTTACGGTTATAGTAAAATCGTATGCACGTACGGCAAAACAAAACAAAAATATTTTTCTTTCTTATGACATACGTGCATATGATTAAATAGCGTTACCTTGAATTTGTAGGCGCACATAAGTCAAAACAATACTGAAAAAATCTTTGAAGTTTGATGGCGTACGTTTAGGACAATAGGACGTACGTCAAAACAATTCTTAAATACAAATTTGCTTAATTCGTATGGAAAATTTTACGTAAATGGCAAATTTTGACGTTTACGTCAAAACAATACGGGAACTTGATGAATTTGGTGGATATACGTCAAAACAATTCCGTATATCTTTGCAATTGAAAGAGATAGAGCAAAATGGATAAAAGATTTTTAAAGAGCTACGGCGAAAACATAAGTCTGCTTACCAAACTCAAAAAGTGAATTTTCGCGTTTACGGTAACTCAATATTATTTATTATGGACTAGCGCTCTTGTTTCAGAGCGGAATAAATGGGAAACAAATTATAAGAAGCGGAAATAAAGTGGGTTTGTTGGGCTTAAAAACCGGCACGAAGATTGTGGTTTGAACTGTAGGGATCATAATTGCGGATGAATTTAGAGAAAACCACTTAACTGACTCGAGGTCTTTACTAAAACTTCATTTTTTGTGCAAATGAATTTTAAAAATCAAAAGGGAACCATCACACTCCTTTGGAGACGCAGCTCACCACCAGCGATACCACTTTACTTTATTTGAAGTAGATTTACTGCAATTTTGGAAAAACAAATTAAATCTGCTCCCTGCTTCGCACATCGCACTGTTGTTAAATTCTTTATATCTACTTCACTTTAGAAATTCCTTGTTTAATCCGCTTCAATTTTAATAATTCAAATTTACTTCCAAAATAAAAATGTATTTCAAAAATGTCTTACGCTCTTTCATGAAAGCCCAGGGCCCATGTTCTATAATTATCACATCGATATATTTCGCACTAAGGAAGCTTCCACACCGGATGGAACAAAACGCCTTATTATGTTTTCTTGCTTTGTTTTGCCTTATTCAGTGTGGGCGCGCTTATTTAAATGTGTGTACTTAAATTTCATAAAAACACAAAAAAACAATTATGTTTGTCTAAGGCGTTTTGTTCCATCCGGTGTGGAAGCAGCCTAAAACAATACAAATTGAAAAAAAAAAAAAAAAATTTCCAATGTTTTCTATGCGAATGCGAACTTTTATCGCATGAGTTACAGAACATGGGCCTAGATTCACATTTCAAAAGAATAGATTGCATCAAACTTCACTTTAAACAAAAACCCCCGTATTAATAAACACTGTGTTGAAGTTATCAACTTGTTACTCAGCAGTTATATCCAATCTTTGTATGCTATCTGACGTTTGCTAGCTAACTAACTTGTGTACATTTTTTTATTAGTAAGGGGGAAAATTTGTTACAATTTTCTGACGTTTATTATTGTTTTCCTTTTAATTTTCTGTCAAAGTTTAGTTTGATTTTGGTTCCTGTACTTCTGTTATTAAAAAGTTTGCCCAAATACGTGAAAGAACAAACGCTACGCAAACTATGATTTTGAAATCTACTTCCATTTTCTTGAATCTAATTCCTTTTCTGTGTCAAATCTGCTTCATTTTTTTGAAGTGGTAACGCTGCTCAGCACCAACACAACTGCTCGCGTTGTTATGAAATAAAAGTAGACGATTACAAATCAAATTAATGTGTCGGTTGAATTTTTGTGAAAGCGATGTAGTTGCTCGTTAGCGATTGGAAGCGATTATTTGAAAATTATATCAAAGTGTGCTTACACGATCGAATTCCGCGGACCTACTATTGCGTGCAAAATTTTGGATTCCGCTATATATTCCATTACAGAATTACACCAAACGGTGGGTTTTTGTGGGTGTAATTGAGTCTCACGACACTCTTATCTCTAAGGCACTATAAAAATCGCTGATTTTCTATTTCAGAAACCCATTGAGCACGAAGTGGCCACCGTAAAGTTTCACATTCCCATCTCCGCTTTACACAAGCTATGAATGGCCTACGATTTTCAAATGCCTACAAACAAAATAAATATTCTGTGAAATTAAAAATAAGAAGAATTCACCCGGAACAATTATTTTTTTATAGTATTAGTATTAGTATTGACTTTGACAGGAAACCTACGGGGAAACAAAAATTACGAATTATCTTAAAGGTTAGCTAAATGATAAGCTAACTTCAAAACAAATTCCGTCCGTCCAGTGTAACGTGCCAAAGTCAAGTTCGTGTTAGTTCAACTCTAGTCACCAACGCTCTTATCAGCCGCAGTCAAATTTATTGATTAGTACCGTCAAAAATAAAATTTTCTCACTAATGACAAAAGCACACTCTAACCGATTAGAAGAGCCGTAAATGGACAATAAATATAAAAATGCCCGTCCTATACATGGAATGGAATTGTGGGTGTGTCGTAACCAGGTAAACAAAACTGTAAAGGTTTATGATACCAATCTCGTTAAACGCCGCTAAACGGCACATGGGTGGGTCTGGGTACTATGCCCATGCTATTACACTTGAACTTGACAGTGTGCGCTGCCGTGGGGGTGTGTACTTCACACACGAATTTAAAAACATCTGGGAAATATATTCGAGTTTATCGTTGGGAAATTTAAACAAATAAGAAATATTTCTCTGAACTTTTATATCTAAAAATACGCTTTCGAAATTTATAGATTTCTTTTCAGATTTCATTTGATGTTGGTCATGTGACGTTTTTGATTTTGAAACTTTTTAAAGTAGATATTTAATTTATCCGGAAGATACACGCGGATACATTCTCAAACAAAAATTTAATTCATCCGGTAGCTAAGGCGAACAATTTCGAACATCGCAAATTTAAAGAGTCAGCACCAAGCGTGGGAGTGACACAAGAGCATCTATAACTATACGATGCTCGTGTGACTGAGAGCGAATTGGTATTTTCACATTAATGCCTTCAATGGATGGCCGGTCCGACTCACACTGCTTGATAACAGAGCCATTCAAATCAGTGAATGACAGGCGGGAGGGATGAAGAAAGGAGGCGATAGCGATACTCGTAGACCACTTTAAGTAAGCTCCATGCCGCAAGCGAATGTGAAAATCTGCCACTGCACTCGCTTGGAATCGGTTTTGTCCACCACCCTCTGTGAATTTAATGGGTCAATGGGGTCGCGACCATAATACAGAAGCCGATGGCTGTGCATTTTTCAAATAAAATAGAAAATTACTTCCAACCGAAGCCCATTTTCAAAGAACACCACGAAGCTGATTAATTGTTGTTAAACTTAAACCGGCGAATTATTAATTATCCCTACGTATGTATGGCGAGGTTCGGTATACCGCATACCGGAATTTATTGGTGCCGATTATGAAACAAAATATTACGCTTCCTAGCACAGTTCAAAGATCGAAGAAGTGGGGCAATTCACCAAAGGTTGGCACTTTTTTTGTGGTCTTAAATTTTGCATGCCGTTACCTTAAAAATTTGCTGCAGCAGCTGGGGCTCGTTTTATATGCACTTTCACTGTCTTTTACGGGTTACCACCAGCAGCAGTAACAAAAACAACAAAACACCCGCACGCGCTGATAGGAATAAGAAGTTACAATATGCACATGTGCCGTTGTCGCTGTCGCTTTTCACACTGTTCAACACACTCGTGTTTACTCTACTAAACTTGACTAAGTCGGTTTATTCGAAACTATAGCTGTTGGGCTGAGAAGGCAAACTACGCGCTGCTCGCTGGTGATTCCATGACGACTGGCCATGCCATCGAGCTTTTTTTTTTGGCGTGAACATGCCGCTCGAACTAACCTGATGATCGCATAAAAGCTGTTTTATGTAAATACACAAGGAAAACAAAAACAGATACAATAGTAACAATCCGTACCGTACCCGAATCAGCTGAGTGTATTTGAGTATCTTTCTGTATTCTGTGTACTGTGGTCAGTGTGACCAATTCAATATTTTAAATTATGAAAAGTTAAGCAATGTAGGATGTTTTTTTTTGTAAATTTGCGAAATTGGTCACTCTGACTTTTTGGCCTGGACTCCGGACTCATGTTTTTGAAAATCAGTATGAATTCGGAATCCTTTTTAAAATGCAGGACGTTTTTGCTATAATTCACAATGCGCCGTACTAATAACAAATTTTAGTCTGAACTTGAAATTTACCTAAGCTCCCAATTGGGAAATTTGTAGGGAAAATATAGCCACTGTGAACTACTAAAATTTAGAGTCGAAAATAAAAATGTTTAATGGCAAGGCCCAATTTTTTAGCCTTTAGTTGAATTCGAAAAAAAAAGTTTACCTGAATTTTAATCACAATTACATGGCTAATAAATAACAGTGTGTTTCTTTAAAAAAGAAAAGAAAATATTAAGATCGGAATGGGACTCCTTTTTTCATCCAGGGGTTGAATTACCGCATCCGTGATCGAGTAATAAAAAATCGAGATCGAGACCTAACAGAGAAAGTGAAGAGCAACAAGTTCTGTGCTCCCTCTCATTGAGTGCGAAGTGCGAGGCATTTGAATGTGATTAAACAGGTAACACTGTCCGTAACAGTGACAGTGGGTAAGGTTATGATTAATTACACGCGTCGTCTTGAGTTTGCTTTTATTTTTGTTATACACTTTCGTTGACGCAATTGTGTCCAAGATATTGACGTAGATTTTGATCAGTGGACATTTATGAAATGTACCGAAAGATCATAAAGGGTGGTTAAGTTTTAAGGGCCGATGTTGATTTTGAATAAAACACAAATTATTCAGGAAGTTACTGTCATTTATTTTTATTATGATAATATTGGTACGGTTCAATTATGTATGGAACAAAATATCGGCCAAATGGCCGCCGCGACCTCGGCGGCACACCTCCATCCGATGGTCCAAATTTTCGATTCCGCTGCGGCAAATTTAGGTTCTATGCCGTTAATGTGCCGAATTATCTCATCCTTTAGCTCTTGAACTGTTGCTGGCTTATCGACGTACACCTTTTCTTTCAAATAACCCCAAAGAAAGAAGTCCAACGGTGTTAAATCACATGATCTTGGCGGCCAATTGAATTGAATTTGTCGCGCAAACGAGCCATTGTTTCGTTGGCTGTGTGGCAAGTGGCACCGTCCTGTTGAAACCACATATCGTCCACATCCATATCTTCCATTTCGGGCCATAAAAAGTTAGTTATCATCTCACAAAAGCGAACATCATTCACAGTAACTGCCTGACCGGCCTCATTTTGGAAAAAAATACGGCCTGATGATGCCGCCAGCCCACAAACCGCACCAAACAGTCACTCTGTGGGTGCATTGGTTTTTCGACAATCACTCTTGGATTATCATTCGCCCAAATGCGGCAATTCTGCTTATTGACGAATCCACTGAGGTTAAAATGTGCCTCATCACTGAAGATGATTTTCTTCGAAAATTGATCATCATTTGAACGCCCATTTTCATAATAAGTCGGAATAACTTTAACGCGTTGCTCGATTGTGTATCTTTTCATGGTTCAAATTGAGTTAGGCTGAAATTGAGAAATGTCAAATGAAATGCAGGTGTGGTTCACATTCAACATTGGCCCTTAAAACCCTTTATTTTATTTTCAAATCCACTAATAATTGAATTATTTTTTTGCCAATCATTTAAGTGCAATTTGTGGGCACCTTTTTTTGTTAATGCATAAACGTATAAAGCGAGGCAAGGTGAAATCTAAAACTTTTCGCTGGCACATTATCGAAAATGGGCCTTACCAATAAACGTTTTTAGTTTCGACTTTAAATTTAAGTAGTTCTTATATTTTCCAAACCATTTTTGTGCAATAGTGAGCTTCCGTTAATTTAAAGTCTAGACTTAAATTTGTTATTAGTAAGGCGCAATGAAAATAACATACATTAAAAAGAATTAAGGGCAAAATTCTGAGGTGAATGGCGCCAAAATGTTGTTGACAGTCGTTCGTTTGCAACCTCACCTCGCATTCACCCTACACATCCAGTCCTTCAGTTGATTTTATCCAAATGCTACACTCAATTGGTTGACCCTTCCATCAGTATTTAATGTACCACAGACAGTAATCCATTTATCTCAGTGAGCACACTATGTAGAGGTGCATTAATTTTGCTCATTAACGCTGATTAATTCGACATAACAAATCGGGCTTATTCACCATTAAGTTCAATCTATTCCCATCTGTCAAAATGCAAACACAATTGGAAGTGATTTGCTTAAAAGTTAAGCTTCATCAATTCAATTGATCCTATCATGAGATAGTTTGCCCTCAAATGTGCATGTAAATGGGGTAATTTTCGCTCTTTCGAAACATTCGACAGCTGCATTGTATGGTGCCATTAACTTTTCATAATTAGTGTCAATAACAATTTATTCTCGCGACAGACAATGTGTGCATAATGGCTAAATGCAGAACTAAACATTTCACACAAAAATACCTGTCTGCAATAATTTGTGGTTAATAGTATTTTACCAAAGGCATTTACTAATCAATATCATCAGACAACAGATGTGGCCATGGTTTACGTGAACATTGAAATAAGTTGCATGAATTGTAGACAACCGGAAACAAGGTAGCGTAAAAACTTAAATACGCGCTTTAAAATTAGAATCCCCGCGTAGAAACCAAAATACGGGCGTAAAAATTAAAATACGCGTGTAAAAACTAAAATACTCGCGTTAAACTGAAATACGCGCGTAAAAACTAAAATACGCGCGTGAAACTGAAATATGCGCGTAAAACTGAAATACGCGCGTAAAACCAGAAATACGCGCGTAAAACTGAGATACGCGCGTAAAACTGAATTACGCGCGTAAAATCTAAAATACGCGCGTAAAACCAGAAATACGCGCGTAAAACTGAAATACGCGCGTAAAACCAGAAATACGCGCGTAAAACTGAAATACGCGCCTAAAACTGAAATACTCGCGTAAAAACAGAAATACGCGCGTAAAACCAGAAATACGCGCGTAAAACTGAAATACGCGCGTAAAACTGAAATACGCGCGTAAAACAGAAATACGCGCGTAAAACTGAAATACGCGCGTAAAAACAGAAATACGCGCGTAAGACCGAAATACGCGCGTAAAAACTAAAATACGCGCGTAAAACCAGAAATACGCGCGTAAAATTGAAATACGCGCGTAAAACTGAAATACTCGCGTAAAAATAGAAATACGCGCGTAAAACTGAAATACGCGCCTAAAACTGAAATACGCGCGTCAAAACAGAAATACGCGCGTAAAACTGAAATACGCGCGTAAAAACTAAAATACGCGCGTAGAACCAGAAATACGCGCGTAAAACTGAAATACGCGCGTAAAACAGAAATACGCGCGTAAAACCAGAAATACGCGCGTAAAACTGAAAATGCGCGCGTAAAACCAGAAATACGCGCGTAAAACTGAAATACGCGCGTAAAACTGAAATACGCGCGTAAAACTGAAATACGCGCGTAAAAACTAAAATACGCGCGTAGAACCAGAAATACGCGCGTAAAACTGAAATACGCGCGTAAAAACAGAAATACGAGCGTAAAACTGAAATACGCGCGTAAAAACTAGAGATGCCACGAATAGTAATTTGGCCGAATACCGAATACCGAATATTCGGCGAGGCTCGTGGCCGAAGCGCCGAATATTCGGCCGCCGAATATTCGGCTACACTTTGTAGTAATTTCCGTGAGTTTCAAGTCACAAATCGTCACTTACGAGTTTAAACTTGTATCGCTGAAGTTGTACGTATGTAGGCGCGGCCAGTTTTGTTTCATTTGCGATTAGGTCGCGGTCGTGTCATAACACTTATTATTTGTTCTTATTTGTATGTCTGTTGGTGCTTCTTTACGTACTGAGTGTTTCTTTTTTTTCATGATTTTCTATTAACTTTTTACTATTCGGTATTCGGCCGAATGTTGCAAACTATTCGGCCGAATACCGAATAGTGAAAAATGTGGCCGAATAGCCGAATACCGAATAGTTGCCGAATATTCGTGGCATCTCTAGTAAAAACTAAAAATACGCGCGTAAAACCAGAAATACGCGCGTAAAATTGAAATACGCGCGTAAAACTGAAATGCGCGCGTAAAACCAGAAATACGCGCGTAAAACTGAAATACGCGCGTAAAACTGAAATACGCGCGTAAAACCAGAAATACGCGCGTAAAACTGAAATACGCGCGTAAAACTGAAATACGCGCGTAAAAACTAAAATACGCGCGTAAAATTGAAATACGCGCGTAAAAACAGAAATACGCGCGTAAAACTGAAATACGCGCGTAAAAAATAAAATACGCGCGTAAAACTGAAATACGCGCGTAAAACCAGAAATACGCGCGTAAAACTGAAATACGCGCGTAAAAGTGAAATACGCGCGTAAAACCAGAAATACGCGCGTAAAACTGAAATACGCGCGTAAAACTGAAATACGCGCGTAAAACTGAAATACGCGCGTAAAAACAGAAATACGCGCGTAAAACCAGAAATACGCGCGTAAAACTGAAATACGCGCGTAAAACTGAAATACGCGCGTCAAAACAGAAATACGCCCGTAAAACCAGAAATACGCGCGTAAAATTGAAATACGCGCGTAAAACTGAAATACGCGCGTAAAAACAGAAATACGCGCGTAAAACTGAAATACGCGCGTACAAACAGAAATACGCGCGTAAGGCCGAAATACGCGCGTAAAAACAGAAATACGCGCGTAAAACTGAAATACGCGCGTAAAATTGAAATACGCGCGTAAAACTGAAATACGCGCGTAAAAACAGAAATACGCGCGTAAAAACTGAAATACGCGCGTAAAACTGAAATACGCGCGTAAAACTGAAATACGCGCGTAAAACTGAATTACGCGCGTAAAAACTAAAAATACGCGCGTAAAACCAGAAATACGCGCGTAAAACTGAAATACGCGCGTAAAACTGAAATACGCGCGTAAAAGCAGAAATACGCGCGTAAAACTGAAATACGCGCGTAAAACTGAAATACGCGCGTAAAAACAGAAATACGCGCGTAAGGCCGAAATACGCGCGTAAAAACAGAAATACGCGCGTAAAACTGAAATACGCGCGTAAAATTGAAATACGCGCGTAAAACTGAAATACGCGCGTAAAAACAGAAATACGCGCGTAAAAACTGAAATACGCGCGTAAAACTGAAATACGCGCGTAAAACTGAATTACGCGCGTAAAAACTAAAAATACGCGAGTAAAACCAGAAATACGCGCGTAAAAGCAGAAATACGCGCGTGAAACTGAAATACGCGCGTAAAACTGAAATACGCGCGTAAAAACTAAAATACGCGCGTAAAACTGAAATACGCGCGTAAAAGCAGAAATACGCGCGTAAAACTGAAATACGCGCGTAAAACTGAAATACGCGCGTAAAAACAGAAATACGCGCGTAAGGCCGAAATACGCGCGTAAAAACAGAAATACGCGCGTAAAACTGAAATACGCGCGTAAAACTGAAATACGCGCGTAAAAACAGAAATACGCGCGTAAGGCCGAAATACGCGCGTAAAAACAGAAATACGCGCGTAAAACTGAAATACGCGCGTAAAATTGAAATACGCGCGAATTATATTTATTCGTCGGAGAAGTAAAAGGTACAAAAAAATATATTTTTAAATTTTTATTTTTCCTAACAAATAATGACAATAGTTTTTGTTTTTGCTAATACAAACGTTAGGTTCGGTTTCTTAGCAACTACTGCATCGTTCCTTCCGTGTTGTAGGTATTTATACCCATTATCCTAATGGGTCGTTTTCCTTATCTTCAATGTTTATGGTCATGTTGGTTACTTTGTGTAGCTGCTATTTGTGTAGGGTTGATTATAAAATCTGTTGTGAGTCCTATCTTGTTTGTGTAGGGTTGTTGATATTTTATTTGGATGTTTGTGGTTTGTGTTGCTGATAAGTTGTTTCTTATCTTTAGCGTTTATTTCCTTTTGCTGTTTTTAAGTACAGTTGAGTGTTTGTAACTCCCCCCATCGCTCAAAATGAATCGCCCCGATTCATCAATGTATTTTTGAAGTAAGGCAAGTCTTTCATCTAATGTCATCTCTTTTTGTGGAGCTGTTTGTTCGACTATATGTTGCATCGGTATATTATTGTTGATTTTTATTTGTTTTTTCTTAAAAAATAACGCTAATATAATAGTAATAATAATAATTATACTTATGATACTAATTCCAATTACTGACTGTGCTTTTGTTATATTTAAGTAATTTAATGTGTTAATATTCTCAAATTCAAATTTTAGTTCAGTGTTTGTGTCTATTATGTATGAATCAACAACATAATCATTTATGGTATGTGTTTTTATATAACTAAGTATTTTCTGAGTAGGGTTCGTATAATTCGTATTATCTATATTAATAGTTTCGTTAAATGTAATTAGGTAAATTCCATTTAATTTATCATTATTGACAGTATGGTTATTTTTTATTAAAATTGCTCCATCTTTTATTATTTCAAAATCTTTTTGTATTTCTTTTGTTTTATTACATATTGTAGGAAGTTTATTTAATAAATCTGAAAGACATGATTTTTCATAATTTATTTTACAAAAATGTATGTTTGTTTCTTGTTTACAATCTTTAATATTGTAAAATGTTTCATTGCATTTTGCTATGTTCTTATTAATTATTATTCTTTCATTATTTTGTTCAATTGCTCTTGTTTCAAATATTTTACAATTTTTATATATGATTGGGTATTTTATTAATATTATTACGACATCTTTAGTTTGAACAATCTTAAAATTACTAACGTCTAATAGATCGGATATTGACATGGTTCCATGTTCATTATTTGTTATTTGTTGAATATCTTTTTTATTCAGTATGATTGGGTTTATAACTTTAGCTTTGCTTAAAGCAATAGTTTGAATAAGGTTTTGTAATTCTAATATAATTAATTTCTTTCTTTCTTGTAATCTTCTTGTTTTTAAGGTATTTTTTTCAGTATTCAAGATTTTAGTAATTTCTTGAATAGCTTGAAAGACCTGTGAATTGGTAGTTGCTTGTTTATTATTGTTATAGATTAGTTCATTTAATTTATTTTCTACTAATAAATGGTCATCATGGTCAGGTACTCCTGATATCCATTTAAGTATACTACCTATAGTATTGATTGATCTTTTGAACTTGGTAATTCTAACTGCGTCTATGAGTGTCCTCATTAAGGTTATTTCTGACATTATTTCTGTGTTTTCGTCTAAATTTACTGAATTAAAATCATATCTTAAGTTCTCTACGTTTTGTTCTTTTTCTAATTCCGTTACGATTTCATTAATATAACTAATGTTTGTCATATGGAATAACGTTCCATATTCTTTATAAACTGCTGTATTACCATTTTCTATAAGTAAATATTCACTTCTAGAATAATCTATTATTTCCGACCTTATTAGAATTGTATTACTTATTGTAATTAGCATAATAAGTTTTATGGAGTCCATTTCCTGGAAAAAGTAAAAATCTAGGACTTAATATTATCTTTATGTATTTTACCTTTGTTAGTTAATATTTGATATTTTTTATCATCTATCACTTTAGTACGATTAAATCTCTTTTTTAATTTATTTCTTTCAGTTCCGTGATTTTTCACGTAAACTAGTTGGTTTTTTTGAAATTCTCTACTTTCACGATTTTCATTATGTGTCTCTAACATTTTAAATTGTTTTTCTTTCAAAATTTCTCTAAGATTGTGTTTTACCTTGTTGAATAATACTTCCTGGGGTTTCAGTCCTGTCACAGAATGAATGGTTTCGTTATATTTATGTGCTGCTTCTAATACTGCCTGTTTATCGTCTATTATGTTGTATTCTGCTTTAATACAGCGTGTTATTTCGATTAATGTACTATGAGTACGTTCTACTTGTCCGTTTGTCGTTGAATGACTAACTGGTACATAGTATATTTCAATTTTCTTTCTTTCTAAGGTATTTTTAAAGAACACAGATTTGAATACAGATTCGTTATCGCAAATAACGTTTTTCGCGTAAGGGAAAATATTTAAAATTTTTAATAATTCCAGTTCAATACCCACTTTGGATTCAAGGGGATGTACGACTAAAAACTTTGAATAACTGTCTACGACAGTAAGATATATTTCTTTGCTTGCATAAAAAATATCTATATGCAGCTGTTCACCTTCTCTTTCTGGTATGGGTTTGGATCCTATAGGCACTTTTATAGGTTTACGATCGTATTTGTTTTCGTTGCAAATAACACAGGTATTTGTATATGAAGAAATTTGCTTCTTCATTTTTGGCCAGTAGTATATTGTCTTTATTTGGTTATAATTTTCGAGAGCTCCCCTGTGTGCTCTTTTGTGTGTATTAGTAATTATGTTCAACTGGTCTTCTTTGTTCGGTATATCCTGAGCATATATTTGGGATCGCAAAAATTTATTACTAAATGTGTCGAGAAGTTTACTTTTAACTTCGTATAGGTCTTCGTCTGAAGCATAGATGCATACTGTACCCGGGACTATATATTTTTTAAATAGGGTAATGACTTCATTGGTGTTTGTATATGTTATTGTATACCTCTTTAGTTTATCGAAATAAGTCTCTATAATGTCTGAACTTATATTCCCTTTACTTAATATTATCTGTTGCTTAAAACAATTAATAGGCAAGGATGTCGTTTCTATTCTAGTATTATCGCTGCTTTCAGCGGAATGAATAGTTTGACTTGAATTCGTAAGATTGTTTAGGTTTTGCCGGCTTAGTGCATCCGCGACAATGTTATCTTTACCTGGTTTGTATACTATTTTCGGCGCATACTCTTCAATTATAGCATGCCAGCGCTTCATTTTTATATTTGGATTTCTTTTTGATACTGAGTACGTAAGTGGTTGGTGATCAGTATGTATTTCTAAGTTTGTAACTCCGTACAAGTAATTTCTTAAATTCTTTAAGGCGTATACTATAGCGAAGAGTTCTTTTTCGTTTGTTGCATAATTTTTCTCTGTTTTATTCAGTGTTTTCGAAATGAATATAATTGGTTTGTCGTCCTGTGACAATACTCCTCCGATTGCATCATTACTAGCATCAGTAGATAATATATATTTTTCTTAAAATCTGGTTGTGTCAACCTTACATTTTCGATTAAATATTCTTTAAGTTTATTAAACGCTTTCCTACCTTCCTCGCCTATGTTTATACTACATTTCTTGCTCCGATTCTTTGATATCCTCCCATTTTCACCATTTAAATGAATTGTTAGGGGTTTAGTTATATGAGCATAGTTTTGTATAAACTTACGATAATACCCTGTCATACCTAAAAAGCTTCTTAATTGTCTAAGAGTTTTTGGTTCTGGATATTCTTTAATTGTGGTGATTTTCTTGGGATCGGTAGTAATTATATTTTCACTGATAACATATCCCAGAAATTCTACTTCTGTTTGGTAGAATTTTGATTTTTCTAATGATATTTTCATATTTGCTTCTTTCAGTATTTTTATTATTGCTTTCAAGTGATGAGTGTGTTCTTCGACATTTTTTGAAAAGACTATAATGTCATCAATGTATACATGACAGAATTTTCCGATATATGGCTTAAGAATATCATCCATGGCTCTTTGGAATATAGAAGGTGCGTTCTTTAGACCAAAAGGCATGCGTATGTATTCGTATTTACCATTATTCACGGAGAATGATGTCTTTTGAATATCAGATTCTTTCATTAATATCTGATGGAATCCGCTTTCCAAATCTATCGTTGAAAAGTATTTAGATTTACCCAAATTACTTAAGATCACATTTGTGTCTGGGATTGGATATTTATCACTGATAGTGTGTTCATTGAGTTTCTTAAAGTCGATGACTAACCTGCTCTTAGGTGTTCCATCTTCGTTGAACCCTTTTTTTGGGACTACCCATACCGGACTTGAGTATGGACTTTTACTTGGCCTGATTATATTATCTTTTAGCATCTTACTTATTTCTTTATTGATAAATTCTGAAGAACTCAACGGGTACGGGTATTGTTTTGTCCAAATTGGTGATTCTATATTAGTATTTATTTCTGCCAACACATCTGTACGGAATGGCAATGTTATGTTTATTTTTGAATGTATTGCTTCGATAAGGGAACGAACTTGTTCATTCAGAATCTCAATGTTTTGATCTGATTGTACTTTTTCAATCACTTGGTTATTGAGACGTGGTTCGAGACTGTAAATAGAACATGAGTCATTCGAATTTGCTGTTTCTAATGAAGCTTTATTTTCATTTCCTGGTAATGATTCGCCATCCATGAACATCCTTTCTGCCTTATTTTTATATATCAATAAATTTCTTTCTAAATTTAAATTTACATACGCACTTCGCAAAAGATTGTAGCCTATCAAGCAATTTGCCTCTAGGTTTTCAATTTCGTAAAATCGAACCATTCTATCAAAAATGTATATTTCATAATAATATTTAATAATTGTAAATCCATTTATGGTTTTTACTCTTTTATATATTGCCAATGTTTTCCTGTCACTAAATATTTTTGGAGACGTGTAACAAGATGTTGCTCCGGTATCTATTAATATTTTTAACCATTTGTTATTTATTCTTCTGTATATGTGGGGTAATCCCACGTTTCGTCTAAAAAATGATTCTCTTGGATGTTGTTTACCCTTACTTTGTTTGGTGGTTGGGAGCTTAATTGAACGCTTTGTTCTCTTTCTCTTTTAAAATTATTATTCTGATTGAAATTCCTATTAAAATTCCTATTGTGATTAAATTGATTGTTAGTATTCCTAAATTGATTATTCTGATTATTATGTACTTGTCTAAACCTTTGCATTTCTTGTGGAGTTACCTTTCTGTAAGCTGAAGATCCTAATTCCATTGGATCTGGTTTCTGTTGACTAGCTCTATTTGCTTGTTGATAACTATGTTGAGGATTTTGTTGGTATCTTAATGTATTACTGTGTGTTTCATCTCTAACATTACTTCTTTGATTATATTGATTCAGAAATCTACTTCTAGTTTTGTTGCTTTCTAATTCTTGTGCCTGGGCTAATGCATTGGGCAAATCTTCAGGTTTCATACTAAATACTGTATCAGACATTGGCTGATGAAGGCCATTTATAAATGCTATTAATGCATTCCTCCTATATGATTCATTGAATTTCTCGGTGGTTTCACTATAAGTACCATATGTCATTATAACTTTATTTATTAATAATGTCAATTTTTCTGTAACTTCATTATAAAATTCTAATAACGTTTTTTTTCCCTGTGTTAGCATACTTAACTCATGATTTAAAACGTGAATTGGTCTTTTATCCGCATAGGCGAAATCCAATCTACTTAAAATGGCTTCAAGGTTTAGTACCGTACCATGACTGGTAAGAACGGAGTTTGCATGACCAGTTATTTTATTTCTCATTATACTTAGTGCAGCAAAATATCGTTTACTACCAGGAGTGTAGAGACTCATACTATTTTGACAAGCTTCTCGCCAACTCACATATCCCTCATTGCTACCTTCGAAAGTTGGTAGACTTTTAATAATATCAAGATTTTCATTATCTAGTATTTGTGGATCTATCGTTTGTTTTTTATAATCTGTTACATTATTTGGAACTGTCAAACTTTCTAATTTTTTTGTTAATTCATCTATTTGATTCTGCTGATGAGCAGTAGCCTGTTCAATAGCTAATTCAATTATTTGTTTGATATCTATTGAAGTCATTTTAACACTTTTAATTTCACTTCTTTAAAATAAATAAATAAATGCTTACGATAATTTTATCCGCTTGTCTTCTTAGGATGCTGTTCTCCTATATATTTTTGGATACTGGCTTTATAGAGCGAACGGGAATCACTTTGCTGGTTTCTTCCTTTTAGTTCACAGTTGTTAACTTCTTCAGGATACTTTGTTTTTCTCCTATCAATTAACGGTTTGGCTGATAGCTTCAATTTCACTTTGAAAGTTTTTTTTTGTCTTTATTGTATCTACAAGTGTTTATGCAGATTTGACTATTTCATTCACTTTCACTTTTAACGTTAATAATGAGCTATCCCGGTTGAGCCCCCAATTATATTTATTCGTCGGAGAAGTAAAAGGTACAAAAAAATATATTTTTAAATTTTTATTTTTCCTAACAAATAATGACAATAGTTTTTGTTTTTGCTAATACAAACGTTAGGTTCGGTTTCTTAGCAACTACTGCATCGTTCCTTCCGTGTTGTAGGTATTTATACCCATTATCCTAATGGGTCGTTTTCCTTATCTTCAATGTTTATGGTCATGTTGGTTACTTTGTGTAGCTGCTATTTGTGTAGGGTTGATTATAAAATCTGTTGTGAGTCCTATCTTGTTTGTGTAGGGTTGTTGATATTTTATTTGGATGTTTGTGGTTTGTGTTGCTGATAAGTTGTTTCTTATCTTTAGCGTTTATTTCCTTTTGCTGTTTTTAAGTACAGTTGAGTGTTTGTAACTCGCGTAAAACTGAAATACGCGCGTAAAAACAGAAATACGCGCGTAAAACTGAAATACGCGCGTAAAAAATAAAATACGCGCGTAAAACTGAAATACGCGCGTAAAACCAGAAATACGCGCGTAAAACTGAAATACGCGCGTAAAACCAGAAATACGCGCGTAAAACTGAAATACGCGCGTAAAACTGAAATACGCGCGTAAAACTGAAATACGCGCGTAAAAACAGAAATACGCGCGTAAAACCAGAAATACGCGCGTAAAACTGAAATACGCGCGTAAAACTGAAATACGCGCGTCAAAACAGAAATACGCGCGTAAAACCAGAAATACGCGCGTAAAATTGAAATACGCGCGTAAAACTGAAATACGCGCGTAAAAACAGAAATTCGCGCGTAAAACTGAAATACGCGCGTACAAACAGAAATACGCGCGTAAAATTGAAATACGCGCGTAAAACTGAAATACGCGCGTAAAAACAGAAATACGCGCGTAAAAACTGAAATACGCGCGTAAAACTGAAATACGCGCGTAAAACTGAAATACGCGCGTAAAACTGAATTACGGGCGTAAAAACTAAAAATACGCGCGTAAAACCAGAAATACGCGCGTAAAACTGAAATACGCGCGTAAAACTGAAATACGCGCGTAAAAGCAGAAATACGCGCGTAAAACTGAAATACGCGCGTAAAACTGAAATACGCGCGTAAAACTGAAATACGCGCGTAAAAACTAAAATACGCGCGAAAAACCAGAAATACGCGCGTAAAATTGAAATACGCGCGTAAAACTGAAATACGCGCGTAAAAACAGAAATACGCGCGTAAAACTGAAATACGCACGTAAAAACTAAAAATACGCGCGTAAAACCAGAAATACGCGCGTAAAACTGAAATACGCGCGTAAAGCTGAAATACGCGCGTAAAATCTAAAATACGCGCGTAATTCTGTTTTTACGCGCGTATTTCAGTTTTACGCGCGTATTTCAGTTTTACGCGCGTATTTCTGCTTTACGCGCGTATTTCAGTTTTACGCGCGTATTTCAGTTTTACGCGCGTATTTCTGGTTTTACGCGCGTATTTTTAGTTTTTACGCGCGTAATTCAGTTTTACGCGCGTATTTCAGTTTTACACGCGTATTTCAGTTTTACGCGCGTATTTCTGTTTTACGCGCGTATTTCAGTTTTTACGCGCGTATTACAGTTTTACGCGCGTATTTCAATTTTACGCGCGTATTTCTGGTTTTACGCGCGTATTTTCAGTTTTACGCGCGTATTTCAGTTTTACGCGCGTATTTCTGTTTTTACGCGCGTATTTCAGTTTTACGCGCGTATTTCTGTTTTTACGCGCGTATTTCAGTTTTACGCGCGTATTTCAGTTTTACGCGCGTATTTCTGTTTTTACGCGCGTATTTCGGTCTTACGCGCGTATTTCTGTTTTTACGCGCGTATTTCAGTTTTACGCGCGTATTTCAGTTTTACGCGCGTATTTCTGCTTTTACGCGCGTATTTCAGTTTTACGCGCGTATTTCTGGTTTTACGCGCGTATTTTTAGTTTTTACGCGCGTAATTCAGTTTTACGCGCGTATTTCAGTTTTACGCGCGTATTTCTGTTTTTACGCGCGTATTTCAGTTTTACGCGCGTATTTCAGTTTTACGCGCGTATTTCAATTTTACGCGCGTATTTCTGTTTTCCCGCGCGTATTTCAGTTTTACGCGCGTATTTCAGTTTTACGCGCGTATTTCAGTTTTACGCGCGTATTTCTGGTTTTACGCGCGTGTTTTTAGTTTTTACGCGCGTATTTCAGTTTAACGCGCGTATTTCTGTTTTTACGCGCGTATTTCAGTTTTACGCGCGTATTTCAGTTTTACGCGCGTATTTCTGGTTTTACGAGCGTATTTCTGGTTTTACGC
Organism: Cheilosia urbana; assembly: GCA_946477585.1. Lineage (NCBI taxonomy): Eukaryota > Metazoa > Arthropoda > Insecta > Diptera > Syrphidae > Cheilosia > Cheilosia urbana. The sequence goes on from OX297853.1 coordinate 141,722,274, forward strand.
GCGTATTTCTGTTTTGACGCGCGTATTTCAGTTTTACGCGCGTATTTCAGTTTTACGCGCGTATTTCTGGTTTTACGCGCGTATTTCAGTTTTACGCGCGTATTTCTGTTTTTACGCGCGTATTTCTGTTTTTACGCGCGTATTTCAGTTTTACGCGCGTATTTAAGTTTTACGCGCCTATTTCTGGTTTTACGCGCGTATTTCAGTTTTACGCGCGTATTTCATTTTTTACGCGCGTATTTCTGTTTTTACGCGCGTATTTCAGTTTTACGCGCGTATTTTAGTTTTTACGCGCGTAATTCAGTTTTACGCGCGTATTTCAGTTTTGCGCGCGTATTTCTGGTTTTACGCGCGTATTTCAGTTTTACGCGCGTATTTTTAACACGCGCGTATTTCTGGTTTTACGCGCGTATTTTTAGTTTTTACGCGCGTATTTCAGTTTTACGCGCGTATTTCTGTTTTTACGCGCGTATTTCAGTTTTACGCGCGTATTTCAATTTTACGCGCGTATTTCTGGTTTTACGCGCGTATTTTAGTTTTTACGCGCGTATTTCAGTTTTACGCGCGTATTTCAGTTTTACGCGCGTATTTCAGTTTAACGCGCGTATTTCTGGTTTTACGCGCGTATTTCAGTTTTACGCGCGTATTTTAGATTTTACGCGCGTACTTCAGTTTTACGCGCGTATTTCTGGTTTTACGCGCGTATTTCTGTTTTGACGCGCGTATTTCAGTTTTACGCGCGTATTTCTGGTTTTACGCGCGTATTTCAGTTGTACGCGCGTATTTCTGGTTTTACGCGCGTATTTCTGTTTTTACGCGCGTATTTCAGTTTTTCGCGCGTATTTCAGTTTTACGCGCGTATTTCTGGTTTTACGCGCGTATTTCAGTTTTACGCGCGTATTTTAGATTTTACGCGCGTACTTCAGTTTTACGCGCGTATTTCTGGTTTTACGCGCGTATTTCTGGTTTTACGCGCGTATTTCTGTTTTGACGCGCGTATTTCAGTTTTACGCGCGTATTTCTGGTTTTACGCGCGTATTTCAGTTTTACGCGCGTATTTTTAACACGCGCGCTTTTTAACATTTTCCAAACCTTTTTTTTTATTATTTGCAGAATTTTGTAAAGCAGAATTTTGAAAAGCAGAATTTTGTAAAGCAGAATTTTGTAAAGCAGAATTTTGAAAGCAGAATTTTGTAAAACAGAATTTTGAAACAGAAATTTGAAAAAAAAAAGAATTTTGCCCCCGCCAGAATTTCGACCCCAACCCATTTTAGTTTTTACGCTCGTATTTCAGTTTTTATAAATAATATAAAGATTTGGTTTTTAAATTAATTTTCTTAATACAATTTAACTAAAACACATATTCAATTTAACATCCCCATTTAGCGAGAGAAGTTTCACGTCTGGTGCCGCCTGTTATAGAGTAAGGTTATGTTCTGCAGGGATTTTATAATCTTTGATAATAAAGACTTCAAGAAAGCAAACTTTTTTCACCCAAAATTTTACTATGGCCTTTGGAAGCCTCTAAAGTCAAATACTAAATTTACTAACAATGAAATTAATCCAAAAAAAAAAAAAAAACTTTTCAAATAAAAGCAAATTATAAACAAATGGTATCACTTCACATGATTGGCCTCTATTGTTACTGGCTGAGAAGTTAAGTTCATGTTCGCCTCCACGACTTTGCGTCGTCATCGATTTAGTCAACAAGCGCATGTAGCAATATCAAACAATCGAATTCAACATTCAACTGCTGATGTTATGCAAGATCGCGAGGGCGATGAGCTTTTGATTGGTGTTGGTGAGATATGAGATTAGTTGTATAGCGCCTGGCTCGCGGTATGGCTACAGGACGCCGTGCTTTTGTTTTGTGTTTGTTTTGTTCTCTATTCTGGATCAGCTCGTACCTAACGACTGTTCTCGCTCGTTGATATTTAATGATGCAATTAATACGCTCCTGTCAATGTGAAGTGTGTGCTTTCTGATACCATTGAGCTATATTTGCAAACAAATAAACAAGTTGATAAGACCCACCAGGCAATAGGTATGTAAGTTAAGTTGCGTGAACGCGACGATTGAATTCGACAGTTTCCATGGGTAACATAACACAATTGGTTACTTTTATCGTCATGCTAATAGAGACTCACAACAAGTTGACTTATTTTCGCGATAAGATAACTTCGAAAATATTTATCCAGCCATCATTATCGCTATCTGTTTATCCAGTGGGGTGGGAATTTTGCAAACTGCCAACAGTTTGTGCTTATCTGACAGTAATGGATGTTAATCTGGTTTGTAATATTAGTGTGATAGAAATAATAAATCGTACGAGGTTACTGGAAGTGTGGCCGAGTTGATGTAAATACTATGGCGACAAATTTATCGTGGCCCATTAGCTCAGTTGGTTAGAGCGTCGTGCTAATAACGCGAAGGTCGTGGGTTCGATCCCCCCATGGGCCAGTTATTTTTTTTTTTTTTTTTTTCAATTGTTTAAGGTCGAAGTTAGTGATCTTGCAAACATGTTCTCTAGATGACTTGAGTGCTTTAATTAATCCCATAAACTGCACATGAGTGTGTACAATGTACATGGTACATCATATTATGGCAATGACATTGAACGAACAGCTGTCTGACTGTGAAAATAAAAGTTCATGTGAAAAAGCAAAATCACGAGATGTGGGTAACGTGAACTGAACAGTGTGTGTCTCGTGCTGAGCCTGAAGTGAGTCAAGTTTTAGTGTTATCAAATTAGTTAAATTAGACAATTATTGCTGTGCTATTGTTAACAAGGGTGGGTAATACATTTTTAGATACAATTAGAATCAATAAAGAACTGTACAGATCTGGAGTGTTTAAGAGTTTTTAGCAGATTCTGAGTTACGCTCTTAAAGATTGATTTGAACAATTCATTTGAGTGGCTAGAAATTCATTAAACAATCTGTTCAAAATACTGTTGCAGAATTTCTTTCCCGGTATACTTTTTACCCGACTGGACACAGCGAGGGTTATGTGTTTCGCGCGTATCCTATGTGCGTTCCTACGTGACGCCCTGTAGCCTAAACGGCTTGAACGATTTTTAAAAGTGAGTTGTCACTAGATCCGTATTCTTCCCTGGAGTGTCTTAAGCTACTATCAGACGGTTTGTAGATATACACAAATTTCATTTGAATATCGCATACACTGATTTTATACAAATTCATACACTTATGCCATTTACGTATTCAACAAACATTTGTGGTTCAGACGGTTTGTGTATTTTCAGAAAAATACACAAATTTCATTTGCTTAATCCCATACACAAATACGGCATCTACAAAATATTTTGTGTATACAGATTTGTGGTTCAGACGGTTTGTAAATTTCTATACAAATGGAATTTGTGTATATGTATATCAAACTGGTTTTTATTTTCCTGTGTTGATTTTGACGTATATATCAAATCAAAAAATTAAATGAATAAATATACCTACTGCCATCGTTTCGATTCGTTAAAATGAGAGTTAAAAAAATGTGCCTCAATAACTTTGGCTGCGTATTTACTTGGTACCGACAAGGAAGACGAAAGCCAACAAAATGTCGTCGTGTTACCACGCAAGCACCGTTCGTGTTGGAGAAAAAATTGGCTCGGCCACCGCGAGACAGACGGCTTTTAAGGATTGCGTGCCGAAAAGCCGCAATTGTATCAGAATTTTGTCCGAATGACTGCAGTTCGGTTCAATCATTTGCTTCAATTGGTAACGCCGTACATTCAAAAGGCCGATACAGTTATGCGCACCAGCATTCCTGCATCTGTGCGATTGATATTGACGCTGCGCTTTCTGGCCTCTGGGGAGGGTTTGCGATCGCTACAGTATCTTTTTCGGATTCCACAAAATACAATTTCTACCATTATTCCTGAAGTGCTGGATGCAATATATAAAGTTCTTTTAGACGACTACCTGAAAGTTCTTATTTAACACTCTTTGTCAACAGCGGCTGGTTGGGAAGCTATAGCGCAGCAATTTAATGAGCTGTGGCAATTTCCCAACTGCATCGGCACTGTCGAGGGCAAGCACGTCGTTATGGTGGCACTATAGCCAAGCAGCTCTCAAAGCTCTTGACTCATCTGTCATCAAATCCAAACTCGTCTTAGAAACATTCTCAACCATCTATGAACTTTCTAAGAAAAACCTAGTCATGCTCCACTGGATTCCAGCCCATAGAGGATTTGAGGGTAACGAATCGGCTCACTGGCTAAAATCGGAGCAACCACTCCACTCATTGGACCTGAACCATTTTGCGGAGTCAGCAAAAATCATTTCAGGAACTACATCAAGAACCAATCTCGTATAGAGTCTAACGAGATCTGGCAAAATACAGCTGGGCAGAATTGCACCAGAACATTTTTCCCCAAATTCTCCTCCAGAAAATCACTCTTCTTGATTTATCTGGATAAAAACAACCTGAGAATACTAACAGCAATAATCAGTGGCCACGGTCGCGTGAAAAAACAATTTCACCGCATTGGCATCTCACTGGATCCCATCTGTAGACTTTGTCTCGAGAGTGACGAATCCTCTCTTCACATAATCACAGAATGTCCTGCCCTTTGTCGTTTCAGGAAAAACATCCTAGGTGATGAAATCGTTAATTCAGCATCTCTTGCGAATATACACTCAGAGAAGATCCTTGCCTTCCTGACGGTCTCTGGAGTGAAGATATGGCTCTAAGAATTTACCAGGAAAGGCACAATAGGCTCATCTAAGAAGCCGCAGTACCAGAGCTCATTGAGAGCTCTCCTGCCCTACAATCTAATCTAATCTATGGTGGCACCACCAATTCGGGTAGCGTTTTTTATAATTATAAGGACACGCACAGCATCGTACTAATGGGTATCGCAAACGCCGAATATAAACTGATTTACGTCGATGTTGGCCGCACCGGAAGTTCGATGGAGGCGTTTTTAACCGCTGTACTTTTGAACAAGCGATATACACCCAACAGTAGGGATGGGAAAAACCGGCAGGTTTTAACCGAAACCGGTTATTTTGCTTCGGTTAAACCGTGTTCATCCGGTTATTTTTTTGTCTCGGTTATAACCGGTTTTTTTTATAAATCCAATAACCGGGTAAAAAAACCGGGTAACATTTGCTCTCACATTGTCACATTGATAAATTTGCATTTAGTATACTCTTTCATTTCCCATACACTTTACCTAGGAAACAATTAAAAAAGTGAACACTCTTTGGTCAACACATGACCAGGTGGTAGCCAAGACTAGTCCGGTGGAACTGGAAGATTCGTTTCCGAACGAACTGCGACTTTACCTTCAGCAACCTTTGCTACCCGGAATAAGTGACCCATTTTTTTTTTTTTTTTTGGAGCAGAGCCAAACTTGCATTCCGGGATTAGCATTTACTGCTAAAAAATATTTATCCCTTGTCGGAAGTTCTGTGGCTTCTGAAAGACTGGTTTCAACATTAAATGATGTTGTTTCCGATGAGAGGAGTCGACTCACAGACCAACATATCATCGGAAGGGTTTTTATGAATAGGTTGGAACAAAAATATTGGCCAGCTACAACCCGTTAATTTTTATAAACACCTACAATTTTGAATAAAAAATGTTATATAATTTTAAATGCTTTTTTCGTAAAAAAAAAACCGGAATCCGGTTTAACCGAAAACCGGTTATTTTAAGCGGTTAAAACCGCCCGTTTTTTTTTTTTGTGATTTATAAAACCGGAATAACCGAAAACCGGTTATTTTGTAAAAACCGCCATCCCTACCCAACAGCTTTGCTTGCCACCGCCGAAAGTACTACCCGGCCGTGAAATACCCGTTCCGTATGTTCTCGTCGCTGATGATGCATTTGCTCTGCGGCCAAACATCGTGAAGCCATATAGCCAACGGACAACGGGGCCTCAGAATAATAATAATCTACCATAAAAAGCAATAGATTTTAAACCATATTAATTTAATTTATAAATACATACGTATACAACTATACATATCAAAAAAGAGAAATCCAAAAGAATAGTTTTGTTTATTTAACACAAACAAAAAAGCAATGCGGGCTTGTGCAGCTGCAGGTTGCAGGATATTTTAATATTCAATTAAAAACCAGTATATTTTCCATATACATATGTCATCAACATTACTACCAAGTTCTCGTAGAGGAAATCTCATTTAATTTTTTTTTTCAACTGAACTCCTAAAACCATTTGTGTATTCGCATGATGATTTGTGCATGTTCTAATTTTAGGAACACACAAATGAAATGAGGTACGCAAATGATACACAAATGCAAACAAATAAGCATAAATAAATTTGTGTACCCGATCAGACGATTTATGTTTATACACAAATTCGATTTGTATATGCTATTCACAAATGATACACAAACCGTTTGTGTATCCCATTTGTTGCTATAAAATTTGTGGTTCAGACGGTTTATGTATATTATACATAAATTTATTCACAAATTTTGGCGTATACACAAACCGTCTGATAGTAGCTTTAGGCTAAAAAGATAAAAAAAAAAGTTAATTTAAAAAATAAAAAACGTAAAAAGCAAAAAAGTAAAAAAAAAAGAGCTAAAAAGATATGAACAAGACACATTCAAGTATACCTAACTATTTTGCAGTCGAAGCGTACTCATATTTTTGTTAGGCTGTGTAGTTACAGTCTCCGATTGTCAATAATTAGTTAGGTATACTTGAATGCGTCCTGTTCATATTTTTTTAACTCTTTTTTTAACATTTTTATTATTAAAGTTTGTATATCATTTTTATTTGTTATAATTTTATTTTTAATTCAAATTTCCATTTGTGGAGCACACCTTGTGTCAAAATCATAAGTGTATACTTCATAATTCTTATCAAAATGTTTGTAAATAATTACCAGTTCTCAAAGATCAATGACATTGACAATCAGCCAAAGTTTGGCAATATAAACAATCACGATCCGCTTCATATTTTAAGTGATAACTGTTCTTGTTTTTTTGCCGCAATTCCCCCTATTCATTTTAAACTTAAAACTCTATTTTTAAACTTGTCAGTACTTTGATGAGTACAATCTCGACTTTATGACTGCAATACGTGCGTTATGACAATAATAAGAAAATAAAAACAGAAGTGTCTACGTAATGGGCCTTACCAATAATCAATTTTAGTTTCGACTAGCTCACAGTCGCTATATTTTTCATACAAATCTGGCAATTGTGAGCTTCGGTTACTTTAAAATCGGGACTTGAATTTATTATTAGTACAACGCAATGTGAATAGTTTTCCGACTCTTTCCTTTTTCGGAAAGTCTTTTTTAACGTTTCGTCTTGTGTCTATTTTCGGTGTTTCTTTTGTGAATTTTCTTATAATAATTAAAAATCATAGATCGATAGATATTGTTTTTCATGTTTCTCATCCTACATGCGATTTTTTTATATCTCCAATTACTCATAACGAACTTCAGTAGTAATGAACCAATTTTGTCCGTCATTTCGAGTTCCTTATAATCAGACTCTACTGTTATGCGGCTTTCACAGTAACACAATCCAAAAATAAAAAGTTAAACTGCACAATATTTTTTCTGTAGCAGGATTATTTTTGTATCTGTTTTTAATAAATTACAATTTATTTGCAATTTTATTGTGTCTTATTTATTATCATTTTTAACCTTCACAATAAATATCTTGCAGTTCACAATGGGTAATTTTATGGTTCGTAAAATTTTGGACACTAAATATGAATAAGTGAGACCAAATTGCAAGCAGCTAGTAAATACTCCCAAAAATGCTACCATTTCATGCGAGTTAGAAATATTTCTTTCTGACAGCAATTCACAAAAAGTTTCTGCTGTCAGTTTCAAGATGTGCTCTGTATTTTAAGGTTAAATTTTACCTATTTTAAGTTCGATGTTTTTGGGGAACGCTTTGCCGCTTTCTAAATGTGTACACTTTAACTACCCACAAACTAGCCCTTTAGGTTTCAAAACTATACAACACCAATTACACTCCCTATTTAATGTTTATTGATTTTTACTCATGTCGTTTTCCATTGGTTTCACGCAGGAGTCCACTCATTCGCTGCTCAAAACTGCTTCTGATTGAATCCACAAAAGTATTGGTGAAATGCCAAAAAATAATCTACGGCAGCTGTCAGCTAACTTGTATAAAATATATAAATTACACTTGTGTTAGTGCGTCTTGAGTGGATTGCGACTTCAAATCGAGAAGCGAAATTCTGTTCTCAGAATCACCAGAAGAGTATTTTTTGTGCCAACGGAAAGGTTTCTGAAGCGACTTTTTCTATTACGGGCTTCTTTTTGCCTAATGGAAAACGACATTAGTTTTTACACTTCTTCAGCTTCACCAGAACCGATAGCCATGCAAATATCAAAAATGTTATCTAAAAAAACAGCCTGCATTTGGAAACAATCCACACACGGTTTAAAATTGTAAGTCAGAGATGAACCATAGAGGGATCACTCCATCTTGGAATCCTCTTAACCCTTTTCAAAACCCGCCATTTTGTTCTATATCTCGATTTCCAATTGAGGTTTTAAAATCCGTATTAGATTGAGACAACGTATAAAGTCGATTTTACGGCGGAAATTAGTCAGATAGTCCGAAAGATAACCACTCTTTAATGGAATTTGAAATATTTACTGACACAATCAACGAATTTTGACAATTAATATTTTTTTTTTTCCTTAAAAATTGCATACTTACGAGAGAAGTTTCACATCTGGTTGTGTGGTCAGAAGCATACTCTCTGTTTTTAAGTTACGTAATACCTACCATATTCACACCGAACCGAAAACCGTGGTTTCGTCGAAAACCACCTGTCGAGCACTAACTAGTTTTTGTTTGACGTTTCAGTCCGCTGTGAGACACTAGTCGTGAAACTTCTATGTAAACTATTTTAGTTACAAATTTCGATCGCATTAATTAACAAATAAAATTAATTCAGAGCATTGAAAATAATATTAGCCCATCCATCAAGTGTGGAAAGTGATTTCTGTTCGGTCATCTGTTCTGCTGATTTTGCAAAAGGTGTGTTTGTTTCAACATTCTAACGATTGGAAGTCGTTTTTTCGTGGAAAACAACTTAAACAATTCGTTTTGAAGACTGTATGAAGTTTTCAAAAACCTTGTTTACGGCTTGGTGGGAACAGAGTATAAATTCGTCGGTAACTTCTAAACTAAACTGTACAGAAGTCATCATGGTTTGACAGTTAATATGTGTGTCCAATGGTAATGGAACCTATGTAGCCCTAAAAGTATAACATTTAAATAATAAAATATCACAAAAAGCAAATCTCAAAAGTGAAGATACTTAACGAAAGTGACAGCGTGGAAGGTCAAACTAACCATAAAAGATTCTCTACTACTCCTACCAAAGTTATTTTTGTTTGATAATTGACACACGAAAGTTTCATACTAAATAGAAAAAGTGACGCACAATTAAACTGAGTTGTCCACCATAATTGGAAAGTAGTGGGTCAGAAAGCTGTCAGTCTTAGGGCGACACAGTCACACAGTGGTGAGTGGATTATGGTCGCCGACTCCATGGTAAATAATAAAAATGTTACGATTCACTATTTATTATCCGTTTGGGTTGGAATATGGATTATTTTATATTTTTGGTTTTTCTTCAATCCTCCATAAAGTGGCATTAGTTTTGTTTGACCAATAACTTTTTCCAACTTTTTATAACCGATAAAAAAAAATCCCTACAAATAGCAGATGTCTCCGTCGATAGTGAGAACATTTATGAATATGAATACGAAGGGGACGTACGACGACTCCCTTTCGATTTGCTCCCTCCGGTCAATGGCATTTGTCCAAGTATAGCAATCAATGTGCTTTTTGTGCGACCTCAACCTCGAACTTGACTAAAAGAGAAAGAGAAAGTAAAACAAAAGCATATTTAGCCAATTTCAATAAATTATCATCGATTACGAGGTACTACAGCTAATTTATCTATTTGGGTATAGAGTGTTTTTAACTCAAGCCGGCTAGACAACGTAGGCACTAAAGATTGGGCCAATATTTCCATTGGCACTGGAAATGGAATTTAGCATTGTGCGTTAAAGGGGTTAATAATGCAATGAAATGTGAGCGTCCTTGCGCTCACAAACAACTGACAAGTATTGCATGGAACCATATGGTGAATGGAACCAAGAGGTTTTGTGAAGGGTCATAGACGGACTTGCTAGGATTCGATAACTTTCCAAACCGATTACAAGTTTACTGAAACATATTAATGAGCTTCAATAGGCTGGTACTTTCTACACCCTCAAATACGAATAGTCAACATTTCTCGGACGACACAGATGAGCATGAGCATTTAGATACATGTAGGGTAGAAGGGGGAGGTTTTGACACCTTGAGGGTTTATTTATTTTATTTTATTTTTCAACAAAACTAGATATTAATTTCTGCTTGCATGAATTTAATGTGAAGGGCTATTTGTTATAATATTACAACTTTTTTAGGAAGTTATAAGTACAGAATTCGAATTTATGACTCAAAAAAAAAAACAACCTGTCGAAACCTCCCTTCGATTGGGAGCCTTCGTCAATATATATAGGGAAGATTCGACATAGGTTGGGAGGCTATGACATCGCTCTCTATTTAATCATACTAAGTAGCAAAATAGTAGAAAAATAAATGCAAATACAACTTATTTTTTAATTAAAAAAAAAAAAAACTTAAACATTATTATACATTAGAAAATGCACTTAGCGAACATCTTATAATAATAAATAAATAGTTGGCGCAACAGGTCCGGAAGGACCATAGGCCTAGCTTCTTCATTTTTGGAACGAATGGAAGGGATCTACAATTTTATGCCGACTCCAAACGGCCAATTGAGAAGCTCTTTCAAGACAGTTATACTCTCGGATATTTGTCAGACGTTCGCGAGAGGTGGCGCAGAGAAAAAAACCCTAAGTTGGAATTTGTGTTTTTGGGGGATTTGAACCTGGGACCCCTCGCTTAGTAGTCCAACACACTAACCACTAAGCCACTGCGCCTTTTCTTAGCGATCATCTAAGTTAGAAAAATTTTCAGAAAAAATATATTTGCTCTGTGCCCGCTAGATGTTGAGACTATGTCCTCTTTCAGAACCAAAGTTTTGTCCTCAGTCAAGGGTTCAACGAAGAATTGTGTGTTTATCTACCGTCGGAGAAATCAGTGAAAATAATAGTAATTAATTTAAGAAAACAAAAAACCCGACAGAAAGTAAAAAAGATCTCACTGACATTTGTGTGAAACTTGTTCTTTTTTCTTTCTTTTTTTTTTTAATTTATATTTTAATATTTATTTGTTTATGACACTCCGGGAAAGAATACCAATTTAATGACACCTCACTCTTCAAAATCGGTCAAGCCGTTTGGGCTACAGAGCGTCACATAGGAACGTACATAGGATACCCGCGAAACACAATCCTCCCTGTGTCCAGTTGGTTAAAAACATTAAAAAATAATTTGTATCTATAAATTTTACCAATACGAACATGTTTTCCTTGAGGATCAGTTTCGTTTCCATTTCAAAAATATCTGGAAGCTCCGCAGATGCTGCCAATAAATTTAAAGACCTATCGGAGCCGGCCAGACAGACAGAATCAGAAGACACGCTTCCTTTGATTTGATTTCTTGCAATTTTTTCGAAAAAAACTGTAACAGCCATATTATTTCTCTTATTTCGAAGCTCTTGTATGCATGTCTTTTCGGGCGAATCAGTGTAAATTCTTGAATTGCCTGGTTTTTTAAGATGAGCTTTCTTTTTAAAAATGTTGGCAATGGACGGATGACCTCCGGAGATAATACGACCGACTGTGAAGCTAAAGATGATGATCGTTGTTGCACGAAGTCCTCATTCTCTGTAGAATCACCTTTCGAAGTTGCTGTGGAAATATCAGTCTGCTGAAAAGGCTTTGCTCCAGATGCAATGTCAACTTGACTATTATCAACGGTTTCTGTTTGAGGAAAGTCGGATTCAATGAAAACCAAGTCATTTATGGAAAAATTCCAATTGCAGCGAACCCGTTGATAATATTGTTTGGTGAAAATGATCTCATAAATGGAGTTTTTGTAAAACGAGCAATATTGGTAATATCGACTTTCATTCCCGGGTTGTTCACAGAAAAATTATTGAATGTTTGTTTGCAAAATTGTTTAAAGGGACCAAAAATAGACTCATCCAGGGGTTGTAATTTGTGTGATGTGTGTGGAAAAAACGAAAGAAGACAAATTCCATTATCACGGCAGTATAAAATGCTGTCTAGTCCACAATGAGGCATGGTTATCCATAAGAAGCAAAAAATATGTTAGATTTGAAAAAGTTTAAAGTAAATAGTAATTAATTTAAAAGCCAAAAAGCCGACTGACTGCAAAAAAGACCTCACTGATATTTGTGTGACACTTGATTTTTTTTTATTATCATTATTTGTATTTTTATATTTATTTGTCTAGCCTATGACACTCCGGGGAAGAATACGAATCTAGTGACACCTCACTCTTTAAAATCGGTCAAGCCGTTTAGGCTACATGGCGTCACGTAGGAACGTACATAGGATACGCGCGAAACACATAACCCTCTCTGTGTACAGTCGGGTAAAAAGGGAGGGTTCGACACTTTGTCGCAACCTCAAGGCTCCCGTTCGTTAATGTCGCATCCTCCCTCACAAACTTTTTTAACTTTTTATCTGATCCGAAAAAAGTCATTGAAATTATTATTTTTTGTTTAAAACGTATAAATGCAACTAAACATACCGTAAACTGGGGTTACTTTGTGCCATGTTTTTGAGGTTTTATGAAAAAAAAAAAAAAAAAAATAATAATAAGATATATAAGCCTTCAAAGTGTGGCACTAACGAAATCCTTCGCTAATCTTGTCAAAATGTAAGTTTGGTTGAATTTTACCCAATATACCATTAAAACAGATGATACAATTTTTTATAAAGAAACAATTGAAGGACATCTATTTACGAAATAAAAACTAAAAGCGTTAAAAATAAAAATTTTAAAAAGATATGTCGGGGACGCTATAAAGACTATAAAGTTTTGTGTCGGTCCATAAATGATATTGTTACATTCAGGCTGGGATTCGAAAAGATAAAACAGTATTCTGTTTAACTTTGCCAATAAAATCACTTTATTTACACTTTCTACTTATTCACTTATTTAGTACCACGACAATATCACTTAAATCGATTCTTAAACGTTTCAATCCAATCGCTTTATTCACTGTATTACTTTACACTTATTTATCTCACAACCGATTACTCTTTCGAACTTAACAATCGCGGGCTAAAAATCAACTGTACATCTCTGTTGTCAACGCGCCCCTTTTATATCCGCGCTGCCACCTATCAGCGAATATTCCAGAAGTAGATATATTCCAGATGTATATTCCAACTCCTGTCTAGATGGTTCTAGAATTAGCTTGACAGATTCCAGTCTCCAATTGGAAGTGGAACTCGGAGGGAAACCGAGTGCCCGATTCACCACAATTCCTAAGTGTCTGATTCACTAAGTGCCTGATTCACTAAGTGCCTGATTCACCACAATATTCTGCATTCAGGGCCAGGCATGTTTTTCTGAAAAGGAGTTTATTTCCTCCATAATTATGTCGTAAAGCTTTGCCAATTCGTCTTAGATCAAGAAAAGTGACTGGAAAACCATAAGCGGATGTAGTAATAACTCTTTTTCTGCACTGAAAACGGTTTGACGTCCCGCAACATTTGAATGAGCATCTTATCATTTATTTATTAGAGTACTCCTTTTCGTACGTACTTTTCGCTCGTTTTTTGAATTGAAATTCGTCCACTTTGGACTTCCTTCCAGCACAGATTTTTTCAAAGCTTCCTGGAGAAATTGCTGTAGGGCTGTCCTCCTATCTTTTTTATGTATAGTTTCGAGGCATTTCGGCTCAATTCTGGAACCTTCAATTTTAAAATTAAAAAGTTAGGGGTTTCTTTAGACCAAGAACGTTGTACGTGAAAAAGAAAATCAATACCCAGTAACTTTGTGCCAAGTTAAACACCAAGGATGGTGGCACAAAGTTACCCCATGAACTTGCGACCTTATTGAAAAGGGGACGTAAAAATTAAAACAATAGGTTTTGCTAATATTAACTTTAATATTATTTATCACAAATAAATCATAAAAAAATATAACCCACTTTCAATTCCGTAGCGATTATAGTTTTTTGGTTGTAGATGAAATTTGTCGCACTAGAATTTTTTTCGGCAAAAATTTGATTTTGAATTTCATGTCATTATTCAAAAACGTAAAATCAAAGAAATTGATGAATATAAAATATTTACTGGAAAGCTTTTCTAGCAGCCTTGCACATTGAAAAAACGTTCATATTTTATGTAAAAGTATTGGTAAAGTCAAATTGAATGTACAAAAGTACGGTTGGCACAAAGTAACCCCAGCTTACGGTACCTTAAAGAACTTTCAATTTTTAAAAACCGTTGTAGTATTTTTTTAATAGACACTAAAACTCACTAGCTGAAAATAATAATTTTTCTTTGCTGGTTTTTATGTGCATTTACTTCCACGTGTTTAATACCATAGAGGATTTTTAATAATGCATTCGCACTGGTTCAGGGTTACGGTTTTTGCGTAGATTAAGAGCGATACGAAGAATCCCATATGTCGAAGCCTCCCCCTTCTACCCTACTACGAAAGTCACAATCTTTGCGGTGAGAAAAATTCTCAACTCGTTACTATATATGAACATATACACAGCCAATTTCATTAAAAGTGAGTATACTATCACCTAGCGGTTGCTTGTCGCAGATTTGTATACCAGCGCTATGATTGATGGGCTACCGCAAGACGACAAACATCTGCTGCCGTATACGCCATTTTTTCGAAACTGTCATCAGAAACTACGCGTTTGAAGTTTAATTCCATTAACTACGTCGACCGACGTTTCGCGCTTGAATTAAGAAGGGCGTAAAGGGAGAATTTGACAAACTATAAACTCTGGTATACACTCGCCAATGGCTTCTGTGGTAAAAATGATGATGAATTTTCGTCACGCTTTCTTTAAAGCATTCACCCACGCTAAGGGTGCGTATTTCCAACTACATAGGTATATTCCACCATAAGAAGAAAACTTAAAACTTAAAATTGGTTCCGTGTCGGAAAGTTTTCTATTCCGTTCCGAGCTAATGACCCGATATTTATCTCTCTAAATAAATGAATATTATATACAAAAACAACGTCGATTAGTCAGTCAGAGATAACAGAAGTGTCATACGCCATTTCCCTGCGAATGCGATAATTCCGCAAGTAGAAAGATAGATGAATCAAAATGTTCTAAAGAGAAATTTCGCTACTAGGCGCTAAGAAATGTAAAAACGAAAACGTCTTGCTTCACAATTCGTTCCGTGCCATACGTATCTTTAGTACAACAGAAAAAAGTGTAAACAAAAAATCACGGGGAAGCCATTCGTATATGTACACGAACAGAACCACATGCACGGGGGTTGCGAATACAAACCAGACCCAGTACCCAGACGACTAAAAATAAAACACATTTAAAAATCGTATGCAAAACAACCGGAATTGTTTAATATTTAATGAAGAACGCAATCTACTTTTACATTCCGCTTTTGTGAGGATATAGAAGAAAGTTTTGCCGCTACTTGTTGATTCCGGAATGACGACGGAAGTGTCTATGCAATTTCAAAGACATGTTGAGGGGGAAAAGTTTCCCAGTAGGGTGAATGGGAAGCGGAATTTCTGATAATTAAAATGCAGCACTTTTATTCATTTTTAGCTTGTTTTTTTCTTTCTGGTCGATTTAATTGAACTGGTGTCACGAGGTTTTAATTCTAAAAACAAAGCAATTCATAATTGTATGGGTGTGTTGTGTCCTCCCATCACTGTCATCTGTCATCGTAGTTGGGCGACGCATGGTTTTCCATTTTTATCGGGATTAATGAATAGAGTCACTTGAGTGCTGATGAGTTAAAAATAAATTGCGAAACAAAAAATTGTGTAGCTGACCGATGGGGGCGATCGAATCAACGACCTTCGCGTTATTAGCACGATGCTCTAACCAACTGTGGCGGCCATTTATTGAGGTCGATGGTATTTTTTACGGATCCACTCGGAAGCCGGACGAGTGAGGGACATGTGACGAAGAGGGACAAATGGTTGAAATGCAATCTCCTTGTGTCCCAAAGTCTATATCGTACCATTTCCAAGAGCAAAACACCCGGAATACATAGGAAGAGACTTAAATAATCCATCGGCCGACATAAAGACAGGAACCTTACTTATAATCATTTTTAACCTTCACACTAAATATTTTTTGGGTTACAATATGAAATTTTGTGGGGGAAATTTCACCATTGTAAGTGGGAAAAATTTAGTCTGGACATTAAAAATGATTATAAGTACCGCAGGGGACTTTCTGAGCTTTCTACTGTAACCATCTCCCTGAATCTTCGATGTTCAGTATCCCATCTTGTTGACAGCATATATTTTATTTTGCATTTTACTTTATTGTACTAATCACATAATTTATACCTCTCTCTTTACAGCTCCAATCTGATTTAATCTCCCCTGAGCAACAATGGCCGCATCACTCCTAATCGCCTGTGGCCTCAGCGAACAGAAACTGCCTCCATACATCCACATAAGTGAAGAGTCGAATATGGATGGCGGATTTCTGATCACTTCGATTCTCGGCCAACGCCTAAGAACACCGTACGTAACCACAATATTGGTTGGACTACAACACGGCTATGAGCACTACCTAAACGCTGGCATGCGGCTCGGCTACAACTTGACCCTGTTCCTGGAAAAGAAGTTCTTTATTATCGACGCACTCAAGGGCATTCATTACAACCAATGGAAGTCCAAATGGCTGACCGAAGGCGATGCAATTTCCAATAAATTACTCGAGCACATTCGCAAGAAACTGGAATCGGCAGAGACTGGCACATCCCTGACGTTCATCGTCGACAACCTTTCGATACTTTTAAATTTGGGCGTAACCACGGAGAGTTTAATGCGACTCTGTCAAGACTTGCGTACCATTGCTATGGAGAATCCTGGCCTGACTATTGTCACAAAGCTGAGCACCACCGATGTGCAAGAAGTGCTCGACAACAACATCGCCAAGCTGGCAGATGTCCACATTCGGGTGAAACAGCTCAAGAGTGGAGTCTTTCGCGAGGTCGACGGGAAGCTGTCTGTAATTCGGGAAACCACTAATGGCTGCTATGAATTGATGGAACAGCAAAAGGAGATTTTGTACAAAGTGAATGAGAGAAGTGTAAAGATTTTCAGTCCTGGCGAGGTTGGCGTAAAAGTTTAAGCAATTGCAGTAATAAATATGTATTTTCCTTAAAGTTGCCGTTTTTATCCCTCTGCAGAGGACAACAAAGAAGAACGATTTGTAACAAAACAAACGCCAGGGGCTTGCTCAGTGTGTAGGTTGCTGGCAGATTCAAGAGTTCCAGGGAACTACACTACCCAACTGACTGGTCGATTTTAGATTGTAATCATTAATCCTTGTTTTTTGCGTGGGGGATATTTGAGTGGACATTTTTTTTTTTTGCCACTTAAGGGTGTGGCTTTTTAGTGGCCACTAAGCCTGAACACTTTCATTCATTCATGCTATAACTGTCGTGGGGTGTATCGGAATTTATTGATAGCGATGTGTGTAGTTGATTGCAGTTCAAGGACTTAAACGAATCGTTTGCCAAAAAATTTGAATGCGAATCATCGCGTTTTTAAGGATTACGATATGTGTGGCAATGGGAGTATTTTTTAGCTGCGCATGGGGGGCGCGATTTGAAAATTTGATTGATTACCAGAGAGATATAATTTTGGGGGAAGAAATAAACGAGCTTAGAAGTGCAATGCCCGTATGTAATCGTTTGAAGGACATGGTGGCATCTAACGTATGATTGAAGGCTTCGGTGGGAAACTCAATTAGACTTGAATTGGAAATAAGTATTGAATTTGCTTAGGAAAGTGAGTATTACTGTACAGCCAAAAGAAGGAAACGTATTTGATTTCATGTTGTTGAAGTTAAATTCCGTTTCTTTTGCCACAACTCCTTCACTTTGAACGGTGCTCATCTTATGTTAGTCTAAAATGTAAATTGTGGTGATATGTGTATAAGGAAACTGACAATAAAAATGATTTTCTACAGCTGGATACAAATTATGTATATTGAGCTGATATAATCAGTGAACAGAGGGAGTCCTCATATGGAATAACTTCAAATAATGGACATTGGACACTTGTATATAATTGGAATTTAAGTCTCCCAAAATACAGTCATTATGGAAGCGATGATTCTTCAATGGCGATACAATTGAGAGGAGAATTACCCAGACTGGTTTACTAGGTACTTTACAATGAAACTAAACTATTTACAAGTAACAAAGTCAGTGGTTGGAGGTACAAGTGTCGTAGCAGTACTAACCTCCGATGAATACTTAGTCCAATGTTAAAACGTTTGATACTCTAAGCAGGCTTGAAGAAACTGGGATTGTTTTATTAAATTTATTTACAGTGCAACATATTCCTGTTTGATATAATATAACTCATACTTAAATAATAAATAGTACCTTAGAAATGTTGACAACTCGTAAGTCGTCGCCAGTTTATTAAATCTGCAAAGTGTTCAAGATAAAAGTAACGAAAGTAGAATCTTGTCAGCAAACACTGGTGCTCTACGAATCTCCGTCTTTTCTCTAAATCATTGGATTAGTTCAAAAATGTTTCACTCCAACGTCAAGAGTTTCATTAATAAACAGGTTACAGTGTTTGTTGGATGCGTCTTCAACCGTGTAAGTAATTTCGATTCTTGCGCAAAACCATTACTTATTTATTTTGATTTACAGAAACGAAAAATAAACCCGAGAATGTACTAAGCTCTTAAATAGCAAAACATCGCAGTTGGAGTTGAAATGAAGTTGTCCTATGGAAAAACATTTTGTAGTTTGTTACCCTTCTAATGAGTCGATAGAGTTCGGATTTTTCTTTCAACATAAAGGCCACCTGAAATTTGATCAATACTATGAATCATTTTTAATGTATTCTGAGTAAAAGACAAATCAAATGGTTGGATTCCATAGACCACTAGAAGTCTATCGAGGTATCCGTTCGGAATCGAATTTTCTCGACCTGTACGAAATTCCATTCGGGATATCCGTTCCGATATAGCTTTCGGAACAATTCTCCGATATTAGGGCACCTTGCCACATATTGTGAACCGCGTTATACCACTCACTTTTGACAGCTACATTTGACATTTTTTCGAAGTTCTCTGACAACTAATGCTGCGGAATATTTTAATGTGAAATGAACGCGTTTATATGCTTCATTTATTTTGTTCCGAAACGGATACTTCGAACGCAATTTTAGTGCCGATCAGGGGTCGAATTGCCACTTCCGTGAACGAGCTATCCGTTCACGGAATTAAGGTAGTTTTACATCTGAAACAAAAAACAAATTCCGTCACGAAATGCTCGATCACAGAGGACGCGATTCGACCCCAGGATTTGACTCTCGTATCGGAATTGTTCGGTTGTGAACGTTCTAGATGAAGGATTGCCAGCGAACTGAAAGTTACATCTAGTTTTGTTTACACATCGTGTAGATTACATTCGAATAACCTGCTAGGTTAGGTATTTTGTCCTTAATCATGTGTACCTGCTAAAAACGTTAAATTTTGCGTACACTCTTGCGTATGTGGAACATTTTTAATCAAAAAACTTGTTAAATTGTAACTTACTTACTTACTTAACAAATTGGCGAGGAAAACAGATTTTTCATGTCTCATGAAAGGGACGGACCCATATTCTTTCACAAAGACTTCTTTGAGGTACGAAGTTTACATAGGTAGCTTTATCTATAGGTATTTAAAAAAATTAAATTGTTGAATCGTAAGACCGCCCGTAACTCAAGAACGGATCGTCCGATTTGAGCTATTTTTTCTTTGTTGTGTTTGTCTACGGCTAAGAAAGGTTCATACGGCAAAAAATTGGAAAATTTTAAAAGGAAATTGAAAAATTCGTAAAATATAATGTTCTATACATTTTGTAGGGGAATTTTATTTTTTTCTTTTTGTTTTGATTGCAACAACTGTGAGATCGTGTTTGTCAAAAATTCTACATAAATTTAACCAGCTATTTAGTAGATTTTCTTTATAGAAGCAATTTTTAGCACGGGCAAAGCCGGCCGGGAACGGTTTGTATTATGTATTTCCAGAATGTTTAATTTAAACTAAAAAACTGTTTCTGCAAAGCGATATATGTTTCCGTATAGCTAACCCACTACATAGGAAAATATGAGTTGGTAGCATGTTTCTCAATGAAATGACAGCACCACACCTCCATCAGACAGACTCAGTCTGTTTTCCGTTGAATGAGGTGCATTATTACGGCGAAATAGAAGCTTTCGATTTCCAACTACAACGTCTGCGATGGGCTTTTTCGAAATTCCAGTCAATTTGACGTTAGCTTTTAGGTTTCGAAATGTATCTGAAGGAGAATATTCTGTTGCTTCTACTTCTACTGAAACATTATTTCTTTAATTGAAATTAACGACATGTTGTTACCTACTTCTTCTTACCCGACTGGACACAGGGAGGATTGTGTTTCGCGCGTATCCTATGTAGGTACGTTCCTACGTGACGCCCTGTACTCAAACTCATTAAATTATAAACTATTTGCATTAAAGATTAAGAGCAGCAACACCATTATTTTAAAGATATTGTTAAGATTAGAGCGCTCGCTAAGAGCCAGTAAGCTAGAATAAGATATATGTTAGATTTAAATTAGATTTACTAGTTTTTGTCTAGTATGAAAGTTAAAAAAAAAAAGAATTAGTAAAAATGAACACCATTTGAAATCATTTTTAAAGTTACGTTAACCTTGAAAAACAATAATGATGCAAATAAAACAAAGAAGAGAAATATGAAAAGAATCTAATTCGTTGTTGGATAATCAAATAGATCAGGTATTCAAAAAGTTTCAGTAGATACTTATTTCATAATTAACCATTTTATTTAAATGATATGATAATGTGGCTGGTTTGCGATAGACAGAATAAGACGTTGACGACGAGAAATTCTAAAACTCTAAGGAAACTTAAAACATCTGTTGAGCTTTTCTTCGGTAACAAAAATGAAATGGATAAAAAATCGAAATCATTCCCAGCAAGGACAAAAAGCGAATTACAATCATGATGATGGCAGTAAAGAGGGAACATTTTTTTTAACGCACATTTATACTAACATTAGGGTGTCGGAAAAACCTACAGATAGGTACCTACATACTCTTAACATCAGGGAATACTATATCTCGGTTCCTACTTGAGTGGATAAGTGGGATTTAGTATAGAAAGTATGAGAATATGCTTTGATAGGTACTGTATATTGTATATACAGTCCGTTCCAAATGAATAGGTACAAACTTTTTCAAATTTATGTGGCTCATTATTTCCGCATAGTGTACATGAATCTATCATTTGATGGTGCTAACTATTTGTCTATGGTATTGTTAAAAGGAATGAGAAAGAATAATTCAAAAAGCACCGTTATTTTTTCTCTGGCTCTATTGCAAAGCATTTCATACGGAAAAATGCAGTTTTTTTTTTTGCGTCAACTGAATAGGTAAATATCTTCAAAGTTCACGTGTGTTCCGAGAAGATTGACCCGTTTAAACATTTTTGGAGATTTTCTGAGTGAATTTATTTATTTAATTGTAATTTCTTTGTAAATTTTGAGAACGATGGGTAGAGCAAAATCACTTAGCAGTGTTGAGAAGGCTAAGGTCGAATTACTTAAGGAACAAGGATTAACCGGGCGTGCTCTAGCTACCAAAATTGGACGAGGCTTTAATTTGATCTATTCGTACTTGAGAAATAAAGAGTCGTACGGGAAAAATATGAAAGGAGGTTCTAAAACGGCCCCAACAGCGGCTGAAAATAAAGCAAAAACCGGGTGTTAGTGTTTCGACGGTAAGAAGAGTGATCAACTGTGCCAATCATTTGAAACGGTTTTAACTTAAGAAGAAACCACCGATAAACCATGAGCGGAAGTGTATGTGTCTGGATTTTTCTATAGGCACCGTATGGCTTGGCAAGAAGAATGGCGTTACGTTGTTTTTTCAGATGAAAACAAGTTTAATTTTCATGGGCCTGACTTAATTACTACTTTCACGGTGTGAAAAAAGAGGAACGTTTTTTAGCCCGACATCATAGCCGATAGGGTGGTGTTATGGTGTGGGGAGCGGTTACCTACTACGGAACTGTTGAACTCGAGTTTCAAACAGCAAAAATGACCGCGACAAAAGGGAATATTGAAAAGAAATTTTCCTAAATTCAGTATTTTTTTTTGGAGCGATAAATTGGACTTTCCAGCAGGACAACGCACCTATCCACATGGCGCGGATAGTTAAAAACTGGATAAGGAAGCAAAATGTGGGATGAAAAACGTATGGGGACGGTTAGTCCGAAAAGTGTACGAGTCTGGTCATCAATTTGAAGACAGAGGATCTCTAATTGCCGCCATTAAATTAGCCTGGAGAGAAATTTCGCTGGAATTGTTAAAGTCACTTTATGATTCCATGCCAGATCGAATTTGTGAAGTTATCATGAACAAAGGAGGCAGTACCCACTACTAGAATCAATAAATGACATGATTTGATAAGAAAAACCTGTTTTATTTCATTCCAATGGGAGTTTTCTTGTGATATCATTTTGTACCCATTCAGTTGACGGCAAAAAACTGCATTTTTACGTATAAAATGCTTTGCGAGAGTGAGAGAAAAAATAACGCTGCTTTTTTAATTATTCTTTCTCATTTCTTTTAACAACATCATAGGCAAATAGTTAGCATCATCAAATGATAGATTCATGTACATTATGTGGAAATAATGAGCGACATAAATTTGAAAAAGTTTGTACCTATTCAGTTGGAACGGAGTGTACAACCGTTTTTGCTTGAAAGTAGATACTCATACCTAACAGAGGTGAAACTTAAGGAAATCTTCCCGTTTTGGTATACGGATGCTTAACTGTAAGTCGTTGGTATTGGAAGCAATTGAAAATATCTCTTTGAAAAAAATGGAATGGAGTCAGGATGAAATAGTGTTCCTTAAACATCGATAGTTTTACATTTCGATAGTATCGATAGTTTCGGAATAAAACTATCGATAGTATCGATAGTATCGATAGTTTTATATGCTTACGATTTCCTAAGGACGGGGTGTAAATTTGTCAATAATTTATTAATAAAAAAAACATTTAAAAACAAAGATATTTACCGAAGCAGCTGTGGCAAAGAAATGTTTTAAAAGGACTCGCATTTGTATTTTATGATAGTTTTATATAAGATAAGACTGTTATGCCAATCACGAATATTCGTATATGACAACAGGCAAATGACGAGATTAGCTCTCAAATGACCCAATTGTCAGGATTATCAAATTTGTGTATTAGACTACATATATGACCAAAATTACCAATATGGTCATTTGAGGCATTTGTTATTTATTACCAAATGTTGTAGCAGGGTTCCACAAAAAGAGAGAACGAAATGAACGCCGATGACAAAAAAATAATTATTGTTCCATCAAAAATGCCACCAATGCCATAACGAAATTTCAATAAAGTGCATATGGGCATATAGGGCTTTATGCTGGCATTCGTGCTTATTGTCCGATTACACTATATGCTATTTGGGCATTTTTATCTGTCAAAATCAGCCTGGTCACTAAGCACTAAGGTCATTAGATAATTTGCCCAAGCCCATTACATTCGGCCCTAGCGAGGTATGCTTCGGAAACGACAATTCTCCGCAACGCATATTCTTTCGGAGGCTCAAGTTCCATTCGAGGAACTTAGCTGTCAAAAATTTAACAATAAAATGCACTTCATCGTACTTCAACGTAATTCGCCATTCTACGTTACAAAATGTCGGAACAATTCTCCGAACAGTTGTTTCGAAGAAAACCTCGCAGCAAAAATCCTCCGAATCGTACCTATATCTTTTATCAGAGATCTTTTAACGTAGAAGTAACGTTTGCTTTGAATATGTGGTCATTTATATGCGTATCGATAGTATCGATAGTTTTTTTGAACCATCGATAGTATCGATAGTAAAAAACTATCGATACTATCGATAGACTATCGATGTTTAAGGAACACTAGGATGAAAACACAGCATGGCACTTATGGGAAAGCCCACGAATGTTATTGGATTGTCGATTGTTCTAGGAAATTGTGAATTTAACTTTTACTACTCTGGCTACTGAAAGTATGTACTGAGTGTACGTACATACTTTCTAAATAATCACCTCGATTACCGTTACCGTTTTCGATTCAAAATAACACGACTCTTCCAAATCGGTATCATGCTTGTCCTTAGAACGCACATCCACATGCAGGCGTTCGTTTTTGGTGGAAAATTTGCTGTTTTCATTCATAAACATTTTCAAAATCTTCAGTTTGATTGCGTATGTCCGTTGGATAAGTGAGAACAAAGACAAAAAAAAAACAACGAATGAAAACCAATCTGAAGTTCTTACTTCATTAATGGAGAAGATCTGGCAAAAGCATTCTGCAAGAAGTTAAATAAGTTCGATTTTGAACGTTTTTGAAATGGTTTTGCTGGAACTTTTAGTAGCTATGGTCCTCCGACAAGACCTGGCATTTATGGGACCAACTGGAAAGGGTTGGCGAAAGGCACTATACTAATTTTGATAGCGAATATGTATTTTATATAATCTGTATTTTCTTAGGTTTGGCAAGAGTTAATATACAAAGTGAAAGAAAAATTAGTTCACAACAGAAAGGAGTCTTGAGCAACCGGAGGAGGCAACTTTAAACAGTATCGCCTTAAAATAAAGCTATTTCGAATTTGCTCGCCTTCGAAAAAATGTTAAATCCGGAAGGTGTGGTCATAGGAGCTTCAATAGTTCGAGCTAGAACATAATATAATATGAACTATCAGTCGACAGCGCAGACATTTTCCACACCAATAACATCACAATGGAATGATTTCTCTGAAACGTCAGCCATCGATCTCATCGCAAACTTGCCAACACCATATTCACTTTCTTGTACCATCAAACATACTTGTACCTGGACATACTCCTGCATAAAAAAAAACCGTGTCTTCGTCGAAAACTTAAAATTGCACTCACGCCTAAAAATAACCAGTTTTCGTTTGACGTTTCAATCACCTGTGAGACACTAGTCGTGAAACTTCTGTGTAAACTATTTTATTTACCAATTTCGATCGCATTAACAAATAAAATGAATTCAGAGTATTTAAAAAAATAATATTAGCCCATCAGCTAGTGTGGAAAATGATTTTAGGTAGTTGTGAGTTCTGACATTTGTTCGGTCAGCTGCTCTGCTGAACGTTGCAAAAGGTGTATTTGTTTCAACAACGCAACGATTCGAAGTCGTTTTCGTGATGTTTCCGTGAAAAAGGACTTCCTCACTATCTGAACTGTAAAACATTTCAATGCTATTCAACTAATAAATTTTTTGAAAATTGAAATCTTTCGAGAAGTTAAGGCGAGAAACAGATTAAAACAGCGACGGCAACAGCAACAGCGAATTTTTGACAGCTTTAACGTTCACTTCGCTGTCGATGTTGCTGTGCTAATGTGTTCAAAGTAATTAAAATACATTGGTTCTAAAAAGTTCTTGCTGCTGTGTTAATCTGTTTCTTCGATAAAACATTTCAACACAAATTTATTCTCGGAAAAAACAGACGTTTTGACAGTTTCATCATCAAGCTACCTACCAATCCGTCGAAAAGATTTTACTACATTCTAGTCGTCTACAAATCTGCTTCAAATTCGTCGGGTCGTCTGTGTTAAGTAGGTAATCAGGATTGAAAACCGACACGACTCAAGAAACGACAAAAGTCGTTTTCGACAAACGACAACGGTAATCGAGGTGAATGTTATTCGCATTTATACAAAGAGAATTTACACGTGAGGTACCACTTAAGCCACGTCCGATCGCCACGCCTGACCAAGAAGAAGAGAGAGATATTTTCTTTACTAAGCTTAAACTCCCGCGATAGGAAAAACAAGATGGACGCGCCACGTCAGCGGAACTGCTGTCAGATCGAGCTGCGAGTGAAGGTCATCGATAACATACATTCCGAATAAAAACAACAGAGGACACTTCGAATGAAAACGATGTGTTCGACGGAGTGAAAGTCGACGCCACAAGTACTTACCATAACATAATAAAAGGATAATTGAAAAGAAAATGAGCGGAGTGAAAATTGACTTGAAAGAGAAACGGGTTTTGAGATTTCGATAATAAGATGTAAGAATGCAGAGGGATATGGTTAATGGTTATAATTGTTGTTATCAGTTTCATGTTAACTAACTCATTGGTTCGTCTGCTGTTTTGAAATTAATATGTCCAAATATGTGGTATGTGGTAGTTTCAAAATATTCTATAAATCTAGCTCAGGGATCAAAAACATTTGCTCAATGCGGTTCCTCAATCTGCAAAGGAACGAATATTTCATCACACTCAACACAATTCATAGGATGACATGCAGCAGTGGCACATCGTTTTGACATCAGGTATAGGCAAGAGTTGGACAGACTTTCAACTTATTTTTATTCCACCTCGACATGCCAAAACAAAATCGGCAAATAATTCACCAATAATTATAAAATATCCCAAACTACCACTTAAGCTAATTAAATTCGTCCCCCAATGTCAGTGACTTCCTTTAAATTAGTACTGCCTTCCTTTTAAGCTCACTGCCAATTATATACGTTTGGCTGTTCATATAGATACTAATTGCGAAAGTCTCCCAATTGTTGGTAAACATTTGACCCCCTTTGACATAACCTACACTGACCAGTTTCCTGGCAAACGTCACGTCCAAAACCTATTTATTCTGATGAGCAATGGACCGGGAACTTGAAGTTGTTTGATGTGATGTGTGGTTTTGCTGACCCTTATTCCCCTCGGCTCAAGAGAAATGCGGAAGAAGTTTCCGTTCAATCAGAACACCTTGCAAAGAATTTTTTGTTTCAAAAAGCATTTTGCCCTGCGAACACCACATCTCTAAGCAAAACTAGGCAAACTATACACCAGCATCAGCTAATGGGCGTCACGTTTTTTCTCAGAAGAATGCTGTCTTCGTGACCGAGTCGTACCTATCGTATATTTCATTGAATGCGAAAGTGCGTCCACTCACGGCATCGCTTGCTTCTCTCTGTAAACAGGTTGATGTGAGCTGGTTGAAAAATCTTGGCATTCAAGACATGAGATTGACTCGGGGTTGAAAAGAATGTTTATCGATTTCGATGTTCAGGTAGTGAGGAAGCAATTCTAATGGTAATACAGACGGGTGTCTTTATTGTTATCCATGGGGTTTGCTCGTATATCAGTCATGTGCGGCAAGGCGCACACAATTGGAATAAGATGACCGCCACTCTTGTGAAGATTATGATTGATGATAAGATGAGCGAGGAGTATTATACGAAATATGAAAAAGATTCAAAGCTTATGGCAGATATTATGCGGTAAATCCTTGGTACAATTAGACAGCTACACATCGCAGTGAAGGACGAGCTGTTTTTTTCTAAAATTAACTCGTTATGAAGGACAACATAGCGAGATACACTTGAAGGCTTTTGCTTTAGCTGGTTTTTATTTTTAGGAGTGAGATGCGCATCCACTTCGGCACAGGGACATATAGTCCCGAACTTTTATCGTTGACAATGGCACATAAGTCCCGAATGAAATAAGACAATAACAATTCATTTTTAAGTACTTACTTTACTTACTTAGGTGGCGCTACAGTCCGGGGTGGACCTGGGCCTCAACCAATACGCCTCTCCAGTTAGCGCGATCTTTGGCTAACTGCCTCCAGTTGCGCACTCCAAGTTGGTTGAGGTCCCCTTCCACTTGCGCGCGCCACCTAAGGCGAGGTCTTCCTCTACTGCGTTGTCCCTCCGGGTTAGAATCGAAGACTCTTCGGGCCGGAGCGTTGGTGTCCATTCGCTCTACATGTCCCAGCCATCTTAGACGACTGATGCGTACTTTTCTGACTAGGTCGATGTCGCTGTACAGCTCGTAGAGTTCGCTGTTAAATCTTCTCCTCCAAAGCCCGTCAACGCAAACGGGACCAAAAATCACTCAAAGAATTTTGCGTTCGAAGCGACCAAGAAGATCCTCATCTGTTTTTGCTAGGGTCCATGCTTCTGCGCCATAGAGCAGGACAGGGATGATGAGAGTCTTATATAGAATCTCCTTAGTGCTTCTTGACAAGGCCTTACTAATCAATTGCCGTCTTAGGCCAAAGAAACAGCGGTTGGCAAGTGTGATTCTTCGTTTCATTTCTGATGTGATGTCGTTATCAGAGTTTATAGCGGAGCCGAGGTAGACAAAGTCCCTAACTACCTCAAAGTTATAGCTGTCTATCGTGACGTTCTGCCCGATTCGTCGATGTCGTGTGTCCCTTCTTGTTGACAGCATATATTTTGTTTTACCCTCATTCACCACTAAACCCATTTTTGCCGCTTCTGTACTAATACTTGCAAACGCATGACAGCTCGCTGTGTTGTACCAACAATGTCAATGTCGTCAGCGTATGCAAGCAGTTGCACAGACTTATAGAAAATTGTGCCTCTGGTGTTGGCTTGTGAGTTTCGCACAATCTTCTCAAGAATGATGTTGAAGAAGTCACATGACAGCGCATCACCTTGTCTAAATCCTTTTTTGACATCAAAGGTCTCGGTGAGATTGTTTCCGACCTTTACGGAGCAGCGAGCGTTCTCCATCGTCATTATGCACAATCTGACAAGTTTGGCAGGGATGCCAAAACTAGACATGGCTCTGTATAGCTCGTCTCTATAAACGCTGTCATATGCGGCCTTAAAATCGACAAAAAGATGGTGAGTATCGATCTGGTATTCTTGGGTTTTTTCCAGGATCTGCCGTAGTGTGAATATTTGATCGGTCGTGGACTTACCGGGCCTAAAACCGCACTGATAGGGACCTATCAGATCGTTGACGAATGGTTTCAGGCGTTCACACAATACAGCAGACATGATCTTATACGCAGTGTTCAGGAGACTGATGCCTCTGTAGTTGGCGCAGTTTAGAGGGTCTCCTTTCTTGTGGATCGGGCAAACAATGCTGAGGTTCCATTCATCAGGCATACTTTCCTCTAACCAAATCTTGGAGATGAGTTGGTGTATGCACTCTACCAAGTCATCTCCGGCTGCCTTGAAGAGCTCGGCAGGTAAGCCATTCATTTTTAAGTGCAATTCTCAAAAACATCGATTTCATAGAAATTTTCTTGTACTGAGGAAAATGATGGGAAGTTCATTATCAGTGAAATTTTAGGACCGGATATCCTTTTCCAGCACTTTAAACAACTTTTAAATCCAATTACGGATACATGCGTGGTCCACTATGCACAACCGGCCATTGACAACGAAGAATTGGATGCACCAATTACCTACCGTAGCGGAAATAGAAACTGTAGGAGTTTGAAGGATGTTAAAGCACCTGGATCGGATGGAATCCCTTCGGAATTCTATAAAAACGGAACACCCCAGTTGACTAAGACACCGGAAGAATTATTTAATAATGTCTTGGAAAATGGTGTGGTGCCACAACAGTTCAAGAAAGCTTTGACTTTTCCGATTTTTAAAAAAAGGTTGCAGGTCTGAGCCTGCCAATTACATATAGAGGCATATCGTTTTTGAATGCGTCGTATAAAGTATTTACAACTGTATTACAAAAGCGACTAACTTCATTGATATAAACACTAATGGTCGGCTGAATGAATTCCAAGCCGGGTTCAGGCCAGGGTATTCAACAGTGGATCAAATCTTTGTATTCAAAAGCAACGGAAAAAGTTGTATGTATTTTCTGTGGACTTCAAAGCAGCTTTTGACACGAAAAACGGGTTTCTTAATGTATAAGCTCTTTGTCAAAGTAATGTCTAAAAAGTTTGGTAATACAAAACATTTATGAAGTAACGCTTGCAGCTGTATGGACCGTAGAAAATGCGTTGTTATTTGAACGGCGAACAGATCGAAGTCGTTAAAAAATACAACTACCTTGGCATGCTTTTCACACAAAACCTAAGCATGGATGAACACCTGAAAGGCAAGCTTCAAAAGGCCAAAACCGTGATAAATACAACTTGGAGAAAATGTTTTGCAAACAAGTAT
The DNA here is from genome assembly GCA_946477585.1 of Cheilosia urbana. Lineage (NCBI taxonomy): Eukaryota > Metazoa > Arthropoda > Insecta > Diptera > Syrphidae > Cheilosia > Cheilosia urbana. Next base: position 141,752,482 of record OX297853.1, read on the forward strand.
ATTTATCTCATAGCAGCAAGTTTCGTGTTTTCGAGGCGGTCGCAGAGTCATCATGTGGGGCGGAAACCGGTTTGGGGAAGTGGAAAAACTACTGAGATTTTATATCCAAAAAGATATTCCATTTGTCACTCAACACCCCAAACTATGTCATAATACTGGAGACTGGTCTCTCTTCACTGGCTTCAAAGACACTTAAACTTCATGTGGACTACATTTTTAAAGTCTTCAATATGCCTTTTTTTTTATATACCTATATATACTTCTCCCGGGAAAGGCGAACCTATAACGCTTCAACAGCGCCCCGAGATGCCTGCAGATGTATGTTTGCTCTGCACTTAAATTGCTGCAAATTGTAGTCTTCTGGAAATATATCCCCAGGAAGCGAGTTCCAAAGTTTGCTTGTCCTGTAACAGAAGGAGTTTTGGAAAATTGATGTCCTCGCGGTTGTCAAGTGTACTGTATGGTCATGAGCATTAGCAGCCTGTCTTGTTGGGCGCCCAAAAGTTGCATTTCGAGGGATAATGTCTTTGAGTTCCTCAGAACATCTACCATGGAAGTACCTATAGAACAAGCATAGGTCAGCGACTTGTCTTGGAAATATTACAAAGACAAGTGGTCTTGGAAGCACTACGATGCAAAAATAGTTGTTACAGTAAATGGAGCGGTCGGAGCGGTCCATACTTCGTTGGTTTGGTCACGTTAAGCGCATGCTTCCAACTCGGATCCCAAAACATGCTATGGAATCCGTGCCTCAGGTAGGCGTCCCCTAGGAAGACCCAGGATGAGATGGTTAGATCAAGTCCGGATTCTCTCCTCGGCCCGTATGGGGATTGCCCCTGATGATCTAGAGTCGGTGGCGCAAGATCGGGAGCTATGGAGGGTCCACTTAGGCATCCTATACCCGCGACCCTATTAATAGAAGAGCAGCCATTGAAAATGAATGAAATGAATGAATGAATGAATGAACAGTCAATGGAATGACCTTGCGCACACGTGTGGAATAAGCCTGGACTTGAATGAAGCAAACCTGGCATCATGGAAGCCAAAGCTGTATCAGTTGATTGCAGGTGTAGATCTTAACTTCAGACAGCAATCGAAAAGAGAAGCACCGGAATCACTGCGTCGATCTATCTATAGTCAGCTGAATTATGATTTGGGGGATCGGAATTACTTCAAAGATAATAACAGCGCCGAGGAAATCTCACTTACAGTAAAACTGCGACCTGCATTACTTCCGCTAAATTATGAACCTCAAAGAGAAGATCTACCGGTATTGTGTAATATATGTAACATGGCGGAGAGGGAGAATATATTTCATTTCATAGGTAGATGTCATACGCTCAGGCAAACAAGGCGGCACTTTCTTGGAATAGACCAAATTCCCGATGAACATACGAGTATCCTAAATATAAACTCAACGAACTGAATGTGACTAGTCTGTTGGCGTATTGTAAGACAGTCTTGGCTTATCGGCAAAAAATTATATCAGAAAGTTTTAAGTTTTGATAGAAAACTCTGGCTTTTATTTTACTAAACTATTATAACAAGAAGTGGCTATTGTAAAAAAATATTGACAATCGGCAGACGGTTACTGCCATGCTTTCTTTGATTTTCGATTAATGTAAAGGATTGTAATCAATTAATTAATTAATTAAATCGAATCTAATCTAATCTACTGAGAAAAAGCATTAAATAGATGTTTTTGAGAATTTGATCCAATAAAAATAAAAAAATCGCGCGATTATGGACCTATGTCCCTGCGCCATCCACTTTGCCATTCAGACAAATCCTCCCTACCTACAACTAACAAGCCGACTTTGGCAATTGAAAAGAGCTTATAATTTCGGCGAAAATACACTTCACTCAGGAGCTCCAAAAACATGTCCACCATGCCAAAAGCCATTCCATCCACAACTAAATGTTAACAACGTTCGTATACAAGCCACCCAAAGTGCTGCGGGTTAAATTGGCAAAAGGACTATTCCTCGCTCGGCAGCATTCAATAGCAGAATTTTATGCCACAAACACTGAAATCGGATTTTAATGGACCACCCAAACGGCGTGTTCGCAGACCGCACCATGAATTAGCAAATTAAAGTGCGATCTCTCTGTACTGAAATGAGAACATTTAAGAGGTCACTTTTAATGATATGGCACCAACCAAAAGAGGACGCCCCCACAACAACTTGTATCATAAAGAAGCAATTTCCTGGTGCAAGGATACTGCTCGGACCATTGTAACGGCTCTAATGCTAAGTGAATGGAGCAACCCGATTATGAAATTTTGTCTCATTTCACCGTTGCCAGGAAGTGAAACGACATAACACGTGAACACAAGGAACACACAAAATATGGTCTAGTATGTACTTAGCTGTGTGAAGTCCTGCGGTAGCAATAGTGATATCTTTTTACGACTGGATACAATTATTTTGGAGGAGATACAGGATAACAGAATTATGAGGCACCTATTTGTCTGACAGTAAGAAGAGGGATTTTTTTTTATATGACAGGGAAAGCGAAATCGGCTTTAACTGTCAGGCGATTTCAAAATACTTGAGCCTTTTTTAAATGTAAATCTTAAGAAATACTGAACGTTTCGAGTAATTGATTCGCATGATATATAGCGCTAGAAGAAGTTGCCATCATAAAATGAATTCAAGTAAAAAATGGCGCTTAAGTGGCATTGCACAAAATGTCCTCTACATATGTTTTTTTTTTTTTTTTTTTTTTCAGAGAACTGAGATGGAAAGAGGCGACTGACAGAGATATTGGAAGTTTGTTTTTAATAAATGCCAGCAGGTAAATTCACACATAAGAAATCTATAGACTGCTAATTTATGTCCGCAACTTGTGCCGATACCAAAAAGAAATATCTATTTTAACACAGAGAACATAGATGGCGTTTAGCTTGGTTCTTAACACCACCTTTGTCAGCTACTGTATTCGTGTGGTGATATTTCAGTTTATTGATTGTTTATGTGCCTATAGTTCTAACTTATGTAAGTATTATATCTTCTTCTATATATATAATTCTTTCGGGGTGTAACTCGATGATGATATAACTCGATAACCCCTGGGACGATTTTCATAATTATTTTTTTGTTTTGTTCGTATTGCTGTATACCAGGTTTATATTTACTTTTTTTTTTTGTCAAAAAGCAAAGCTCTCGCTTTGTACGCACTCGATAATAGAAATAGAACAAAAATAAAGCACTTCAGTGAAAAAGCGGTAGCTTGGCCGACAAGTATTTGATTTTATTTACCTATTTATTTAATTTAAATATAGCTTTTGAATAGAAGTTCGCCGGTTCAGCTAGTTTAATAATAAAAAACATTTAAAAACAAACATATTTTATTCGAATACCGAAGCAGCTGTGGTCAAGAAATGTTTTCAAAGGACTCGCGTTTGTATTTTATTATAGTTTAAGCTATAAGGCTGTATGCCAATCACGCATATGAATGCCAACAAGCAAATGACCAGATTAGCCCTCAAATGACCAAAATGTCAGGATTATCAAATTTTTATATTAGACTATATGACCAAAATTTCCAATATGGTCATTTAAGGCATTTGTTATTTATTAACAAATGTTGTAGTAGGGTTCCACAAAAAAAGAGAACGAAGATGAAAATAATTCACAATTTCACGAACTCAAACACCGGTGACAACAAAATAATTCTTGTTCCATCAAAAATGCCAGCAATGCCATAGCGAAATTTCAGTAAAGTGCATATGGGCATATAGGGCTTTGTGCTGGCATTCGTGCTTATTTTCCAATTACACTATAATGCTATTTGGGCATTTTTATCTGTCAAAATCAGCCTGGTCATATGTGGCATTTAGGTCATTAGAGTATATGCGATATGCCCATGCCCAAGCCCATTACATTCGGCCCTTAGCGAGGTATGCGACGGAATGGAAAATTCTATATTTTGTCACGAGAACGAGAACTGTCAGAAATTGGCAGAACTGACCACTTGGCATACAGTCTAATCTTAAATTTACTAGAGGCGCCCATTTTTATACGTAGAAAAGTAGTACTCCTATTACGGAAGTACTTTTGACGTATGAATATCAGAACCAGTAGGGACTCGCAGCTTTTTGCGACAAATCGCTTTTTTACGTTTTTAATTTTAGTCTTTTAAGTCTGTGCCGAATCCAAATGGCTGAATTAAAATGCGAAGTTTGTTATACTTTCGCACGGATGGCGCTGTAAAAGAAAAATGTCTCTTATAAAAGTCAGGCACCACTGAAATCATGACATATCTAAAAACAATTACTATCGCGTTAAAAACCTGGACTTGCAATAGGCAAATTGTTTTTAAATCTTCGTCATTAGTTCACTGAAAGGCTATTGTCGCACTATATATTGCGTGCGTCGTAGGTATCTGACAAGAAAAACGCTGCTTATGCTGAAGTTGAACATCAGGGGCCTAACTCTGTAATTCGATTCGAAAGTAAAAACTGTTCGAAAGTTGTTTCCGATTCTAATTTCAAATGTTACTCTGTATAACTTTCGAATCGAATCGAAATGTTGTATAGAAACATTGCAACTTTCGAATAAATGTTCCTAGATTCGAGCTGTTTTTTTGTCAAAAATTACATTTTTAATTAAACAAACTATCAAATAATTCGTTTTTGATTATTTAAATTTATTCGTTGATGGTTGAACTTCAATATAAGATAATATTTTAAAGATATAATGCAAATAATTCTTAATTTGCACTAAAATTACGATTTTTAATTCAGTTTAATTTCTTGGCTGTGTCTTTGTCTTCAACTCCAAAATTTGCTTTTTTAACTCCCATTTAGTAACGTTAATTCTGTTATTTTTTCGACTTCATTCTATTTTTTTGCGTCCGCAGTTTTTAAATAGCCCTTTGATAGATCCGGATGGGAACACTAAGGTTATATGGTCATTTCCAACTTAATGGCAAACTCAGTTTTTCTCGGTATTATCGTAAAATAAATGTTTGAAAAAGTCATTTTTTTTTAAATTTAGTTTTCGTTCGTTTACCAGAAAACGGCAATTCCAATTCCAAACGCTTGGAGTTTTAACAATCAGAATATCCCACTTCATTTTCCTTCACACGTTCATCGTTATATTCAGTTTATAAGTGCTAATGCAAATACAAAAACAAATCTCGTCTGAATACTTGCGTATACAATATACATTACTTAAGCCAGCGTCATTAATATATTCCAGTCAAAAATAAAATCATTCCCTAACAGATCGAAAATGAGAAACTCCTACTATGCTTGTTTATATAGCATTGATTCTTAGATCCTCAGATCTTTACCTACCTACCTAATAAAATAAGAAAACAACCAACAAAACTTTTGATAAAAGAGAAAGTTTTGTTCGACCCAGTGCACTTTATTTTTTTTTTTGCGTCCGCAGTTTTTAAATAGCCCTTTGATAAATCCGGATGTTCGTGATTTCCCTTTAAAATAAAATGAAATCATCAAAAATATCGTCATATCAATTATTATTATGTTTTCTTCAATTAATTTATAACATTGTATCCATAAATATTATTTATGTATTTTTTTTAAATATATATTTACATTTAAGGTTTCAGCGAGATTTTTCCGAATGCCAATTAGATATCGGATGAAATTTCATAAATTCGAATGTATTTAGCAACGAAAATCGAGTTGCTAAGTACGAAATTTCCGATTTTCGAGCAAATGTATCTAGATAAATGAAATTCGGATTTCAATTTCCGATTTTCAAATAACGAAGTACATATTTTCCGAATTCGATCGATTTAACTTTAGAATCGAATTACAGAGTAAGGCCCCATGGGAAAAGTTGGACCTCTACCTCTATGGCGATGAAGACATGATGTAGTTGCTCAACTCAAATACTAAACATCGGCAAGTTTGATATTAAAAACATTTGACATATCAATCAGGTTGAGACAGTAGTTGTGAAACTTCAGAGCATTAAAAAATAATATTAGCCCATCAATTAATTGTGGAAAATGACTTTAAGTTGTGAGTTGTGACATTTGTTCGGTTAGCTCTTCTGCTGAATTTGCTAAATATTGCAAACAAGTTGTGTTTATTTCAACAAACCCAACGATTGGAAGTCGTTTTCGTGGTGGCTTTAAGCGACTCCTTTGAAAATTGCAATATGTCTGGGAAAAGTTCTGTCTTCGATGAATTTTCGAGTGTTTTCGGCTCGGCGTGAATAGGGTATAAGAAGTTGTACATGGGCTCTGACATTATAATGGAATTATGTATTAGAAAAAGTTGTTTGGATTTGTTGAATTTAGAAAATCTTTTAATTCGAAGAATTTGAAGTAAAATCTCTTGAACATGTTTTTGATGAGCTCCAAAATCTAAAAACAAGAAGATATAATTTTAGTCTGGCATCACTGATTGGTTATGAAGAAACACAATTTTATTACTTTTTATTTATTAGGTATATTTATGGATTGGGCGCTTTCAAAGCACTTTTTATGTTCCTTTGGCACAAAAAAAAAAAAAAAAAAACAATATTTTTCAGATTTCAGAGCACGTTTGCCAATCTGATTTTTATATTCTCATGTCGTTTTCCATTGGGACCAAAAAACAATCTTTTTTTTTATCTAAATCACTTTTAACGTTCCGTTGGGCAGAAAAATCAATCTTTTTTCGATTTGGATCACTTTTTGCAGATCTCGATATTTTTCCAGATCTACAGACCAATATAATTTGCACAGCTGTTTTACGCCAGTTTAAGAAGTTTACTTTCAAGACAAATGCGCAAGGTTTCCTAAAAACCAAAATAACAAAATCCACAAATAGCCATGGATATAATTTTGATGGATTTATTATCTTAATTGTCTCCCTCGTCATTTGACGACTACAAATACCAAATAATACTTCATTTGTATCTACAACAGGCGAAACATATTTCAGGTCCGATATCCATTTGTGATTTTGTCAAAAACGAATGCCATTTAAACAGCTGATATTGTTGTCAATTAACGCACTAATCCATTTACAAAAGCAGATCAATTTCGTTGCGCGTTCCATGAGCAGCGTAAAATCTGAGATCTGAAAAAGATTTCTGATGGTCCCAATGGAAAACGACATCAGATTTGCTTCAGATTTACCAATTCGAGTGCGTTTCAATTTGACGACGGTGGAGTTTGTTTAGGTTTTCGGGAACTTTTTCTGCGGCAAGGAAAGGCATTACATTGGGAGAATCTATTTTTGTAAATCGGAACTCAAATTTCGAATGTTTTAATAAAATTTACCAGTGAATGGAAAACGCTTTTGAAAGTGTTGAAGGCTACCCATATTTGAATCGCAGGAATATCAACACAAAAAAGAGCAAGTGATGTTTATATGTTCGATTAGACGCACGACATCTGAAATCTGACAGCGAAACTGAAGAAACCCAATCGAATACCACATAAGTGTCAAAAAAGAAAATCGCCGCCTACCGGGTGGCTTTCGTACCACTCCTCAAACACAGCCGAAACTAATAAAAACAAACTGCTCAATTTAGAACAGAATCAGTCTGTTAAAACAATACACTGTCTGTTGCTTATTTAAAACCTTGAAAATAAATAAAAAAAAAGAACGATAAATATATCGGAACTTTCAAAGCAAATGTCACATCTATTACGTTGCTAAAACATAAAAGAATCAACACTGCTTCAAGTCTGGAACTCGATTTTGTTTCTAACTATTAAAAAGCAACAAACGTTCGAATGCCAAATGCGGATACCTATTTTACTACAAATTATGGTAATTAGTTTATGGTAATTAATTGATTAGCATAAGCGGTCTGTTCACAATCAGTAATCGCTGACTGTCTGCCAGCCAACTAACATTAGACAGTAAGCTGCGGTGGTGTGTATGCATTGATAGGTGACAACTGACAAGTAATCCGATATAGTTAATGTGGCATTGTAACGGGAAGTTAGCAAAAAAATAAATAAAAAATGTCGTGCTTGTGGATGAATAGGTATATATTTCAATTATTACAGTCGTGATTTTAGTATGACATGTCAAATGGCTTTAGGTAAGCTGAATGCAATCGGGGAAGACGATGTAGGGGAAGACTTTTCTATTTCTTAAGTTCGTTGCAGGACTGTATCCCCGAATTTCGTTTTACGTCCTGAGCATAAAAACTATGAAACTGAGAAAACAAATTTGGAACTGAGAACAAGAAGAGTCCACAACTTGGTAAGTAACTATAAAACGTTCTATTCTTTGGAAGTACATTTATTTTTTAATTTGATGGTCGTGCTCACTTGAGAAGTTACCTTTTCTGTAGGAGAGGTTTGCGCAGTGAAGCGGCTCGGCGTGGCAGCTGGTGGTGAGAAAAGAACAGCGTGGTTTAAAACTCCCGGAGTTCAAGAAGCCAGCAGAGAGAAGAAGGCCTTCAAGGTGTGGATTCAATTGGGGGACTCAGCTTCTATCCGTCGACTTAGAGGAAGGAAGTGGAATATCATCGAAGGAGTTAAAACCAAAGATGGTACACTTCTTTCCGATGAGAAAGACATCTTGCGAAGATGGAGCGAGCACTTCTCCGAATTGCTCAATCCAGAACAGGGCACTGGCGATGACAGATCCATCGCTTTGAACAGGGCGGAAAATAGTTCCACGGTAGAGGAAGTCACTTTTGCGATTAAATCGCTAAAAGCCGGCAAATCTGCAGGAGTGGATGAAATTCGGCCAGAAATGTTCAAGGCTCTTGGTGAAGAGGGAGTTAAATGGCTCTCTCGCGTCATTAAAGTGGCATGGGAATGCGGTGAAACACCCGGTGATTGGCAGACTGGAGTGATTGTGCCCCTTTTCAAAAAGGGGGATAATAGGGATTGTTCCAATTGTAGGGGCATATCACTTTTAAGTCTCCCCGGAAAAGTGTTTGCCAAGGTGTTGGAATCATGCTGCAGAGCTGTGGTCGAGTCACGGTTGGGGGATGAGCAGTGTGGCGTTCGTCCTGGCAGAAGCACAACCGACCAGTTGTTCACTCTCAGAATGGTACTTGAGAAGGCCTGGGAGTATGCTACACCTGTCTTCACATGTTCTGTAGACTTGGAAAAGTCATACGACCGATTCCCTCGATGTAATCGATCTCTTAGATCAAGTCCGTATGGGGACTGCCCCTGATGATCTAGAGTCGGTGGCGGAAGATCGGGAGCTATGGAGGGTCCACTTAGGCATCCTATACCCGGGACCCTATTTATGGAAGAACGGCCATTGAAAATGAATGAATGACCTTTTCTGTATACACAACACTGACTTTCAAACAGGTTTAGCACAGTGTAGGCTGTCGAAACCTTGCATGGAAGGTCGATTACTCTTTTGTTGTACCTATATCTCCTTATTAGTATGCAGTACTTTCTTCCTATTAACAAATGAAATTTGCAGTTTAAAATCGCCTTTAAAGACCTTCACTCCAAGTGAACCAGATTAGAATTTCCACACAAGGTGCGGTCTTTCATACCGAAACAGCTCATAACCTCAAACAGTTTATAAACTGATCTGCAATTCCATAAATCTAAAAACGTACCCATATTAAAAACATTTTCTAATGTAAAACCACACATGCATTGGACCAAAATGCAATAAACTCATGCATGTGTGTCGCAAGGACATTGCCACAGAAAAAAAAAACAATCAAATAATTCTTTCCACCCCAAAAGTCTGTAATTTGATTACAAAATAAAATATCTGCTATCCATCTATCGTAATAATGCTTGGGCAACTTTTTCGAGTCAGACGTAATAAATGAAAAGGCAAAAAAAGAAAAAAAGAATTACATCCCACACACTACTTTTATTCCTACCCTGAAAAAAAAACCCGAAGATTTACCACACTATTAGCAGATGAAAGTCGACTTTTGTCCTTCACCCCACTGACTGGCAGAAATAGAATATTCTTCAGGACATCACCTACACCGCATACTGCATCAATCATCGTAATCTCAACATTCGGATTCGATATGGCAGAATGTCACGTAAATTGGATTGAATTTGAAAGTCGATACACGCTTTCTGTGACGCAGATCCGCACAGGCGATTACTTCTAAAACGCCGTAAAGTGAAAATTATCGACAAAACAACGATGGCGGGGATAATTGTTGATAGAAGAAGATTATGGCCAACAAGAAAGAGGTTCATTGGCCGAAATATATTGTGTAGGTTTATGGCATTGTGAACACGAAAGCCGAATTAAAGGACAATGCAAAGGGAGCTTGCTACTTGTGTCTCTATCTCGTTACCGAATCGTAAAAGATGCTAAAATGGTTTTATTGATTGGGTGCGGTGTAGTTTTCGAACGGATGCTTAATAGGATTGGATTTAAATACAGTTTGGAATTGTCAGAGAGAAGGTCAGCTTCCCTTGTCACACTACAACTATATTGAACATTTAAATCTATTAGTCAAATGGCTGTAAATTTGAATCCTATTTACATTCAATGATATGGACGATGTCTTCGGTATTGAAAAAGGTGTCTATGCCTAGAAGATTGATGCGATTTGGGTTAGGTTGGTTAAAGGGACCTTATTTCGGTAATGTTCTTGGATTTATGTGCGCTGTTCACAAATCGGTTTCTACTTCGGCAAAAAAAAGCTGGGAGTTCAGGTTTAAGGCAGGCTAAAGAAATTTTTCAACAGTGATGATATGAAAATGCTCCATACGCAGCCATCATATAGACGAAATCGAAACGTTATGACTTATTGCCCCCCAGCGGAATTAGAGGAAAGTTCTTATTCGGGGAAATAATGCGTCCAGAAGAGCTGAAGAAACGCTCTGCTACTTATACCAAAATTAAGGAGTCTTAGTATGAATTTGTTTCTCACTTTTTGCAAAATATCTTAGTCGACGTGCCTTTGGCATTGGTAAGTCAAAAGTTCAAAATAATAGTCAATTGTATTGGTCCGACTTTGCAAAATTTTGTACATGCTTTTGAAAGATTGTAGCTTAGGTAGGGGCTTGAAAGTTTCCTATAGGTGCCGATAGTCCTGTTTAAGACCTTTTCTGATATTTAATAACGTCAGCGGACCGACATAGGCCTCAACCAACATACCTATCCCGCCAGTTCAATCTATGACTGGATGACTTTTGTTGCTGCAAGTTAATTAAGGCGCCCTTCCAAACTTTTGCGAGCTCGTTCTCGTTCTCTAAGCCTGAAGATTTCCCGGTCTGGAATATTAATTTCTATACGCTCATCGCCTCTAAATCGCTTCAACAAACAAATTCGGCAGGAGCTTAGTGGTTAGTGTGTTGGACTTCTATGCGAGGGGTCGAAGTTCGAATCCCGCAAAAACCCAAATTCCAACTTACGGTTTTTTTTCACTGCGCCACCTCTCGCGAACGTCTGACAAACATCCGAGAGTATAACTGTCTTGAAAAAGCTTCTCAATTAGCCGTTTGGAGTCGGCATAAAATTGTAGATCCCTTCCATTCGTTCCAAAAATGAAAAACTCACACAAAAAAGAAAGGTTGTGAGAAGCTAGGCCTAGGGTTCGTCCGGACCTGTTGCGCCAACCATTTTTTTTTTTTTTTTTAGGAAATCCCACGGGCAAATGTTCGGTTAAAACAACTGAGTGCAGTTTCATTCACCCTTGAGTACTTTTGAGAGTCTTTGCTACTCAATTGACTTCCAGGATCATAGCAACAGAAATTGGAAAGATTGATTCTTCATCGATTACCAGCATCCATCACTTTTTAACCGAATTAACACAGGGAGCGGGTTATGTGTTTCGTGCGTATTCTATGTACGTCCTACGTGACGCCCTGTAGCCTAAACGGCTTGACCGATTTTAAAGAGTAAAGTGTCACTATATTCGTTTTCTTCCCCGGAGCGTCATAGGCTCAAAAGATGTAAATAAAAAACAGCTAAAAATATATGAACATGACACATTCAAGTATACCTAAATATTTGGCAGTCGGACAGTACTCATATATTTGTTAGGCTGTGTAGGTACAGTTTTCGATTGTCAATAATTAGTTAGGTATACTAACAACTTAAGCTTGGAAATATCCCACTTGGCCTCTTTGGTAATCTATGCAGCTGAGTAATAAGCCCATGCCCCGAATGGCAAAAGAATTCGAGTAAGTCTATCGAAGTCGGATGAAGATCGCCTGCAGTGACAATTCCTTCACCTGTTATTTAAATCTCTAAACATTGGCTTTGCCAGAAGAGTAGGTAGTCTTACTTACTTAAGGTGGCGCTACAGTCCGGGGTGGACCTGGGCCTCAACCAATACGCCGCGATAACTGCTTCCAGTTGCGCACTCCAAGTTGGTTGAGGTCCCCATTCACTTGCGCGCGCCACCTAAGGCGAGGTCTTCCTCTACTGCGTTGTCCCTCCGGGTTGGAATCGAAGAATCTCCGGGCCGGAGCGTTGGTGTCCATTCGCTCTACATGTCCTAACCATCTTAGACGACTAATGCGTACTTTTCTGACCAGGTCGATGTCGCTGTACAGCTCGTAGAGTTCGCTGTTAAATCTTCTCCTCCAAATCCCGTCAACGCAAACGGGACCAAAAATCACTCGAAGAATTTTGCGTTCGAGGCGACCAAGAAGATCCTCATCCGTTTTTGCTAGGGTCCATGCTTCTGCGCCATAGAGTAGGACAGGGATGATGAGAGTCTTATATAGAATCTCCTTAGTGCTTCTTGACAAGGCCTTACTAATCAATTGCCGTCTTAGGCCAAAGAAACAGCGGTTGGCAAGAGTGATTCTTCGCTTGATTTCGGAGGTGATGTCATTTTCAGAGTTAATAGCGGAACCGAGGTAGACAAAGTCCCTAACTACCTCAAAGTTATAGCTGTCTATCGTGACGTTCTGTCCGATTCGTCGATGTTGAGTGTCGCTTCTTGTTGACAGCATATATTTTGTTTTACCCTCATTCACCACTAAACCCATTTTTGTCGCTTCTGTACTAATACTTGCAAACGCACCAGTGACAGAGTAGGTACTCATCTATCTTCTATATAAATAAAAATGAAATGATGTTCGTTGGTAAGGGCATCACGAGAGAACGGCTGGACCGATTTGGCTGATTTTTTTTTTAAAATGTTCGTAATTCTCCTAGCCAGGTTTTTACGGACAAAAAAATTGTCCACGCCCCCTTCTACGCCCACTTTTTTCAATAGGTATATTAAGGTTTTTGCGGAAAGCAAATTTTTCCACGCCCACTTATTTCCACACGCGTTATTCTATTTGTTTTGTGCCTAATACTCCTGAAGAAGTTCTAAATTCGGACAATTTACAAAAATAATTTTCGTGTGCACTCTCCATCATAACTGATAATAAGAACAACATATTTGCTTGATTCTGTTTTGTTTTATTTGTTATGATTTCGGAATAGAACTAACTTGCACTTGCCCTTGCTTCGTCAGGAATTGCAGCTACATTGTTGGAAGGCGGTCGAACTGCTCATTCAGCACTCAAGTTGCCGTTGAATATGCAAATCCATGAAATTCCAACGTGCAACCTTTCGAAGAACTGTGCGATGGCCAAAGTTCTGCAGCAAAGCAAATTGATGAAAATGAAAGCATAAAAAGTCTTTGGAGGCATTAGACAAAACGATGCAAGACCTACGAAGCAATCAAAACCTGTTTGGTGGTGCGTTGATTCTATTAGCAGGCGATTTTCGCCAAACATTGCCAGTGATTCCACGGTCAACGCCAGCGGACGAACTTAATGCATGTTTGAAGTCGTCAGTTTTGTGGAAACACGTCAAGAAACTCAAACTGAGTACGAACATGCGTGTCGAGTTACAGAACGACCAATCTGGACAATTATTTTCAAAGCAATTGCTGGACATTGGCAATGGCAAAATCCCCGTTGATATTACAACTGGCTATATTCAATTCCCCGTCGATTTTTGCAAGTTTACCGAATCAAAGACCGAACTTATACAAAAGGTATTCCCAAACATTGCACAAAATTACAAAAATCGTGTTTGGTTGAGCGAACGTGCTATATTGGCTGCGAAAAACATTGATGTCGACGAATTGAATTTTAAGATTCAAAGTGAAATCGCTGGCGAATTGATGACGTTCAAATCGGTGGACTCAGTTTGTGCCCAAAATGATGTCGTCAACTATCCAACCGAGTTTTTAAACTCGCTCGAATTACCCGGATTACCGCCTCACAATCTCCAACTAAAAGTCGGTTCGGTAATCATAATGTTACGAAATTGTAGGGAACGACGTTGCATACTTTTTTTTTGTTGCTGTTGCATATTTATATAAGAAAATGAAAAAAAGATTTCTTGCGAAGAGTGAAAAAAAAAAAAAAAAATATGGGGTAAGGGTTCTCACATCTCTAAGTCAAAATCGCCTAAGGTAGGCAAGGTAGTTTATCCGAAAGGAGAAACAACACACGAATACAGGAGAGAAACCGGTGACAAGAAAAAAAAATAAGCGGGTGGCAGGAGCAAGGGGCCTGCATGAATTAGCCTTCGCGCGCGAAGCAGAAAGACCAAACTAGGCGATTGCCACTGGGGAAAAAAAAAAAAAAACGGTTCCTATCGGATGATACGTCAAACCAACAGCACAACCATTGTCTATATAAGAGACTCACGCACTTCTGCTCGGTTCTTCGTTGTCAGTTTTCACATTGTCAGTCAGTTTGAGTTGTACTTAGCTTGAGTACTGTGTGGGTGATCGGCCGCTCACACGTAACAGCAGAACGGTGAAATTTTAACACAGATTAGACGTTAGACGGTAAAACTGACCTGGACGTACAGTGTTCCCACGTTTCCCTAGTCCGAGCCATTTATATATCGCCAGATAGGAGCTGTTGGGAATATCTGAGGGGTACACTGTTCTCCGCCATATTCGGAGCGAAATTTATAGCAGTGGAAGAGGTAACCTACAACCCCGTGCTGTTACGTAGCCTGTTGTATTGCCACGCTATTTTTTTTTTTTTTGTTTTTTTTTTCATTCAGCGTTCTTTAAGTCTACGGAATTCGGGACAGGGATCAGTTTGTCGGCCTGTGGACCTGTCCCCATCCATTTGCATGTGCAGGCACCGCACCACAGGTGAGTTCTCCCACGATTCCCAATCGGACGCATTGCCTTCGCTCGCATGTGTAGTGTCAGTGCAACAAACGAAGCTACCCGTTTCACTAGTGTGCAGCCTCCCATCTGCTAATCGGTGTGTTTCGACCCCACAACGCGTGATCGGCCAAACCCATGCCAAGGTTCGCACAAGGTTCCACATCCCGCCCCCCTCACAAAGGCAAACCACCAATATAGAGGTAAACTAAGTGCGATACGTCGTATCAGATAACCCGGGTGTTATTCAGAGTTCCTCATACTCGAACCTATTCACCTGCTGTTCTGTCGTCACTATCATCTATCTACATCATCACCTGCAAGGCCAGGGCACAGTTCTCACCCTCCCCAGCGCGGCGCATAAGCATCACCACCTTAAGACTGACCACCCTAAGTATACTGATCTAAAGCTAAGTATTTGTCCAACATTTTCTTTGTAAAGCTCGCCTATTACATATGTGTATGTTTTTAAAATTTCCAAGAACCAGCATCTGGTTGCACACGCCAAATTCGGGAACATTACCCTATGAAATCGCAGCAGAAAATTATTACGTAACTACCAACAAGCATCCCTCGGGCTGGAGAAATTGCGCGCAAAGTCACCACACCCCTGGACACTCAACTCTTCAAAAAAAGAAAGAAGGAAAACAACAAAAACAGAAAATTACATACATCGGTAAGTCCATTCAGACTTTAATATAACTATATATATGTAACAGCGAGCTATTTTTGGTAGTTTCTTTTTTTTCTATACTTATATGTAGTATATGCTTATCAATTTATCATACATTATTTTTATCGGTGGTCAGAATCGGGAATTATATAATTATAATCTAGTGTTAGTGGTGAATTTGGTTGCGATCGCGTATCGTGCACAATTACATAATTGAGGTGAATATAAAAAAAAAAAGAGAGTACCTTCCGAACAAAATTTTACTCTTAACGTGCGGGGAATTACCGAATGCACGACGTAAACATTCTGTTGTTCTCCCCCCCCCCCAATAATTGTTGCTACATAATAATAGATATTTAGTTAGTGTTAATTAAAGAGCTGAATTGTTGAAATTGAGTTAAGAATTATCTATATTAAGGATAAGGAATCAAGGTTTTTTTTTTCTAGGTAATATTTAGTTTTAGTTTTAAATAAAGATTGTTATTGCTAGACATGACACAGAATCCAGTTGCCTTTTATATATATGTATATTTTTTTTTCCTCTCGTTAATGTGGTGAGATCAACTACTAAATCGAAAGCGTAATCATTTCGTTTCTTATGGAGGTAGATATATGAAAGCATAATGGACTAAGTTAATGACGGTTGGATGAGACGGTGAGTTAGTGCTAGGGATGGTTTAATTGTTGGAGGGAAGCGTTTTCTTTTACTTTCCGTATGTTAGGGGCTATCACAAGACACGAGTGAGTGGTAGCCAAGGTTGTCTCCCTACGGCCATGGTCTAGGTGAGATGGGGTGGGCAAACTCAGTAGAGCTTTCATCATCGTATGCTCTCTCCCCCCCCAGAAGATATTTATAGTGTCGTGACAAAGTATACAACCCAATCCTAGAAATGTTCGCGCCTCTCAAAATTAATATTTTTTTTGTAGATAATTCCAACTAATCTAGGCATGGAATCGTAACAGTGTCTATAGGTCAACAACAAAGAACCCCCCCCCAATCCGACGAGCTAGGACGCGCGGGTGCTAGCATGCCTACGTTGTTTGAACTTAGACATCCTTCTGTCGTTGCTACCCGGATTGTCTTGCGGAGTCCTGTAGCCGTGAGTCATAAGGTTGGCGTTGGCGGTAGGAGGTTTGGGATCGGTCGTCTGTCGGGTTGCTTCGTCTTCGGAACGGTTGCCGTATACGAGCTGAACGATCTGGCAGTCTATTTATTCCAGGATTTCGTTACAGGTGGCGCCCAACGTGGGGCACGAAACTTCTAGGTCATTTCCTTTTTCGGGTTAACATTGTTTTATAGACAATGACCATGGGAAGTGTTTATCGCAGTGTACCTAAATCGGCTTTCAAATTTCGGATTTCTGATTACTTCCTTCGAAGGACTATGATTGTATGAGTAGCTCAAGGTATTGTCCGGTATGTAATTAGTTTTCCGCATACGTCTGTTGCCTTACCTTTTTAGCACCTCAAAAGATACGCGGTTCTCCTTGAAGGGTCTACTAGATGCACAGTTCATAGCTCATCTGGTGAATGAGTCTTGTATGTCTTCGACTTTACACTGATTGTGAGTCTATAACTAGTATTATTGTTTAGGTAAAGAGAGGGAAGCAGATATGTCTGTCCGGTAATTGGGTAGGTGTTAACCCCTTATTCCTTAGCAGCAACGTATCCTAAACTTCTCCATTTCTCTCTAGCCTGCTTGCCAGGATCCGAAAATTTACAAGAGTCCACATACCCATTGACCTGCAGTATTGCTTCTCCTTAAGCTTATGCGCAGTTGCAGAGTTTTGAGTTCTCTTTAAAAACCGAAGTGGTGCACCAAGATAAACACACCAAATCCTATGTTAATCGGTAACTCTCAGATACATTTTCTTTTGGCGGGATTTCCGCTCCTTCCAGCAGCGTAATCGCAGTAGTTGGCTCTAATGACCCGGACTCATCCATCCGAATTTTATGATATATTTTTCTTTTTTTCTTTCAAAGAGTAGATTTGAATTCTTTTAGTTAGATTTCCGTAAGAATTATTTAGGTTTACTAGGAAAGATTATTACTTTTCTTAATATTTAGCAATAACCGATTACTTATTAAGTTAAATTCGAACGTTTGCATTACTGATTTAATATTTATGTTAGGTACGTCAGTAGTCGATACGTAAAGTTCAAGTATTTCTTCCTTTTTTCATCCGGTTCCTTTAATTTTGGCTTCTATTGAGCGTCTAACCAACTAATCAAAATGTCTAAGTCCGGGAAGTCGACGGGAGCTATTCCCAA
Source organism: Cheilosia urbana (assembly GCA_946477585.1). Classification (NCBI taxonomy): domain Eukaryota; kingdom Metazoa; phylum Arthropoda; class Insecta; order Diptera; family Syrphidae; genus Cheilosia; species Cheilosia urbana. The sequence goes on from OX297853.1 coordinate 141,770,451, forward strand.
AGCCGACCGGTCCATGTTGCGGAGAGGTAGATCCTCTGCAAAGAAAGCTAATTTTGATGAGGCCGGAAACAAATCCCGCAAAGTCTCAACGACTTTAGAGACCTCGAGTGACCAAGCTCCAGATGAAGCTAGTGGCTACCAAGAAACAGGTGCTTCTAACATCACCGACAGTGCTCCTGAACGGCTAGTAACGTTCAATGAAACCTCAGACGTTCAAGGGACCGGTATGGCCCGTAGGTCGTTAATAAACCAACAGGTGCGGGGGGTATCAGAAGAGGAGGAACTGAGTAGGTACATCCTGGAGGTGGTAGAGGCTAGTGTAGGTTTAAGCCGAGCTGGAGAGCTAAGGCTCATACGAGAGGAAATGGATAAAAGCCGCAATCTTATCCGCGACGAATTTGCGTCTCTGGCTCGTCACTCGCTTGGACAGGGTAGTGCACCCCTTGCTGATCCGGCAACTTTTCATGCCGAAGCAAGCGAAGAATCTACCCCTGTTTATACTGCTCCCATCCAACCAGCTGCACCAAGAACCGATCGTGTTACTCGCCCAGCGGTTCTAAGTCAAAATACAAACGCCAATGATTTTCTGCAACGGCTGAACAATCTTAATTTGAATGACATTTCAAGCAGTTCCGATGCACGTCCCAGTCGTTTCGCCGGAATACCAGCAGCTGTCCATAACTTTCACAAATGGGGCATAAAGTTTGACAACAGAAGTATGACGGTGGATGACTTCCTCTTTAGGCTTGAGCGACTAAAGCGGTGTTACAACGCTTCATGGGACGATATCGTCCTGAATTTTCACCAGTTCGTTTCGGGGCAGGCTGAGAATTGGTTTTGGGTTTATCTTAAATCCAACCCTGCCGTCAACTGGACGATTCTCCGATGTGCTCTAATTGAGCAATTTCGTAGTCTAGAAACAGACTCAGAACTTTCAAGGAAAATGGGCGATAGGAAGCAAGGCCAGGCAGAAACGTTTGATGATTTCTATAATACTATTCAGCTAATGAACACCCGGTTGAGAACTCCAAAACCTTCCCGGGAGATTGTCGAATTATTAAAGCAGAACGTTCGCAGGCGTATGGGGGAGCTGCTGATTACTTTTCAAACAGATAGCCTTCCGGAGATGGTATATGTTTGTCGTAATATCGAAAAATACTTAAACGACCATGATCATCAAAGGTTAAAGAATAGCTTCGGTACTCCTTCACGCAGACCAGTCGTATCAGAATTTTTAGGAAGCGACTCTCTGGCCGACGAAGAGACCCCCAACATCGAATCATTACACCCCAATAGAAATGCTCGCAGCTTCATCTGCTGGAACTGTAGGCAGCCTGGGCATTCATTTTACGATTGTATCAGTCCCCAAAGAGCACTCTTCTGCTACAAATGTGCGAGAGAAAATACCGTCACCCCACAATGTCCCCGATGCTCGGGAAACGGGGAGAGGAGCAGTTTGATAGCCGGGCAGAATTGCTCTCCCAGCGAGGACCCGTGCAATTAGAAATCCCTCAACCAAACAACAACAGTAATCGCTCCCAAGACACGGTTTCACCTACTCACAGCCTCTCACACAGTCGTACCACCCACTTCACTATTTTAAGACCTGTCCGCAACAATCATTCAACTGAATTATTGACACCGATTCAATCAGATTCCCTTTATACTGTAGCGCCGAAACCTAATCCACCAGTCAAATCCCTTCATGAACGCTTGCTGAACTACCACGCCGTTCGAAAACGTATTTTCGGAAATTCCACCATGGTGTCTGAAAAGACTCGTAAACTCCGCGAAAAATTTAAGGCAAAGAAGTGTCTGCATAAGTCCATCGAAGCCACGACAATATGCTGCTCTTCTGACGACCCTCGTCCGTATGCTTCGGTTTCTATCTATGGGGAGCATATTTTAGGTCTTCTCGACAGTGGAGCTAGCATAAGCTGTTTAGGTGATGGAAGCGTAGAATTTCTCAAACGAAACAAAATCCCAATACAATCCTTTTCTTCAGCAATTAAAACGGCCGATGGGAAACACCAGCCAATTGTTGGAAAAATTTTTGCTGATTTGTTGTACAAAGGGGTAACAAAAAACGTTTGTTTATTTGTTGTGCCATCCCTGCAGCAAAAGCTCTACCTCGGGGTAGATTTCTGGAAAATGTTCGATGTTGCGCCAAATCTGGTGTCCGAAATTGGTGATGATCCGATACAGCGAGAGCACGATTCGAATTCTCACGAATTATCAGCTGAAGATTCCAAAATACTTAATGAAGCCCTCAACCTGTTTCCTTCCTCTGCCACTGTTGGCCTTGGGAGAACATCGCTTGAGGAACATGTAATTGATACCGGGGCTGCCGAACCGGTAAAGCAGCGACATTATCCTGTTTCTCCAGCGGTACAGGAACTTTTATATGGGGAGCTAGATCGCATGCTAAAACTTGGGGTGATCGAGGAAAGCACCAGTCCATGGAGCTCTCCGGTGGTCTTAGTCCGTAAACCAGGTAAAAACCGATTTTGTTTGGACTACCGGAAGCTCAACCTGGTCACCAGGAAGGATGCGTATCCGCTTCCTCATATAGAAGGATTGCTGGGACGTCTTACAGATACGCACTTCATCTCGAGTGTGGATCTGAAGGACGCCTTTTGGCAGATACCGTTGGAGAAGGAATCCAGGCAAAAAACGGCTTTTACGGTCCCCGGCAGACCTCTGTACCAGTTCAGGGTAATGCCATTTGGTCTTTGCAATGCGCCCCAGCGCATGTGCCGTTTGATGGACAAGGTGGTACCCCACGAACTTAGAGAAAATATCTTTGTGTATTTGGATGACTTGCTGATAGTCTCGCGAACGTTCGATGAGCATATCAAGCTGTTGCGGGTTGTAGCGAGGTTGTTAACAGATGCCGGCCTGACGATAAATGTTAATAAGTCAAAGTTCTGTTTCCGGGAACTTCGATACTTGGGATACCTGGTAGGAGACGGATGTCTGAAAACAGATCCTGGGAAAATATGTGCAATTCAAGACTTTCCTGTCCCGAAAACTGCTCGCCAGGTAAGACGTTTCTTAGGACTAGCCGGATGGTATCGCAGATTTGTCAAAGACTTTTCTTCGCTGGCTTCACCGTTGACGGATACTCTAAAGAAGGGGACAAAATTTATTTTTGATGACAAGGCTCTCGCCGCCTTTAACGACATTAAGACCTCCCTGACCTCCGCACCGATACTCGTGAATCCTGATTTCACAAAAGAGTTTGTGATCCTTTGCGACGCGTCTGCATCTGGTATCGGATGTGTACTATGTCAGAAAGATGCCGATGGGGTGGAGCGCCCGATAATTTACTACTCTCACAAACTTAATTCCGCCCAACGGAACTATAGCGTAACTGAGCGAGAGTGCCTGGCCGCTGTCATGGGTGTTCAAAAATTCCGAGCCTATGTCGAAGGACAGCCCTTCCGGATTGTGACTTATGAGCTTGTGGCTTATGAGCCAAAAGGACCTCAGCGGTCGGCTTGCTCGCTGGAGCCTTAAACTGCAGGCATACGACTTTGTCATTGAACATCGCAAGGGATCCCAGAACGTTGTACCGGATGCTCTATCCAGAATATATGAGGTGGACGCTCTGGGGGACCCCCGCAAAACGTCCAATGATCGGTTTGAGGTTTTGCATATAGACCTCGAAGATCCCAGTTTTCACTCAGAGAAATACAGTAAAATTCGCGACACAATCGTGCACCAAAAGGAACGATTGCCGGATTTACAAGTGTCAGAAGGTTTCGTGTACAAAAGGGTACAACATAGTACAGGGAATCCCCTTGAAGATGATCTGACGTGGAAACTGTGGGTTCCAGAAGAGCTAACCGACCGCTTGATCTCATTGGCCCATGAGCCACCTCAGGCCTCGCACGGAGGTATCGCCAAAACCATATACCGGCTCCGACAGAATTATTTTTGGCCTAATATGGCAGCCCAGGTAAGATCCTTCATTGGTAGGTGTGATGTCTGTAAGACGTCTAAGGCACCAAATGCCATTTTAAGGCCACCCATGGGAAAGGCTTTCGTCGTTGAGAGGCCATTTCAACTTATTTATATTGACTTTCTTGGGCCATATCCTCGGTCAAAAAATGGTAATACCCACATATTCATTGTACTGGACCAACTCACTAAATTTGTAATGGTTCAACCAGTAAAGGCGGCGACGGCTTCCTCAGTAGTGAAATTTTTGTAAGAGGAAATATTTTGCAAATTTGGAATTCCCGAGTCTGTCATGTCAGACAATGGACAACAATTTTTGAGTCGAGAGTTTGGTAAACTGTTGACGTCGTATGGCATCCGACATATTAAAACCGCTGCGTATTCCCCACAGGCTAATGCCAGCGAAAGGGTAAATAGGTCTATCCTAGCTGCAATTCGCTCCTACATAGAACCTGACCAAAGGACCTGGGATATACAGCTTCCTTATATAGCTTGCGCACTTCGCACTTCAGTCCACTCTGCAATAAAAATGTCCCCATACGAGGCCCTGTTCGGTCAAAGGATGATAGAGCACGCATCGGAATACAAGCTGCTCAAGAGCCTAGGGTGCTTGAATAATTCTGGAGTTAACCCCCTCTCAATGGCTTCCAAAATGAACATCCTGCACTCTTACGTTAAGGAGTCGCTGGAGAGAGCTCACAACGAATACGAAAGAGTTTACAATACGCGCAGCAAAACCGTGAGATTTTCCGTAGGAGATGTTGTTTTTAAACGAAATTTTATTCTCAGTGATGCGACGAAACGCATTAGTGCGAAGCTCAGCCCAAAATTCATCAAAATGAGAGTTAAAAGGGTTATCGGGAACAACTTATATGAGCTAGAAGATGATCAAGGGAAAAGAATCGGAGTGTATCACTGTAAAGATTTAAGGAAGTGAAGTGATTAGAAACTTCCGCATGCTCGGCAAGCTCAATCTGTGCACAAGACTAGATCAGGGGTGGGTAATATTGCACTACCGTTCCTTTTCTTCTTCCTTGCGTTCGCGTGCGCTGCGAAAGGAACAAGTTTTGTAGGGAACGACGTTGCATACTTTTTTTTTGTTGCTGTTGCATATTTATATAAGAAAATGAAAAAAAGATTTCTTGCGAAGAGTGAAAAAAAAAAAAAAAAAATATGGGGTAAGGGTTCTCACATCTCTAAGTCAAAATCGCCTAAGGTAGGCAAGGTAGTTTATCCGAAAGGAGAAACAACACACGAATACAGGAGAGAAACCGGTGACAAGAAAAAAAAATAAGCGGGTGGCAGGAGCAAGGGGCCTGCATGAATTAGCCTTCGCGCGCGAAGCAGAAAGACCAAACTAGGCGATTGCCACTGGGGAAAAAAAAAAAAAAACGGTTCCTATCGGATGATACGTCAAACCAACAGCACAACCATTGTCTATATAAGAGACTCACGCACTTCTGCTCGGTTCTTCGTTGTCAGTTTTCACATTGTCAGTCAGTTTGAGTTGTACTTAGCTTGAGTACTGTGTGGGTGATCGGCCGCTCACACGTAACAGCAGAACGGTGAAATTTTAACACAGATTAGACGTTAGACGGTAAAACTGACCTGGACGTACAGTGTTCCCACGTTTCCCTAGTCCGAGCCATTTATATATCGCCAGATAGGAGCTGTTGGGAATATCTGAGGGGTACACTGTTCTCCGCCATATTCGGAGCGAAATTTATAGCAGTGGAAGAGGTAACCTACAACCCCGTACTGTTACGTAGCCTGTTGTATTGCCACGCTATTTTTTTTTTTTTTGTTTTTTTTTCATTCAGCGTTCTTTAAGTCTACGGAATTCGGGACAGGGATCAGTTTGTCGGCCTGTGGACCTGTCCCCATCCATTTGCATGTGCAGGCACCGCACCACAGGCGAGTTCTCCCACGATTCCCAATCGGACGCATTGCCTTCGCTCGCATGTGTAGTGTCAGTGCAACAAACGAAGCTACCCGTTTCACTAGTGTGCAGCCTCCCATCTGCTAATCGGTGTGTTTCGACCCCACAACGCGTGATCGGCCAAACCCATGCCAAGGTTCGCACAAGGTTCCACATCCCGCCCCCCTCACAAAGGCAAACCACCAATATAGAGGTAAACTAAGTGCGATACGTCGTATCAGATAACCCGGGTGTTATTCAGAGTTCCTCATACTCGAACCTATTCACCTGCTGTTCTGTCGTCACTATCATCTATCTACATCATCACCTGCAAGGCCAGGGCACAGTTCTCACCCTCCCCAGCGCGGCGCATAAGCATCACCACCTTAAGACTGACCACCCTAAGTATACTGATCTAAAGCTAAGTATTTGTCCAACATTTTCTTTGTAAAGCTCGCCTATTACATATGTGTATGTTTTTAAAATTTCCAAGAACCAGCATCTGGTTGCACACGCCAAATTCGGGAACATTACCCTATGAAATCGCAGCAGAAAATTATTACGTAACTACCAACAAGCATCCCTCGGGCTGGAGAAATTGCGCGCAAAGTCACCACACCCCTGGACACTCAACTCTTCAAAAAAAGAAAGAAGGAAAACAACAAAAACAGAAAATTACATACATCGGTAAGTCCATTCAGACTTTAATATAACTATATATATGTAACAGCGAGCTATTTTTGGTAGTTTCTTTTTTTTCTATACTTATATGTAGTATATGCTTATCAATTTATCATACATTATTTTTATCGGTGGTCAGAATCGGGAATTATATAATTATAATCTAGTGTTAGTGGTGAATTTGGTTGCGATCGCGTATCGTGCACAATTACATAATTGAGGTGAATATAAAAAAAAAAAGAGAGTACCTTCCGAACAAAATTTTACTCTTAACGTGCGGGGAATTACCGAATGCACGACGTAAACATTCTGTTGTTCTCCCCCCCCCCAATAATTGTTGCTACATAATAATAGATATTTAGTTAGTGTTAATTAAAGAGCTGAATTGTTGAAATTGAGTTAAGAATTATCTATATTAAGGATAAGGAATCAAGGTTTTTTTTTTCTAGGTAATATTTAGTTTTAGTTTTAAATAAAGATTGTTATTGCTAGACATGACACAGAATCCAGTTGCCTTTTATATATATGTATATTTTTTTTTCCTCTCGTTAATGTGGTGAGATCAACTACTAAATCGAAAGCGTAATCATTTCGTTTCTTATGGAGGTAGATATATGAAAGCATAATGGACTAAGTTAATGACGGTTGGATGAGACGGTGAGTTAGTGCTAGGGATGGTTTAATTGTTGGAGGGAAGCGTTTTCTTTTACTTTCCGTATGTTAGGGGCTATCACAAGACACGAGTGAGTGGTAGCCAAGGTTGTCTCCCTACGGCCATGGTCTAGGTGAGATGGGGTGGGCAAACTCAGTAGAGCTTTCATCATCGTATGCTCTCTCCCCCCCCAGAAGATATTTATAGTGTCGTGACAAAGTATACAACCCAATCCTAGAAATGTTCGCGCCTCTCAAAATTAATATTTTTTTTGTAGATAATTCCAACTAATCTAGGCATGGAATCGTAACAGTGTCTATAGGTCAACAACAAAGAACCCCCCCCCAATCCGACGAGCTAGGACGCGCGGGTGCTAGCATGCCTACGTTGTTTGAACTTAGACATCCTTCTGTCGTTGCTACCCGGATTGTCTTGCGGAGTCCTGTAGCCGTGAGTCATAAGGTTGGCGTTGGCGGTAGGAGGTTTGGGATCGGTCGTCTGTCGGGTTGCTTCGTCTTCGGAACGGTTGCCGTATACGAGCTGAACGATCTGGCAGTCTATTTATTCCAGGATTTCGTTACAAAATATCAACCAGCCACGTCTTTGTAATGGGACCAGGCTTGCAGTGAAAAAACTGATGAACAACGTTATCGAAGTAACGATACTAAAAGGAAAGTACGAAGGAGAAGACGTTTTGATACCACGAATTCCAATGATTCCGGCCGACATGCCATTCGACTTTAAACGCTTGCAGTTTCCGGTGCGGCTTGCATTTGCAATGACAATAAATAAATCGCAAGGACAGTCGTTGAGTGTATGCGGCATAAATCTTGAAAGTCCATGCTTTTCGCACGGTCAATTGTATGTCGCCTGTTCTCGTGTCGGAAAACCATCCGATTTGTTTGTTTACGCGCCAGACAACAAAACAAAAAATGTCGTGTATCATAAAGCATTGCAATAACAGAAATTGTGAGGTCACAGCAAACCAATCGAAAAAAAGTCTTTCTTTTGCTTTGGTTAGTTACTTGAATATCGACGATACAATCGAAATGTAAATAAGTTACCTGGAGATTCAATTTCAACTCTAAATAAAACATGACCAAAATCTATATAAAAATAAAAATTAAAATTCATAAAACTATCTCTGAAAAATATGTCTTTTCTTTTTCTTACTTTGTTTACACATTTTCAATAGCTTTTCACAAATTCACTAAACGATCACAAATAAATTTTTTTGAAATTTGGACAGGACAACGTCTGTCGGGTCTGCTAGTTTGTTATAAAACACGAACATGGCATTTATGTAGCTGGAAATAGAAACAGTGATACAGAGAGTCTTTGAGTTCAAAACCAGGTGGACGATGCAGTAGTGTAAGGTATCTTATAAGGTAGGACGGGACCCCAACCAGCTTGGTGTGAAAAACAAGCGGCAGCTACCTAAATATTAAAAGGAGGTGTTAGCTGATCACAGGGTAGGTCCAACGTAGACTTTAGCCTCACGTTACGAATGTATTAGTGAATAGAATAGAGAAATTCAATCACCTTCATATTTCAAGAAATCCTTCAAAAATTCACTGATTTATATTCGCAGGTACTGGCAGTAGGTCTGCACTTAAATTGTTGTAACAGTCCTTAGACAATTTTTCACTAGAAAGCGAATTTCTATCAGCACTATATTTCAATTTCCCTCCATGTGCCATTTTCCCGCAATAAAACCCTTTCTAGAAGCCCCCCTTAGTACAATCGAAGACTTTGGCCTCTACGTAACAAGAGAAACAGATTATGGGCAGTTTTCCTTCGAACCAGTTCTTACTCAGACTATTCCAACTAACGGGTGATTTTTTAGCTGGTTTGGTTTTGGCAACACTGGTTTTGACAGCTGACGTGTGTTTAGTACCTTGTGTCACTGTCAAACAGCTTCAGTTTGGTTTGCAATTTAACCATGGATCGTCTTACAAATGAACAACGCTTGCAAATTATTGAATTTTACTATCAAAATTCGTGCTCGGTTCGAAATGTTCATCGCGCGCTGCTTCCATTTTATGATCGGCATTCTCGACCTTCTGAGCAGTCTATTCGGAAGATTGTGACCAAATTTCGCACCAAATTTCCTTTGTTGGACATTAAACCACCAGCACGTTTACGTACTGTGCGTAGTGAAGAAAATATTGCGGCCGTATCAGCTAGTGTGACAGAAGACCGCGAAATGTCGATTCGGCGCCGTTCCCAGCAGTTAGGCCTTTGTTACAGCACTACGTGGACAATTTTGCGGAAGGATTTGTGCGTAAAGCCTTTTAAGATACAGCTTGTGCAAGAACTAAAGCCAGGCGACCTACCACAACGCCGAATTTTTGGTGAATGGGCTCTTGGAAAGCTGGCCGAGGATCCGCTTTTTTATCGAAAAATTGTGTTCAGCGGTGAGGCTCATTTTTGGTTGAATGGGTACGTAAATAAGCAAAATTGCCGCATTTGGAGTGAAGATCAGCCAGAAGCATTGCAACAGCTACCAATGCATCCCGAAAAAGCCACTGTTTGGTGCGGTTTATGGGCCGGCGGCATTATTGGGCCATATTTCTTCAAAGATGATGCGAATCGCAGCGTTACTGTCAATGGTGAACGCTACCGAGCGATGATAACAAACTTTTTTTTGCCCGAAATGGAAGTTCTTGACTTGCATGATATGTGGTTTCAACAAGACGGTGCCACATGCCACACAGCACGCGAAACAATGGCGCAATTGCGAGGCGAGTTTGGTGAACAGTTAATTTCACGTTTCGGGCCGGTCAATTGGCCGCCTAGATCGTGCGATTTGACACCATTAGATTATTTTTTGTGGGGGTATGTCAAGGCTAATGTGTATAGGGACAAGCCCGCTTCGATTGACGCACTGGAAGCCAACATCCATGCATTCATTCGTGAGATACCGGCCGATATGTGTGAAAGAGTATGCCAAAATTGGACTCAGCGGATGGACTACCTGAGACGCAGCCGCGGTCAACATTTGCATGAAATTATCTTTAAACATTAAATTGCAAGGTTCAAACTATCGATTCAAATAAATATTTCATTCATTTTTTCGAATTTTTTGTGTTTTTTTTTTTTTAAAAGTTCTAAACCTCTTAAAAAATCACCCGTTAGCTCGGTGCTTACCTTTAATTCACTCAGCTTTATAATTCCCTATACCAACATCATCTTAGGGAAGTAAGTAAGTGCACAAACCAAGCTTATAAACGACACAAAGTCATTTTTCCAATTTGTTAACTATAAAAAAATACGACAGTTTTCCCCATCCCTTTCATTTGAAGACATATCCATCTTCCGATCCGCACACCATTGCCAACTTTTTTGCTTCTTTCTTCAAACAATCTTTTGTCGACAACACCTTCGTTCCGGATCCTCTTATTTCGAATATCTTCTTAACTTCTCATTTGGTCCTTTTATATCTTAAAGTTTTGATCGTACAGAAATATAAAATAAACTACAAAATCTTAATGATGAATACTTTCCCGGCCCAGATGGCCATCCTGCAAAATTTCTTAAAATATGTTCCTCCAATCTTTCGCTCCCCCTTTCATATCTCTTTCGACTATCGCTGTTTCAAGGGGAATTTCCTCACATATGGAAGTCCACTTTCATAACACCGATTCACAAAAAGGGATCAAAGAGAGAAGTAACTAATTACCGCCCACAGCAAAGATTTCCCATATTCCCAAGCTCTTTGCAAATTATGTTGTATGAAGCCTTAAGCTTCAAGTGCAAGTCCCTCATTTCCCCTAACCAGCGCGGCTTTCTCAAAGGTAGATCAACAACCACTTACCTTATCGAATTCATATCCTCTACACTTTCTGGTGTAGAAAGCGGTAAAGAAGTCGACGCAATTACAATAGATTTCAGTAAGGCTTTCGATAAGATTTCCCATAAATTAATACTTTGCAAATTGTCTGACCTCGGCTTCGAACCCATATTGCTGAAATGGATATCTTCATACCTGGAAAACCATGTTTATAGAGTCCCCTTCAGTGGGTTCTCTGGGCCCCTATCTTAGCCAGCTCGGGTGTTCCTCAAGGTAGCCACCTAGGTCCACTTCTCTTCATCCTAACAAGTAACGATCTTGAAAGGTTCATTCAACACTCAGCAGTCTCTCTCTATGCTGACGACACCAAATTTTTCAAACCCATTACCTCACAACATTACTCCAGTCTCCTTCAAAAAGATCTGAATAGTTTTTCCACCTGGTGCCTTAAAAACTGTTTAGAAGTGAATGTCTTCAAATATCAATCTATTACCTTCTCACGCAAGAGCAACAAGTCTCCTCCCCGAATTTAACTTCTTCTTGGCCAACTTTTATCTATCGTGCAATCCATTCGTGACCTTGGCATTTTATGCAAGAGGGAGGTTAATTTCCGTTCGCATATTGATGAGATAATTACCAAAGCAAACTCATCACTTGGTTTTGTTAAAAGATGGTCCAGAAGAATTCTGCGACCCCTATGTGACCAGATCTTTATACATCACTTTTTTTCGCCCCCTCCTCGAGTACGCTAGACAAGCATGGTGTCCCTTTCAACAAGTGCATGTCCGAGCATGAATCGAGAGCATTCGACGTCGATTTTTTTCTATTTGCTCTTCTATGTCTTTCTTGGGATGATCGTTTAATCCTACCTCCTTAGCGCGACCGTCTCAAACTTACTAACCTGAATACACTTGAGGAACGCAGGGATGCAGCAGATATTTTTTTCATTCACCGACTGCTCTTAGGCTCGGTTGATTTCACGTCTCTTTACAACTCTATCCGCTTTAACACTTACCCTGGTAGTCTACGTTGCCCCCGTCTCTTCTATCTTCCAACCCACCGCACCTCCTATGGCTCTAATGAACCAATCTCTCGTAGGCTGAAAAAGCTTAAACCTCACTATTTTCGACTTCAACCGCAGCACCTCCTCCCTAAAAATCGATCTCCTTAAGCATTATTAGCTTTAAGTACTAGTTATAAGTTCCTGAATCTAGGTAGCTTGTATTAGGCCTAATAAATGGGGGTTCTTGCGCCCACCAAAATTAAATTATGTAAACATAAGTTGAGGAGAACCTGCTCAGTTATCGCACTTAGTGTCCCATATGTCTATACATAACACAGGATAATCCAAGGACATCGTCCACTACACTGAATTATGTCTGCAACTTTGTTTACAAAACACACACACAGCATACGAAAACAGAAACTCTGAGGGACCGTTCTTAACAACCGTCCGTAATTAATGGGTCCTACGTTATTGCATAAGGCAAACAAGCCGACTTAAACTTTTCCAAGTAAAAATCCGAAATTTACAAATTCACTCGTGCGTACATCTGTTTAATCAGGCAAAGAAGAAGTCGACCACAGGACATCTTTAACTCTAAAATCTCAACACACAAGACACCAGTAGGTATAGGGGTATACCCATTATAGTCCGACGCAAACATTTGTCTACTCCGGAAAATTCCAACAAATTTACACTAACGAATTTGTCTCTGTCATAAATAAGATAAAATAAAGCTCCTACAAACACTTTTGGTCTACATGAGTTTTTCAACCTTCGACCTTGCACCCAGCAAGCAATATTTTGTTAAAGAAGTAGGCGTACACAATGTTTATTTATTTATTCATATCCTTGCAAAGTTTTCTTAGGACTTTTTTGGATTTCACATCACAGCCAACTATACAAGTCCCAAACTAGCCAGCTATATTAAACCTATACGCATAGCTCCCTGGAATGCATCCGTTAGGGTATTTGTCCCACGATGGATCGAATAACCCCCAACCCCAACTTATGAACTGAAACCCCGTCGCGTCATCGCCTTCATCTACTTTCTCCAAGAGTTGACATATTCCCATACAACATTTATCAAACGGAATGATCAAGATGCACCAACGACTGTAAACAATCCAAGTAATACTCGTAGGTTTTGCATTTCAAATAAGCAATTTCTTTTCCAACATTTACAGGGTATAATATGATGAAAAGCTGTTTGCACTGGATGTGGCATCTTCCAGAGTAACTGGGAAGTGGCAGTGATAGAACAACTGGGTACAGAAGAACATGATGAAGGTAAGTTTGGAATCACATGATACCTTCATTGAAAGGACTCTAAGGAGATGGTCTTGGTTGCTTGTATGCATAAACTGCACCGGGATCAACTATGCAACCTGAGAAAAAAAAATTTGTGGAAAGTACTATTTGTTGGAAATGTATGCGCAGAGTAATTTCCTTAGCCACTCAAAGGGTATGTACCTTCTGTCAACTAAGGTATCAATAATAATTCTTCAAAGGAAGACTCGAGATTTTATGTAGTAAGGAAAATGAGTTTTTATTTCTTTGCTTCAAAGAGACGTACGCTGCAATAATAGTAAGATGATTCCTAGCGAAGCGGATCTTGCGTTAGAGTAGTGTGAAATAAATAAATTAAAAATTTAATGTGCGCAAGTTCGTAAAGGACCCTATTTCTTGCTTCGCACGACCATTCATTTGCGTGAGTGTTTATAAAGGGTTTTTCAATAAGAGGTGTTATTTTGGTATTCAAAGAAAAATGCCTAATTTCAGTGCGTTGTTGAAGCGTAGTTTCTACTTGTCAAATGTCAAAGACTTAAAGATCCAAAGTGGCAGCTCCCGAAATAGCGGGTCATTGACAATAACACCTCTTATTGGAAAATCCTTTATTTGGCAAGAATAGATGGGACCTACAATCTTAGAATGGCGAGTCCAATTCGTTCAATTGAGAATACCTTTCAGGACAGTTATACTCGTAGATGTATGTCAGACGTTTGCGAGAGGTGGTGCATTGCAAAATGCTTTTGCGTAGCGATATGTTTTCTAAAATAGTTTTTTATTGGTGAAGACGTCTTTTCGAGAAAGAATACAATCTCATGAGGAATAAAAGGAATAAAAATTGGAGAAGGAGAAGGGATACTTAACCAGACAAATACAGACACACACAAAAATACAGTGCTGTGCGGTCATTCAAATATCTAGTTTAGTTATGTGGTATACGATTGAGCACTCTACGAGCACTTTTTTTTTTTTAAGTGCAGATTTTCCAATAGCTGTAGACTTTTAAGAACCAGGAAGCGCAGATTCTGATTTCAGATTTTGTCTGCATTCGCAATATGATATACATATTTATATTTCCTAAATGTTCAACATTTTTTCTACACTTGCTGCATGCTATCATTTTCGCATTCAGATCTTTTTTTTATTGTTACTTAAATAGAGAAACATTTTGTGAAGTCACCAACTCATCTATAAAATATGGTCGGAGGAAAGTATGCCCGATGAATGGAACCTTATTATTGTTTGCCCGATCCTCAAGAAAGGAGATCCTCTAAACTGCGCAAACTACAGAGGTATAAGTATTCTTAACATCGCCTACAAGATCTTATCTGCCGTGTTGTGTGAACGCCGGAAGCCTTTCGTCAACAACCTGATTGGTCCATATCAGTGTGGCTTCAGGCCAGGAAAGTCAACCATCATCGACCAAATATTCACACTGCGGCAGATCTTGGAGAAAACCCAGGAACTTCAAATCGATACCCATCACCTTTTCATCGATTTTAAGGCCGCCTATGAAAGCATTTTAGGGATGAGCTATACAGAGCAATGTCTAGTTTTGGCATCCCTGCCAAACTCGACCGTTTGTGCAGGATGACGATGGAGAATGCACGCTGCTCCATCAAGGTCGGTAAAGAACTCAGCGAGACCTTCGATGTCAAAAAAAGGATTTAGACAAGGCGATGCGCTGTCATGTGACTACTTTAACATCGTTCTTGAAAGAATAGTGCAAAACTCAAACGCCAACATCAGAGGCACGATCTTTCAAAAGTCCGTCCAATTACTCGCGTACGCCGACGACATTGACATAACTGGCAGAACGCAGCGTGATGTAAATGGCGCGTTTGTGAGTATTGAGATTGAGGCGGCGAAGATGGGTTTGGCGGTTAATGAGGGCAAGACGAAGTATATAATGTCAGCTAAAAAGGACACCCAACACCGACTGCTCGGACAGAACGTCACAAAAGACAGATATAACTTTGAGGTGGTTTAGGACTTTGTCTACCTAGGCTCCGCTATGAACTCAGACAATGACACCAGCGCTGAGATTAAACGAAGTATAACTCTAGCCAACCGCTGTTTCTTTGGGCTAAGAAAGCAATTGAGTAGCAAAGCCCGCTCTCGAAGAACTAAAGTGACCCTTTATAAGACCCTAATCGTCCCAGTCCTGCTATATGGCGCAGAGGCATGGACTCTATCAAAAGCGGATGAGGTACCTTTAGGTTGTTTTAAAAATTCTTCGAGTGATTTTTGGTCCCGTCTGCATTGACGGTGAATGGAGGAGAAGATTCAACGACGAACTGTACGGGCTGTACAGCGACATCGACCTAGTCAGAAGGGTGAAGGTCCAACGACTGAGGTGGATGGGTGATGTAGAGCGTATGGACACGAATGCTCCGGCCCGGAAGATCTTCGAATCCACACCCGAGGGAAGGTGCAGTAGAGGAAGGCCGCGACTCAGGTGGCGCACGCAAGTGGAAGGGGACCTTAACCAACTTAGCGTGCGAAACTGGAGACAGCTAGCTTTTGCGAATCTAGATTTTTTGTCAGATTTACCAATAGGTACAATAATTTCGTTTGAATTTGACAACTGGTGGAGTTCGTTTACGTTTTCGTGAAGTTTTTCTATACTGCAAAGAAAGGCATTGCATCGGGTGAATCTATTTCTGTATATTATTTATGTACAAATATTTAGAAATCAATCGGGTTGAAAATTTTGAATGTTTTAATATAAAATCTAACCAGTGAATAGAAAACGCGTAGAAAAGTATCGAGGGCTAAATATATTCGAATATATATTTTATACAGTGATTGACTGTTTTTTTTTTTTTTGTAAATATCTTTTAAAATATTAAATTTTCGGCAAAACATTCTTCGGCACATATATAGCTACGAGCACAATCTACAGAAAAAGGAGGTATCCAATTTTTGTAAATCAAGAAGTAAGCAATTTTCGTACGAATGAAACAATTTTTTTCTCCAAATTTCTAAGTCCTCTAAAACCAGTCGATGTATCGCTACCATTGGGGGTTATGCCGGATGTTGTGTGCAAAGACCTAGGAACAAAGTTGATCTATTGGGTCGGACAGACGGACAGACATCGTAGCGATACTAACAAGGTTCCGTTTTTTCCCTTTGGGTAGGGATTCTTAAAAAGAGCAAGTGAAGTTTTTATGTTCGATTAGACACAAGAAATCTGAAATCTGAGAGCGAATCTGAAGAAGCCCAATCGAATACCACATAAATCTGACTAAAGATCTGGCAAAGGACCACACAGTCACTGTTGCTTGGATACCAGGCCATGAGGGATTTGAAAGCAACGAACGAGCAGATTGTCCGGCGAGAAGAGGCGCATCACGCCTGCTCACCGGTCCTGAGCCCTACTTCGGGTTACCTACCTTTGAGTTACTATTGAAATCTAAATTGTTAAAAGTACAAATTAAATTACTACTTCACATTTTTACTACTGTACTCTACTTAACTTAATGGTAACACTTACAACTCTTCTACTGCTAATATTCTAACTTACTGTTACTATGTACATACAAACTTAACTCACTCTTGAATTATACGCTGAACTATCAAACTCGTGGCATAGATAAATTAATATACAGATGTCTCATCCTAATGTAAAAGAATGCTCTACTTTTTGCGATCGTCCAACAAAGATCGTCCAACAAATGGAAGGTGAAAACCAAAACCCACCACACCTCATTTGAGAAGGATTGATTTTCTGTTTCAATGAATGCTAGTTTCAGTTGAATTATGACCACAGGCAGAAAAGTATGTATGCGGCGTGCTGCCGTATGGGGTATGGGGCAGGTAAATTTCCTTCCACACTGATAGTGGGTTAAAAGGTAAGGAGACAAGGTAATAAGAAAAAGGGAAGGAAAAAAATCGCCTTTATTTCTTTAATCTTTCTTTCTTTCTTTGGTATCGTCAATGCCTTAAGATTACGCCGGCGGGGGTGTGTGCCGTGAGGAGATCTTCGGTTATGTAATGCATGATGGTTTTTGTTGGGAAGAGCAGGCGATTTACTTTTGGGTTTTTTTTGCTGAAAAAAGTATCTCTTTGCGATATGAAGAATTTATTTCATTTTGGCTATACAATTTTAATGTTTTTGTTTGGGTAGGTGCATTCGCATTAATTTTACGGTTTTCAATTTTCGATAATTTGTATCGTATGTAAAATTTTATGCTTTTATAATTTTCTTTTGAAATCAATTAGGTAATTCATTAATAGGTACCCTATTATAGGTATCAACAATAATATTTAAACTGAAAACTGTTCTAGGTATATCACTTACTTATCTTATTTTTCAAAGACATGCTGTTGGGTTTTCTTCTAAATAACAAGATTGGCTTGATAGATGACATACCCAAAAGGAGTACATTTATGATTTTTTAACGTTAGGATTCTACCTTATGTCGTTTTTGATTTACCTTTTCAGATTGATCCGAGATTTCAGATATCTGCTGCCAAATCGATAAAATCCGGCAACTGTCGCAAATTCTGGTTAGAGAGTTATAAGCGCTTACTGAATTATTTTATAACTCTCACATTTTACAAGTTTTTGAGGATGAGGAAAATCGTAATAGGAATTTCTGTTTTTTATCATGCATGATTTTATTTTTGGCTGAAATAGATTTGTGACGATTGTCTATGATTACACAAATCAGAGATTTGTTTTTTGAATTTGCATTAGCAGTTATAAACTGAATATCCCGATGGGGTGCAAATAAAGTAAGATTTTCTGGCTGGTTGGTATTATTTAAGGTGTATTTTGAATATGCTTGAAAAAAAGAAGAACTTGCTAATATTTGCTAAAGATAAGTATTTTTAAAGGCTGTTACAATTTTAATTTTAAAGTGCGGTATTGAGTCTTAAAAATACATATATCTATCTATATATCGACACAGATCGGCTTTTGGGTAGTCATTTTGGAGAAATGATTAAAAAACTGTATTATTCGAATTTTTTGAGAAAAACTAATTACGGGATCTTTTTAAGAATAGTAATATTATCTTTAATATCTATTTAAATCAAAATAGTTAGATCGGTGTTTGTAAAATTTGGCAGACCAAATATTGCAATGTTTAGTTTGAAAAATGATATTGCTTAACTATTTTGCTGAAAAAGTTATTGTTCGAGATGTAAGCATTACCTAGGTACCTACTTTGTTTTTAAAGCTTTTTTTTTAATCGAAATTGTTCGAAATATAAGTTTTTCTATTAACAGGGACACAATAATTTTGAAAACATCAATTTTACTCTAAGTATGCATTTTAGTTAAAATCGTTAAGTATCGCCGTTTTCCGGTAAACTAAAGAAAACCAAATTTAAAAAAAGTGTATTTTTTCAAAAATCTATTGTATGAGTTTTCTATTAAGTTAGAAATGATTACATTTATTTACTTAGAAATTAATTTTTGTAACAGTCGTATAGGTATACCGTCTTCGAGATACAAATGTAGAGGACCTATCACAACAAAATTAAATAACAACAATCATTGCAGACATTGCACGATGACCCAATTATTATCAGCATTGAGTCAACCATCCAACCAAACACCTGAAGCCAAGCGCCATTATGCTGACACCAC
Organism: Cheilosia urbana; assembly: GCA_946477585.1. Taxonomy (NCBI): domain Eukaryota; kingdom Metazoa; phylum Arthropoda; class Insecta; order Diptera; family Syrphidae; genus Cheilosia; species Cheilosia urbana. The sequence goes on from OX297853.1 coordinate 141,789,349, forward strand.
AAGAAAGCAGGCAAAACAAAGCCAACTTAAAGTAGATACAAGCTTCTCGTGGATGTGTCATCCATACGGTGTCACTGGAGTGTTGACCGAAGCAATCAATGTAATCGAGACAATCGTGAATGGTGCAATACATTATATTTGATATTTGATGGCACGCGACCTAATTTACGTATCGATATGCATTGGAAATGCTCATGGGGAATAGGTATAAATAGAAATAGTTTTCGTGAATAAAGTTAGATTTTACACAGCTAACTGGCTAGTATTATCTCTTTTGGCAGACACCTATGGCACTCGTGCCCTGCCCGTCGCTTTACCTTGATTTTTGCATATATGGCATTCGTGCCCAAAGGGAAGTTTTTTATTCTTCTTGTTACGTAGAAAGCTTTTTCTAAATCTATTACAAGGCTATGAAATCTATAACGTGGCGATGACATCTATTACACAAATGTCCAAAATCCAAAAGTATCGTTTGTTAAACTACAATAACTACACAACAATATTAGTCTTTATAAACGACGCGGTCGCGATCGCGAACTCGGTAAGATACCTCAAAATCACTGACCCACCCACCGAGCTGCGTTTGCAGTCCTGCACTAACACTAACTAATAGACACGAGGGATTCCCCTGTCTATATTCATTGGATTTGGCTTTGTATTTATAATGAAGTGTTGCCGCTTTACACGTTATTCGATTTTTGTAATATGATAAAAACCGCCCCGAACTTAAACTCCAAATCTGAAGCTAAAATTATGGCAGCCACTTAGGCTCTAGGCCTCGAGAGCGTACGCACAGACAGGCAAGCAGACAGATAGACAGATGGACAGCATTTTACGACCCACTTCTTTGAGTTACTCGATCATCGTAATGTCAGAATTGATTAACATCGCGAGTTCAAAATTTTGTATGTATTTTCTCTTACTACATACCTAATCGAGAAAACTAAAAGTACCTACTGATTGTTTTATTATTAATGTTAAAATGTATTCATAATACAAAGTCAGACCCAGTCAACTCAGAGCGTTTTGACAGACATGTAAATTTGAAAAGTTTGAATTCTTGTCTCGTTATCCGTCTTTAATATTTATTAACAGAGAAGAAAACCCAACAGCATGTCTTTGAAAAATAAGATAAGTAGATAAGTGATATAGAACAGTTTTTAGTTTAAATATTATTGTTGATACCTATAATAGGGTACCTATTAATGAATTACCTAATTGATTTCAAAAGAAAATTATAAAAGCATAAAATTTTACATACGATACAAATTATCGAAAATTGAAAACCGTAAAATTAATGCGAATGCACCTACCCAAACAAAAACATTAAAATTGTATAGCCAAAATGAAATAAATTCTTCATATCGCAAAGAGATACTTTTTTCAGCAAAAAAAACCCAAAAGTAAATCGCCTGCTCTTCCCAACAAAAACCATCATGCATTACATAACCGAAGATCTCCTCACGGCACACACCCCCGCCGGCGTAATCTTAAGGCATTGACGATACCAAAGAAAGAAAGAAAGATTAAAGAAATAAAAGCGATTTTTTTCCTTCCCTTTTTCTTATTACCTTGTCTCCTTACCTTTTAACCCACTATCAGTGTGGAAGGAAATTTACCTGCCCCATACCCCATACGGCAGCACGCCGCATACATACTTTTCTGCCTGTGGTCATAATTCAACTGAAACTAGCATTCATTGAAACAGAAAATCAATCCTTCTCAAATGAGGTGTGGTGGGTTTTGGTTTTCACCTTCCATTTGTTGGACGATCTTTGTTGGACGATCGCAAAAAGTAGAGCATTCTTTTACATTAGGATGAGACATCTGTATATTAATTTATCTATGCTCGTGGTGTTTTATTTCTGCTACCTCTCAATTTCTAACAAAGGTTATGGGCCTACGTTTTCCCGCGTTTTATTAAAATAAAATGTCGAATTCAATATATCAAATTGAGAAATTAAGCGAACATAATTATGATTCGTGGAAAGTATTAGTTAAAAGTGTTCTAATACACAACGATTTATGGAGCTATGTCTCCGGTGGTTCTGTGAAGCCAGAACCAGATAAAGTAGCGGAATCAACACTATGGTGCACAAAAGATGAAAAGGCATTAGCTACCATTTTTTTGTGCGTAAAACCTTCGCAGATAAATAGCATAAAAAATTGCAAGACGTCGTCAGAAGCTTGGACAATTTTAGAAAAAATTCATCAACCCAAAGGACCGGCGAGGAAAGTAACGCTGTTCAAGCAGCTTCTTCAATTAAAAATGGAAGGTAACAATGTTCAGCATCATATTAATATTGTTTCTTCGATTTGGCAGAAAAAATCAAGGAACTGCACATCGAGCTTCAGGATGAACTCTTAGCGATAATTTTATTGTCTAGTTTGCCCAGCGCATACGAAAATTTCATCATTGCAATAGAGTCGCGCGACCAGCTACCATCGGTCGAAAATTTGAAGGTTAAACTACTCGAGGAAGGTCATCGCCGCGGAGAGAATGAATCAAATGAGAATTCCGCAGAACGAGCATTATTTTTACAAAACAAAAAAAATAAGTATGCACAGAAAATTTCTGCGCACCAACAACATGCTCAACTTAATAGAACAGGTTTATCGGAAAGGGGATTCTTCAAAGGCAGATGCTTTCGATGCAAGCGCCAGGGTCATATGGCTTCAAATTGTCACGAAAAGCAACAACATTCTTCAAGTGCGGGTACATCAGCGTTTGCGTTGTTAAATTCATTATGTGTAAAAGAATTTGATGAGAGCACATGGATCTTAGACAGTGGATCGACGAGTCATTTATGCTGCAACAGAAAAAAATTTTCTTGCTATAGGACCCACGTGGAGAAAATCGAACTGGCTGGTGGGAAGTATATCAATTCAGCGGGGATCGGTAATATAAATCTTACTGCGAACAATAAGATCACATTAAAAGATGTCTTGTTTGTGCCTGACCTACAAATGAATTTTATTTCAGTAAGTAAAGCAACTAGTGCTGGAAATAAAGTAGTCTTTTCAGACAAGCGTGCAGAAGTTATTGATACTTCATCTAATAAGCTGCTGTATGCAACCAAAACAAATAATGTGTAGTACGGATAATTAAAAGATTTATTCCTCGTTTTCTTGGTTAAATTTTATTATTTTCCTTCACGTGTGCTTTTTTGGCTCGTGTTCTTTTCTTCTTCTTCTTATCATCAATGGCCGACACCAACCTGAAGTTGGCTGCCATTACAATAAAACAGTCTGCCACTGAACACGTCCACAACTGAATAGTGGACGAGTTCAGTAACAGTTTGCTTATGTTACTACATCTCGGCCAGTCTGACAATTTGATTGACCACAATCAATACCATAACATTAATAAGTAATGATTCACAAGAAACTTAAATCAACTCAACATAGCTTAATCTTAACCATAACGTTAATAAGTAATGATTCACAGGAAGCTTAAATCAACTTAACATAACTTAATCTTAATTCAACTTAACATCTACACATTGAATGACACAAATGTCATGGGTTTACATAATAATGAATAACAATTAAGACTCTCTTCTTCTTTTTTTTTTTTTTTAAGAGAAATCTTCTCTCCACAGTCGGATATTCTTGGCCTCTACTATACCATCATATGGCAACTGAGTTATAGGACAATTTTCTATATCACGTATGACATACCTATCATGTGGCAGGACTCTGTGAATGACATAAGGTCCCTTGAACTTTTGAATGAGTTTCTTATTGGTACCGATTGTTGTATCCACATTTTTTATTACTACAAAATCACCCCTGTCATAAGTACGCGCAGGGCGGTGGTGCTCCTTGAAGTACCGGCAATTATACTCTTGTTCGTACAATGCACGCAGCTGGGCCACTGTTGCGGAAGGTGGTACTTCAATTTGCGCAGCGTGAAGTGCCTCCTGCAGTTGAGACTTCGTTAGTTTGGTTGACATTTTAATAATCTCACCTAATCTTGTTTCTTTATGGTCATCCACACTTTTTTCTTTTCGATTAGTGTGGTACCCCACATCTGACGTTGTAGTACGGATAATTAAAAGATTTATTCCTCGTTTTCTTGGTTAAATTTTATTATTTTCCTTCACGTGTGCTTTTTTGGCTCGTGTTCTTTTCTTCTTCTTCTTATCATCAATGGCCGACACCAACCTGAAGTTGGCTGCCATTACAATAAAACAGTCTGCCACTGAACACGTCCACAACTGAATAGTGGACGAGTTCAGTAACAGTTTGCTTATGTTACTACAAATGTTTATGTTTTTAAAGAAGCGCAGTTTAATGCACTTGCTGCTGGTGCTAGAGATGATGGTGGTGCGGGGGCTGCGAGAAACGATGTAGATGCTGGAGGTGCTGGAATTTCTGTTGGAGATGTTGGATGGGACAAAGTGTTTGCACTATGGCACCAAAGGTATGGCCATCTGAATGGACAGTGCTTGCATAATCTGTTCAATAAAAACATGGTTCGTGGTGTGAGCTCCCAAAAAATCAATAAAACTGCAATCAAATGCGAAATCTGTATGAAAGGAAAAATATCATGTTTACCATTTGGGTCGTCGGAGAATCGAAGTAAGTCTGTGCTTTCAATTATTCATACTGATATTTGTGGCCCGATAAGGAATGTTTCAAATGGAGGTGCGAAATACTTTTTGACATTCATAGATGATCACTCCCGTATGATCTTCGTGTATTTTTTGCGTCAGAAAAGTGAGGCCCTAAACTATTTTAAGACGTTTAAGGTAATGGCAGAGAAACAGACTGGTAACAAAATTAAAATTTTAAGGAGTGACAACGGGAAAGAATACGTTAATAAAGATTTTAAAAACTATTTAGAATGTAATGGTATAAAACATCAACTAACCTCCCCCTATACTCCACAGCAGAATGGGTGCGCAGAGAGGGCAAACAGGACGCTGGTGGAAATGGCGCGTTGTATGCTGATTGCATCTGGACTCAAGCAAGGTTTTTGGGCTGAAGCAATAAACACTTCTGTTTATCTTAGAAACCGGTCGCCAACGAAATTATTAGATCATCAAACACCATTTGAGGCCTGGTTTGGATATAAGCCAAATGTTTCCCACCTTCGGATTTTTGGGTGCAAGGCGTTTATGCTGATTAAGAAACCAGGTAATTCAAAGTTTAGCCCCAGAGGCATAGAATGTTTAATGGTTGGGTACTCTGATGAGGCCAAAGCCTACAGATTGTATGAGCGTAAGACGGGTAAGATTCATACTAGCCGCGATGTTAAATTTATTGAGAATCCATCAAAAATGTGTCTTACAGACTCCGATTTCATACTAATCGAATCATTAAGGGAAGACGAAGGTGAAAAGGCTGAATTCAAAGATGATCTAGGGCCGGAAGAGAACAAAGTTGCTGTTGATCTGTGGAAAATTGAGAAAGCTGATGTTGAGGCTGCTGCACATGAAGTTGTTGTGGGCACAGAAGATGATGCTGGTACTTCAATTGGAGATAATTTTGATGTTGAAGCTGATAAAGATGTGACAGATAATGAAGAGGAAGAATGTGCTGAATCTGAAGATGACAACGCTGTTGGAGGTGATGATCACTACGAAGATTGTGTAGATATAGATTTAGAGGAAAATTTTAATGAAAAGGACGATGATATACCCAATGAAAATAATAACCAGGTTAGTGTTAGCATTTTAAGAAGTGGTAAAATAAGAAACAGAGTTAATTTAAATAGAAAAAAATCGAACTCATTAAGTTTCATGGTAAATAATGGCAAAAGCTGCCAAAATATACCAAATTCCGTAAAGCAAGCACTTCAAAGTCAAGATTCCCAGATGTGGCATAATGCTATGGAGGCGGAATTTCGTTCGCTTCTGGAGAATAGAACATGGGATCTTGTTGATTTGCCAGCTGATCGCAAAGCTATAAAAGCCAAGTGGGTTTTTAATATTAAGAAAGATAAAACTGGTAAAATTGAAAGATACAAGGCAAGGCTTGTAGCAAAGGGCTGCAGTCAAAAGTATGGCCAGGATTTTACTGAAACTTTCTCTCCAGTCACTAGGTATTCTACAATAAGGCTAGTAGTTGCTTTGGCCGTGGAGTTGGGGCTGCTGTTACATCAAATAGATGTCACCTCTGCATATCTCCATAGTGATCTGGATCAGAATATATATATGGAACAACCTGAAAATTTTGTGAGTAAAACACACCCAGAAAAAGTGTGTAAGCTGAAAAAAGCCTTATACGGACTCAAACAATCCGGTAGACAGTGGAACCAGAAACTAAATAGTGTTCTGCTGAAAACTGGATTCGTACGGTCATCTTACGACAATTGCGTTTACATTTTAAATCAAATGGGTACTGTTAATATTTTGGTTGTCTATGTAGATGACATAATCCTTGCTTTCAAAGATAGGAACGATTTAAATGATGTCAAAATAAAACTCGCTGCGGAGTTTAAACTAGAGGACAAAGGACCTATCAATTACTTTTTGGGGATGGAATTTGAGAGAAACGGCGAGAGAGGTTCAATCAAATTGGGACAACACAAAATGATTGCAGACATTTTAGCTAATTTTCGAATGCTGGAATGTAAACCTGCAAGTACTCCTTTAGATCCGGGATCGAAATTGCACAAATGCACAAACTGTCCAAACTGTGCGAAGGTGGACACAAAAGTGTTTCAATCACTCGTTGGGTCGTTGAACTTTATTAGTCTGACAACACGGCCTGATATATCGCACTCTGTGATAAAGTTATCACAATTCAATATGAACCCTCATAAGAAGCATCTTAATGCAGCAAAACACCTGCTTAGATATTTAAATAAAACAATAAACTTTAAACTTGTTTTCAGACGTTCTTCTGCTAAATTGGTTGGATACGCTGATGCTGATTGGGGTGGAGATTCTAATGATAGACGATCTTTTACGGGCTTCGTATTTATGCTTGCTGGATGTGCGGTTTCATGGGAGTCCAGAAAACAACCTACAGTGGCACTCAGCAGTACTGAGGCAGAGTACATGGCCCTCTCATCTGCATCTAAAGAGCTTCTGTACCTGCACAACCTGTTAGATGACATGGGATTTGGTTATCTCGCTTCGAATCCGATTGTGTTATATGGAGACAACTTAAGCGCACAACAGCTGGTACAGAATCCTGTTTACCATGCGAGAAGTAAACACATAGATATTAAAGTTCATTTTGTAAGAGATATATATGAAAGGGGTTTTGTTAACTTAAAGTACATTTCAACTAATGACATGGTTGCTGATATATTAACGAAAAATTTGAATAGAATTAAACATTCGCATTTTGTTAACATGTTAGGATTTAATAGTAAAATTTAATTTGAGGAGGTGTATTGAAATCTAAATTGTTAAAAGTACAAATTAAATTACTACTTCACATTTTTACTACTGTACTCTACTTAACTTAATGGTAACACTTACAACTCTTCTACTGCTAATATTCTAACTTACTGTTACTATGTACATACAAACTTAACTCACTCTTGAATTATACGCTGAACTATCAAACTCGTGGTGTTTTATTTCTGCTACCTCTCAATTTCTAACAGTTACACACACTCAAAATTCAGGAAATGGGCAGATGATCACCTTGCCGAATACTGGACGGAATCCGAGGGACAGAGGCAGGCAAAAAGATTTATAAGCCCAGCTCTAAAGCAAAAAAGTTGCTTGAGCTAAGCAAAGAAGATCTAAGGATCCACGGGTTATCTTACTGGTCACTGGCCACTAAGATATCATCTAAAAAAAATTGGACTTTCCGACGATGACTCCTGTCGACTCTGCAGAGAAGAGGAGGAGACAACGGAACACATACTCTGCGAATGCCCTGCTGCGGCAAGGGGCAGAGCGATTCATATGCAAAGGGCGCTTTTAAGTCCTGCAGATATTTGAAACATGGAACCAAGAAGGGTACTGAGGCTTATAAAGGGCCTCAACAGCTCCCTGGGTTAAATAATAAAGGCCAACACAATAGATCTCTTCTGGTCGCAGTGTGCACTTGTACATGGCCTATCACCTACAATACAATACAAGTCTGACTAATGATTGGTTGAAATCGGTCATGTAAACAGCTGTTTCAGTTGATTTTTATGGAGGGGTAGCCGACGAATCTAGTGAAATGGACTTTAGCGAATGCCCATGAACAGCTCCTTAGTCGTTTTACATTTTAAATACTTCTTCCACCCCAACTTGGAACTCCTTGAACTTTTTGCTTTTTCTGAAAATGTGCACTACGGCTGCAGTGTTTGAGTCCATTGTAAAAGGATTTCTGCCAAAGCCTAAGAATTTCAATTTCTGTTTATTTTTCAACCAGAATATCCGCGATGACTTAGAATACAGTTTGCTGAAAGTTTCGTATAGGTAAAGAAGATAAAAAAAATGTATGTACTATGTACGTAAAAGATTATGTTTCATAATTTATTGTAAAAGTTGTTAAATGTTACCAATAAACTAAAACAAAAGTTGCGTTCTAAAATTATTTCCACAATTTCGACGCCTTGTTGGAATGGAGTCACTTCATATTTATAGATTTTTGACTGTGTTTATCAGAGCTGCCATTATAAAAGTAATCACAGTTGGTTAGCAAAGTTCCTACCTAGGTATTCACAAAAATATATTTTAGTGATCGGAACATATCCTGTGTTATCAACCACACCGTCGATTTATCTGACTGCTGCTCAAATAGAGAAACTCAAAGGAGACCATTCCACCAATCGTTTAACATTTACTCCACATTTTAAGAGTGTTGTCGAACTTAAGTCAGAAGGTTTCCAAACCAAGTTATTATTATTGAAATTTGTGACAGTCGTTCCTCCTTTCTAACGAAAGTATAACAACGTCCCTTCTTTCAGCTCATAAAATCAAAAGCGGATTAAATTTTCAACTATAACAACAACACATTTCTGCTTGAGAAAACCTAATATCCTTTCATTTCAATTGATGGAGTTGTTTTTTTTTTTTTTTTTTTTCTGCATACAAAGTCGACCTTTTCGATTGTAGATAATTCACGCCACTTTTACATGACAGACATTTTGCAGATTTGTGAAAACTACCGCCCTAATGCGTGCTCAAGAATCCACTGCCACATTTGAAATTTATTCCGCATAGCAGAGGGACATTTTAAAGAATAAATTACAGAGAAATCCTAACGATAGCGACGTACAAAATAAAATTGACTTAAATGACATTCGCAAGACGCAATGGCGAGTGAATGAAAACTCTAAGCCGATTTATTGCCAAACTACTGGCGAAAAACAGTCTCACGACTCACGAGTTTATCCCTTACACAGAATAAGAAGAGAAATTTGTGAACCAAATGCGACGAAGTACATAAGTTTACCTATCTATGTGTATAAATAGGTACCTTGGGATATTTCTGAGTAGCCAGCAGCCTTCTGAGTTCTGAGAAGTCAGCAATATTTATGTGGTCTTCTGTGGCAGTGGCAGTGCTGATGACGACGTCGGTCGGTTGGTCTGCTCATGAATTGAAAGGACGATATCAGGTTCGATGGTCGCGGCCCGGTTTTGGAACTTACCGACGACGTAGCAGCTCGCATTTGCATAATGAGATTTCTCTGATATCGTTTCATATTCGTATTTCTTTAGGGCCAAGACTTGCCAATAGCAGAGGGTATCGATTGCAATCAACTGCAGAAGTAGGATTCATAAATCCTGTTTTTTTTTTTTTTGTTTCGATTTATTAAGTCTGTGTGTGCGTTTGTTTAAGTGTTTGTTGGCCGGAGCTTAGGCCAATTGAAGCGCACATTGATTGGCTGAACGTGCAATTGCGCCGACCGACGTTCGAAGAAATTGTAATTAAGTGCTCTAAGTGCTGACTTTCCCTTTTATCTGGTTCTGCCGTCTTGGATGTCAATTCCCTCTTGGCTTTGTGGTCTTCATTTTTGCTTGGGTTCGTGTAAGGTGTAACAAAGAGATATATTCCTATCGCAGAGGAGAATAGTTTCTTTCATTTATCCGTATATCTACGCCAGTTGGCAATTGCACTTGACGGTATATAATTGGATTAGATGGCAGGCGTGCCCTGGTTTTTCGCAAGGATACAGGTTAATGGGACAGATCTAAAATTGACCAAGCAATGTGTTTATTTTCGTCGAGGATTAATTTATTTAGAACTAGACTCGTCTGCTGTGTCATTTGATTTTATAATTTAATTTTTCTTCGTCTTCTTTTTCTTGCCCTCGATAGAATGGAAAGGGGTGTAGTTCAGAACGTCTCGTTTAATGCAGGACGTTGGTAAAAACACGTTTTGTGGTGAAGAGTTGTTTGATGTCTCCTAGTTTGCCGTTTCCCCTTTAAAGTTTCTTTTATCGCAGACTCATACATAATTCAATGACTGCTGCAAGAATGTGCGTATCATTAGTTTTTGTTTTTGATGTGTAAACATCTAAGCGTTCGTCGTTGGAATCTGGTGGAGTAATTCCACACATTTAACTTGCGGGGACGGAAATGCGTCACTGTGTTTTATCATTGCATACATTTTATCATTGCATACGTTTTTATCATTGCATACATTTATGAGCTGGGGCATATTAATTTCAGCTTTTTGTTGATATGAAATTTAGCTTGTTTTTCATATATGATGGTCTCACATTTCTTCCCTGTGACGGACATCTCGAGGAAATTCAGTGGCAAATCTTTCGTGAATTACCAGGCACGCAGAAATCACAGCTGGACAACAACTAGCAAATATGTCGTAGACCAGCACCTCTACAATGCAAGCCGAATGAAATTCCAATGACACTTTCATTTACTGAGACAGTTGATGTCATTTTACTTGCGGGGATGGATTGCATACATTTATGAGCTTGGGTATATTATTGTTATTTCATAATATATCCAGAATACGGTTATTACAATTCCCACTCTTCTCAACGACGTGTATCAAGCCACACACATACCGCACGCACGGTGTTTACACATACACATATTTCGGGACTGTTGGATGCAGTCGCATAAATTTTTTTATTGTTTACCTACGCTCTTTGTTATTTTTGAACTTAAAATTTCTAATTCAACTGTTATTTGCTCTCGCTTTAAAATCTGTTTTGTTTTGTCAGTTACATGTAGGTACTGTGAGGACCTACAGGCTACGGAAGACATCTCCCACCTTCTATGCGAGTGTCAAGCAATTGCTCGGAGTAGAAGAAAGCACCTAGGCAGGTTCTTCTTTAATAACTTAGAGGAGGTTGGTTCCTCAAATAATATTGGAACCATAATCAAATTCTGTAGGGTAAATGATTGTTTTGGCTATTTGGTTTAGGTTTTTAACCATAATGGTTCCCTGGGGATGGCGATAGGCCCGCTTTGGTGCCTGGACTTTTGTGACGATCTCACAACCCCACCCAACCTAACCTTACCTAACCTAACCTTGTTTTGTCAGTTGTATTTATATTGTGCGGAGCCAAATATTTGCACCTACTTCGTGCTCCATTTTTGATCCAAGAAATTTGGATACTAAGAATAGAGTCTACGAATAAACCCATGTAAGGCAAAAATTCAGCTCTATTCGCTGTAACTTAACTGTCAGTTGAGAAAATTATTCCGGCTTCTTTTCAAAATGTAAATTGTTTGTTAATACAAAGTTGAATGTCAATATCGAAGTGCAAAATTTGCGAGCGGATGGTGCTTGAATTGGCAGTCACTTCATGTCAAGTGGTGCCTTATTGTATTTAAATATAATTGACAATTTAAGGACTTCTCCGCTACCATGAAGTTGTTTTATATTAAGTGAATCAAGGAAAAGACCCCTCAAACCAGGCGGTTTGAATTGTATTAGTTTCGTTTTGCGTTCCCATAAGGAAGCTGGCAAGTTGAATAAATTTACTATGGAATTTAATAAAATGGGGACATCTAGAGGAAGCTTCTTATAGAAAGGTATAGGTGCCAGGGGGATCATGAATATTTGTAAGGTTATGAGGTTTGGGTCATTCTAGTTAAAAAAAAAAGAAAATGTAGATATTGTCACAGTGGTATAGATATATTTTATTTTATTGAAAAGGTATTTCATTTTGGAAAGGAGTCTCTATTTGCAATAACTGAATCCCTGTTACTCTGTAATAATGAAATAAATAAATAGTTGGCGCAAAAGGTCCGGAGAGACCCTAGGCCTAGCTTCTCACAGCCATTCGTTTTGTGTGAGTTTCTCATTTCTTGGAACGAATGGAAGGGATCTACAATTTTATGCCGACTCTAAACGGCTAATTGAGAAGCTCTTTCAAGACATTTATACTCTCGGATGTTTGTCAGACGTTCGCGAGAGGTAGCGCGGCGGAAAAAAAAACCCTAAGTCGGAATTGGGTTTTTACGGGATTCAAACCTGGGACCCCCACATAGCAGTCCAACACTAAGCTACTGCGACTACAGTTTCTGTGTACTTGTAATTTTTACCCGACTGGGCACGTTATAGAATTCTGGGCACATTTATTCAGAAGAACGCGTTTGCTCTGTAATTTAGTGAGGTCATAGTTGCGATCCGCTTGTTGAGGACAGTACATATAACTATGCCTTTTTTACTTTCTCTTTTTCTGTTCTTTTATTTTAATGGCAAGTCGGTTGTTCCTAATTATTTAAAAAGTTAGGACAAAGTTAGGACCGAGCGATCCTGGAGGTCAATGGGATCGAAAAGGGACGTTTGGAAATGCCAGTTTTGCCGAAATGCAAACGAAAATGTTCGGATGGATCCTATATCTTCATCGCGAATAATAACTCCAACAGTGTCCTCGGAATCTGAGGCTCAAGCATCTAAACGAAATAGAACTGAGTTGAATAGTCCACAAAACAATGAAATAACACTGATTCCAATGGATAATACTAATAATATAAACACAAGCACAATTCTAGTTGAGTTACAGAACATGAAAACCGAAATCAAAGGGATATCGGACTTTTGTAATTTTATCTCTCCTAAGTTTGATGAGATTAATAAAAACATGGAAAAAAACCACAATCTATTGGACACTTTTATGAACGAAATTCAAAAGCTTAAAGATTCTCATAAAGAAAAAGACGAACAAATATCTAACTTGCAAGCTCAAATTAACAGACTAGAACAACAACAATTAAGAAATTGCATAGAAATAAAAAATGTTCCACCAAAACAAAATGAAAATCTACTTGAAACTGTCAAATTGATCGGAAAAACAATTAATCAAGAAGTAACAAACATGGATATATCGGACATCTACCGCACAAGAACTAAAAACCCCGAAAAATCTTCAATAATCGCTACTTTCCACACCAATTTAACAAAAGCTGCATTTATGCAAAAGGCTCGCGCAATGCGTCCATTGACAGTTGCAAAAATAAACCATCATACGGAAGAAAATTCCAAAATAAACGAGGCATATAACAACAACAATGTGTACGTAAATAACCTTCTTACTAATGTCAATAAACAACTGTTGTGGCTGGCAAAGAAAAAGGCCAAAGAAGAAGGCTGGAGATTTGTGTGGGAAAGCGCTGGTAATGTATTTGCTAGGAAAGAAGAGAGAGCGGAAGCTTTTTGCATTCAAGTGCTTGGTGATATTGATAAAATAAAACGCAACTAAGTGTACCATGTACAGTAAAAGAACAAATATTTTTTGCAAATATGGATAATGATATTAATGAAGAAGTCTCAATCGATTTGAATTTTATGAAGTTTGGAGATTTTTCTGAAGCACAAAATGAATTAAAGAAATTGAACTTTCGCTGTTTATGTTTTAACATAAAATCTCTAAGAAGAAATTGGGATATTTTTAATGTGCGTATAACCCCAATTTTGAAATTTATAGATGTTATTGTTTTGTTAGAAATTAACATTGAAGTAAAAGAAAACTGTTTGTACAATTTTGTTGGTTTTACTCCAGAATTTTCAAACAGGGTAAATAGAAAAGGCGGAGGTATAGCGATGTTTATAAAAGATAACTTAAAATATGATCCAGTAGACCTAGAGACTTTTTCTTTTGAAAATTTCACTATTAAAATCACATCTTTACCAAAAGAACTAATAATCTGTGGAATATACAGACCTCCAAGTTTAAGTCAATCTGCAGTCATTAATGAATTACCTTAAGTAACAGATATGAGAAATTCACAAAATAACTTAATCATTCTTGGTGACATGAATATTAATTTGAAGGACAAACAAAATTACTATGTTCTCAAATACAAAGAATTGATAGCTTCAAAGGGCTTATTCAATGTGTTAAAGGACTACACCAGAGTTGATCCAAATATGGGAAGTTGCACTCTTATTGATCATATATTAATCAATCTGCCAGAGTATAAAACTTTTTCAGCAGTGGTAGAAACTGATATTTCCGACCATTACTGCACCTTATTTGGAGTCTACGATAAATCTTTAAGGCACGAACGCATCGAAGTACAACCAACCCTGAGCACGATTAAAGTAAATGAGTTGATTAGAAATATGGATTGGACGTCAGTTTTGTGTGCTACGGATGCGGAAGCTGTATACAATTCTTTTGTAGATAAGATGAAACAAATATATGCAGATTCAAAAGTAGTATACGGTAATTACAATAATCGCAGAAAGAATCCTGCTTGGATTACAAGAGGCATCGTGGAAAAATGCAAAGAAAGAGATATATTTTACAGGAGATGGAAAAATAATCAAAATAATTTAACATATAAAACTGAGTATAACAAGTTACGAAATCAGATTAATAAACAAATATGTATAGCTAAAAACCGATACTATAAGGATAAATTCGATCTATCAAGAAGAGATGTCAAGAAAACGTGGCTGTTAATAAATGAGGTTTTAGGAAGAAAAAAATCCTGTATAGATGACAATATTGCAAAAAGTTTCTCATCCAATACGAGCATAGAGTTATCAAATAATTTTGCAGATTTGTTTTCGCAACAGGCAGCATCTATAATACATACCTGCAACATTGTTACATCGAATCACAGAAATTCTTTAAATAGAGATTCCATATTTTTGGGAGACGTCGACTGCACTGAAGTAGAGAATCTGTTGTTACAATTAAACGTCCAAAAATCACCGGGAGCAGATGGTATTAGAGCAACAGATTTAAAATCAAATGCTGATATCTTTGCTCCAATAATAACGAAGTTGATCAACTTGAGTTTTTCCTCTGCAATTGTTCCAAAAAAACTTAAAGAGGCCGTTGTTCGGCCAATTTATAAAGGAGGTAGCAAAAAACTGCTGGAAAATTATCGTCCTATTACAATTCTGCCGTCGATAGAGAAGATCATGGAACAAATAGTAGCTGAACGTTTATGGAGCTTCATTAAAAAGCATAACTTGATTAGCGAGAACCAGTTTGGATTCCAAAGAGGGAAAAGTTCGAATCAACTGTTAGGAAAATTTGCTGACTCAATAAACAATAGTTTGAGTAAGCGCCATCATGTTCTAGTTGTTTTTTTAGACTTCAGCAAAGCATTCGACACCCTGGACCACAATAGACTTATTGACGCTGTAGAAAGAGTGGGAATTAGAGGAATGTTGGCTAAATGGCTCAAGGACTACCTCTCATTAAGGAACTTTCGAGTCAAAATCAAGGAATATCATAGCAGTGAACATGGTTTACGATATGGGGTTCCTCAGGGATCCAAATTAGGTCCTCTGCTATTTATATTGTATACTAATGAAATGCTTAAGTGTCTTAAAAAGAGCACCCCATATGCTTATGCAGATGACACTGCCATTGTAGTATCTCACCAGTCACTTGAAGAGGCATCAAGAATATTGCAAAGTGAATTCGACGAAGCAAGCAGATGGTGTCATGACAATGGGCTGGTAATAAATAGTCTAAAAACAAAAGCCATGCATATCCGCAGTCCAAAGTACCCGAAGACTACAATTGTGTTGAAGACTTTTCGATGTCCCTCCAACTTATTAAACGAAGAAGCTATTGAGTTTGTGGATACCTATAAATATTTGGGAATAACAATTGACTGTAACTTTTTATGGGAACCTCACATCAACATTCTAAGAAACAAGTTAAAGGGATCTCTGTTTGCACTCGCCTGTCTTCAATACAAAGCGTCATCCTGTGTTCGTAAAACAGTCTACCACGCTCTTATAGAGTCGAGACTTCGATATGGAATTTTGGCGTGGGGTGGTGCAGCGCATTCACACATTGCCAAGCTGCAAAACATACAAGACAGGGCTAGGATACTGCTTTCAAGTTCAAGTAGCAATAATGTTCAAATACTCAAGGTGAAGCATATCTACGAGATGAGTGTGGCGATGGAGTACTTTGGTGAAACAATCTTCAGGATTCCTATCGATCACCAACATCACACCAGAAGACAAGCGGAGGGCATGTACCAACTTCCACCAATCATCAACGAATATGGAAGAAGATGTATGATGTATACCGTCCCGACCTTACTCAACAATCTCCCTCAAGACTTAAGAAATTTAAGAGTTTTCAGCGAAAGAAAAAGAAAATTAAAACAGTTTTTTCTCGAATCTATCACATAATTGAATAATTAAAAATCAAAACTTAGAAATTGCTTATATCGCACTTAATTCTGTTGTGACGAAAATTAATTTAATGGCAACCAATGATAGACAAATCCATTTTAAATAATCTCCTGCAGATAAGCCCTATAGGGCGTCGCAGGAATCAAAAAATGCATTGTTTTGTTTTGTATTAACTAAAAATAAAATAAATAAAAAAAAAAAAAAAAAATAAAAAAAAAAAAAAAAAAAAAAAAAAAAAAAAATGTTGTGCGTATTGAAGGTAATGAGGTGCTCGCCTATTCTTCGCTTAACGTTTTGTTTAATTATTTCAATGAGCTCCCTGTTCGATTTTGGGATCCGCAACTGGGAGCTCAAGTGCAACAGATCTCCAAAGAATTGATCGAATGGCTCGTAGACTCCTTGCCGCCTATCGGACATTTTCCGTGAAAGCTCGAAATCGGATTCTAAGCTTCGATATTGCTCTATGAGGGCAAGGCGAAGGGTGGACCAGTTGACTGTGGGATTACTTATTAGGAACATCCAGAACCAAGTTTCGACAGGTCCTGCAACGAAGTGGTGGAAGTTAGATACTACTTCTTCCCACGTCACATTCTGTGAATCCTTGAGTCTACTTAGACGGAACAGGAAATCATCGACCGACATTTTATGATTATCGAATTTGATTCCTCATTTATGGTAATGGTGGAATCCTCCTGACGAATTCGAGGGGGAAACGGCGGGCAAAGTACTCGGACGTTGGACCGGATCACTAATATGCATGTTACTGAGTTGCCTCAAGAAATTGTCAACGTTGTTACTTTGAGCCATTTGTACTATTCGGAGCGTCTATTCACGTCGTAATGGTTTTGCGGATTGACCGTTGAGGTCAGGGGGATAACGTTTGGAAGGTTATGAATCGTCTCGGGTGGGACTCCGGGTGCATTGGTTTCCAGTGCCGCTCTGATCATAGCTGCTAAAGCGCGATGAAGCTCCTCCCGGTTCCTATCTAGCTCTTCCCGTATGAACCGTAAGTCTGCTGTGCGATTGATACCCGCCGTAGCGGTGACTACGTCCTGAACGTATTGTTCAAATTGGGCAGACTCGCTAGCAACGTCAGATCCCGCTGGGGTACGCTGAGCCATGCCGGTGGCAGGGTGTTCAACCTGAGGGAGCGGTAAGCTTACACTGGGATTACCTTCCCTGTTCGGAATATCGTCGCCATCCGACACGAGGACTGGAATGATGGGCCTCCCTTCTTCCTGACTTTTTGACTTACTCCTACTACGGGTTCCATAGCCGCCTGAGGCCTTTCTTGGCCGGCCAGGGCCTGGACCTGCTTCAGCCATGATTAATAGTAAAAAGGGAATATATTCATAAAAACTAATATTATAATAATAAAAACAGTGAATGGAGTACTAACTGCTCAAGATAAGCGAGTGATCTTAGGAGAAATCTCTAATTCGGCTCGGTCAGTGGCAAAAATCAGGGAAAAAGTCGAAGTAAGTGCTAGTTTAAAAGCGATTAAGAGTGCCCCACATCTGCATCTAAAAAAAATTAAGAAAAATCACCACTAAATTCGGTTAGGAAAAATAACGTTTGAACCTTGCACACCAGCACATGAAATTGGGGGAAGGCGTGGGAAAAAGTTGTATTCTATGATGAAAAAAAAAAATGTAAACTCGATGATCCGGACGGATTGAACTACTATTTCCATGATCTGCGGAAGGAAGAACGGTTTTTGAACGGGGTATCACAGCAGGGAAGGTGGCGTCATAGTTTGGAGAGGTACCTCCTTCTAACTTCCAAAGTACGAGAATGACAGCTAAATTTTACAAAATGGTTTTGAAAACATCTTTTTCGCAATGCCCAGCAGGAGATTTTCGGCCCCCTTAGATGGAACTACCCTGGATCCAAACTCAAAGTGTCGATTTAATGACATGGCCCCCGTATTCCCCAGACTTAAACATCATGGAAAATATTTGGGGATGGCTAACGCGAAAAGTTTACGAAAGTCGCAGGCCAGTTCGAGGACAGAAATCAGCTAATAGAAGCTGCTTGGGGTGAAATTTCTCTGAATAGTTTAAAATCGCTATACGATTCTATGAATAAAAGAATTTTTGAGTTAGTTTTAGATGCAGGAGTACTTCTCATTCCTAAAAAAAATAAATGAATCCTTTTCTTTGCTACTTTTCATGTAATAAAAGCAGACTATTGCTTATTTACTTTACTTTAGGTGGCGCTACAGTCCGGGGTGGACCTGGGCCTCAACCAATACGCCTCTCCAGTTAGCGCGATCTTTGGCTAACTGCCTCCAGTTGCGCACTCCAAGTTGGTTGAGGTCCCCTTCCACTTGCGCGCGCCACCTAAGGCGAGGTCTTCCTCTACTGCGTTGTCCCTCCGGGTTAGAATCGAAGACTCTTCGGGCCGGAGCGTTGGTGTCCATTCGCTCTACATGTCCCAGCCATCTTAGACGACTGATGCGTACTTTTCTGACTAGGTCAATGTCGCTGTACAGCTCGTAGAGTTCGCTGTTAGATCTTCTCCTCCAACGCCCGTCAACGCAAACGGGACCAAAAATCACTCGAAGAATTTTGCGTTCGAAACGACCAAGGAGATCTTCATCCGCCTTTGATAGCACCCATGCTTCTGCACCATAAAGCAGGACTGGGATGATGAGGGTCTTATACAGAGTTTCCGTAGTATTTCTCGACAAGGCCTTACTTATCAGTTGCCGTCTTAGGCCAAAGAAACAGCGGTTGGCAAGTGTGATTCTTCGTTTGATTTCTGATGTGATGTCGTTATCAGAGTTTATAGCGGAGCCGAGGTAGACAAAGTCCCTAACAAAGTTATAGCTGTCTATCGTGACGTTTTGCCCTATTCGTCGATGTTGTGTGTCCCTTCTTGTTGACAGCATATATTTTATTTTGCCCTCATTCACCATCAAACCCATTTTTGCCGCTTCTGTACTGATACTTGAAAACGCACCAGTGACAGCTCGCTGTGTTCTGCCAATGATGTCGATGTCGTTAGCGTATGCAAGTAGTTGCACAGACTTGTAGAAAATTGTGCCTCTGGTGTTGGCTTGTGAGTTTCACACAATCTTCTCAAGAATGATGTTGAAAAAGTTACATGACAGCGCGTCACCTTGTCTTAATCCTTTTTTGACATCAAAGGTCTCAGTGAGATTGTTTCCGACCTTTATGGAGCAGCGAGCGTTCTCCATCGTCATTCTGCACAATCTGACAAGTTTGGCAGGGATGCCAAAACTAGACATGGCTCTGTATAGCTCGTTTCTATAAATGCTGTCATATGCGGCCTTAAAATCGATAAAAAGATGGTGAGTATCGATCTGGACTTCTTGGGTTTTTTCCAGGATCTGCCGTAGTGTGCATATTTGGTCTGTTGTGGACTTACCGGGCCTAAAACCGCACTGATAGGGTCCAATCAGTTCGTTGACATATGGTTTTAGGCGTTCGCATAGTACGGCAGATAGGATCTTATATGCGATGTTAAGGAGACTGATGCCTCTGTAGTTGGCGCAGTTTAGAGGGTCTCCTTTCTTGTGGATCGGGCAAACAATGCTGAAGTTCCATTCATCAGGCATACTTTCCTCTAACCAAATCTTGGAGATGAGTTGGTGTATGCACTCTACCAGGTCATCTCCGGCTGCCTTGAAGAGCTCAGCAGGTAAGCCGTCTAGACCAGCAGCCTTGTTGGATTTAAGCTTAGATATTGCTATCCTCACTTCATTTTGGTCAGGTGGACGGAAATATTGGCTGTCATCGTCCAGGTTGAATGGTTCGTTCTGCCTAACAGCGGAATTTGTGTCGTCTTCGCCGTTTAACAGCCTGCAAAAATGGTTTTTCCATGTCCTCAGCACCGACTGTGACTCTACTACAAGGTTTCCTTGTTCGTCTCTACAGGTCTCCGTTCGGGTCTTGTTGGCATGACACGTTCTTTTTACCTTTTGGTAAAACTTCCGAACATTGTTCCTGGAGTAACACCTCTCTATATCCTCGATCGCGCGCTTCTCATGCTCTCTCTTTTTTCTCCGGAGAAGCCGATGTTCTTCCCTCCTTTTTTGCTCGTAGAGCTGATGAGCTGCTCTCGTCCTTCTATGCAGCGACTATTGCTAATATCCCTATTATTATTGACCTATCCTTTTCAGAAGTGTTATTAGATAATCAGAGTTAAGTGTGCGAAAATATTGGTAAAATTTCCGAATGCGGTAATATGACATATCTATTGAGAGTGCAATGAGGTAACGTTTTATACCGTACAACAATTTTGATCGTAAAAAATCAGGAACGAAACATATATAAGGTAAACGAATTCTATAAGATACGCTGTCCCTATTCAAATGAAAGTTTTGTTTTTTTATAAAAAACTCGATGTAGGAAACCGACACAGCACTGAGTGGGATAGCCATTGGCAATCGACCACAGTTATTGCAGTGTGCTCGCATTGAGCAATTGTGTGTCAATGTGAATGAACCTTTCTTCCAAACTGGGACCCCAGGACCCGCGTTTTCCAAAAAAAAGGTTTAATTGGGCCTCTATGCGAAAATTCAGTTCACTTTTTAACGCCTGAGGACCAATTTTCAGAATTAATTATCTACAAGACGCAAAGCACTATATTTTCTCTTTATACAGCCATCGAATATCGACATAAATCTTCTTTTCACATTCACATAGACAGAACATTTACCTACTACCTACCTACTAATTATAGATTTTAGCTGTAGTGTTTGAATATAAAATATTTTAGTATTTTATATATCTGTTTTCCATGATTTTTTTTTTAAATACACAAATTTAAAGCATTTGGGATATTTTTTTTAATTTCATAAGGTACCCTTTTTAATAGCCAGGGACACCTTTTCAAACCATTTCCCAAAATTTTAGAAGTGAGCAATGGTATCAATTGCGCTAAAAAATTACAATCGGACAGTTTCCTGAGAGTAGATATTAAACAAATTGGATTCATGAAAAAAAAAAAAAAAAAATCCAATTTAAGTTTTATTTTTTTTTTACTGCGCCACCTCTTGCGAACGTCTGAAAAAATCTCAGAGTGAAACTGACATGAAATAGCTTCTCAATTTATCATTTGGACTCGGCATAAAATTGTAAATCTCTTCCATTTGTCTTGAAAATGACAAACTTACACAAAAATAAAGGGTGGTTAAGTTTTAAGGGCCGATGTTGATTTTGAATAAAATACAAATTATTTAGGAAGTTATTGCCATTTCTTTTTATTATGATAGTATTGGTATGGTTCAATTATGTATGGAATAAAATATTGGCCAAATGGCCGCCGCGAACTCGGCGACACAACTCCATCCGATGGTCCAAATTTTCGATGACGCTGAGGCATAATTGAGGTTTTATGCCGTTAATGTGCCGAATTATCTCATCCTTTAGCTCTTGAAATGTTGCTGGCTTATCAACCTTTTCTTTCAAATACACCCAAAGAAAGAAGTCAAACGGTGTCAAATCACATGATCTCGGCGGCCAATTAAGGTGAAAATGTGCCTCATCACTGAAGATGATTTTCTTCGAAAATTGATCATCCACTGTTGCCATTTCTTGCCATTATTCTGACCATTGATGACGCTTCAAATGGCCAAGAGGCTTTAGTTCTTGAGTCAATTGCACCTTGTAAGCGCGTAAATGCAAGTGTTTATGCATGTTCATCAACGACGAGCGTGAGAGGTGCAATTGTTGGGCACGACGACGAGTTGAGGTGGACGTCTCTTCAGCCACACTATCGCGAACAGCAGCAATATTTTCTGCAGTACGAGCTGTACGAGCATGCACTGGTGTTTTCACATCTCCTACAGACCCGGTTTGCTCAAATTTTTGCACGATTTTTCCGATTGTACGCACATTTGGACGATTAAATTGACCGAAAAAATCACGAAGTGCACGATATGTATTTTGATTTGAACACCCATTTTCATAATAAGCCTGAAAAACTTTAACGCGTTGCTCGATTGTGTATTTTTTCATGGTTCAAGTTGACTTAGTCTGAAATTGAGAAATGTCAAATGAAATGCAGAAAAAACTTGACGTTTAGGTGTGGTTCACAATTCACATTCAAAAATTGAACCACCCTTTAGTTGTGAGGTCCCTACGCATCTGTTGCGTCAACTATTTAATTATTTACTAAACAGCACTCAACCTCGTCTTGCTATGCCCATGGTCCACTGATACAGCTAATTATGCATCATATCGAACCGAA
Organism: Cheilosia urbana; assembly: GCA_946477585.1. NCBI lineage: Eukaryota > Metazoa > Arthropoda > Insecta > Diptera > Syrphidae > Cheilosia > Cheilosia urbana. The sequence continues at coordinate 141,812,065 of OX297853.1, forward strand.
CTTTTATTTACGTACTTCCTTCTCCCGCAGCCGCTGTCCACGTCCTCGTCCAGTGCCCGTTCTCGATTTGATTTAATTCGATGCCTCTTCGAATAAAATGTTGTTAGGTACCTATATTATGATTTTTGATACTGATTCTGATACCCTAACATTGCAATTTCAAATTGTTGTTTTAAAATTCAGTGCTTGCCTGTAAAATACAAAACTTGTTTACAAACAATTTGGGGCAGATTTTAAGCGCTTCGTTTACTCTAGTGAGCCCAATAAATCGAGGAAATTTACACAAATTTTATAGGCGAGTACCGAGTACCTCGTAAACTTCAAAGGATACTGCCGTAAAACGAGTAAACCCTCAACTGAACTGTCGATATGAACCAAAACGCATGACAATAACTAGACGTAGAGTGAAATAAATTATGCGCCCAAATTGGTGTATCGCTCTGTGTTCTCTGTAGTTCAGTTATCACTTATGAACCTTCCTTTCGTTGTCAACTGAAATAATAATTTTCAAAAACTCCTTATGAGCGAATTAAAGTGTTTACAATTGCTCGAAATGTTCCCCAATTTGGCAGCAACTCCACCCAGTGTCTAATCCAATTTATTAAATTTCACACCGACCGACGCGATAGGAGCGTACCTCTACCTACATGCTCAGCGAACAAGCTTCCGCCACCGAATGTTATGTTGTGCTACCGCATGTATGTTGATTTTAGGACTACACCATATGTTCCACACTTCCTGTGTTTCTCTGGTAATTTTCCCAACGGATAAACAACTGAACGTGTATTTTAATGTGGATTTCATTTGCATTTGACCTAGTGGGTGTGCGGGAACAAGTTTCCATTTCGAAAACATGATTACTTCTAAAACACCCACTTGGGTACACAATTTTTCAACTAGCAGCAGTAGGAAAGTAGGAAACGTCGCCGATGGCAACCCCTCATTGAATTACAAAAAGGACATATTATCCTGTGTTTGGTCCAAGGTACACCCCCTCAAGTGACATTGTGTGCTTATAATGATGCCCTCTGTTAGTATCAGTACTGCTAGAATGATAGCATCTTTCTATATAATTGTGGCATAAAAGTCACTTTCGAATGCATGGAATTCGTTTAAAAGGACATGACGAGACAAACTCATTTAAACATGGCTGCTGGTGAAATGCTTCCATTGAATGCAATGTAATTATTTGTATTCCTTTTCATTTCTATGAAATCTACAATGGGTTCGTCGGAAAAGTTGTGCTGCAATGAAGACCTACGGCGCGCCGTTTAATAAACACAAACAAGACTCACATGTGAAGAGAGGTTTTAGTTTTATTTGCAAAATGCTTTTATTATTCCATTACTTGTGTATGAAAAGACCCGAAATGAGTCATATACCTACTTATAAAAACTAAAAAGGCTGCTCTAAGGCGTTGTCCTATTTTGTAGCGCATTATTTTTTCGGCTGTGTTTGAAAATTCTTTCAAATAGTTATAATGGCCTTGCTGGTGACTATTTGAGTACTGCCAATAAAAAACCCCGGAACCTGAGTGTTAGTCCTGAAAATCGGAGATGATGGGGATGACATTCAGAAGTGGAATATTGCAGAAATGCAGCGCAGCGTTTCCAGGCCCAGATAAACCTGAATCCTGAAAACCGCCAGATTTATCTATTTTTTCCAAAAACAAAACCCAACTTTTTGTTATTATTTCTTAACCTGTTTTTGTACGACTTATGTGGTATTCGATTGGGTGCTCTCAGAGCATTTTTTTTTGCTCTCAGAGCAGTTTTTATGTTCGTTTGGCACAAAAAAAGCAATCTTTTTCAGATTTCAGAGCACTTTTGCGAATCTAGTTTGACAACTGGTGGAGGGCGTTTAGGTTTTCGTGAATTTGTTCTAAAGCAAAGAAAGGCATTGCATCGGGTGAATCTCTTTTTTTAAATTATTTATGTATAAATATTTAAAAATCAATCGGGACCCAAATTTTGAATGTTTTAATTTAAAATTTAACCAGTTAATGGAAAACGCTTTGAAAAGTGTTGAAGGCTACACATATTCGAATCCCACGAATATTATCACAAAAAAGAGCAAGTGACGTTTTTATGTTCCATTAGCCACACGAAATCTGAAATCTGAGAGCTAATCTGAAGAAGCCCAAACGAATACCACATTAAAGAGAAGGAATTTCGAATTCGTAACTTGAACATGTAAGTTTGGTTTTCCGAATGCAAAAGTTTGTATTTTGTATTTTGAAATTTTCTTGTTAGAATTATCTACGCAGCCCTTACGCGGATGTGATAAAATTGTTATTTATAAAATTAACAGATTAACTTGATGCTTATATCCGCAAAAATATTTTGTTCTGCCCTGTGCCATGTGCCAACCAGGACTGCCAATGTGGAGCACGTAGCTGATCGCAAAAAAAAAAAAAAAATAAAAAAAACAAATAATGTAGATTTAAAAAAAAGGGTAGCAGATAATGACAAAAACAAAAACAAATCTATAAAAGAAACAAATTTAAATTAAAAAAAAACAAATTTATTTCATATTCAGAACGAAAACATAAAATTCGTTTAACAATTACAGATTTTAAGGAATAAGTTTTATAAACTAATAGGTACATCCAGGAGGGCTGCTAGATTAAAAAATACGAAAAGGGGGACATTGTGGGACAACAATTATACTCTGTTCAATTTATATTTTCAGTACAGGGAAGATAGGCTATTTGCCTTTCACCCTTACTATTATGGATTTTAATAAGCTGTCTCCATTTTAAAGCTCTCACATGGTTGCCATAGTGAGCACTATAAATTGGCATAATTCTCTCACAAATATCGGTAGGGTTACCAGATACCAACCCTTTATTAAGAAAAAATGGTTTAACTGCATGGTAACAGATCCTTCAGAAACACAAAATAATTAAAGGAGTACCTAAAAACTGTATGGCAACATCCCACATAATCAAATTCATTTATTCGCTCTCAAAAGCTTTAAAAAGCACCAAAACCGAAAGTTCTTTGACAAAATTCAAAGAAAAACCCTTAATGATATGCTAAAATTGACATATGGTAACATTTCTCTGATGTGCTTCAGTCACTCACACTGCTTATTTTGGTTGGTGATAATAGCAAGCGAAAGCAAGACGATCGTGCTCATTCCCCCCGCGGCTGTGGGGCAGACTGGTTGTGGTGGGATGTATGCGAATTTCAGGAAAATTACAACAACAAAATTCTTTGGAATGCCAGTGGTTTCGTCATTATTTCAGTGGCAAATCTTGTATTTGAGTGCCGTGAGAGTAGCTACAGGCACCACTGGTAGAAAAAAGAGCTTCCCATAAGGCCTGTACTGAAAATATAAATTGAACAGAGTATAATATTTTTTTTTTTGAACACCGGAGTAAAAAAAAAGTGAAATAAAAATAAGTTTAATTAAATACATATATTTTTTATCCAAAATTGACATGAACACTTTCTTTTTTTTTTGGGTTCGGACATTTTACCAACGTAAATTTTGGTTTCAAAACAAAAACTGAAAGGGAGGCAGATGACAAAACAAAAACGTAGAGAAGAACAACTTTAACACGTGAAGTGAGATGTAGTTCGTGATTGGATGCATTCAGCTTTTCTTGCACTTCAAATGGATGTGTTCACAGAGAATCTTGTTAAAAATATTAAAAGAAAGTAATTTTAAAGTTTCAACTGAATGTTTTCTTTTATTGAATTTTGACTGAGTAAGGGGGACAGTGGTTTGTATAAGTGGGGACAAACAGCATTTTTGTATGGAAAAGTTTAGTTTAAAATAAATAGTAACTCTTTGTTTCATTCAACTCAATTCAATTCAAGTGCATTCTCCTCCATGACAAAAAGTTTGACAGTTTGGAAAACTGAAGGTAAGTTGTAGTAGACTTTTGCGATGAGTGCATTCAGATCAAGCAAATCTCTTTTTTTTGATTTGCAAAAATTTATCAATACAACCATATTAAATGAAATTGTGATCGTTATATAAAAGAGAAATAAACGAAGTAGATCTAGTACATTATGAAAAGTACATTGGTAGCCCTGATGCCAACTGTCAACGGGTGCGAGCTGCGATGCACCGAAAAGTAGAAAGTAAGCCTACTTTATCCGTCGGATCCGGCACGTGCGATGCTTCTGAGTTGTGACTTGTGAGCCACCTCTCACTCTCACCTTCAATAAGCTACTGTGTAATCTATCAATATCAAATTGTCAGTCGAAAACGTTGCCGCAAGCGACAGATTCTATGGGTTGGGCCCTTAACTCAATTGAAGCCGGAAAGTTTTCTCCGTTTTGGTGTTTTCAATAGCGAAAAGCGAACCCTCACACACAAAAAAAAAATCTTTTCAAAGCACCACCACAATTTTTCATTTTACTACGAAATCATTAAATGAGTACCTAGGTAAATTACTTTCCCATAGAAAAGGAGAAGCCATACAATTTTACTATGATGTGTTATTTCTCTGGAATGATTCATTGTGTCGAGATCTAAAATAAGCTCATCTATGTGAGGGTTAGAACACTCTATCATCATCATGATCATCATTATATTAATACGTGAACATGAACATCCGAAGTTTCCGTACACTTTTATTATCAGAGACAAACCACACTGAGATCCCTAAGGCTGCTTCCACACCGGATGGAACAAAACGCCTTAGACAAACAAAACTGGTTTTCTGTGAGTTTCTGGAATTTGAATACACACATTTAAATACGCGCGACCACACTGAATAAGGCAAAACAAAGCAAGAAAACAAAATAAAACGTTTTGTTTCATCCGGTGTGGAAGCTACCTAAGTGTTGCCGCTAATAGAAAACAATATCCAAATTTTATGATTCTTCTTTTCTTTTGTTCGGATTGGTGTATTTCAGGCTTAGGCAGTCTTAAAAGATAAAATTTTGGACCCGTGGCGTGGTTGTCGATCTCTGAAACCGCTCAATCGATTTCAATGAAATTTTGTGGATGTATATTCTTCGTTCCCACTTAAAGGATATGATACTTTTGGACCAGATAGGTGGCGCTGTTGCCAATCTCCGAAACCGCTCAATCGATTTCAATGAAATTTTGTGGATGTGTATGGTTGGTTCCAGCTTGAAAGATAGGATACTTTTCGACCCGATAAGTGGCGCTGTTGTCGATTTCCGAAACAGTTTTATTGAGACGATTGAAATTTTTGGGATGGGTATGGTTGCTTCAAGTTTGACAGAGAGGATAGTTATGGACCCTATTGTTGGTACTTTACAAAACACAGGCGGGATAGGAAAACGGGTTGCGGCACTTCTCATTCAAAAATAAAACCAAACGTTATTTATAAAGTTGTATAATTAAAAATATTAATAGAAATTGTCCAAATAAAGCACTTTGCAAAATCTGAGCAGCACTTAATACTAAAGATACGAGCAAATCCGGGTGGGTACAACTACATGTAAAAGAGGCTGACTTCCGGATATCCACTCATAACTCGGAAACGGATTGGTCGATTTTTATGATTTTTTGGTTTAAATTCGCATGTGCCCAAGGAAGGATATCATGCTACTTTTTGTAGTGGAAACAAAACTTTATGGGGATTAGTTGAATTTTTGAATTCTTTGGATGTTCCGGTTCCGGGCAGTTATAATTTTGCTGTGCAACGTCAATGCGTCGAAACTTTGTAACGAAACGCGTTTGATTTGATGGTGAAAGATCAAATCAAATGTCATTCAAGCGACGGTTTCGAGAGGAAAATTTAAAGGCAAACATTCTCATTGCTGGGATTCCCCTTATTCAGAACAATTTGCCATTCGTATTTAAGCGTCTTGAATTTTCCGTGCGTCTCCCTTTCAATCTCAGAGATGGACACACCTACCACAAAATGTTTCATATGAGGGAACTCGAGAACGGATCGTCTGATTTAAGCTATCTTTTCTTTATTATGTTGGGGATAAAAAAAAAATAATTTCTGGTGGAATAGTGCATGCTCCAAATTCAAATTATTTTAGTCAAAAAGTCAATATTGGGCGGGACGAAGTTCGCCGGGCACGCTAGTATTCAATAAAATAAATAAAAAAAAGTAAGACAAGTGCGAGTCGGACTCGCTCATGAAGGGTTCCGAAACAGCAAGTAACATAACATAAAAGTTCTTTTAGTTCGTTGTAACTTTGATCGATATTTTAAAAACTACTCGATAGATCTCGTTCAAAAAATTATCGTTTGTAGTTTACATGGTAATGTATATCATATATTTTTTTAAGTTTTATCGTTCGCTTATTTTAGAAGTTAGGGGGGGGGGGACCAACATTTTACCACTTTGGAAGTGTCTCTCGCGCAAACTATTAACTTTAGAAAAAAATGATATTAGAAACCTAAATATCATTTTTGAAGACCTATCCATAGATACCCCACACGTATGGGTTTGATGAAAAAATTTTTTTTGAGTTTCAGTTCTATGTATGGGGACCCCCAAAATTTACTGTTTTTTTTTTTATTTTTGTGTAAAATCTTAATGCGGTTCACAGAATACATCTACTTACCAAGTTTCAACGGTATAGCTCTTATAGTTTCGGAGAAAAGTGGCTGTGACATACGGACGGACAGACAGACAGACAGACAGACATGACGAATCTAATAGGGTTCCGATTTTTGCCATTTGGCTACGGAACCCTAAAAACGAAACAATCAACAAATTCAACAAATTGGCAGTATCTCCTGTGGGCTGTGGTGTGTTATTTAATAAAGTTTATGCTGTGCCATTGGTGTAAGATCGTGTCTATTGTGTCATCGTCAAATCCAAGTTATTTGGCCAGTTCAATTATAGAATTATTGTCTTTGCCCTGCTTAAGATTATTCTCTTCACTTAAAACCGTCATTTGAACATGGTTTGTAGTCCCAGTGTATGGTTATAAAAATCGCTAGAATTCATCTTATTTTCTTATCTTATTTTAGCGACAATATTTTATTAAAAATCGTCAGGAGTCTTAAAAATCCACTAGATCTAGCGAGAAAATCGCTAGAACGGCAACAGTGCGCAACTCGCAATCCTCTTGCTGCTGGCCCCCTGAATTTTTTTTTTTTTAATTCTTCGAGTGATTTTTGGTACCGTTTGCGTTGACGGGATTTGGAGGAGAAGATTTAACAGCGAACTCTACGAGCTGTACAGCGACATCGACCTGGTCAGAAAAGTATGCATTAGTCGTCTAAGATGGTTAGGACATGTAGAGCGAATGGACACCAACGCTCCGGCTCGGAGAATCTTCGATTCCAACCCGGACGGACAACGCAGTAGAGGAAGAACTCGCCTTAGGTGCTGCGCGCAAGTGGAAGGGGACCTCAACCAACTTGGAGTGCGCAACTGGAGGCAGTTAGCCAAAGATCGCGCTAACTGGAGAGGCGTATTGGTTAAGGCCCAGGTCCACCCCGGACTTTAGCGCCACCTTAAGTAAGTAAGAATGCTATTGGTTGGTTATTATACATTTTGAAAAGGCGATTAATATAATTTGTTTGGTTAGTAAAACTATCTAAACATGGTTGTGTGTTTTCCGCTTTTGAATATCATTAACTTCGATGTCATGCGTGAATTTTTCTTAAATAACTGAACAATAATTGCTCAAAATGTTTTTATTTTCCTTCAACCAATCTACATTGTTTATATATTATAAATATTTTAACCGAAGGTACATTATCCTAAGAAAAGTACCTACATTTCACACGAAACGAATAATTTAAAATTCAACGGATAAAATTCTATGAACGCTGGCAGCAACTTTGTCAACAGCGGAAGTGGTACACGCAAGGTGCGAGTGTGTTGATGAGCCGGAATTTTTGAAGTTACGTGACATTTGTCAATACGAATTTCTATGTAACAAGACTAACGCACTTAGCATGTACCACCCCATAAAAATATAGCTTGTATGCAAGTAACAGAATATCGGCGTTGTCTCTGTTTATTATTATGAATGAGTGGAATTAAACTTATATAATTCGAAAGGCAACATGGCAGATACCTCAATGAGCTACTTTGACGTATTTGGAGCTGAGGTCATTGAGGATTTTTCAGCACTAGTCAGGGTGTTGAAATAGAGATGGTGGCGGAAGAGCCCTTAATGGGTCAACGACTCCGGAATATTCCGGCTCCTTTTGCCCAAGGGGTTACAGAAAGGGCCTGGTCCTCCAGGTTGGGGGTTGTGCGTGGGGTTAACGACCCTACCACGGAAAAAAAAGAATTGTTGCGAAGCAACCAAAAGCCTCGGATAAGGACGGATTCACTGTTGACGACCCTGCAAAACGAAAAAAGGACAATGACGTTCGGATCTGCACGTGGAATGTTCGAACTCTGAACAGACCGCGTGCAGCCGAACAACTAGCGGAGGCCCTAGACTGCTACAAAGCAGGTATCACCGCCATCCAGGAAGTGCGGTGGGATGGGCCGGGCAAAAGGAGGATGAAAAACTGTGACATTTACTACGGTGACTGCTACAGAGAACAAAAGCAGCGTCTATTTGGATGCGGATTTGTTGTAAGCGGCAGACTTAGGCAAGAAGTCTTGAGCTTTCGACACGTTAGTGAACGCCTTACAACTATCCGCATCAAGGCTAAATTCGCCAACATCAGCCTGATATGCGCTCACGCCCCCACAGAAGATAAAGACGATGCTACCAAAGAGTGTTTCTACGAGCTCCTCGACAAAACATATGAGCAATGTCCTAAGCATGACGTTAAAATCGTCTTGGGTGATTTTAACGCCAAAATAGGAAAGGAGGACATCTTTGGTAGCACAATCGGAAAACACAGCCTACACGACACCACGTCTGGAAACGGACTTAGGCTGATTGATTTTGCTGCGGGACGTAATGTTACCATAGCTAGCTCACGGTTTCCTCACCTCAATATACACAAAGGAACATGGCGGTCACCTGATCATCAAACCGTCAACCAAATTGATCACGTTGCGATCGACGCAAGGCACTCCTCCAGTATTCTAGATGTCCGAACTTTCCGAGCGGCCAACATAGACTCGGACCACTACCTTGTTGTAGCCAAGGTACGGATGCGGATATCCAAGACGCCACAACAACGAGAAAATACTGTGAGGAGATTTAACGTTGGACGACTACAAACGCAACAAACCGCCAGAACCTTTGCCGATCGCGTATCCCTCAACCTCTCGAGAAGTCCTATGCTGCCAGCATCAAGTGCCGAAGACCAGTGGCGCCGATGCCAAGAAGCCATCAAAAACGCCGCAACTGATGTGCTCGGTTTCACCAGTCCACCCCCCCGAAACCCCTGGTTTGACGAAGAGTGCCGGCAAGCACATGCAGCAAAACAAAGTGCCTACGAAGCGTCGCTGCATAGAAGGACGAGAGCAGCTCGTCAGCTCTACGAGCAAAAAAGGAGGGAAGAACATCGGCTTCTCCGGAGAAAAAAGAGAGAGCATGAGAAGCGTGCGATCGAGGATATAGAGAGGTGTTACTCCAGGAACAATGTTCGGAAGTTTTACCAAAAGGTAAAAAGAACGTGTCATGGCAACAAGACCCGAACGGAGACCTGTAGAGACGAGCAAGGAAACCTTGTAGTAGAGTCACAGTCGGTGCTGAGGACATGGAAAAACCATTTCTGCAGACTGCTAAACGGCGAAGACGACACAAATTCCGCTGTTAGGCAGAACGATCCATTCAACCTGGACGATGACAGCCAAGATTTCCGTCCACCTGACCAAAATGAAGTGAGGATAGCAATATCTAAGCTTAAATCCAACAAGGCTGCTGGTCCAGACGGCTTACCTGCCGAGCTCTTCAAGGCAGCCGGAGATGACTTGGTAGAGTGCATACACCAACTCATCTCCTAAGATTTGGTTAGAGGAAAGTATGCCTGATGAATGGAACCTCAGCATTGTTTGCCCGATCCACAAGAAAGGAGACCCTCTAAACTGCGCCAACTATAGAGGCATCAGTCTCCTGAACACTGCGTATAAGATCATGTCTGCTGTATTGTGTGAACGCCTGAAACCATTCGTCAACGATCTGATAGGTCCCTATCAGTGCGGTTTTAGGCCCGGTAAGTCCACGACCGATCAAATATTCACACTACGGCAGATCCTGGAAAAAACCCAAGAATACCAGATCGATACTCACCATCTTTTTGTCGATTTTAAGGCCGCATATGACAGCGTTTATAGAGACGAGCTATACAGAGCCATGTCTAGTTTTGGCATCCCTGCCAAACTTGTCAGATTGTGCAGAATGACGATGGAGAACGCTCGCTGCTCCGTAAAGGTCGGAAACAATCTCACCGAGACCTTTGATGTCAAAAAATTATTTAGACAAGGTGATGCGCTGTCATGTGACTTCTTCAACATCATTCTTGAGAAGATTGTGCGAAACTCACAAGCCAACACCAGAGGCACAATTTTCTATAAGTCTGTGCAACTGCTTGCATACGCTGACGACATTGACATTGTTGGTACAACACAGCGAGCTGTCACTGGTGCGTTTGCAAGTATTAGTACAGAAGCGGAAAAAATGGGTTTAGTGGTGAATGAGGGTAAAACAAAATATATGCTGTCAACAAGAAGGGACACACGACATCGACGAATCGGGCAGAACGTCACGATAGACAGCTATAACTTTGAGGTAGTTAGGGACTTTGTCTACCTCGGCTCCGCTATAAACTCTGATAACGACATCACATCAGAAATCAAACGAAGAATCACATTTGCCAACCGCTGTTTCTTTGGCCTAAGACGGCAACTGATAAGTAAGGCCTTGTCGAGAAATACTAAGGAAACTCTGTATAAGACCCTCATCATCCCAGTCCTGCTTTATGGTGCAGAAGCATGGGCGCTATCAAAGGCGGATGAAGATCTCCTTGGTCGTTTCGAACGCAAAATTCTTCGAGTGATTTTTGGTCCCGTTTGCGTTGACGGGTTTTGGAGGAGAAGATTTAACAGCGAACTCTACGAGCTGTACAGCGACATCGACCTAGTCAGAAAAGTACGCATCAGTCGTCTAAGATGGCTGGGACATGTAGAGCGAATGGACACCAACGCTCCGGCCCGAAGAGTCTTCGATTCTAACCCGGAGGGACAACGCAGTAGAGGAAGACCTCGCCTTAGGTGGCGCGCGCAAGTGGAAGGGGACCTCAACCAACTTGGAGTGCGCAACTGGAGGCAGTTAGCCAAAGATCGCGCTAGCTGGAGAGGCGTATTGGTTGAGGCCCAGGTCCACCCCGGACTGTAGCGCCACCTAAGTAAGTAAGTAAGTAATTCGAAAGGCAATGTACCAAAGATGTGCACACACGAAAAATCGGTCATAAAATCACCATTCAGACTTAGATGGAAATTAAAGAAAATTCAGTTTCGGTCGAAAAAATAAATTGCGTAACTCTTATTCACAAAGATATTAATAATATTCCATTATCGAGACATGCTCTCCTTCTCCAATATCCAATTGGCAATTAATTGGAGAGGACCTATATAGCTACCTACTATACAGCGAAAAGAAATGAAACAAGAAGAGGAAGAGAACTGTTAAGGTTACCATATCCTTCATGTTTATTCATAACCAATATCATGTTCGTCGTATGTGGTGAAGTGTGGACATGAATTTCTACTTTTTTCCCATTTTTTTAACGTGCTTATTTCCAATTCCAGACATAAAGAAACGTGCATCGTGCACACACGGCTCTTGCCCATCGACGCTCGATGTCCGACGTGCGAATTTAGCCATGTGCTTAATACTGGATACTCGTATCGTAGTGTCCATATCCATGTCTGCTATTACTGTATTTGCGTATGACTTATCCAATATACATCATCTTAGATTAGAACCTATTTTCCACTGAATGAAATTTACCTATACCCCTAAAAGTAAGCAATTCTGCACTTAATTTTAATTCAGAGACTGCGAGGTATTGAAGTGAAGACGGTTGGTTTCTGTTTAATAATCTTCTGAAACTTCGCCTTAATTCTTTAGTAGGTAATAAAAGTACCGTAAGCTGGGGTTACTTTGTGCCTGCAGGGTTACTTTCTGCCAACCGTACTTTTGTACATTCAATTTCACTTTACCAATACTTTTACATAAAATATGAACGTTTTTTCACTGTGCAAGGCTGCTGGAAAAGCTTTCCAGTAAGTATTTTATATTCATCAATTTCTTTGTTTTTACGTTTTTGAATAATGACATGAAATTCAAAATCAATTTTTTTCCGAAAAAATTCTATTGCGACAAATTTCATATACAACCAAAAAACTATAATCGCTACGGAATTGAAGGTGGGTTATATGATTTTATGATTTATTTGTGATAAATAATATTAAAGTTAATATTAGTAGAACCTATTGTTTTCATTTTTACGTCCCCTTTTCAATAAAGTCGCAAGTTCATGGGGTAACTTTGTGCCACCATCCTTGGTGTTTAACTTGGCACAAAGTTACCCTCTGTGTATTGATTTTCTTTTGCACGTACAACGTTCTTGGTCCAAAGAAACCCCTTGTCTTTAATTTTAAATTTGAAGGTTCCAGAATTGAGCCGAAATGCCTCGAAAGTATATAAAAAAGATAGTGGGACGGCCCTACAGCAATTTCACCCAGGATGATTTGAAAAAACCTGTGCAGGAAGTCCGAAGTGGACGAATTTCAATTCAAAAAGCGAGAGAAAAGAACGGTATTCATAGGAATACTCTGATAAATAAAGGATAAGATGCTCATTCAAATGTTGCAGGACGTCAAACCATTTTCAGTGCCGAAGAAGAGTTGTTACTTCATCCGCTTATGGTTTTCCAGTCACTTTTCTTGATCCAAGACGAATTGACAAAAGCTATTACGACATAATTATGGAGAAATAAACTCCTTTCCAGAACAACATGCCTGGCCCTGAATGCAGAATATCATTTCTGGACCGACACAAAGCCTTATAGTCTCTATAGCGTCCCCGAAATATCTTTTTAAAATTTTTATTTTTAACGCTTTTATTTTTTTTTTTAAATGTAATAAATATAAAAGAAATCCTTCACTTGTTTATTAAAATAATTGTGTTATCATGTGTTTTAATGGTATATGGGGTAAGATTCAACCAAACTTACATTTTGACAAGATTAGCGAAGGATTTCGTCAGTGGCACAAAGTTACCCCAAACGTGGGGCAACTTTGTGCCACACTTTAAAGGCTTACATGTTTAAAATCCTAAGCCCTTTCGAGAATTTGAGAACGTTGCCTTTATTGCTTAATGCTTAAGATCAAAATGGTATATCTTATTTTGTTTATTTCATACAGAAATATAAGTTTTTTTTACAAAAACCTCAAAAACTGGCACAAAGTAACCCCAGTTTACGGTACGTCTTATACAGTTCAACGATGTTTCTATGGAAACGAACATTTTGCCACATACATTTTTTGCTCTAAATTTGCATAGTGATTAGGCACGTGTGTATTCAAATATAAATCATAAGTTAAACTACTTTCAAAGGGGCGTAATTTATCGATATGTAGGTAGATGTCGCTTTTTCGCTTACTAAAAAAAAAAACACCATAATTACCGAAAATTGTGCTACGTTTTTTAATATTACATGCTAGCGGCGAACGAATAGAAGTTGTAAGGGAATATAAGTACCTTGGGGCTTACTTTACAAAAAATTTAGGAATGAAAAAACACTTAAAAGAAAAACTAGTTAAGGCGAGGACAGCAATCAATGTGGTTTAGAAGAATTGTTTTAACAACAAATTCATCGCCCACAGCAGCAAGTATAAGGTCGTTGTAGCTGTGTCAGAATCCATCATGTTCTATGCGGCTTAGGTTTGGGCTGTAAGAAAATATGATACTGTCGAGAAATTACTGCGTCACTATATAAAAATAATATTTTACCTTCCACCCAATGCCCCAAACTACATGATAATGCTGGAAACAGGCTTGGCTTCATTGTTTACCAAAACCCTTAAATTGCAAGTGGACTTCGTGCTTTCAGTTTTGAATATGCCGGATACACGGCTGCAGAAGAAAGCGGCTCTGCAAATAATACAATCCAAGACAGGATGGTACAGGGAATGAATGCAACTCGCTGAGGGATATGGGATAAATCTGGATCTGGAGAATAACAGACCTTGCAAACGCCAACTGTATGAACTCATCTCAAAGGTGGATGAAGGTGAAAGATTATTGAACCTGGAGCAAGCTCCGGGATCACTGCATAGAATGATCTATAGTCGCCTAAATCATAACCTGCGGGATTGTAACTACTTCCGAGACGAACACAGCATTCAAGAAATAGAACAAGTTTTCAAATTAAGGGGAGAACTTCTGAAGTTAAACTATATTCCACACAGAGAAGACCTACCGGTGCTGTGCAGCTTGTTCAACTTACAGGAGAGGGAGGATGTCGTTCATTGTCCAATCCTAAAAGAAATAAGGAGACACGTATTCGCGAATAATATAATGTCGACAGAGGAAGTCCTAATACTACTTAATCAAACTAATGTTAAAAAGTTATCCCAATATACTACAATATAGCTTTAAAGTATCCGGAAAGAATAATTTATGAGAATTTTTAAAACAATCTATAATTTATTTGTGGTATCCAACTTTTTTTTTTACTTTTATTTATTAATTGTTGTCAATCAGGCAGACGGCAAGGCCATGCTAAATAAATAAATAAATAAAAAAACCTATCTATCTATCTATCTATCTATATCATGCTTATAAAATGTAGGGTCAAACTAGTCTATATAAATAAAACAAAGTCGGGTTAGTTACGCCATTTATAACTCAAGAACGGCTGGACGGATTTTAATGATCTCTGATTTGTTGGATTTGTTCCCCGCCCGAATAGCAGAATAACTATTAAAAATAACTATATAAATTACTATATATACTATATAAAGAAGGTTTGTATGGAAACCCAAACCGCACTTTGAAAAAATAAATTTATAAATAAACAGGAGAGAAAAACGGGGAGTGCCACTTCAAATATAAATAAAACTAAATGAATTATTTAAAATTTCCAGCTGGTCGTGGAAAAACATTCACGATGAAGGTGAAAGGAGTAAATAGTTGGATTGTGTCGTACTGCCCTTTTTTTGCCAAGTCTTGAAGACTCATATCAATGTTGAGGTATGTTGTTCAATAAAATAAATCAAATATGTGTAAAAGAACGAGCTGTATGGTTTTTCAATTTTGAATTCCCATGTTTCTTAAATGGTCAATTGTATGTGGCATGTTAACTTGTCGGCAAAGTATTCACTTTATTTTTGACCTTGCGCCTGATAACAAAACGAAAAATATTGTGCTTCAGCGAAGATAATAAAGCCAAATATAAACTAATGATGCAAAATACATAGCTGCTTCATCGAAACAGAAGTATTGCTGACAGGCCATTGAAATAGGGTAGGGCGAGGAGGTTCTGACACGTTAACAGATATTGTCAAAAATTAGGTACATCCGTTTACATACAAAACTATATATATGTAAATTTTAGTTTATTAAGGTTTAGTCTATTACAAAAACAACTTTAAGCGCTAAATTATTAACCATCTCCGAGTTTTTGATGAATTTCTAAATAAGGAAAAAGTGACAGAACCTCCTAGTTTGTAGGAGGTTCCGACTTTTAAGAAGGAGGTTTCAACATACTATAGGAGGAACAGATTTTACTGCTTCTTTCATGGCTTTCTCGTCAAATGCCTTTTCAGGATACTTTCTTTTATAAATGTTAGGCATTTTGATTGAAACCTATAAAATTTCAGTGTAAAAAAACTAAAACTAAGTAAAACAGTAAAAGGAGGAGGTTTCGACAATTTGACTTAACCTCCTAAGCGAAACGTGTCGAAACCTCCTTCAATGCATGCATTATATTTACGCTTTAAAAAAGTTTATTATTTTATACTTACGTAAAAGGGCCTCAACTAATAAAAACACTATTAATCTGTTTATTTAATTTTTGTATTGTCACTTTCAAAAACTTAAAACAAAAAAAGTTATAGCTTAAGAATTCACTGAAAAAATTTACATGCCCACTTACCAAAAATCAAAACACGACTGAACTTGTTACGCGCTGATCAGAAACTGAACTCAATAAGGGAAAAAGTAAAGGTACATTTAGGCTGTGGACATAAGAAATTATCGTATCTGTCATATTTAAAGGAAGTGAAAAATTTGAGTTTGATGAAACCTCCTACATGTCGAAACCTCCTCGCCTTACCCTACTTGATTTTTCTACTTTCATTGAATTTTTATTTCCTAATGAACTATTGAACTTAGTCAAAGAAATAAATTAAGTTTAGATAAAAGGTATCATTAAATTCATTTAAAGCTAGGCGGTACGATTCCCCGGGTCAGCTGGTTTGTTAATAAATTGTTTAAAAAAAAGAAAAGGACAAAGGGGACCTCTCGATCTGCAGTCGAATGCTCTACCACTGAGCTATATCCCCACATCTGCCTGGGTGAAAAACTGTGCAATTAATTTAAGACAATCCGCGCTACTAATATCTAATCATTTTCATGTCGAGGCTAAATTTTGGGAACTCACAATGGCGAAATTTTTTCCATAAAAAATTGCATATTGTGACCGTGATAAAATAATAAGTGTGAAGGTTGGAAATGATTATTAGTAAGACAAGGCCCAATAAGAAAAAAATACAAAATTCTACTACCGAAAGCTACCGATCTACTTATTTATTTAGATCTGGAATTTGTATTAATATAACTACATACATAGGTACTTTATAACGTGAATCTATTAAGTTCTATGTCTGGCTTGCATTTGAAGTATTTCTCAGTGCTTGACATGATGTACTAAAAAAAATTGTTACTGCGTATGCACTTCTTCAAATGGTTTTCCAAATAGAAAAAAATTGTTTCTATTATTGTTTGCTAACAGATAAATATATTGTTGAATAAACGGACCGAACTTGGCCTATGTGAAGCAGTGGCAACTGTCACAGGAGCACCAGCAAGAATACCTACGCAGGAGAAACCATTACGTAGGTTCTCCTAGATTTTCAGGAATGAACATAAATTTTGAAGTTTGAACCCACTCTATAATATGAGGCTAGCAAATTTTGAATGTCAGGATAAATGTTGGTGACATTTTGATGCGATTTGTAAGGAAGTTAAATAATTCATGAACAAAACACTTACATACCTCTAAATATGAAATGTTTCATGTGTGCATGGAATGGCTTTGTCAGTTTATCTTTCTGCTTGTAAAACACTCATGAGTGTTGTCATTTTAAACAGACAAGTTGAGTATTTGAGTTTTCAACTTTTAAAGTCTTTTTCCTCGAAAGTAATGGGTTTTCCTTTGTTTATGTGAGGGCGGTAGCAACGAATTTAACATAGTGGCCTCTGTGGCGGATGTTACATCGGCCAAGTGTCATCAGTCATTAGCTTTGGTGCAGATGAGGGCTCTTCTGTGTTTGTAGCTCTGCGAGTTCAACTTAACGTCTGGAGAATGCTTAATAGCATACTTCATAATAAAGAACGGAAACTAATAAATACATCGTTATTTTGGAACATTAGGTGCTGATAACAAGCTGGCTGAAGAGTCGCTAAAGTACCTGAATATACACTTCCCCCTTAAAAGTTTCGCATTCTGTCAAAAGTGTGTATACAAAGCAAGCCAGCAAGGGCCAGGACCCTCTTTTAATAAATAGCTCGTGATAAATTTGTGTTGACTGTTCTTCTTGATTGTTAAATTCAAACTGATGAAAAACTAAATTAGCGGTTGAGCAACATCGATCTGGGAGATAGAAAAAAACAAACAGTCCATACAATTATTGTACATTGTAACGACTTCTAATTGACGTACTATTAAAAATAATTAAATTAAAAATAATCTGGTAGCTTATTTTCACTTTAAATCTAATAACAAAATTCAAAATGTTAACGAACATCTCATTAAAAACAAAGACTGTCACAAGTTTATCACTAGTTTTAAATTGTTTTCGATTCTATTTGAAATGCGAACAAAAATGTCAACCCAATTTCTTATTAATCACTTTCTGGAGGTCTGCGAAGAGACGGTGTAGAAAAGAAACGAAACGAAAAAGGATTTGTGTAAGCAATCTACTTTACAAAAAAAAAAAAAAAAACATACAGGACGAGATGAACTTCGTACCGCCCAAAATTGGCTTTTTGACTAAAATAAGTTGGAGCATTTACTATATCACTTGAAAATAAATTTATTAATCCAAAATATATTTTGGCAAATACGATCTCACTGTATACTACGAGAAAAATTAAAAAAAAAAAAACTCCCCGCACAAAATATATAGAAAATCAATTTTGACGACTTTTCCGATTTCCCCTCAAAATTTTCCAATTTTTTCACCGTACGAACCTTCTTTATACATAGACAAACACAATAAAGAAAAGATAGCTCAAATCGGACAATCCGTTCTCGAGTTATGGGCGCTCTTTGCAACTTTGTTTTATATACCATGTTGCCACTTTATGTTATTCGGTCAATTTAAACTCTTTATTCAAAAGTGATATTAAATACAATAGAATTACATACTTGAAGTATAGTAACAATAGGCCTGTTTTTTTGAGCTTCGAACTCAGCAAAGCAAAGAAAAGTAGGATTTTCAGCACGCAATTACAACAACCACTGTGATTCCTCGAAGTGTCAAGTAGGGCGTAGTTGTTGTAATCGCATGCTGAAAATCCTACTTTGCTTTGCTTTGCTGAGATCGAAGCTCAAAAAAACATGCCTAATGTCGATTTGTTTCAATCAAACTGCAATGATTTTGACGTGTCGGCTAACCTTCCGTTTTTTCACTAAATTGACCATCTGAGAAACATGGGTATTCAAGATTGAAGCCAGAAATGCACGAATATCCAGCGATTATCCTTGCAACAAATTATTTTTTATTTGTCATAGTGAAAGCGAGACGGACGGCAAATTCAAGACCGTCAAATACGAATGGCAAATCGCTCTGAAGAAGCGAAATCTGCGGAATGGGAATGTTTGCTTTTGAATTTTCCCTCAAAATCGTCGCTTGCATGACATTTGATTGGAGATCCTTCACCACCAAATAAAACGCGTTCCGTTACAAAGTTTCGGTGCATTGAGGTTGCACAGCAAAATTATAACTGAGTCGACTTTCAATTTCAAATTGTATAGAGGTAAGCCCGGAACATCCAAAGGATTCAAAAATTCAACTAATCGCCATAAATTGTTGTTTCACGACAAAAAGAAGCATAATGTCCTTCCTTGGGCCCAAGCGAATTTAAACAAAAAATCATATAAATCGAACGATCGGTTGCAGAGTTATGAGTGTACATATAGGCCATAGGGACATCAGTCTCTTTTTTATGTAGCTGTACCCACCCGAGTTTGCTCGTACCTTTCGTATTAAGTCCTGCTCACATTTCCCAAAGTGCTTTACTTAGCTAATGTCCTTTAATTATTTTATTATTATCATCTTATCTTTCAAACCATAAGCAACCATACCCATCCACAAAATTTCGATCAACTCGGTAGAGCTGTTTCGGAGATCGACGACAGCGCCACCTATCGGTCCAAAAGTATTCTATCTTTTAAGCTCGAACCAGTCATACGCAACTCCAAAATTTCATTGAAATCGGGTGAGTAGTTTCAGAGATCGACGACAGCGCCACCTATCGGTCCAAGAGTATCCTACCATTTAAGACTGTTTAAACCTGAAATACAACACTACGAACAAAACAAAAGACGAATCATAAAAATTGGCCCAGTGGTTATCGAGTTATATCGTCATCGAGTTTCACCCCGAAAGAATTATAGGTATAAAATATAAAATATAGAAGATTATTATTGAAGATAATTGAAATAAACTGAACAACGAAATATACGCTTACAGCGCCACAAATGTTGAGAATTTTCCGATTTTTGTTTTCTTTTTAAACCATCCCTGATTCAAGACGAACAAAACAAAACAATCATTCAAATCGGTCGAGCCGTTCTGGAGCCTTTACCCAACTAACGCACAGCAATTGATTTTTGTATAGGTAGGTATATAGAAGAAAACCATAAAATTGATAAATTACCGTCTCGATTCAACGCATCTTCCATCAAAAAGTGGTTAGTCCAACTCACTAAATATGAGTCTCGCCTTCTTCCCTGAAGACGTTTACTTAAAAAAAAAAAAAAAAAACATTTCCAAAGGTATATACTCAATGCTGACTGCGACTGATTCCTAATTTGCTGTAAGCTTATCTTCTGTTACGCATAATTATGCGGTGCCACCTAAATAAATACTCAAAAGCAGAAGTATACTTTTCATACAAGAATCCTGGAATCCTGTTAACCAGTGCCATTGCCAAGGCGAGGATAAATTCTCAATTTGCACAAGTCTACGCGCAAATCCAATAAAATTGATTTAAATTTATGAGTGCCAAAAGATTTCGACTTCGCACAGTATAACTTTAAGCACATTGCTCTTAATAAGTGTCAGACAAAAATAACAACATCAACACAGCAAAGTCATAACTTGCGATTGGGATATCCTTTGACATTCGAGGAGGTTTCTCTGCAGCAATGGACCGTTAAATGTTCTTGCACTCCGACAAAAAAAACTAATAAGCAAGGAATTTGCTTCGATTTTTTGACACCAGGGTGGTGATGTTTTATTTGTGACTAGCTCTCTTCATCACATTGTAGTAATAAGATACTGTCAGGATGTTCAAGTTTGTCCATTTTGCGGGATCGTCCAAATCTTAGATGCCATAAAAATGGGACGGACACTCGCTCGGATTTATGTATTAGTGACGTCCAGTGGAATATAATTAAAATATGGAATCGGTGAGCAACTTCTTTGAATGAAAACTAAACTCTCGCGTGCAAATGAAATCCATTATCGTGAAAGGTCGTCGCGGTTAGGATACTTACAAAGATTGTTTGATTTTAATTAAAGCAGTTCCTATTTTAATCATTGAAAGGGAATGAGTGATTTTAATGAAATATCAAATATTTTATTAGTCCTTGCGTGATGGCTTAGATTTTTGATGACAACTGCGGGAGGGATTATTCTACCGCGCAGGGAACGGCTCTTAAGCGGGTTTTGAGTGCTGTATAAAGGGATAATCGTATCTGATGCAGACGTCGAACAGTGAATTTATGTTGGCTGCGGAGTTTTGTTGATGTAGTCCGAAGACAATGTGATTACAACTTTGTGGTGCCGATTGTTTTGAAATGGCTGCGCCAGATGGAAGTTATGACAGAAAATTAAAAAAAGAAATGGGGAAGGAGCAACATTTAGATATGCTGTTAATGGCAGTTGTACTTTGCTTTTGCAAAGTACATTAAATTTGTTTTTATGGGTTCATCTTTTGTGCTATTGTCCTAAAAAGAATGATGTTGTGCCGTCCGAAGGTAGAAAAGCGACACGGCGTGATAAATGCGACCTATTTCTGAGATACAGCTACAAAATAGTGCTGGAAATATTCTGCTGCTTATAAGTTATGTTATGCTGCTGTAATGACAGTCCCTTTTTGGCACTCAACTACTTATTTTCCAATGAAAAATTCTGTTAAACTAAACAGTTTTTGTGACTGCTCTGTTACTGCTAAGTAGTGATTGCTCTGCCATAGTCCTGGTGAATAGTTCTGCTAAACTATGTAGTGTTTCTTATACTAAAATTAATAAAGACAAAGTAAAGTTATCCAAAATTCTGTATGCTAACTAACATCTGCTAGCTAATTAGCTTGTAAACATTTAATTTTCCATACCTACTCTTTGTATTACGTATTTAAGTATGCTGAGCGGCTAGAAAGCTGGACTTCTTTAATACTAAGCGAGGGGTCCCTGGTTCAAATCCCCCAAAAACCCAAATTCCAACTTAGGGTTTTTCCACTGGCACACCCCTCGCGAACGTCTGACAAACATCCGAGAGTACAACCGTCTTGAAAGAGCTTCTCAATTAGCCGTTTGGAGTCGGCATAAAATTGTAGATCCCTTCCATCCGTTCCAAAGAGAAACAAACTCACACAAAACGAATGGTTGCGAGAAGCAACCTAGGGCCTAGGGTCCCTCCGAACTTGTTGCGCCAACTATTTTTTTTTTTTTACAGAAATACACCTGCACTTCAAGATTATTTTTACAGTGGACTTCTTTTAAAAATCGGAGGGTATAATAAAACCGAGATAGATTCTCGACTCAATCGGTGATATGCGGCATAAAAGTGTAGGTTCCTACCTGATCTATTATTTTAATTCTATTACATTAAAACTGATGCATTTCTACCGAAACACTCTTCTGCTACTTAAATGTTAAGGCTCTGTTACTATTCTGTTAATCACCTGCTACTTCTATCGTTTATAATCTGATACTAATCCGAACACTGCAATTTCATGACTATTTGTGGCAGCATTTCTCCAAAAAAGGACTAGCTTGGCGAAAACTCATCCAATGGTCTCAGCTTCCGCAAACAGCGTTGCCGCGAAAAGTTTTAAAAAGGGGGGTGTTTTCATAAACGTCTGCCTAACTAAGATCTGCGTAAGACGTGTTCATAAAGTCAGATTTTTGATCGAACAAACGCAGATGAATTGCAGAAGATATGTTCGTAAACGTCATAAATGTCATCAGCGTCTGGCAGATTGTGCATCCATATTTTTTTGACTGCAGACAGCGCGGGAGGTAAAAAATTGTAAAGTGCGAAAAGAGGGTTTTATGGGCAACTTTTTATGTGTTTTCACAATTAAATTTCACTTTTTTTTAAGGGAAAAAGAAGCTGCGGCGTGGAATGTCACGAAAACCAAACTAGATATTGTGATGATTTTTTTGATGATGATGTGACACTTAAAATTGTACTAAAGCAGGCCTGCACACGTGATGCAGAATAAGTGTATTCATTAATGCAACAAAAAAGAAAGACGATTGTACTAGCGCAGATTTTCGAAGTTTATGAAAACACCCGGGGCCTCCACACAAAATACTAATACAGAAAAAAAAAAAATACATTTATTTTTAACAAACAACTTTTTTTTCATTACAAAACACTTTCATTTTTGCAGCCTTTTTCTTTTCTTAAAGATGGAAATCTTACAAAGAAAAAAAGCCCATTTTGGTAATTTTTCGAAAAATGGGAGCCAAGGCAACGCTGCCCCAGAAAATAAAATTTTAATGCACAGGATGTCGGGTTTCTTTGGTATTTTTTTTTCCACCTCTCTTGGGAAAGCTACAACGATTCAGCAGCGCTCCACCTGACTGCAATTAGTTGTTACTTTGCACTTCTTATAATTTACCGTGCTCTGAAAGTAGGTTCCACTAGCAAGGCTGACTTTATGCGACTAAAGTTGCATTTTTCCCTTTTTATTCTCTTTATCCCCAATGAGACCACTTTTCCAAAATTGTCCAGATCCGCCCCTTTTCTGTATTTTGCAAAAAAATTACACTTTATGTATGACACACGAAATCTTACATTATAAATACTACACGAAACTGGTTCACAATCAAGTGGGATCTGAATCCGTCCTTTTTATAAGTTTAGCCATTTAGACATAACGTCCATGTTCAGTACATCAATTTGTTTTTTTTTTTTCTGTGCCATTCGTGGAAAAATTAGTATTGCCCCTTTTTGTTGCGACTTTTTCAAAATCTTCGAAGCCAGCCCTACCAACTTATTTTGTAAACTCAAGTTTAGTCATACAACTCTGTGATCGCAGATCGTGGGTTATTAGGTTACCTATTTCTTGGGCATTTTGCCTTTCAACGTAACCTAGTGCCATATTCACACCGCACCGAAAACCGTGTTTTCGTCTAAAACTCGAAATTGGGAACAATTAATAGTTTTCTTTTGACGTTTCATTCAGCTGTGGCTGTGAGGTACTCGTCGTGAAACTTCTGTGTAAACTATAATAACAAATAATAAAATTAATTCAGAGTACCTATTTAAAAATAATATTAGCCCATTAATTAAGTAGGTATGGAAAATAATTTTAATTTTTATTGCAAAAGGTGTGTTTGTTTCAACAATCCAAAGATTGGAAGTTTTTTTCGTGGTGTTGTCGTGGAAAACGACTTAAACGACTCGTTTTGAAAACTGAAATATGTATGGGAAAACTTCTGTTTTCGATGAAGTTTTCGAATGTTTTCGCGAAAACCCGGGTCGAATCACCACTTCCGTAAACGAGCTACCATTTCACGGAATTAAGTTGGTTTTATATGTGAAACAAAAACAAATTCCGTCACAAAAAAAGTGTAAGTATTTTGTTGTTTTCTAACGTCGGTATGGGCAAACATTTTTTTTCCTTGCATTTTTAATCGTCCTGCCCAATTCTGACCGAAATGTCGGGCCAAAACCTGTACCGAAAAATGCTTCCCAATATTAACAGATAAAATGGTTCAAGTACAGTTCACAAAATCCTGGAGACCTCAACACACTTGTCTTGGCCAATATATATTGGGTTTGTCCATCCTCAGTGACGTAGTAGAATAAATTTCTGCAATTGATACTCTAAGATATCGAAAGTAGGTATACATGAGTATCGACACTCGTTAACTGCCAATGGAGTTTCAGTTTACGGTTGGTTTTGTTACGATTCCTAAAAGTTGAAGGCAGGAGAGTTTTTTTTTTTACTGTTGGTATCATTAAAAGTCAGAAACCTATAGTCACACGCAGCCCTAACTATCGTTGACAACGGCGCTAAAACCAACAAATCACGACGATAAAAATACGAGTCATTGACTAAACCGCGTATTTTATGGCTGGATTTATAGGTTCAACAACACGGCACCTAACCGACTGTACATTTTAAAGGACCAAGTCATAATTCTGCAAAGCTGTAGATGTGTTTCTTGAACCAGTAATAATCCAGTATCTTCGCATTCTCTAATAAATTTGATAGCCATTTGGGAATTCCAATGAAGGTTTGCTAATTGAAATGGCAGTGCAAATAAACTGAGAAGATACAGCATGACCTGTCTAATTGGGAAGGTCGCAAAAAATGAATCATGTAGGTTCTTGGACTTGGCTGATGTTCTCGAACCAGGGGGACCATATAATGGTCATTATATTTCGATTAGATAACATCGTAAAAAACTTTTATTACCCTTCAAGGTGGTAATTTGCTGGGCATTTAGTCAGGTGTAAACGCCCGTAGTCGTACTGTTATCTCGGTTAAAAATCTTTCAAGGACATTACGCATCGGGGGCATATGTGTTTTGGTCCTTGATTCATTACCGTTGGGGGTGCTGTTGGCTGCTTGATTTTAGAGGCAGTGTTTAAGAATACGAATGCTACATTTTTTACCTTTTTTCTATTGTTAATTATTTGCATGTTCACTTATACCTAAATATTCACTTTCATTAATTTACATAACTTTAATATTGTTAATAACATTTGTACACGTACCCTATGGTTCAGTTAGCTTTTCGATATTGCTTTTGCCAAAGAATTTTGTTGCATTTTCGGTACATAACCAACGTTATATTTTGTTGTGTAATCTGCTAATTTAAAGCCGTAAGCAATAATGCACTAATAATTCGAAGATAAGAAGGTGACCACAAAGAAGAATAGGCAAAAAGGCGAAACGGTTTGGTTTGGCAAATTGGCATCGTGCGTTTACGCAAATTTGATTCGGTCTCTTTCTGCTAGCAACCACCAACCAAGCAACATCGCCCAAAGAACCATTGGGTATCCCGTAGATTTGCTCGTCAATAATAAAACCAACATTTTTATAACGTTTTGGAAAACCAATCGTGTTTCATTATTGGCGTATGTCAAAACATGGTCCTTCTAGTAACCGGATTCGTTTGAGGAAAAGTCGCGAGTACTAAACTAAACTAAATATTTCGAGTTTAACGTGCGTACATTTTGGTGGTTGCTGGAAAATTATTTGGGAAGCTGCATACAGGTGGTATTAAGTATCAGTTGGTCGTTGTGAGAAATTGGGTTATTGCTGCTGCCTGCTGTGGTATTTGCTTGTTGATTGGTGCTGTTCGGGTTTTCGCTTTTGAGAAATTGATTAAAGAATTCGCTTTGAGGTTTGGAGCTCGTTCTGTTAACTTCGGTGGTACCTTCATATATATACCTACACGTGCATCCAAATGGAGGTACTTAAACAAGCCCGGGGTCATTTGAAGGGCGCTATTACACGCGCGCATAATCTCGTTGCGGATATTACTGAACAGATAGATCTCGAGGTGTTAGAAGTGCGTTTAGAACGGTTGGAGGATACTTGGAAGGCGTTTTGTCGCAACCAAGAGGAACTTTTCGCTTTTCACGGAGTCGAAGGTTATGGTGATCCGGAGGTCGACTTCGAAAGTACCGAAAGTAAATACATCACGGCAAAAAGCGTGTTATTGAAGGCGATTCGTAAAAAACTTCCCGCGCCTCCCCCGTCTTCGGCTGATACCGATTCTGAAAATGTAGTTAAGCAACAAGTGGCTTTATTCGAATCGCTACTCAATCGACCAATCTCGTCAAATTCGGTTCAAAAATCACCAGCTGATATAGAGTTACCTCCATTTAAAATATCACCATTCTCGGGTGATTATCGCGAGTGGCCAGGGTTCCGGGACATGTTCCTCGGGAGCATTGACTGTAAGAAAAACCTACCCGGTGCCCAAAAATTACGGTATTTAAAATCTTTTTTGCGTGATGATGCCGCTAAATTATTAAACCATATCGAGATCGCGGATAATAATTATGAACAAGCGTGGGAGAAGCTCGAAAATCGGTACAATAAACCGCTTTATATCATAAACGCGTACATCGAGAGCTTCCTAAAAATGCCTTCGGTACTAATCGCGGATAGTGCACGTTTACGTTGTTTAACGGATAATGCGGATGAAGTTATCCGCGGACTTAAAGCCCTTTCGTCGGAGAGTAGAGATCCGTGGTTGATTTATCTCTTACTCAACAAAACTGATTCCGAAACGCGTAAAGCCTGGTCTCTTGAAAACAAAAAGTTGGAAGAGGCCACGATTCAAGATTTAATTGACTTTTTGGAAGAAAGATGTTCAGCTCTAGAATCTTGTGAGCCGAAAGGCCGTAATAACAAAACACCATCGCGTTCCAGTGCCTCGCATGTGAAAAGTTTAGCCGTTTCTAATTCGGTCTGCCCCCAATGTAAAGGGAATCATTTACTTTCTAAATGCTCTCAATTTCAATCCATGTCAATACAGTCCCGTCGTAATTTCGTTAGGGATGAACGGTTGTGCTACAATTGCTTAGGCAGTAACCACTCTTCCGCCAGATGTCGAGTAAAGGCACGTTGTTCGATCTGCCAAACTCGACATCACACATTGGTCCATTTGGAAAAATCAAACCAGTCGGCTATTGCAGATAACAGCGATACTGCCAATAGCGAAAATTCGTTTCCTATGAATCCGTTGTCGGTGGTGAGCCATCATATTAAAAACACAATGCACTCGTCCGGTATATTACCTACGGTTCTCGTGAAGATCCTGGATGTCGCAGGGAAATCGCAGCTTTGTCGTGTGCTTTTGGATACTGGGTCGCAAGTTTCACTTATAACCGAACGGTTGGTAAACTGTTTAGGTCTTCGTCGGCGCCACGCTCGTATACCAATTACTGGAATTTCGTCGCATTCAGCTGGGGTTACGCATGGTGTCGTACAGGTTAACTTACTCTCTCGTTTCGATTCTACTCAAGTTCAAGTTAACGCTTATATTTTGAAAGAAATTACTTCTCAAACTCCTCTCTACTCATTTGCCTTAAATAATCTGTCGCTGTTGGAGAATCTGGAAATGGCTGATCCTGGATTTAATGAATCAGGTCCTATTGATCTTTTACTAGGATCCGATATAGCTTGGAATATTTTGCGGGAAGGCCGTCGTATCGATGAAGAAGGTAATTTGGTGGCCCACAATACTGTTTTTGGCTGGGTGATAACTGGCAATATGCCTACCCAATCCATAGTTTCACTACATGTTGGGGTCGAGGAGTTAGACGTGCTTCTTAAATCTTTCTGGGAGGTTGAGGAGGTTCCTGTCCATCTATCATTGGAAAGAAATGAAGACTTTGCTGAATCGCATTTTTCTCGAACTTATTCGCGCGCTCCGGATTGTAAATATATTGTTGAGTTGCCCTTCCGACAGAATGAGGTTCGTTTCGGTAACACCCTCTCCGGGGCCTTGTCACGATTATCTTCAATGGAACGCCGTTTCGCTCGAAATGAAAGCCTTCGCATAGAGTACACCCAATTTATGAAGACTTACTTGGAATTGGGGCACATGCAACGAATTCCGGACAACCTTATTGAACCTACATCGGGAAGGGTCTTCTATTTGCCGCATCATGCCGTCGTTACCAACAAAATACGGGTCGTTTTTGATGGGTCGCATAGGGACTCTAATGGAATTAGTTTAAATGAAACGTTGCACATCGGGCCTCCTCTTCAACGTAATTTGGTAAATGTGTGCATACGCTTTCGTTTTCCCAAATACGTTTTTTGTGCGGACATCGTCAAAATGTTTCGGCAAATTTGGGTCGCTGAAAACCACCGCGATTTTCAGCGCATTGTTTGGAGGGAGAGTCCTGAGAAACCGATTTCACACTTTTGGCTATGTACCGTGACCTATGGTACCTCGTCGGCTCCATTTCTGTCTATGAAGACTCTAAGGCAACTTGCGGTCGACTACCGGTATCAGTTTCCCTCGGCATCGCGTTCAATTCTAAGTGATTTTTACGTTGACGATCTCCTGACCGGTGCCGATTCTATGGCCGATGTGGTTAAATTGCGGGAGGAATTAGTTGAGCTACTAGCTTGTGGAGGGTTCCAGCTCAGTAAATGGAGTTCGAATTGCTGGCCAATTTTAAGCGGTATCGCTCATAATGACATCGTTTCTCTTGATTTGGATAGCCAGAAAAGTTGCACAAAAGTACTAGGGCTGGTGTGGAATCCCTATCTTGATATATTCACCTTTAAAATCTCGATAAAAGAAAATTCGTCGCTATGTACTAAGAGGAAGCTGTTGTCGGAAGTTGCCAAAATATTCGATCCGTTGGGTTTTCTTTCCCCTTCCACTATCTTATTCAAAATGCTATTCCAAGAGTTGTGGTTGCATAAGATGAAAATAGGATGGGACGATCCCTTGCCGACGGAGGTAGCTCAGAAGTGGATTTACTACCGGAATGATCTGCAACTTTTCGAAAAGGTTAAGATTTTAAGAAGGTGTACGTTTGATTCGCGAAGCTATGATCTTGTTGGGTTCTCTGACGCCTCGGAAAAAGCTTACTCGGCTGTTGTTTATGCATGCAGTACATCGGAACATGGCCAAATTGAAGTTCATCTTGTGGCTGCTAAGACCCGCGTCGCGCCGATAAAGCAATTGACTATCCCTCGTCTCGAGTTGTGTGGCGCTCTCTTATTGGCTCGTCTGATTCAGTTGATTCGCTCCTCATTAGATGTATCTCCATCCAATATTTTCGCCTTTTGTGATTCACAAATCGTATTAGC
The DNA here is from genome assembly GCA_946477585.1 of Cheilosia urbana. Lineage (NCBI taxonomy): Eukaryota > Metazoa > Arthropoda > Insecta > Diptera > Syrphidae > Cheilosia > Cheilosia urbana. Next base: position 141,841,431 of record OX297853.1, read on the forward strand.
TTGGCTTGCTTCTCCTCCTCGCAGATGGAATACCTTCGTCGCTAATCGCACTGCAGAGATTCTTGATGTTCTCCCTCGGAAAGTTTGGAGTTATATTCGCTCTGAGGAAAACCCGGCTGATTGTGCTTCGAGGGGCATAGCACCTAACCAATTGTTGCAGCTAGAAATATGGTGGAAAGGTCCTGTTTGGATCTCCAAGGGTTGCACTTACTGGCCAAATTTCGTAAAGGAGAATCTTGAAGAGATACCAGAGGAAAGGAAAATTCCCGCAAAAGTAAATTTAGCTCGTGGCGAAGTGCATTTCTTAGCTGATTTAGGAAACAAAATCTCTTCTTGGGCCAGGCTAATACGGACAGTGGCTTTCATTCTTCGCTTTGTGAAAAACTGCCGACTTTCTGCTACAGATCGACGAAAAACATTCGTCTCGTCGTCTGAACTTCTTTCGGCCAAACAAGTCTGTCTTCGATTTGTGCAGGAGGAGTTTAAAGAAGAAATCACCGCTCTAAAATCCAAAGGCTCGGTTGAAAATCGTTCGAAATTGTCGTCTCTAGCTCCTTTTCTCGATAACGTAGGCTTGCTACGCGTTGGTGGACGAATAATGAATGCTGTCCATGTTCCGTTAACGATAAAACATCCAATTATCCTACCTAAAAACTCTTCAATAACTCTTTTAATTCTCCGTGCAGCTCACTTGAAGTATCTACATGCTGGAGTCACACATTTGTTTGCATTAGTAAGGCAAGAATATTGGGTTCTTAGTAGCAGAAATTTGATACGCAAAATCGTCTTCGAATGCAAGGAATGTTTTCGCTTGCGTCAGGATACGTCAGTTCAACTCATGGGAAACCTACCGCCTTATCGACTCAATTCTTCCTACGCGTTCGAGCACACGGGATGTGATTACGCCGGTCCGATCACGCTTCGATCATCAAAGGGAAGAAACCCGAAGTTTATGAAAGGATACATTGCTTTATTCATATGCATGGCCACGAAAGCGCTACACTTGGAAGTAGTAAGTGACCTATCAACGGATGCCTTTTTAGCTGCCTTACGCAGGTTCATTGCCCGGCGAGGAAAATGCAGTGTTATTCATTCCGACAATGGCACCAACTTCCAAGGAGCATCGCGTATACTCTCCGATTGGTTCAAGTTGGTAAGATCTAAGGAGCATAATGAGCGCATATCTACCGCCTTGGCTACGGATAATATAAAATGGGAGTTCGTGCCACCACATAGCCCTCATTTCGGTGGGCTTTGGGAAGCGGGGGTCAAGTGTGTAAAACAACATCTTCATCGTGTTGTAGGAAACAACGTTCTCACATTTGAGGAGATGACCACTTTACTTTCACAAATCGAAGCTCTTCTTAATTCTAGGCCTCTTTGTGCAATTTCTGACACAGATTTGAATCCTCTAACCCCTTCCCATTTTCTTATAGGAAGACCGTATACAGCGATCCCGGAGCCAAGCTATCTTGAGGTTCCCATTAACCGCTTAGGACGATGGCAGTTACTTCAAAATATCACGCAAGGGTTTTGGCAAAGATGGCATACCGACTACATCACCTCACTTCAACAACGTCCCAAATGGAAGCAGCAGACTAGAAATCTAATGGTTGGCGATCTTGTCGTGATGAAGGAGCCCAATTTACCTCCATCTAAGTGGTCTCTAGCGCGAATTGAAGCCACTCATCCTGGGTCAGATGGGCATGTACGAGTTGTGTCTGTTCGCAATCACACCGGTGTATACAAAAGGCCAATTACGAGATTGGCCCTCCTACCTAGTTCCTGAAATTCCTTCAGAGGGAGGCGGCATGTTTAAGAATACGAATGCTACATTTTTTACCTTTTTTCTATTGTTAATTATTTGCATGTTCACTTATACCTAAATATTCACTTTCATTAATTTACATAACTTTAATATTGTTAATAACATTTGTACACGTACCCTATGGTTCAGTTAGCTTTTCGATATTGCTTTTGCCAAAGAATTTTGTTGCATTTTCGGTACATAACCAACGTTATATTTTGTTGTGTAATCTGCTAATTTAAAGCCGTAAGCAATAATGCACTAATAATTCGAAGATAAGAAGGTGACCACAAAGAAGAATAGGCAAAAAGGCGAAACGGTTTGGTTTGGCAAATTGGCATCGTGCGTTTACGCAAATTTGATTCGGTCTCTTTCTGCTAGCAACCACCAACCAAGCAACATCGCCCAAAGAACCATTGGGTATCCCGTAGATTTGCTCGTCAATAATAAAACCAACATTTTTATAACGTTTTGGAAAACCAATCGTGTTTCATTATTGGCGTATGTCAAAACAGGCAGTCTACCCCATTTATGCTGCCGCGAAAGCATTATGGCAGCAGACATTTTTACCGCCTGCCACGATAGGATAAGTTAAATTTATATTATCCGCTGTTGAAATTTATTTTTTTAACGTCTGGCGCGGTCTTATACGAAGTGGCAATCAAGCCTTTTGGGCGGCATCTAATTATCATCCAAAAACAGAAAAATAACTCTGTTCCTCTGGCCAGGAATATTTTTTGTTATTTGCGGAAAATTAAAAAGGAATACATTTTTATTCTCTTCGATTGTTCCCAATCTAGCCGAGTGATATAAATAAATAAATAGTTGGCGCAACAGGTCTGGAGAGACCCTAGCCCAAGTAGAAATTTGTGACTCTTATCCACATTTACTTTAAACTATAGTCACCAAACGGTATATTCGACTCGGTTTTGTGTCGCTTAACTCCATTCCAATAAGATGGTAACGATTTGACATTTTTGTGACCATTACGTGTCTCAAAGATACAAATGTCCTTTACTGTAACATTTCAAACACACAAAAACTGTGAGGTTACTATTTAATGTTACCACCTGGTTACCACTTAACAGCTACGCAAATCGACTGCGCACAGTCGAAATTGTGACCACTGGTTGTTACCAACCAGGCGTACACGGATAATTCTATAACTATGGCGCATCAAGCGTAAAAGGGAATATAGGGTGGCATGGAAAAAAAAAACACCGCGAATGGTTTTATGATGGACAATGAATCTATCTAAAAAGAATGGAAATATGTAAATTAGAGACTTCACTATTTTGGAATACGTATATATTTTCATGAGTTTTCCTCCTAAAGTATTATTTTTCATTTTAAAAGGTGCATTGAAAATTGTTTGCCGTTGTAGTGCAACATCGAATATACTTTTAGTTTGTGCGCTACGCTGCTTTCCGACGTTTCAATAATATTGTAGGAGAAAAATGAGAATGCTTTCCGATTTTACTACACATTAACTCCAGCAGATTGAATTGGAAACAATTAATGAAGTGCGAGATAATAAAATAATTATATTTGATTTGAAAAAGTAAAAAAAAAAAAACAATATTCTAACTTCTATCATTCACATTATATCAAATGTCACCAATATTTTTGAATAAATAGCATGTTATACGTATATAAAATGAAATAATGGTAGAAATATCATAACCTTCTGCAGCGATTTAGTACAACAAAATTAAACCAGCCAAGTGAATGCGTATGAGGGGTGGGTTTTGTAAGAAAATATTCCCATATATGGACAACAAACGTTGTATACATTCAATTGTATTTCCTTCATGTAGGTAAACATGTTAACTTTATTATGTCGGTCTTAGCAAACCAGAATAGCAGTACAAAAATTAGAAGCGAAAATATTTTAAAATTTGCAAATCCGTTTCTTATTATTCCCCCCAAACTTTTGTGCATGTTCTCATATACTCTAAAAGGTAGAATTCAAAAGAATGAATCATTTAAATATTACGATTTAATAATAATAAACGCAAAAAAAAAAAGTTTCCTCAATGTATGTGCATGCACCCTGTGCTCCCTCCTAAAGAAATGCAAATGGCAGGCAAGTGGTCGCTTTCTGATTCTAATTGGGATTCATTGTCAAAAAACAAAAAAAAAACAAAAAATAGTCCATGGAAAAATGAAAGTATTATTATTATTATTAACTAGCTGACCCGGCAAACTTCGTTCCGCCCAAATTTGTTAATGTAATGAAAATAATAATTCCGAGCATGCACAATGCACTAACTAATTTATGTAATTCGGCAATGATGTTGACGTGTCGTCCAACCATCCGCTTTTTCACTAAATTGACAATGTGAGAAACATGGGGAATCAAGACTGATGCTACAAATGCACAAACATCCATCGATTATCCTTGCAATAAATTATTTGTCATAGTGAAAGCGAGACGCACGGGAAATTGAAGTCGAACGAATGGTAAATCGTTCTGAATAAGCGAAATCTGCGGAATAAGAGTGTTTGCCTTTGAATTTTCCCCTCAAATTCATCACTTGCATGATATTTGATATGAGATCCTTCACCACGAATCAAATGCGATCCGTTACAAAGTTTCGGTACATTGATGTTGCGCAACAAAATTTTAACTGAGCCGACTTTCAAATCCAATTTATGTTGAGGTAGGCCCGGAACATTTAAAGAATTCAAAAATTCAACTAATCCCCATAAAGTTTTTTTTCACAACAAAAGGTAGAATTATGCCCTTCCTTCCAACCAAAAAATCATAAAAATCGAACTACCTGTCCCCGAGTTATGGATGCACATACGGACGTCAGTCTCTTTTATATGTAGGTAACTGTACCCTCCCGGCTTTGCCCGTACCTTTCGTATTAAATTATGCTCACATTTCGCAAATTGCTTTATTTGGACAGCGTCCATTAATAATTTTCATCATATGACTTTAGAAATAGCGTTTGATTTTGTTTTTGAGTGGGACGTGCCACAATCCGTTTTCTTATCCCGCTTGTGTTTTTCAAAGTTCCACCTATAGGTCAAAAACTATCCGAAATTTAAAACTGGAAGCAACCATATCCATCCACAAAATTTCAATCAACTTGGTAGCGCTGATTCGGCGATCGGCAACAGCGCCACCTATCAAGTCCAAAAGTATCCTATCCTTCAAGCGGGAACGAAGAATATAAATCTATAAAATTTCATTGAAATCGGGTGAGTGGTTTCGGAGATCGATTACAACGCCATATAGCGGGTCAAAAATCCTATCTTTTAAGTTTGCGTTAACCTGAAATACAACAATACGAACAAAACAAAAGAAGAATCATAAAAATTGACCCAGTGGTTATCGAGTTATATCATCATCATCGAGTTTCATCCCGAAAGAATTATAGGTATGAATTAAGAAGATTATTATTAAAGAAAATTTAATTGACCTGAATAACGACATACGCCTACAACGCCACATGTTGAGGATTTTCCGACGATGTGCACTAAGAAATTCAGTTTTTGTTAAAAATAATAAATTAATTATTTTATATGTATTTTATCAATATAATAACTCCGATCGAAGCATCTGTTTTAAACGATATTTATTTTGTTTACATCCTCGTTGACGATATTTGCAGCACGCATTCTGTCAATGTTATGCCAACGGCATAAGGTTACATCAAAAAAGTTTGAATTGTAAAAGCGCTATGGTTACATTAGATATAATTTCATATGGTGGTTAAGTATTCTTAAATTTTCTAATTTTCCGCGCAATTTTCTTAATTTTTTCTTTCATAAGATTTTTCTCCTGACAATAACAAACACAACAAAAAAATTTAGCGAAATCGGTCCAGCCGTTCACGCGTCATGCCGCGACCAAGGGAAATAGGGATTCATTTTTATATATATAGATTCAACATTGGCACATTTGTTCGAACAGCTTGACTCAATGCGATTCGTTCGAAGTCCATTTCTCGCTCCAATTCTCGATTAAATGCGTCAAATCAAAGCTTTGTTGCGCATTTCATCTGACATCTCCAGTTCATTATCCGATGTCACAGTGCGAATTCGATGCAAAATATCGTCGGCCATAATATCATCTTTGTATAATCAAAGTATCTATCTACTTCATTTCAAAAAGTTACTTAATGTAACATAGTAAACATAATTTATTAGAACAAACTTTTTGGGTATACCTATATTTAAAAAAAAAAAAAAAACTTCAAAATTGTTGACAACAACAATTTGCTTGGAAAATATTTAAAATAATTGACAACAACAATTGCTTTTAAAATTCAAAATAATTTTTTTTTATTTGAGTGTCACTACTTGATTTCTATCCCGTTAATTTTTTTTCAAAGTGTATTTCCCCATTCAACCTTTAATTTTCTAATTTTCCGCGCAATTTTCTTAATTTTTTCTTTCATAACTTTGTTCTCCTGACAATAACAAACACAACAAAAAAAGAATTAGCGAAATCGGTCCAGCCATTCTCTCGTGATGCCCTTACCAACGAACATCATTTCATTTTTATTTATATAGATTTCTTAAATACTCAATATTTCTTGAGCGCGTGAGTTTTTGCCACTACAACTTATTGATATTTGTGGTGAAACTGATTTTCGTTTGAATATTTAGCATTCTGGTACGAAGAAATGCAATAATTATCAAATTCTCATAATATTACCTGCTTTACCATTTTCATGACATTATGCTCGTTTAGGTATTTTAGCATCCCCATTAAAGAGGATAGGTTATGTGTGCACGTTTTATATTGCTATCGCAGTATTTCTATTTCACATTTTCTTTTTCATGTGAAGCAACATACAAACACATGAAAACAAATTTGACAGCTCACTAAGATTCGGTCACACTTTGGTTACAAAGCATAGCCGAAATACCATTATGTGTGTTTCCCGAAATAGTAATTTAAAGAGGTAAAACTGATTCCCCACTTTGGTCAGCGTTACACCCTGCAGTGGAAACAGTACGCACATTGAGAGCCTATACACACTGTTACTGTTACGGAAACATTCCGAAATGTAGGATCAGCGCCTACACTATAACCATCAATTTCTACTTGGGAGGCCTAGCTTCTCACAACCATTCGTTTTGTGTGAGTTTTTCATTTTTGGAACGAATGGAAGGGATCTACAATTTTATGCCGACTCCAGCCGAGTGATAGGTATAGGAAGGGATAAATATCTGGCTCTATCACGAGTGAAAGGAATTAATATAAAATATGATAGGTATCGCAATTCAGATGTAGAAGTCGCCAACTGTACGTGGCAGGACGTTTTTGACCATATCAATAAACAGAATTAATTGATATACCGAAAATAATTTGTTTCCTTAGTCCTCTGGGGTAGAGTCCAGCTCCAAAGTGTATCTGTCCTATAGAAAGAAAAATATTTGTTTTCATCATCTGCTAACTGAAATCCATTCTCATAAAAAGGGCATTCTCAGCAAGTTGCAAGAATTTTTTACAGGGCACCCTAAAGCACCAGAAGTAAAACCGATCCAAGTCAACACAATAAAATCTAAACGATGAATTACTGACACATGAATACACGGGTATTCTTGCATTAAAAAAGGTAAAGCAACTAAGAAAGGCGTTCAAGATGAAATCAATCAGAGCATAAGAAGCCAACTTGTATGTGAACTCAACCGTAGTTTTCCAGAGCACAGCAAAGGACCTATTCTGCTTAATTGTCTATACAGATACCTATTGAATTCCATCCCAATCTAGGTACAATTGCCTTCCTACCGGTTTTAGGATCCACATGAAACTTAATGAGAGTCCCATAAAATGCGTGTTAATGTATTGTTCAAGTTTATTGCTGTACCGCGAAAGGTAAGGTTGTGAATGGGACATTCGATATACAGAGCACGGTAGTAAAATTCATTTTATTGAGGTCGTTTTGAGGTTCATAAAGCCCTCCTACACCTAACATCAAGATGAAGCAGTTTTGTCTCCAATCGTATTTGATCTTATCATCTTTCCGGAGCGATCCGGCTTACGGGGTTTCCACATTCAATTAGTAAGAACAAATCAAATTACTGCCTATGACTATGAGCTGCCTCGGAGGTATTAAATAGATTCTATAGGCTTCTGACTTTATTGAGCAGTAAAACGACCACCACCGAGCTGATCTTGTCGTAATTAAATAAAAATTGATAAACAATCCATTAATTTTTTTGGTTAGACTTGGTTAAGAAGAAATATTCGCTTGGCAGGATTTTCTGCTCTGCTTAAGGACTACTTTGGTCATGAAAAATAGATGTGCGCGAATTTTTAGCAGACTTTCAGCTATCTTCTTTTTCACTTATGGTGAGGGTGGATCTATATTTCAACTTCGTTTAAAATTTAACTAATACTATACCTATAATTAGGTCCACCCTCAATATAAGTGAACAAGTATGTAGCTGAAAGTGTGTTTGAAATCCGCGCATTCACATCTATTTTTCAGAACTATACCTAACTTAGCACAACCACTTCGTGTGCGTTATTTTATTTTTAAGGACTAATGAACTTTCGAAACGGAAATGATGAAAAACCCTACATTTTAGATAAAGATGTATGTAACCAGTTCTGATATATGCAGATGCCTTGAAGGTACACAAGAAGCCTCCAAATGGGTCCCTCAAGCCAAATTTAAAAGGAAACCTTTGCAGATCAAAGCGGAAGGGTTATGAGATTCTATTTAAGAGTGAGGCCAATAGCGACTTTTATAGAAAGACCGAGTGCAATAAGTAGGTCGGAAGGAGTTTGGAAAAAGCCATTAAAACCTGCGAACTGATATTACCTACTTTCTTAGCACCGAAAACGGATTTAAATTCTTGCTGTAAACGCAGTGGCTTAGTGGTTAGTGTTTTGGACAGTTGGACTAGTAAGCGAGGGGTCGAGGTTCGAATCCCGCAAAAATCCAAACTCCAACTTTTTTACCTCCTCCACCTCTCGCGAACGTCTGACAATTATTATCCGAGAGTACCTCCGGACCTGTTGCGCCAACTATTTATTTATTTATTTTTGTGAACTCACTTAAATAGAAATCAAAGACATATACCAGGTCACTTGTGGAATCAAGCTTTGTGTCTGAAAGGTCAATCGCGACAAGCCACGCGGCTGCATTTTTTTATTGCATTACGAGTGACAACATCCTGTGATAGCTAAAACTTGGTTCTAACGGAATATATCGAGTAACTGGCTTCTATACCTACTCGTAAAACTTTATCTCATAGTGTGAATAAAACTACTTTTTTTCTGGATCCAGGACTAAGTATGTGGGATGGGTTGGGGACTAACAGACAACACTCATTACCCTACGACAATTAACATGACAAAGCAACACCAAACGAACAGTAAACGAATAACACAAGAGAACCAGACAGTTACATAGCAATGGAACAATAAACGAATAAACGGAAAACGAGAGAATTTGCGCCCCTCATCGTGTTTTTGTTTTTCTTTCCTTTTGTGCACCACAGCGCAATATATATTCAAGTTCAAGTAGTTGAAGCAAATCACTCAGACCCATCCGTCGTCACTTGTCACTTTTAACCGAGCTACTTGTTATCTTAATAAAATTTGTGAATTAATTTGAATTGCAGTGTTTTATTTCCTACATGTACATTATGTCGGGTGTTTTACGTACGAACATAAACGTGTTCTTGCTAGATAAATGGAAGAAACATGCTCTGGATAGGAGGGGATGAAAATGAAAGACTACTTGCATTATGCTTTCATCGGTGTAGTTGTCCAACTTTGATTGTGTGTATGTTTAAGAAAGCATACCGTTTCAGCCAAACTTAATCTTTGGAACCAAAATGCGTGTTCACGTAAACAGTCACTGCCAGAAGATTAATGCTAAAATCCGTTCCATCATCAATCTGTATCAAGTCCCAGCTAAAACATTCTTTAACCAAATTAACCCAAAATGCCACAAAAGCCCTTCCAATCGCTGAGCAATCACATCCACATTTCGAAGATTTTTTCACTCAAATTCTTTATCTAAATGACGGCAGATTCGACATAAACAGCCCGTCCAAAACCACACATGAAATCTAAACAAAATCGCCGCCAGCAAAGTACACTTATCATCTTTTGCAAAGCTAATATCATCCTCCCGGCATCGATGCCGATACAATTGAGTCTGATGGTACGGCGCAGCGCGCAGTAAGTTGCGATACGTTCTGATGCTCAATCAATCAAATCGACCACTCGATTGGAAAACTCATTTCAAATATAAAGAGGAATGCGATAGAGTCTAGCGAATGCAATTTTTCGACAGTTCAATGCCACGTGATACAAGTGCTGCTCAGTGCTCACACCGTGTATTCTGTGAGTGCTGCTGACATAGAAATTGGTTTTCGTCGATATTGTAAAATATGACTCTAGAGAGGGCCGTCATCGTCGGAGAGGATGAGGGTGACCCTGCTGTAGATACTCTTGAAAATCCGACTGTGAGTTATTGACCTCTTGGAAGGTTCACAAGTCCACAAGGATGATGGAATATCAATAATCTGCTCGAAGAAATCTTACGAAGGTCAAGGAGCTAATTTAGAAGAATGATGCTATCGAACTTCATTGTTTTGCGGTGGATACTGCTGTGTTTAGTTCTAAACTTTTTTTTAAATTCTTTTGCGATTTTGCTGATGCCAGCTGGTATTATGGGAAATTCAATCGAACCTAGAATGGTTTTTAAATAAATTTACACGCGACCACATGAGAAGTACTAAGTACCTTCAATCGATGTTTACGATATAAGAGGCATTTTCTGTGTTCTATTTTTTATTACTGAAGCCAGTTGAAGTGTATCTGTAATTTATTATTTGTTTATTTAAGCATAATTTCGATTCTCATTAAATCGGTCATTGAGTGAGTTATGCGAATCTAATGGCAATTAGCCTTTTACACCTGAGGATTTTATTGAGATTACCAGCAAACGCACTAGCATATGCCCGCTTTGCTGAGCACGTTTCCAACGAGCTGTTCGTTCCCTCTAAAAACAATTTTAGATAAGAGGCGTAAAATTCTTTCAATTCGTCAGGCTTGAGAAATGCTTAAACTTAAGAAAGCAGAAAGAAGACCGTCAATGCAATTCGTTTTTAAAATATCCTACATTTTGTTATAATGCTATCTTACAAACCACTTTTTTTTTTTTTTTTTTTTTCATATTTTACGTAAATAAAGTGTAGACGGGTGGCCTTGAACGATCCGATCAAATTCCTTATTTTTCCCCTTTTAAAGCAGCCTGATGAGGCTGCAGGATGCAGGAAATAAGGCCAAAAAAGAGAAAATGAAATAAGTCCCCATACTTCATAATGAAATTTAAAATAAAGAAAACTATTTTTTTTACTAGATTTTATTAAATATTGTTGATTAGATTAAAAGAACTTTTTATATACTCAACCTCGCACCCACCCCGTAATCTAACAGTAAATCCAAGCAGGGGGGTTGCAGGGAGGCAGAACCAACCATACACATCCCCAAAATTTTATTGAAATCGGTTAAGTGGTTTAGGAGATTGAACACAGCCCCACCAATGTCCAAAATAGTCCTATCGATCAAACTGTAACCAACCATACATAGCCACAAAATTTAATTGAAAACGGTTGAGTGTTTCAGGATATCGACAACAGCGCCACCGAAAAAAAAAATAAAAATAAAATTAGGTACTAAAATTCATGTTTTTTTTTCACTCACGCATAAGTTTTCCGATTCCAGCGTAGGAACCGTACAACTACAATTTTTCAAAAAGTTGAGAAAACTGAATAAAACCGAATGGAAATTCGAGAAAAGTGATTTGACAAAACAAAATGTATTTCTCATAAGACCAAAAAAAAAAGAAAACATAGTTTACAGTACAAATGTATTTTTTTGCACCGTTTTTTGTTATTAAATTACACAAACATACGTTTACCAATTGCAACTAAACTTTACAAAAATCATACATAGACCAAAACCAAAGATGTGTGAAAGTTTCGTTCAAATCGGTAAATGTGTTAAGACGTGAATCGACGACAAACGAACACAATTTTAAGGCTTTCTTTTTATATATCGATACCTTCCCGGAAGAATGTATTAAGCGACAATTTTTCAGAAAATTACTTTTTGGCATGCCTTACAAATTGTGCCAAGCGCCACGTTTTGATCATGGTTTGACGTCTCTATCTTTGATACAAACCACGCTAAAGAGAAAAACAAATTGTAGTATCCGACATATTTGCTGGGTAGATATTTGTTATACCCTGCTGTTTGTTGTAACCACCAAAACTTGTATGCTAAGCGCCATTATATAACAAATAATTGTACTATGCGACACATCCCACGAGAAAAAAAAATTTGCATATGGCGCTTAGTTTAACTGATATTGTCACTTAGAACATAGCGCCACAGAAAAGTTGTTCCATTTGCAGTCGCTTGAAACATTTTTGTCTAGACATTATTACCATTATTTGAGATATTTTTAGACTCGCCGCTATGTTGTCATTCCATTTGCCAGTTGTTTGCGTGTTGATTTGAATGAAGATCGTTGAACAGATAGCTGTAAGTTGCAAATATTGAAGTTAAGTGTTTTTAAGCGATTTGGTTATTTTTTTTCTGTGCTTTTTTGCAGTGCAAATTATTTATTATTCTGAATGAATGAATGAGAGGAAATAATCCAAGTACATCTGGTTTCCAAAATTGAATTTTCCCGCTACAAGAGGCAGACTTATGCTTGAAATGGTATAGGAAAATCAAATGAACAATGTGAAGGAATTAAAGTAAGTCGATTAACATAATTTTAATTATGCCTAGCGGTGCGTAAATAGGGGGTTCATTTTATTTTTAAGGAAACCAAGTTGGAAATCAATCAACCATGTACGAGTATGTTAAGTCAGTCAACGCCATCCAAATCAGGCTCTGAATCAGATGCCTTAGAAACTGGTGGAAATTCTTCTTGGCACGATGATTGTATGGATGTTTCAAGTGAAAGCTACCCTGACTGAATAAATAAAAATGAATTAAACGACAATTTTTTTGGCATCTTGTATTAAATCCCACCATGTAAATGATTTAAGCGCCATTTACTTCTGTATCAAGCGACAATCTTTAGACCATAAAAATGTTCTAAGCAACAAAAACTTTTTATCTAGTTGACATTTCGTTCATAGAATAATTTAAAATAATTTGCGGTGCAAATCCCAATCGAAATATGCTTATTACTACAAAATACGCAAATAATTACCTTCACAGTAAGTTTTATTTGTCTCCTGTAAAATTTTAAAAATGTCGCTTAATACATTCTTCCGGGAAGGTATCGATATAGTTTTATTTATTAAGAAAAACGCAACTTTATATTTTTTTCTTGGAGCTGAGCTCTTTATTTAATGAACGTCTAAGCAGAACTGACGAAAAACTAAGCCAATACAATTTACATGATACTATAAAATGAATCGGTTTAATCTCTCAGTCTTCATCTTCCTTTAAAGATGTAGAGAGAGAGAAGGATGACGGATTTGGGCTAAGCTCCATTGCACAATTGATGTTTGATTCTATCAAACAACTAATGCAGCCAAGGAAGCCTAGTCGGCTGACAGAGGGTTCAATCTTGAACATAATATTATGTGACACCTCCACCGCCTAGTATTTTTGGTCCCCAAAAATTAGCAAACATAAATATTAACATTAGCCGTATTTTATTATCAGCCATGATCTATATAGATCATCGATTTACATGCAATTACAACAACAGCACATGGTCCTGCTTCTCATCGAGATCATGTATCATGATCTGAAAATTATTTCTACTATTTCTCGCTGCGTTGTTTGGCGCTGTTTGTTTCATTTTTAAATGTTGGTGTGCCTGTAAACGATAGCCAAGCCACACGTTGCCAGACTAAAATATTCAACACCATTCATAACAAGCAACCAACAAGCATATTTTTCACATGCGAATAAATTTCCCGTCCGTATTTCGAGCAAAATATTTCATAAACATTTAAGTAAATGTTTCATAACCATTTATTAACAAAAAAATGTTTATAAAATATTTCGCATTTTCCCAATCGTAAATAATTATTGTTTCACAAGTTTTCCTGTAGAAAGGTGAGAGTTGTTTTTTGTTGTCTTCTTTTATCATAAAATACGAATTTCCAAAAAATCTTGGAATAATGAAAAATGGAAACTAGCAGGCTGTATAAATTTAAATTATTTTCAAAGCTAATTATTGGGAAACACATTTCTTTTTAATCACAAAATAGTACAAAGAAATAATGTACCTAATTGGAAGAATTTTCGTCGATTTTTTTGTAACTTCAGTTCGTTCATTTGAGTTTCGTGTTTAAACCGCTGTCATTTACTTCGTCTTAGAATTCCAATTACGGACGAGAAGTGAAAACTGCGGTGAGATTTTCATTACCTACATTTCGAACTGATTGTAAACCATTTCCTTTTAAAAACAAAACGCACCGTATAAGGTATAAAGGAAGCGGTGTTGTTATTTTCGAGCCCCTGGCCATGACAATAATTAAAAACATTTTCATAAATATTTAATAAATACTTCATCGGCGTTTTCAAAGGCAAAAACATTTCCGAAATGTTTGACAAAAAAATGTTTCTGAACAAATCTTTCGCTGGTCTGGATACACATTAATAAGCCAGGAAAAACCCAAATATGAACTAGCCGCGAAATATTGTTTATTTGTTACACATTTCAACATAAAATTTTAAATTAGTTTTTAAAAAACAATATCGAAAATCAAAACTGCTCAAATTTGACTCAAATGGTAACACCTTCGACAAGCAAGTGAAATGTCATGTCCATTGAAATCATGTTGTGACGTCACGCTGCACCGAATGTTTGCAATATGGCTGGTGGCAGTATGAAGTTAGTCTTCATGTTGCACCGAATGCTTGCAATATGGCCTGGTGGCAAAATGAGGTTTGCCATACTCAGCAACTGTAGCCACAACTTAAAAATAAAATTCTTCAATGATCCGTATTGTTTTATTATCGTGATCTGATCCGGATCAGATCACGCTGATAATAAAATACGGCTATTATGTGTAGATATGCATTACATAATTACAATAATTATTTATAACAGTTTTGCAGTACGTTTTACTGTATTTAGATACTTTACAAATGGCAAACTATTTAATAACAAAATTATTCCAAAATCCAATTTCAATATTTACAATTCTTAAAAGTAGGTAGGTACATTTTTTTTTTTTTTTTTTTTTGTTCTTAACAATAACTTAAAAATCTAGACATTGACTCTGCCTGCATTATGCAAGGAAGGAACATGATAAATTACTAACTAAATTTTATATCATAAGTATACCTACGAATGATCAACTGAATAAAGCTGCGATTAGGTTAGGTTAGGTTAGGTTGGGTGGGGTTGTGAGATCGTCACAAAAGACCAGGCACCAAAGTGGGCCCATCGCCATCCCCAGGGAACCATTACGGTTAAAAACCTAAACCAATTCGCCCAAACAATCAATTTCCCTACAGAATTTGGTTATGGTCCCAATATTATTTGAGGAACCAACCTCCTCTAAGTTATTAAAGAAGAACCTGCCTAGGTGCTTCCTTCTATTCCGAGCAATTGCTTGACACTCGCATAGAAGGTGGGAGATGTCCTCCGTAGCTTGTAGGTCCTCACAGTACCTACATGTATCCGTATTAGTCAAACCTAGTCTCATGGCATGCTTCCTCAAAAGGCAGTGTCCAGAGAGTATTCCTACCGTTAATCTTAACTTTGTTCTACTGAGATTGATTAATTCTTCAGACCTCTTCCGATTTAAAATGGGCCACAGTGCCTTTGAGACCCTGTGCCCCTCTAGCTGTGACCATCTTGTAGCTGCTTTATTGGTAGTTTTCTCAACGATAACCCTTCTAGCAACGGCCATAGGTGGTCTGATGCCCTCAATCATTGTATTTACTGGGAGTTCCGCTCCTTCCTTAGCCAAAACGTCGGCCCTTTCGTTGCCCTCAATATCACAATGCCCAGGTACCCAACATAATCTAACACGGTTCTGCGAACATAATGCCTTAAGCATTGCGCGGCAATTCCTGACTAGTTCAGATTTAGTGGTATGTGACTCTAGCGCTTTAAGCGCAGCCTGACTATCAATGTAGATGGCGATATTCTTATTGGATATCGATCTCATCTCAAGTACCTCCGCAGCTTTGAGTACGGCCAGAATCTCTGCCTGGAACACACTGGATGTGTCCGGTAGTCTCAGGGCCATATGTAGGTCCAACTCGTTGGAGTATATACCTGACCCCGTACCCTCACTGGTTTTGGATCCGTCAGTATATACTGAGATCTCATTTCCCCTCGAAACTAAGTTCCTATGCCACTCCTGTCGGTCAGGGTACGACACATCGAACGGCGTGTCAAAATCAAGTGTACCGAGACTTTCATCAGCTTTTCCCGGGATTTCGGAGAATGTTTCCTTTAAAATAGTACTGTGTCCTATCCTACTATTTTTAAAAAGCCCTGCATTAGTGAGCCGTAGCGCACTATTACCTGCTATTGATTGTAATTGTAAATCCAATGGTAAAAGATGCATAAATGCTTCCAGTGCAGCCGTTGGTGTGGTACGTAAAGCACCCGTAACGGCAATGCAGGCTGTTCTTTGTACCCTGGTCAACATATCCCGTACATACTTCTTGTTCGCGGCTTTCCACCAGACAAGAGCCCCATATGTAATTATGGGCCTTACTACCATTACGTATAGCCAACGCAACATTGAAGGCCTCATGCCCCATTTCTTACCTGCTGTTCTCTTACAGATGAAGAGAGCATTGTGAGCCTTGCGGACTCTTTCCTGGACGTTAAGTTTCCAATTTAGTTTCCTATCTAATACCGTACCAAGATATTTTGCGCTTTCTGAAAGAGCAAGTTCCACTCCAGCAAGCCTGGGCAGCTTGAAGGGTGGTATCTTGTATTTTGTACTAAATAGCACTAGTTCTGTTTTCTCCGGGTTGACTCTTAGTCCACACCCTTCGGCCCATATTCTGAGCCTATTAAGGGCTGTTTCCATAAGTTCACTAATCGTGTTTAGGAATTTTCCTTGAACAATGATAACTACGTCATCCGCGTAAGCGATGACCTTGAATCCTGCACTATTTAGTTCCTTAAGTATCTCATCTATGACCAACACCCAGAGGAGGGGGGAGATGACCCCTCCTTGGGGGGTGCCTCTAGTAACAGATTTTCTTATAGAACTGTTGCCGAGAGTGGAATTAATATTTCTCGTCGAGAGCATTTCGCATATCCAACTTGTAATGCGTTGCTCGACATTTATCTTTTCCAAGGCGCTCTTGATTGCCTCTCTCCTGACATTATTAAAAGCTCCCTCAATATCCAAAAAGGCAACTAGTGCAAATTCTTTCTGGTGAAGGCTGCCCTCTATTTTGCCTACTACTTCGTGTAGAGCCGTCTCTACTGATTTACCTTTTAAATATGCATGCTGAGCATTACATAAGTTTCCGTTGCAACACTTACTTCTTATATAAATGTCAATAAGCCTTTCAAGTGTCTTTAGGAGAAATGACGAAAGACTGATAGGTCTGAAGTCTTTCGCTGAAGTATGGCTTGGTTTACCCGCTTTGGGGATAAATACCACTCGTACTTCTCTCCATGCCCTAGGTACATAGCCTAATCGCAGGCAGTGTATAAAAATATTTCCTATCATGTTCATAACTGTGCCTGGAGCCCGTTGAAGCATAGCCGGCAGAATGCCATCAGGGCCAGGTGCTTTGAACGGAGCGAAGGACTTGATAGCCCAACGCAGTTTCTTCCCATTAATGATATTATTAACCCTCTCATCTATTCGTGCGCCAATGTTAGGTCCATAAGGTACCGAAGCCATTGGTGCACTGCTTCCTGGAAAATGGGCTTCAACTAGTGCTTCCAGAACCTCCTCGCTGCTTTCAGCCCACGAACCGTCCGATTTCTTAATGAAGCTAGGGACTGCCGCGTCTTTGGCTAGCATTTTACGGAGTCTGGAAGCCTCGTTAGTATCTGCGATCGCTTCACAGAATAGCTTCCAGGATTTCCTCTTAGATTGCCTGATCAAGTATTTAAACTCTTTCTTGCTCTCTATGTACAGATCCCATGTAATGTCGTCCCCTACAACTTTAGCCCTATTATAGAAATGTCTAACTTGCCTTCTTTTGGAGTTTAACTCCTTATTCCACCACTGAGGCTGGGACCTCTTGGTTGGTTTTCTGAGCGGGCAAACTTCTTCGTAAGCCATATTCATTATCCTGCCTAAGTTATCAACTGCCTTGTCTAAGTCTGATGAAGTGTCAATGAATGGTACTTCATTTCCTACCTGATGACTGATTATAGATTCATACCTATTCCAGTCAGCCTTCCTGGGGTTCCGATAACTATTCGTAGTCTTGCTGTGGAAGCTTATTTGAAAGCGAATCCACTTATGATCCGATAGGGAAGCCTCTTCTAAGACCCTCCATTTCTCAATTGTGAGGGAGTCAGTGCAGGATGCGAGAGTGATATCTAACACCTCCTGTCTGTTCCGTACCACAAAAGTTGGTTTGTTGCCCTTGTTACATATAATGAGTTTAGTCGATAAGATATAATCAAAAAGACACTCACCTCTTGCGTTAATATCGCTGCTGCCCCATTGCGAATGATGCGCATTGGCATCACATCCCAAGACGAAAAGCCATTTGTCCCTGCTCGTCAGCTGCCTTAACTTGTCGGGAGGTACTACCGTCGACTCGTAGGGAAGGTAAGCCGATATCAGGCACAATGGTTTCCTTCCCATTTGTTCGCAGGAAACTGCAACCAGATCTCCGTCACTGAAATTATTCAAAAGAAATGCCCTTATGTTGTTTTTTAATAGGATGCAAGCCCTAATTTTACCTTCATTAGCTTTGAAGTAAAGCGTGTAATCCCTTATGGAGAGACCCTGAATCCGGTTGTTTTTGTTGATCCAGGGCTCTTGTATCAGTATGGCTGAAACGTCATGCTTGATTATGTATTCAATCAAGCACGCCGTCGCAGCCCTACTGTGATGCAAGTTTATTTGCATCGTCTCCATCATCTTGGGGTTCTGCTACCTCCACTCCCTTGGTCATGACTCTTATCATGACCTTCCCCATGCTGTAGCGTACCATCCCCTTGAGCTTTTCAAGGGCTGGGAGCGAATCCTTATTTAGGCTCAGCAGGAAGTGCTGGCCAAATTGCCTTCTGGGCCCTGTTTTCAGGACCTTCCACGTGTCAGCCTTAAGCTCCTTATTTTGGATGTGGAGAAGGCCGAGTAGTTTGTCGGGGTACGTGTACGGCAGCGGAACCCAAACCCAGGCCTTGGGCGGAGAGTACTTTGCCAACTCCGCCACGGTTACGCATTTGAGTTGTGCTCCGCTCCATACCTCGCCAACTCCTAGCACAAACTCTCTGAGGAAGCCGACGGATTCCCTGTTTCCACAAGCTACAACCTTGCGACCGCCATCCCATCCAGCGCCGTCAAAGAGAAGGTCACCACCCTCTGTGGAAGACATCTTCTTCCACAAAGCGTCCTGAAACTTCTCTTCAACAGCCAGCCACTGTTCCATGGTAAGGCGTCCGCTCGGCTCCTGCTCATTAACGATGGCGACGAGGAGCTCGTCCTTCGAGTCATAAGCCGGGCGCACCACGGGCGAAGTACCAGCCTTCACCTTTTTAGCTGCACTCGGCTCAACAACATCGTCGGATCTGCTCCTTTTGCTTAGGAGGTTCACTCCGGCCCCCCCAGACACGGCCCCCTCTCCATCCTTCTTACCTTCTTGCCTAGCTGAGGCTAGACCACTAGTGGACGCCTGAGCTACTGCCCTAACTTCGACCGCTGAAGCTGCCGAATTTTTGGCGGCCTCGGCGGCTACTGTTCCCTTGGCCCGTTCCAGTTGTTTCCTGTCCCAGGCGCTAAGTGAACTTATGTCGCACCCCTTGAACTGCTCTACTTTGCGCTTCGCACTCTCGACTTTACGTCGGGCATTGCGCATCAGTAGCTTATTCAGCTGGTGTGCGTTTTTGTTCGTCCCTAATTGTGCGACTGCGGGAGATCCAGAAGCAGCAGAGTACTTGCCTACTGCGCCTCCAGTCTCCTTCGTCGATTTTTTGCCCTTAGGGATCGCAATGAGAGTACCAGCCACCTCATTGCTGTCCCTATTAACTAAGGTGAGTGTACCAGCCAACTCACCCTTGCCCTGTTCAGTACTGGTGGGAGTACATGCCGTCCCACCGCATACCTTATCTACGGAAGTGAGAGTACCAGCCACCTCACTTCCCGCTACGTTAGTGTCAGTGAGTGTGCAATCTGCATCCTCACTGTCACTAGCTAGCAATACCTCCTCTAGTTCCCTCTCCAGGCCGGAGATGGAAGACTGTGGTTCAGATTCGCAAGAATCCTCTCCCAGTTCCATCGCCGGCTTTGTGGAGTCCGTCCCCTCCCTTTCTGGAATAATAATTCCTTTTTTTATATATTTAAGTTTAGTTTTATTTAAGTTTTTGTGCATAATGTTCCCACGAGTAAAGCCGGAAAAAACAAGGTCGACCCAGGCAGCGCCGCTATACCTGGGCAGGGCTAAATACAACAGACCCTCGCCATGGCGTCTGAGGGAGCTCGTACTCGACTGGTTTTACCCCCAGCCTTTCATCCTTGGGTACGGTTTGCTATCTGCTCACTCCACCACTGGAATTAGGTTGGATTTAAAGGTTTACTCCTACCTCAAACTAATGGATCACGACAAACGATTGAGACGTTAGCGTAAATCCTTGGCTGACACTAACCATTTGACCGGTTAGCCATTTTCAGGCGGGCGCCCACGCGAAGGACTGAAGAATGAGGATTTGTGCCCAAGCCCAAAGCTGCGATTACACGGCCATTTTTGTGTGTCATTTAAATGGCGCTCTGACGTAAAAATCGCGTCACAAAGCCGTCATTTAAATGTCGTTCCGTGTGATCGCCATTTTTGGGACGACATTTTTGGCGTCATTTAAATGACTAGGAAAATGGCGGAGCAAATGGCATGAATTTTGTGCCATTTAAATGGCAGAAAAAAATGGCCGTGTGATCACTCTTAAATGGCACTTAGGACAAATGACAGAACTTTTCGGATGATGCGCCATTTAAATGTCAGCCTTCAAAAAATGACTAGGCACGAAATTCATGCACTGCCATTTTTCTATGCAAATGACAAATGACACAGCATTTAATACGATATCTGTGCTTTCATTTGGTGTTTTTCTCGTGGCGAAAGGACGATTAAATAATTAATAAACTGTTTTTTATTTGTTTTATTGTGGTTGTGTTGTTCGGTACCTATTGAGAGAAATGGAATACGAACCGTCGCGTCGCCTTTAAGTGCCGACAATTTGGACTACTCCGTCAACTTCTGAGTTTGAAAACACAATCTACAACAAAGTCGAAAAAATTAAAAATTAAAATTTTATTCGAATAAATATGATTATCTCTAGATTAGAGTCGAATCATATTTGTAAATAGCGTTGAGAACTTCCAGAATGATGCACGTTATCGTTGGCTGCGATACGCGGAAAAGAAATCGCAGCGATCGAAAACTTTCACCAGTGGCCAGGTAGCGCAGTGTGATCACCAGTCGTGCTTCCGCTAAAACACTCACCCTCTCGCATATTTGTGTTCTGTTTTTCGATGTGTGGCTTCACCAACCTCAACAAATAATCGAATTGATTGGCTGACATACGAAGGACATTGCGATATACAAGTTCAGGTTCTTCTTCGCGCGATTCGAGCAGTAATTCAGCACAAAATCCACTCTTCTCGCGATGGCTCAACTACCTCTTTTGCCAAATACTCTGCTTTCGTCGCGTTGGCTCGTAATCAAGATCGTCGTCACTGCTTTCCAGTATACACGCTGCCAAATACGCCGTCTCCGCAATTTCCACCATCATCGCAAAATTCCTTTTCGACATTTTGTATTTATTATATATATATATTTTTTTTCCCCTGCTATTTAATTTAATAAAGTCGTAGCACACATACGCGTCTTCGCCGAGAGAAAAACACCAAATGGCAGTAGCTATATTTTTGTCATTGGTCATTGCCGTCTGATCGCAAAGCAGATAAATGACGCGAAATTGAAATAATAGGAAAGGTGACATTTGCCATTTTGATGAGGCATGTCATTACCGTGTGATCGCCATTTTTTCGCTCGACATTTAATGGCATCCCAAATGAAAATTTTAAATGACGCGCAGTGTCCGTCATTTGATTTTGGGACAAAAATGACGGTGATAGTCATTTCGTGTGATCGCCATTTTTTTGCAAATGACAAATGACGAATCGTAGCTTAAATGTCTCTCTAATGCGACACTTTTTCCTGACGTCAGAGCGCCATTTAAATGACACACAAAAATGGCCGTGTAATCGCAGCTTAACTGAGGCTAACGATTCCTTTGAGAAAAAAAAAAACGATTATTTAAATTGACTAATTTCAGAATTCGATTACATAGGTACATTCAATTGCCACTAGTTTTCGGTGATTAGATAAATTCGACGGGACGTACCCTGCAACCCGTATACCTGCGTCAATTGTTTTTCGTCATAAAATTTTTGAATTTTTTTTTTATTTTGATTTGAAATAGAGAATTTAGGAGAAAATATAATTTTCCGTTGCAGAATAGAAGTGTCTCATTGTTTCGAAATCCAAGCACAGGAAAGTAAATGGAGCCAAAGCAAGGGAGTATTTGGAAGAATGTCGGCAATTTTGCGAGCGATCATTTTACTCCCCTAGGTTTTGATATTTATATCGGCGTTTTGCTTGTTTTGTGTAATATTTAATATTTCTCCTAGTTGATCTATCAATTATGTAATTGCCTTCTCTAGTAAATTTACTTAGCTTTTTGTACTTAGGTTTATTCTTTACTACCGTCCTATTTTGAACTATATCAAGGCAATGATCGATTCTATTATCTTTTGTTCTATTTATTTTGTTTGTTCTAGCTATTTTTTCGATTTCAAATTTAGCAGATAAGGATGCGATGTCTAGGCTGGTTAGATTTTTATTTATAAAATCAATTGGTTTGAATTTGGTCGTTGAGTGTATTGTGTTATTATAGATAGTTATGATAGTAAAAAGTTTATCGTCTAGGTCAGAAGTGTCTTTGGCAACATTCATTATCCGCAAATGTTCATTAAATGTCCCATGCAATCTTTCGATATCGGCGTTTCCGGTCTTCAATGATGCAGTCGTCCTATGAAACTGGATATTATTTTCTTTCAAAAATTGTTCGACTGCCGTGTGTAAAATACATGTTTCTCCATCGGAAACTATTTTATTCGGCTTTCCCAGAAACTGTATTCTCTGTCTAATGGCATCAAGGATTGCCATCCAATTTCTATCTTCTAATTGTGTATTGTAGCATATTTGGAAAACTTGTCGATAGTTGTTAGGTACATTTTGTTTCGCTCAGGAAACCATATGTCTATGTGAATTATGTCATTGAAACATTTTGGTGATTTTGTTATTTGCATGGGGATCCTTAATGGTTGTCGATCGTGTTTGGCCAGGTTGCAGATATCGCAGTTGTTGACAAGTTTATGTATCTCTATTTGTAAATTAGGATAGAAATACTTCTTCTTCAATTCAAGGAACATTTCGTTAATTCCCCTATGATTTTTGTCTATGTGTTCGTTTTGTATAATAGTTATCATTTCGTTCTTGTCCAGGATGTCTGTTAGTTTTGTATTCGATTTTAAAAGTCTTACATTTTTATTCATTGAGAAATACTTAACATATAGGTCTTGGAATTCGAGAAATAATGACAAATTTTCGCAGTATATGCAAATTAGTCCCTTATTTATTATAAGTCCTTTCATTATATTTAGCAGATTACTTTTATTTTCTCTTATTGTGACATGGTTTTGTATCTTTTTGTGAACAATTTTCATCGTCAGCTTTTCTTTTGGGCCGAATGACAAATGAATTTGATTTTTGTACATATTAATGGGTTTTTCTGTTATGTAGATGTGATGTGTTTCGTCCTCTAAAGCGCTATGGATAGTAGCCCCGGTGGATATAACATCGTCGTTATTAACACTGCGTTCTGAACCGGTGATGTCTATTGGAACATCATTATTACGAACGCTACTACTGCTATTGCCTACTGCATTACTAAAGATATTGCCTAAAGTGACTTCTTCGCTACTATTTGATTTGTCTAGGTATCGATCGACGTATCTACTAAGCCCATCGGCGACAGAATTTTCTTTTCCTTTGAGATATTCAATATGGAAGTCATATTCGTTTAGCATTATCTTCCACCGCTGGAGCTTCATATTGGGTTCCTTAATACCGTTAAGCCAGACCAGGGGCTTATGATCCGTGCGGACAACAAATTTCCTTCCGTACAAATATGTTTTAAAATATTTTATGGACCACACTACCGCTAGTAGTTCTTTTTCAATTGTAGAGTAATTTAGCTCGTGTTTATTAAGAGTGCGTGAAGCATAACAGATGGGATGGTTATTTTGGCTGAGCACTGCTCCTAGCGCATAGTTTGATGCGTCCGTAGTCACAACAAAAAGTTTGTTGAAGTCGGGGCTTTTAAGGATAGGGTCGGTAGTGAGTAACGTTTTTAGCTTGTTAAAAGCGTTGGCATAATTGGGATCTACTATATTAATTTTTTCGTTTTTTTTTAAATATTTGATCATTGGGTACGCTACTTTGGCATAATCTTTTATAAACTTACGATAATACCCAGTTATTCCCAAGAACTGTCTTATACCCTTTATATTGGTGGGTAATTTCATCGCTGCAATTGCCTTTATTTTATTTGCATCTGGTTTTATTCCATTTTTGACTATGACATGTCCTAGGAAGGTAGTGTATAAATTGGCAAACTGACATTTGTTTACCTGAATCTTAAGGTTACATTCTCTCAATCTTTGAAAGATTTTTCTTAAAGAAACTAAATGTTCTTCGAAACTTGTCGAGAAAATAAGAATGTCGTCTAGATAGACGACGCAAATATTGTTGATAAAGTCTTTTAGCACTTCATTCATCAATCTCTGGAATGTCGCTGGGGCATTTTTAAGTCCGAACGGCATTCGCAGAAATTCATAGTGTCCGGTTTTGGTTGAGAAAGCAGTTTTTGCTCTATCGTGAGGATGGACTTCGACTTGGTAGAAGCCCTTGACCAGGTCTAGCGTAGTAAAATAAGTGCACTTTCCTAGTTTGTCGAAAAGGTCATCGATGTTGGGCATAGGGAACCTGTCGTCCACAGTCTGCTCATTAAGCTTTCTGTAATCGACGACTATTCTCCATTCCTTTTGCCCATTGCTATCGACCTTTTTTGGGACCACCCAGATGGGTGAGTTATAGGGGCTAGCGCTTGGCACGATTATTCTCTGCTCTAACATTTCTTTTATTTGTCTGTCAACTTCTTTAACATGAACTTCTGGATATCGATACAGTTTGCTATAAATAGGCACTTCATCTTTTGTGTTTATGTGATGTTTAATTTCATTTGTGAATGTTAAATTTTCGCCATCTTTATAGAATATAGCATTATAGGAATGAAGTAACGATTTAAGTCTTGAGACGTCCATTTTAGTTAAATGGTTTGCAAAAATGTTGTCAGTAATTTCGGTTGGAAATGTTTCGCAACAGAATACGTTTAGGGATTCGTTCTTATGACAATGTGATGCATAAAGTTCCTCTTCCAGGTTCATGTACATTGGGATAATCGCACGGTCTGTTACTAATGATCGGTTTTTGTAATTGATAATTGAGTTAAGGTGAACTAAAATGTTATTGCCAAGTAACCCATCGAAATGGTCGTGGAATTGATATTCCAAAAAATTCACGAAGCAATTTGGTTCGTTAAATTCTTTAAATAAAGGGATTCTGTATTCTATATTTGTTTGTATATTTCGACCCAGTACATTAAGAATATGATTTTTAGAATGGATTCTCCACTTTGGGTTGCATAAATTTTTATTTATAATACTGAACTCGGCACCGCTGGCTATAATAAATCTGAGAGGTTTCATATTAGTTTTAATGACTAAATAGGGTAACTGTCTTGCCAGTCTAATGGAAAATTTTGCTGGTTTTGCGAATCGTGCTCATAATGTGATGTATTGAGTGTGATGTCCATAGGTTCGGCTTCAAAACTTTGTCTTAGGTGATTTGTTCTATTATTGTTGTAATAATTGTTATTGACATTATGGTTATTATTAGGGTTATAATTATTATTAGCATTATAGTTATTATAGGGGTTATAGTTATTATTAGAGTTATAATTATTATTATTATTAGGTTGTCTATACCTGTTTGTCTGCCGCGAGTGGCTGCTTTGGTTATTGTTGTTATTTCGTCGTGACTGACCGCTTTGAGTAGAAATATTATTTTGTCGTGGTGATCCGGTCTGTGTAGGGTTATTGTCGTTATTATTGTTATTTGCATTTTGGCTACTATTTCCCTGACTGTTATGGTTTTGGTATCTGCGCCAATCTCTCGACTGTTGCACAGCCGATTTGGGGCCTAATGTCTGGTGATTTATTTCCTTAATTATTTTATACGCCTCACTAAGAGTTGATGGATTCCTACTTAAAGTTATTGACTTCGTCGGTTCTGGTAAATTACTTTTAAATGTCTCTAAAGCTATCCTATTATTAGAATCAATCATTAGTTGGTTATTTGCTACATTTTGTAGTAAATAGGAGTTGTTAATTCTACATAGAAATGTGTTCAACCTATCATAGAAATCTTCTATAGTAGTATTTACCCTAGCCGTCCTTATGTTATCTAACAAGGTATTTACAGAAAGCTGTTCTTCGAAGTTGTCTTTTAAAATTTCCCTGATTTCATTCCAACTCTCCAACCTGCCATGCTTTTGAATAGTGCACCTGGCTTTGCCAACGATTTTATCTTTTATGTAGCCCGTCAGTACCGATTTCCTAACTTGCTCAAAGGAATCAATAGTCCCTGTTAAAGAATCAACTCTATCTAAAAATTCAATTAAATTATTCTCACTCCCATCGTAAATAGGTATTTTATGTATTAAATCTAAAGTAAGTCTAAATTTATCAGCTGGATTTAACGTTTCCATGGCAATAATTTTATTTTTATTTCTTTTGTTTTCTTTAACTTTTTTTTTTTTTTTTTTTGCAAATAGCGCCTACCTGTAGATTTTATTGTTTTATTCTAGTTGTTTGATAGGTAGTTGGTACTTCTATTTAATTCTTTTGGTATCAGTTGACTCTTGGTGGCTGCTCGTTTCGATAAGGTAGCAGAGCTTTTCGTGTGCTGTAGCTCTTGTAGCTTTGATGATGTTTTCTCTTTGCTGACTAGTATTGTTTTGTTGCGTTGCTGTAGCTCGTTTTTATAGCGTGAGAGCTTCTTGTGTGTTGTTTACGAACTATTTATTGTTTTCGAACTTTTCTTCTTGTGCGTCTATTGTGTTTTGTGTATGCACAAGATAATGGCACTACTGTACAAACTACTCGGTGGATTATACCACGCGGAGTATCAAATATTTATCGCACAAATTGAAGTCTTTCAGAGTTTGCTTCGAAAACACAAATTGTCTAAACACTTTTAGGAAAACTATTTTTTTTTTTATTATTATTTTCCTGCTTGTTAGTTATAAGCTTTTTTTTCGACTGCGCCAGTTTTATTTATTAAGAAAAACGCAACTTTATATTTTTTTCTTGGAGCTGAGCTCTTTATTTAATGAACGTCTAAGCAGAACTGACGAAAAACTAAGCTAATACAATTTACATGATACTATAAAATGAATCGGTTTAATCTCTCAGTCTTCATCTTCCTTTAAAGATGTAGAGAGAGAGAAGGATGACGGATTTGGGCTAAGCTCCATTGCACAATTGATGTTTGATTCTATCAAACAACTAATGCAGCCAAGGAAGCCTAGTCGGCTGACAGAGGGTTAAATCTTGAACATAATATTATGTGACAATATAGATAGATTTGGGCGGAACGAAGATCGCCGGGTCAGCTAGTGTGTTTATAAACTTTGAGAATATTCGGAAGTTCTTACATGACTTTACGTGGAAAATAAAACTCTGAAAGTGTTTCTTTTATAAATATTTACACATACATACATATTTCACTTCATTCACATGAAATGAAACGAACTATTCGGTGCAGCAAATACCCGCAAAAAAGTTCTTCTATCATTTGAAAATATTTCCATGGAAAAACGAAAGTCCTTGTTAGATGACAGTAGTATTTTCCGAAAGTTTTCAGGTGCACTTTACTTATGTCGCCAAAGTTGCACTCAACAGATCTCTGGCTAAATGTCCGACCAAAAAGTTTTCACATTTATTCTAAAGCCAAGAACTACGCGATAATACTTCTAAGTCCTATGTTTCTGTTCACATTTGCTGCCAACTTTGTCCAGCAAAAACCCATCCAACTGTTTGACTGCATAAGTCCACCCACACCTGTAGGATGTAGGTGCCCATGGTTGCCGTTTTAGTGACTTTGTCGCTATATCTAGTGGAATTTTCCAAAGTTTAGTGACAAAAATTTATTTTTTGTCACTAGAAAATTCTAGTTACTTTTCTGGTGACTTTTTGGAAAAACATGTTTTTCTAAATTATTAAGCATCTGGTGATGTTACATCCCTGGTATTCGAGTTTGACATTTGCAAATTGCAATATTCAATTTGACTTTTTGCTTCCACATTCAAATGCCGAAGTCGAACGCATTTTTAGTATGATAGTCATAGTTAAAAATAAGTTGAGAAATAAAATATCAACGAAAACTTTGAACTCAATAATGCTCATCAAGAGTCAGTCGGAATGATTCTTGACACAAAATTGAAATGGAAACCGTATGTAAAGAAAATGCGAAGAACTTAAAATCATATATAGAGAGCTTTATTGGTTACTCGGAAAATATTCCAAGCTTACCCTCGAGAACAAGCTTTTATTATATAAGCAAGTGATGAAGCCTGTATTTCAAAATAAAAAGCTGAGATCATTCGTCAGTGCACCATGGTACATTAGAAATGAAGATCTCCATAGAGACCTCGGAATTCCCACCGTTAAGGAAGAAACGAAAATATGCGGTCGAAAGCATGGAAATCGATTATTAGGACATATTAATAGATCGATCCGTGAAATTCTCGATGAAACAAATTTATTGCGGCGTCTACAACGAACTTAACCTTCGGACTTAAGGGCCCTACCCATAAAATCCGTTGCATCCG
The DNA here is from genome assembly GCA_946477585.1 of Cheilosia urbana. Classification (NCBI taxonomy): domain Eukaryota; kingdom Metazoa; phylum Arthropoda; class Insecta; order Diptera; family Syrphidae; genus Cheilosia; species Cheilosia urbana. Next base: position 141,870,444 of record OX297853.1, read on the forward strand.
TCGCGCCGTCGGATTCGTTGATATTGACGTATTCGACGGAACGAGCAGTCCCATAGAATCCGTCGCGTCCGTTGCGGCAACGTTTTCGACTAACAGTTTAATAGAATACACAGTAGCGTTAAAATTGCGGACCGAACAGGAACTGTTCGGAATGTTGCCTGCCAAACGTGATTAAAAAAATTGCTTGATAAGTCATAACTTAGTTGCAGGACAAAAGAAATTTGTGGGAGGTGGTTTTAGTGAGTAAAAATCTCACATTACTATGAGCACGCGCCGAGTGTCCTTATAGTGTCTTCTAGAAGATTTGCATCTACCTCGGAGCTAAAAAAAAAAAAAATGAATATTTTTTTTTTTTTTTTCATTTTTGGTAGTGAACATTTTTTTCTAGTGACTTTTTTAAAAAATTATAGCATATCTGGTGGATTTTTAGGTTCGAGTTAGTGACTTTTTTTTTTAGTTAACGGCAACCCTGGCCGTCAGGTCAAACTTGTACGTTGTGTGTGTGTCATAGGTTAAAACAGTTAATGTCTTTTTAATTACGCCATTAAGTGACTTCAATGAATGAGACGTTCTGCACATGAATCTTTTATAAGTCCAATGGAATGCCTGCACATTAACAGTATAGTTACACGCGGTACGAGTAGTTCCCATTAGTTTCTAGAAGCCCATAAATCAGACGACCAAATCGACTGACCGTTTCTAAGCAATTAATCCATTCAATTACCATAAAAGTTATGATCTGAAATCAGGTTCGATCTGAGAGTGCATTTGTCTCTGCCCTAAAACTGTCATTTTATTGGATTCTCAACTGCTAACTGTTTACCAGTGATGTGTGGCAGTACCCTAAATGGAGGTTTAAAACCTCGTCTTTACCATAGAATTAAATTACGCCAATAATAGCAATACAATGGTAATCCGCTACCCCCGCTCCCTTTGAACTGAGTATACAAATACATTCCTTGGAGCAAAATCTGTTTACCCTCATTTCAAATACAGTCACCACCATATTCGGATGTGGCCGGGAGGTACACGACAGCAAATGGGTCGATGTCGCAGTGAATATAAATTTATTAAGATTGTCTTTAATGGACATTGGGATATTATGCGCGTCTGGGTATTCAGACCCAAGCGTCTAATATTCAATAAGTTTTCATGGAATTTTTAGCATCATTTATGCTCGGCTCGTACGTATGTTTGTGCCTTAATGAAGGGCGGATTTTATTTGCATAGTTTTCAAAGAACAATATGCCGACGCACTTAAACTAATACCAGACTGGGACTCTTATGCTGCTTTATGAGGATTGATTCGGTAGATAAACGGACTATCGATCGAACTTGTGCATGTTGTAATTGGGCAAGCAGAAGCAATAAATGTCAGATGGAAGGGGCATCGCAAAAAACAGATTGGTCATAATTCCTAGCCGCAGCAGATGTCAGGGCCGTTGTTTTGTACAAAAACTGTTAAACTATGTGTTCTCTCTGTACTCTGGAGTTGGCAAAGTTTTAAGAGACTATCCTTTTGGGGACTCAACTCCGTTAGTAAAACTAAAAAAATGCTTATGGTAGATATTTGAAAGCAGGCAGTGTAGCAATAATTTGGCAGTGTAGCTAATAATTTATAATATTAGATATGCAACTCGTTTCAATGCTCTTTGCTACTTTACAAAATAACACTGTAAAAACAAAAAAAAAAAAAAAAGCCATATAATACACATCTAGAAAATAAAAACTAATGTGTCAGAAGTAGAAAAACATATTTTTATTCTTGCCGAGAATTTCAGACGAAATAGTTTCTTTTTAAGCTAAATAAATAGTTCCATACGATGAAATGAAAGCAAGGGGAAATTAACAACAGACTATAAACTTTCTGAAAGACGAAATATCAACATTTTGGGCAGCAAATTAATAAAGAAATTAAATTGAAAAAAAAAAAGAAAGGATATAGAGGAGAAAATCTAAATAAAATTATTTAAATCAAAGCAACCACATAAATTGTAATTAAAAGCAAAGTAATATAACAGAAGGACCAAATAAATAAATAAAAAAATATAATTAATTTAATTTTAATTCGAGATCAAGTTTGATTTAAAAAAAAGAAAGAGAAAAAGTGCTTAAAATAGTAAATTTTTATATTATTTCAACTGCTAAAGTTAATTTTTTTGATTAATTACATTTAATTTTTTTTTTTTAAATGAAAGCAAAATTGTAAAAATAGATTTTCTACTTTTTGAAAGCCAAAATTCACCACGGGCAGCGGCTGCAAAATGTCCTCTCCGCCCCTGAATGCTTAAGAAAATTATTTGGTGAGTGATTTCCTTGAATTTTATATTAAATTTTAATATAATTTGTAAAATATAATTATGTATACAAATTACACCTAATTCTATTAATCTCATTATTTTTTTACTCGTAATTTAATCTTGACTTCGAGTTCTACATTATATTATAACTAGGTTCGCTGGAAGTGATATAAATTAAGTGGTTTATTTTTTGTTTTAGTTTTTTTATTTTTTTGTTGCCTATCAATTGAATACCGTAATGACCGACATTTTAAGAAAAAATTAACTAAATTGGTTGAAAATTACGGGCGGCAGAGGGAAACATGCACTTTTTGCCACTTTGATTTATATAAATAGAGTTTAGGTACGTTTAGTTATTTTTAAACATTTTATTGAGAATTACGATTTATGAAACTTAATTTTAGTTTATTAAAACAACAATAAATATTGTCTTAATTTACATAGATTTATGTATCTAAATGAATTTAGAAATTAAAATTATCAGGGACTTAAAAAAGGAATAAAGGATGTACTAAATTCATTAATTTGGTGGTGGACAGAGCTACGATAGTCAATGATTTCTAAAGAAGAGCAATGACGATATAAATATCTTGGGGCTATTATAAAAATAATAATTCCGGGCTGTGTGATAGCAAGGAAGTGTCTTCAAATTATGTTTGATGACTAGGGGAGGGCTAACTCTGGGCAAGCATAAACAATTTTCAGACAACCCTAAATGAAACCAATATCGTTATAGTAACCCCCTTATTAATAAAAAAATGTACACGAGTAAGTTAGCTAGCAAATGTCAGATAGCATACAAAAATTGGACTTAACTGCTGAGTAACAAGTTGATAACTTTTACACAGTGTTTATTAAAACGGGGGCTAATGTTTAAGAGATTTTAAGACAATTCTGGCCTAATCAAATTTGAATATTAAAAAATTTGAATACCTGAAAGCAAGAATCCCCCATATCCGTCGAGGTACATCATATAAAATGCATCTGAAGCTCTAGACACGCGGACGCACTTCAGTCTTCACTGCCCGGACTGACTCATGAAGTCCTGTACCTATGGGGGTCATAAGGGTAGTTTACGAAGCGGAGGGTTAGGCGAAGGAAATAAGAATTTCATCTTTCTTGATGTTCCCGATAACTCGTTACAGCAGCTAAGAAAATATTGTGCGTCAACGCCAAAAATATCCATTTGCAAGCAGTCTTTTAGAACTAATTTTCAAAATTTACGAGAAACTTTTTTTCTTGTGAAATGATACCTAACATTCTTATGATCTTAGTTACGATGTTTTTTTTAAAAGTATCACTAGTAAACTAATTGAATTTCGACTTGATATACTGGCTTCATCTCATCACTAATTAATAATTATCCGCGATACTAATTAATAATCTTTTTCGGGGCTGATTTCGAACTCACAATAGCGAAATTTTCCATACAAAATTGCATATTATGATCTAAAAAATATATAGGGTGGAGGTTAAAAATCATTATTGGTAAGGCCCAATCTCTGAAGATAGAGTTCTAATGCGCTGTATAAAGATTACCACGCTTATGGTACACGCATTTAACTCGACCTTCCTTCCTGTTGAGGCTTAAAATAAAATTTATTTTATTCATTTAATGAAAGAAAAGGAAAACATCTCAGACAATCACAGTTTTCCTTTGCAAAAAATTCCATAAATCCCCACACACTTTCAGGAAAACAAATCAACTGGCATCTGGCACCCATCGTTCCACTCAAATTGCTAGTGATATAACAATATATTTCGTTTTTGTATCACCTGTCAAACAAAACACTCGTTCAACCTAATGTCGATTCAGAAAAATCGTCCATTTAAGGAATGAGACACCTTCGAAAATTGCAAAGATAAATAAAAGCCCCAAAGGAAACAGCAAAATGTACGGTCACCCCACCGCCGTCATGACTTCTATTAGCTTTGGCACTGTCAACCGCAACAAATAAGCCCCAAATATTTCCACACAAATAGAGCAATCTTACAATTTCAATTTAGGTATTGCATTTGATTTTACGCTTTCGTCGCTGATAGAAAGGCTGCTACTTGTGTATTCATTTTGTAGATTACGTATATTGAAGCTTGAACCTTTTGTTTGTTTTTTTTTTTCAAGATGGTGTCTATCTACGTGCGATGATGAAAAAAGTCTCAATGTTAAATTGTGTGCATGGAGTAGAATAAGGCACAGGGATATAGTGACGGATTGGAATTTACAACGATAATCGAAATGAGAGTATTGATGGAGAGGTCCTCATTATTTGAAATTGAAATTTTCCACAAATTCCTCCTAACACGCTAAGAAACAGACGTAGTTAAATTGCTGGATAACTGAGAGAGCCCTATTGAATGGTTGTTATAAGCGAAGCGAAGTACCTCTGTGTGGATCTTCTGTGACAATTATTTATTTTATTTGTTAACTAATACTGTAATTCGCATTAAGAACGTAAAAAGGCAGTATTTTAATGAACAGGTAATTTGTTTGTTAATATCTACTTATGTAACTATATAAGAGAATTCACTTGAAAATTGTGGTGGCTATATAGTACAGGAGCAAACATTGCTTGGAAGCCAAAGGACAATAATTGGTTCGTATGCATTTATTTTTGAATACCCGCACTTCGAGACAGTCTTAGTCTTACTTACTAGCGAATACTAAATTAAAAACTACATTCGTTATTTATTATTCCTTATTCATTATTCCTTGTTCATCTATCTTCTATATATATAAAAAGAAAACCTTAAAATTGTGTTCGTTAGTCGTCGATTCACGCCTTAACGCATTTATCGATTTGAACCAAACTTTCACACATATTTGCTATTGGTCTGTATATCATTTGTGTAAAGTTTTGTCGCGAAAACAAAACTTTGAGGGGATAAAAAAGGCTATGAAAGTTTGTATGGGGAAATGCACTTTGAAACAACAAAAAAATGGATAGAAATCGAGTAGTGACATTTCAAATACAAAAAAAAAAAAAATTATTTTAAAAGCAATTGTTGTTGTCAATGATTTCAATTATTTTCCGAGCAAATTGTTATTGTGAACAATTTTGATTTTTTTTTTTTAAATATAGGTAGCTACCTAATAAATTTGTTCTATTAAATTATGTTTACTATGTTACATTAAGTAATATTTTAAAGTGGAGTAGATACTTTGATATTTGTTTGATGGTGTTTGAATCCATTATTTTCAGGATCCTTGCATTAGTACGATTGAGTAAGTTGAAATGTAGGGGTGATTGAGATGCGTGGACAATGATGTTGTTCAGCGTTTTGAGTTTTCACGTAGGAGTTGTTACGAAAAATGAACGAGTAACAATCTTGGTACTCTGATCATTCGTGAGTAGGGTTATTGCACCTGCAACAACATTAACCAATTTTTTGACACTTGCCGAAGCCACGACTTTGCGCGAACACTTTCTTATTGCGAAATGCCCCGATATTGGAATGCGTCATCGAAGAAGTTCAAGCGGCGGAAACAAGTTGAAGTAGTTCCCGCATTTCATGGTGTTTATGCAAGTGATGCAATTGGTAGAATATACACAGTTCACCCGAAAAACAACGAATGCTTCTATTTGAGAATGCTTTTGGTCAATGTTTGTGGCCCTACTTCGTTCGAAGTGCTGCGGACTGGTGACGGTGTGTTGTGTGCTATGGCCGACGATATTTTGCATCGAATTCGCACTGTGACATCGGATAATAAACTGATCGGATCGGATAATCATCCGATGTGAGATGAAAAGCGCAACAAAGCTTTGATTTTGATCGAGGATATGTGTCTGCTCATGAGGGGCAATTTTTGGTTTAAAATGATGACACAAAGATATTTTCAGGAAATCTAGATGGTTTTGGCGTTCATCAAGATTATATGGCCTTTTATAGTGATTTGACGTCTCAAGATGTCGTTCGAGAAGTTAAAAACTACGAGTTGGAAAATTTTGACAATTTTTTTTACTGTAAAATATTTTTTTTTTTTTTGTGGAATTGTGGCAGAGTTATCGTGACTATAATGACCGAAGATACATATCTTGAATAGAATGCACCGTATTTCTAGAATTCAGGAATTAATCATTAAACTCGAAATTTATAATGAGGCATTAGTTATAATTGAAGATATGTGCTTAGCAATTGCAAATAAAACATTGTCACAATATAGCATTAGCAGTTGCATCGTCTGGAATAGCTGCTACATTGGATGGTGGTCGTACAGCGCACTCCGCACTTAAATTACCTACGATTGAAGCAAATTAATGAAAATTTAACGTGTAATATTACTAAAATTCTGGAATGGGAAGATTTTTGCAACAATGCAAATTAATAGTATGGGATGAATGTACAATGTCACATAAGAGATCGGTGGAAGCTTTGGATAGGACTTTGAAAGCCGCTTTAATATTATTGGTTGGTGATTTCCGTCAAACACTGCCAGTGATACCCCGTGCAACTCCAGCAGATGAATTAAAGGCATATTTAAAGTCATCAAATTTAAGGAGAAATGTACAAACACTCACTTTAACAATAAATGTGAGAGTACAAATACAAAATGACTCATCGGCTGCAGAATTTTCTAGGCAAATACTGTCGATAGGAAATCCTATTGATAACACTGGATTAATCACTTTGCCAGATAATTTTTGTAATTTCGCACAAACAAAACAACAATTGGTTTCAAGTGTTTTTCCAAACTTTGCGCAAAATTATAAAAATCACAATTGGTTAGCTGAAAGAGCAATATTGGCTGCCAAAAATAAGGACGTCGGCCAATTGAATGCGGATATTTTAACTGATGTGCCTGGTGAGATTGTAACGTATCAATCAGTAGACACGGTCACATATTAAGATGACGCTGTCAATTATCCGACGGAATTTTTGAATTCGTTGGATTTACCTGGATTGCCGCCTCATCGTTTACAATTGAAAGTTGGTGCACCAATTATTCTTCTTCGGAATATAAATCATACTCGATTGTGCAACGAAACAAGATTAGCAGTAAAAAAAGTTATGAACAATCTTATTGAAGCAACGAATTTAAAAGGAAAATTTAAAGGTGAAGATGAATTGATTCCGCGTATTCCAATGATTCCACCAGATTTAACTTTTGAACTCAAAAGATTGGAATTTCCGATACGTCTTGCGTTCGCTATGACAATAAATAAGGCGCAAGGACAATCGTTGGAATTGTGTGGAATAGACCTAGAGTATCCATGCTTCTCCCACGGACAATTATATGTAGGTATCATGTTCACGTGTAGGAAAGCCATCAGTTCTGTTTATTTATACTACTACTCAGGGCAAAACAAAAAATGTAGTTTATGAAAAGGCTCTGCGATAGTTAAAAAACACATACTTTAAATAAAAATAATAGTGATTAAGTGTCCACAACATTTTTGGCATCAAAAATTATGTTTAACACTAAATCTTCACCGAACCACGATCCATTCCCGAGTTATGAGTGCACATACGGACGTCAGTCTCTTTTACATATAGCCGTACCCACCATACTAAAATAGTATCCTCTTTTTTCAAACTGTAACCAACCATACACAGCCCCGAAATTTCATTGAAATCGGTTAGGTGGCTTAGGAGATTGAACACAGCGCCACCTATCGTGCCCAAAATAGTCATATCTTTCAAACTGTAACCAACCAAACACAGCCACAAAATTCCATTGAAATTGTTTGAGTGTTTTAGGAGATCGACAACCAGCGCCGCAAACATATTTTTTTTTTTTTGCACCGTTTTTTGTTAACAAATTACAAATTACAACATACGTTTACCATTTCACAAAAATCATAAAAAGACCAATACCAAAGATGTACGGAAGTTTGGTTAAAATCGGTAAATGCGTTAAGACGTGTATTGGCGACAAACGAACACAATTTTAAGGCTCAATTTTTATATATATAGATTTGGGCGGAACGAAGTTCGCCGGGTCAGCTAGTTATTCTATATTCATTACTCACGTATTTTTTATTCATTATTCACTATTATTCATCATTTTCAAAAAAAGGCTAAAAACGCCTTAAACGAATAAAAAGCATTAAAAAATAGTGCAAAAATATTTAGAATTTATTTAGAGTATCGCCTCGAAAAAACGCGTCAAAAAAGTTGCTTCGAAAAACATATTAAAAACACATCATGTCCAAAATCACTTTAAAAATTGCATCAGATTTTGCATCAGTGTACAGAAAACCTTGAAAACTCAACACAAAGTTGCAATAATAAATATTAAAAAAACTGCATTGTTCTGATCCAATTTTTAATTTGTTTTTTTTTTGGAAAAGAATATACGTTTGTAAGCGTATTTTTGCATTACTTTACATAGGCGGTTAGTATACCAAACTACTGAGTATAGGGTGTTTGGCTCGATCCCCGAAAAAAGGCATGATACTAGATACTTAATTTGTTTAATTTATTTCTTGATTTAAGACCCCACTGCTTATAGGAGCTCGACATGCTCAAAGATCAAAAACAAACGAGAACTATATGTTTGTATGCACAGCAACATAATTTATACAAACAAACAAAACATACAAAAACATAACAAAACGAAAAGAAAACTCCATGAAGTTTGTAAGTACTGGCAGTTTCGAAAATCGCTTTAACCTTTGGCTGAAAGGGACCAATTAAAATAGCAGCCTCATAGCCCATTCTGGATTATTTCCCTCGAACATTTTGGCGCTATTATACAAAATATAATATACAATTTTATTCGCCAGGCTTGTAATTACAAATTATACCCTTATTATGAATTATATTCTAACATTTTCTCTTTCAATTTACACTCTCGGTTATTTGAAATTTATGCATGAATTTAACTAAAACCAAACGTGATGTAACCCTTTCTGAGGGTGGTTGCAATGAATGTACTGCCATGTTCTACGCAAAATCAACATGAGTTTACATTATAGTGTTGCGTTCGCTTACAAGATATTTAATATCCCCCCACCAGGAGTATTAATTAAGCAGCTTACTTGAACATTTGACATAGCATCCCACAGAGCTCTGAACGTCAATAAATGTAAACCCACCCGCGGTTGTGAATTTATTTTCCATGATTAAATCGAATGAAACAATATTTCATTTCACCACCAAACTTCCTCTTCTGGAAGAGTGGTAACGCATTGAAAACCCCTTTTTCGTCCTTTCAATAATTTAAGTCTTACTCTTGTCATAGACAATGTACGGTCAAACGGCAGATATTAATACTTAGGCCGCCTGACTGCCTTTTAACATTGAGTCAAAGTGGGAAGGTCTATAATTCTGTTTAGGGATGTACGGTTAGTGCTCCGGCGGAGTGAAGTTTACGAGCAGTCAGTGAAACTTCGGTCGCCATGCTCTCACAGCATTCACTCCATGCAGTGTGTAATGAAGTTCATTTCACCCCCTGAAGCAGTCAATCTAATCTTTTTACTTAATGACTGCGGCGATAAATTCGGACACAAAATTAGAAAATTCTACCACACTGCTGCGGAGATTTTTTTTTTTTTTCCTCTTTAAGGCGTCCTTGCCCACGTGAGTGGCCTGCAAATTTATTGCTTCGTCTCTGGTACTGTTCTGTGTACATTGTTACTGTTTCTGGGCGGTACTATTTCCAAATAAAGAACAACCAAGCGGCAAAATCTTTTAATTTCGTCTGTACTTGTTGTTTCTGTTCATTTTTTTTTTTTTTTTTTTTTTTTTTCGATAATTTAGTAAGGGTTTACGAGATTTTTAAACGTTTTACTCCCTCCTGGGGTTGGGACCAACATCTCATGGGTCTGCGTTTGAATATTCAATGATTAGTTCAAGGACTTTTCGGGTCTCCGATTTACATGATTTTTTTTTATTTATTTTTTTTTCTCTACTTTTATGAGTGAGTCAAAGACTTGTGAATTTATGTAGCAAAAAAAAGAATGCGTATCTATTGTTGGGACACTCTTTTTTAAGGTACTTGTTCTACTGTGTGGATACAATGTCACTTACATGGAGGGACGGATCCGTTTTGTATCAGGTCAAGCACTGTACTTAGTCGTTTCGCATGAACAGCGAAAATTTGCTTTATGAACTGCCTGGGTGAGCAATGTTCTACTAAAAGCTATTGGCAGCAGATACTTTTTTGAGCTGATTCTATTTTATAGGTTTCTATGTTATGGCCTTCTGTCATGGAGACAGAATTGTCCCTCCAATGGCTATACTGGAACTGTGCTTTATCGGTGAAAAGTTTTTTTTATTATATTTTCGAAAAGAGAATCAATTCGACTGAGGGCCACATCCTCTGCATCCGCAATATAAGTAATAGTCTGATCGGTGGTGACTGGTGAAAGATTATTTGCAGAGGGACCATTGAAGACCTAACTAAGGTTGTTAAGAGTGATAGATGAATTTTATTTACACTATAAATGTAAAAATATATTACAGTGGCACTGTGGCGTATACGTAACATATTTGCATACAATTTCATTCAATTTTTGTTGTTCATTTTCAGTCTAAACTACGACTTATGCCATAAAATTTTTACACATTATTGAAATTAAAAAAATAAATAAATGAAAGGCAGTTCGAAGCTAGGAGCTAAGAGGTACTGAGAGGTAAACAACTCTCCGTTTAGGTTTCCGCTTTTGATAACGATATTCTGCAAAGAGAGCGTTATTTTGCATTGCAACTGTGGACAACCTACAGCCGAGTCAAACTCATGCAGTAGTTTTGAGTTCCGTTCTGGACAAGCATATTTTTGTTTAAAAAACGTTACTCTTTTGTTATAATAAGAAAAGCGTAGTTTATTTGTTTCCCTTCATTTTGGGCTAAGGATCAGGGTTGCCAGAATTTAGTTCGCTTTAAGCGCCCAAACCTTTAAAAAATGTAGCCCAATATCGTTGCTCAGAAGCCCAAAAATCGTTGAAAATGTTGGTATTTCTCAGACTTATACCCTTAACACACCGCAGCGAAAACCGTGTTTTCATCGAAAACTCGAAATTGCATTCACACCGAACAATAACTAGTTTTCGTTTGACGTTTCAATCAGCTGTGAGCCACTAGCTGCGGAACTTCTGTGTAAACTATTTTGTTTCCAAATTTCGATCGCATTAATTAACAAATAAAATTAATTCACCGCCTTTACAAATAATATAAGCCCATCAATTAGTGTGGGCAATGAGTTTATGTTGTGAGTTTTGACATTTGTTCGGTCAGATGCTCTACTGAATGTTGCATAAGGTGTGTTTGTTTCAACAACCCAACGATCGGAAGTCTTTTTCGTGGCGTTTTGGTGGAAAACGACTTTAAACGACTCGTCTTAAAAACTGAAATATGTATGGGAAAACTTCTGTTTTCGATTAAGTTTTCAAGTGTTTTCGCGAAGATACGGTTTTCGGCTCGGTGTGAAAAGGGTATTATTCTCACCGCGGTTTTTTTTTTTTTTACCTCCACGCCTTGGATTTGATTTGACTCTTTTTGTCTGCTATTGGCTCATGGTCAAACCAAAAGGCCTGCAAAATGAATTGGTGTTCGTGCAACTTGAACGACTGTTCGATGTCACTTGACTGCAAGAGTGCTGCCAAGTTTTAAACGTGCGGGTTTGTTCGAAAATATTTCTTTTTTTAGTTTTGTGAGAGAATAAAACTTACAAAATTAACACACAATTTGTAAAACCATATGTAGCCCAAAATTGTGTTGTAAAGTAAAAAGATAGCCCAAAATACGAAAAAGCGCCCAATCTGGCAGCCGTGCTAAGGATAACCGGATAATTTCTGAATAAGATACGGTCAGGCTATTGCTATTATTATTTACCTGTTGTTAAACATTAAAAAACATGTATCTACATAATCTGGGAAGTTTGTCGACAGCGACAGCTCCTTGGGCCTTACCAATAAACATTTCTAGCGTCAACTCTAAATTGTAGTAGCTATATTTTTCATAAAAATCTCGCAATTGTGAGCTTCCGTAAATTTATATTCAAGACTAAAAATTGTTATTCATACGTCTAGATGAATCTGCTTTGGACATCTTTATTGGCCATTCATTCTCCTGTGACAGATTGCAAAATACAATATTTACATACTCCGCCAAACAAACATTTACCGAACCCACATAAAACTTGAGTTAATACAAAAATAGCAACCAACCGTATGAATTGAAAATTTTCCCTTCGTCAACATATTATTCTTAGCTTACATGATGACATTAGACCGATCCATCTATCATCTGCTTCTGAGTGGTAGCAAAAGCATTGAATACAAAATTTCTAGCAAAATTCCCTTAAAGACCAGCACCAGAGAGAGAGGCCATAAACAAAACAAACAGAAAATCAGATATACGTTATCTACGCGCATGTAGTAATTTCGCCATGTTTACAATTTTTCACTCAATGAAAAGCTTCGCGCAATATAGTAAATTCGAAAAAGCTAGCATTCCACGGCGAATTCATTTGTGTTGTGAGGGCACGTGTTTGCTCAATGAAAACAAATATTTGTCAAGTGCATTGGCGCCCAATACCAATCGACGACATTGAATAAAAGCTTTCCACCGTCTGGCTAACCTAACCATCCACCCGCTGCAATCAGTCTGATGCTGGAAATGAAAACAGCTTTCAGAAACAAGCTGTGAAGATTTCTTAGTCCAAAAGAGGCCATCCTCGCATCGATAGAAATATTTAGATACATTCGCCCACAACACAGACACAGAGGGGGTAGATTTCAAGTTTCAGCTACCGCTACCGGTACTAATTCCAGACTCTGCTGCGAGTGTGGTAGGTCAAACCAGTTAATGTACGTTAACCGACGGCATGGTTGGCTGTTGAAGTGTTTAGTTGATGTCTGTTGCCGGTAAATATCGGACGACCGGGCAGGTGGTGTATTGTGCAGAATTTCTTCGCAATCCATTTCGGTATTCGGATTAATTTTGAATTCAATTAAATTTATTTAAATTCAACTGCGAGCAAATTAAAAACAAAAACAAAATACCGACGCGATGATAAATGTTGGTTAGTTCAAATTTAAAAAAAATATATATATAATAATAAAGAATTACAAACGTATTTCAGTAAACATAATTTGATTAAAATACCCGTGTCATCAACTTGATGGTGAAATAAATTAAATTCAAATGCAATCCATCTACGGTGGGATTAAAAAAATATATATAGTATATGTTCTGCCGAAGCAAGAAAGATATACCTATTATTATATATAAAGAGATCTACGATCAGTGTCAGTGATCCTGTGGTTCTGTTTAAATGAAATTACGCGGTTTGTATTTTTAAAGACGAAATTCCGAATCGCAGTTCGCTTTTTTATATTTGTTGATTTTTTGGGAATAAATCGCGGTGGGTGTACACCGCTGGGTGTAGTTTTGTTTTAAAGTGGGAATAATTTATCTCACGATAAAATGCGCTTTAGAGCAAGTGTAGTATGTTATTGTGAATCGAACAGATTAGTTTATTGTTGACTATTTTGTTCGAACTACGGATATAGGCTCAAACCTGCAGCAATAGCATTGATACGTATTAGAAGAAGGAATCGCCGCAGCCGAGGATACAGAAGTAAGTCTTAATTGCTGCATTTATTTCTCGATTCATGGTTTCCTCGGGGGGTAAAATAATTTATGTCTGCTTGGGAAGTTGTGCTAGAAATTTTCTCAGATGGGGTGAAACACAAAATTTTTCCTCCAGTTGAGCAATGAGTTCTCAATTTGTGAGAGTGCTTTCTGCTTCAATTGTCCTGGGGCGACAATTAGGAAGAAATTTTGTTACAGTTGTGTATTTTTTTATTTAATAAACAAAGTGCGTCTTAGTCATTCGAACAAAACTAAATTCAATGAATTCTATACCGGTGTTTTCATATAATCACTAATAGGATTTCCGTTAAAAGAATGTGCTATTTTGACACGAACAGCTTACAACTAGCTATGGCCTTCTGGCTCATATAATATTCAATAGAGCAAATAAGTTGAGCAAAATAATTAAGGTAACCCACAGATGGCTCATACTATATAAGTACATATAACAAAATAAATTTGTGCAATAATTTCGTTCAGCTTGAAATTTTCCTAAACCTATTGTTACGTATACGACCATTATAATTCATTGGCTGACTTGCGTGAAACGCTGATCTAATTTCTTCGTTAAAAGTGCTTTGATACAACGAGAAGCATATTTTGAAATATGATCTCAAGAGGGCGTTAATTAAACCCTGAAGACATTGGGTTGGCGTTGCCAGCCTGCCACAAGCACACGCCAACCCTTATTTCTATTTCGAATTAAATCAGCCGCTATTGAAAGTTCTTGGTGTAGCAAGAAGTACATTATGAGGTGTCTTAAAATTCTCGTAAGATTTGAATTTGCCATCATTTATGCGGCAAGTGTAAGCTTAATAAAGAGAGACAGCTTAGGTCTTAGGGTAGAAGATGGTTAATTGTTGTGCTATATTTCAAAAATAACGAAAGTTTGACTGCCACATTTGGATTAACAAAACAACAAATATTTTCCATTTAAGTCAAATCTTGCTTTGTAGGTTAGGTAAGATTGGTAGGCAAACTGATGATCTTTCACCTAAACAAACTTTGAACTCAGTCGTGTAACTAATCGTTTAAGGCGAACAAGAAAAAAAGAGTAATTAAAATAATATAAATTTGCTATATAAAAAGAAACCTCGTCGCAGTTTTTACTCTCACCTGTTTTGCCTAATCAAAATGCATATAAACAGACCTACTTCAATTAATTACTTTTAAATGCCTAACCATTAACAACTCCGTCTTGAATCTTTTTTGCTTCCTTATGCACTTATTGATTGAGGATAGGGAACATTTTTGCTGTCTCCACTTAAGTAAATTAACATTATTTACATTAAAGCCATACTTGGGAAGACTGTTTCTAAAAATGTCTATAGAAGTTAGGGAAAGTACTGTCGGTTTTTGCACACAGCGGATAATCTAATCCGATTTTAGCAGGTAGAGTGTTTATTTATTTTATTTATATACCTATTCATTTACTTATTTATTTATGTATTTATTTATTTATTTAATTTCATCGCTGATAATAATTTCTTAGAATAGTAAAGGTAATATATATGTTTTGGAAAATTAAAGTTTAAATACAGATTCAGTTAAATTAAATCAAAAGAGAACCATCCAGTGATTAATAAAATAAAGTGCACGACTGGGTCGAACAAAACTTTCTCGTTCGTCAAAAGTTTTGGTGGTTGTTTTCGTATTTTATTAGATAGGTAGGTAAGGATCTGAGAAGCAATAGTAGGTAATAGAAAGGGTTCATGAAATATAGAAAAAGGAATACATAGTGTTCAATGAAATTCACTTTTAGTTTTGAATAGTTGAAGCTCTAGAAACAGACAATTGTCGCAAGTTCTTGTTAGAGAGTTATAAGCACCTACCGTACTATTTTATAGTCTTTACACCTTACAATTTTTTGAATACGAGAACAAGCATAGTAGGGGTTTCTCATTTTTGATCTGTTTGGGAATGATTTTATTTTCGACTGGAATAGATTTCTGATGCTGGTTTAGTTGTCAATAATTGGAAGTATTGTTCGTGATAGATATATATCTTTCCATATACATGTATGTCTGTATATGTATATACAAGAATTCAGAGATCTGTTTTTGAATTTGCATTAGCAGTTATAAACTGAATATCACCATGAACGTGTGTGGGGGTGCAAATGAAGTGGGATATTCTGATTCTGTAAACTCCAAGTGGTTGGAATTATTTTAATGTGCATATTCAAAATGGTTGAAAAAAAGTAGGTGTAGGCAATATTTGTTGAAAATAAATTCTGCGTTGCTGTTATTGCATTTCTGATGGCTGCTGCAAATTTGAATTGAGTTTTAAAATATACATGAACACAGATCGGCTTTGGGTACTTAGTCATTTTTGAAAAATAAATTAAAATAACTGATTTATTCGAATTTTTTGAGAGAAACTAAGTACGTGACCTTATTTAGATTCCTGATATTATTCTTAATATGCATTTTCATCAAAATCTTTAGAGCGGTTTTTGCAAAATTTGGCAAACAAAACAATACCAACAATTTCAATGTTTAGTTTGAAAAACACTATTTGTTAACTATATAGCTAAATTATAAGTTATTATTCGCGATATAAGAATTACTTGGTTTTTAAAGTTGCATCGAAGTCAAAAATGGGGTTTTCGAGATATGAGCGGTTTTTAAAATTAGCGGTTTCGGTGATTCGAATTGAAAATTAAAGACGCAGCAATCTTAGGAACATCAGTATTACTCTAAGTTTGCATTTTGGTCAAATCGTTATTGCCGTTTTCTGGTAAACTAAGAAAAACTAAATTTAAAAAAATGACTTTTTCAAAAATCGATTTTACGATAATATCGAGAAAAAATGAGTTTACCATTAAGTTGTAAATGACCATATAACCATAGACATTATTTTTTGTTACAATCGTATGAACCGTTTTCGAGATATGTCCGAATTTCAAAAACACCGTTACTCGAATTTTTAGCCGAAAACTGGGTATGTAGTCATGGTAGTCTCACCCACTTAAGCTTGAATATCAATTTTGGTTGAAATCGTTACAGCCGTTTTCGAAGGAATTCAACTGGTACGAAAAATATATATAGGAAGTACTATAAATATTGTGGTTATAAAAAACGGCCCCGAACTGTAAGCCCACAAACTCCAAATCCGAAATTTGAACGAAATCCGGGCCGCCGTTTAGGCTGTAGGTCTATGGAAGGACGGACAGATAGACAGACGGACAGACGGACAGACGGACAGAATTTTGCGACCCACTTTTTTGAGTTGGTCTATCATTGTAATGTCAGAATTGTTTAACATCTCGAGTTCGAAATTTTGTACGAAGACAATATCTTTCTCTTACTACGTAATTGAGAAAGTTAAAAAGTTAATTTAAAAATTAAAAAAAAACCCGACTGACTGTAAAAAAAAAAGGTAAAAAGACATGAACAAGACGCATTCAAGTATACCTAACTAATTATTGACAATCGGAGACTATACCTACAGCCTAACAAAAATATGAGTACCCTCCACTTGACAGGCGGTCACACGTAATGACACATTTAGGACAACTGCTTAGCATAGTATTGGTAGGGTAAACATATAGGTATAGTTAAAAATAAAACGTTTGTGTATTGACGTTTTTCGATTTCGGTTCAAAATTGTCTTGGAATGTTTCCGTTGGCATCGGTTTTGATCAAACTGCATTTCTGTTCTGACTTTACTGCATTCAACTTGCGATTACCTAAACAATTCTTAGTCGAAATTTCCATCGGGAAGTTTTCTCTTGATACTTATATCCTCGGATGTTTTTTTCAGATTTTGCAAGGGGAGTGGTATAGTCGAAAATCACATTAAAGTCAAATTCATGTTATATCGGGGTATAAAGCTTTTGAATAAATATAATCACATTTGTGATAGTAACAAGGGTCGCTAGGATATCGCACATTCCAAAAGTTGAGAAATGTCCTGAATTGAATTTCTGTTTGGGACACTGATATCTTAAAAATTTTATATTTATAGGACCACCATAATGTGAGAAATAAAGCAAAGATAAGAGCGCGAGAAATGCTTTCAACACACCCATTTCTTAAAAGGATCCTTCATAGTTAATTTTATTAGGAAATCTACTGAGTGTGTGAGGTATTCTGCGCCCTCAAATCCAACCAAAAGAAGGCCAACTTAAAAGGATAACAACTATTGCGTACGTTCAATCCCTCAATTCAGAGCAAAGTTGTTTGGGAAGAGATTAACTATGAATATACTAATTGTTGCCGGAAGGTATTTCACTTCGTAACATTTTTGGAAACTCCAACGCTTTAATTATTATTTTAGCTATCATTTTTGGAAAGGCTTTTCCTTTATGGCGTACTCCTATTTAATAGGCGATTGATATCAGTTCTACACCTGTCTCTCATCTGAAACAATAATATAAATTGAGAAAGTCGATACGAGGTTACACAAACAAAAAATTAGGAAATAAAAAAAGACCCAAAGGGGGTTGACTTCAAAGACTTACTCCTTTCTACGTAATATAATAAAGTAATGGAAGTACAATGGAATGAAAATGAAAGCAACGACATATTGATTTCAGATGAAAAAAAAAATATTAAAAGGCACTTCGGGAGTGCCGACAGAAGTGATAACTAGAACAATTACGTGTGTATTTTTCGAATCGTCAGAAAATATATTATTGTGTAGGAAGTACTTTTAAATTAAGTGTTTTTTTATTCATTATTATAAACTACTACTACTACAAAAATTTGTTACATTTTTCATTTTCATTTAATGCGGTATTTTACATCAAAAATAATACATATTATTTTACATACAGAATTGCAATCTATTGCTTAAAATGTAAATTTACAGATACATGAAATATTAAATTTAAAAATTAATGGGTATTCTTTGAAATGAATACCAATGACACTTATGAAATTTCATCAACAACTTCAAACTCTTCCATCATCATCATCATTATTATCATTATATTTGAAAACGGATACTATAGAGTTAATGGTAACTAAAATATGAAACAAACAATTTTGATTCGAATCTATTTAAATATCTTGTAAAGACGGCATCAATTGTAGTTTTATGTCTAGTCGTGCTAAGATTGCGATCATTGCTCATCTTTAAATCAAATTTGCTATTTAAAAATTCAATTAATGGTAGATTTTTATCATCTGCAAAGTTGATGTTGAAATCCCCACTCAAAATGATTGGAATATCATCAAATCTCTTCCCAACTTTATCTTGAAGTAATGCAGAATTATATTTAGCATATATAAGTAAATTTCATCGATGCTGTCTTCCAGCGTAATCTAGATAGATTACAGTCTCGAATGTACATATCTTACTTCAGCTACCACAATCCGATTGTATCTACTTGTATTCTACCGAAACTAGCACAGAACGAATAAATTAATAATAATTATACTGAAGCTTAATTGAATATGAATTTCTTTCCGAAAAATACAAATTTTACTTTTAAAAGAAAAAGAACGAGAAAAGACAACAATATTTTTCTGTCTTGCCGCATCGCCATTGATAATGCTCTAGATCTCGTGGTACGGCATCAATTGTAGTTTTATATTCATTATTTTACACAAAAATTACTAATCATATTTTACAGTATACACTAAGGCGACATGAATATTACAATTATTTATATAGTATACCTACTCTTAGGGTGGCAAGTTTACCACAGTTTTCTATTTCTTGTTTCGGTAATTATAACACAAGCTACTGTGCCGTAAATGTGCACAAACCCAAAATCGTGGATATAATATGTCGGAATTAAGCCTGGTAAAATTAAGTTATGAATTCCCCATACAAAACAGGTAATTGAAATAATTTTGGTGACAATCAATTTGTCGCTACCATAAATTACCATAGTAACGTATTCAAATAAAAAACATCGTAGATTAAGCTATAAATTACCTACCCCTAAAAGTAGGCAATTGTAAAGTTTACAACTAAAAGTATGCAATCGGTGTCGGTGTCGGTGTCGGTGTCGGTGTCGCGAGTTTGCTAATTTTTGCCCATCCAAATAGTGCCCACGCGCCCTAAAAGTATGCAATCGGTGTCGGTGTCGGTGTCGGTGTCGCGAGTTTGCTAATTTTTGCCCATCCAAATAGTGCCCAACGCGCCTAAAGAAGTTATCACTTCAAAAAAAAACAGAGTTTAAATTACCATAATTTAGAATAACACCAATACAGATCCAGAGGGGAACGGTGCCACTTCGCAAAAAATAAATCTGCTGCCACCAAATACAATCGACTGCGCCTTTTTGTTTGATAAACCTTTTCGTAGACCGTGGTGCATAAAAATAGCCGCTGTAATGAATGTTACAATATCATCACATTATCTTTTGACATATCTTTTGAGGATATTATAAATCATGAAACAAATCTCTGTCGATGTTTCTGTTTTTTTTTTTCTGCTTAACTAACGCGTTTCTGACTCTGAGAGCATATTTGAAAAATATCTCATATGTAGTTCCACTGTAGACATAAAAAAAACTTTGGGAAACTAAAAAACAAATGCAAGTTCTCGTTTCTCAGGTTTTATTTTTTAATTATTTAAAATACCTACATTTACATCAAACGGATTTAATTATTAAAAAACTGTTCTTCTTCCCCTACGGGATAAGTTTTTAGTCCACAATACCTACATGTAGGAATTTTTCCCTACGTGTTGTACCACTGCTATGCTAATACTTCTAGATTGAACTTTTTGTTTTCGAGTGCTGCCAGTAGCCGATAATTTAGTGCGAGCTTATAAAAATACAGTCGGAACAAAAAATAATTGGATGCGTTCAATTTCAGATGAAGGTTCAAAAAACGGGTAATCGAAAAACCGCAGTAGATTGCTAGTCAAGTGGAGTAGCGGAGTAGATTTTAAAATGTTGTTCAAATCGGGGTCAGTTGCAGTAAATTCCGAACCCTGTACTGCATCTATATAAGCAAAAAGTCATTTTCCGAAGTGCATTGCTGTATCTACTTTGTTGTATGGGAAGTGTCACGCTTCATATTCTGGTGTTTTACACCGTCAGCTCCCGTGAGTGTCGACAAATAGTGTTTGCAATGTTTTTTTGCTGTGCAACACAACATTTATAAAAATACGCACATAAATCTTTGACAAACATGCACCCGAAAAGTACACATTTAACAAAACTTTCTTGGAAATCTGAGCTGTTGTTTTCACTCCACCGTGTAATAGACATAACCTCCCAATATGTAGGTACAGTTGTACAGATGACCAATAGTTCATACATCTTACAAATAGACGTCCAAAACTGACATTGCTCTAAAATTGCTCCTCTCCAATCGAACCAAATGTTTCTGACTCGTCCAAAGGTGTAGTTGATTATTGTGCGTTTTGTCATCACTGAAACTTATTTTCTTGAGGGGTCATTTTCGCACTGCCCTCTTACCCGCTTAGGAAATAATGAAGGGCTACGCGTTTCAGCCCTTAACTTACGTAACTTACAAGTACGACCGTTTTTTATCTTCCTCTAAGCATTTCGTTACGTTCTCTGGCAAAATTTCCCTAGAACTTGTTTAACAACCCCAAATCCTAAGTGAAAATAATAAAAACAAAACAGATACATGTCCCTGTTGTGATTTATGTATGGAAATGTCTCTCTAACTCGAACCAATCCCATTAATAGGTCGTTTTTATTTCCCGCAGTTATAAAAAAACGCCAAATCCTATAAACGTAACTGTAATTATAATGAAACTCAGCGAATAAAATTCAATTGATTGGAAGCAATATAAAACATCATTGTATGGACAATTGATTTATTACTAAATGTTGTATGTTTTGTAATTTGGAAAAGTATATACATATTTGGTTTCCTTGTGTCCTACTTATTTTATTTTATGTTTTTTTTTTTTTGTTATGGACTTTCTTTTCAAAAATAACTCAACACAGTTTTAATGGAAAAATATACACACTTTCGTCAGACGACCCATCCTTAAATTTAATCTTGTTCAAAAACAACTCCTCGCCACAATCAATCAACCGTAAGCTAGACACAACAACCTCCATAATTATAACTACAGTAGAATCTGGATATAGCGACGGTCAAGGGACCGGCGACATTAAGTCGTTCTAACCGTACGACGCACAATATTAACTGGCTCAGCGAAATAAGGCCACAAAATAAAAATGAAATAAGTCCCCAAAATAATTATACAGGAAACAACAACAACGAGTTTTAATAAAATTTGGGGTGTTGTTTCCTTTTTTGGGGCCTTATTTCCAACAAGACCCCAAAAGAAGAAATGAAGCAAGTCCCCAAAACTATTTTTTTATTATTAATTGTTACCCTTCCGACATGGAATATGTATCGGGGGGGCATGCTGCCCCCCTGCAACCTCCCTGCTTGGGCTTACTGTTAGATAACGGGGTGGGTGGGATGTTGAGTATATGCAAAGTTGCTTTAATCTAAATTAGTTATATCCAATATCAACAATATAAAATTAAAATCTAATAAAAAAAAAAAGTTTTCGTTATTTTTAATTTTATAATAAAATAAACCCCAAATTTGGGGCCTTAATAATTTTTTTGGGGCCTTATTTCATCGCTGTGGGACCTTATTTCATATTTGAAATTGGGGTATTATTTCATTTTCTCTTTTGGGGCCTTATTTCTTGCAGCCAAACGAACTAAAGATTTTATATGTTCTAACATGTCTGTGACTGTAGGTAAGGAAGTAATGTCAATGAATGATAAACTTTTAAATCAGAAGCATTTACTCTGTCTGTCGCGTAAAAACCGTCGCCGTCGCCGGTCGCGCAAATTAGTATACAGTACCTACTGCTATTGCATAGAGAAGAGAAATTTCAGAAAGAGTGGCATACTATGATTGTTTTTTTTTTTTTAAACAACCATTAGTCGCTGTAACTGAACGATTTATCGGTAAATTACGTCGTTTAAAGTGGTTAACCCCTCAAACCGGAGTCGCTCTAAAGTCTAAACGGATGTTCATTCATAGCAATTAGTATGCAAACCCAACAAGTTGTTGTGTCTACGTCGCTTTAAACGGTTCGTCGTTATAAACGAAGTCGTATTAAACGGATTCCACTGTACTTATGAAAGATATATTCCTTATTTATCGAACAAGAATTCGCTTTCGACAGACTTTTGTACTATTAAAAAATTGAACTAAGCAATTAAATTAAATAAACATTATGTTGCTTGTATAAAATTAAATTACGCTATTGTCTGTGTATGAAATAAAATAGATTTTACAGTTCTCTAATAAATGCCATCCCGTTTGGCATTTCCAAATAAGAATTAATTATCAAACAAGCAATAGCAACAATTGGGATACAAACAAATTATCCGCGTGTTCATTATGATGAATGAATCACATCCTCTTGATAGCCGATAGCCGGCATGCAATACAATTGCATTCGCATGACTTGGCAAATCAATGTAAATAATTCACATTTATATTTGGGGACGATTTAAAAATCATAAAAATATAAATGCCTAACCTTTCGGTCAGTGAAAGCACATAAAATTATTAATACCCCTTAACTCGAATGACTTAATGACTTTCATATCTCAACGATGGCGTTGATGATCCGAATTGTTATTGTTGGGTGGCTATTTTTTATTTATTTTTTAAGACCTTGACTTTGAAGTGCCTCTTGAATGGGTTCCTTTCCATCTGTCATCGAAACAACTAAGTGATGAGTTGCAGTATGTATATATCTTAGAAAAATATTATTTAACGTTGATAAAGAAACGACTTTCAGAATTGATTTTGAGCGAGGGTATCAAATTTGACAGCATTTACATAAATGTATATTGTATCCCTTGAATATGCTCTTGTCTATCAACTATCACCTAACTTACGACATGCGAGGTGCCTTACTTTTCTTTCCTTTTTAACTTCCTCCATTACGTAGAAAGAGAAAGATATTATTTTCGTACAAAACTTCGAACTCGAGATGTTAATCATTTCTGACATTACAATGATAGACGAACTCAAAAAAGTGGGTCCCAAAATTCTGTCCGGTGTGTCTATCTGTTCGTCTGTCTGTCTGTCTGTCTGTCTGTCTGTCTGTCTGTCTGTCTGTCTTTCTGTCCCGCAGGTCTACAGCTTAACCGGCTGACCGGATTTCGTTCGGATTTTTTTTATTCGTTTTATTTCTTTGGACTTGTTGTCTACTACTCTTTGTCCCATACAAACAGCATACAAACAAACATTAGGCGAATTTATATTTTCCAAGTTTGAGCTCATCCCTTCACTGTGATTGAATTTTGTTTAAGACTGTAACTGCAACAGAACATAATAATAATGAGCAAATAAATTTTTAATAAACAATATATCCCCCCGTAGAAAAAAGAAAGAAAAAACTAAATCTGGGGGAAAAGCCCTCAAACTGGCAACGCTGAGTTAATCTGAAAGTTGTGAGAGGCTGATGTCGTTTTCCATTGGGATTTTCAGATTTTGCTCTCAGATTTCAGATTTTTCGTGACCAATGGAACATAAAACGAGATTTCTCTTCCTTTGCATCTGTGGTAGTGCGTATTTTAAAAGTCAGCTGTTCTTAAATTGTAATTTGTGTTTATAGGAATCCATTCAATTTATGCTTATATCCATTGCAGCGGCCAAATGTAATTTTTTCTCTATTTTTCACAGACTTCTCGTCCAA
The DNA here is from genome assembly GCA_946477585.1 of Cheilosia urbana. Lineage (NCBI taxonomy): Eukaryota > Metazoa > Arthropoda > Insecta > Diptera > Syrphidae > Cheilosia > Cheilosia urbana. Next base: position 141,894,905 of record OX297853.1, read on the forward strand.
AAACGTAAGTAAACACACTTTAAAGTTTGACAAATGACAAATGTTTTGGTGTTAGTGTAGTGTAAATCTCGTTCGCAAAATCTAAAGTTCGTCTACAACCAGTGTTGCCATGAAAATAATTTTACAAATCTGCAATTATGACAAAAAAAAAAATCTGCATTGCAGATTTCTATAGAAAAATCATTTTGAAGTGATAAATTCTTTAGGCGTGTTGGGCATTATTTGGATGGGCAAAAACTAGCAAACTCGCGACACCGACATGTATAACAGCGACATTTATAACAGGGACACTCGACATGTATAACACTAAATCTCCGAAAGGTTCTTGTCAAGGTAAAGCCTAGTTGTCAGTGTTGCTGGAGGTTCTTTTTTTAAAGGTGTAACAATTTTTTTCAAAAAGTGTAACAAATGGAAAACTTCAAAAATTTAACAAACTGGAAAAAAATTGTAATAATAAAATCATCGTTTTTCAGCCTAAAAAATATTTATTAGGAACTCTTTATCACGTTTGAGAAAAAGCTCTTTATTGACTGACCTTCCTGTCCATTTTGTGTTTCACAAATAAAAAAACAAAAAAAGAAACAAAATTATTGACCATGGAAGTAGATTTCAGTTTCTATTTCACAAAATTTATTTACCTCGAGATGTAGAACATTGTCAACGGCGACGCGGCGAGACGGAAAAATATTGTTGTCTTTTCTCGTTCCCTCCCATTCCCATTCCCACTCGCAGTTTAACGTTTTGCACAACTTTGCTCTGTGTAAACAAACAAATACATTGACAGAAATTGGTAGAAGTTTGCTCGAAAGAGAAAAGTGGTGCCAGTTTAACTTTTCAATATTTTTAACCAGAAAAACAAAAAAGGATTTTAATGGAAAAAATGTAACAAAACGAACAAAAAAGTAACATTGTAACAAAATTGTAAAATAATTAAGAAGTGTAACACTTTTGTTACACTTGTAACATTGTGGCAAAGCTGTTACACCCTACCAGTTAGGTGTCAACTTCAACAATATATTTCGACTAGATCTTAGAATTAACAGCTGTCACGTCAAACTTGTGCCTGGGATTAATACCTGCTTTGAATCAGAAATCATGCATAAAGTCCTTTTATTTATTTGTCGGCTTACATTTTGTGCAACCAACAGGGTTGTTAATTACGATTGCCTCAAAATCAAAAAAACTTGTAGGATTTGGTCGCTTGAAACAAATAAAAGAGATTTCATCCAATAAGTGTTGTAATGAGCCTGGATGGGTTGTTCAAACAAGGGCTATATTTTGGTCATACATACATTGCCCGGGGCAATAGCAATTGATTCCCTCTCTCGCTTGAGTTCTTTGACAACAATGTCCTGTGAATATTTACATTGCAAATTAATAAATGCATAAATGAAAAAACCCAAAATTCCAACTTAGGGGTTTTTTTTTTCCACTGCGCCACCTCCCGCGAACGTCTGACAAACATCCGAGAGTATAACTGTCCCGAAAAGAGCTTCTCAATTAGCCATATTTGGAGTTGGCATAAAATTGTACATCCCTTCCATTCGTTCCAAAAATGAACTCACACAAAAACGAATGGTTGTGAGAATCTAGGCCTAGGGTCCCTCCGGACCTATTTCGCCAACTATTTTAAATGCAAATTTTATTCCTGAAAAATTTTTCCAATATCGCGAAACAAGAAAAGTTCTTAGAAATTATAATTTCACCTGCCGATTATATTTATGTAAATTGGCTAATAACAATATTTCGTCGTTAGTTGAATGAAATGCGGATGTGGTGATGTACTTTCTGCAAATTACCTCAATCATTATAAGCAGTGAAAGTTTGGTGAACAAATGACTAATGAATAGCCATTACTCTAATCAATTCCAAACAATATACAGCTTAAAATTGAATCCCATTACCCATATTTCTTACCAAACTTGGAGGCAAAATATGAATCCATTGGGACTAAGTTTTCAAAGAGTAATTTACCTGTCAATAGCCTGCCAAGGAAGTTCTGACAGGTAGCCTTTTTTTAAATTTCCCCTTAAAGGTTAGATATATTTATATTGCAGGTCACTAAAGATGACTTATAGTTCGTAAAATTTAACTTGGACACCAAACTGATTTGTTGGTGAAGACTTTTGGATGTAAGCCTTTATTCCTTCTTTTTTTTATGATTTATCTTTTTCAATTGATGAGCATTTTTCAAATACAGGTGGAATCTTCCGGCATAATTGTGCCAGATTATTGTACCCGTATAATATGCTCGTGCAATTTAATGTGTCCTCCATTGCTGTATCATGTGGGTGGTGTTGACCAATTGGCCTTGCAAAGATGACCTCTTTTTTATTTTGTCTTTGCAGCCGACTTTTACCATTTCAGCTTCATACTTAAAGTGCTGGGACTTACTAAAAAACATTTTTAACCTTAACCTCATGTATTTGGTAGGTGGGTGAGTACGAAAAAATTTGTCTGGACACTAAAAATCATCATATTATAAATATCGCGGACTGTTTATAAGCTCATGGAACCTATTGTCGGCAGCGTCATGTTTTCCGAACGTGGAGGCTGTGCTATAGCCTGTTTCATCGGCATGAAGAACCGGCTTCGAGGTATGAGCTTGTACTTTTTGATAGTTGTGAGCTGATCTGAACACGTTCATGTTCTCATAAATATCGCGCGTATTTTTTTAAGTGAAATCTTACCATATACCCAATTCTTTTGTAAATCATTTGTAAACATTTGAAAGTCCTATAAGTTCCTAAAGTCTTCTCATTTCCGCCAATGATGGTGTCATAAAAAAAAAATAAAAAAAAAATGGCGCAACCGATCCATGCTTAGCTCTTCACAATTATTTTCTTTGAAGTTGGAAGTGACTTACAAGTATATGCGGCGTCCGAAAGGCTGAATTGTGAAACTCTTTCCCGACATTCATACTCTCGGATGATTTTACAATTTTCTCAGTGGAAAAAACCTGAAGCTATAATTTGTATTTTCCGTGGGAAAAATATTATAATCTCCATCTTATCTCATGCCTAGGGTAAAAGAAATTTTCCAAAAAAGTAGGTGAAATATTTTCAATTCTACAAACAATCTAACAACATACTGGTACATCATCTGTCCTTTATTCTGGACTGGATAATATTTTCCTTATTTTTTTTCTGACCGCGTTCCCACATCTCTGAAATAAAAATCACATCACTGACCACTTTCCACCATCCATTTCTGCTGACTAGCAATCGTTTCACTTTCCACTTTAAATCCCTGAATTTGAAGGAATTTTCGGGAAAACCAAATAATACATGAAATCGCAAGTTCATCAGAGCAGAAGTGAAACCCAAACCAATACCATTAACATGAACGAATTTTCCAAACTCACAAAATAATCCATATCCATCGGAGCGTGTACCAATTATGTACTCCATTTGATTGAAACTTGGAATTCCCATCAATACTGTGGAGTGTAGGCAACACTATTGTTCTTCTTCCACAAAGATGACAAATTGAGCCAGAGTGTCCCTTGAATTTTATAAAATCCATAATATGATGGGTGATTGCAGTTGACGCTGATGTGGGTGCGACAACGACTGTCAATTTCATATTGCTTTCACACTAAAACGAGTCCCGGTTTGGGGATTTTTATGTCTTTTAACCCAATTTCGTTAATTAAATTCACAACAGATTCATACTTACGATCAATAAAAACAAGGAAAATGTAATTTTAATGGCAGCTATATAAATGTCACCTTTCTGAGAAGGAGAATAGAATTTTACCAAACCTAATTTTGACATCAGTGTCGCCGCAAAACATTGACAAAATGTCAATGTCGAACACGAGCCAAGTTGGGAACTCATATAATTTCCATAACAGCCATAAAAAGTGAGCGTGGGGAAGAAAGTATTTTTTCGACTTTAGCCGGTTATGCAGAGTATTTATTTGTAGTTATTTTTCATTCATTTTGTATACGAAATATTCGTCTGATTAATAATAAAATATTTAGAAGAGGTAAACAAGTTTAACTGACTCGATGCGAAAAATATTCGCAGCTTAATTAACAGTCACTAACCCTGGCAAAGTGTACATTCAGGTTTGCCCTCGCAATGCACTAATGCATGTGCCTGGCTTTGTATAGAAAATTGAAAAAAAAAAAAAAAATATATTTCAAAGAAAGTTGGGACAAACTAACTAAACTGCCAAACAAGGTTGGGTAGAGCTAGCTTACCCACTTAGCATATACTGATGAACAGCATGGTTGCATTAATTCGTCGGCGTGCCCAATTCGGATTGATTTAAATTGAATTCCTATAAATATTAATTTTTTAATTAAATAATTACACGTTCGGCATTCAAGAACTTGATTATGATTACCTACATCCTGGTTTGGGAAGTTCAAATGGCGTGTCGTGAACTAATTAAAAATTGTAAATATCCAAACAACTATATGCTGATTTGACATTTTTGTCACGTAATGACAAGCATATAAAAAAAACGCATCAAATGTAGAGAAATATAAAGCAGACACGTGCTCATTTTGAGTTTACTGAATAAAGTATAATTTAGCATTAAAATTAATCTTATTTGCTGTGATTGGCTTAAGGTTTAACAATTTAAGAATCATACAAGAGTATGATTTAAGTGAATCTCAAAATGAGGCTTACAAATTTTAGGGGAGGAAACTTTTTACAAATTTATTTCAGTATGTCTACCCAGTCCGAGTCCCAGCTTTTGAAAACAGTTTTCCCCTTTTTTAACAGAAATTCAGACTTTTCAAAGAGCTTAAAATTAATAATAATATTCATTCCTGTTTTCCTTCATGTTTGGAATGAACATTTCATTCTTTGAATTTTTTCCAGAACGAAAATACGTTTTAGTTTTAAACACTTTACGTTTTATAGTGATCTTTGATGTTTCGCCTTTTTTAAGCTTATCCTTTCGTATATTTCTCTTTTTCATAAAAAAAAAATAGCCAAAATTGGCGCTTTTCGCCTCAATCTGGGATCACTCAGGGGGTCTACTTTAAAAAAACTTCCCTGAAATATTTGCACTCTTCATACTTTTTCCAAAACTTAAACAAATTGAGGAATGTGAGCGTCTGTGTATGGATGCAGCTTTCTTGTTTATGACAATTCTGCTAAAGTTAGAATCAGAATTGTAACTAAGATTTATTTTTATTTTTATTTTTTTAAATAGTGATATACAAAAATTGTATTGTTATTGTTAGAATCGATAAATTGTGCAGATACGCAGTAAATTACTTTTTTTAAACACAGAAAGGACTCTAATTTAATTTTTATTTTGATAGAGGAACATCGTCTAATTAATTTCTGTTAGACACACGCCCAGGTGGAGCTTTTAGCTTATAGCATAGTGTAGAGCGGCAACAAATGGAGAAGGAGCATGTCTCCTTAAATTAAAATTAAAATATCTAAAAAGATGTTTTGTTTTATGCACAGCGAATATAATTTCTCTGTATACACCAGCGGAATGTAGTTATTTTTCCAAATCCCTTTTGCATCAGGTTAGAAACAAAATTTATTTAATGTTACGAATGCACCATTCAAGCCCAGTTGTTCACGAAAATGAAAGCTTAAAATAGCAAAATCAGTTCTAAACTACGAATACTTGTGATTGCCCACCTGGCAACTACATTTTCTAAACTTGGTTAGTAAAATAAAATTATGTAGATGTACATCCTTCCGGCCATACCAAATGTTGCACTTATTGTCTATAGCTATTTAAAATAAAATTACAATCATTTGCAGCTTTTTTCGAGACCCTGCCACAATTTTTGCTACTTTGGCCCTTTTTTAATTTGGAAAAACACTCCGAAAATTTTACAAATTGCTCTTATTTCGAAATAAAAATCTTTAAAATATATCGCCTATCTTTCTTACTTACTTAAGGTGGCGCTACAGTCCGGGATGGACCTAGGGCTCAACCTATACGCCTCTCCAGTTAGCGCGATCTTTGGCTAACTGCCTCCAGTTGCGCACACCAAGTTGGTTGAGGTCCCCTTCCACTTGAGCGCGCCACCTAAGGCGAGGTCTTCCTCTACTGCGTTGTCCCTCCGGGTTGGAATCGAAGACTCTCCGGGCCGGAGCGTTGGTGTCCATTCGCTCTACATGTCCTAACCATCTTAGACGACTTATGCGTACTTTTCTGACCAGGTCGATGTCGCTGTACAGCTCGTAGAGTTCGCTGTTAAATCTTCTCCTCCAAATCCCGTCAACGCAAACGGGACCAAAAATCACTCGAAGAATTTTGCGCTCGAAGCGACCAAGAAGATCCTCATCCGTTTTTGCTAGGGTCCATGCTTCTGCGCCATAGAGCAGGACAGGGATGATTAGAGTCTTATATAGAATCTCCTTAGTGCTTCTTGACAAGGCTTTACTAATCAATTGCCGTCTTAGGCCAAAGAAACAGCGGTTGGCAAGTGTGATTCTTCGCTTGATTTCTGAGGTGATGTCATTTTCAGAGTTAATAGCGGATCCGAGGCACAATCTGACAAGTTTGGCAGGGATGCCAAAACTAGACATGGCTCTGTATAGCTCGTCTCTATAAATGCTGGCATATGCGGCCTTACAATCGATAAAAAGATGGTGAGTATCGATCTGGACTTCTTGGGTTTTCTCCAGGATCTGCCGTAGTGTGAATATTTGATCAGTCGTGGACTTACCGGGCCTAAAACCGCACTGATAGGGACCTATCAGATCGTTGACGAATGGTCTCAGGCGTTCACACAGTACAGCAGACATGATCTTATACGCAGTGTTCAGGAGACTGATGCCTCTATAGTTGGCGCAGTTTAGAGAGTCTCCTTTCTTGTGGATCGGTCAAACGATGCTGGGGTTCCATTCATCAGGCATACTTTCCTCTAACCAAATTTTGGAGACGAGTTGGTGTATGCACTCTACTAATTCATCTCCGGCTGCCTTGAAGAGCTCGGCAAGTAAGCCGTCTGGTCCAGCAGCCTTGTTGGACTTCAGCTTGGATATTACTATCCTCACTTCATTTTGAACAGGTGGACGGAACTCTTGGCTTTCATCGTCCAGGTTGAATGGTTCGTTCTGCCTGTTAGCGGAATTTGTGTCGTCTTCACCGTTTAGCAGTCTGCAGAAATGGTTTTTCCATGTCCTCAGCACCGACTGTGACTCTACTACAAGGTTTCCTTGTTCGTCTCTACAGAGTTCCGTTCGGGTCACAACACATTTTATAGTGTTAAGCGAGCCAATGTTCGTTAGAAATGTTTCAAGAATTCTGAATTTAAAGAATAGCTTTGAAAATGACACTTTTTTGATGTGAAACATTTTAAGGCGCGACTTGGGATTAAAATTGACCCGATCGAGACGGAAATTCCGCCATGACTACGTCGCCGCTGTCGACTCCTAAGCCACTCAACCGATTTCAATGAAATTTTGTGGGTGTGTATGGCTCCTTGCAACTTGAAAAGTAAGATATTCTTGGACCCAATAAGTGGTGCTATTTCTTTCAACTTTATTCTGAAAGTGAATAATTATGGGCACGCTGGAATTTGGAGTGAACGATGAAGCTAGGCCTTACATACACTTTTGAATCAGTTCTGAATTAAAAACTCTAAAAAAGGACAAGAAGGATTGAACTGTGTTATGAAAACTTTTTAATTGAATGAATATAATTGGTTTTTAAATTAAATGTCTTAATACAATTCATCTATGTCCAACACAATTCATTTTAACATTCACACTTAGCGAGAGATGTTTCACATCTGGTGTGTGCAGTGTTGCCATTAAAATATTTTTACAAATCTGCAATTATGATAACAACAAAAAAAAAAAAAAAAATTGCAATGCAAAATTCTATAGAAAAATCTTACTTCACTTTTTTTTATTTATGTAGGTAACAATAACAAAAAAAAGCTGAATATGAAAATGACAGCATACATCAAGATATATCAAATACATTATTGCGGATGCAGACAAAATGAAGGTCTTTTAAAAGTCTGGTTCTTAAAAGTCTGTAGCTAGGTTGAAAATCTTCCAAATGCAGACAAATCTGCACTTATGGCATTGCTGGGTGTGCGGTCACAAGCACACTCTCTGTTTTTTCTCATTCGCCCTTTTTCTTGCGACTTTTCAGAATTCTGACAGCTGCACTGCCTGCCGCAGATGCCGACAGTGGCTTCACTACCAAACAACAACGACTTGATCAAATATCCGGAGGTTTTAAAAAAACCTTATTACCATTAAGGTTTAAACTTGTAGTCCTAGCAATAGCACCCATTCGACGGGCGACTTTAATCTAAAACCAAACGAGTGCACTAAAATCCTGATTTTATATCATAGTTTGCCACATTTTACAACAAGCTAAACTCCTTTGTTCACTTTCACTCCCAAGGCGATTCTCTACTTCGCATAAAGTGCAAAATTTACCAACCATCGCTATTCCTACAATTTCTATTCAAATGTCAATCGTCTATACTCACAGGCGAAATAACTAATTTAAGGTATATCCTTGAAAAATCAAGAACTCTTCTCGTAGTTATCGTGCTATTAAATCCACTCTTGCTTTTATCTACCACAATCTGCAGACAAAGAGAAGTTCTCTACTCAGCAGCAGCACACTCTACCCAAACCAATGACAGACACACTTCAATTACACTTCAGTTAAACAAATGCGCAGAATAACACTCTGCTAGACACATTTAAGTAATCCCATTGCCGCCGCTGCCACCGCCACTTCGCAGTCCCCATTGTGTGTGCAAAACTAAATTATGTACTTACATGCGAGTTGCGAATTGCGCTCGTCTCGACTGCTCAACTGTTTTGCTGCTCTGAACAAAATTTAATTAAGCAAATACCAAAACTGCCCCGAATTGTCGAAATTTAAATTTTCAAAAAGAGCAATGTGGCAAAAATTGGATAAAGACGACGACAACTACAACTGTCACCACTCATATACTTTCGTACTCGTAGTCAGTCAGTCTCGAGTCGATAACAATCTGTTAAAGACGCAACTTTCACCTTTCGCCCTCAGTATGACACTCCATTTGTGTTGTTAGGTGGCAGGAAAAAAAGCAATTTCATTACACAGGTTGGCCAACATCGTTCTACTACCAACCGCCCATATCTGGCGCGCAGATATGAATGGAAGCAATTTGTAATGAAAAAAAAAAAAATAAAAAAAATCACAATGTCAAGTCGAACAATCTTTGACCGGGACCGGACGGTGCGAATGTATATCGCTTTTGTTTACTAATAGGATCACGTTCAATTGCTGAGCATTCATTTGGGCCACACAGCACACACTCCCTTGCACCGAACAGACTTTTTGTGTGTCCTTTTTGAGGGGGTGGCGACTGGCGATTTGTTCTATCAATAGACGGATGTTGACTACCTTTTGTGCACACGAATTGCTTTGGTAACGGCCCTCTTCCTGATGGGTATAAATAGACGGGCTTTTTATTGATCGCAATTGGAGCATACAAATATTCCAATAAATATATATTGAATGACTTATACTTATCGCAATTGAATTGAAAAAGTATCGGAACTGGCGACTGCACTTATAGGAACCAGCTGCGAGCCCAATGACTCGAGGTTCTTCACCCAAGTCTGTTGTACTAATTAGCCATTGAGCATGTTCTGCATCGTCCCCAGTGTCATTCTAGATGCCACACCACGACGACAATGAGAACATTTCTGTTTTGGTTACACGCTCCATTTGGTAAATGAAATAAGACATTCGCTTCGGAATCTTTTGAAGTGTAGGTAATTGAGTCATTTTGAGACAGACGCATGATGCCTTTGATTCCTCTGGCAGATGGTGTACGTTTTGGTTAATGAAAATCCATTGTATACATAAGATTTTTGGGGAGTCCGTATTTATTAGGTTGATGACAGGAGGTTTTATTTTTATATTATCATAAATTTTAAGTTGACTCTAGCAGCGGCATAGTTGCGGGGAGAGGAACAAATTAATTAAACGCTTAGCTGTTGGAAAATGAGCGATTGCATTTTTGCTGACGCTTTTTTTGTGTCAGTCTTTTGATTTATATAGGCTAGGAGGAGTGAATGAGTTTTTTTTTTAAACATTGTTTTCGGTCAAAAAAATGTAGGCGCAGTGGCTTAGTGGTTAGTGTGTTGGACTACTATGCGAGGGGTCGAGGTTCGAATCCCGCAAAAACCCAAATTCCATCTTAGGGTTTTTTTCCACTGCGCCACCTCTCGCGATCGTCTGACAAACATCCGAGAGTATAACTGTCTTGAAAGAGCTTCTCAATTCGCCGTTTGGAGTCGGCATACAATTGTAGATCCCTTCCATTCGTTCCAAAAATGAAAAACTCACACAAAACGAATGGTTGTGAGAAGCTAGGCCTAGGGTCCCTCCAGGCCTGTTGCGCCAACTATTTATTTTTATTTTTTCGGTCAAAACTTCAGGTTTGGCAACTGCAATCTTATGAGCTCGACAAAGTGCTTTTTCTAATTGTGTCCAGTCCTCCGTTAGTCGCTTGTTTCAGTTTTGGACATTTACAAAACTATGAGCTTAGCCAAAAAATTAACGAAAATCAATTATTGCAAGTGAACTAGATTGACTGCGCGATCGTAGTTTTAGAACTAATTTGAGATCATTTCGGACAAAAGAATAACCTTTGACGTAAGTCAAATTTGCGCAGGCTAATTTCTACATATACATATATATTTTTGTCATGAACGATGATTACAGGTGATTTAGATAGAGGGCGTGATCGTAGTCTTAAAACTAAAACTATAAAGTTTGTATAGTGATAGAAATTCGACCACTATCGAGAACTGGCTTATATTCACAACATATTTTTGGAAAGTAAATTAAAAAATTGCATCTTTGCACAATCTTCCCAACAAAAAAAAAAAGGAGCGAATATATTCTGTTTAAGGGGGTGGTTTTCAAATTTTAGTATTTGTAGTCCAGGATCCCTAGTACATTTTTTTAACTTGATTAGTATCAAGCTAATTTTCCGTGAGTAGCTTAATTTTGATAAGACGCCCACAATTTCCTTTGCGAAAATTCTTGACTGTGGTAGCTAACAGAGCTAGCAAGGCTAAAATATGTCGATTTGATGATTCTCAAATATTTATTACTAACTGGATTGTGTTTTATTAAATCGTAAGACAATTATCTAAATTATTTGAAAAAATATTTGTCCTACAAAATCGATGGTCTGATCAAAAAGTCCCCCCCTTCCAACATGTATCGATAACGAGATCACCAAAACTGATTACTAACCAGCTGATTTTTTTTTTATTTATTAGTTAATATTTATATAATTTAACAGTCATATTGTCCTACAAATTCCGTGGTATGTTATCCCGGTCCTACGCTCAAAAGTTGTAGTACAGATCCTTGATGTAAAAATAATTACTATCAAGTTGAATCTTCGAGAATAGCATCGTTTTGATTAGACGCCCAAAATTTCCTTTGGGAAAATTCTTGATTGTGGTAGCTAACAGAGGTAGCAAGGCTAAAATATGTCGATCCGATGATTCTCAAATATTTATTACTAACTGGATTGTGTTTTTTTAAATCTTAAGATAATTATCTAAATTATTTAAAAAAATATTTGTCCTACAAATTCCGTGGTACGTTATCCCGGTCCTACGCTCAAAAGTAGTAGTACAGAATAGCTTGGTACCAGTGTTACCTTTCGGGACGCTTAAGAGTCATTTTGACTCCTTTTTGAGCGCCTGGACTCCGGACTCATCTTTAAAAAAATCAGTGAATTCGGACCCCTTTTAAAAATGTAGGATATTTTTGCTATAATTCAAAATTGTTCAGTGTATTTAGTTGAATTCGAAAAAATTGGTTTTACCTTAATTTGAATTTAACAGTTTGTTTATTTAAAAAACCAAAAAAAAATATTGAAATCGGAATGGGACTCCTTTTTTCATCGAGGACTCTTTTTTGGACTCTTTCTGAAAATTGTCTCTGGTGTTGAATGTTGATGAGGGTGGGTTTTTTTTTTTTTTTTTTCATGTCTTCCTTTTCTGCCTTTTTGGTTCGATTTTATAATACGTTCAGCTTTGTTTTTGTTGTCTGTTGCTTTTATGAATGAGATGAGCAGGTACCTACCTACTTTGTGTGTAGTTTGCATGTGCATTTCTTTTACTGTGGAAGAATTTCTGCATTACGATTTACGAGATTTTTCAATTCTTGTTTGAGCACATATGAATTGAAATTTTGATTTCTAACTTCTATGGGCATATGACTCATTTACTCGGTCGGTGTGTTTAAAAGATTTTTTCACTGTACCTTATGTTACAAATAGGAAAACGAAAAAATTACAATTCTTGTCGGACTAGTGATACGTACCTGTTTTTTTGTAGGACATTGTTTTATTTGGGCAGAGAACACACTAACCTATTATAAATATTTTTGTCCTACAGTTAGTAATGATAAAAATGGTCTTATGGTCTTAACAACTTCTGAGCGTAGGACCGGGATAACATACCACGGAATTTGTAGGACAATATGACTGTTAAATTATATAAATATTAACTAATAAATAAAAAAAAAATCAGCTGGTTAGTAATCAGTTTTGGTGATCTCGTTATCGATACATGTTGGAAGGGGGGGACTTTTTGATCAGACCATCGATTTTGTAGGACAAATATTTTTTCAAATAATTTAGATAATTGTCTTACGATTTAATAAAACACAATCCAGTTAGTAATAAATATTTGAGAATCATCAAATCGACATATTTTAGCCTTGCTAGCTCTGTTAGCTACCACAGTCAAGAATTTTCGCAAAGGAAATTGTGGGCGTCTTATCAAAATTAAGCTACTCACGGAAAATTGGCTTGATACTAATCAAGTTAAAAAAATGTACTAGGGATCCTGGACTATTGCCTTTATGTTTGACTAGCTGTGCCCGCAACTTCGTGCGCGTCGTGAGACTGCGTAGTTTCCAATAAAAGAGATTTGACCATTTTCTCAAAGGCATATTTGTTTAAAATCAACAATCTAGTTAAAAAAAATGCGGTGAACATTGTCGACATTGAAACAATAAATCAAACAAATCTATTTATCTAAAACACCAATTTAAGAAAATAAAATTCAATAGCGTAAGTACTGAAGTTTCACTTCCTTACTGTAGGTACCACGTAGGTAATATCAAAACAACCACTTAAACAAAAGCCTTAACGGAAATTTGTATCTACACCAACAATAAATAAATCGAACAACATAAGTCACTTATATCGTCGTTACTTCTTGAATTTTTCAATTCTTTACTGTAAGTATCAACGTAGGTACTATAACAACCATTAAAACAAAAACCTTGAACTCAATTTCTATATACACCACCTCCACCATACGTCCCCCACCACACCACACGTCATCAGCCATCTGCGCATTTCCTCAGAAACACGTTGTGGCTGGTTTTCTTTTTCATATGAACTTGCTTGTGCGATGTGCGCCACCAAAAAGCACCCCAAAGCAGAACAACGATCAAGAACCGCAGCGGCTGATAATATTCGATTTCAGAAAATAAATTTATTTTTTTAATGTTAGATTTTAGGTTGTAGCTCAGCTTCTAGAGGACATAGAAAGCTGATTGATGGCTTGAAATATCTATAAAAATGTTGGCTCTCCTACGTGTTTTGTTTTGTTTGAATTGATTAAGAATTACCTGAGTAATGGCGAGTTAAAGGCAGTAAAGTCAGAAAAAAAACACATTTTGGTCAAAAACGCTCCAAAAAAATAGGCATGGCAATGAAAGGAATAGCCTATATGTTGCACAGAATCTTAAGAAACATTTCAAAAAAAGTTTCATCGAAATCTGTGCAGTAGTTTTCACGCCATTAGGTAACAGAAAATTGCCTACAGTTTTATTATAAGTATAGATTTGATATCATTTCGGACCAGAAGTCACTTTTCCCTCGAATGCGATCAAATTTTGAAGCTTGTTTTTTTTTAGTTATACACAAGACACAAACAAACTTTCTTTCAACCAAAATAATTCGCACGCATAGCTAGATCCCTTAAAATGAAGGCCAACTTGTGTATGACGTATGGTGACGGATCAGCAATGTGTAATGCTGGCTGAAGTGCGTTCGACGGCTAAACCATATATGGGAGCGGTTCAAAAAGTTGCTTTAAAAATTTTGCTCTAAAATAATCGGCGTTTCAAATTTTAAGCAATAAAATTCTATTTTTTCTGCTCAAATGTAAACAAATTTGAAAACAATTTTAAATTAAATGTGGTTTAATTGAATTTAAATTAAAAAAAAAATTAAATTAAATAAAGAAAATAGAAAGAAAAATATATCTATAAATGGGATACATCGTTTAAAAGAAATTAAGACTAAGCGAAGTTCAAAATGTTAATAAAACAAAATTGAAAGACCGAATTTGAGTAATCTACAAATTAAAAATAGTTAAAGATAACCGAATACTCAAAAAATACTTTACATTTATACATAGAAACAGGCTCCTACATTTCACATAACTTGATCACCGCTTAGCTTATAAACGGCAATGGTATGGACGGTACAAGCGAAATTGTTTCAACCGTACCCAGTCTCCCCTACTATTGGAAAGGAAATGAAGCAAATTGCTCAACGAAATGCCACAATCGGTGTTCCAGTGGTGGATAATATCCTATTTAAACCGGACAAAATGGCTTCCGTGTTTTTATTTTTTTTTTTTTTTTTATTTATTTGCAGCACTCATCGGCTGTTTGTTTTTACCATCTCTCATCTAGAAAACAATACCCTAGACTACGCCATCTTAATTTCGTGCATAATATACCCAACTTGAAAATAATTTAATTTCCGTGGATCCCCTTGCGAGTCCTTTGACAGAGTTAAATTCGATTCTTCGCATTAGTCGAATTACTTCTTCCTTCACTTCTCTTTCTCTCAAGTCCATCGTACCGTTTCGCTACCGGTCTCCCTTTCTTCGGAGTTAAATTTATATCGTGAACATAAACTCAAACATAATGGATAGCAAATATTGCCAAATCCATCCTATAACAATGATTATACTGATGCAAACATTCACATTTTTAATGTCTTCAAGGTACCTACCCAAAAATGTCGTATTCCATGGATGAGTCCAGATAGGACTACAAGAGCACAGCCGAGTAGAATGTACTGCGGAAGGCCATTAAGATAAGATAGAACTGAAATTATGTGAAATAACTTTGCCTGCGTGTGGCTTGACACGAATATCGGCAGTTGTTGCTGGAATATTAATTTATTACCAACAGTATTAAAAAGCGGAAAAAAAGGGCTTAAAAGCCTCTCTATCGCATTAGATTTCAGTAAGTCCTTGTTGGGTGTGTCCCTCATCCGATAGATTATACGCACCACTGCGCTTTATATGAAACATGAAAGTACCCATGATTTGAAGTAGCCAATAAATTTTGTGAGCACATTATTTATGTCGATTAAATGTGAATTTATGAAGCGCCACGTCATACGCTGGGGCGCATTTTCTTTCAAAGTTCTAATGGTGGGGTAATTTATTTCATTTTTTTTTTATAATTAGAATTATGAGTTGATGCTGTCAGAATTGACAGTGCCAGTAGTTAAATTTAAAAATAATTTCCATGTAATCCAAAAGCTGTGTCTATCGGAGCAGTATAGACCGCATTTACTTATTATACTTTTACTGTGCTCGATGTGGAGCTCTCTCTCTCTCTCTCTCTCTCTCTCTCTCTCTCTCTCTCTCTCTCTCTCTCTTTCTGATTTAATAAGATTTATTTTTGTATTTTTGATCTTTGTCGGCATTATTTCGTACGCAAATTGATATTTAATGAGTGTATTTTGGGCTGGGGCGCATTTACTTTATACTTTGTGTGTTTTATGAGTGTGAAAATTTGTTGTTGTCAAAATTCATTATTATTGAGAAGAATTAATGTTAAGAATTAATATTTCATTCGCGTAGCTATTTATTTATGAAAAGGTGTCTATGATTGAATGTTTGTGTTGTGTTTTATTTTCTGTTCGGAGGGTATTAATCGTTGTCACATAATTTTGAAGATTTTCTTTTAAATCATAATGAGTTGACACAAGTATTCTTCCAAGTTGTTGATGAGCGTTTAATTGGCGCAATAATAAAAATTGAGCTGCACAGAAGTGGTATTATTAAATAAGGAGTTTGAGAGGGGGACTTATCATGGAAAGAATCTTAAGATCAAATAAAGGAAAATAAGCGCGGAACAATGAAAAGTTTTTCTAGTTTCAGAGCTTAGCTCAAAGTTTACTACTTCACGACTTTTTGTTCGCAATTCTACAAATTGTACGAAGTGAAGATATTGACCCTCAAAAGTTGCGAATTAACAATTTTCATTATCAATAATACGATCAGACGCGAAATGCATATCGCCATAACCGATCGCAATTTGACACAAATAGTTCTTAATTTGATATTATTATGGATCGGGAATTGCAAAAATAATTCGTAAACTGACACTTTTCTATTGTTCATTACAATTTCATCCCTTACAATTATTTATTCTTAAATTGCAACTCAATAGTGTTGATTTGCGAACTAACAGGGGTCGACTGCAGCAGTTGCAATTCACAAATTCTTAATCGTAAATTGAAACTCATTTTCATCAATTTGCGCAATTCATTTTTTGCAATTTACGATTCTTAAGTAGTGATTCGAGGCATTACCGCCTTAAATTGAAAATGTTTTACAGTGAAATTAGAAAACTGTATTCTCAATACACAACTTATATCTTGTGATTTACAGATCATTACAAAGGTTGTAGGAGTGTGTCGATGAATTAAAGACTGTGTTTTAGATCTTTATTAATTGTGATCACTTTAAATAAAATACTTTTAATAGTTAAATATGAAAAATGTTAGTCGATGTTATTTATTTATTTTATATTTGAATTTTCAAATAACGATCGGTTGAAAGTAGACTCCTACAAGGTTATTTTCGAATACTTATTTACTGTCATATTTTATAATATGTTTCCCTCCTGTTTTATCCATGAGAATCATACTCATACAATGCCATATTGTCCGGAGATGAAGGGATTTGTCTGGAGTGGTTTTTCTGTCTATGATGAAATTTAAAAAAAAACACAAATTGTTCAGAAGGACATGCCATTGATATGAACCCTAACCAATTTATCTACTTCTTTTCTAATAGCAAGATGTAGATGTAGATACTAACAAGAAATATTCCAGACGTTATTTCGTACACTCACTATAACTTCTAACTTTTTATACTTAAACAAATGTAATGCGAGTGCTTTACGCAAATATTGAATACCGACTGCCTGTCTCTGAACCGACGTGGAGGGTGTCCTTACAATGCTTACCTCTTACTATTTTCCAGTACCTATTTTAAAATTTTGTATTCCAAAGTTTCCGCAGTGAGAGTGTCCCTACATACTGGAAGTAGATATACTCTGCCGTCGGCTACCTGTGCATTCAAGTTCCACGCACGTTAGGTAGTTCATTCGATGGAAATTTCAATTTAAATAAAATAAATAAATAAAAAGTTGGCGCAACAGGTACGGAGGGACCCTAGGCCTAGCTTCTCACAACCATTCGTTTTGTGTGAGTTTTCATTTTTGGATCGAATGGAAGGGATCTACAATTTTATGCCGACTCCAAACGGCTAATTGAGAAGCTCTTTCAAAACAGTCATACTCTCGGAAGTTTGTCAGACGTTCGCGAGAGGTGGCGCAGTGAAAAAAAACCATAAGTTGGAATTTGCGTTTTTGCGGGATTCGAACCTCAACCCCTAGCGTAGTAGTCCAACACACTAACCACTAAGCCACTGTGCCTACATTTCAATTTACATGTGTTGATTGTATTGATTCATCATGGTAAATCACCAAATATTTTTTACAATTTGAGATTGTAAAGTGGTGTTTGAGATTTATTGAGGTGGTAAATTGTGCCAAACAATGTCGCAAATCACTACAAGTAAAAGAAGCTCGAATTGATATGAATTTTTTATTCTCCGCCGATTTCAATGTCAAATTACGAGTTATTTTTTTTTTTTTATCAATTCATGAAAAAATCGTTCGAATCGAACTCAATATTTTGCATTTATTGATTTTCAATTTCAGTTTCAATACTTCAGTCAGTTGAATATTATTCGAGGTTCCTCGCAGAGCACACCTCCCCCTAATAGAAGTGTGCGATTCATAAATATATAAAGGGTTTTTCAATAAGAGGTGTTATTGTGAAAGGATATGGTCCTATATGCGTGCTCGTGGTGGCCATTTGGCTGATGTTGTTTTTCATTATTAACGGCGTACCTTCCCCTTTATTATGAAATAAATATCCAATCATTTATCTCAAACGATCACATTTTTCTTTGAATACCCAAATAACACCTCTTATTGGAAAACCCTTTATTTAAAAGAATTCCGAGCACCCATTTTGTAGAAATACGTTTACGAAAGTTGTTCGCTCAATATTTCTTCAGTTTCTTTTCAGTTTCTTTCTTTGTTAGGAAGCGGAGGCACAGCACTTATCTATTCTTATATTGAAGGTATAGGCCCCTTGGACGGATAGACTAAATGCCATTGGTACCCACTAGGCGACCGCAACTCGTGCCAAACAACTGCCAAACTCGCAGACATCGAGCAAATTTATCAAACTAATCACAAAAGACGATCTCACATTCCAGTACCATATCCGAATCAAGCATGTGAAAGTAATTTATTCCAGCGCATTCCAACAAATTACCCATCAATTTGATAACATTCTCTGTGAAGCAAAACTGTGTGCATACTCTCCACTTAATCCGCACAAACCCTACAATCCTAACAATCTGTGTCACTCATTGGTCTAGGGGAAGCGAATGATGGCACTTTAGAATTTCGCCATAGAAAATATGCACAAATATAATCCTCGACGAGAAATCCGTTTCAATAAAAACAAACGGATTTAGCCCAAACAAAACAAAGGAATACCAACAGCCGACAGACACTCGTATACTTACGTTACAAATCTATTGTATGCCATTCATTACAAAGTATATACCTACTGAAAGAGAGCACACGCAGAAAAAAAAAAAAGGAATAGTGTCCTAAAAAATCTCACTCATATATCAAGCCGTGGTATGTCTCATTTGAGGATAAACAACACAAAGCCGATATAAATCCTTCATGGATTTGCAACCCAAACATTCTCGCATGGACCGTGAGCGTGTGGGGAGAGTACATCGAGTTGGTTTTGCGAAACTCTGGTAAGACCCAAATGGGTGTAGATTCACCCAAATTCCTTAGAATGAAATGAGGTGTCAATTTTGGTGACTTGTGTTTTTGCTGGATTTTGATCCTTTTCCTCGCCGCCGCGCCATTTTGGAGACGATGGAAAAACTTTCAATTTAATAAAATCGCCAATGAGCCGGCGAATGTTTTATTTCCATTTTTACTCTCCTTTCTTTCGGAGGTCAAAGTTCCGAAACAAAGTTCGTCAGGCAATTGCCTTGTGGTGGGCTCTTCAGTCTCCAGACATGATCGATGTGTCAGGCAAACAATGATTAAAATTCAAGTGGGTCCGTGGGGTATTTATTACATTTAGCGATGTCCTTGTTGCAGCATGTGTCGATGAACTCAGGGATTTCGTATCCATATGATTCGATTCATGAAATCACAAAACAAACAAAAATTTCACCATAAAGGGTCCCAAATCAAAATTAATTAAAAATAACTTTCGTTTCTTTACAGGTTAGACTGGTGCGACAGGTAAGGACTTCGCCGTTTTAGATCAGCCGCTAAGTGGGGTCATTGAATGGGTATACTCGATTTGGGCCAAAGTTTGCTGCACTTTAAGCCCAACCTTGGAACACTTTTCGATTTGTTGCACCTACCATTTGTAAAGGTTTACAGAGACTCGCTCGTAAATATTAGATTGGATTTTCTTTTGTCAGACTCACTTGACTGAGAACCTGTTCAGCGGAGTATTTAGCAAATTTTGTTTGAAGTGAACAAAAATGTTTTTTGCACTCGAGTACACTTCAGGACGATAAGCTGTTGTTGGGTGGCACGTAAAGTGGACTTTGACGACGAGTGCAAATAACGTTTATAAATGTTGACAGTTGCCTATTATTTAGTCTGGATAATTAGTTGGTCCTTAGGTAAAGAAAAATAAACTAACAAATTTGTGGACTGTTTTTGCCAGTTTAATATTTAAAAATTACGTATTCGCCAGATTGTCCTTGGTAATATGTAAAACTATTTTCGTAGTGACTTATTAACTTTTTGGCGGAATAAGCGACAGTCAGCTAAATTAGTTCGGATACTGATTTGTTTGAATTTGCACAAATTAGAAAGAGACAGTTTTTAAAAAATACCAGGGAATATGCCCAAGTAGAAATTGATGGTTATAGTTGAGGCGCTGATCCTACATTTCGGAATGTTTCCGTAACAATAACAGTTTGTATAGGCTATCAAAGTGCGTACCTACTGTTTCCAGTGTAGGATGGAACGCTGACCAAAGTGGGGAATCAGTTCTAGCTCTTTAAATACTGTTCTACATGTGAATATTAGTAT
Source organism: Cheilosia urbana (assembly GCA_946477585.1). Lineage (NCBI taxonomy): Eukaryota > Metazoa > Arthropoda > Insecta > Diptera > Syrphidae > Cheilosia > Cheilosia urbana. The sequence continues at coordinate 141,915,384 of OX297853.1, forward strand.
TAACAGCTTTTTTGATTCAGTAGGAGAGAGGGGGGCAGTTTAGGACGGGGGCAGTTTAGGACGGGGGCAGTTTAGGACAACTTAAGAAAAAGTACTACAAAAAAACTTTTTAATACTTTAATAAAATTTTACAGTGGAAAATCCACTTCAAACAAACATCTGATGGATATTGAACCGATGGCTCTGCGAAATAAGGCCCCAATGAAATAAGGCCCCAAAAGAAGAAATGAAATAAGTCCCCAAAATTATTTTTTTCATTATTAACTGTTACCCTTCCGATATGGAATGCGTATGGGGGGGTATGCTGCCCCCTGCAACCCCTCTGCTTGGGTTTACTGTTAGATTGTGGGGTGGGTGCGAGGTTGAGTTTATAAAAAGTTACTTTAATCTAAACTAGTTTATCCAATATCAACAATATGAAATGAAAAGTAGTTTTCATTATTTTTAATTTCATTATAAAATAAACCACAAATTTGGGGCCTTGTTTCTTTTTATTTTGGGGCCTTATTTCATATTTGAAATTGCGGTGTTATTTCATTATGAAATAACACCCCAAATTTGGGGCCTTATTTAATTTTCTCTTTTGGGGCCTTATTTCATTGGGGCCTTATTTCCTACAGCCTGAAACGATACCAACTTTAAAAAAAATAAATAAAAAGAAAAGTGTGTTTCCAGGCGACAGTTGTAATTTTTTTTATTCCTAGACGTAAGCATATTATTCTAAAATTATGCTCAATTTACAAATTAAAAGTGTTCAATTAAAATGTTTATATGTGTAGCGATGTTATTCAACCAAAATATTAACAATTCACATTGTTTCTAAAAAAATATGCCCCCTCTCGGGGCACTTTTGGACAATCGGTGAGGGGAGCTTTTCGACATGTCCTAATCTGCCCCCTTTTATAACTTTGAACAATCTATTTCATTGATTTGTATAGAATGATTGTTTTTGGTTTTATTTGTTTAGGCTTATCTCTGCACTAATGGTCAGAAATTACAAGAAAAACAAGGAAACCGCTCCTAATGAGCGTTTTTTAGGCATGTCAGAAACTGACCCATGGTTGTCCTAAGGTGCCCCCCCCCCCCCAGAGGGGCAGAATGGGACACTTTAAAGAGATTATTAAAATAAATAAAAAATATATTAATCATAACTATACATATTTATTTGGATACTAGCTGACCCGGCAAACCTCGTTTCGCCCAAATTTGTTAGTTTGTTAATAAATTCCGAGCATGCACCAAGCACTTGCTAATTTATGTAATTCGACCAATTAAAATTCTTTATTCAAAAGTTATATTAAATGCAATAGAAATAAATAATGATTTTTGTTGATTTTTTTCAATCAAACCGCAATGATTTTGACGTGTCGTCCAACCTTCCACTTTTTCACTAAATTGACAAACATCCATCGATTATCCTTGCAATAAATTATTGGTCATAGTGAAAGCGAGACGCACGGGAAATTGAAGTCGCACGAATGGTAAATCGTTCTTAATAAGCGAAATCAGCGGAATAAGAGTTTTTGCCTTTGAATTTTCCCCTTAAAATCATCACTTGTATGATATTTGATGTGAGATCCTTCACCATAAAACAAATGCGATCCGTTGTAAAGTTTCGGTACATTGATGTTTCGCAACAAAATTTTAACTGAACCAACTTTCAAATCCGAATTATGTAGAGGTAAGGTAGCATAGCGGGAACGAAGAATATAAATCTATAAAATTTCATTGAAATCGGAATAGTGGTTTCGGAGATCGATTACAACGCCATATAGCGGGTCAAAAATCCTATCTTTTAAGTTTGCGTTAACCTGAAATACAACAATACGAACAAAACAAAAGAAGAATCATAAAAATTAACCCAGTGGTTATCGAGTTATATCATCATCATCGAGTTTCATCCCGAAAGAATTATAGGTATGAATTAAGAAGATTATTATTAAAGAAAATTTAATTGAACTGAAAAACGACATACGCCTACAACGCCACATGTTGAGGATTTTCCGACGATGTGCACTAAGAAATTCAGTTTCTGTTAAAAATAATAAATTAATTATTTTATATGTATTTTATCAATATCCGCTTTTTAATGGATCTAGAGCGATTTTTGTAAAAAGTGTCCTAAGGTGACTTCCTCTCCCCTACTTTGTTGGGTACTTGGCCATTGAATCAACAAAATTTTGGGTGACTTCCTAAAAAATAAATAACCTCTCCATGTCCGATTTCCTGGCACAGAAATCCAGATTGTACTTCAAAATGTTTAAATAATCAAATCTATTCATCAATGAATCAATAAACACTAATTTGCACTAAACACAGATGCTGCCATTCACCGCCCCATAGAATAACGTGTCCTCCGCCATGCTTTACTGTTCCTGACATATTTGATGGACGAGCTCTTTGTTTTTTGTCCTCCAAATCTGAGCCATCCTGCAAAAACCCGAATTCCAACTTAGGGTTTTTTTCACTGCGCCACCTCTCGCGAACGTCTGACAAACATCCGAGAGTTTAAATGTCTTGAAAGAGCTTCTCAATTAGCCGTTTGGAGTCGGCATAGAACTAGATCCCTTCCATTCGTTCCAAAAATGAAAAACTCACACAAAACGAATGGTTGTGGGAAGCTAGGCCTAGGGTCCCTCCGGACCTGTTGCGCCAACTATTTATTTATTTTATTTAAATCTGAGCCGTGACTGTTAAATTTGCTCCCATCTAAAAAAGAAACGATACTCCAAAAGTCCGCTTCTTTTTTGTGATGGCTTTTCACAAATTGGCTTCGCTTTCGTCGATTAATTTTGCTTTTAAATGGTTTCTTCCAAACGTTTCGACCATTACATCCGATATGGTATGCGTAAGGTACGTGTCGAATTGTTTGAGGGTTAAATCATGTCTTACCTATTTCATTGGTTAGTTCAGAAGTTATTCTTAGCGAACTTATTTTGGAATTTCGCTCAACTTTCCTTCCAATGAATCGACTTTTGTGGTTTAAATTTGCGAGGACGTCCAGATCGATGTTCATTTCCAAAGCTTTTAGTGTTTTTATATTTAGCTAAAATTTTGAGAATAGTCGATGGACTTTTGTCCACAATATTACTTATCTCGCGCTCTAAATTTCGCTCCAAAAAGTATTTTATTATTAAATTCCTTAAATCTATGCTTAGTTCCTTACTGGGTGCCATTTTATTTTACTTCCAGAAAAATAAAAAATAAATGTATATAAGATAGGTAACCGAAGTTAACTGCACCAGTGAATAATTAATATTTAATTGGCCGCTCGTGCTTACTTACTTTTGTGATATGCAGAATGGACTTAGATGTACCAGCAGTTATGGCATTCATATATTTATAATGGGTATTTCATTAGCGACTTGAAAAATTCAAACTTTCAGTGTGAACGCACCCTTAAACCGATTACCGAAATGTCAATGTCAAAATATTCAATAAAATTAACATTTTCATCGTGGTGAAGTACAAGAAGTAACAACGTTTACAAAAAATCAAAATTTACTACCGAAATTTCGAGTCGGTGGTGGTCGCCACTTTAAGAGCATTAACGTCAATCAATCTTCAGCCACGAAGCGCATTTTTGGTTAAACCGCTTCGTCAATAAGCAAAGTATGCATTACTGGACATGGACAGCTGAGAACCCTCACTTCATGAAACAGCACTTCATCCAGAAAAATGCATTGGGGTTTTTTTTTTTTTTTTCGTCGATAAAAATGGTCGTCACGTTACGGAACATGATATTCGCTATACAGAGACATGTTGGAACGTTATTTCTTTGAGCAATTGGGTATCAGAGATATGTGGTTCCAACAAGACGGTGCTGCAAGCCACCCCTCGGGTTCAACAATCGAGTTATTGAATTCTCAGTTCCATAAACGTGTTATCTCGAGAAACGGACCCTTCTATTGACCGCCGAGGTCGCGTGATTTAATGCCTCTAGACTTTTTGATGTGTAAACATCTAAGCACGCGTTGTTGGAATCTGGTGGAGTAATTCCACACAAAACGAATAAATTATTGTTATTTCATAATTTATCAAGAATACGGTTATTACAATTCCCTATTTTCTCAATGACGTGTATCAAGCCTAACACATACCGCACGCACGGTGTTTACACATACACATATTTCGGGACTGTTGGATACAGTCGCATCAATTTTTTTTTTTTTTTTTTTGTACGGGGCTACATTAAACCATCAGTTTATGCCAACAAGCCGGCGACGTTAGCGGAGCTCAGAGTCAATATTGAACGATAAATAGCGGCCTTATCGGTCGAAATGTCCGGCCGAGTCATTGAAAATTGGGTTCATCGTATCGACCGCTGCATATACGTTCCCGTGGTGAATATATGAACGAAGTCGAATCCCACTCATAATTATTTTTAAAGTAATTCAAGCCAACAAATTTGTCTCAACGAGCTTGCATTTTATTTTAAAAAAATTGTTTTCAAGTCCTTAATGAAAGACCCTTTAGATTGAAAGGATGGTTACTTATTTTTGTGATTCACTGTAGTTGATAAAATGACTTCGTATACTCCATTTATATACAAAGTGGCTTAACAAATCTGATTTTAGCAATACAATAATCTTCTCAAATTTTTCGACTGTGTTTTCCTGATAATTAATCATAGAGGTGAAAGACGTGTTGATAACCTTGTACGTTGTACGCCTAACCAAGAATCGTTGTTTGGGCTACCTTTTAAGCACATTCAATTCAATTCAATTCAATTCATTAATAGTAATGCTTCCAAAATGTAATATAATTATTGACATCTGCAAAGCCTTCTTTATAATGAAAAAGAGAAAATTCAAATTTTATTTTTATTTTTATTTATCTATACAAATATAGAAAAAACAAATTTGAAAATTTATGTAATTTTTATTGTAAGTTTAAACGATCAATGTTTAAATATAATTGTTTAGCTTTCTTTTAAAAAAAAATATTTTCTTATAAATTACGAATTTTTACAGGTGAATATTGTTGGAACTGCTACATCATATTTTCTGTGGCCGTACTTTTTCCAATATCTCGATATGATGCTTCTTTCTTGCTTGCATTCAGCTGAAGACAACTACATACTCGTACGCTTATGAAATATTTGAGAAAGTCATCTATTGTTGAGGAAAATATTTGAAACATTCAATTGCAATTGGATTGCAATTACTAAACTCGCAAAAGTAGACAAATCTCATGGCATTTAAAATATAACTCGAGTCAACAAAAAATTCAAGATGTTGAGCAACGGGTTGAACAGACAGTAGAGTACATTATATTGTGAAATCGCAGAACAACCATAATAAAGAGCTCCTAGATTTAGACTACCCATCCACACTCTTGTTAAGCAATGCATTGAGCAACAGTCCACCGCATCAAAAACAGAATTGAGAACTGAACTCAGAATTGATGCGGTGCGTACTAAGTGCACGACGGGCATTAGAGTTTGGGATGTCTGGTTATTTAGTTGGCTTTGCGCTCTTGGTCTACAGAAGTCTTGGGGATTTTAAAAGACCCATTGACTCGCAGAGTGGCGATTTTGTTTGCGTTTGGGGTCTACAAAAATTTGCAAGAAATTGGGGCTCGGTGTCGAAAGTTAACCCTTTCCTTATAGAGCATGTGATATCCTGATCTGATTAGAAAATAATGACAGCTTACATAGAATTAACAATGCTTCGAAATAGGAAGAAAATTTGTTCAATTGATTGAAAAATTCCGCCGCCAGAGAAATGCACACAAGTTGAGTAAAAAAATTGAATGGCCGCTCTTTTTAAGATCGCAATGTTTACTCGCCGCTGAATTTTGTCTATACTACTAGTACGGTTGACCAGGAAAATATGCATCTTCCTTCCCAGTAACAAATTCATTCAATAATAAGACAGTTTCTGCAAAACCGTAATAGAGGAGCAGTATGCGAGAGCCTTTATATTTTTTGCGAAAAGATGCTAAAATACGCTAAAAGATGTTAATAGCAAAAAAAAAAAAAAAAACCCGCACGGTGGGTTTGTATTTTTATTCTCAATGGGTGCACAAACAAAAACATCTTCATCGATGAAGTAGCTCAAACCTTCTAATTGATTAAAACTGCCAGTAAGCGGATGTATACAGGGATATCTACTTCCTGACAATTGCAATACCTCACCGCGAATGTCATTGGCATTTTCGCTTCTTTCACAACAAATTAAAGGCAGTGAAGCAAAACTAAACAATTGGCCGGTGAATGCCTCGTTTCAGACCACATTTCCACTTAAGTGGCTGTCATAACTCCTTTAACACACATAAACCACAAAAACCTGATTAATGACGAGAATTCCAACCGATCAGTTGGCATGACTATTTCAACCACTAGCAATAATTACGCTCCAGTGAAAATCCACCACAAGACGCGTGTGCTTATAGACAATTCAATTAGCACGACTGGTATATGACGAAGTAAATAAAAATGGGTTAACACCCGCCCGCCGGCATCAAGTCCCCAGAAGAATGTCGTCGGCCGGATGCTAATTAATTGACAAAATTATCCCAAAACCCAGACACACGCCCCGACAAGTATCTCATTCAACTCCTCATGATTAGAATATAAAATATTCTGAAAGACACACACAATTGGTCACCATCAGTGATTGATTCTATTCCATGTGGGGACCATACCTAAGCTAATCCCGGTCCTGGCCAATGAAAGATGCCAACACCAACACATCTAGAGTAAAAAGATAGAAATCTCTCCCAGGCTTTATAAGTTATACCAATGGTCGACGCACGGATAGACACGAATTCACTTCCTTCACCGACCTCACGCTTGTGGCTCATGAAAATCCTTTTCAGCCACATTGATATACCAACGATTTTAAGGCCAAAGGCGATTTTTGTGAAATTCCTAAAAATCTTCCGTTTGTCATCTGTTGGATAAGGTTTTTTTTGGGAATAGCCAGAAGCTGAATAAATTATTCAAATACTTATACCCGAGAAGACTAATGCTGACTGTGTGTGTGAGCAGCCTCCAACTCCCACTGGGTGAATTACCCCTAGAGTGATAGAATGTAAAATATGTACCGTCTTCCCTGTTATTCACGATTAAACGGAAGAAATTTCCTGCGCAATTATCGAGTATTTTGTGCTTAGGGCTAGAGCGCGGGCTGCGTTAAATAGGTAGCGAAATATGAAGCTTAATGAACTTGGCAGAGGTGTATCAGGTGTTTACGGGAAGAGGTGATTTTTCGCTAAAATGATGACCCGCCGGCCAAAGTATGCGACCTTCATAATCGTGATTAACGAGGGCTCTTGCCAGAAAATAAATCTGGCTAAAACTGACCTGCAGGTGTTGAGGTCATCCTTTGATGTGCCTGGGAACATTTTATTTTTACTGTCTATCTATTTTTTTAAATAAAACTTCCTAGGGTGGCAGTGAAATTTCAAGGCCATGTAACGTTTCGGAGAATTTCAGTCAACAAGAGAGACGAAAATTTGTAACTTAGTAAGTAGGAGGAGGAGTAATAGCATTGTATAGAAACTTGGTTGACGTGTTAGTGGTGTGGGGGTAGAATTCTTTCAGCATGATGAGTTTCTTTATTTTGAATTTTCTTCATTCATCATTCAACTTATTATCTGATTTTTTATAGCGAATACTTTCTCGAGTTATTTGAGCTAAAATCAGATCGCAGTTCATCAAATTACTAAATCAAAAATTTTGCATTTTTTCTGTGCTCTGGGGGTGGTAGGCGCACATCACAAACATTAAAGAATATGCCTCGTATGTGTGCGTAGACCATACTGCGCATACAGGGATGGAAAAGCCGAAACAATTGTACCGAACTCGATACAAATGAGTTTGCTCAAGTACAAAAGTACAATTTGCTTATTTCGATACAAATTATTTAAATATTTTAAATTCTCTTGCAATTTGTATTTTTCCAAAAATAGAAAATCAAGTCAAATAACGATCTCTTTGTTTTAACTTTTACATAGAACGTTGACTGGATTCTACTTTTCATTAAAAACTCGTTCTGTTATGAGTTTCAAGCTCAGGCAGTGTCACCAATTTAGCATATTTTCTGCTAAATTTAGTAGGATTCTTTTTTTGTTGATGTGTAAACATCTAAGCGCGCGTTATTGGAATCTGGTTGAGTAATTCCACACATTTAACTTGCGGGGACGGAAATGCGTCACGGAAATGCGTCACTGTGTTTTATCATTGCATACGTTTTTATCATTGTATACATTTATGAGCTGGGGCATATTAATTTCAGCTTTTTGTTGATGTGAAATAAAGCATGCTTTTCATATATGATGGCCTCACATTTCTTTCCTGCGACGGATATCTCGAGGAAATTCGGTGCCAAATATTTCGTAATTACCAGGCACGCAGAAATCACATTTGGACAACAACTAACAAAAATGTCGTTGACCAGCACCTCTACAATATGCAATGCAAGCCGAATGAAATTCCAATGACATTTTTATTTACTGTGTAACAGTTGATGTCATTTAACTTGCGGGGATGGAAATGCAAACGGGTATTTGTTATTTCATAATATATCAAGAATACGGTTATTACAATTCTCTCTTTTCTCAATGACGTGTATCAAGCCACACACATACCGCACGCACGGTGTTTACACACACATATATTTCGGGACTGTTGGATACAGTCGCACCATTTTTTTTTTTTTTTTTTAAGAACTACGATATAATCATAGATGTTCGATAAAGAGATTTCTTGAGACTTTAATGTATTTTGAGGAAACAGGGAAAATCATTATACCAAGAACCCGCAGGAAAGAATTTTCGGATTATTTATTTTTTTTCTCTGGTTCTTGCCAGTTTTGTTTCCAACTCAATTAATTTTTATAAACCATCCCATCGTAAACAAAATTCCCCCGAAATATTTCCCATATTTCAAAAATAGGTATCTGCAATGAATTTCGAAAAAGGATGTGATGTCCTTTTTATCCGACCGGGGTTTTGCTCGCCGGGGTCAGGGTTTACCAAAGAAACATAGAAACTCTGGTTAAGAGGTACTCTTTATTCGCAGTACTTTTAATTAATAACAATACAATGTCAAATTAAATATATCTTAACAATGTTTTGATAATGTCTACACTACGTCTAACTACGTGGTCCTACGACGGCGTGGTTCCTTAGCGGCCCAACGACAGCGTGGTTCCTAGTGGCCTGACGACGCCTTGGTTCCAGGGGAAGGGGAAGCGAGCCAGCGGGGATTGCTGGCACTGCTTAATTAAGGCCGATTTCCCAAAAGGATCGGATTCCCCCCGGAATATTTCCTTCGTATATTTGTAGATGGAAATTCAAAACCTAAGCAGTTTCTATGGGAGTTTGAACGAAGTCTTTTGGGGTTTTTTTTTGTATTATTTGGTTGATTTGAACCGTGAATATAGAAGTGGCATAGATTTGGTATACTTTAAACAACGCAATAAAGAACGAATACGTAATAACTATATTGCAACTCTATTTAATTTCTACTTACAACGCCTGTGGTAGCTCTAATGATTGGATTTATCTCTTGGGTCCGTTTGCTGATACTTTACTCATAGTACTTCGAAAAATTCCCAGGAAAATAAATTCCGATGGAAATTCGCGATGGGAGGAATATTTTCCAGGGAACAAAAAATGTTCGGAATCGCCGATAACCCTGCATGTTTTTAAGAGCGAAACCCGGGACAAAAAATAGTGAAAATATATAACAGCACACAAATGGCCAAAAATAAAACAAATTTTACAAATTATTTATTAAAATCCAAAAAAAAAAACAACAATTGTTTAAGAAAAAAAGAACAATAAATAATAATAAAGTCTTCAAGACGAAACAAATTCAAAGCGAATAAAATTAAATTTCTATATTTGAACATACGGGACAAATACAGGACTAACAATGAAATACGGGACATAAATAATAAATACGATTCCTTCGTTCAATTGAGGTGGTAAGTAAAATCAGAGAATAAAAATTACACCTTCATGGTGTATGCTTGTTTTTCAGAAATATACCAACGTTCTGGTATCAAATACCGAGAGGACGCTGGATTTTACATGTTTTCAAAACATCATTTGCTTAAAAATAAAGACCTTGTCGCCGTCAAACACCCATTGAACCTTGCAGACTATAAATAAACGAATTCAATTTCCAGCCGCATGTGTTAATATGAATGTCCTTTTAGTCCTCGTGTACTATTCCTTGCAAAAAATGTGTGTACACCAATTAGCGAATGTTTATGTACCTACTTTGTTCAAATAAATATAGAACGTTGTCAAAATGAATTTCAAATTAAATGGTCTTCTTTATGACACACAACAATAAAATCAAGAATTTTGGAAATATTTATTACATGCCAGATAGTCCAACAACAGCCTTAACACTCTCCAAATTAAATCCGACAGATACAAGGCACAACGTCCTCTTTAAATCAAATTGAGTTGCTGCACGAAATTGTGATAAATGTTTACTCGTCAGAATGTGTATGACAAAAATAAGCAGATAATATATCTAGGAAATACGAAAAATAAAAATCGATTCGATTTTTTTCTTTAAATTAAATGTGAAAGCATTTTTGTGTGTAGGAAAAAGAAAACAATTACGGACATATGTACATTACTTAGCCAAAATCTCATAAGCTCACAAATGTTTGGAGAGTTATGTTTCCTGGCGTGACAAAAATGTCACAAATTTCACACGCACTCTGGTATTTCAACGAGTCATTGTTCCTTGGGCGTGAGCTCCTATCCATAGACTGCTGGAATTCTGGTTCGTAATGTTTACTGCTAACATTTACTGGCTGAGATATCACCACAAGATTATGAATGATGAAAACGGAAAGAATGGATGTAAATTCCAAGGATACGAGAATGTGAGCAAGTGCGAGCAACAATGTGTAAACGGTTCTTGAAATTATTTTATGATGTAGGTACGTCCTTTATATGATGTGTGTATATATTTGGGTGTACCCGCAACAGTATGTTACTAGATACTGATAAGGGCATATTTGTTAATGGGAAATTTCGCAGATCACGTCATCAATGCGTAATGCTTGGAGAAAGTACGAATTAACAAATGCAATTGAGATTTCCCTTTGGACGGAGTCGTAATTAATTTATGGCATGCTTAGGAGATCATTGACTTCACACAAATTATAGCCGTAGCTGGCATTACTCTTCCTATGCCTACACTCCTTGTCGTTATGTAGGACCAGTGATGTGCACAAACAGAAAATCATGGGTATATGTCACCATTAAGACTGGTAAAATAAAGTTAAGAATTCCCCATACAAAGTGCTTATCAGTTCATTGAACCCATTTTGTTGACATTCAATTTGTCGCCGCCATATTGCCATAGTAACGTATTCAAATATATCATCTTAGATTGCAATTTACCTACCCCTAAAAGTAAGCAATTGTATTCTCAATTTTAATTCAGAGGTATATAGCTGCGAGGTGTTGAAGACGGCTGGTTTCAACGAACGTTTTACGACATAAATTGTTTGCTCTAAATTTTGGTAGTGACGTAGGTATTCAAATATTAATCACGAGTAAAATTGTTATTTATCAAAGGCTGTATTTTATCGATGTTGCTTTTTCGCTTATAAAAAAAAAATCACACTTGCCAAAATTGTGGTAAGTTTTTGAATATGACGACATGATTATAAAATGTAATTACATTTTCTCTCCTGCCATTTTTCTGTAACACGGCAACAAAACAAAAACACATGCTCCACTGACAATGACAACATGCTGAGGTACCTACACAATGCTCCGAGCCAAAGAGAAGTGATCTCAAGACTTCAACAGCACTTTCTTTTATTTAATAATACTAGCTGTTCCCGCCCGGCTTTGCCCGTGCTAAACAAAATTGTTTCCGTAAGGCAAATCTAATAAATAATTAAATTTATACAAAATTTTTGACAAATATGATCTCACTGTATTTCATATTAAATAAAAAAAAAATCCTAGTACAAATTGTAAGGAAAATCAATTTCTACGAGTTTTCCAATGCTTAAAAATAAAGCTGTATAAACCTTCCTTAAGCGTAGACAAACACAACAAAGGAAATATAGGTGAAATCTGACAATTTGTTCTCGAGTTATGGGCGGTCTTACGGATGCAATTTTATTTTATATATGTATATAGAGTACCTGACCCGGTGAACTCCGTTCCGCCTAAATTCGTTAATGTTATGAAAATAATATTTCCGAGCATTCACAAAAACCATTGGAATTCAAAATTGATGCCATAAATATCCAGCGATTATCCTTGCGACTCATTATTTGTCATAGACGCTTAAACGCCAATGGCAAATCGTGCTGAATAAGCAGAGTCCGCGATTTCAGATTTTAAATAATTTCTGTTGTATTGGAAGTAACACTACCCGTTTTCCATTATGATTTTTTTTTTTTTTTTTTTTTTTTTTTTTCAAAGTGCGGTTCTATTATCGGACATAAAGACAAATCTGTGATTGTCTGAGTTTATTTTCTCCATTGCCGTTTTAAACATCGTAATCAAAGCGTTGTTCTTGTTTGCATTAAATAATTGTTGCAATTGTCAAATGACGTTTTTTGTCACTCTCCTTTTATCGCCTATCGACTTGATCATCCTCCGAAGAAATTAATGAAGTACACCTGCGGAAATCACTGTTGACCAACGTATAATACATTAATTTTATCTCACTCTTATCAATCTACTTTTCGAAAAAATTCTCACATAATACGTAGTTTTCTTATTAATTTTTGAGATAGAAAAGTCAAAATAAATATATAATAGGAAGAACTATTGGATGCCAAATCAAGACCGCGCAGCAATTTTCCTGAATGTTCTCTCTTCCTAAACCTGATATACAGCAATACGAACAAAACCAAAAAAGAATCATGGAAATCGTCCCAGGGGTCATCGAGTTATAACATCATCGAGTTTCACCCGAAAGAACTATATACCTAATAAAAAAAGAAGATTAAAACGTTGAGAATGAGAAATGACAATTTACTCGACTGAGCGCCGGCCGTCACAAAAACAATAGAGCTCTGTTCCTTTACTTTTAGCGAACGCTTTTCTAGTAATTTATGAAAAATTACAGAAAAAATGGTACGAAAAGTCGTTAAAATGTCTGATAAATTCGAGAAATTCGTTAATTTACTAAGAAAATTAGTTATATAATTTATTTTGAACTTTATTTTGATGAATCCGAGTGTGTGGAAGAGGTAGTACTGATTGAGCTATAGAAGCATTCGACAAGAGGAGAAAGCGCACGAGAACGAGATTGTTCCTTGCTCCAGCGAGGAAGAATTTCGTCGCCACTTTCGAAAAATGTATTTTGCCTCCTGTTAATACCGCAAGAAATCAAAAAGTAATCGACGCACATGCCAAATGGGACAACAAAGTTCAAATCAGCTGTTAATTGTAAGGTGACTGAAAGCAATTAATTGCTTTCGCAATTTATTGCTTTCTCGAGGACGGTTTCTTTTACGAATTTTTCGAGTTAAGGGTCGGCACTTAGTAAAAATTCGTAGGAATTAGTAAAAAAAAAAACGTAAGATTTAAAAGTAAAGGGAAAGACCTTAGGTGGTTATTTTTTATTTTTTTTTTTTTTTTTTTCTAAGAAAATCCAAAAATTCCATTCCCTCATACTTTTCATTTAACTGTAGCTCAAAATTATGTGGAATGGCTCAACTCCATAAAAAACTGGGGTCTTAGGCCTCGAATGCTATACTGGCTCTATTCGCTCGTCGTAAGACCAGCGGTTACCTATGCCGCCGTGGTCTGGTGGACGAAGACTAACGAAGTCACCACAGTCAAAAAGCTAGAAAGAGTCCAACGTATAGCTGGAAACTGTATGACGGGCTGCTAACGTTCCACACCGACTATGGCAATTAATGTCATCCTTGGTCTAACACCTCTTCAAACTCATATTCAAATGGAAGCCAGACTGGGTGCTCACCGCCTGTTCCATTCGAACAACTTTGACCCCTATACCTATCAAGGAGGTCATCTGTCCTTACTCGACACCATTGAGCCTTCAAGCTCATTCAGCATGCCTCTTGATGACATGCTACCGGAATATGTCTTCCATAAAAACTTCTCCATAATCATCCCCCCTAGGGAAGAGTGGGAGAAATACAAACCTAATCCATCTCAACTCGACATCATCTGGTACACAGACGGTTCTAAGATGGAATCAGGGACTGGCTCTGGAATCTACGGTGAGTCAAACCAGGTGAACTTGTCAGTCAGCCTTGGGAAAAACTTATCCATATTCCAGGCTGAAGTCCTTGCAATCAACCATTGCGCTAGAATAAATCTTAGTTCTAACACACGTGGAAAAACCATATTTATATTCTCAGATAGCCAAGCAGCTCTTAAAGCTCTCGACTCATCTGTCATCAAATCCAAACTTGTCTTAGAAACATTCTCAAACATCTATGAACTTTCTAAGAAAAACCTAGTCATCCTCCACTGGATTCCAGCCCATAGAGGATTTGAGGGTAACGAATCGGCTGACTCACTGGCTAAAGTCGGAGCAACCATTCCACTCATCGGACCTGAACCCTTCTGCGGAGTCAGCAAAAGCCATTTCAGGAACTACATCAAGAGCCAATCTCGTATAGAGTCTAACGAGATCTGGTAAAACACGGCTGGGCAGAATTGCACCAGAACATTTTTCCCCAAATTCTCCTCCAGAAAATCACTCTTCTTGATTAATCTGGACAAAAACAACCTGAGAATACTAACAGGAATAATCAGTGGCCACGGTCGAGTGAAAAAACATCTCCACCGCATTGGCGTCTCACCGGATCCCTTCTGTAGACTTTGTTTCGAGAGTGACGAATCCTCTCTTCACATTATCACAGACTGTCCGGCCCTTTGTCGTCTCGGGAAAAAAGTCCTTGGTGATGAAATCATTGATTTAGCATCTCTTGCTAATGTACACCCAGAGAAGATCATGGTCTTCCTGGCGACCTCTGGGGTGAAAATATGGCTCTAGGAATTTATCAGGGAAGGCACAATAGGCTCCTCTAAGAAGCCGCAGTGCCAGAGCTCATTGAAAGCTCTCCCGCCTTACAATCTACAATCAACTCCATAACTTCTTTGTTACAAAGCTGGATTAAACATTTTCTTTTTCTTTTATGACCCCAAGTACCTACTGCCAAACTGGCGCAATGTTAATGTAGTTCTTTTCCAATAATGAACGCGAATTTCGCAGGAATGAAGTATTTTTACTTTTATGAACACCCTGCTTTCTACTATCACGAATTTCAAATTTAAAATCGTCAGTGCCTAATAGGCATTTTGGAATCCATTTCTTATTCTTTATTTGGCTGTAAACTTGACACCGAAGACAGATTTTTATTAAGACTTAAAATAAAGTATAATAAAATTTAACGAGAATCTACCTACACCATTTAAATTTAAATTCAGTGAGCGGTTCTGACGATCTTGTAACAATCGAGTTATTCTCGTGCGACATAGTCGTGAACTGAATTCTTGCAGGGTTGCGCATAAACGTAAACGGAAAACGGATTGATCTTCGACCTAAAAAGGTATTTAAGCACGTTTTTTTCACTCACAAAGTTAACAAGCTTTTTACCTATTACATAAAAAAAAGTTTACGATACCTAGTTAAATTCACGAATAACAAAAACGGTTGCAATACATTATTTGCCAATCAACTGCATTCCCCATAATTATAAAAAAAAAAAAAAAAATGCAGGCACATAGTCTAAATGTTCCAACACTTATGTGTATAGCAACCTTTGTCCCTTTGTCGATGTTATGATGCTATATAACTTTGCTCTATACAAAAAGTGGTTTACTACTGTGTACTGCATCGACTTATACGACTGTCACACGCGCACCGGCTTGCGAGAAAAAAAAAATAGTAGGTATACCACTTTCAATTCTAAACCACCTAATTTTGTATCATATACTCCGAAAATTTACATTTTAATTATTTTATTGGCCTTATGCCAATTAATCCGATTTAAGCCTAATTTAATGTCAATCTTTTTAAGCAATAAAGCACTGTGCTAAGTAAATAAAACGCGGGCCATAAACTTGCACCTTATAATATATTCAAAATTACAAATGTGCTGTCTGCTTGAATGATTATTGATTATGATTAAGTAGAAATTTTAACTAATAGCTCGATTAAGTATTATAGCGCCGAGTCTATGAAATTTCAAATTTAAAAGTAAACAATTTATTGCTACAGGTATAATAACGACGACAAGAAGTTTATGTAAATTGGAGTAATAATTTTAGAGGAAACCGCTGTAGTAGATTTTTTTATGGTCCTCTTGGGATTACAGGTTACATACACTCTTGGTGTTTGGTATGGTTATAGTTTTTTAAAAAAAATTGTTTAACTGTGACGATTTTGCGGTAAAATATTGAGAGATGACCAATATGTAGGTATATTTAAAAACAAGGTCAATATGTTGAATTACACAAACAGGGGGTGCCAATATTTTTTCGTCGAAGTTCAACAGATTTATGTGAGGTTAGATGAACAATCAAAACCGGTTTCCATTAGTTTAAGTAAAGCCCTTCATCATAAGTAGGAAATTATTCCAACTTTCTTATACGAATTATGGCTATTCCGGGAACCTGTTTTTATTCCGCTTTTATGTTAAACCTTACGTAAATTTTGTTTATAGATTGAGAAGATTTGATAAAAAAATCATTCAGATATGTATACCTAATACTTACTCCACTAGCGCCCGATAGATAAGATCTTCATAATATCTTCAGTTATTTCACATTCACTCTGGGTGGGAATCAAAGGCTCTTTGATCATCTTAGTCGATAAATTCGATATTTTCTGACAAGGACGGCATCGCTAAGCAGCTGTCAAGGATCGCTCTTACATCTTCTTCTCTAACGGCTCTAATGACGGTAGCGCGACTTCAGGCAACCTTTTTTAATCGTATGGGATACTTTTCCTATGTCATACCTATGCGATTTTAAATGTAACTTATGACTCTCGTCCGCATACAAAACCATACTACAATCAGGAACAAAACTATAACAACATCATTAACAAACAAGACAAATAAAAGAGGACCAATGTGGCTTCCTTGAGGAACACCAGACGTCACACAAATTTGTTTGGAAAAGTGATTACGAATCTTGACAAATTGATATTCTATCACAAAGAAAGGATAAGAGCCATTTTAAGAAAGTGTGTGGAAAACCTAATTTATCGAGCTTATATAGCAATATTTCTGGTCCACGCGGTCAAGGCTTTACTAAAATCTGTATAAATTGCATCGACTTGGTTTCCCTTACCGATTTCAGAAATTACAGAATTTGTAAACAAAAGAACATTTGTAATTGTCCATCGATTCTTCACAAAACCATGTTGTTCATTGCAGATTAAAGATTTTCAAAGGAAATTCAATCTGTCGGTAACCAACATATCAAATAATTTTGGAATAGAGGACTGTTTACAAATGCCTCTGTAGTTCTCAATTTTATTTTTTCTTCCTGATTTAAAAATAGGGACAGTAAAAGAGTTCTTCCAAATACATGGAAAGGTACTCGCTCTTACAGATAAGTTAAATATATGGCAAACTATTTCATGTAGAAGGACAGCACATTTTTTGAGAAAAATGCAAGGAGGGCCATCTGGGCCAGGAGTAAAGCTAGGCTTAATTGCAAATAAATTTGCTAAAACGACTTCTTCAGAGAATTCAACTCTATTAAAAATAGGAGAGGGGGATTCGCCAAGATAGCTAAAGAATTCTTTATCTATAATTGAATTTACATCTGTATAAACAGATTGAAAAAATGTTCCAAAATGCTCACAGATAGCAGGCGAGGAATCCAATGACTGTCCATTCAAACAGAATGTAAAGGGATAACCATCACTCTTATTTTTGGAGTTTATGAAATTCCAAAATTTATTAGGCATGGATTTGATATTATTTTGAATATCATTTATGTAGAGAAGATAAGCATGGTAAAGAGAGGTTTCGAATTCAGATTTTAATCGCCTATACAGCAAAACGTCCTCATTCAACAAACTACTCCGCCATTTCCTTTAAGCTCTATTTTTTTGTGTTTTTAGGCCACGAGTGACTTCATTATCCCAGGGACAAGAATCCATCATGGAATCATTAACCCGAATTAACGGAACGAATTTGAAAATAACATTAGTATTAATAACCCGATAGAATGTATGGCATAAGTCATTGATTTCAAGTGAAAGATGGGGGCACCAGTCATAATTGCTAAGCTCTTCACAGATATCATTTAGTTAGCATTTTTATAATCAAATCTAAAAGACTCATAACTACACACATTATTAACATCAAGTATAACTGTAACTGTAAAGAAGGATGATAAGCATCTTCCGAGACTAGAGGTGTAAGGCATCTAGATACAAAACTTTCAGCACTTTTATTGGTAAAGATAAGGTCCAAAGTACGATTTTGGTAGTTTTTTACACAGTTTATCTGGAATAAATAGAGTGATTGGAGGGAATCGACAGTCTCAGATCCAATTAAAGATAGAGGGTTTTTGCGTTGAGGAAGCTACAATCAGGATCTCCAGAGGTCCAGCTAATTTTCAGTTGACTAAAATCACCAAAAACATACATTTTATCCGAGGTAGACATGAGACCTTCAATATAGCGGATTGCGTCCAAGTACCTGTTTACTATATGTAGTTGTGACCGAGGAGGAATGTAAACACATACGATAAATATTTTACTCGAAGATGTCAGGTCAATTCTGCTGCAGCAAATTTCAATGTCAGAGAAGTCGTTGATATCAACATCTTTAGCATTGTAATCCTTTTTTTACGGCAATAAGCACACCACCAAATCGCTCGTAGACACTGTTTTCTTCGGTTCGATCACAACGGTTGACATAGAAGTTGGAGGGAAATAGTACGGCATCATTAAAGTTTTCATCTAATCATCATCATCATCATCATCCGGGCTTTCCGTACGCTTTTTTAGTATTTAATATGAAATGAGGAGAATTGAACGTACCTATGTTATTTTAAAGGTACTGTGCCGTAGATGTGCACAAACCCAAAATCGTGGGGATATGTTGCCATTAAGCGGTAAAATTAAGTTATGAATTCCCCATACAAAACAGGTAATTGAAATAATTTTGGTGGCAATCAATTTGTCGCAGCCATAACTTACCATAGTAACATATTCAAATATAAATCATCGTAGATTAGAACCTGTTTCCGTTGGAGAGAATAATTTACCAATAAACGTATAAGAATTAGCTAAGCAGCGTCATTCGTAGTATGTATGCTACATTTTACGCTCGTGTTATACGGGAGAAAATTTGGATTTTCCGTAAACACTCCTTGGTATTTCCTTAAAATCTCTTTTAGCCTTCCTTTTTGATTATTGCTCTCTAGATTAATCTCTAAAGAGTTGATCAGTTGATCACTGAATATCAAGGGTATTATGCCCTGGTCATATTCTAGTGTCGAGTCCCTTATGTTAATGTTGCCTTTTACCTTACGTAACAATGTGATGCCAATGATCGCATCGTAATCTTTAAGTTTATCTAATTCGAAAAATCTTTCCTTAACTCCTAAAATGTTTATTTCTTGAAATGTATTGATAGTACTTGTTCCGTGAACGCTTTTTACTCTAGAGGGGATATCTAATATTTTATTAGAAAACAGTCCAGGTTTTACGTAACTATGCGTGGCACCTGTGTCGATTAAAATGTTGAATATTCTACCCGACTTACTATCCGTTCTTCTTATATATGGTAAGTCGTGCCTTATTCTAAAAAATGATCGCTTTCGCTTAAGTTGTGCAAACGGGGGACCTTGTTTATAGGCACTTGAGCGCTATTCGGCCGCTCTCTTTTATATGCATTACTATAATCCCGTGTTGCATTATTCGGGTTCCTATAATTATTGCGGTTAGGATTTTCCCATTGTGATCTGTTATTTTGGTTTTGCCGTTGAGGCACGAAATTCCCACTATACTCTGTCCAAGAAAAATTGTCAGTACAGGGAAGATAGGATGTTTGTCTCTCAGTCTGGTTGCAATGACTTACATAAATCGGTCCCTTTTTAAAGCTCTCACAAGGTTGCCATAGTGTGTATGATAATTCGCCATAACTCAGAGAGCAATACTGTTAGGGTTACCATCTTCCAATTTAGCCAGGTCTCATCAGTAAAATAAATCTTTCTTTTCTCTTCTCTAATTTTTTTTACTTCGCGTAGATATCTTCGTCTCCAAGAAATAATGTCACTTCTTTCCAACAACAAATTCTTTCGCTGACGTTTGACGAATTTAAGTCCGAGATCTTTTTGCAATATTGTATGCAAAGTTGATCTGCTTAGTTTTGTTATATTTTCGCTTTTTTGTACTTCCAATAATATCTTGTCTAGCGTTGGAAGGTCATTATCCATAAAAAACTGATGGACTATCCGCCTAATCGCACATTTGTCAAAATCATCCACCTTGCTCTTCATACCGGAATTATTTTTCTTCTTTGGTGGTGAATTGTGGCCTTTGATTGCTTTTTCCCTTAAAAGCCTGTATACAGTTCGTTCCGTAACAGAAAAAACAGTAGCCGCATTTCCTACGGCTTCCGATTTACTTTTGAAAAGGTCATACAATTTTTCAGTTGCATCAACAATTTGTTGTTTCTTTTCTACACTTAGGTCCTTTGAAGACTTTGTAGCCATGTTTCTGTTAATTCATATGCACAATAAAGTTTACCACTTGCTTAGATGCACTATCCGCGATTGAGATAACAACCATTGTTTCCGCCTTATATACACAAACAGGCAATTAGAAAAAAATTATATAACCACGACGCAATGTCATATACCTAAACAGATGGTAAAAGGACTGCACTTGTGCAGCTCTACATCCATTTTTTAATATAGACATATATACCTAGATTACATATTTGTTAAAAAATTACTACACGTCAATGCAGAACTTTGCGGAAACAGTATTAAAAAAAGTATCATAAAATCCTTTCAAGGCATTTGCTTTACTGGAGAGGAGTGACCGGATGTGGTAAAACCCAACGACCGAAAATAAACAGTATAGGTCTACCTGCTTCATCATTTTGATAGTTCAGTGTGAAAAATATGCTCTACAAAGTGAAATATGAATTTATACCTACCAAAACATGCAGAAATATTCCCCGAACGAATAATAATTTATCGCAATATCACTACAACGCACATCATGATCACTTGTTGCGTTAATGAAATGATTGCATCAAAACAACTCACGAATAAACCTTATTTCTAAAAGACAACATTAAAAAATGTGTTTTAACTGAATATTATTGGATCTTTCAGAAATACAAACAAATTAAAACCGAATGGCAGCACCCCAAATAATATGCCGCTCTCAAAAGCTCCAAAAAGCACCAAAACCGAAAGTTCTTTGACAAAATTCAAAGAAAAACCCTTAATGATATGCTAAAATTCACATATGGTAACATTTCTCTGATGTGCTTCAGTCACTCACACTGCTTATTTTGGTTGATGATAATAGCAAGCCAACACAAGCGATCGTGCTCATTCTGCCCGCAACTGTGTGGCAGAGTGGTTGTGGAGGGATGTATGCGAATTTCAGGAAAATTACAACAACAAAATGCTTTGGAATGCCAGTCGTTTCGTTTTTATTTCAGTGGCAAATCTTGTGTTTGAGTGCCGTGAGAGAGCTACAGGCACCACTGGTAGAAAAAAGAGCTTCCCATAAGGCCTGTACTGACAATTTTTCTTGGACAGAGTATAGTTGTATCCATTCTTATTGGATAGTGGTGGTTATGGTTAAAATTATTTTGGGGAATATAATGTCTACCGTTGGGTTGTTGGGTTATCTGCCTCGGAGTTCGTCTTTTGGTGAAAGTTCTAATACGACTTTCATTCGTTTCTATTTCCTGTGCTCTTGCTAGAGCGTTTGGAAGATCCCCAGGATTAAGTGCGAACACGATGTTACTGGTAGGTTGGTTTAAACCAGTAACGAAGACTCTTAATGCGTTCTGCCGTGCTTTGTCTGTCAAGCACTCGGTTTGCGCTATTCTTGGACCATAGGTCATAATTGTTTTATTTATTATAAGGGTAAGTATCTTTGTTACATTGTCGTAGAACTCTTGTAATGATTTCCTATCCTGCCGCATATTGCTCAATTCTGTCTCTAGCATGTGTACTGGCCTTTTATCGTTGTACGTCAAATCTAGTCGTCCTAATATCGCGTCAATATTGAGTGGTGTCCCGTGGCTTGTTAGAACGTCGTTAGCTTTCCCTACTATCTTGTTTCTAACTATTTTTACGACTGAATAATACCTAGCACCACCTTTACATGCCTCGTATACCTTCATTGCGTTTGTTAGCGCCGTACGCCAGGAGACGTAATTATCCCCATCAAAATGTGGTAAGCACTTTGCTACTTCTAACCCTTCCCCGTCTATTATTGTAGGATCAATTGTTATATCCTTGTATGATTCGATATCATCACAAGGGGAAAGTGAAGCTAACTGTTGTGTGAGGAGTTCTATTTGCTGCTGTAGCCCTGCTGTGGATTCCGCCACCAGTTTACCTACGATTCCCGCTAGCTGTTCCGATGTCATATTCATTTTAATTGGTTTATCAATTGTCGTTTAAATCAATTTATGTAGTTACAAAAATTTACTTTTAACTTAAAACACTTCAATTACTAGGTAGGTATGTCTTAATCTTAATATGTATACATATAACCAATAATAATTTTTAAAATTCCTTATGTTCGATAGATTTAAATTTGTTTGCTGGACCTTCGGCTGCTTATGTGCCTACTTTTCCTGATCTGTTGGTCCACTTGATGTGTCCTTGATTGCTGCCAGGTGCTTTACGTCCGGAAGTCTTTTTTGAGTTCGGTGGAGTTTGTTTATCAAACCCTTTCCCTCGTTGTTCAGATTTATATTGTAGTAACATAAGCAAACTGTTACTGAACTCGTCCACTATTCAGTTGTGGACGTGTTCAGTGGCAGACTGTTTTATTGTAATGGCAGCCAACTTCAGGTTGGTGTCGGCCATTGATGATAAGAAGAAGAAGAAAAGAACACGAGCCAAAAAAGCACACGTGAAGGAAAATAATAAAATTTAACCAAGAAAACGAGGAATAAATCTTTTAATTATCCGTACTACAACGTCAGATGTGGGGTACCACACTAATCGAAAAGAAAAAAAGTGTGGATGACCATAAAGAAACAAGATTAGGTGAGATTATTAAAATGTCAACCAAACTAACGAAGTCTCAACTGCAGGAGGCACTTCACGCTGCGCAAATTGAAGTACCACCTTCCGCAACAGTGGCCCAGCTGCGTGCATTGTACGAACAAGAGTTGAGCGAAAGCAAACTACCGGATGAACGAGGCAATTCTGAGAGCTCGGATGATGACCTGGCCATGGAGCCACTGACAACATACCCTACTACAGTGAGTGGAACTTCAGCGAGCGGAACTTCAGCCCCAATAATTTCCAGAACCCAGACGTCCTCCGCCTACGAAACTTCAGCATCACCTAAGAAAATTATCGCACATTCCGCCAGCGTACCCGCACCTATGATCATTGCGAACGCAACAACTTCCGCTGAAGTTAACACGCCGAATCCTAATTCAACCCTCAGCAATGTACCAGTGTGTGCTACCACTAGCACTAGTTCAGATATCGAAGAACAACAACTGTTGATTCGCCTAGAAAGGCGCAAGCGCATCGCAGACCTCCGCAGAGAGCTAGATGAATCCTATTCTGATTCATTACCTACCAGGCGAGTAGACTTCAGCGACATTGAGAATGCGGTCTCTTCTTTTTCCGGCGATGACTCCTATGGTGTTCGAAAGTGGATTGCTGACTATGAGGACGTGACTCAATCCCTCGGATGTGATGACAAGTGCAAATATGTGTGCGGACGAAGATTGCTGAAAGGTACAGCAAAAATGCTTCTGAGGACGATCCGAGTGAACACCTGGGATGATTTGAGGAACCTTCTGATAGCCGAGTTTGATAAACGGTTGACTCGGCAAGAAGTGTACAAACAGCTGAGTCGCCGAACCCGCCGACGAGATGAAACACTTCTTCATTACGTCTTATCGATTCAGGAAATCGCTGCATATGCTGATGTTGACGAAGCTGACCTAATGGAGTACATCATAGATGGGCTTGCGGACACATCATCAACAGTGTCCATCCTTTACGCAGCAAAATCGCTTCAGGAACTGAAGAGTCTGTTGCCGCGTTATGAGAAGAGGAGTATCATGAAGGCAACAACAGCCGCCAGAAGCAGTAGTAGTGTACCTAAGCCAGTGACTGCGGCCATACCAGGACCGAAGAAACAGTTCGAAGCAGTATCTGGAGAGAGTCCAGTCCGGTGCTTCAACTGCTCAGCATATGGGCACATAGCCGTGAACTGTCCCAAGGAAAAGAGACCGGTTGGATCGTGTTTTCGCTGTGGAGATCCGGGTCATGTCTACAAGCTGTGTCCGAAGGCGCCGAACCGAAGGCAAGTGAGTGCTGTCAACAAAATCCAATCAGGAGCCGCATCAGATGATGATTACGATGACGATGACATTGGACAATCCTTGAGTTCCATTCAGTTGGTAAGCATTGCTTTTATTGTAAGAGAAACTAAGTGCACAAACTTTATTGAATGTAATTGTCTTCTTGACACCGGTAGTCCGGTTAGCTTTATTCGAAGATCCATGGTGCCTGAAGAAATCAGAGTTGGCAGTTTATCGTATTCTAATTATCGGGGACTTGGGGACATCAAAATTTATACATACGGTACGTTATCTTGTTATCTCAAAATTAAAAAGAGAAAAAAAAAAGTGTCACTTATGATTATTCCAGATGAAGTTACACTTATGCCTCTGCTTATCGGTCGGGATGTACTTCAAATGTTTGACATTAGCTTAAGAATGGGTAGCCATAGAAATGTGATTTCTTCAGAACCAATTTGTACTATGAATACTGATAAACACTTGTTACTAAACTATACGTATTTGTGCACTTATTTTCCCGTTTCCACAAACAGAGCAACAGAGTCATTCATACAACCCATTGTAAGTGGCATAGGACTTTGTGATGATAGTCCAGTAGATAAGACAAATATGAAAATACAAAAAACTAATTTAGCTGGTAACGATTGTTGTCCGCAGGGGTTAGGCGATTATGAGACAGGGCATGAAATTTTAAACATAGAATGGGAAAATAGAGACGACTTTCTGGTGGGGCCTGAGCTTGATCGAGTTTCTTCTGAAACAGTGCGTAGTATTATCTATGACACTTATGTGAATTTTGATAAATCAAAAGTGACACCATTGGATTACGAGATGCAAATTCGACTTTTGACGGACACACCGTTCTTTTGCCCGCCTCGACGGTTGTCCTTTGCAGAAAAGCGAGAAGTGGACATAATTATTAAAGATCTTCTGGATCGTAAGATCATAAGACACAGCGATTCCCCCTATGCCTCCCCTATTGTGTTGACTAAGAAAAAATCTGGAGAAATACGAATGTGTGTCGACTATCGTGCTCTGAATAAGTATACGGTGAGGGATAATTACCCTCTTCCCCTGATTGAGGATTGTCTCGAATATTTCTCGGGAAAAAAAGTGTTCACCCTTCTGGATCTTAAGAGTGGCTTCCACCAAGTGAAGGTTTCATCAGATTCTACTCACCTTACGTCTTTCGTGACCCCAACAGGCCAATATGAATTCTTAAAGATGCCATTTGGCCTCAAGAACGCTCCTAGTGTTTTCCAACGATTTATTTCACGCATTTTTCGTAAACTGACAGAGTCTAAACAGATTGTCATTTACATGGATGATATAGTTATTGCCAGTGAAAATTTACCTGACCATTTAAGCTTGTTAAGACAAGTTTTACGTTGTTTAGCCGAGAATGGTCTTGAGTTAAAATTTTCTAAGTGCCGTTTTGCATTTTCAGCCATAGAGTATTTAGGGTACCAGGTGACTGAGCAAGGTATTCAGCCAAGTGATTCCCACTTGAGGGCCATTCATCGGTATCCAGTCCCTAAGAATAGTAAGGAACTGCATTCCTTCCTGGGGTTAAGTTCTTACTTCCGGCGTTTTGTGAATTCTTTCTCCAGGATAGCTCGACCACTGTATGATCTTTTGAAGAAAGACAAACCTTATATTTTCTCAGCCGAATGCGAACGAGCTTTCCAACAATTGAAAGATTGTCTGACTTCTTCGCCAGTGTTAGCCATTTATGACCCGACCCGTGAGACGGAATTGCATTGTGATGCCAGTTCGTTGGGATATGGAGCTGTCCTCCTTCAAAGACAGAATGATGGACGGTTTCATCCGGTGGCTTATTCTTCCAGAAGTACTACTGCTCAGGAGGCCAAGTATCATAGTTTTGAGCTGGAAACTTTGGCCATTATTTCTGCCCTCCGGCGTTTCCGAGTGTATTTGGAGGGGATTCCGTTTACAGTGGTGACTGACTGTAACTCACTTACGCTTACACTTAACAAGAAAAGTGTAAACCCGCGAATAGCTCGTTGGGCCCTTGAGCTGGAAAATTATGACTATAAAGTCAAACACCGAAGTGGATCAAAGATGGGTCATACTGATGCCTTAAGCAGATGTTTTATGATATCGGTGGTGAATTCGGAAGACATTGATTTTCAATTAAGGGCATCTCAAAGCCGTGATCCTATTATCGTAAAATTAAGAGAGAAATTGTGTTCTGAAGACTCTAGTCAGTATGTCTTGCAAGACGGAGTAGTGTTCCGAAAAGACCGTGGTGATAAGTTAAGTATGTACGTCCCTTCCGAGCTTGAGACTAACCTTATCCGTCAAGTGCATGAGAAGATTGGTCACTTAGGAGTTTCAAAGTGTTACAACCAAGTGAGGATGCATTATTGGTTCCCCAATATGCAAAGGAAGATCGAAAAGTTCATTAGGAATTGTATAAAGTGCATAATGTATTCATCCCCTGCACAGGCGCGTGAGTGTAATATCTTCAGTATACCTAAGAAACCGGTCCCGTTTCATACCATTCATTTGGATCACTTCGGACCGCTTCCGTCTATAGCATCAAAAAGAAAGCATGTCCTCTTGGTTGTTGATGCGTTTACAAAATTCGTCAAGCTCTATCCGGTGATCTCGACCAGCACCAGGGAGGTGTGCGCGTCGCTGGGAAGATATTTTGAATATTACAGTAGACCTTCTAGAGTGATTACGGATAGGGGCACTTGTTTTACTTCTTTAGAATTTAGTTCATTCCTATTAGAGCGAAATATTGCGCATGTTAAGGTTGCTGTCCATTCACCTCAGGCTAATGGGCAGGTTGAGAGAGTCAACCGAGTGCTGGGACGAATGTTAGCCAAACTTAGCGAACCACTGCAGCATTCTAATTGGGTCCAGACATTGGCACAGGTAGAATACGCACTTAATAATACGATTCATAGGTCAACACATGACACACCCAGTAAGTTACTGTTCGGAGTTGATCAGCGGGGACCAGTGATAGACGAACTCACAGAATTTCTTGAGGAAAAGGGTTTGAACCGAGGTGAAAGAGATCTTATAGCCATCAGGGAATCGGCCTCAGAGGAGTCACGAAAGGTTCAAGAGTATAATTGCCGGTACTTCAAGGAGCACCACCGCCCTGCGCGTACTTATGACAGGGGTGATTTTGTAGTAATAAAAAATGTGGATACAACAATCGGTACCAATAAGAAACTCATTCAAAAGTTCAAGGGACCTTATGTCATTCACAGAGTCCTGCCACATGATAGGTATGTCATACGTGATATAGAAAATTGTCCTATAACTCAGTTGCCATATGATGGTATAGTAGAGGCCAAGAATATCCGACTGTGGAGAGAAGATTTCTCTTAAAAAAAAAAAAAAAAAAAAAAAGAGAAGAAGAGAGTCTTAATTGTTATTCATTATTATGTAAACCCATGACATTTGTGTCATTCAATGTGTAGATGTTAAGTTGAATTAAGATTAAGTTATGTTAAGTTGATTTAAGCTTCCTGTGAATCATTACTTATTAACGTTATGGTTAAGATTAAGCTATGTTGAGTTGATTTAAGTTTCTTGTGAATC